>JBAMMX010000018.1:8903063-10167787 GCA_037126225.1 Dillenia turbinata | reverse complement strand
TTTTAAATGATTTTTGAACTTGGATTTATGTGATTTAATATGTGTGGAATATCCCAAAAATTGAATTTTTAAACCCTTATGCATCCTATATGCTTTGAATAAACAAATATGTCATGTGGATTTATTGAAGTTAAATATGTTGGTGTGTTGACTGTTATTGAGAAAATGTTAAAATGATGGCACATGGACTGAATTTATCGTTTTTATAAAATGGTTCAAATGATTGCCTTTAGGGGGAAAACCCGTCCCCCAAAATATGACTAATCATTCCCACCATGGCGCGACCTGATGGGGTGACGTGGTGGGGTTGGTAGGCCATGGAATATAGCTAAGCATAAGCGATGCATTCATGTCAGATATGATGAATAAGATCGTGAGATAGTTAGTTACACCGCCAATGAAACACCACATCCAATGCCAAAGATAAGGTATTTATATACTTAAATTACTAAAACCTCTTGGTGGTCCTACCCTAGGTCTTGGTAGGCCTTTGGTAGGAACAACGATTTTGGATTGTCCTATATTTCTAAAAATATAAACTAGTTGGATGCATATAATATTGAATCGTGATAATTAGAAAATCTATTTATTATTGAATGATTTTGAGAATAACACAATGGTTTGAAATATGCATGTATGATATATCCACCATATGAATCTTATCTAAGTATAAGCATGGGCTGTGAATCTCTAAGAAATCTGGAAAAGGAACCTCAAATAACAATAGTTGTGGGACTTAGAGAGTAGTTAAGAAAACAATCTTATCCCAAAATAAAAGTAGTTAGGAGATTTTAGGCTTGTGAGTATTTTTCGCAAATCATTTGCAACACTATAGGGTAGCCAACCAAAGCAAACATCACTCTCCACTGTCTAATGTGCTTTGTAGAGTAAAGTATATGGGTTGTTTAGAGTAGGATAAAACTTTGTTGGAGAAGGTCAGGGGTATTAAATAGAGAAAATGTAAAATCCTATGTATATATATACACATAAATATATATATAAAAAGGCAAAATGTATTAGATGAATAGAGAGTGTTTAGAAATTTATGGTCTATAGTAGGTGACATTCAAGTCGTCTAATTTTATTTTGAGTTTAGGGAACAATTGGTAAGAAGTGTAAAATATTGGCGTTTGGTCTTAGTGAGACTAACTTTGGAAATAAATAGGTAGTTGATCTGTGCCCCAACTAATGTATTTGTGGGTTTCTTGCCAAATTCTTGGTTGCATTACTTTCTATTTTGGGTGTTAGTAGTTTTCCATTGTTAGAAATTTGTTGGTTTCATTATTATTTATCAGCCTTTTGTGATTGTATAAATCCTAGTTTGTAAGGTGGCCCATAGGAGCTGTTGGTTCTAATAGAAATTTTCGAATTATTATAAGATGAACAGAAACTAGAAAATGTGGAGTTGGTAGAGGCAATTAAGGAAAGAGTGAGGCTGATCTAGGACAGAAAGGAGGTGGCTCAAAGTAAACAAAGAGTTATGCCGATTAAAAAAAAAAAAAAAAAAAAAAAAAAAAAAAAAAAATAAAACAAACAAACAAACAAACAAAAAAGCAAACAACCTCTAGAGTTTGATACGGAAGATATGGTATTCTTAAAGATATTTCCTTAAAAAGGAGTAATCCGATTTCAAAGGTATGGAAACTTGTATATTTGCTAAGTTTGCCATTTCAGGGTCCTTAAGAGGATAGGGATAGTGGCCTATCACTTGGAGTTATCCCAAATTTGGAGAAAACCCATGATATCTTCCACGTGTCTATATTGGAGAAATGCTTGTCGGACCCTTCACACATTTTTAGAGAATCTCCTGATTAAATTAGACAAGAATTTGAGCATCAAGGCCCAACCAACAACCATTCTTGATCGATAAGTAAAAAAGTTGAGAAGTAAAGAAATTCTCATAGTTAAGGTGCATTCGAAAAGCAACTAAGTGGAAGAAATGACTTGGAAACCTGAGGATGCCATGAGGATATAATATCTCCATCTTTTCGATATGTAATTTTTTTATTTAAATTTTGAGAATGAAATTTTCTTTTTAGGGGGTTAAGTGTTGTAAAACCAAAAATTCAGTATTAGAAATTTTTAATAAGTTCTTTAATATAATTCCGAAATGAATTGGAATTGTGTTGGTCATGTGGTATTGAACAAAGATCTATGAACCTCAATTTGATGAGTTGATATGACATATAGAGAAAAATGATACAATTTTAATATCATGGGTTAATATATTGACTCATTTGAGTTGATATGTCAAATCTCCGAAATAGGTTTCTGAGAGTGTGGTTTTGTATATCCATATGTTTGATGCATTGGGTTGATATAATGGACTCCTGTTACAGACCTCTTGAGAGTATGATACTATATATCGATATGTCTAAAAACACCGGGTTGATATATTTGGTCCCTGTAATGGACGTCCTGAGAGTATAATTTACCATATCGATATATCCTAATAGAATGTATCGATACATGAGGCCTTTGTTATAACCATCTTGAAACTATGACCTAGCGTATTGATATATCTCAATTTATGTATCAATATACACGAACTCCATCACAACTTATTTGACAACATAACTAAGTGTATCGATACGCAACGGTGGAAAAGACAATAAACCCATTTAAAACATTTGATTAATGGGCGGCAAATTGGTAAAAGCTCAATCCCACTACCATTTAACATCTGCACACAAACCCATTCTCATTTTCCTCTCCCATTTCTCACGTCCAACATTTTCCCTTTCCCTCTTTCTCTTTGATCATCTCTCTCTCTCTCTTTCTCTCTCTCTCTTCCATGAAATCGATCAAACCCCTCCAAAACCCATACATTTAGGCTTCCAAACTCTTAAATAAACATCTAGGAAGTTGAATCTAGAGAGAGAACAAGGTTTTCTAGTGAGAGAAAACCTAGGTTTCGGTGATGGCTAAGCTTGGAGGCGGAATTGGTGAAACAATTGAGGTAATTTTCTCCATCTTAACTTGGATTTTCTTTCCTCTTTTATGAATTGAATGATTGTGTAGAAATTTGATGAAGTGAATTTGGGGATTTTGATATAGGGTTTGAATGTTGAAATTTGAAAAAATTTATGAATATTGATGATATATAATTACAATTTGTGTGTGAATGATGCAATTAGAATATAGATTTGGGGATTTTAGGAATTAGGGTTTGTGCTATGTTTAGAGAAAAATGATTAACCCTAACCCTATAAAAGATTGAATGATAAATTGTCATTGTTGACTTAGGTTTAAGGCTATTAGAACCCAACGAATGATTATCACTTGAGTAAAGCTCATTGTGGATTGAAATTGGGAGTGTTCACCCTGCCAAAAAGATGAGTGAATGTATATTTATGATTTTAAGTGAGAAAATACTTTACAATGATTTATAAATGTTTTAAAAAATGATTTTTAAATTGTTTTATGATTGTGGAATGTCTCAAAGGGAAATTTGGATTAAAATATGCATCCATGGTTTGGATTGAAATTGATATGCCATATTTATCAATTTATGTTGAACATGATTGAATTGAACACATGAATTGAGAAAATTGTTTGGATGATTGTTGGCACACTGATTATATGTTTGATGATTGTAAAATGCTACTGTGTGCATGATTAGTGGCTATAGTCATTCTCTCCATGGAGTAATCCGACAGGGTGACATGATTAGACGTTTATTTGACTGAGCAGGTAGCTGTGTTCAAGAGGTGTTCCGAAACCCTCCCCTTGGCTAACTTGGTTGCACCACCAGGGAGATCTGAGCCAATACCAAGGTTTGGATATTTGTGGACTAAATAGCATGAAAATGTTTGGCGATTCCGTCCTTTGTCACAGTAGACCATTGTCGAGAACTATAATTTTTGGCAACTCCAAGATTTTGGAAAACATGTGGACATGTTTGGATGCATATGACTTATTTATTTGAGTTATTAAATCTTGTTCGAAACTCGATATTTGATGATGAACTTTATTTTCAATGGACATGATAATATGATTTTGAGACAATTGTTTGACAGATCCATAGTCATCCATCACCTATTGTCATAACATGTTATATACTGTCACACCCCGACTCTCCCATCAAGTACGCGACAATCGTCACGTTATTTCAGCATACGTGTAATCCCTACTCGTACACCAAGATAACGTAAAACAATTATCAATATCTAATAATTTTCCAAAATAATGTAACTATCAAAAATAGTTTAGCAGATCAACATGATTTGTCCATGTATAAGAATGCATGCAATTTGGCCACCCCGCCCATCCAGATAGTTCCAAACATTCTCATAAATTTACAAACTCAAAATATATCTTAACAATTCAGAACAAAATCCTAATGTCCCAAATGGAAGAAATAAGTTTTGCAAAAGAAAACTTTAAGAAAAAATCCAACAGAGTTTTATATTGTCTAAATAAGGATTTTACCAATATTTACCCCAAAGAGAAATAAAACACGTATCAATCAAATCCAAACATAGAGACAGAGATAAAGAGATGTACAAAATTCTCATTTCCATTGTTCATATAATCTAGATCCCAGAAAGAATAAAATTTACATCTCCTTTATCTATCGAATGTCACCAAAAGATTTCATCCAACCGGCACTGATTCGAGTCTATGTTTCCTCTGAAAAATTTAAAGAGAGGAGTGGGTATTATAAATACTCAGTGAGTGGAGTGTAATGGCATGGTGAACATGAATGAGGAGTGAGAGTGGTGATGCCAAACGTACATAAATATAATGTATTACAATAATTGAAATTATTTGTATAAAACAATTTGTTTCAAACCACCATGACTCAAATATATCAATCAAACAACTTAAACTTTCATTTCCATAAATTTTGGGATTTACTGAAATCACTTTCCTACCAATGGTCGTTGGTAGGATCCGCTAAGAGAATTTCCACAATTTTCATAAAATCCCTTATAATCGGCGTTAGTCCGGAATTGTTTTTGTGGGGTGCCACCACGTCATCGGGCAGACTTGAGTGGTTCTCCATCTCATCCCCTCCAAGCCTCTAATTTTAATCAAATCATCCTTAACCACGCCGCCCTGATGGCCCAATCCGTGATAAGACTTAGATTATAGTCCTTCTCCCAGCACCATGTTACCAAAATTCAATTTGTCATACCAATTATACTCATTTATAAAATAGAGCATTATTCACATTTCACAATAATTATTCAAATATAACATGGTGCAAATAATTCGATATTCAAGCTCAAGAGTCATGGATTTATCACAATATCATTTTAGACACACCACAAACACGAAGCACTATAAAACCATTTCAAATTTATTTGAAAATTCAATTTATAAATCATAATTGAAATCATTTTTCTCACTCATATGCAACATAGTCATCCACTCACTTCTTGGGAGAGTATTCGCTTCCAATAACACAATTTAATCCAATGCAATCCCTTTTCAAATTTCAATTGGTTGTCCTAAACCAATAATTACAAATTTAATATTAAATTATATTCAATTCTAGGGTTTATGAATTTTTCTAATTTTGCACAAATCCTAATCTCTCAAATTCATGAATATATGTTCTATTTCCACCATTTGTACATCATTTACATGTCATTTCCATCTAGATACCATTTTTTTTTTCATTTTCCCCCAAATTTCACTATTCACAAGAGGTTTTGATCTTCAAATGAAATTTCTTAAATCTCAATAATACAATTTAATCTAGTAATAAGGAAGCTAAAACCAACATTAGGAAGGAGAAATTACCTTAATTTTGAAATTGGATTGGGTTTTGGAAGTTGGGTTTCAAAACCCTAACTCTTCTTCTTCATATAGAAAACCCTAGACTTTCTCTCAAATCTTCCTTCAGTTAGACTTGATTGGGATTTTAGAAAGAGCAATGAGGTAATCTTGTAGGGCAGTGAATGATTTTAAATGGAGAAATTTAATGGGAGATGGTTGGGAGTGAGAGAGGAAATGTCGAGAGGGGAGAGAGAGGTTTGATCGAGCTGTAGATAAGAGAAATGAATAATGGCTTGATGAAGCCTTTATTTTATTTATATGTGGTGAATCCGAACTTTACCCCTCATAATTTTTAAGATTTATTTGTGTTTGGAGGGCATTTTGGTCATTTTCTAATTCCACCGAGTGCACAAGTCGATTTGCTTGCTCCACTAATCGATTCATGTGTGTGTGTGTTTGAGGGACCAAATCGACTTGCTACTAAGCTAAATGTGCTCAATTCTACAAAACTAAATCAATTCCCTTATTTGCTAACTCGATTCATGTCTGCCAAGTCTCAGAAGTCATTCTAAAATGCTAGGTGAATTGATTTGCAATTCAAGCAAATCGATTCACAATTTCACAACCGAATCGATTTGCAATGGGGACAAATCGACTTGTGGTGATCAAGCCTCAAAATCCATGTCTACAGAGAAGTCGAATCAATTTACTTCCTAGACAAATCGACTTCCCTCCCTTTCTTCCTCACGCGAATCAACTCATCTCCCTTTGGTAAATCAACTTCCCTTCATTTTCTTCCCAATCAAATCAATTTATCCCTTGCCTCATTCAATTCATCACCTTCAAGCCTCAAAACCTTGCTCTGTTCTCTCTCCAAATTGACTTGTCCATTGTGCAAGTCGATTTGGCTCTTCATTTTTGCCTCAGCCAAGTCGATTTCCTCCTTCACCCATTTGATTTGCTTCCTCATTGACTCCACACAAATCGATTCATCACTTAGATAAATCGATTTGTCATGCTCAACTCACAGAAGGTGTGCTCTGCACACTTAGTAAATCGACTCACTTTAATTGTGAGTCAATTTGTCTCCCCTTTTTTTTTCACATGAATTAATTCCTCTTTTATTTTTTCTCATCCAAGTCAATTCTCCCTTCTTTTACATCCTCTCACATGAATTGATTCACATCTTTTGTGAATCAATTCACTACTCACATGTCCAATTCAATTTACAAATGGATAAATCGACTTAGGCTCTCTAAGAGATTCCAAAAAGATTTTAACCACTAAGCCAATTTAACTCCTTGATATTTATATGGTATAATAATATTTATAAATTAATTACCATTCTTTCCAAAATTACATGTAAAATGAAAATTGAAAATTCAAATACTGAATTTTCCGGTGTTACCGTCCAAGTCCAAAAATAAATTTATAGTCTAATTTCTCCCAACATTTCACAAGGAATTACATGAAAATTTTCTAATACTGAATTTTCGGTTTTACATATACTCACTGGATATTGTATATGCTCACCCCTCCTAATTCCATTTTAGAGAGAAAGTTTAGTTGATTCTCGTGGTCATTTAGCGTTGGACTTTGGAGTGGTTTCTTTCAGAGACTTCTTTTGGCATACATTTTGCTCTGATTTTTGAAATATCAATAGTTGGACCCTTTTAAGACAAATTTTTGTATAAATTTGTTTGAAAACTCTTCTAACTTATGCATTTTGATTTTTGATTAGAATTTGTATAACTTGTATTGAGAACCTCTATTTTTTTTTTTGAAGTTTAATTTAGAAAATTATTTTTATTGATTTTGGCATGAATCCCTTGAGTAGGGACTATTTGGTTAGTTTATGAAACGATTTGTGATAATTGGAAATTCAATTTGAATGGTCAAGATGGCCTTGTACATGTAATTAGATTACAAATGGTCGGGTTAGCCTTATGTATGCATTTGAGCAGAGATGGACCGAGATGGTTCTTGTTTGTGTGTTGTATGCATATTGATTTTCTTAGAATTATTGAATTATTTTGAAAAATAAATAGATATCGATGAATGACTTGAGGTATTTTGGTGTACGGGTTAGACTTATCAATATTTTGAAATAATGTGACAGTTATCGCGAGCTCAATCTAAGAATCGGGGCGTGACATAAGAACCCAACCTGTTGCATTGTGTTCAAGCAAGAAAATTAACTATGTGCGAAGGCAAGCAACAACCGTATGCAGAGACAGAGCATGGATAAGCAAAGAGACATTCTACGACAACACACATGTAAATCAAGTGATAGCTTTCAGGAGCAAACAATTCATCAAAAGGAAAGTGTGTAGAGATACAACTCGATTCTTAGATGTAACATGACACTGTAGCTTACACTAGTGCTCGCGCTTGATAGATTTTGGTTATTTACCTATTCCTCCCTGCAAAAACTGAGTCATATTAGCCTAGGAAAGAGGTAACGCTACAATGATTTTTCACTAGAAACAAAATACACTGAATCCCCAAATATTAACCAATGCTACATTAAAGGAAAACTCATAAAGCAAAGTACCTCTAGAACACATTATTAGACTATCTTGAAACACCAATTCTTGCTGGACAGAACTCAATCCATACGGTTCGCGCTAACCAACCTACAAGGATTAGACAAATGACTCTTCTAATCAAACAATTGACCAATCCTTAACATTTTCTTTTTCATGGTCACACTCGTACTGGATAAAGGGTTCGTAAAAAATAAATTTCCTTAACATGGGTCTCCACAAAATTTAAATTCTACGTTTTTTCTGAATAATACGCATCCAACAAATCACTTAAAAAAAAAAAAAAATTGCTTTAATGAGAATAATTAATGAAAGTTTGCCCACCAGTTAAGAGCAGATATTGTCGATCTTTCATAAAGGAAACCCATTGGAAAATGGATCCGGATCCGCCCATGAGGAAGACCCAAAGCCATTTAAACATTTGAGTTTGAATTTGAAAGGGAGATAATATAAGAAGGATGTGGTTTTTTGGTAACCACCCCTCAGCTCCCTCTCTCACTCTATATCCTCTCTCTAAACTCCCTCTTTGAATCAACTTATGATTCCCTAGACAATATACTTACATGAATGAAAAAACATAAGAACGGAAGAATGCATTATTTGAGATGGTGATTTGTGAAAGAAAGTAATTCTTCTAACATTTGATTGATAAAGATTGAAAGGGTTTGAAAATTTTTGACCAATCCACTAGAGGCATTTGCATTATGGAACAAAGAAGATGATTCGATTTTGTGAGATCTTTCTAAATCTAGAATATCCAATGTAAGTGATTAGAACCCATTAAAGATCTTGGAATTCTTATATGAGAAAAATTATTTGTGGGATTGTTTAAACCTTCAAAACAAATAAAGCCTTACAAAAAATACAAAAAAATAAAATAAAATAAAATGCTAAGAGGTGAAACCAAAATTCAACTTAGTAATTACATGAGAAATCTCAAAAATTTTATTCCTATTGTTCGTTTTTGAATTTGATGATTAAGCTGTCGCTTCATGCCCAGGAATTGTGGTTTCATTTAAGCCTGAATATAAAGGCATTGGGCGGATCAGCACCACGCCCAAGCCCTCATAGGTTGAAAGTCCAAATCCAAACAATTTTTCCACTTTTTGTTTTTAGGTGCTTAGATCAAATTCTATGCTAAATTTGTGATATTTTTACTATAAGTTTAGCAATACTCCAATGGTTAAGTAACATTAGATTAGGGTACGAGACTGAGCACATATGATTGTACCCTTCATACACAGCCATAATTTTGATACGAAGAATCACTTTTTTTTTTCTTTTGATAGGTAGATTTTGGAATTTGCTTTAATTCGTCATCCCTCCAAATTGATACAAATGATTTTATTTATGTTGACTTTGAAAATTCCAGAAAAAATTTCTTTCTATAACATGACATAATAATAGATTAAAAGACCATTTAATCTTCATTGTTATGTTAAAAATTCTTATTTTTACTTATAAGTTAGGATAAAAAATTAAAATTTAAATGATAACTTGCTAATTTTAATTAAT
Organism: Dillenia turbinata; assembly: GCA_037126225.1. NCBI lineage: Eukaryota > Viridiplantae > Streptophyta > Magnoliopsida > Dilleniales > Dilleniaceae > Dillenia > Dillenia turbinata. The sequence continues at coordinate 10,157,999 of JBAMMX010000018.1, read as the reverse complement.
GAACCTATTTTTTATATAGATTATTTGACAAAATAATTTATATAAGCTTTAATACTTAATTAAAATAACTTATAGATCCTTTAATATAATAAAGGACAATTAATTTTAAAGTTTCATAAATAATATATAAAAAACAAAGTTTTATAAATAATTCTAAAATATATATAAAAATAAATATTTTAAATTCATAAATATTTAAATTTCATATATTTTGCAGTTTCATAAATAGTTAAATTAAATATATATATGATAATATTTTTGCATATTTAAATATTTTTTAAATATTCATATAAATATTATAATATTTTTTGTTTATATATATATATGACCAAATTGTAATATTTGAAATAGTTACCAACAATTTTGTCAATATACATTTTAATTTAAAAAAAAAAATGCCACACTCTAGATAAGCAAAAACTTCTTTCAGGAGCTTCATTTTATTTATTTATTTATTCCCTGTTATCCTCATTAACAGTTTATTTGGATAGAGGGCTTTGATGAGAAAGGAAGAAAATGGTATGTTTTTAAAGAATCCATTCATATTTGGCAACATAATTAATTGGAGGGAAAGCTTTTGTTGAGTTTTTATTTAAGGTTTTGGAGAATTTTTTATCCCACCAAATCAATGAGTTTTGGAGAATAAAGAATCTCTTTTAAAATTTAAGATATTAAATTTACTTTTATACCCTTTATTTAAAAAATTAAATTTCAAAAAAGATAAAATAATAAATTTATACATTTTTTAATATATTCTCTCTCTTTCTCTTGCCTACCAAATGCAATTTTTTATTTTACTTTCTTTTCTCTCCCTTTCCATCACTGTTTTTTTTTTGTCACCAAATGTGGCTTTCAATTTTACTTCCTTTTCTCCTTTTTTTTTTTTTTTTTTTTGAACTCCTTTTCTAATGAGATTGCCAAACACACCTTAAAAAAAAGCCAATCTTTTAAATAAGTTTTAAAAATTGGTGTGTGTCAAACAACCAAAAATAAATTACCTACTTTACGAAAGACGAGTCTAGGGTAAGCAGGGTCGAATCGCGCAGGGGAGGGGGGGAGGTTTATTTCTTTTAAGGAAAATAAAAATCAAAATAAAATTTGGGGGGTTTTGAGTTGACTAAATTAACTTCTAAATCTAAATAAACGAAAAATTAAAATCGAAACAGCAAAACGACAAAATAAAATCGGGAAAAATTTAAATGAATAAAAATCAAGATAAATTGACCTAGTTGAAGGGTTCGTTTCCACTTTGATTCAATCGATTGATAATTGATTCAAGGATAATTCAACAATGCATAAATAAATTGATTATAGTCGCCGACAATCGCCCAACGACTAATCTCTCCTAACTTTGTCGATAATTAAGAGAAACTCGTTAATTATTTCCCTAATCGAGAGTCAACCTAGAGAAGCTCTTAGGATTAAAAGTCTCAACAATATTAAAATTTAGAGAGATCCAATTCTAATTAACAAACACACATTGGGTTCATTTAAATTAGATTATTTAATCCCATGACACGAATGTCATTCCTATGACATGAATACCAATTACCACTTCATAGAAACTAACAAACAATTACGGATTTGTCGTTTTAATTAGTTGTAGATTAATCTAGATCTATTAAACATTAGTCATCTATTCAATAAACCCCTAAAAAATCATGATCCATGAAGTACGAGAATTAAATAAATATCTATGATTGATGAATGAATAAACACATTTAGATCTCACAATATCATGAATCAAAGTTTCAACTAACCTTCAACTAAAAAATAAAATTAAAGAGAAAACATAAGATGAGGAAAAAAGATAAAACTCACAAAACTATTTCATTAATGTTGAAAAGTTGCTGGACAATGAAGAATGTGACCTTTAGAAGCTATAGGACGTGACAAAAATGGTGGAAAGAGGGTGAAGGGGGGTGCCCCTTCTTGGGGCTCTCCTTTAGCTTTCATAACTCTCTATATATGAGTAGTTAACCTAATTTAGAGAAAACTCTCCTAAATTTTAGGTAACTACTAAATGATAAATTACAAGAGTTTTGAATTTCTCAAAATTCTTATTCCCAAATATTTAGGAATATTTGCAAATCTTCAATGCTTCCAAATTTGTCTTCTTTTCCTTCATTTTTTCTTCATGACTCCTCCATTATTCCTAGCACATAAAATAAAATAAAATATACTAATGAGTGCAATATTTATTTAAAAATAAAACAAAATCAATTGTAAATATTACACTAATTTATGCCCTATCAAATTCCCCCACACCTAGATAATGCTTGTCCTCAAGCATTTCTAACTCAAATAAAATTAAAACTACTCTAACCAACCTATTTTTCTTTTGAACTACTAAACCAACATGTGCTATAAGAATTGAACCGGAAACATAATCAAAACAACAAGTACTTCACAGTATTTCGTACAAGAACAACTATTACAAATCCCAACAGCTCCCAATGAAATCAAAACGGCAAGATTCAACATCCTCTCCAAAGGTTCACTCAAATTCACTCAAAATGAGGGTAGAGAATATATCAATAACACTCAAATCAACACATTGAAATTGGCATTACCATATGCTTGCAAATATATCAAATCTCCACCACTTATAAATTTAAATTTCATGCATCAATCTAAAGGTCTTCCATTTGGTTGTAACGTGGTTAGGGTTAAGGGTATAATAAAAAAGGTATAACAAGGGTTTAAAATGTACCAAGGATGATATGCAATTAACTACACAATTTCTTGTATAATGAACACTTTCGTCTCACAAATAGCACACCAAAAATAAATGATCTCGCTATCCACATGTGCTCATAATAGCCAATAGTCACGAATACATAAAAATATCAAACTTTTTCGATCAATGATCCATGGTAAAATGAAATTTTCAGAGATGCACTTTTGCTGCTTTTCTTTCTTTTTCCCTTTTTTTTTTTTCTTTCTTGAGTACTCAATACAAATAGTGAACAAAACTCAAATTCTTCTTCCTTCAAATCATGAATTCGTTTCATTTCACATCAATGAAAGGACAAACTCAACATTCAAGTCAGACTTTCCCAATGAGACAAAAACATAACAAAATTATGCAATTAATTACATAAATTCTTGGTACAAGGGTTGAAACAAGCCAAAATAAGATTGTAGGTTGTATTGAGGGTTTGAAGAAAGAAAGGGTTTGAGGCTCAATTTGGTTCACTAAAGGAATAAAATTCGGGAAGGGATTTTAAAGCCAAAATGAGGTAAAACCTGCCTTTATCATTTCAATGCATGAAACCCTAGATGTGATCTCGAAATGCATAACATTGCAAGTTCTAGAATGATCAATCCAAGTGCGATAATCACTCATGAAGAAAAGAAATTCCGAATACAAAGAATGAATTTGCTCGTTATAGGCTCAAAACCTCACTTTTAAATGGGGTTTGTGTCAAATCTTGCATGCTTCTCATTCAAAGAAAACTAGTAAAGATATGCATGTCATTACAAGTACAAAGACCATTGATACAAGCTATTTTTCATAAATTTCTAGCCAACCAAATAACACATATCAATTTAGAAAATTCAATTTTTTTTTAATAAATAAAATGAAACAAAACTAAACCTATTGAAGGAAAACAAACAAACAAAAATATGAAATATCCCCCCACACCTAAATCATACATTGTCCCCAATGTATGCCAAATGAAAGAGAAAAAAATAAAAATAAAAATAAAGAACATTAAAAGCAAAATAAAAAGATAAAGTGAGAACAAAACTTCCCTAGGGTGGAGTGGTGAATGGAGTGTCAAATCCAACAAGTTTTGAAGAAAAAGTTTTGGTGGTAGCAATGAACCCCTTCTTATGGCGTGGGCACGCCATAACTCATGTGCAATTCTGGTCATTTGAGAGCATTTGTAAACCTGGACGCATTGAAGGCTTGTTAAGGCGTGGGCACGCCTTAATGATAGAGCACTTCTGGTCACCGAATTTTTCAACATTTATTCACCTAAAAATTAAAAGCAAACCTAAATCAAACCAAATAAATATGAAATAAAAAACATAAAAGAAAATATTGGGTTGCCTCCCAACAAGCGCCTTTGTTTAATGTCTTTGGCTTGACATTATCTCCTCGTTTCAACCTCGTTCAAAGACGGGTCCGATCCATTTAGATTTCAACATACCTGGCGTGAACTTCAACTTTGAATTGAAGTGAAAGATTTTATGGCCTACCAATGATTGTTTCCAATGAGAGAGTTTGTTTTCAAGAAATTTGTCCAACTGTGCAATCTTGTTTGTCACTTTTTCCTTAAAAACAAAATCCAATTCATCTTGCACAAAATTATCATGAACAATAAATTCCACCATGCTATCATGAAAAATAGACTTAAAATCATTTGGATACTTCATAACATCAACAATATTAAAAGTATCAACTTTACCATCAAACTCAAGAATTAGAGTACCCAAATCCGTATCAATTTTTGTCTTAACTCTTTTCATGAATGGTCTTGGCACTTGCTTTATTACTTCTAGGAGAGGAATGTTGGTTCCTTCTTTCGGAGAAGTTTCCAAAATCTCTTTTTCTTCATCCTTTTTCGGTTGTGCCAACCTACCAGGAAAAGGTGGTAAAATCAAAATTTTTGTTTTGAAAGTATTGGACTCGTTATTTACCTCCTCGGTGGATTCATTCATTGTTGATGATTTCTCTATTTGCTCAATTTCCATATCTTCTTCGGCTTTTGATGAATTGTCTTCTATTTCTTTTGATGAATTTTCCGATCGACTCATGGTTGCCATCAATTCTGACACTTGATTTTCCAAATTTTGGATGTTGACTCTTGTCTCCTGTTGAAATCTCAATGTACTGTTAGCCAAACTCTTAACAATCTCTTCTAGAGACGTACCTTGGTTCGAAAAAGTTTGTTGAGACTGAAATTGAGATTGAACTTGTGGTTGTCGTTGAAATCCTTGTTGCCAATTTCCATAATTAAAATATGGTTCATTATACCATCCTTGATTATAGATGTTTGAATATGGGTCACCATAAAGAATAGGACACTTATCGGTTGGATGATCCATCTCTGAACAAATTTCACAAGTTTGTATCGGCAGTGTTTCTCCTACAATAAAATTACGCATAAGAGAAATTAGTTCTCTCAATTCTTGACGAAGAGAAAAATCACTTACCTCATTGTCTCTCTTTGGAACATCTTGCCATATTCCAAATTGTTGAAGAGTCTCAATATTAGGAAAATCACTGTAAAAGTATGTGCATCGAAATAACAACTCCCTCAAAGTCTTTTGATCAGCCATATTTTCAATCCTTCTCTTCTATGTCACCGTCAAATCTCAATAAATCCCCGCAAAGGTTAGTCTTCAAAAAAAAAAGAACAAAACTAAAAATAAATCACTTACTCCGCCCCAAAAAATTGGTGTGTGTCAAACAACCAAAAATAAATTACCTACTTTACGAAAGCGAGTCTAGGGTGGGGGGCGAATCCACAGGGAACGGTGGATTTATTTCTTTTAAGGAAGATAAAAATTAAAATAAAATTTGGGGGGGTTTTGAGTTGACTAAATTAACTTCTAAATCTAAATAAACGAAAAATTAAAATCGAAACAGCAAAACGACAAAATAAAATCGGGAAAAATTTAAATGAATAAAAATCAAGATAAATTGACCTAGTTGAAGGGTTCGTTTCCACTTTGATTCAATCGATTGATCATTGATTCAAGGATAATTCAACAATGCATAAATAAATTGGTTATAGTCGCCGACAATCGCCCAACGACCAATCTCTCCTTACTTCGTCGATAATTAAGAGACGCTCGTTAATTATTTCCCTAATCGAGAGTCAACCCTAGAGAAGCTCTTAGGATTGAAAGTCTCAACAGCATTAAAATTTAGAGAGACCCAATTCTAATTAACAAACACACATCGGGTTCATTTAAATTAGATTATTTAATCCCATGACACGAATGTCATTCCCATGACATGAATGCCAATTACCACTTCATTAAAACTAACAAACAATTACGGATTTGTCGTTTTAATTAGTTGTAGATTAATCTAGGTCTATTAAACATTGGCCATCTATTCAATAAACCCTAGAAAATCATGATCCATGAAGTACGGGAATTAAATAAATATCTATGATTGATGAATGAATAAACACATTTAGATCTCACAATATCATGAATCAAAGTTTCAACTAACCTTCAACTAAAAAATAAAATTAAAGAGAAAACATAAGATGAGGAAAAAAGATAAAACTCACAAAACTATTTCATTAATGTTGAAAAGTTGCTGGACAATGAAGAATGTGACCTTTAGAAGCTATAGGACGTGACAAAAATGGTGGAAAGAGGGTGAAGGGGCGGCTGCCCCCTTCTTGGGCTCTCCTTTAGCTTTCATAACTCTCTATATATATGAGTAGTTAACCTAATTTTTAGAGAGAAAACTCTCCTAAATTTTAGGTAACTACTAAATGATAAATTACAAGAGTTTTGAATTTCTCAAAATTCTTATTCCCAAATATTTAGGAATATTTGCAAATCTTCAATGCTTCCAAATTTGTCTTCTTTTCCTTCATTTTTTCTTCATGACTCCTCCATTATTCCTAGCACATAAAATAAAATAAAATATACTAATGAGTGCAATATTTATTTAAAAATAAAACAAAATCAATTGTAAATATTACACTAATTTATGCCCTATCAAAAATCCTTTTAACTTAAATTTTAATTTTAAACTGGTTTTAAGATTTATTAAAAAAAAAAAAGGATAGATCAAATAGATATGCACAAGACCTAAAAATAACAAGCATAATCTATTATGAGTCTGAACCGATCTTAGTTACTGCAAATAAATTTATTTATATCCAATCCAAAAAAAAATCACAAAATTTATTTTTCCATATCGCCTAAATATGGATTAACTTAAGACCTAAAATTGTTGTCGTTTGAGCAGATCTCCACCGGATCAAAGATGGCGACCTGTTTAAAAAAGTTAAGATTTGTGAGATTTTTATGTAAAAGATTGTTTAGATAATGATAATTTAATGTTACTTGAAAAACCCTATATACTCTTTACTTTAAACTTTATAAAATCAAATAGAAACAAACTAACTTTATAAAATCAAATAGAAACAAACTGAAAATTTTCAAATCAGTCCAATATTTTGTTACGTTTACTGCACACGTCAAAAAGTGTAAAAATTTAAGCGGCAACGGCAAAGCAAGATTTTGTGTCAGAAGTGTAAAAGAAGGATATCTTAAAGGAGATGAGAGTAGCTGCGCTGATGAAATTTTTGGATCGGATAATCGAATATTTTATTTTTTAAAATTTGAGATTTTAAATTTAAATTTTTAAAATTAAAAAAAAAATGATTTAAAAAATCTAACCTCTCAATAAATTTTATATGCTCAGATCAAATTAATCAAGTAAAATCTAAATTCTTAAAAAAAAAAGAGTAGCTGGGGTATTGCTGTCATTTTGCTTAGGGAAAAACTATCATTTTCTTAAAACCGTGATTATTAATGAAACTTGGGTGATTCAAAATTTTTCTAGGAGGACAGACATGACTATCAGCAAAAGATTGCGTACAACATGACTAAGAGCATTTTCACGGTCATCCATTACATGATTTTACAGCTTCCCCAGACGTCAGGACTTAAAAAAGAAAATGACGAACCCTTATTTAGAGCTGCCATCCCTTTAGTTACTGCACCTTCAATAGTAATTGTTTAAAATAGATGTGTTTAGGATTCTAAGGGTATGTGTTTTGGCTCTACAATTATTAAAATAAAATAATGAGAAATAAAAAAAAAATTAAGCTTAATTTTTATTTTCAAATTTTCAAAAGTTTGAGGCTGATGCGTCATCAACTTTTAATTTCTTTTAAAAAAATTATCAAATCTAACAAAATATTCCTCATTCTTCAAAAAGAGCAATATACCGATCTTACAAACATGATTTCAATTTCAATTTTAGAACGGTAAACCAATCAATGATTTTTTAATTCGTGACAACAGTTTGGTCTGACTCCGTCAAAACCATGATCGTGTCTGATGATACATGGTCCAACGATCCATTACCACGAAACTCGATACGTCCATAATCATAAACCCCGAAGGGTGTTAAACAACTTTTTGGTCGATCTCGGACGAACCACCTCTCCGAAGGCATCCTTTCGAACCGAGCCTCTCGACAGGACCTCTTTGGTTCTTGCATTGCTTGATCATTCTCCTAGCATAGTCTGTTCATCGAACCCTTTAGCCTCTCGGCTTTCCGACCTCATGGTCCTTGAGAAGTTAAGTCCTATCACGTAATAAGTCCTAGTTGTAATCACTCGATAAGAAAAGAAATTTTTATAAGAAATTTTTGATAAGTTTATATCTTTTCTAATCCAATACGAGTTTATTATGATCTCTCCCGATGAGGAGGCAAATCCCCTAGTTATTCAGATCTTCACGAATCTCTATGATGGCAGTAGAAACTTTCCTATCTCAAAGGTTTCCGAACCATAGTTATTAAATTCAAACCAACCCGCCGGTCAGACAGAGTCAAACATTGACTTGTATACTGAACGGTTCAATTCGTTAAATGGACCATATATACAACTACTTGGATAAACCTGTAGGTCAACTCACAACCCATGTGACCCGCAGGTTTTTACAAAACTTTGCATGTTTTGATTTTGGAGATCGTATTTTTGGAGAGCTCGTCGATGGCAACTCAAGGGGAGAGCTTGAAGATGAGCCTTAGAGAAGGATTTAGAGAGAGATCATTGAAGGAGGAGATGCTTGAGAAATATGAATCGCGATATAAAGTTGAGTAGCAGAGGGATTTGATGGTGTTTGATGGAGTGGTACTGAGTGATGAGGAGTGGGAGGATGATTTGGATTCTTTGTTGGATTCATGAAATAGGGTTCTGATAAGAAGGGTGAGAAGGAGCGTGGCGGAGATTACAACAACAAGAAGATGCTTGCGAGGGTCAGGACTTATGTTTAGGGTTTTGAGAGAGAGCTGATTGGGTTTCAAGAATGATGTTGTTGGCGAAGTAGTTGATTGAGGAACTCATCTCCACTTTCTTTCTTTCTACTCTCTTTTCTGCTTTCTTCTTATCAAATATGGAAATTTAATTAGAATTAGATGGGAGGGGAGGGGGAAAGGAAAGAGGGAGCTATCACCAGGACTTGTTGCCAAGGAAAGGAAAGAGGGAGTTGTCGCCAGCTGTCCATGGAAAGAAAATATCAAATTTAATTGAATAAATCAAACAGATTTTTGCATGTTTCATATCAATTTTTTATGTTATTTTTTTATATTTTAAAATAATAAAAAAATTAACGACCGAATCGGTGATATAATAATTCAATAGATTAAACCATAAATTTTAAAATATACGGGTCAATTTGCCAATTGGGTTTAATAACTATGCTCTAAATCTATGGAAAGTCTATTATTAAAGTTCTTATAATTGCAAAAAATCTCTCACGATCTCTCCATAAGACAAATATGGTTTCTACATCTCCAAACACATACGGGACTCCTCATACATACTATATACGCTAAACAGAAACAACTTGTCAGATACACATCTCTTACTTTACATACTTCACAAAAAAATATAGAGAGCCCAAACTCTTTTGATCTTTCTCTTTTTATCACTCTTTCTTATTTAAGTATAAAATTCTCCTCCACCGGAGCCACCTCCGGCAGGGTTTTTTGCAAGGTTCTTTTCTAAAGACAAGATAGGATACACCACCTCATTGGTTCTCCATTCAGGTTTGAAGGACAATTTGCTGTTAAGTTATTTTTTATTTCAACAGTGTCTAATTTAAGATATTTCGTATTATTTGAAACAAAATAAAAACATATTATCTTCAGATCCACAAAACTACTTACCAAGGATCGCACAGTCTTAGGTTATCACATTCTTACCTGAAACATCAACATGAACATTTGAAATTTTAGTACGCAATTTAGATAAAAGGTAAAATAATGGGAAATAAAGCTAGAGACAATCTCTAACAAGTTGCATGATTAAACTGTAAAAATTGACAACTTTGGAATATTTTCACATTCCTCTGTTGTTTCTTACGCCACAAAAACACCAACCGCCGTAGCAAAGCAAAATTTAGTGCACAAAAATTTGGGGAAAGTACAACTTTTGCGCAATTCATGACCATGTGGGCTTAGGTCATAAAAAGGGAAATGCCTCTCCTTCTTCCATAATCTGTTCATATCTTCTTCTCTTGGGTAGAGAGAATTGAGTGCTCAGCTATAATCAAAGTTAATGTGCTTCACACATTATTTTACTTGACCAAGTTAACACCACACTTCAAAAAAAACTAATTTTCAATTGTGGTGATGAGTCAGTAAAGCTATGTTTTAACATTATTTAATTCAAACTTTATGCGGATGCACCTTTTCTTCTTGGACAATGTTCATATATGATTTGTTGATGATTGACACCTGGCCTAGCTCTTAGTTGGAGGCATTGGAACCGATGTCCTTTCAAATCTTGTCCTTCATTTTGAGGTTTAATTAATCCTTTGTCCTAATCCTGTATCAGGTTCAAATTCTAATCTTCCATTGGTCTTAAAATCTGCATTCACGTGGACTTTGTCCAATGAAAAATTAAGGTTCTATGAACAGTTCATCACCAAACCCCACAATATTATTATGTGTCCTAAACCTTCCACAAAAATAATTTACAAATTAATATTTCTAAAAAAAAATCATATATACACTTAAATTAAATTAATTAGAATATAATTTCAAATATTTATAATAAAATAATAATAATAATAATAACCCGGGGATTGAAATGAGCATGTCGAATAGGGCTTTACTCTACTTGGTTCAGATCCAGAAGTCCTCCTCCAGTTCCTAGAATTTGAGTCTCCGAATTTACCCTCCTTAGCATGTGCAAAGGCCAAGAAACCTAATTAGATAGCGATACCATTAGCAAACCTTAGCTTTAGGAGTGATAACACTCATCTGCAAATAAATAAAAAGAATATAAGAATTCATTAATAAATTACTTTGTAGTTGACTAACTTTATTAAATTTAGAGATATTTAACCTGGTTGAAAAGAAATAGAAATTAATATGAATATGAAATATAGATAAATATGACTTTAATATCATATTAAAATTAGACAATAATCTAATAATATAAATTTTAATAATTCATTATTTTAATAAATTATTGTTATAAGTTAGATTTATATAAAAAATTTATTATCACATACATAAAAATAATTATTATAAATATAAAATAAAAAAAATTAAATATATATCAAAATAAAATGAATATGCGTTAAAAAGTACTGATCGGGCGGGATTGGACTGTGATCAACCAAAGCATCGAAAAAGCTTCCTCAATTGGTGGAATATTATCGGAGTCCTTCACGTGTGTCGGCTTATGGGGATTTGACACCTGCCAACTTCAAAGATATTTACATTCACCGTGAAATTTCTTGTTTTCTGAGGGAGGGTGCACAAGTTTAGCAGAATCAAATGTTTTTGAAGCGAAGCAAGTTACATCCCAAAATTCTCTGTATAGGACTTGCACGTTCTGAAGGAGTTCCCAAAATTCTCTGTAAAGGATTTGTACGTTTTGAAGGAGGGTGAATCTTTTGTACTGAAAACATGCTTCGCTCCTAATAACATTATGTGCCTAGGCTTGTCTAGTTGGTAATGTCTAAAGAAAAAGTAGTATAAGCCTTCTTGGTTAAAGAAGAAAACATGGTCAGAAGGCTAAAAGTAGTATAAGTCATGGAATCTATAGAAGAATATGTGTATCTAGGGATGGTAATGGAGTAGGTAGGGATGGGTTTTTGTCACACCACATCCGTCCCTCCATCTTAAAACTTCATACTCATCTCGACCTTCCACTCGCGGTGGGAATGACATTTTATACCCTACCCTCCACCCTCCCCTATCCGTCCCTACCCGCGGATTTATCCACCCACACAACAAGTCGACTTATTATCTTCACAAATCAATTCGTTACTTTCGTAAATTTTATTTTTTACTTAAATCTACTTGATCTTTACTTTTATTAACAATTCAATTTAATAGTATTTTCTTATCAAAATATAAATAACAAAATTTTAAAATCAATTTCAATTAAATCAAAATAAAAATAATAACTATATTCAGATTATTTGATTTCAAACTAATTTTGGAACTAAGAGGAGATGTCAAAAGTATAACCACAGTCCAAATAATCAATGAACATTCTTTCTAATATATTGACATTTCATCCAGTGCATTTTCATCATTTGCATCGTCCATAAATGTAAACAAAGGAGGTATGATTGATGGTGAAAATATCATTGAAGTTGTCAACCAAAAATCAATGAAAAATTATAATCAATTAGAGTTATATAATGTTTTAATTTATCCAAAAAATAAAAACTAATAAAGACAAAGAAATTATTTTTACCTTTTTCAAATATAATCAATTTTGACAATAAATTAAAACTTCTACTATATTTGGATGTAATCTATTACGATGTGAACTCAAAATCCTATCTCTCATACTAAAAGTAGACTCCAAAACAATAGAAGTTACAAGTATTCATAGATATATGTACTATAGGTTGACTTTATAGTTTTGAGTCAAGTCGACTTGTGTGTGTGTATGTATATATATATGTATGTATGTATGTATATATATATATGTATGGAAGGTCGGGTAGGGTATACGGTGGAAATAACACTCATACCGCCTCTTACCCGACACTCCACGGGTTTGAAAATTTCATACCCTCACCTGACCCTTACCCACCTCCACCGGGTAAGGTAGGGGTGGGTATCTACTGGGTTGAATACAATTTGTCATCCATATGCATCCATTCTTTGGAATATAGGAGAATAAGGCCATGCAATAAAACAGATGATATAACAGAAAAGAAAATAATTGCACTCATTTCAAATAACGTAAAAATAAGAAGCATAATAAGTTTTTTGTATACAAATTTTCTATATTAATGGCCCTATATTACTTTATACAATTAACTAAAATACAATAGGAAAAAAAAAACACTAGCTTATAGTTTTAAATTTTAAATTTGGAAAAATCGTTTACACCATTAAATACACAACGAAAAATATTGATCAAATGGTCAAATAATACTAGAATTAGCTGATTTGTTAAATTCTTATCTGAAAAGGTACATAGACTTACATGGAAGATTTAAGGGTCTATGAGGACCACTATTTGGAGCCTACATTAGAAAATTTAGGATGCATAATTGAGGAAATGTCTAATAGAGGAGACCCTAATCAAAGTGAGAAATGGCTTTTCACATAGCACAATGACTTTTGCATATTAGAAAGAAAATATAAACTACCTAGGAAAGCTAAACTAGAATCACAACGCACACCTTGCTTACTTAACCTACTAGCGGTTGTCAAAGTTCCAGTCATCACCAGTGTAGATTACATAAATCCTGCAAACCAAAACAGCCAAACCCAATATTATTCATAGTTCGGGTGTGCCCGCAAGCATATAAGTACTCCTTATTTTTGTATATTGATTGTGCCATTCTGGCTAATAATATATATAATCAAACAAATGAAATCTCAGGTTTGCCCTAGGAATCAAGAGATTATTTTTTTTGTTCTCTATTTCCAAGTGTCGCTACCTCGTAGGGTCGTTGGTTCCCCAGAAACAGTATACTATGAGAAAAAAATAAAGGGGAAAAAACGGTGATGTCCAATTAAGAAGTATTGCAATCTTAAATTAAGAATAAAAAACCAAAATACCACTATTAGCGTTTGGTATTAAAGTAAACTTCTTCTTTAGGTAATGCCCTAGTGGATGTATGAAGCAGCTGGTTTCTTTATAAGACTCGTGATCTATCCTTGCTACAACATCAAGCTAGCACAAGACAGCTTTTGAGATCAGTCAAAGCTTAGTCCTGTGAGCCTTTTAATTTTCCTGCTTTCTTGTCTATGTTAAGTTCATCAATAGAAAGCATATTCTTTCGGTTGTAGTTCAACTTGATTTAATAAAATTTCCTTCTCAGGAAAAAAGGATGGGGAGAGGGAAGATCGTGATCAAGAGGATCGATAATTCTACAAGCAGACAGGTGACTTTCTCAAAACGAAGGAATGGGTTGCTTAAGAAGGCCAAGGAGTTGGCGATCTTGTGCGATGCAGAAGTTGGACTCATCATCTTCTCCAGTACTGGAAAGCTTTATGAATTTTCAAGCACCAGGTTTGATACCTTTTCTTTCTATTTAACTTCAATAAGTTGGTGTTTTCATCTAGTCAACTGTAAGATGCAAATTTAATCTTATATTTTTCTTTTAATTTCAAGTATTTAAGCATTTTCATAGTATAATCTTTTTTTTTTCCAAGAAATTTTTATTGCTTAGTCAACTTGAGGTTAATATATAACATACGCAGCTACTAATATCATTCCACATAAATATGAAATGAAGTTTAAGTTTTAAATAAGACTGACTGAGCTTGCAAAAAAGCAAAGCAAGGGCATGAAGGTAAAATAGAAATAGCAATGCTCAGAAGGTTTGATGCAGAAGCAGTACAAGTTTTATTTTTATTAATGGACAAATTATTCTATAGGTTTTTTACTGTAATCCTATGGAATGTTATTTTTACTTATACCCTATTACCATAATTGGATGATCTGTTCACTTTTTCTACTTCTCTTGGAAAAGAAACTGGGTTGAAATGATTTTATGTTGCTGTCATGGTAGGTTCATAAATAGCAAAAGTGCTGCTATAGTTTCCCTCTCCATTGAGGAATTCTTTCTTTTGAGTGGGCTTCTTCAATGATTCCTACCTCTTTTTTTCTGCAAAGAGAGATCATATGCATAGCTATTTTGAGAAAAAAAAGATGATGCACTATATTAGTTTCTCGGAAAGATAACTTGGAAAGCTACTCCCAAATAAGTCTTGAGCTAAGTGCTTTTTACCCAGAAAGCCATGTTCCCCGTCACAAAGAAAATTGTTTGCTCTATCCAATAAAAGTTATTATCAATCAATGAACTTTAAGTTAAGAGGCTAACAAAATCAAATAAAGCCACAAAACGATACCAACATCTACCCAGTGCAACATCTTCTATGTTAATTTCAGAGCAAATCCTCAACAACTTCAACCATCTCCTCCCCACATCAAGATCTCTCTCTCTCCCCCCCTCTGTCTCTCTCTCTCTCTCAACATACCCACACACACAACCACCACCATCAAATATCAAACCAAGACACTTTCCAGAAAACATCTAATCATTTATGATAACTTATGAAACTGCATGCGAGCTTCTTCACCTTTCAGTACATAACCTTTACTAGCTCAAACTCCCTCTAAAGGCACAGAGAATATTGTAGGTAAACAGTAATTGTTAGTCGATATCACAAACTAAAGATGCAAAAGTGCCACTGCTTTAGCCTAGTCACTGAAAGGAAAAGTATGCTTCACATACATTCACATCTTCGTTACACTATATGTAAAGAGCTAACTTATCGTACCCCCAATTAAATATGGATCTTATAACTCGATTTGTGGTGGTGATGGGAACGCCAATGGGAGTTTAGATCCTAATTCTGTATGAAATGGTTGAGGAACCAATGATACCCATGGCATGTCCCAAAATGCTTTTCCAATTCTAGAAAGATGACCACTGGATAGCTAGATTCGATGATTCCATAAGAGGTACATAAAATATTTATGTCAACAGTAATTCCTCGGCTAATTACAAAGCAAAATGCATGCCTTTGTTGATTTTGGAGTCCATCATGGAGTAAAAGAGAGAGTTGTCAAGTCCAATTGGGTAATCTTCAAAAAAAAAATTATGCCTAAAAAGCCTAGTGTTATTTTTTTAAAAAAATATAAAGAAATCTCATGATGGATTAGTGTGCATGTGTACGATAATACCATATTATAGCAAAATAAATTGGTATCATTTATTATCTTATTTTCAAGAAAGAGGGAAAAAAAATGCAGCTGCTGTTTGAGATACCACTGGGCTGCAACCAAAAGCTGGGTTCATTATTGCCGACCCATTTCAAAATTTCATATTGGAAGTTCATCCGTTGAACTCATGGTTATAAGAGAAACTTATATTTAAGAAGGGGATCAAATAATTTGAAATATAATCTAGATGGGTGAATAGGTTATATGGTATTTTTGGCTAATTTGGAAATTTTACGGTTTATTGTAGACAGAGATGAGATATGAGAGTTGCAGAAACATGAGAGAACAAAGGATAGAAATGAAGGATGGTATAGAAATAGAGCATACAAAGTATTTATGGTGGTTCTACCAAATCCGATGTACGTCCACTCTTAGACACCTTTTTGAATTTTCACTATTTTTACCAAATAGTACAAACTTAATTGTAGGTTCAAGTGAGACCTTTACGGTGTTTCTTCCCAAACACTAATAATCTCGACCTTCCACAGGTCATTCTCTCCCTCTAAACCTTAGACTAAGAATACTTCTCAGATCTTTTAATTTAATGTAAACTAGAGATGTAGATCTTACAGGGAATAAGGCTAAAATCCTCGAATGTAATAACAATTGAGCTCACAAGTGATTATACACAATAAGAAAGTAATTAAAGAACAGAGTATATTTATGTAAGGAACAGAGCATTCAATTTGGGTTGGCACTCAATCGTTCATCAGTTCATCCATCACCACTTGAGTCTTCCTTCTTGAACATTTTTATATGCATTCAAGAGAGCCATTGTTGGGTTGGTGAATTCGAACGTTTGAAATTTATGATCTTCACCGACTTCATTAAATGTTTTGCCCGATGCTCTATTTGCTTTTACCGCCTCAGACTGTTATCCAATAGTCTCACTTGCTTTTGCTGCATAAGTTTGCTTCATCTGATAAAACACTTAAGCAAGCATTGTGTACTGTGTTAAGCAAGATTATGTGGTGTTAGTCATGTGTGTTTATACCAAAATTTAATCAGGTTCACTTAGTTTTAAACTCAAGTGACTGATTAGATACATTTTATGCATGTGGTTCATCCTCTCTATTCTTTGGGTCGACTCATTAAACTTCTTAGGTCGACCTGTCTTCTTCTCACGATCAACCTATGAGATAATTTTCATTAAAACAAAATTTAAGTTGACAGTTTCATACTCTCATGTCGACATGTCTTAGATGATAAAACTATGAAGTTTGATTGTGGGTTGACATATGTGTTTCTAAGGTCGACTTGTATTACTAATCAGGTCAATATGTTGATCCTTCTTAGATCGACCTATATTATAAATTTTTGATAAACGAAACTCTAAATCAATTTGTATAACTCTATGTGTCGACCTATTGATACTAAAATCAATCTTCTTTTCTTCATGGGTAGAACAGTGTATTGACTATCTTATAATCCAAGACCTGGATTGACTTGCATATGTCCTTGGGTCAACTTATGTGTGTTATAGGGTTTAACATACCCAAAATGATGGGTCAACTTATGATATAAACATTCTGTAAACTGAAACCTAATTCGATATGTTAAGTTTATGGGTCAACCAATTCAAATGCTAGGGTCAACATGATCATAACAAAGTGTCGATTTATGTTATAATTTTCTTATAAAGTAAAGCTTAGGTCAATTTGATCATCCTCTACCTTGACCTATTCATGTTCTAGGGTTGACCTACTCAAATTAATGGGTCGACATATGAGTTAATTTTCTTATAAACCAAACTTTAGGTCGCCTTATAATTTCCAAAGTTGAATGATTACTTAGGCTAGGACGAATGGTGTATTAAAGTATCAACTTTTTTATGCTAATGGTTGGTCAACATGTTTGAGAGAGAGGTTGGCCTGCCTCTTCACTTTTGCTATGGATAGGTTTACCAGTTTTTGTGCATGGGTCGACCTATGGTGATCCATCCAAAGTACTAAGTGATCCCTAGGTCGATAGCTTTGTCTTATGGTAGACAAATTATGTGATTTCAACTAGGATAGATCGACCTGTGATATGATGGATCGATCTATCTTAGACTTGGCCATTCTTATGTGTCAATGCGAGCTTAGTTTGACAAGGTCAATCCAATATGGTTGTAAAACTGGTTTTTCTAAGTTTAGGTTGATATGTGCAATCCCTGGGCTAACCTATGTATAATGATCTTTATTTCTCTTTAGGTTTTGGTCGACAGCATATATGCAAACATGTTTTATGGACTAAGTATTCTTTAGGTTGACCTGTGTAAGCAATGGGTCAACTTGTATTACCTTATTTCCTCAAGTCGTTTTCTTAAGTCGACAGAGATATAACCTTATTTATTCAGTAATATTCATTTAAGTAAATATACAATTTTTATTTTTGAATTTCTAAATTTCCATTTACTTAAAATATTATATGTAAATAAGGAAATACCCACCATTTTGATTTAATAAAAATTGTTTCAAAACCTAATTCTTTAAGAATAAAAAGTCAATTTTCTCTTCAAAAAACAAAATTTCAATTTTGATTTTTGGTTTCACTTTGGATGAGTTTTGTTAGAAGGAAAAATTTTGAAATATAAGTTCTAACCTAATTGATATATAAGGAACAAATATTATCATTTTTAATTCCCATTTTTTTTTATATTTCAAACATCGATTTTTTCAAGTATTTCGTCTTCAACAAATTTGTCAACCCTGAGATTTCTACATTCTAAGTATCTCATTTCCTATCTATCATACTTGCTTGAGTAGCACCATTATTTTTTCATGTTATGGAATTGTGAACTTGTTCTTCAATGATCTAAATCAGTAAACTTTGTATAGACTAACATTACAAACTTTGTCCCTATGCATTAGTATCACTTCTTTCTAGTCAATCGACTGCTCTTTATATTTTAGTTAATAGTCTTCAAATTCTTTTCTTAATCAATTTAATCATATTTTACTTATTATCAAAATTTATTAATATGTCAATAATCTTCCCCTTTTTATGATGAAAAAATATTTTAAAATTTGGAACTAACTTCTTCTTAATTTATGCTCTCCTGTCTAACTAGTTCTACTCTGCTCATACTCCAATTCATTCATTCTATTTAATTCAAATTACATATAATCGAATTTTCCTATATTTCTCATCCTTTTTATCATCAGTTAAAAGAGGTTGGAAAGTAATAAAGTATAAGGGAAAAAAGATAGACCGAGTTTAAAGTCATTGATCTATTTTCAAGTGTCAAACACTCCCCCTGAAAAGTGTGCCTAAGTGCCTAAATGAATGATAAGCATGACAAATTCAAAGTATCGGCATGTTTTGAACATAAAAGAGTATTAAACTATCATTGAACATCAAAACACATGTTTAATGTGTTTATCACACAAATGTGAGCATAAAATGTCAAAACAATTATCTCCCCCTTAATCACAATATCATTCTACTCAGCTCTAAACTTCTCCTTATGTAACCGTAAAATGTCAGTATCTAAAGTCCATAGCAATTTATTTGAAGTTTAAAATATCATTCAAAATCAATACCATAACATAACCGAATGTTGAAGCAACTCATTCAAGGTAATTCATTCACATCAAAACATTAAATCATCCAAGTTTAAGATCATCGTAGTATAAAGTTCCAAAACACACTATATTTCAAAACACACAAATTTGTTTATCATACAAATGTGAGAGTCACTTCTTCTACTCTTTCCAACTTCTCCCAAATTCTTTTAAGTGTGATTGACTCTGTGCTAGAAGGCTTACCACCTTCACCTATTGTCAAGACTCTCCCTTACTCTAAGCCCTAATCTTCCCCCTCAACCGACACTTCAATTGGCTTCTTTCCTTTGTTTCTTCTTCCTTTACATCCTTTCTCACCCACTCACTATCATCTCTATAGACCCATTTCACCTTGAATAGGGAAGATGTATTGATGTCGTGTTTTTTGTTAGGTTTAATTCTATTCCTCTTACTCAAATCTATTATATATACACCTAATATATCAGTAATAACACTAGCATGGGGAAAATTTGAACTCTCTGATTATGGGTTGCCATGAAGTATGGGATGAGAAAATACAATCCTAGGTTTTTCCTCTGCATAATACAAGCTATCAACTAGAAAACTTCTCTTGTGATGGTGGTGTGATTTCCTCCCCTAGGCCTTAACACGGGTATAACAGCTAAATGCAAAATTTTTTCATGTAAACCTAGGTTGGTGGCATTTGTGTTTACTACTACCATCTGAGGGTCATTAAATACTATTCTAACATTGCTTATGATCCGACTATATGTAAGGTCCACATTCATTGAAGAGAACCTAATACATTGCATTTTCCTTATAGATGAACCTAGGGTTTACTTCAATCATTTTCCCATCAAGATACGTTTTGAACCCACAAGCCACAAAGTGTTCTCCAATCATTATATGATTATCACTTGTCTCATCTTTCTCCTTGTCGTTCACACTCTCTATATTATTATAGAAAACCTTAGTCGCCCTTTCATGAATTTATTTGTTAGGAACAATCATCCAATTTGGGAATACTTGACTCAAAAACTCCACATTTTTAAAATTCACTTGCTTCATAAAATCTCGATCTATCAATCTCCCAATTAATCTTCCTATTAAAGAAGAGTTTTTCATATAACTTACTTTGTTGTGCAAACGAAAAATTCTTGATATTGAATTTGGGCACTTCAGTGGGAGGCTTCGATGATGATGGTTTTGAAGAAGAGGGTTTTGTTGTTGCTGCTCGCTTTGAAGTAGGTAATCTGTTTTTGGGAGCCAAGAAAGATCTTGGAAAGTTTTAGCATGTGTGAGATTAGTTTGAAGTGGTTTAGAGTGAATCTGCCGAGAGATTGAGTTGAAACCGAGAGGTTGAGTTGGGAAGATGAAGGAATTAAGAGATGAAAGACAACCACGAGAGAAAAGTTAAAATGAAAGAGTGAGAGAAAGATGATTGAAGTGTTTTTATGTGGTTACTAAAATCCCAGGTCGACTTGTTTGAATGCAGGTCGACCACTCAAACATTTTGGATGGTTTAATTATACTCAGTCAACATATATTATTTTGTCACTTGTTGTTCATGGGTCAACCTATTCACACACAGGTTGACTTATTACTCAACCGTAGGTTAACCTCTTTCTAGCCTAGGTCGACCTAAACTTTCAAATTTAGCAAAAGTTCTTAGAAGGTCAACATCTTTCACTCGTGAGTCGGCATGTGACATCTAGATCTTGAGTTTATACTATACAAGTCAACATCTTTTGCATGTGGGTCAACCTAACATAGCAAGAATTTGAACTTTATAACATTTTTTGCTCACGGGTCGACATGTGACATCTTATGTCTTTCTTTCATAAATCTTTCTTTCTCGGTTTAACTTTAATGTATTCTTTTCACCACTTTCTCATTGTTACCCTCATAATCTTTGGATTTGAATTTCAACCTTATTTTTTTGTTGTGACTTCTGCGTGCTTTAAGCTATTAATTGAGTATTCTGTGATTATTTCTTAGCATCTAATGTTCTAAGAACTCTAAATTGAGGGATGAACCTAAATCTTGTTTGACCGCCTAAGATTTTAATTTCTTCATTTAGTATTCATTCCCTAGAAATGAGTCTCCTAACTTCTATCTTTAGTATTGCCATGCATGTCAGAAATATATTAGAGAACTTATCACATACAGAATTCAAGCAATGTTTTCTCAAACAAACTAGACAAAGTTTCTACAAATATTACCTTTCAACATTCACCTTGCCTTATTAATTCTGACATACCTCCATTAAGCATCACATTTTCAATGTTCCTTTTCTTGAATAAGTCTGTAAGACATACTTAAGCTTTGTCCTCTTGTATCCAAAATTCCTTAGGTCCAGCATTGTTAGTGGTCAATAGATTTTTAGGAACCCATTTCAGTTTTGTTTTAACTTCAGATATTGGTTTGTTCCTAAACCAATATTCACTCTTAATATAACCAAGTTTTTTACAGTGGCGACACTTAACATAATTTCTTAATCTTGAATTTGGATTCATTTTCTTGTTATGTTTGCAATGATGCGGATAATATCCAAATCTCTTACAATAATGACATCTATCTCATGGTTTATCACTCTGCGAGCTAGAAACAAAGAAACTATATATATTTTTTTTTGAAATTTAACTGTATTATATCCTAATCATAATTTTTCAAATATAGCTCTCTGAATTCCTAACATTGAGTCAAGTTTTTCTTTACCTTAAACAAATTTAAATAGCAAAGAGTTTAATTTCTTGTTCTTTTCCTTTTCATCCTCAAGTTCATTCACTGCCTTTTCTTTATCATTCCTATCCTTTCATTACAAGCATTCAAATTTTCATTCTTTACATTTTCAATTTCAGTTTGCAATTTAATTTCTTTTTCAATTTTCTCTTTAATTATAGCATGCAAACAGTGGATTTATTCTTTTAACTCATTTTGTTCATCATTCAAAAAGTTAAGATTTTCAATCTTTATATTCTTTTTACTTCTAACAAGTATTTTTCATCTTTCAATTCTTCATTCTCTCTTATAATTTTTTCATTTTTTGCTTTAAGCTTTTCGTTTTCCTTAACAAGTTTGCTCTTTTCACTTTCTAACAAGTTTATCATGATATTTAAATTTGTATTTTTGTAAATCAATTTTTTAAATTCATTGAGTGCTAGAGTCAAAGCATCATCCATGAAGAGTTCATCATCACTATCATTGTCAGAAGATCACTATCATTGTTAGAAGAGCAAGATAAAGGATTAGAGCAATTTACCTCATCTTCATTTTCATTTTTGAAGTTTTGTTATGGGTGACTTGTATCCATGGCTTCTAGACATCTACTTTAGACATGCACATCATTTTTGCTATCAGCACTTTTTCTTCTTCTGAAGTCACGTTTCTTACCCCTTTTTGACCCATTTGTATTTCTCCTAATTTTTCTAAAATGTTATGGCTCTCTGCTTGATGAGAAGACTTCTAGTGAAAAGTTGATTCTTTCAAATGTATTTTCTAAAGGATCTTTTGTTTATGGTAGTTAAACATAATACTAGACATCTACTGTAATACTAATTAAAATACAGTTTAGAGTAGGGTGAATAGATTGTATGACACATTTTACTGGTTTGGAAATTTTACGGTTTATTATAGACAAAGATGAGATATGAGAGTTGCAGAAACACGAGGGAATAAAAGATAAAAGTGAAGGAAGGTAAACAAACAGAACACACAAAGTTTTTATAGTGGTTTCATCAAAACTGTGCATCTGGCACACGCCAAAAGCTGTCCCTGGCACGTGCAGGCGCATGGCTGCGCCTGGGACCTCTGGCGGCACGTTAGGTCGTCTGGAATTAAAATTTTTTCAATTTTTTAGGGTCCCAATCTATAAAAGTGATTTTTTGTGGGTTTTTGTGTACCGAATTCTAGTCCGAATTGTGAGATGCAATCCCGGATTGTAGTGTATGGTGTCTGTTAATTCATACGCTCGTCTTGAAGTCTGTATTTGAATCATTTGGATATTGTTGATTCGTAGGGTGCACAAAATATGAGAATAAGCATCACAAGTCACGATTATCTCAATGACTGTTTCTAAAATTGTCGTATTTGATCTTTGTAATGGGGGATAAAATCGAATGGTGATAATTATGAGATTTTTCACCGGTAGATTCAGTTTATCCTCAAGGAGCAAAATCTAATTAAAATTTTGAGGCATGAGATGGTAGACTCCAGGGAGGGTACCACACCTTAGAGAGACGGGATTAAGAAACATTACGTGCATGGAAGATGAATGATGGCCGAGTTAGGGCAATCCTCCTGAGTAGCATACACGATGATGTGATCCCAGTCTACAAGCAATATCCTACGGCTTTATCGGTTTGGCTCACCCTATAAAGAGTATTGTGGTGCTCTTATAGATCCTAAGGTGAGGATATTGACTTATAAGTGTAATAACTTATAAGAAAATGGTTGATCATACGATGATGTAACATTTGATAAAAATGTCGAGTATGGTCGCCGAGTTGGGGAATGTGACCAAACCCATTTCGGATATATTTTCTAGTGTTGGATGCAATCCAGTTCTTTACCTGATTCATGAGAAATCATGAAAGTCTATTTCACATACGACGAAAGTATTCGTACTTTCACTAATGTGAATAGGCACAATGAACTCGAGTAGGAGCATCTAGAGGTGAGTAAGTCATACTCAGGTCATCGTTATGCAGTGGAGTCGATTAAGGACTCCTGTGGGACTCGAGATTCAGGTAAGAAGAAAACATCCGAGAAAATCGATAATAATAATGCGCAGCAAGAAGGAGTTGGATACAACCAAGGTGTAATGCTACATCCGTAGTAGTAGACTTTGTCATTTCGCTCACAAGTATGACGAGTGAAAATTAACTCTTTCTTCTTTACGCGGTTTGAGTTGCTCTCTATTTTCTTTCCTTCGTGGATTGTAAACACAAAAGCAACCGACCACGTAGTTCGAGATAGGAGCGCACTTATATAGTTCCGCCCAGTGAGTCCTCAAGTAGGATGATTTATGTAGAGAAACGGAGCATTTGTCTACATCAGAGAGAGTAGCACTTGCAAGTTGGAGTTGCAAAGTTGCTAAACTCTGTATGCCCTTTATGCTCCAAATGTTCGACAGAACTTAATTTCAGCCTAGGATCTGCTCTGTTAATTTAGAAATTTTATAGTTTTCATTTGTTACGACAATTCTTTGATTGGTTCCGTTTTGGTCCGTAAGGGACTATGTGCATTGGAAGTGATTCCTTTTAATGGTCTTTCTTGATATCCTCCTAGTAAGAGAGAATGAGTCAGTTAGCAGTGAGTGGTTTGTAGAACCCGTTAACCAGTCTTGCCTAGGTGGCAAAGTAACAAGAAAACCATTCGACAATGCAATGAGAGCCGGGACTCCATTGCAGTCGGTTCACTCCGACATCTGTGGCCTTATGAACGTGAGAACCTAAAATGGTGTTGGGTACTCTATTACGTTCATAGACAATTACACACGTTTTGGTTACGTTTATCTGATCTCGCACAAGTCTGAGGTATTGAGATGCTTCAGGAGGTTACTAGCGAAGTTGAGAATCAGTTAAACTTGAGAGTGGAGATTCTCAGAACCGATCAAGGACGCGAATATTTGTCTGAAGAGCTCTATTTCAAGAAGGACATTATGAGAAACTGATTATTCCTTGCTACTCAGTGGAGTAGAGTAGCTGTAAAGAGGAATATGACTTTGTTTGAGATGGTGAGGTCGATGATGACGCGAGCCAATTTACTCTTTTCCTATTGGGGAGATATATTATTGGCTACGGTTTGCGTCTTTAATCGTGTTCCATTGAAGTCCGTAGTCAGTACTCCATATGAGCTTTGGATAGGGAGACAGCCTGACTTTAGCCATTTGAGATTATGGGGTTGTGTCACGTATGTTCACTATTTCTCGCATTTACACAGTGTGTTAGGCCTACTAGAAAAGAGATGTATCTCAATGAGATACTTAGAACACTTCAAGGGGTTGTGTTCTAATGAGCATACAGATGGCACTCTCACTGAGATTGAATCTCATGATACCGAGTTACTTGAAAATGATTTACCTATAAGAGGTGAAATCAATTGAAACTTTACCTTCTATCAGATGGATGAGCGTAGTGGTTTAGCTGATTCTAGCAGTAGAACCTAATAATCCATTACGGATCTTGGTTCTAGTGGAAGCAATCCATCTAGAGGTAAAAAGGTTTCCCTTCCTCTTAAAAGTAGTCGAGGACGCATACCTAACCGTCGCTTCCCGATTGAGGGAGAGGTTCTCAGTGTGACTCTTGAGAATTATGAGAAACCTTTAACAGTCCTAAAGGCTCTTGAGGGTTCTGTGAAGAATCATTGGTTTGAGGTCATGGATAAGAGAAGGAGTTGATGAGAATCAACGAGATCTGGGATCTAATTGATTTGCCTGAGGGTAGTAGGGCCGTTGGGAACATGTGGGTTCTCAACATCAAGAAAAAGGCCGACAGATCAGTGTAGAGGTATAAGACCTGTCTGATAACCAGGGGTTACTCAGACTAAGGGCAAGATTATCTCAATCCATTTACTTTTAGCGATTGTCGTGGACATGATATGGATCTGACGTAAGACCAGATGGACGTTGTGACTGCCTTCCTGAGTGGGAGTTTGGATGAGGAGATCTACAAGGAACAACCATCTGGCTTTATTCCTGTAGATCAAGCTGATATGGTTTGTTGACTTCGGAAGTCGACATGCGACCTTAATCATCAATCCAGGCAGTGGCGCTTGAGATTTCACGAGGAAGTGATATCTCACGGTTTCGTGATGATCGAGAAGGATCATCGCGTATACTTTTTACGTTCTTTTGATTTTTTTGTGATCATATGCTTATGTGAATGACATTCT
This sequence comes from Dillenia turbinata, assembly GCA_037126225.1. Classification (NCBI taxonomy): domain Eukaryota; kingdom Viridiplantae; phylum Streptophyta; class Magnoliopsida; order Dilleniales; family Dilleniaceae; genus Dillenia; species Dillenia turbinata. The sequence goes on along the minus strand of JBAMMX010000018.1, from coordinate 10,131,664 downwards.
GTTGACTGGAAACAACAAAGAGTATCTGATGACCACGATGATGTAGACATTGTCCAGTCTTGATATGAAGGACATGGGTGAGATTTAGTTTTTCCTCCAATTTAAGATCCAGAGAGATCGCTCGAGACAGGTGTTGACTCTTTCACAGGAGTCCAACATCAAGGGAGCTCTCGAGCGCTTCGAGAAGATCAACTACGACCTTAAAGATACTCTTATCACTAAAAGGTTAAATCATAATTCTTAACATATGCCTTAAGACTCAGGAAAGGGTAAAAGAAATGAGTAGAGTCCCTTGTACCAGTGCATTGAGTACTCTGATGTACGCAGTGTCGCGTACACGATCAAACGTTTGCTTTGTAGTCAGTATGGTAATTATGTATCGAGCGAATCCTAGAAGGAATCACTAGAGAACAGTGAAAGGATTCCGAGATACCTCGAGAGAACTGTGGACCTCTCTTTGTGTTACGGATGAGATGATTTTCTTCTTGTTGGGTATTCAGATACAAACTGAGTTGGTGATCTGAATGTATGCAAATCGATATCAGATTTTACTGTCTTGAAGTAGCAAGAAGCAAACATATATATCTCTATCTACGATAGAGGCTGAGCTTGTGGTACGCTCAGCGACAGTTCAGGAGAGTGTTTGGCTCTGAAAATTTACGGATCACTTAGAGGTTGTGACAGACAGTGGGAGGCCAGTGGAAGATTTATTGAGAAAATCAGGCCGTCATTGACCACACCTAAGACCCTAAGTATCACAATAAGTCCAAACACATTGATACCTAATACAACGTTATGAGTGACATCGCCGAGAAGGGTGAAGTGACAAATTAAATACACTAATATACATGGTGTTGACTAATCCCTTCAATAAACCTATTGTGAGAGATTCCTGTATGAGATATAGGAATCATAGGGTTTGCATATATATTAACATTTCTCATCTTGTACTAATACTTATTGTGTTATATATATAACATGTGTGCATGATTGGATCACTTATTTATAGCACTATTTAATTTTCATATATTTTGTGATTTGTTGTGATAAATGATATGTCAGGCAGGTGTGGTCGACTCTCTCACACGAGTGACCACCTCCAACTCTGAGTGAGTGGAGATGAGACGGTTTCTAGTTGTAAAAGGTTTTGAGAGTGGCCTAACTTGAACATAAGTCGCCCTAATATGTGTTCAGGATGAGGTCATATGTGATATGACCAGCATGGATGTACCCACATCCATGTTGCCTGTAAGTAGTCAAATTTGAGATCTCAGATATCACCTGCGACTAGTGATATTGTCTCTGAGATACTCTCTGAGATCTCTGGGTAAAGTCTTATGTGTAGACTGAGTCTCATACTTGCACAGTGTTAGAGAAATCTGACATATGCCCTTTGAGAGATGTGGGAATAACACTGTGACATGCGTTTCATACTGTGTGTGATATGATGACCAGAGATAGTGGGAGCATTATTTGAGACATTGATATTATTTAGATCCTCGTTTCCACTGTGTGAGACCTGAGATCCATTGGGTGGGATCTCTTGTACCCTTATCACTTTCGGCTGTTTCTAGAAATCTTGGTTCAATATTGCTACTTTAGTCTATTTACCTATGGCCTAGAAGATAAATTGAGCTCTGAGAGATAGATCTAGAAAAGCAGCTGAATTAAGACTAATAGATTCGAGTTTGGAAAAAGGAAGACCAATTGACATTACATTATTATGTTGTATTCACCGGCATGCTTATTATGCCTATCCATATTGGGATGTAAGCATAATAGTGGATATACAATCGAGCGTTTCTTAGGGATTACTTTCGATGAGAAAAGTGACTCGATGGATGTAATTAATCTTGGCTCTGGGGTGCAGCGAGTTATTTTGATACTAACGATGGCTTCTCGATTATCCTAACAGGTGTATCAAAAGATCTTTACTTGCAGGCGTACTCGCCGGTCGCACGACGCCCAATCCTATATGAAAGTCCAGTAAGGTGATGTGAGAAAGATCACATGAGTTGTGATCTTTTGACAGACGTAAAATGTCTCGTGTGCAAGTGGGAGATATTAGTTTTTTATGCCCATCGTGGGGCATTTTAGGAAGTTATGGGATAACTTCTCATAACTCCCATTATACCACTTACACCTAATAACTCTCCCACTCTCTCTCTAATGAAGGGTCACATTAGACATTAGTAGATTAACTTCTCCCTCGTGAATTTCTGTGTGAGATCCCGAATGCCATTAGAATACAAGTTATTTCAGAGAGAAAAACAAAAAGGGCCTGAGAAAAATTCCGAGTAGGGAATTTTTCCTGTCACAACAATCACCGGACTGAGGGTTATGGCGTTGTGATATTGCGGTGATAATTCGATTAACATCGTGATCACCATCCTGACCGCGAGATCCGATCGAGGGACGTACGGTCAATTTTGGAGACTCTACACGTTGAGCTATTTATCATATACCTGATCTATTTTTATTTTTCCGAAAATTATTATGCATGCTTCCGCTGTGAATGAGTCACTATAATATCCGACAACTACATTCAAGAGCTTTCTCATTCAACTTTCTTAAAAACATGGAAGTCCAAGAGAGCACAAATTTTGGTATATCTAAGTATTTCTTTAAAACAATCAAGTCATGCAAATTAATCTTTAAGAACTGCATGCCTTGCATCATATTTAAATCTACCTTGGTTTATTACAAAAACTAGGACAAGGGAAAATTAGTGCTTTCGAACTACGTTTCATGGTGTAAGTTAATAGTGATTACTGAGGAGCCATAATGTTACTTGACAATTTACTAACTTTTGCTTCTTCTGCCTTTTTGATAACATGGCAAGAGCAACTGACCTCTACCCCACCTCGCACCACTACCCTTGCTCATTTTTCCAAAGCCCTCGATTAATTATGACGCTTGATCAACTTTTGGTCTTTAATTGTGTTATTCCATTCTAGGGATTACTTCCTCATTTTTCTCTCTTTGTTCGCTTTCGGAGTGATTTGATCATTTCATCCAATCTCCTTGACAACCTAAATTGACTAGAGGTAGCTAACCAAACTCCAACCAGAACTGAGAAATTTTCAATTATGCTTGCCGATTTGAACTTATTTGGTGCAGCACCATTGTGCTCACAAGAAAAGCTCATGGCGCTTGGTTCTTTTCCCGTGCTCATTGGCCGCCTAGTTTGTTACAAAAAGGTCTTGCGGTTGCATCCGATGCGTTCCTTTTTTTTTCTTTCCCCTCCTCTCATAGGAAAAGAATTATATTAAAAGAAGAAAAAACTCCTCAAAACGTTAGATGAAATAGAGAAAAATAAAAAACTGCTTTCCAACTGTGTTTAAATCCTCTTCACTAGCTCTAATACCCTTAATGCATAACCCCCAAAGAAAAGCATAAAAAATAATATTATCCCAAAGAAAAGAATGCCCGAAAAAAATAGATCATACCTCCAGGGAACAGTTATCACAAATAGCAGAGAGTCAATTCAACAACTCTTAACCAGTAAGATAACATAGCAATTAGTCTCTAGATTTAGAATCCTTGTAGTACATGAGAGTATACTGAAAATAGCTTTTAAAAGTCTTTTTATAATAATAAATTAACTCTCTTGATCTTGTATAGCCAAGAAAAGTCTTTTTAAACTTTCTTAGGAACCCTACCATCCAAATGAAATCAATAGCCTTTTTGTAATAAAGATTTTCGATAAGGCCATAATAGAATACTTATGGCATCCGACACATTTTGACAGACACTATGGTTGCTTTTGCTGCTTATGCCAGATCTTTCAAACAGTACTCTTGTAATAAACAAACAAATAAAGTAAACCTAATTCAAGATAACCATATCTAGAATCTCTAGGAATTACACAGGGCAATCATATTATCTGCTCACCCAACAAAAGACCAAGTGTATAATGCATCAACGACCTTATGGCATTTCTATCCCAAGAAAAATGACCTTTGAGTTCTAAAGCAAATCTTGGTAGCCATTACACTCCAAGTTACCAGGACCAAACAGCTCCAAAACTTAGATCATTAGAGACCTGATCCCAATTCACAAGGTGATCCCGCTTACTCAAATGACTCCCATTCAGTGAAAAATTTTCTTTGACTTGATCTTCTCAGCCTCCTCAACAAGAATGAGAAGGGGACAAAGTAAATAAGAAACTTAGAAAGACAAACGATTAGAAAGCTCCCTTCCAATTGTAAAACATTTTACAAATCTTACTGATCCCAAGAAGGGAGAAAAAAGAACCAAAGAGGGGGGGGAAAGGGAAAGCAATTCCAATTACCTCCCAAAGGGACCATTTACTAGAAAGATATGCGTTCTCATTCATCATAAGGATGACCAAATCATCAACATTAGGCTTTAGCCCAACTCAAATTCATAAACTATAGCCCAACTCAAATTCATAAACTAGAAACTCTTTTTTTTTTTTTTTGTGGATGAAAAAAGGAATGAAAGAAAAGGAAATAAAAAAATCTTTTTTTAAAAAAAGAAAGTTCAAAATGAAAAGAGAGAGATAGATTTGAGATTTTGTAGCATTTTGGAAAGAATATTTACTTAGTGTGCAAGTTTGACACTGCTATCAATAAAGGAGGTCGTTTAGGGTTATAGCGTCACTCAAAACGGGCTCACTAAGGAGAAGATATGCGGCCCAACACTCAATTCACCAAAATGATAGGTGGTCTAAAGCAAAGCATCCATTTGCCCACCAAAACTTCAAATTTTTGGAAAAATAAATCATGAGGCTTTGCGGACAAACCCAATCATTGTGACAATCCAACAAATAAATGATTTTGTATTTCGTGTTCAATAAAACTCTATAAAAGTAAGTAATCTCTACTTTCAAAATTGATATTACTTGACACACATTCAAAGAGATAGCTTTATAAAATCTTCATTTTTTGGAGTGTATTATTGATATTAATTTTATTAAGCACAATGGACCAAATAAAAATCTTTAACGCCAGAAATCTTTGCTTCCAAATAAAATTATTTAATGAAAAGGATCACTCTAAGAAAAACTAATCAGAAGGTGAAAGAGATAATTACATGTAAAGCATCAAAAAAAACAACAAAAAAAGACAAGACTCTTTAACTTGATTTGTATAACATTGTAAGAAAGTTTAAATTCCTAGACAATAGAAATTAGGGAAAACAGTCAAAAACTTTTTTATTGTTAATGTTTCTTTAGAACTAAAAATCTCGACAATCTCTGGCAGAATGAACCTTAGACAATCTATAGAAGTAGACAAAGGCAAGTTCACAATCCAAGGATCCTATGAGAAAAGGACACAAGAACCATGATTCATTATGACTGAAACCATGCTTACTTTTTTATAACTTTATGCAATAAAAAACTAGGTTCTAAAGGGAATCCTCAAAACCATTTGCTTACTAAAGAAATGTTCTTGGATACCATATTACCAAGATCCAACCCACCTTCAGACTTAGCTTCTGAAATTAGATCCTAAAACCAAACTCACCAAATGTTTCCTTACCAAAGGTGGTCTCTCATTAACATTACAAACTTGTGTGCTTCCCCCAAAAAAGTATCCAAAAAGGAAAAGAAAATATAAGCAAATAATGGAAAGACATACAAGCATCCCAAAGAGGATAGTCTAGCAATCCCAAGTTTAAATCTCGATGTAACCAAAAAAAAAAAAAAAAAAGAGAGAGAGAGAGAGAGACATACAAACATAAAATTAAAGTGACCTAAGGTAATGAAGAACTCCCTTTCACCCATCTAATCTCCTACAAATCCATCCGCAATAGGATCCCAAAACTAAACATTCCTAGAATTACCCTTCAATCTTAGATAAAACATAGGCTAATATCTCTTTGGGCAGTGAATAATTCCCACAAGATGATCAAGAATCCACAAAACACATTTATACCGAGAACTTCATTCTTGGGCACATTGATTATAATCTAGAGATTCTATAAAATATGTTTAGATGGGTGATCATATCCCTAAATTCTCAATGTTCTCTTTAAGAAATCTTACTATCCTCTATGAGAAAAATAAACCTCGTGACTGTTGTAAAATTTTAATCTTGATATTAGACTCCTCGTATATTTCTAGATATGCAATCTAGAACCAATATTACATAAGAGAATTATATCAAGATAAAATTTAAAGAAAAAGAAGAAGAAAATGAAAAAAAACTTTCTTTGTATTGATTGAAGAAAATTACAAGAGAGAAGAAAGAGAGCTAATGCAAGAGAGAATATTATCTCTCATTGCTTGATTACAAAATGTGGAGAATAGCCCTATTTATACAAGAGTCTAGCTAGTAGAGAAAATGAAAGAAATTTGAATAAAATTAGTAAAAAAGGAAAATAGTGAAAAATAAAGTTAATTTTCTAAATATATAATGATTGAATAAATCAATCATTATTTAAATCAATTAAATATAGAATGATTGATTAAATCAATATTAATAATTGATTAAATCAACCAAATATATATAATTGACCAAATCAATTGAAATGGTTAAATCAATCATAGTAATTGATTAAATCAATTATTATGATTGAATGGCTGATGGTTGATTAGATCAATCATGATGGTTGACTAGATCAATTATTGAGTCTCATTTTGGTCTGTTTTAACACTCCCCGTCAAGTTTGGAGAATAGATATCTATGGAGCCTAATTTGTTGAAAATGTTTTGCATGTGACTTGTCGCAGTTCCCTTAGTAAAAATATCAGCAAGCTGTTCACCACTCTTCACGTGAGGAGTGACTATGGTCTTGTCTTCAACCTTTTGGCATACAAAGTAACAATCAACTTCAATATGTTTTGTTCTCTCATGAAAGACAGGATTAGAAGCAATGTGAATGGCAGACTGATTGTCACAGAAAAGTTTGATTGGAGAAGTGACTTGAAATCCTAATTCTTCAACTAGAGCCTTCAACCAAACGATTTCACTGGTTGCTACTGCTATGGCTCTGTACTCAGCTTCCGCACTAGATTTTGAAACTACGGATTGTTTCTTATTCTTCCAAGACACGAGATTCCCACCAACAAACATGCAATAGCCTGTGGTGGATCTTTTGTCCGTTGAATCTCCGGCCCAATCCGCATCACAATAGCCCACTATTTCTGAACTTTGATTGTTCTTCATGCAGATTCCTCTCCCAAGAGACCCTTTAAGATACCTAAGAATTCTTTCAGCTGCTTTCCAATGGCACACCTTAGGAGCATGCATATGTTGACTGATTTGACTCACGGCATATGCAATGTCGAGTCTGGTGATAGTCAGGTAAATGAGCCTTCCTACAAGTCTCTGGTACTTTTGTATATCTGTGAATAGTTGATCAGTATCATTCCCTTCATTAGGTGTTGAGATAGGGCTAATGACTGGTTTTGCTCCCAATTTACCTGTTTCCTGCAACAAATCAAGAGTGTACTTTCTTTGGGATAGGACAAGCCCCTTGTGAGAGTAGGCAAGTTCTATTCCTAGAAAATATTTAAGTATCCCTAAATCTTTAACATCAAAACTAGATTTTAGAAAATTTCTAACTTGATCAATATGACTCATATCACTCCCAGTAATAATAATATCATCAACGTATATGAGCACAATAGTGATTTTTTCATTATCAAGTTTAGTAAATAGAGAGGAATCACTATTGCATTTTTTAAAATTGTTACTGAGAAGTGCAGAGCTTAGTTTTGCATACCAGGCCCAAGGAGATTGTTTGATACCGTAGATGGCTTTCTTCAATCTGCACACTTGTCCTTCGTGACCTTGGTTAAGCCCTTGAGGTAGATGCATGTAAACCTCCTCTTCCAGCTCTCCTTGCAAGAAAGCATTCTTTACGTCCATCTGGTATATTGGCCAGTTCTTATTGGTTGCAAGAGACAATAGGACTCTTATAGTGTTCATCTTCACTACAGGTGCAAAAGTCTCTGTATAGTCCACTCCATAGGTCTGGGTAAACCCGTTGGCTACAAGTCTAGCCTTGTAGCGATCAATTGAACCGTCGCTTTTATGCTTGATCTTGTAGATCCATTTGCATCCAACTGCTTTCTTTTCTCTTGGGAGAGTCATTATTTCCCAAGTCTTATTCTTTATGAGAGCATCTAACTCTTCTTTCATTGCTTTCCTCCATTCTGGGTGATTATTAGCCTCATTGAAATTTCTAGACTCCTGTACTTGATCAATGCCACTCAAAAATACTTGGTGACTTGAGGAAACGTTAGTTGTAGTATAATAGTTAGCAATGGGATAAGATGTGACCTTAGAGACATAGTGATCCCATCTTGATGGAGGGAATCTCAACCTTGTTGACCTTCTAAGTGGCGGTCGAGATGATGACGGATCATTAGATTCTGCATTTGCTTCTAAGGGAAGTAAGTCTTCTTCGATTTGGTCTCCCCTTGCTCCTACTTCCTTCAGTTTTGGGGGAACTTCTATCTTTGCTTTGCTCAGAATTTTCTGATAATTCTCTCTCTTGCTCTTGCTCTGAGTTGTCTTCTTCGTTAGATTGGCGAGAAGGGTTGCTAAGTTCTTTAGGAGTTAACAAGAAAACATACAGATCTTCCTTTTCTAGTGTTCTCTCTTCACTTGTATCTATAAAATAAAACTCATTTTCTACAAATATCACATCTTTTGATGTGTATATTTTGTTAGTCATAGGATCATAACATATATAACCCTTTTGAAATGACTCATATCCTATGAAGACACACCGCTTCCCTTTTTATCTAATTTATTTCTAAATTGTTCTGGTATATGTACATAATATATGCATCCAAACACTTTTAAGTGAGTAATATTTGGCTTGGTTTTAGTGAGAACTTCTAAGGGAGATTTATCTTGAAGTATCTTAGTGGGTAAGCGGTTAATTAGATGAGCTGCGATACTAACAGCATCGCTCTAAAATATTTTAGACATGTTAGCATAGAACATGATTGTTCTTGCTATTTCAAGTAAGTGTCGATTTTTTCTTTTGACTACTCCATTTTGTTGGGGGGTATATGGGCATGAAGTTCGATGAATTATTCCGTTTTCTTCTAGATAATTTGTAAATGTATGATTAATGTATTCCCCTCCATTATATGTCCTAAGCATTTTTATGTTTGCGTTGTATTGCCTAGTGATAAAATTGTAAAAGTTTTTAAATGCTTCGAATGCTTGTGCTTTTGAAGTGAGCATATATACACATATGTATCTAGTCTTGTGATCAATAAAGGATATAAAGTATTTAAAACCTCGTCTAGATATTACAAGAGATGTCCAAATATCAAAATATACAAGATTAAAAGCATTTTCATAAATTGTTTTTGAAATCGGATAATGCATTCGAGTTTCTTTTCCAAAAATACAAGTTTCGTAATATCTATCTTCACAATTTTTTGTTGGAAACAGATATTTCAAAACTTGCTTACTAGGGTGACCTAATCTAGCATGCCATAAAATATAACTTTCTCATTGATGTGCCGTATATACATGATTATCTTGACTCAAAAAATATAGATTGTTTCTTCTGAATCCCCTACCAATCACTTGGTTTGTTTTGAGATCCTGAAAAACAACAGTATCAGGATCAAATGTAACTTTACAATTTTGGTCCTTAGTAATTTGGCTAATAGACATAAGATTAGAGGAGAATTCAGGAATATATAAAGCATTAGCCTTTTTTCTGAAAAAATTAATTTTCCCAAATTTTCTTATATTTAAATTATGCCCATTAGCAACCTTGACTGTCTTATAATTTGGTAGAGATTTCAGTTTCTTAAATTTATCCTTATCCCTAACCATATAATGGTTGCAACCCGAATCTACCAACCAATCTTAAAAATTCAAAGTTGAGTTTAAGTACCTGGATTAGTTGTTCCTTGCTTGAACAGCATCTTTGATATGATACTTTCGATAGTTAACTCAAGTGATGCATTCTGGGCCGCATTTGAAGATATTTGGTCCTTTCTCTTCATGTGTTCAGGCCTTAGGTGAGGATGAAGAAACCAATATCTTTCTTGTGAATGATTTGGCTTTTTACAATGAGCACATATCTTTTTGGCCATGTGGTGCACCTTATTGGCCACTTGCCCTTCTGTGGTTGAGTTGAAACCATACCCTTCTACTTTGGATTGAGGAGTATCCTCAAATTTCATACTTGCTTCTGCTCGTTGGATCATGGCTCTTACTTCTTGATAGGAAGGAAAATCCTTCATTCGAAGGATTTCTTGACGAACATGTGCGAACTGTTCTCCAAGAGAAATGAGGAGCCCAAAGGAGTTGTCTTCATCCTCTCTTTTTTGTAAAATTTTGAGATCGGTTGTGATCGGTCTCAAAGTTTTGATCTCGTTCCAAAGGCCTTCATATTCGCCGAATAGTTGAGAAAGAGTTTTTTCATCTTTTTTGATATTTGCAATTTGCCTCTTTATCTCAAAAACTCTTCCTAAATTTGACTCTTGCCCATAAAGATTATGCATTTGATCCCATAGGGCTTTTGAATTTGGAGAGCAAGTGATCATAGTTCTATGAGTTTGATCCATAGAACTTGTGAGTATGATGAAAACTTTGTCATCCCTCATTTTCCATTCTTCAAATATTGGGTTCGACTCTTCAAGAGGATCCTTTGAAATGTGACTCAAGAGATTTCTTGAGTTTAAGGATCTCTTAATATGAGCATCCCATTGGAAATAATTTGAAGATGTAAGAAGAATGGAAAAAAAAGTGTTGTGAATGAAAAGAATTGATTTGGGAAAAAGGATCACCTAACCTCGAAGAGGAAGGAATCGAAGTTTGCTCTGATACCATATTGTAAAATTTTAATCTTGATATTAGACTCCTCGTATGTTTCTAGACATGCAATCTAGAACCAATGTTACATAAGAGAATTATATCAAGATAAAATTTGAAGAAAAAGAAGAAGAAAATGAAAAGAACTTTCTTTGTATTGATTGAAGAAAATTACAAGAGAGAAGAAAGAGAGCTAATGCAAGAGAGAAGATTATCTCTCATTGCTTGATTACAAAATGCGGAGAATAACCCTAATTATACAAGAGTCTAGCTAGTAGAGAAAAGGAAAGAAATTTGAATAAAATTAGTAAAAAAGGAAAATAGTAAAAAATAAAGTTAATTTTCTAAATATATAATGATTGAATAAATCAATCATTATTTAAATCAATTAAATATAGAATGATTGATTAAATCAATATTAATAATTGATTAAATCAACCAAATATATATAATTGACCAAATCAATTGAAATGGTTAAATCAATCATAGTAATTGAGTAAATCAATTATTATGATTGAATGGTTGATGGTTGATTAGATCAATCATGATGGTTGACTAGATCAATCAATGAGTCTCATTTTGGTCTATTTTAACAGTGACCACCAACTCTAAGACCATAGAAAACAACTCAATCTACTTAAAGGGTTTACCATAGAGTGTCAAAACTCAAAACCCTCTTATCCATCTCTTCAATGATTTTCGAACCCTTATTCACTAATACATTTAGGAAGCACCAACTAACCCTATCAAACAATTACTCAAAATCTAACTTCAAATTTACACCAGCAGCATGCTTCTTAAGATAAGTAACATCCTCATTAGCAATTAGGGCTACATTCAAAACAAGTAAAAGCCGGTGCTCATAGTGATAGATCTAAAATCCTTCACCTTTAAGGACCAAAATTTTTTAGGAATAAGGGTAATAAATGTAGAGTTCATACTTTACCTTCCTCATTTGGTATAAAACTCATACTCTAAACAAATCTTCTCAAATAACATCTCAAAAATCCTAAAAAAAAAAAAAATTACAGAACCATTGGGTCAAGGGCTTTAACCCTATAAAAACCAAAAGCTACTTCTTGAATCTCATCCCTCTCAGAAGCTCACTGTGTCCAAGAGGTTCTACAATTCATAATCGGGAATTGACCGATGAAGCCTGGACTATTGCTGTCCTCCATGGTGTATAAACCCTTTAAAAACTAGTAATGATTTCCTCCACAAAGAGATAACTTGTAATCATATTACCCTCGTCATCCTCTAATTCCCTTATAAAACTTCTCACCTAATATTTCAATCCCCCTCTCTAAACAATTTCATTTGAGATTTTTTAACATCAGCTAATCTCGTCATCATAAGGACTAACTCCTCAAGACCATTCCTACAAGAGAAAGATCCACAACCAAACCAATTTCAACTTCATGCAGATCTATCTCATCAATGCCCCGAAAAATAGCATTTTTTTTCTTTTTCTAATCAGCACTTTTTCTTTGTGTTGAGAGTGATTTAATTGTAATGAAGATATAAATGAATAAACAAATTAATGATAGTCATGATAATCATTGAGGCAAACCAGTTGATTTAACCATGTTAAAATTGTGTGCACTATGATTTTTTTTTCCTTTACGTATGTCACAATTTGGTGAACTAACTTTCCGAGTCAAGAAAGGACATTAAATGACCAACTTTGTACCAGAAAACTACTACGCCAAGATACTCCTAAAAACATCCCATCCTCTGAGTAGGAGAATGGTATTATATGCACATTTTGTTATAATAATGATATCAAGAATACAAGTGTTTGAATAAAAATGAATGAGAGTTTTCTATATTGTATTTCAAGAATGCATTATAAAGGGAGAATTATCCCCCGAGAGAAAATTACAAGAGTGCAGAGAGTTTAGACAAAAGAAAGAAGAGATTATTCTTCCATGCTCAAAATATTTAAGAGGTGAGACATTTATATAGGAATGAGACTAAACTAGCCAATAGACTCATAACTAGCCAGTAGAAAGAAAACTAGCTGGTAGAGACAAACAAAAAACTAGCCATTATAAATTCTGCCCAAAATAGCCTTAGTTGTTTGGGCTGTCTTCTTGGGCATTTCTAAACTTCTTTGGGCTTCCATTTTGGACCCTTTTGGATTCCTTTTGTTGATATTTAATTCCTCTAACTATCCCAAAGAAAGGCTTTTTCTTGCTATATGAAACAGTCCACCTAAGTGGGCTAGAATCTGGATAGCCTGGATACATTTTCTGGGTAGCATTCTGCCTAGTTTTGGCCAATATTGTTTGGACGGTTTAAACCATTACTTGGCTTCATTTTGAGATCTTAAGGACTTGGTTCTAAGCCTTCAATGGTTGATTGCCTTGTTCTTCAACACTCCCCTTCAAGTTTGACGAATAAATGTCTATGGAGTCTAACTTGACAAGGATGGCTTGAAGATGATTAGCCATTGTCCCTTTGGTGAAGATGTCTGCAAGCTGCTCCTGACCCCTTATGTGAGGGATGATGATAGTCATGTCTTCTACCCTTTGTCGCACGAAATGGCAATCAACCTCAATGTGTTTAATTCTCTCATGGAAAACTAGATTGGAAGCAATGTGATTGCAGACTGATTATCGTAATGTAGTTTGATTGGTTGAGTAATTGAAAATCCTAATTCTTGCACTAAAGTATTCAACCAAACAATCTCACTAGCTGCTACAGCCATGACTCTATACTCTGCTTCTGCAATAGATCTCGACACCACAAATTGTTTTTTGCTCTTCCAAGAGACAAAATTTTCTCCTACGAACATGCAATAGCCTATTGTGGATTTCCTATCCCTTGAGTCTCCTATCCAATATGCATCGCAAAATCTCTCAATTTCTGTGCTCCCATTGTTTTTCATCCATAAGCCTCTTCCTGGACTCCCCTTCAGGTATCTCAAAATTCTTTCAACTGCTCTCCAATCTCCTTTTGTAGGGGCATGCATGTGTTGGTTTATCTGGCTCACTGCATATGAGATGTTCAGCCTAGTGATGGTGAGGTAAATGAGCCTCCCAACTAATCTCTGATATATTTGCATATCTGTGAAGGGTTGATCATCATCTTTACCCTTGTCACCACATGAAACAGGACTAATAGTTGGTCTTGTTCCTATTTTTCAAGTTTCCTACAAAAGATCAAGCGTGTACTTTCTTTGGGATAGAACAAACCCTTTATGCGAATAGGCAAACTCTATTCCTAGAAAGTACCTTAATAGCCCTAGATCATTAATTTCAAATTTAGACTTAACTACGAGTTTGGTCTATGAAGTTCAAGTCATTCCCAATGACAATTATATTAACTACATAAATAAAAATAATAGTGATCTTTTCATTATCCCTTTTGATGAATAATGAATTGTCACTATTACATTTCCTATATTTGTCACTAAGAAGAGCTGAGCTACGTTTTGCGTACCAGAACCGTGGGGACTACTTGAGACCATAAATAGCCTTCTTAAGTTTACATACCAACCCTTCTTTTTGTGATTGATAGCCTTGTGGAAGATGCATGTACACGTCTTCCTCTAGCTCTCCTTGAAGAAATGCATTCTTCATATCCATTTGGAACATTTTCCACCCTTGATTTGTTGCAATGGACATGAGAATTTGGTTTGTGTTCATTTTAGCTACTAGTGCAAAAGTCTCATTAAAGTCTTTCTCCATAAGTTTGTGTTAAGCCTTTTGCAACCAATGGTGCCTTGTATCGCTCAATTGACCCATCACTTTTGTGCTTCACTTTGTACACCTATTTGTAGCCTACTGCTCTTTTTTCTTTTAGAAGTGTAGTGATCTCTCATGTTCCATTTTTGGCTAATACATCCAACTCTTCTTTTATTGGCTTTCTCCATTCCGAAAGTTTATTGGCCTTATTAAATGACCTGGGTTTCTGCACTTTATCAATGCCACTCAAAAAGATTTGGTGACCAGGAGATATGTTAGCAGTAGTATAGTATTCAGACAATGGGATTCTACGATTTATCCATTCAAAAAGAGAGAGTCTAAGCCATAATGATCTCCTAAGTGGAGTAAGTGAAGGCGAATGATTACTTGTTTCCTCTTCTCACACCGAAGAAGATGGTTCATGTTCTCCCCCTTACTCTTGTACCTCCACTATTTCTGACTCCGTTGTGCCCTCTTCACCATCTCATTGCATCTCTTCTCCTTGTTCTGGAGTTTTTTCTGGGGTGTGATCAGACGTACTTGTGGATTTAGGCATTGAGAGGAAAATGTGCAGATCTTCTCTTCTAAGTTCTAACTCCTTCTCTTTGTCTTGTCCTATAAAAAAGAATTGATTTTTATAAATATCACATTTTTTTATGTGTATAGCTTATTAGTTTCCGCATCAAGACATATATAACCCTTCGGTAATGTGCATATCCTAGAAAGACACACCGCTTGCCTTTTTGTCTAATTTATCTCTAAATTGTCTTGAGGTGTGTACATAGCAAACACACCCAAATACTCACAAGCAACTTATTTCTGGTTTTGTTTTAGTGAGAGCTTCCAAGGGAGATTTCCCTTGAAGAACTCCAATAGGCAAACGATTGATCAAGTGAGTGGCGGTACTAATAACATCACTTCAAAAGGTCTTTGGTGTATTAGCATGAAATATTATGGTCCTAGCAATTTCTAATAGGTGTCGATTTTCTCTTTCGATTACCCCATTTTGTTGTGAGGTATAGGGACATGTTGTTTGTTGAACTATCCCTTTCTCTTGTAAGAATGTAGTAAAGTCTTTGTTCATATACTCTCCTCCATTATCTGTCCTGAACACCTTTAGATTAGCATTGTATTGCTTAGTGACATATGTTAGAAAAGTTTTAAATGCTTCAAATGTTTATGCCTTAGTGATAAGCATAAAGACCTAAGTGTATCTCGTTTTATGATTTATAGATGTTATGAAATATTTAAATCCTCTTCTAGATACTATAAATGAGGTCCAAATATCTGAGTGTACAAGATCAAAAGCATTTTTATACAATATTTTTTATATTGGATAATACACTTGGTTTTCCTTTCTAAAAATATAGGCTTCATAATGTCTATATTCACAATTTTTTGTTGAAAATAGGTTTTGCAAAGTTTGCTTACATGGATGACTTAATCTAGCATACCACAAAACATAATCTCCTACTTGGCAAGTTGTGAGAGCATGGTTGTCTTCATCTATGTAATATAGGTTGTTTCTTCTAGATCCACCAATGACTTGGTTCGATTTGAGATCCTAAAAAACAACAGAGGATCAAATACAACTTTACAATTTTGGTCTTGGTCATTTGGATAATGGATACAAGGTTAGATGAGAACTCGAGAACATATAAAGTCTTTACCTTTTTGCCAAAAATTTTTACTTTCCCAAGTTCTTTAGCATCTAGATTATGTCCATTGGCTACTTTGATCATCCTATGGTTAGGGAGGGATTTCAAATTTTGAAATTTGCTTTCGTCCCTAACCATATAGTGATCACATCCCGAGTCTAATAACCAATCTTGAACTTTAGAGGTAGAATTAGAACAAATACCAGAATTGAGTTCAGGATTAAGTCTTTGTTTGAGTAGCACCCTTGTCACCACTTCTTCAATGGTTAACTCGAGTAATGTAGCTTGGATGGTGTTGGAACTATTGGAGGTATTGGAGCTTCCTTGACCCTTCTTTGGCCTCAAAGTGCAGATGCAAAAACCAGTACTTTTTTTGTGTCTAGGTTTTTTGCAATGTGAACAAACTGATTTCTTGGCTAGTTGGGACACAAAATTAGCCTTTTGTTCTCCTCCAGCAGCTTCAAAATCGTGAACTTGGAGATGGGATTAAGCAACCTCCTCAATCCTTATGCTTGCATCAGCTCGTTGAATCATATATTAGACCTTTTGGAATGAAGGGAATTCCTTTATCCTTAGGATTTCTTGTCGTCTATTGGAATATTGTTCTTCAAGTGAGATAAGCAAACTGAACATCATGTCTTCATCCTCCCTTTGTTGAAAAATTTTTGGATTGGTGGTTGCTGGTCTTAGAGTGCGGAGCTTATTCCATAAATCTCCATACTAACCAAATAGTTGGGTAAGTGTCTTTTCCTCCATCTTGAGACCCCATATTAGTCGTTTGATTTCGTATATTCTCCCCAAGTTGGATTTTTGCCCATAGAAACCATACATTTGGTCCCATAGAGTTTTAGCCATTGGAGCACTAGTGACCAGCACGCAATGAGTGTGGTCCAGTGAGTTGGACAGCAGCACGAACACCTAGTCGTCCTTCTTTTTCCACTCTTTATGCTTGGGGTTAGACTCCTCCATAGGCTTCTCCATGATGTGCTACGAAAGATCTCTTAGATTAAGAGACCTTTTTACTCCTTGTGCCCATTGATAGTAGTTGGTTAAGTTTGGAGTATGGAGGAGAAAGGGTGAGTTTGAAAGGAATCATGTGAAGAGGTTGAAATTGTGATATGCTCTGATATCATGTTATAATAATGATATCAAGAACACAAGCGTTTGAATGAAAATGAATGAGACTTTTCTGTTTTGTATTTCAAGAATGCATTACAAAAGGCAGATTATCCCTTGAGAGAAAATTACAAGAGTGCACAGAGTTTAGACAAAAGGAAGAAGAGATTGTTTTTCCATATTCAAAATATTTGAGAGATAAGACAATTATATAGGAATGAGGCTCAACTAGCCGGTAGACTCATAAACTAGCCGGTAGAAACAAATCAAAAACTAGTCATTATAAATTCTGTCTAAAATATATTTGCAGTTTGGGCTGTCTTCTTGGGCTTTTCTAAACTTCTTTGGACTTCCATTTTTAACTCTTTTGGACTCCTTTTATTGATATTTAATTCCTCTTACTGTCCCAAAGAAAGGCCTTTTCTTTGTGCATGAAACAGCCCACCAAAGTGGGCTAGAATCTGCACAGCCTGGATACATTTTCTGGGCAGCACTCTGCCTGGTTTTGGTCAATATTGTTTGAACGGTTTAGACCATGGCTTGGCTTCATTTTGAAGTCTTAAGAACTTGTTTTAAGTCTTCAATGGTTGATTGCCTTGTTCTTCAACACATTTAAATGTGAAATACAAACCTCATTATTCCCCTACATAAGGCTAGAAGAGAGATTGGATTAAATCCCTCTCTATTTCACTCCCCAAATAATCAACAAAAAGACTAAATAGAAAAACCAAATTAAGACTCCTCACTAATAATAACAAAAAGGTTGGCATACTCAAACTTCCTCTCATCCACTCTCTCAATATCTTTTTGAAAACCCCAAAAAAACTATATCATAGCTTTCTCGAACTTGAGGACTAATACCTCTCATCTTTTGTGACCTATTCAAGAGCCTCAATGCCACAAAAAAGCATCCAGAATCTCCTTATATCCCATAAAAGAACTCAGATGTCTAAAACTTAACCTATTAGCTAAAACCAAGACAGGTGATATGACAAATGTGTGTGAAGTCCTTTCACATTAGGGGACCAAGCCTTCAAATTTGTGGTAATCCTACACCCACTAAGCTTCCTTCAAAGAAACCTAACCACGTCAAAAACCCACCAAATACTTATTTGGAAAGCACATACCGAAGATTCATGCAACTTCTCCTATAAAGGAATGGTGAAGCCTATGACTATTTGGGCCACACATAGATGTAAACAACCATTGATGGTGGCCTTTAACATAAAGGGAAACAGGAGGAAGGTGCCATACAAGCTAATAAGGCAAGCCAAAGTTCTAATATCACAATAGTTGTCATTCCACCTCAAATTCCACTTAAAAGAAGACATCCTAACCCTTACATCCTGAATTCTAATTGGAATTAATAATGTTAACATATACTATTTAAGTCTGGTTTATTGGAGGATAATATATATATATATATATATATATATCTGACACACTCTCAGAATAGTGTCTTTCACCTCCACTTCTCTCCATCACCAAAGCTATATTCCAACTTCAAATCTTCATTGATCACCCATACGGTCCCCTTTCTTGTGCTCCGGAATCCCATCTCTCCCTCACATCCTCACTATCCTAGGTCTCTTCCGACTAGTCCTAAATATAAGAACAGAATTGGCTTCTACTAGTATTGGATTAGGCTCAGCAACCATCCAATCTATGGAGGATTGGATCCCACGGTCGATGTGATTGGTTTCATTGTGGTTTCAGCTTGTTTGTCATAAGCAGGTAGCATTACATATTGACTACAAACAACTGTTTCGTGAATTGCATATTGTGACATGCAAACTAATTAGCTGATCTATCTACTAACCTTAGCAAGTTCAAGTGTAAATAGAGAGGTTACCAAATGAGTGGGTCTCAAGTTTTACTCTACTATCTCTACAATAACAACAATCTAGTTAAAGGAGGAAAAAAATGATTAGATGTTTGCCAATGAGACAAGAACCACAGTGAAGACTCTGAATTTAAGCAAATCCGGTAGAAACAAAGAATACAACTAATGGGACTATGTGCATATGTGAAGTAACAAAGAGAAAAGAGCAGAGGGATAGATAGTTCATCACCAACACAAGTCATTTATGGGCTTAAACTTCCGTCCCCTCATATATATCGTTCAATCACCTTTAAAGAAAAAAAATAAAAAATAAAATGAATAAATAAATGAACTATGAAAGTTATTATGGACTACAAAATAACAGTTAACTCTTTGTAAAGTACACGAGAATAGAATTCTAAATCTTCTCTATTGTTGGAACTTCTTTCTAAAATTGAAAAAAAGAAAGATTCAAAAAAAAAAAAAAAAAAAAAAAAAAAAGAGAACAACTAAATCATCATCCAAAAGATAAAAATCTGGGATAGAGACATAAAGGAGAGCTAATAGGAAGAGAAGACAACATAGAAAGGAGAATGCCTAACCCAAAGGTCCTCCCACAAAAGACCGTCTCCTACTTCACAAGATAAAAGAGGGGAAAATTCCTGATAATGCAATGATAACTAATTTCCATAAAAAGCGGAATAAGTAACTTCAGATCTAACCTTGGCATCCTAGCCATCATAAGTAAGACAACACTTGCTTTTTCTAACTTCTTGCCACAAAGCATAGGTTTTCAACAGAAACGTCAAAAGCCATTTCAGTACTAGGAATATATAAATATATAAATATATATATATATATATATATATATATATTGTTTCTATCACGGGTATCCGAAAGCATGCTCCGACTAATCCTGTTCGAGCATCTGCGGGGCTCTATTTAGGGGACATCTCTCCCAATATAATCTTTTCCATTTTCTAGCTTCAAACCCAAGATTAGAAATATATTTTTGATACCAAATAACCTGAGGTCAAAACCACACTTACACTTGAAGTCCTCACCTCAAATCACAAGAGTACCACTCCCTGACCAAAGGAAATCTCTACTCAACCTCTCAATCATGTCCTCTACCCAACAAGAATCTTATCCAAGGACATATAGCATAGAGGGATGCTAGAGAGATACATGAATATAAATAATACACCCTCCTGAGGAGAGAAAGGCTTCTTTCGACCCATATAACCTCTTGCTAACCATAGATGCAACCATATCTCAAAAGGAAATTCTAACGTTTCCTCCCAAATGCACCAATAGAACCATTTGCCTCATCATTTCCAAAACATATACCGTCAAATCACTAGCCAAGAAAAGGAACGGCCTATCCTGAAGTCCAGTTAGCTGAGAAATTTATTTGAAAACCACAAACTTCAAACAAAATCCAGAGAATAGCCCAAAAATATTAAACAAATAACCAAAGAAGCCAAAGACTAGAACTCAGTAACACCAGCACATCAATTCCTAGCACTTCCTTTCTGACGTCTGACAGGTTTGAAATATAGTAAATCTAACACAATGATAGCACCATAAAGTGATTATTCAGTGACCAAGTTCAAAACCTTACAAAAGTGGCTTGATGAAAGACAATTAATTTCCTAGTATTTCCAGAAACCATTTTAAACACCTTAAAATACATTGCTATCAAAGTACCCTATGATGCTGACCTGACTCAAAGTGGTTATTGAGATATGTCTTGATGAAAGTCAACCAATCCAAAATAAGAGTGGTGAACATTCACACTAGTGTAATTTTGTCCTTAATGCACCCATAAACTTCAAAAGTATATGGTCGAGTCACTAGAATATGAGAATAGAGGATGTCTCTCCATGAACAAAAGTGGAGAATGCACAAGACAAACTCTAAATGCCTTATCGTCATTTCAAATTCTGTAACTATTCGAAGGAAAGTAATATCAAAGCAAGTTGCAACCATATCCAAAGACAACTTGAATGGAGACCATTCTGAGGAATGTTGAGGTAACTGGAAAGATATAGTCAAAGAAAAAAGATCTTAAGGCATAAGTAATATTGAATAAAGAGTCATGAGAGTAAATATATTAGATCTTAGCTTCATAAAATAAGCAAATTTACAGCATGTCAGAGAAGAATTGCAGACGTTAAAACTTGAAGGTTCAACTTTACAATAAGCATATGGACACATCAAGCCTCTAACGATTATCTTCATCTAATGCCATGGGAATTTACGTCCTTACAGAAATACAGGTACACATTTTCATGCATATTTACTGATGTTGCATACCAGTGGCTACTGTTTTGTTGTTAGTATTGCCCCCAAAATATGTTGCAAGATTTGTAGATTATGCAAGTTATTGAAAATAAAGTAAAACTAACATTCTTTTTTCATATCCCAGCATGAAATTAGTGATTGACAGATATGACAAATCAAAAGAGCAACTTTACCAAATGTTCAGCCCAACATCTGAAGTCAAGGTAATACCTTCATGAACCCAGAATAATCATCATGAATTTTCTTATCATGACTGCACCTATATCTGATATATCTTCTTCAAATGTCTGCAAGCTGCAAATTACACTATTTTCCTAGATTGAACAATTAGAACTCTGTCAAAGATACCATGAGCAGATTACTGAGACAAAATTGTTTTGATATCTAATGAAACTAGAACTGCCTCGAGGCAGATTGACCACTCAACTCATTGAAGTTCCGAGGTCAAACCAATCCATGAGGTAAACTATTTCAATCCTTAGAAGCCATTGCAATTCCCATGGCAAACTGAAAGCATTGAGGTAAAAAGCACTAGACAGACCAGAACAGAATTTGCACTCTTCTCAGAACTAGTCGCTTGAAAACAGAATTGAAGAAGAAAAACAATGAAGGGTTAAAGTAGCCAATCTCAGTTCATTAAATTGTATGTTTGCTACGATACATTAAAATAGGGAATATGTGTTGATTTTTTCATGAAGAGGGACAAAGGTCTTAAGAAAAATGGAAATGGATGAGACATTCAATGCAGATTTCAATTAGAGATAGGAAGTAAAATTCACATTTGTAATTATGAAGATAAACACCACAAAATTTACATGAACACAATTGCATATATCTCAAATCAAGGTTAATATATATATATATATATATATATATATATATATATATATCCTGGATGAAGGAGATTGATGGTTTTTTCCGTCAAAATTAAAAAGAACCTGTTCCACATATTCTGTGACCAGGCTGCATCTAGAGTTAGATACTAGATTCAGAAAGGCTAGAAAAGAATGGCTCAAAGTCCTCAAGAAGAATATGTCTCAGTTTAGCTACATATCTACTACTCCATATCTATTTCAACAAAAGAATTCTGTGCTGTCCAAGAAGCTATCAAACATGATATAGCGTGGAATGAACAATAAAAGGAATGCATATCAAAGTTTACATGAACACATGATGAGAAGGGTGAAAGGAAAGCAGACACTCTGTTTCTAAGTAAACAGAGCATCATAATCCCACCATGAAAAATTATATGCTCAGCTCTCAAAATGCTCAGCTCAGAAAGAGAATGCACATCTAGGACCAGTTACAGATCAAATAATCTAGCATTGAAATGAAAGCAGCTAGAATGACAAATATTCCAGCAGCAGGGTTGGCTACAGATAAACGAACTATTTTTTGATGGAATTATTGGATAAGATAAACACAGCAGCTGGCAAAGATCATGTTAAAGGATGCATATATGAGTACTCAAGTGCTAACATCAGTGAGCTTCCCCCCACGGATTGTGGCCCATCCTCATCTAGTCTACCATAACAAAATATATCTCAATTGCTAATTCTATCTCCCAACCCCCTACATTAATATGGGATCTTTTAGTATGGAAATAGACATCAGTTTTGAATTAGATCTACAACCTTGTACCTTATAAAACAAAACTACCTTGTCCTTCCCCAATGGAAGTCTTGATAGAAGTATACCATACAAATGCTACCAATGGTACATGTGTCAACCAATCTAAAGATGGCGCCTTTCACAAAGTAACAAATAGAAGGAATTATTGTTACAAAACACACAATAAGATAGCCTTCTCAATGTCTATAAAAGTATTATAGAAGCAAGAGCTGCAGAATAGCATTGGTTTCTAAGCATGACTACCATCTTTACATGTTAAAAGTATTACAAAACCCCGAAAGCTGACATATACAAACAATCTAAACTAAAACAGGAAAGACCAATCTGGAAACCAGAATTTTATTGGTGCTTACAGAGATGACCACAGCTAATTCTGTGTAAGTTAAAAAATTTGCAACAAACTTTAATATTCTTGGTTCGTTGGGAGAGTGCAAAGGTTGCGAAAATTTACAACTGATAAAAATGAGGATAAAGTAAAGGTAAATGACCTAGGACTCTCTCCAAATAGGGAAAACAAATTATGAATGTACAACAGCAACATATCTCAAAAATCAATCCAAACTCCAAAATTTCAACAACAGTACTAAATCTTTGGCTCTAAAATCTGCCTTATGATTCAAACCCAAATACTAATTTGCCCCCACAAGCAAATAATTTCCCATGCAGGAAAGCAAGCGCATTTTGAACAGATAAAATCACATGAATCCATCATGTATATTACTTGGAGACAAAAAAGAATATAACAATCAGAAACAAGTGAATACGATAATCATTATATAACAATCTGCATGATTATCATCGAAACCTCACTTGTATATCCATGAAATCGAGGCAACAGTAGAGCATCCAACCTTACTTTATATAGTGCAAACTCTCAATCATAAGTCAGTAGAGTTGAATCTCCATGGCACCTATTCTCACCAGTCGCAATGTGATTTTTTCCGCATGAATACAACACAAGATCACTATGTCACAGCACAATAAATGAATCCCTTTTTTACACTAAAACTATACTTGACCCCTATGAGTTATCAGTAAATATAAAATCTATACAAGTGTGGAATATGCCTTCCCATGACATGTCAGCCACATGCATCCTGGATTAAATTCCATCAGCAAATATGCTCATTCCGATCAGTTTGCACTTGAGAAACACAAGCAAAAAACAGTGCTGCAAATGTCATGTTAGCAACTTAATTGTCGCTATGTCCTGTTATAATTCCATTAAAAGATGGTTCGTTTGTCTTAACCAAAAAGGTTCTGGAATATAAGGTTTTAGGAAATGTACCAAAATAATAAGGTATCTGGGAACCTAGAACACAGGTTTCCTACCTGTATGGGACGCCCACCACAGAGCAATTAGCTGAAGTGCTATTAGGGGTGTCTTGACCTTTTAGGAACTGAAGGCCTCTTTAAATGGGAGATGTCACATATTTTCTGGATCTAATATGGTCCATATAACCAAATCACGTGCCTGATGGGACTGGGATGTGGAAACACAATACTAATTAACCTCCAGACATCAATCCAACAATATTATGTGAATCTATTTCATGATGTCGATGGCTGCTACTCCTGCAGAAATATTTGTTGACATCATGAAGACTTGTTCAAAGACCTTTTTGAACATAACTGCAAAAGCGAAGCTTCTGTGGTATAAATAGAGTTCACACATGGAAGCACAAGGTTAACAAGGAAATCACAGAATGTGAAGATTACAAACTCACAGATATCTTGGACATAGTAACCACCTAGACTTGGAATAGCTTGCAACCACCTTGGCTACATAACTCGCACATCACACCCCTGAAAATTTCCTTGACACGGCAAAGGCAAACTTGGGCTAAGATTTCAACCCTTATACATGTTGAAAATGACCAACGTGCCAAATTTTGGTGTTGGGCCAAAATTCCACTATCAAGGAGCTTCACTGGTGTGATCTTAACTTCCCTCTATAGGAAATCTGTTAAATCCACCGTAAATCTCCAAGATCTCTGAAGATGTATTCTCTCTTTCTTATTTGTCATGTAACTGCTTTCAAAATACAAGTTCTATCTTAACAAAAATCCCCATGAGTATTTTTTTTTTCTTCAAAACATAACTACTGTATTCCACATACAAACAAGTTTAAAATAATTGTACTGAATTTAAACTTCTGCTCACATGCAAGCCACATGCACAAAAACTAGCAAGAGGAAATGGAGTTTTAGCAACTGAAGCATGTAAGCTGTATCACTGAAAACACAAGACATTGAACAAATGAGACAATAGTATCCTTAGTACACCAAGTTGCCACGATCTGCACACTAAAGGCAAAGAATGCACTCACTCTTTCCTCCTCCATAGTGATCCTTGGTTTTGGAAAATCTTATAAATCAAGATAGTTTATCCATCTAGTTCGGTTCCCACCATTATTCCACCTCGCTTGGTTTTTTCTCCCTCTCTAGGCATGAGAAAGTAGCCTCGAAAGCCCAAACACGTATCCCCGTGTCTTTCTCTTCCCTACTTTCCTTGCTTTGATGTATTTGTTTCTACCACCATGATAATACATATAGCGTACATTGAAATATTGCCTCCCTGCTACATCTGAAACGCCTCAACTTCAAAAATAAATAAATAAATAAATAAAAAGGAAATCTTCTACATTCATTGGACTAACCCATCACTCGTCAAAGATGTTAAAAAGACAATCCAATAACAGTGTACATTTCCTCCTGTCTGGACAAGCTAACCATTCTGCTGAAAAGCCACCCATTTAATCACCTTATGCCAAAGTTAGTTACTCCATAACTATTTCTTACAGGTACATTTTTAAGCACCATATTCCCATGATCTAAACCTCCTAAAGACTTGAATTTAGAAACAGCTGTTCAGGACCACATTGTATCACTTAGAGCAAAGAAAAGCAAACCCAATGCAATAAGTCTAAGGCCAGCTATAATTGGAAGAATACTGATTAAAGGCTAGTGATGCAATTAGAGCTGGTTCTTCCGCTAAATATTTGATCAATTGAAGTGAATCAAGGGTGCAAACAACAATGACACTTTCATAATCTTGATTTGCAGTGAAAGGAAGAGAGAGAGAGAGAGAGAGAGAGAGAGAGTTAAGATATGTTGTCTGTTACAGTTTCTCCAGTATTTATTACTAGCAGTTAGGCTAGAACAACACCATTTTGGTACTCTAACTGCCATGCTAAAGATTTATCTTCACTAATTTCATTTTTACAATCAAAACTGCTGTTGCTATTGATTTTCCATCCAAATCAACACAACTAAACTCTGACCTCTCCTAATCAACCTGCACAATTCAGTATGTGAAAAAGGTTCTTGATGGGAGTTATAGAAGATTTAAGAGAAATCTTAGGGTTTGTAGTTGAAAGGGGATTAAATGGTTGATATTTCAAGCAAGATTACAGGATCTCTAGCCAACAAGTGTACAAAGAACTATAAACAAGAAGAAGAAGAAGAAGAAGATAAGTGGAGCATCATATGCAAATCTGCATTCAACACAAAGCTTCTAATCCATCTCCCACAAAGTTCATTTGCACTACTAGAAAGTTCATGAGACAAAATTAATCTCCTCTGTTGTTTACTTTGGTTGTGAAGGTTTTAAGCAACATTGTTACCAACAAATAGTGGAGTTAGGCTTCAAAAGGTTTTCCACTTGATATGAGGAATCTGCAGGCTTTTAGATGTGTTTCACTTTATTTTAAAGAAATACTAGGCTGGGAAATCAATCTAAGAGACAGAGAAACTAATTCTTTTGTGAGATGGAATGGACTTGAAGTTTCTGGGTTATCTATCAGTGTCTTTACTTTGGTGCTAACCCTTTTGAGAAACTTAAGGTATTTAGAATGAAAGAAGAATGCCTTGTCTAAAGCAAATTCATGTCAAGTTTTCCTCCACCCTATCCAGCTGCAAAGAGTTTGGAGGAAATCCAAGAGGTTTTATAGGGACTCAACTGGTGATGTCTCAGGACACAAATAGTCGATAGGGCAATATTTAGGTCGTTGCCACTTCAATCAGAAAAGAGGAACTTACATTATTGTGGACAATAATTTCAGAACCATGCTCAAAACTGGAAATTGGAATCATTTAATAATATTGTTGGTGTTACTATATAATGCAAAAGTGAATGTCAGCATAGTGTAGAATTATATGAAAAAGATCTAAGGTTCTTCCTACATGAAGAGCAATCAATGCATAACTGCATCATCTCTTAAAGCAGTAGACTGACTTATTTATACAAATCATGTCTATGTTCTGGATTCATCGGAAATTTGCACTTGTATTGGCTTCAGTTTTGGCAAAAGGAGGCAGCAATGTTAAGGCAACAATTAGAGAACCTGCAAGAAAACCACCGGTAAAATCTATCCTTCTGCACTGGAGGACCATCACCAGTGCTATAATGTCGAATTGGCATGCTTTAGCCATTTTTCAAACTTTTTGTCATTCTCATATTGTCAATCTAGCTTAAACATAATTCAAGGATTTCAATTTGTCCATCTAGTAATCCAAAGTAAACCAATCATTTAGCCAAAAGTTCCAATGATTAAATGTTTCATGCCATGGGTCTAACATTAAATGTATGACATACTGTACATGTATGCATATAACCCAGTACGAACATAATTACGTAAAGAAATCTTTGTGAGAAGAATAAAAGAGTACTTGTGCTAAATAGAATAAAAAAAGATGATGCCAAATGTTTTAAGATGACTAGGATATGTCAGAGCTAATCAATAACAGAAAAATTGGCCTTTTTGTTTTTTTTTTTTTTTTTTGGGGGGGGGGGGGAGGTAAATAAGAACATGGCATGGAAATTTTACTTAGTTGAACAATACCTGAACATAACAATTGGGATTTTTGCATATTTGTTGTAAATACAAGACTAGCAAAAATCAAAATAAACAGCATTTGATGTAGTAAACCTAAAAGAAGAGGCATTACATTTAAATGTGTGGAGCTCCCTATTGATTTTAACAAAAAGGGGGGTGAAAAACAAAAGAGGTATGAAACAGTTATTGATACAATAGATAATATTACTCAAATAACTATCATCTTCAACAGTTCCACATATGCCCAGACCTAACAACTTGCAGCTAGGCATCACATTCAAATGAAATGAGACCGAAAGTAACATCCAAAACACTGATAAGTATGCACAGGATAATGTCAATTCCTGGTGCATGATAACTTTCAATAAAAAATGGACTAGAGCTTACAAATAGAAGACAATGGTTAACAAGCAACATTGCAGCCAACCTAAAAGAGTTAAGCAAGCACCACACCTTGAACTTCCCACACGCGGTCCCCATTAAATAAAAACTGAATTATCTCTATCAGAGCACTTAAAGCACTAAGGTATCTACAGATTTAATGCATACGAATGGTATAATCCGAGCAAATCTAATCCATTAGAACTTGAACTCCTAAATATTTGATGAAACCCACTAAATTATTTAAGAAACCTCATGCGCACAGCAAGTTGAAATAAATTTGATATCATGGTGCATCTTAAGGTGACTACTACAACCCATCTGACACTCTTCACATGCACACATTTCCTTGACTTCCAAAACGGACATCCAGCAAACCTTGGCAGAACAATGGACATATGGATAATCATGCCATTCACTGCTTTAGCAAGATGCAAATTTAGATTAGCATCTCATGGAGAGCACAAATGGCTTGGAACTATAGCATGTAGGAAAAGAAGCATTGCGATGGCCAAATCATGATGATCTTTAAAAAAAAAAAAAAAAAAAAAAAAAAAAAAAAAAGAACCATTAAACATTAAACATTATACATTATACATGGTTTTAACACCATGACTTAATTTTTCAGTATTATGCTTTTTGTAACACCATGACTACCTTCTTAATACACAATGAACAATCCCACGGGCACAATAGAGATGTTTCAAGATTCGTTTCCATTTTCTAAGGTTACATTTCCTCAATTTCTACTTCCCTCATACCTCCATTGAGGTAGCACACCAAAAACTTGCGCAATACAAAAAAGAAAAAAAAAAAGTACTTCAAGACCACAAAAGCAATATCATTTACAACATGAAAAGAAAATTCAAATATTTTTTCATAGTGTTGCAACATATCAGCCTAGGATTTTTGTTCCCGTCCATAATTAGTAAAACAGAGCTCAAAGTGTCAAAACTTCCATTTTGCATGAGTTTAACCTTTTGGAGCAATTAGTTGTCATACATGGTAAAAGAGTAAGGGAGTCATTTATAATTCTATGTGTTTGGAACTCTTCTCCATCAAGTTATTCTTTTAGAGTGTTTGGTTTTGTGCCGCACAAAGAAAGAAACTACATAATAACTCATGTTAAATTGCCCCACTCAACTTCAGAATTCCAGGAGCTATGCCTCCTTGGGCTCAGAAAAATCAGATTCCTCAGTGACACAAAATCTAAGCAGTAATGTACCAGAACTTGATTAAAGGTTGAGTCTGGACTCCTCAAAAGTTATTGGTTAGAAAGAGAGAACAATACAATGATCATCAATGTAGAAAGGAGTTCATAGTAAAAGATCTTGTTAAGGCAAACATCTCAAAGCAGTAAGATATGCAAAATAAAATTGCACATTTTAGCATCTCCAATAGCAAAAAAAAAACTTTGGAAAAAGACTTGACTGAAATGGTCCAAAAACCTGATATCTGCAGTGGCATCAATATGTTTGCAGACATTACGAGGTGCCAGATATCTTACTTTTCTGTTTGGGTTTTGAGAAATAACAGTCGCCATTGATGAAACAGAAAATTGAGGGGAGAGGAGCTTTACAACTTAAGTGTCAAAGACCTACAAAACTTAGAAAACCAACTGGAAGTTAGTTTGCGAGGAGTCCGCATGAAAAAGGTGAGACAATCACAATCACACCACCTAGGCACAATCATATGGGCCTTCACAGTGGGCACACATGGATAATGCACACGTTTAACTTCTCACTAAATTTCTGCAGGATCAAATTCTATTCGATGAAATACAGGAGCACCGCCGGAAGGTCTGTCCTGAAAAAGAAAAGCTTTTCTATGTCTTTACCTCACTAATGGACATTTCTTAAAATTTATGCTTCTATTTAACTTGCTTGACTACAGGGGAAAATGATCCATCAGGAAAATGTGGAACTTTATAAGAAGGTATACCTCATTAGTCAAAAAATTTAGCGCCATAGGTGTTTCAGTTGGATGACAAACATTACATCAGACTAACAAGATACTACACAAACACATAAGAAAAGGCCAACGTCTCTGAAATATAAGTTGTAACTGTTCCTTTGACACTGACTACAAAACCTCATCTTTCAGGTGTATGGCTCGAGGGGCACAAATACAACCAGTGCTAATTCCTTTACAACACACAATTTCAGCCTTGTAGAGGAACCACATGTCCCCATACAACTTCAGCTAAGCCAGCCAAAGCAGCCAGGGTATGAGATACTAGCGAGACAATAAAATAGGAGTATGCTTCCTTCTTAGCTAGTGATAAGCATGTCAAATATACAAGTTGATTCTGAAGTTGAGCAGAAATTTACATGAAACTACAGTGGAGAACGACTGGCAGACTGAAGAGCATAAAACATCTTAGAAGATGTTGACTACAATTACCATTTCCGACTGGTGGCAAAGATTATTATTCTCAATGTGCAAATCAGCCAATAAGAAAGATGAAATTCTACCAAAATTGTACCAACATAAAACTCCTGGCTTTGGCTGATGCATGTATAGTTGTTTTACAGGGAAACCTGAAGCTACATGTGTATCAAATATAACATCACAAGACATTCCTAATCACCATTAAATATATTACCGAAGATTATGTTCTTCAAATTAACTCCACAAAAACCTAAGGAAATAGTGAACAATCAGTGAATGTAAATATCAAAGGTATTGTCACAAGAAATACGTCCTCCAGTTCCAGACTGTAAAGCAAGTGACATACAAGAAAGCATTGACATCGTAAGAATTTTGGGTAAGTTCAGTTCATATCTTGGTATTCATTCAAACGACGAGCTTAAAGTCCTTTTCAAGTTAGCACACTTCAGTTAATCCTTTATCACTTACAAACTACAAACATGTCACATGAAAAAAAAAAGGTGGAAAAGTCATTAACTATTTTTCTTTCACCCAGTGCACAAGTTGCTCATTGGCTTAATGCGGAGGTAGGGGAAGGGTGGACGTATATGTGTGCAGCCTTCCCCATGCATTTTTGCAAAGAAGCTATTTCCACACCTTGAGCCCATGACCGGTCACGTAACTCAATCGTTGCGCCAAGATTCGCCCTCAATGAATCAAAGATTGTGTTAAATTTTTATTCTTTTTAATGAGGGGGAAAAAAAAGAAAAGATAAGGAACATACAAAGAGGAGAACAAGATATTGTCAAAGACAAAGAAAAGAAGACAAAAAGAAGAAAAAACTAGCGCGAACATAGTTGTCATTGTGCTTATTATATAATGAGATAAAAATCAGGAGAAATTAAGGAGCTCTACAGTGGCTTCATACTGAATAGTTTTGCTGACAGAAAATGCAAACTATCAACAGCAAATGAACAAACCTAGTATTTTATCATGTAGAAAATTTCACCCAACAGTTATCTGCAATACAAAATTCATGTAAGATTAACAGAACAAAATGTTTTTTTTATAAATGTAATAAACAGATAAACTGAAGGAAATCTCTGGCCCTACCATGGTTCTGCTTCCAATCATCCCCAGGATAACATAGTGGTAGAAAGACATGCAACATGCTCATACAAGAGAGAGAGAGAGAGAGAGAGAGATTTTAAAACTATTATGCTAAGGAAATATACATCAAAGGGAAAGATATTTTCAAGTATGTTGAATCAGATGGCCAGTTTATGCTGTGAAATCAGGATTTGGAGTGTTTCCTCTCTTCAAAATATAATAGACATATTTACACTTTCATAACAAGTATATACTTCTTAGTCAGCCAGTATTTAAACTAAAGAATCACAAAGCAAACCATCTATAAGTGGACAATCCAAATAGTAAGCAATAAAAGGAAGACAAAAGGCCACAGGGATGTAGCTAACTATATTGATTATTAAGCCCGTCATGACTGTACAATAAGCACAAAGAAAATTCACAAGCATCCTGGTTGTCCAACAGACTTAAAAAATGAAGCATTTTCGTCATTATGTTTCAAAGTTTCAGTAAACTAAGTTAATCTTAACACGCAAACACAACATAGTGGTCAAATCCAATTCAAAAGAGAATTGCACAGCAAAAGCTAGATTCAATCCCAAATGTGAACTTGGATGTTCCACTTGCCGGCGCAACAAATTGGAGCACTTATATCCAGTGAGGTTGCTGCAGCCTTTAGACATTCATTGGCGGGTTTGGGCTGATATTTCCCTGGATTTTGTAGACAGCTTACCTAAATCTGGGGAATCTAGAAATCTAAGATCATGCATGATTGGCGCAAAACTTGATCCCCAAGAATAAAGTGAGATAATGCATTATCTCACAAAGCATTCTAATCATCAAAAGGTTGACAATAATCTCAGGTAAACCTAGAAAATCACACAGATAGAACATTATCCATTCAGGAATAAAGTTCAATTGTGAATTGAATTTTATGAAATAAGAAAATTTAATTTTGCAAGAACACTAACATCTATTGATATTCATAAAAATCCAAAGGAAAAGTAAGGAAAAGAGTTTCCTATTTTCTTAAAGAGATGAGAAATATTTAATTTGAGAACATTTCATATGTGGAAAATTGGTTCCAAAACATAAAATACTTAATTTGAGAAAAATTTTCTATTTTGAAAAGTGTTTCCGACAACAGAAATTATTTCTTTAAATTAAATAAACAGACCAAAAAGTTTGCATGTTGGAGGTGGGCACACACACCAGATGTGCAGCATATGCCGGCCACCCGCACGCACTCATGCAGGCCAAGGCCAAGGCGTCTGCACACATGCGCGCACATGGAGGGGCAAGTGGCGCTTATGCAGCCACTTGCCCCGCTACTTGTGATCTCTCTCTCGTGGGGCTATTTACAGCCCCCTCCTCCTCACTTCTCAATACACCATCTCAAGAAGAAAATTTTGGTTTTTGAGAGCAAACGAGGTTGAGAGAAAATTTTCCAGTTGTAGAGAATTAAAATTTTCTTAAAAAATTAGGAAAATTTCTAAAGAAAGAAAGAAAGAGAAAAAATCTTTATAGAAATATATAGAGAAATTTCTTAACAAAAAAAAAAAGTTGAGAAATTATTCGAGATACTTAGAATAGAAGTTCCAATCCAAGTTTCAAACTTGGTAAAATAGACTGATATTGATCAATCTAGATAGAATTCTTGGTATTGTTTCACCATCACTTTTGGAACAAATCAAGAGGGGTCTCGGTATGTTGGAAGAGTCCTCACGTCAATAGACTAGAGATCCCACACTTGTGGGACTCGGTTCGAGATTCAAGGGACTCGTCTTGGAGTTAGAAACGTATGAAAGGACAACGTATGCCATGAAAGATATGATATTTTCAAATTGCTTTTTAAGATTATATGTAACATGATATTAACTAACTCGAATGTACATAATATCAAAATATGATTCAAAATTATGCATAGCACTGGAAAAGAATTTTGAAATTATATGGTCTCATGAAAACCGCAGTACCACACTTCCACACCTGCATTTTCCGAAATGCCCCCGAATTTTAACTAAAATTCCTAACACCGTTAGTATTATACAGACCTTTTTTTAATCACATATTTAAGTTGCATGATGTGCCTATGTCCATTGTGAGCGATCATGATCTGGTGTTTACGAGGGGCTTTTCAAGTTACGTGGTACTAAGTGTATTTCAGTTCTGCCAACAATCCCATGGTCAAACCAAGTTTCTTATCCATACTATTGAAATATTGTAACAATCAAACTCTAAAGATTGATAAATGATAGAGAGAGAGAGAGAGAGAGAGAGAGAGAGAGAGAGAGATTGGAGAGAGAGAGATAGAGAGATAGAGAGAGAAAGGCTAGAGAGAGAGAGAGGTTCCAATATAATTTCATTCCATATCAAATTCATTTCTTACATCATCTATTTATATTATCTTCCTTAACCACTTACTAATCACTAACTAATTTCCTTAACCACTTACCACTCAATTACTAATTTTTTAACTATTAACTAATATTTCTAATTATAATTAATAACTAACCATAGTTATTACAATACTTTCCCATTGAAGACTTCATTGTCCCCAGGGATGGAAAACTAAGAATTGAGACTTGAATCCATAAATCTTAAATCAAGGCTTACACTTGTGTTAAGAGATAATGTGACGAAGATGAATAACGGATGTGACTTGAGTTGCAGGAAGAGTAGTGCAAGAAAAATGGAGATGGGGGAGTTTCGGAGAAACCATTCTTGGATTAATTTTTGGTGGAAGATTTTTCCCTATGAGTATCGAAAATTCAATAAAGGCATCAAATTTTGCTTCAAAATTGACCATAAAAGCTTCCATCTTTTTATTTTGCTCATCAAACCTTTTGTCGATATTTAGTCGCAATTCGTTAATTTTTGCATGTAATTTCTCAAGTTGTTCTTCGAGCCAAGCTTCCTCTGCCATTTTCTAATCGTCTTATCAAGAATTGCGAGCTCTGATACCAATTTGTAACAATTCAACTATAAAGAGTGGTAAAAGATAGAGAGAGAGAGAGAAAGATAGAAAAAGAGAGAGAGAGAGAGAAAGAGAGGGAGAGACTAGAGAGGGAGAGGGAGAGGGAGAGAGGGATTCCAGTACAATTTCATTCCATATTCAATTCATTTTTTATATTATCCATTTCTGTTGTCTTCCTTAACCACTTACTAACCACTAACTAATTTTCCTAATCACTTAACCACTCAACTACTAATTTCCTAACTACTAACTAATATTTTTAGCTATGATTAACAATTAACCATAGTTATTATAGACATATCTTCTATGCTTTGAGGGGGATTGGCCACGATAATAGGTTCAATGTGTGCCTTGGGTAAAGCATTGTTATAATACTCCACTCTTCTTTGAAAACTACTCCCTTTAAGGTTGTTCATGTAGGGATCCGTGGAGAATAATGTCTTATATTCCTAGCACATCTAAGTTGGAATAAGTTGATCAAGCTATTATCCAGCAAGATATGTACTTTCTGGAGGTTCGCTAGCAGCTATTTTTAGCTCAACAACAGGTGAACTTCGAGTACGATGTTGAGTTGTAATTCAGTTTTCCAAAGAGTTATGAGCTGTAATTATGAGTCATCCGTTTAGTTTTTTCTATCCATTTAGGCATATGAAAAACTCAAATAATAAATTATCTTTTAATAGGATCTTAAATTGTCTTTTAGTGGGGTCTGTAGCAAATTCTATAAATGGGTTCTTTTATATGTCAATTAAGTATTCCAAAAAAAAAAACCCCAAAAAAAAATTCTCTTGTTCTTTTATTCTCTTATCAAATATTTATCCATGTGTTCAAACCGAAATTCCTAATATCTGGTATCAGAGCTTCCAGGTTCATTGAGTTAGCAGAAGCAACTTAAATTTTATGGAGATAATTATGATATGTGGAAGATTAAAATGAGAACGCTGCTACTATCACAAGGATTGTGGCATACAGCGATCAAGGCTACACCAAGTATACCAAAGGACAACAACTATCACAGGAGCAACAGAAAACTCTGGCACAAAATCAGATGAGAGACGCTAGAGCCTTGTTTCTTATTCAACAAGGTGTCACAGAAAGTTTGTTTCTACGAATCAAAAAAGCAACAAAATCAAAAGAAATATGAGAGATATTACAAGAGGAGTTTCAAGGATCCGCCAAGGTGATTGCTATCAAATTACAAACCTTTCGAAGGCAATTCCAAAATTTACAAATGAAAGAGTCCAAGAAGATAAAGGAGTATTTCTCAAAACTAATAGAGCTCGTGAATCACACGCAAGCCTATGGCGAAAATATTTCTAATCAACAGGTGATTGAAAAAATTTTAGTCAGTCCACCCGAGAGTATGAATATATTGTAACTGCAATTAAAGAATAAAAAATCTATCGACGCTTTCAGTCCAGCAATTGATAAGCTCCCTAGAGGCACATGAGGAAAGAAAATTGCAGCGCGGTGGAAACATAGTTGAAGGTGCCTTTCAATCCAAACTAGGCTTCAAATTGCAACACAAGGATCAGAAGAAATTTCAAGGAAAAGGCGGTCTGAGGCCAGACAAGCAAAAGCAACCGATGACCCGAGAGAATCCAGTTCGAACAAATTGTGTGACATCTACTAAAAAATCAAATCAAATCATGACACTGCTAAATACTGGTCAAAAATGAAACACAGAAAGTGCAACTGGACTGGCCATATTGAAAGATTTTACATAATTAAAATTGAAAATCGAGCGAATTTCACCAAAGAAAAAGAAAGTTGTGAAAATATTTTCTATGCATAGCACACAACAAAAGAAGAGAAGAACGATGTCTAATATCTAAACAGTGGGTGTACAAATCACATAACCAATAACCAGAAAATATTTCAAGATATAGTTACATCGTACGAAACCAAGGTATGCATGGGAAATGGTTCCCTTGTTCAAGCTAAAGGCAAGTCAATATTGCCATAAAAACCATGATGGGACCAAAATTCATTCAAGATGTGCTAGTGGTTCCCAATTTGAAACAAAATCTACTGAGTGTTGACAATTGGCTGATATGCTATTTATTTTGAAAATAATTGTTGCAAAATATTTAATCGGCAAAATACAATTCATGTGTTAGCACACATCGACACAGAAAGATCTAGATCTTTTTCACTGCCGATCAGTTATGTCTCGCAATTGGCGTTATGAAGTGAAGTACCCAATTCTGGCACAAATGCTTCTGAAGTATGGCACAAAAGCTTCGGTCGCCTCAATTATAAAGCCTTGAAGATACTGGAAGTTAAAGGGATGGTTCAAGCACTACCATCTATAAATTTGAAGACAGACACTTGTGAAGCATGTCTCCTCGGCAAACAAATTCAAGCATCCTTTCCAACTAGAGGAGCTTGGCAAGTACGCGCACCACTGGAGTTAGTTCACACCGATATATGTGGAAAGATGCAAACACCTTCTTAAGGCCAAAACTGGTATTTTCTAATTTTTGTTGATGATTTTACATAAATGACTTGGGTTTATTTTTTAGAAAAACAAGTCAGAGGCTTTTGAGGTGTTCGAGAAATTCAAGGCTATGGCTGAGAATCAAATTGATTGAAAGATCAAAGTGTTGCGAGGCGATCGAGATGGTGAGTTTACCTCAAAATATTTTGATAGGTTTTGTGAAGAAAATGGCATACAAAGGCAACTAATAATAGCATATTCGCCTCAACAAAATGGCGTTGTTGAGCGAAAGAATTGGATAATTGTCAAGATGGCAAGAGCAACACTCAAGAAAAAAGGTATGCCAAATACATTTTGGGCAAAAGCCATTAATATGGCAGTTTATATTCTAAATAGAAATCTTACAAAATCGGTTCCAAACCGAACACCATTTGAAGTTTGGAGTGGGACGAAGCGGTGTTATGCTCACGTACTAGACAAAAGAAGATTAAAGCTTAATGACAAAAGTAAGTCATACATATTCGTTGGCTATGCTGAAGGTACAAAAGGGTATCGACTGTACAACTTAGTGGCCAAGGAATTGATCATCTGTAGAGATGTTGTGTTCGATGAGAAGGCTTCATGGAATTGGGAAGAAGACAAGGTGCAAGATAACCAATCAACACCAACTATTATCTCACTAAGTTAGCCATCTATGCAGATGTTGAGTTGTAAGAACAGGGTGGTACTTTGCATTAAGCTGGATCAAGTTCAAGTCCAGGTTCAAGCTCAAGTTACGCCTCAAGTATCAAAGAAGAGTTGTCTACACCCGAGTTAGCCCCAAGAAAAGTAAGAAGGTTAGTAGAAATTTACGAGTCATGCAATTTCTTGTTAGTTGAACCCCAATGGAAAATGAAATTCACATGATCAAGAAAAATAATACTTGGGAGCTGGTAAACTGACCAAAAAATAACAAAGTCATCAGACTAAAATGGGTCTACAAGACAAAGTTAATTCTGACAGTTCAGTTCAAAAGTACAAAGCGAGGCTGGTTGCAAAAGCCTTCAAGCAGAAAGCTGGCATTGATTATTACGAAATGTATGCTCCAATAGCAAGTCTAGAGACAATCACAACCATTATTGCTTTTGCGGCTCAAAGGAGGTGGCAA
The DNA here is from genome assembly GCA_037126225.1 of Dillenia turbinata. NCBI lineage: Eukaryota > Viridiplantae > Streptophyta > Magnoliopsida > Dilleniales > Dilleniaceae > Dillenia > Dillenia turbinata. Next base: position 10,093,437 of record JBAMMX010000018.1, on the reverse strand, counting down.
TTGTATCAGCTCGATCTTAAGTCGGCATTTGTGAATGGCTTTCTCGAAGAACAAATTTATGTCGAGCAACCACAAGGCTTTCTGGTTCAAGGGGGAAACAAAAAGATTTACAAGCTGAAAAAGGCATTGTATAGGCTCAAGCAAGCACCGAGAACGTGTTACAGTCAAATCGACAAGTACTTCACACAAAAAGGAATTGGGAAGAACAGCGGTGAGCCGACCTTATATGTCAAAAAATAAGGTACAGATATTTTAATTGGCTCTTCAGTTAACTCCTTAACTATCATATTTTTGCGAATACATTACATTCATATTTTTAACGATGAGGTAGACCGTTAAAAATATGGATGCAATATATTCGCAAAGATATGATAGTTAAGGAGTTAATGAAGAGATAATTTCGGACAGAAATGAGTAACATAGGGGAATTAGAGTAAGTTAGATCATCACTTCTCGTATTATAAATTTAGTTGGGTAGTTTTTGTGTGTGTGTGTGTGTGTTTTTTTTTTTTTTTTAATTATCTTATATTTGTCTCTCACGGCTGACTCCAAATTTTGAGATTAAGGCTCTGGTTGTTGTTGTTATTGTATTATATGTTGATGATTTGATCTACACCAGTAGCAGTGAGAATTTGATGAAAGAGTTAAAGGAAGACATGATGAAGACGTTTGAAATGAGTAATCTCGGCTTGCTACACCAATTTCTAGGTATAGAAGTATGTCAAGATGACATTGGCATCTTCATATCGCAAAAAAAGCATACAGAAAGCATTTTGAAAAAATTTGAAATGCAAGATTGTAAATCAGTTGCAGTCCCCTGATGCCGAATGAGAAGCAAAAAAGGAAGATGGAGCAAAGACAACAGACTAAACAATTTATAGAAGTTTAATTGGGAGTTTGCTATATTCGACTGCTACGCGATCAGAGATCATGTTTGCTGTCGGTTTACTTTCAAGGTACATGAATAGCCCAAATCAGTTAAACCTTGCTGCTGTTAAGAGAGTACTTTGATATATTAAAGTGACAGCAGATCATGGTATATGTTATAAGCTTGTAGAAGACTCAAAACTAATCGGTTTTACTGTTAGCGATTGGGCTAGATGTTTAGATGATATGAAAAGTACGTCTGGGTATGCTTTTTCATTATGCTCAGGCCTGGTCAACAAAGAAACTGAGTATAGTGGTTTTATCTTCAACTGAAGCCAAACATGCGGCCATAGCCCAAGCAGTTTCACAGGCAGTGTGGTTAAAGAGAATTGTTGAAGTCTTTGGAGAGAAGCAAAATGAACCAGCTATTACATATTGTAATAGCAAATCGACAATCACAATCAGCCAAAATACAATCAATCATGATAGAATAAAACACATTGCTATTATATCCAAGAAGCAGTCGAGCACCGCAAAGTGCAACTAAACTTTTGCAGTATAGAACTACAGCTAGCTGACATCTTCACTAAGGCACTATCCAAAGAAAAGTTTCAGCGCAATAGAAGATTAATTGGTGTTATGAAGAAAATTGAATTAAGGAGGGAGTGTTGAGCTATAATTCAGCTTTCCAAAGTGTTATGAGATGTAGTTTATGAGTCATCCGTTCAGTTTTTTCTATCCATTTAGGGATATGAAAAGTTCAAAAAATAGGTGAGGTTTTAATGGACTCTTAAATTGTCTTTTAATGGGGTTTGTAGCAAAGTCTATAAATAAGTTCTTGTATATGTCAATTAAGTATTCCCAAAAAAAAAAAAAAATCCTCTTGTATTCTCTCATCAAATATTTATCCATATTTTCAAACCAAAATTCCTAACGTACGATGCAGACCACCATGCTATTTCTTTTGAGCCCGGGATTTTGTATGGCTCAGTTTGCATCCTCACTGACATCTGTAAGTGGCCAGCATGAGAAAATCTTAAGTTGGCTCCTAACTTCATAGTCCTTATAAGGTACTTAATAACCACATGGTAAACTCCACGAGGCTTTTCATGTGACAAATTGAAGCATTATATTGGTAAGCCTCCTACTGGGGTGCCAGAACTACTACTAGTGGTGGATGGGTGACTTGTTCCACAACCAACAACAATGTTAGATGGTCGTCTGAATAGATAAGTCTTGGAGATTTAGATTAAATGGGATGGATTGCCCAAGTCTGAAGCTTCTTGGGATTCCATTGCCGCATTCCTGGAGACTTATCCTACATTCGAGCTTGGGGACAAACTTGTTCTTTAGGAGGTGAGTGATGTTATGATTGCATTCATAGGGAAGAAGTACTCTAGGCATGTGAAGAATAAGCCAACTGACAAGGGTGTTGGGAACCAGGAGACCAGCAATGACTTGAACAGGATCTCAACAAGTCTAAGGGGACAGCCCGTTGATCATTCTCTTTCCTATCTTATGGGTCTCTGGTTTTTATATTTTGACTATTTGTTTCCAATTATTAGGAGGGGTTTCCTATTTCCTTTCATTCTGACTTTATTTGTTTTCAAATATTAGGATTCCCTTTTTTCTAGAGTCTACTATATAAATGTATTAGACTATTCACGTTTCACTCTTGTAAACATTCTTTAGCATAAACCCTAATTCTTCACACACCGGAGGATATTAATTGTCGCGTGACTAGATCCCAAACAAGAGCACATAACACCTACCCACAACTATGCTGTACAGTGAGCCCATCATTCAAACTTATTATTCACATGCTTTTTTCTTAAATTTAATTTTTCTTCCATTACAAGTATTATTAAAGAACGTCAGTGAATCTCCCTAAGGTTCTTTAAGAATGTTTAATCATACTTACAGAGGATCCTAAATTCTCACCAGCAGAGTAAAATCTAGTCATCTGGAATTAGATATGAAATCTGGCAGGCTCGTTTATGTGATGAAAAGTTTTATTCCCCATCATGAAATTTGACCTCCCCCCCCCCTAAAATATAAATATATATATATTCAAGCCACCATGACTCCTTATTGAACAACGATTTGTCTAAACATTCAATCAAGTACAGACTAAGCAAACAGTACACGCCCGTCCGTTGAAACTAAAAAAACCACACACACACACACACACAGAGACACAGAGAAATGATTTGGCAGAATATCCGAATACCCAAAAATCCAGAGATACTTGAAAGTAGACATGGAAGCAACTAACAGAATCAGTAGCAAAAGAATAAAACACATATAGAACGAATCCAACATATGGTTATTAGAAGCAATTGGAGAAGAGAATCAAGTGCAAGTAGATGAAGAAGGGGAAGAGGAAGAGGAAGAGGAAGATACAAGTTGAGGGAGATGCATGTGAAGTTTCGGTATCTTACTTTCAGAAGACGGATAGTTCGAACAGATTGCTTGCTTGAGAGCGGATTCAGGAAACTAGGGCAAGAAAATGGACGAACAAAAGCGCGTCTGAGTCTCTCCCACTCTCTCCCGGAAAGCGAGAGACGTGATATGAGAAGAAGAATGAATGAATGAATTAGGACAGTAATTTGTGAGAGAGAGAGAGAGAGACGTTAAACGGAAGACGAGCAGCGGTGCACTTGTGGGAAATATATAGGTGACGGAGAGGTGAGTCTCTCACCACGGCATCTTCACGACCAGTGGACACGTCATCAGGGTGGTTGTTATTAGGCTGCCCCACTACGCGAGCTCAACTGGGATCAACGTAACGGTACATTAAGCCTTTCTTTTTCTCCAAAAATAAAAATAAAACAATTGTTATATTCTAACGATCAACATTTTTATTTTGTTGTGTTTACTAATATTGTTTATTAAAATAAAAGATATATAGTAAAAAATATGGAATTGTGCAATTAGAGTCATCTTTACCAAAAATAATTAAATATTAATTTTTATGTTAAAAATTTCACTAATCTCATTAAAACTAATTTCAACTTTCCTTTATAAATTAATCCCTAATTATACTTAATATTAATTATACTTTTTAATAATGGGAAAATATCAAGCATTATCCAATGATATGAAGAAATTCAAAATATTCAAAAATTTGGCCTATCATAACTTTTTTCATCTCTTGTTATCACATGTTAAAATGAAAATATTATTATTCTTATTTATTTTGCAATTTTCTAATTTTTATTAATGTTTGGCTTGGGGATTTTCACCAAAATATTTTTAAAAATTAAATTTACTGAAATACAATTGTTTTTTTTAGTTCCAAATCTAGAGAGATTGAGATTGAAAATTGCAACTTCTTCAAATCGAAACTCTCAATCGTGGCTTCATTATTTTTATTTTTTAAGTAAATTTCAAAAATATAAAAAAAAGAAAGCAAGATTCGAGATGTCCCTTTCAAAAACGCGATCCTGCATCGCACTTTCAAAGACGAGATCTAAGGTGATTTAATCCCCCTACCTCTCATGAAGCCCCCATTCTTTTCTTCCTCTCAGTCTTTCCTTCTTACGCCGTGAGTCTCACACAAAGCCTCTCAACCCTAAACCTCTCCAGCATTGGCACATCTGTCTCTCATAACCCTAACCCTCTCATTATTTTCTTCTTTCCTACATTCTCTCATCTCAACCCTAACCTTCTCGTATTTGCATTCTCTCCCCTTCATTCTCAAATCTCTCCTCTCCAGCATTCTCTGCATTCTCTCCCCTTTGTTCGCTAATCTCTCCTCTTCGGCATTCTCCGGCGTTAGTAGGTAGCAGATTCTTTTTTTTCCTTTCTTTTTTTTCATGTTTTAAATATTTTTTATGATGTTTGATATTTGTTGTAATTTTCAGGTGAAGTTCATCACTGGTGGCTTTCTTCGATGTCCATCTCCGACAGGTGTTTTTCTTTTTCCAATCTTTTTTTTTTTTGAATTCCAGTTAGTGAGATTTAAAATTTTTAAAATATTTTAAATAGAAAAATTCAAAAAATTGATAATGTGTGTTTGATGACTTTACACATTTTTCTTCAATTCAGTCTTTAAAAAAAATAATAATGTTAGTGTGAATTTTGTTTAATGTATGTTAAACTTAGGGATGGGAAAAACCAACTTTTTCCGGGGGTTAACAAAAAAATTTTTGTTTTTTTTTTTTTTTTTTTTTTTTTATTAATTTTTTTTTTTTTTTTGTTTTTTTTTTTCTTTTTTTTTTTTTTTTTTTTTTTTTTTTTTTTTTTTTTTTTTTTTTTTTTTTTTTTTTTTTTTTTTTTCTATATTTAAAAAAAAAATATTTTTTTTTTTTTATTTTATAAAAAAAAAAAAAAAAAAATAATTTTTTTTTTTATATATATAAATTTTTTTTTTTTTTTTATTTTTTATTATATTATTTTAAATTTTCTTTTTTTTTTTTTTTTTTTTTTTTTTTTTGTGTTTTTTTTTTTTGGTTGTTTGGGGGGGGTTGTGGGGTTTTTTTTTTTTTTTTTTTTGGGGGGGGGGTTGTGTTTTTTTTTTTTTTTTTTTTTTGGGTTTGGGGGGGGGGGGGTGTTTAAATTTTGGAAATTATGGGGGGGAGGGGGGTGGGAAAAAAAATAAAAAAAAATAAACATCTATTTCCTCCCCCCCTAACTCATATTACAAATGTCAATTAAAATAAACTTAGAAACTCTTATGTTTAATTGACATTGATTTGACCTTAATTGACATTAATTAGACTTCTTGGTATAATGTCACATTAAAATATTCTTTAATGTTAAATTCTTTGGAAAATTCATATTCTTAATTAATTTGATAGTAAAAGATTCTCATAAATTGACATTAAACCTTCTGTAAAATTAAGAAAGGAAAAGGGAAAAAAAAAAAAAGGAAAAACCCTTCAACCTCAACCTATAAATACAAGACTTGACCTAAACAATTCAATTGTTCTCATCTCCAATGACTTCCCAACATGTTCCCAAGGCTAGCCCCTTTTCCTGACTCTGTGATTTGGGGTTCGATTCCTGTTATAACAAAAAAAAAAAATGACTTCCCAACATAGCACTCCTATGCTTTTGCTCTTTCTCCCATTATTTACTTCTTTTTTATTAGGTGTGCAAAACATTGGCTTCTGGAGGGTGCATTTGAACGTGTGTTTGTTTATTTTTATTTTTTTTAAAGATTTCTTTTAATTGACCACTCATATATGGTTTATCATTACAAAATTATCAAATAATATAAACTTTTATTTACTTGACACCCTCAATCATAAGAAGAATATGATGGTGTGAATGAACTAACCAAATTTATAATCTCTTCTTGGATAAAGGGGTTGTTTTATTTAATATTATTGTTGGATTAATATTTTCATTATTGTTGTGATTTATTGAAAAAGGATGTTGACTCAGAATTGTGTAAGGATGGTCCTGCACTGAGGAGGTGAAATTATAACCAGTTAAGATGGATATCAGTATAGTATACCTCCCAAAGGGGGTATTGGTGTTGAACACACAATTTGTTGGCATCAGCTATTAAAACTTTTTTGTCGGCAAACTAATTATTGGTCCCTGTGAAAACCAAGAAAGAACTTGAATTGGTTGTCTTTGATTGACTTAATTTTTTAATCTAACTCTACTTAAATTCAAAATAATTCTATGGTTATTCTAAATATTTATAGTAGAAAATAAAAATAAATGATAGACAAGCAAACCTAATTTTGTAGTGGTTTGACTTTATGTCTACATCAACTCTTTCAGCCAACAAATCGGAATCTAACAATCTGCTAATTTTCCACTATGATGAGAAGTTACAAAATACAATCAAAACTGTTGATTTCTGATCTTCTTCTCAGCTTGAAGATGCCTTCGTCCAATAGTAAAAGACTCACAACTCTCACCAAACTAATTCACAAGACTAATTACACAATACAACTTTAGTTATTCAATTAGTCAACTTCCAGAATAATTATCTCACTCCAAAATTGGGGAAATAGCTTTGTAAAAATTGTTGAATAATCTCTATATATCAATTTTTAAATTTTAGAAAAAATTCTTGTAAAATTAGTCAGTATCGTGAAGATATATAAACCTAAAGTTGGCTTCTCTACAACTTTCTTTTAGCAGTCAGTCTGATAATTTCTTGATTTGTAGTATAAAAATCTCTCTTAATTTCTTGAGATTTTCTGACTGTTATAATTCAAATTTGAAATTTGAATTTCACTCTTAACAATTATAAATTCTGACGTGAATTTTCAATTTTCAAAAATCTACTATAACAAAATAAAATCACCACTCAAATATCAATAACTTTCCTGAAAAATATTCTGATTTGTAGACTGAAACTTCTCCTAATATCTTGAGATTTTCCAGCTATTATAATTCAAATTTAAAATTTGAACTTCATTTTTGATATTTATTAACTCTGATTTGAATTTATTTAATTGTTGAAATTTACAAAAAAGTCAAAATCTTTCCAAACAATCAACTTATGAATATAACTCCTACTTGGTAAGATTGAGTGACCAGCTAACTTCACACATAATTTTTTCCAACTTATCTTCAAGCTTTTAATACTGTAAATATTTAAATTTGTAACCCTACATACCTTCTTTAATATGAAATTTTCAAATTTGAAAAAGTTTGATCATACAAGAATATATAATAGTTCAAATATGCGCAAATGATCATCTAAACCTTTTTGAAAAATTGTCAATCTTATGGACTTTGAAATTTCTCATCTCAATTTTTATCCTTAGTTTTTAAATTACTGAAATGTGTATCTTAATATGTTTTTGGACCAAATGTAATATTCAATCTATACTTAGATTGTTGAGCTAGGTTTTTTATTAATAAAAGGAATTTTTGCCTTTATAACAGCCTCTATAACAACATCTGTAGCAATTTTTACATAACTTATATGTGAATTTTCATACAAGACTTAATCTACAAATTTAGTAAAAATATTAAAATAATATGAAAGATTTTATTATCATTAAAACCCCAAGGGGACAATAATTTTCCTAATATTCTCCTCATTTTTTATGACAACAAAATCATAAAAAAATAAATGCTCAAAAATATCAAGAATGCACATTTTTAAATGAATGCACATTTTCAAGAATATTTTCAAGCTCCCTCTCAATTTATGGACATTTTAATTTCCCCCTCTTAATATTTGCAATTTTTCTTATTTTTATTTTTTTCTTATTATCCCTCTTTTTATTTCATCAAAAGAAAATATAGCAAATATTACAGTAAACATTGCACAGAAAAATAATAGAAACAACTCAGAAATTTCTTTGAGTTAATTGCAGTACATAGATGTTCATAAAAATTGACATAGAAGACATTAGAATTATAGCAAACTCTATAGAGTGTGGTCTTCGTTCTTTGAAAGTATTTTTAGAATATTTTAAAATCTTTTCTTGAGTTTCTTGTTACCATTCCAAACACCCATCATTTTTTTTTAGTTTAAAATGAAAAACATATTCTAATTTCATTTCTAATATTTTTAAACATCTCTCTGTCAAAGAGTTTTATAAAAATGTCTGCAACCTGATTTTTAGTATCAATATATTCCACAACCACATCTCTATTAATAACATGATCTCAAATAAAGTGGTGTCTAACATCTATATGTTTAGATCTTAAATGATTTATAGGATTTTTCATGAGACAAATAACACATGTATTATCACATTTTATCATAATATTCTTATAATTTAACCCACAGTATCTAAATTATTGTTTTAACCACAAGATTTGAACATAACAATTTCATATTAAGACATATTCCGATTCCGTCATTGACAAAACAACTGAATTTTACTTTTTAGATGCCCAACTTATAGGTCTATCTTCAAAAAATTGATAAACACCCAAAATACTTTTTAGGTCAATATTATATCCGGCATAATCAGTATCGAAATATCCAATTAATTCAAAATTTGAATTTCTTAAAAATCAAATTCCTAAATTATTAGTACCCGCAATATACTTTAAAATTCTTTTTGTGGCTCTAAGATAAGATTCTTTCAATTTATTTTGAAACCTAGCACACAAACACACCTAAACAAAATATCGGGATATAAAACAGTCAAATATAACAAAAATCCTATCATACCTCTATAAAGTTTTTCATTTATATTTTTTTCTTTTTCATATAAATCTAACTTAATAGAAGTAAAAATAAGAGTACTAACATGTTATATTTTTCATACTAAATTTTTAAATTAACTCTCTTACATATTTTACTTGGTTTGTAAAAAAATTTTGGATAGGTAGTCTAATTTGCAATCCTAAAAAGAAATTCAATTCACTCATTATTGATATTTTAAATTCACTTTTCATAATTTTACTAAAATCATCAAATGTTCATTAGTAGAATCAAATACAATATCATCAGCATATATTTGTACAAAAAAATATTATTATCAATATATTTGATAAATAAAGTGATGTCTACATTTCTTTTTTCAAAATTATTTTTTATAAAATATTCACTTAATCTTTCATACCATGTTCTAGATGTTATTTTAAACCATACGAGACTTTTTGTAATTTATAAGTATGATTTTTCTTATTATGTTTCTCAAATTCAGGGGGTTGACTAACATATACTTCATCTTTTATATAATCATTTAAAAATATGTTTTTAATGTCCATTTGATATAATTTAAAATTTTTAAAACATGCAAATGCCAAAAGTAGTTTAATTGTTTCTATCCTAACAACCGGTGTAAAAGTCTCATCATAGTCTATTCTTTTCTCTTGTGAATATCCTTTCGCAACTAGCATAACTTTATTTCTAACAATATTTCCATTTTTATCTAATTTATTCTTAAGAACCCATTTTATTCCTATAATTATTTTGTCTTTTGGTTTTGGTACTAAAGTTCATACATTGTTTTTTTTTAAATTGATTTAATTCTTCCTACATAATCTCTATCCATCTCTCATTTCTATGGCTTCTTCTATATTTTTCAATTCTATACTAGATATCAATACAAATTGATTTTTTATATTTTTATAACTCGACCTAGTTCTTGTTCCTTCACTTATATCTCCTATTATGTCATTTTGTGAATGGTTAGATAAGAATTTCCAACTTTTAATAATTTCCTCTTTCGGTTCATTTTTTTATGACATTTTGTTCATTTTCTTTAATATTATCTTTTTCATGGGAAAATTCATGTTATATAATATTACCGTTTTCAATTTCTACTTTTTGAAATTTATTTTCACGAAATTTAACATTAATTGTTTCTTCTATCATTCTAGACTCTATATTGAAAACTCTATATGTTTTGCTATTTAAAGAATAATTTAAAAAAATTTCTTTAATAGTTTTTTCATTAAATTTATCTCAGATATTTAAATTATTTTTCAAAATAAAACATGTGACTCAAATATATGAAAATATAAAATATTAGATTTTCTACCTCGAAAAATTTTATAGAGAGCTTTATTTATCATAAATGCTTTATTTATCATAAATTTAGTGTAAACTCTATTAACTATATAGCATATCATAGAAGCGATTTCGACCTAAAAATATTTTTCTACACCACTATCATTCAATATAGCTCTAGTCATTTCTTGAATAGTCATATTTTTTAACTTCAACTACCCCATTTTGTTGTAGCATATATGGTGCCGAAAAATTTTGACTTAATCCCTTTTTTATTACAATATTCTAAAAATTTTAAATTATCAAATTTCCTACCATAATTTGTTCTTAAACTAACTATTTTAAATGTTTTTCATTCTAAATTTTCTTTATAAAAATTTTAAAAGACTTAAAGGTTTCATTTTTATTTGCTAGAAATAAAATCTAAGTAAATCTAAAAAAATCATCTACAATTATTAGTCCATATTTATTCCCACCTAAACTTAGATTTCTAACAGATTCAAATAAATCCATATATAGTATTTCTAAAAGTCGAGACATAGAAATATGATTTTTATTTTTAAAGCATATCTTTACTTGTTTATTCAATAAACAAACACTACAATTTATATATTTTTTTAATGAAATTTCTGAAATTTTTCTAACTAATTTTTTTTGGACAATTTTTCTAATTATTTAAAATTTATATAACTTAAATTCTTATGTCATGTAAAAATATCATTACTAAAGGTCATCAAGCAGTTTTCTTTTAAATTATCTAAAATTGTTGAATTTACAACATAAACATTTCATACCATAATTCTTTCAAAAATTTGTTTTTGTGTCTTACTATCAAATACAATGCATTTATTTCTTTTAAATAAAATATTATACCTTAAATCACACAATTAATTAACATTTAACAAATTATGTATCAATTTATCAATAAATAACACAATTTTTATGTTAGTAAAATTTATATTTACGGTGACTTTTTCAATAATTTTTCATTTTCTTTCAAGCTTTTTAAACAATGAGACGTCACCCATCATATATCTTGAGCATCCGTTATCGACATACCATTTACTTTTGACTCTTGTCTCTTATTTTTGCACAATAAAGAAAAGTAACACATGTTCTTAAGAACCAAAATAAGTTTGGACCCTCTAGAAAACAAATTTGTATTAGAATTTAATTTTCTTTGAGATGTACTAAGTTTGCTTATGAAACAATTTCAAGTAAAATGATCAAATTTGTGACTTATATAGTAAGAAAAATTATTTTTATTTCTTAAATGATTAGGTCTATAATTTCTATGTCCATAATTGTTTTGAACAGTCATTGGTTTTTTATACTTAAACCCAGTATTATATTCTTTCTGAAAATTTACTTTTTTGCTATTGTCTCTATGGGTGTCTCTATGGATGCCTCTATACTAATTTTCTGCAATTTGTGAATATTTAATATGTTCTTCTTCTGTAGCTTTGACAAAAATAGTTTTGTTAGTTTTTGAAGCAATTTTTGAATCATTTTTATATCTCAAACCAATTTTAGAAAAATCTTTTCTTTAGATCGAAAATTGTTCCAACAATTTTTCATCACTTTTATGAAATTTTTGAAATGTAATTTCTATGGATTTTGACAAATCTTTTACCATATTTTTAAGAACTCTAATTTCATTTTTCAATCATACATTTTCATTTCTAATCATTTCTTACTCTGAATTTAGTAAAAAAAATTAGTTTGTCTAAGCATATCTTTTTTTATTTTCTAAGACCATATTTTTATTCTTGAGATTTGAAATAATACTCACTAGTTTGTTAGTTTCAAAAATTATTTGGAAAGAGCAATTATATGGGTTTCAAAATTTACCTGAGTTTTGGCCATCAAATAGAGGTTGACTTCTTCAAAACTTTTAGAATTTTTAGAGTTTGAGTCTTCCTCTTCTGAATCACTCTAAGTAATCACCATTATATTCCCTTTCTTTGTGAAAGTTTTAATCTTTCGTAACAAGACAAGACACTCATATTTTATGTGATCCAACTTCTTACATTCGTAACAAATAATTTCTTCCTCATGCTCTCTTTCTTTACTATTTTTTCTTATACTTAACTTAAGTTTTCATGAGTAATTAGCCTTCTTAGATTCGAAAAATTTTTTAACTTTCTTTTTAAAAATATGGCTGAGTCTTTTTGCTAGCGTGTTCAACTCTTCATCAGGGTCTTCTTCATCTTTTGAACCTTTATCCTCTTTTGCTGCGAAGGCTATTGTTTTCATCTTGCCTTCTGTTTCAATGACATGAAAAATTTCTGTCTTATAAGACATTAATTTGTCTCTTAATTCATTTAGGGATAGCTTGTTCAGATCTTGTACTTCTTCAATTAATGTTTTCTTGGGGTCCTATGTGGCAACTTCCTAACCTAATCACTATTTGAAATCTTTTCGCCAAATGAATCTAACTCATTAATAATAGTTGAAAAACAATTAATCATATTTTTAATATTTTCTCCTCACTGAACTCTAAAAAGTTCATACTTTTGCATCAATAAATTTATTCTAGTTTCCTTCATCGTGCTATTTCTTTTATGAGTGATACAAAGTCTATCTCAAATTTCTTTAATTATGGCATATGAAAAAGGGGGATTAAATTCAGTGTAAGAGATAGTACAAAGAAATAAGTATTTAACTCTAGAATTTATAAAAATCATTCTCTTATTATCTTTAATTATTGTTTGGTCTTTTATATCAAGAGCTTCAGAGATAATAACCTTTCAAACCTTATAATTAGTAGTTTTTATAAATATCTCTATCTTACATTTCAAATAAAAAAAATTTACACTATCAAAATAGGGTGTTCTATTGATTGATTAGTCAAATGTATAAGAAAAAGCTATGAATCTTTTCTCTAAAAAGGTTTCTTTAGTGGAATAGAACACTATGCTCTGATACCACTTGTTGGTCTCTATGACAACTAAGAAATGGGTTGAATTGGTTGTATTTGATTGTTTTTAATCTAACTTTACTCAGATTCAAAATAATAATATGGTCATTCTAAATGTTTGCAGCAAAAAATAAAAATAAAGAATAGAGAAACAAACATAATTTTATAGTAGTTCGGCTTTATGCCTACATCCACTTTTCCGGCCTGCAAGTTTGGGTCTACCAATCTGATAGTTTTCCACTATGATGAGAAGTTATAAAATACAACCAAAACTATTGACTTCTGATCTTTTTAGCCTAAAGATGTCTTCGTTCAACAATGAAAGACTTATAACTCTTACCAAACTACCTCATAAGACTAATTGTACTACACAACATCAGTTATTCAAATAGCTAACTTTCAGAATAATTATCAATCAAAGAGTGTCAAAATAGTTTTGTAAAAATTGCTAAATAATCTCTATATATCAATCTTTAAATTTCAGAAAAAAATTCTTACAAAACTAATCACCATCGTGAAGATTTTTTTGTGGTCAGTTTGGTAACTTCTTAATTTGTAGTACAAAAATCTCTCTTGATTTTTTGAGATTTTTTAACTGTTATAATTCAAATTTGAAATTTGAATTTAACTGTTAGCATTTACAAACTCTGATTTGAATTTTCAGTTTTCAAAATCCTGCTATAACAGAATAAAATCATCACCCAAAGATCAGTAACTTTTTCTGAAAAATGTTCTGATTTATAGGATGAAATTTCTCTTAATTTCTTGAGATTTTTCTGCTATTATAATTCAAATTTGAAGTTTGAGTTTACTCTTAATATTTATAAACTCTAATTTGAATTTATCGAATTATTGAAAATTACAGAAAAGTTGAAATCTTTCCTAAAAGTTCGCTTCTGAATATACCTTCTACTTGGTAAGATTGAGTGACTAGTTAACTTCACACACAATTTTCTCCAACTTATCTTCAAGCTTTTAATACTATAAATATTAAATTTGTGACCCTATACACCTTCTTTAATATGTAAATATCGAATTTGAAAAAATTTGATCACATAAGGAGATATAATAGTCCAAACATGTGTAAATGATCTTATCAACCTTTCTGAAAAATTGCCAATCTTTATGGATTTTGAAATTTCTCATTTCAATTTTGATCCTTAGTTCTTGAATTGCATAAATGTATGTCTGAACATGTTTTTTGATTAAATGTAGCACCCAAATTATACTTAAATTGCTGAGCTGAGTCTTTGATTAATAAAAGGAATTTTTGTCTCTATAACAACCTCTATAGCAATTTTTATGCAACTTTTATGTGAATTTCTAAATGAAATTTAATTTACGCACTTAGTAAAAATGTTAAAATAATATGAAATGTTTTATTATCATCAAAACCCCAAGGGGGCAACAATTTTTCTAACACTAGTATTGATTCCAGACAATTCAGGATGAAGGTGTTATGTAGATATCCACTTTGAAACCATGGTCATTCAGTGACTTATACACTTATACTGGTGGAGGATGATGATTTTTTGTCAGACGTGTTGTCATTTTAAAAAGTGTTTTCACGTTTGTCATCTGTTGAACTGTTCTTAAAGTTGGAGTCTATTGTATGCTCAAGTTAGGCCACAGAGAATGAGTCCAAGATCCCAAGTTCCTCATTTGGAACACAAATTTCCTGAACCGTAGGCCAAATTGTGGTGGTGAGAACAATGTCAGGTCATATAGACAGTTGATGATTGAGATTTTAAGAACTAAGAACATTGGATATGAGTGGCTTCAGTATGGTGCATTCCTAACAGATAATGTTACCTTGACTACTCCATAATATAATGTCATGCCCAAAAATAGAAATGAGCATGGAAGCCCAGTAGTAATAGGCCCTATGAAAAGAGTTATAGGGACACCAAGCATTCATAGAGACTACATATGAGGATTCAGATGGTGACACTAATGATGAATATCTTCATATAGATGAAGGGAATCAGTTAAATAAACAACAGGATAAAAAACCATTCTTATCTAATATAGGGGAAAGGAATACAATCGTTGATAATTATAATGATTACGACCATCTAACTTAGGAAAATGATCACACATCTAAGTTACAAGTTGGCATGGTGTTCAAATTATAAAAAAAAAAAAAGAGGCTCAACAAACTGTTAAGTGCTGATTTATATAAGAGCATAAATTCTTCAAGATCCATTAGAGTACCAAAACGATTTGGTATATGTGGTGTTCATTTTTCAAAGATAAAAACTGTTTGTGCATGTTGAAGCAAAACTCAAAAAAAAAAAAAAAGAGTCATAGTTTTTGGAAAATTAAAAGGTTGAACTAAAAACACACTTGATTCCCTAGGATGTCTATGGTGGCTCACCTAAATCTAGACTCTAATATGGTTGGTCATTTGATCAGAAGTCATATAAACATAGAAATTTACAAAGATGGTTTATGGGAATTGAGAGACATCATACACGTTGTTGCCCCAATTTATGTCTGCCTTACAAGCAAGTAATCCTGAGATTGTGGTTGATTGGAGGTTAATTGAACAACCTGATTGCAATGATAGAGTGTTTCATTCAGTTTTTTGGATTTTCAAATCATGCATCAACGCTTTCAAGTATTGCAAACTTGTGAATAGTATTGATGGTACATTTCAGTATAAGAGGTATAGAGAAAAAATTCTTATTACTGTTGGTAGTGATGTAGTTAACTACATACTTCCTTTGTGTTTTGCCATTATTGATGAGGAGAATGTGGTCAATTGATCAAGGTTTTTAGAGAACTTAAATTGCATATCATTAGTGATCGTCATGATGTCTACTTGATTTCTAATAGGGTTGTTGGTATAATGCGATCTGTTAAGAGGAATCCTAATTTGCAACCACTGTTTGTTTATCATAGACTTTGTTTGCGGCATATTGAATCAAATTTTAGTCAGAATTTCCAGAATAAACTGCTAACAGAGCTGATGGATAAGACAGTCGAGGAATGACAAATTAGAAAGTTTGATGTGGTTATGAACCAAATAAAAGAATTTAGTGAGCGGGCATATAAGTGGTTGATGGAAATCCCTCTTGAAAATTGGACATTGTGTTATGATGGGGGGATGATGTTGGGACAGCATGATGACCAATAAATTCGAATCATTTAATGGGGTCCTTAAAGGGGTAAGAAAACTATGTATCACTGCATATATGAGGGCAACAATGTACCATATGGTTAGATTCTTTAATAATAATCGAAATGAAACTACAAAATATGTAAAGAATAGGAAGACATGGCCTCCGACGGTGATAGCACGATTGTTAAGGACTGAGTAAAAATCAAAATACTATCAGTTCACAGCCTTTAATAGACGCATCGGGGAGTATAAGATCACCACCGAAATTCACGATGGGAGAGGTGGAAACGTGCACACCATGCTCATTGATGGCCTATCATATACTTATAGGAAATATGCAGTATACAAGCTTCCATGCTCGCACATATTATATACAGTTTTCACATATCTCAATTCATGCTGCTTACCTATACTAGTTAGTTCCATCATCTTGGTCATTCGGACTATTGGCCCCCAAATCTATTCTCTCTATTGGCAAATGTTTCATGCCCACTAGATATCAATCACAAAGAAATGTCAGATGTCCTTCTGTTAGACTTAGTATAGGTTTTATATTTATATATTTAAACTGTGTATATTTTATATAATATCTTTTAATTTTTTATTATGTTAATTAGTTAAGATTTATCTTCTTATATGCATGGTTCAAGTTCCATTTATTACTAGTGGACTTCTTTGTTTCTTCGGCAACTTCCGGATTGATTACTATATTTTACATAAAGTTAGAGCAAAATGATAAAAATATATATTTAAATAAACGATAATGTGCATGTGAGTATGTCTTGAAATTATGAGAATGTGGAATAGACAAACCTATGTTGTCAATTTTAATGGACTGCATTGCAGATTGCTTTGTCATATAAAAACGTATAGCCATGACTCTTACGTCCATGGGACAGAGTAAGAGAGAAGAAGAGAGATAGAAAAAGGACATAAGATAGATATAAAGGAAGAGAGAGTGGGAAGCAGAGTTTGAGAGGGGAGAGAGAGGTGGACGGGAAGAAGGAGGAATCAAAAGAGAGGTAGAGAAAGGGAGAGGGAAAGTGAGGGGAGGACGAGAAATATGGGGAGAGAGATAGATAAGGAAAGAGAGAGGGGGGATGGAGAGGCTAAGTGTATGCGTGAGAGAAGCAAGAGTGAGAGGTGGATAGAGAGAGAGAGGGAGAGAAAGTGTGAAAGGGACAGGAAGGAGAGGTAGTAGGATAGAGGAGAGAGTGAGAGACACGGAGAGAAAGGGATATAGAGGTGGAGTGGTAGAGATGGAAAGAGAAAGAAAGAGAGAGAGAGGACAAGAGAGCTACAGAGAAGGTTAATAATTGACAACGTTACTTTATATGTAATTGACATTACCACTCATCAAAATTAAATATATGAGAACAAAATATTATTATATTGGTGGACTTATATATTAGTTGATGCAAATGTGCTTTTTATAAATTTACAAACAAAAGGAAATAATCTTTTTTATTAATTTTTTAATGAATTGTTTTATTAATTTTATTAATTTTTTAAAATCTAAAAGATATATTTGTCCTTCATTAATTATGACAAGTACAATGTTGAAAGGGAGATCGAGGACTACGCTTTTGAAAGCAAGATCTTGGATCTCGCTCTCAATTTTCTTTTTTTTTTAATTTTTGAAAAATACTTAAAATTCAAAAAAATAATGAAATCACAATTGAGCATCTCAACTTGTGGAAGTTGTGATTTTGGGTTTTTTACTTAATTATTGTTGTTTTTAAATAAAATTATTTAAATAATGTCATTTTTCCCCCAAAATATCGATTTTGCACTCTGAGAGTACGAAATCTACTGTTCACACATTTTGTTTTCTATTTTTAATCCATCTTTAAAAAAAAATGGTTTCGTATTCCAGGAGTGTGAAATCAGTTTTGCACTCACAAAGTGCAAAACTTGCTTTCTTAACCTGCAACACTTAACCAAATTTTGGCAAATCCAACCTGCAAACACTTAACCAAATTTGGCCAATCCAACATGTAAACATTACCTCTATATATCAATTGCAATCCACTCTAAATTCAAACACTAACAACCACACTCAATCAACAAATAAGCATACTCCAAACTCCAACAACCAACACAGTCAATCCAAACACCAACAACCAAAATACAACCAAATATTTTCAACCAACCTCCAAATTCTCAAATATTCAAATAACATAAACCAAATTATTTATAAATATTGAAGTGAGATAAATAAAAAAATCACAAAAAAGAGAGAATAACTAAAAAAAATTATAAAAATTGAAATTAATGTTTACAAAATTTAAATGTAATACATATAAAATACTAAAGTTAAACTAAGTGTTGCAAAGAGGTCATCCAATATTGCATCGTGGGTGACGTCTAATAAAAATATGAGTCGGCCTGCTAGGTGGAGATGGAGGTATATCATCTATCTGAGCAGTTTCATCAACCTCAAGAAATGGAACCGAACCAACATCATCAAAATGTCGATGACAACATCGTCTCCGCTCAAAAACATGAACTTGTGGAGACTCTATAGGTGCAGCATCGTCGACATCCTCAGTAAATATCGGAGTTGGAGTCGGATAAGATGAAGACACAGGTATCTCCGCTGGCTCGTTATAATCATCCGCAACACCAGAAGTAGAAGGTATGTCCCTCGACTCAAAAGGTGCATGCCCGATGAACTAAAGTGCATGCCAAGCCTCGTCTCTAAGGCCTCCAACTCTAGAATCCATTCCTTCCACTGCTAGAAGGTCATATGCGACTAAATGGAAGTTCTCGAGTTCATAGCATGCAAATGATATGAATGAAAAAAAAATGTTATGTTGACAATAAAACAAAATAATATGAAATGATAAAGTTATTTTTACTTATGAGATACTCCATCTGTGTCGCTGTGGGCCGGAATCCCTGCTGATAACGATGCACAGGACTACCAATGCATAAGTGCGTGATTTGCTGGTACCAACACATATAGTCAGATGTCATCCCCGGCTGATCAAAAGTCTCCTCACCCTCCACGATGTGATCCCGATGATCATCCCATAATTGTAAGCGTACTGCATGTGTTCTAGTTCAATCCCGTCCATATCTCCCGCATCGATCAGTTTGGTGCAACTTCTAGTCGGTCTGCACAAGTAAGGGAATAGGCTGCAACATCCTAAACTATCTCAAAACCCTCTGAGGGTAATGATACTCGACGACCTCAAAATATATAAGGGGGACACTGACACACCATATCTTGGAGCAGACAAAGCAGTACTCGGATAACACTGCTAGGTCAGCATCCGAATACGACATCCACACAAACTGAAAAAAGTGGTGTTAGTTCAAACTATAGTGATAAAAGTGGTTGGCAAAGCAGAAATTTACTCACCTCAATCTTTTCCATATGATCTAACTGATCTCAATATATCCTAAGAATAAACTGCCTTGTATGTACATAACTACGAGAAATATCCCAACTATTTACAAATAAAAATAAAAATTTATATCGAATTACACAATGAAAAGACTAGAGAAAAAAATGAATAAATAAGTAAACAATACGTACCAAGCTCCTCTAGGGCCGACAAGCAGGTGTAGAGCAGAGGGCACCAGAAGAGTGGTTTAACATCTGATCGGGGTAAACATGGGCATTCTCTCTCATGCCCAAAACTGATAAAAGAAAAAGAATTGAATAAATAATATAGTATGTAGAGAAAGTATTATTAAGTAAAAAAATAATACATTAAATGGAGAAACAGTATCTATATAAGCAAAACAGAACCACAAATCTGTCTAACGCCATCAGCAAAAACCCGACACATGGTTCTGTAAAGTGTTGCCAAGACAGCACTACCCCAACTATACCGTCCGACGCAATCAAGATCTTGTAAAAACTCCAAATGTATAAGTTTGACTGTCGACCCAGACTGATCTCTAAAAAGACTACCGAACAACTGCATAATGCAACCACGTACGTGAAACTACGTTAGTGTCGCATCTAACTATGGACCTAGAGGATGTGAATCGAGAAAATCCGTGATAGCCAGTAATTTAAAAAGGTCTCCAAAAAAAATCCTCTGGTTTAGGGAAGAAATCCAAAAGAGTACGACAAATATCCTGCCACTCAGCAATAGAATGACTGTGATCTATCCCTATAACTGTATCCCGTTAACAAGTAAGCCGAGAAGCACCGAAACGTCCTGTAACTTAATCGTGGCCTCACCAACTAGTAAGTGAAAAGTATGTCTCCTGTCGCCGTCTCTCCATAAACGTAGTAATAAGCATATGATCGTGCTGAATGGTTCCACATCTATAGAGACCATAAAAACCTACCCGTAACAAAATCTCCTGTACTCTAACATCAAGAGATTGAGCAGCCTAAAACCCACGATTAGAACAAATCACCTCTAGGGGAGTATCACTCCCGGTCTCCCAGATAGACTGAGACTGGTGCGAGGGCTACAAAGTCAAGGCACTAGGGTCCTGTAGTCTTGGAATAAACTCTGAACGAGTGTAGACCATAACTATGATTACAAAAAAATTAAAAAACAATAAAAATTCAAAATCTTCAAACCAAATAAAAAATGTACACATAGTGCATATGAGGGGGTAAACAATTACATGATGCGAAATCCTTAAATGAAATAAAAAATTTACATTCATGTGTAAGTTGGCCATGATGGGAAACAAGTACATGATGTGAAACAAGTTTCAGCCTTGTCTTACCTTGATTTGTAGTTGCGCCATATTCGGGCAATGGTGACTATTATTTCTATACTCACCACATGTCTTGCAACGTTGAATTCTTCTTCTATCTATTTCATTATGAATCCGCGTACTCCGTGATTTACCTGGCTGATTATTAAGGCGTTAGACATTATGTAATAAATAGAAAGAAGGTGGTGCCAATAGTTCTTGTGTGGAGGAGGATGGAATTTTCTACCGTATGTTAGCTGCATTGATTGACAACTATGTAGTTTGTCTATAAATGTCCTAAACTCCTAACCCAAATCTGCACAAACTATCTAAATATGTGAGTAAGGAAGTTTGAATGCAACATATTTTCAAAAGTACATGTTGGGACATCTAACAACATGGTATGGCTGTTACAACCCCTCCCACCATGAAATCCAGTCGTCACCTTATACTCCCCTCTAAATCTATCAAATGCAACAATACGATAAAATTTTGATTTCTGTTTATTTCTAACCAATTTTTTCATCACAATGTTGCCCACATGTTGCCTTCCTTCATAATGTCATTTGCTTCTTCTCGATTCTTATTGAAGAATTGAACTATGCGGAATAATGTCGCCTATACACATGCAGTTATTGGCAACTTTCTTGCACCTTTAAGCACACTATTGAATGATTCCAGCCGATTGGTGGTCATGTTCCCCTATCTATTTCTACCATCATAACACAACGTCTATTTGTCGAGTGAAATCTCCATCAACCACCTATATACGGGCTTACTAAACTTTCTGATTTTGTTCATCACGGTATCAAACTTTCTGATTTGTCTTTACTCGACCACCTTATGTATCAATTCCGTTAGCGGCTTGTTCTTGAAACACTGACTGAAATTAGCCTCCATATGCCACAAACAAAGTTTGTGATATACAAATAGTAGTTGGAGATTGCTATTCATCTATACGGCTTGCAATATACCGAGCGCTCTATTTGATATCAAGCACACTCCGTATAGATCACCAATGATATGCACCCTCAAAATTCTCCAAAAACTATATCCAACTCACAATGGTCTCCTCATTAACAATAGCAAAACACAATGAAAGAATATGGTTACTCGCATCCATTGCAACTGCAATTAAAATTTTCTCTATGTATCTCTCATACTGAAATGTCCCTTCAATACTTATCACCGGCTTGCAATGTCTAAATGCATCGATACATGGCTTGAAAGCCCAAAAAACTAGGTGCAAAACCTTCTCATTAGACCTCGATACTTCAGTGAACCTCCAGTCAACAACAGTCCCAGGATTAGTCATTTGCACAACTTCCAAAAACTATGGGAACAATTTGTAAGAGGTCTTCTAATTACTATATACTATTTCTATAGATTTCTGATGCCCCAACCAAGCCTTTTTGTATGACAGGTTTATCCCATACGATCTCATATCCTCAATCACATCACAGACTTTGTAATCGATATTCTCTTTTATGTGGTTTCTGATCAAACGACTCACCATATTTGAGCCACATTCGAATGATCCCCCAAAGGCAATTGAGATAAATAAGTGTGCTTTGCTTTTAACCTTGTAATCACCCAAAGGCGAATGCTCTTCTTTAGTCTAGCCCGAACATGTTACAAACAGTTGTTCTCAATGTGCAAATAATACCTCACAAACCATATATTCGGAGAACTTTCATAGACTTTAAAGTATCTGTGTTCTCACATCGAGTAGCACTTGAAAGCATGTTGGACAGTCATGGTTATTATATTCATCAACCATCATTGACCCTTCCCCCATAATGTGTAGGAACAGTATTTCTTCCTCCTCTTCAATAACCCGATCTTCTTGCCTTCAACAACCTAATCTTCTTCATTAACATTATCTTCATTCTTACTTTCACCCTCTGATTCCTCATCAACAAATGCATCTATAGGATCTGTCTCCTGCCCCTCATAGAGTCTACTACTACTAGGCTCCCTATACTCCATTTCAATAGGCATAGCTGATTCATGAGGACCAGTCAAAACAATATCATTTAAAATAAATGCTCCATACTGCAGCCATTCATCTCCAATATTCTCGTTTCTCAATATATTTGTATAAGAACCAAAATCTATTTTACCCCTAATATCAGCCATCATGTCAAGATAATTTTGAATCCCAGAAAAGTTACCTGGGATGTCAGACATATTTTGTCTGCCTCAACTTGAGCAACCGACCATGAGTGGGTCAACAAGTGTACACACAATTGCTTTTGACTCTAAAATAAGTTCAACTGCTATTAAATTTGGGACATATTTTGGGAGTGACAATACCTCCGATAAGAATTCATCATCTACAAATAATACACAATAAGAAAGATACTGGCCAGACCACAGAGGATATCTATATGCCATATTTAGCTTGAATTACCTAGAATCAAACACATTTTTACGATGCAAGATTTTTATAAATTTCCGCCATCCAATACTGTTATCAACCATAATACTCATTTTTGGACCCACATTATATCAATTCTCATTTTCAACCTCACCAATTACACCCTCCAATAAAGCACCAGCCTCACACGATAGTCACCCATATTCCCTTTTTCTCTCAACCAATATATGACAACAAAGTATTAACAATAATGCACGGTCAATAACAGAACAACTACGAATATATTGCAAACACTATAATACAAATGTATTGCAATCGAAACATATAATAGCATAATTTCTAAATTCTTACAAGATATAATAACATAAAAATTTTATAGAATATTACAACAAACCCTACATTCACAGAGCATAAAAAAATTCAAGAAATTCTAGAGTATTAAAATATTAAAACAAAACATGTAATAAATATACATCAATCCCTAACATGATTTGAATAGTTGCAAACCCTAAGGCTAAAAAATCTTCACATATTCAAACAAACAATGCAATCCTAAATCCATCAATTGTTCAAACAAATAATGCAACCCTAAGGCTAAAAACCCTAACATGTCAAACAAATTCAACCACAACAGAATCATAACCAAGAAAACCTCAGATCCTATTAGCAATAAAAATTTTAAAAGAAACCTAGATTCCAAAAAGATTCGCAGCCATTTCGCAGAAGCATGTTAGTTAAACTAAAGCAAATTAGATCAGATCAAATTCAACCCTAAATTCAAGCCCTAGATTCATCTCTAAGCCTACAAACATGGGCAAATTAAGTACTGGGGTAAAGGAAGAGATCGGTTGAAGCCTCACCTACAAAGGAGAGAGGATGGACGAAGGAAGCAGCGGTGGCAGCTAAGGCGGCGGCAAAGCAGTGGTGGAGCAATAGTGGAGGACTATCGCAGAGAGAGCTTTCATGAATAGAGAGGAGAAATATAGAGGAAGAGAGCAAAATGTGTTTTGAAGTGCTCTTTAACTCGTTAAATTCTCACTCTATGAGTGCAAAATTGGTTTCGCATTCTCAGAGTGTGAAGTATTTTTTTGCTTTTTTTTTAAGACAAATTAAAAAAAAAAAAAAAGCATGAACGGTAAACTTCACATTCTCAAAGTGCAAAATCAATACTTTGGAAAAAAAATGATGATATTTAAATAATTTTAATTAAAAACAATAACAATTAAGTAAAAAACTCTTTTGATTTTCAATCTCAACTTCTCTAGATTTGGAATTAAAAAAAAAAAAGGTTATTTCAATAATTTTAATTTTTTATTTTAAAAAAAAAAACTTTTTTGGTAAAATCCCCATTTGGCCTGTATATTCTATACATTTACATGCAGCAATCTATTCTTGAAATATCCAAAGTTCTTGAAAATATATATTTCATCTTTTATTTTCTAAATCTTAGTTGTTAATATGGAGCAATTTTATTAATCATTTATTTTTAGGAAAAATATATTGCCTCATTAAATAAAGCATGAAACTTTTTTGGTAGGTTTCGGTACAAGAACAATTAAGATTAAAAGTAGAATATAAAAAGATTTTTACTATTTGAATGAGAAATAATAGAAGGGAGCTTATATTAAAATTTACGTTGTTAAAGCACTTGTAATCCTAACAAATAGTTATCAAGAGCCATAGTAGATAAGTATGGACAAAACCAAGTTACACTTGCTCCTAAATAAATAAAGATTTGATGAGAAATGATAATGAATTGTGTGGTGTCTTTGAAGGGTCCTCCTCTTCCAGATGCTGAAGATAGTATTGTCCTATTATATCGTCTGCTCCTCTAATCAGGGCCATGACCAAGAGATACACAAGCCTTCATCAACCATCCTTCCATTCATTTAACATGGGGGATTGGAACTCGAGCAAAAAGATATTCACAAGTGCTGACCAGTTTTTTGAGAGGTGAATCGGCGAGGCATTTTCGGAGAGTTTTGGTTCTTTACTTGACCGACCTGGCAATGAGCCAAAATTTGTGTACTAAATGCTGTCCATGTCCTTACCTTTGCATGTGACAAGACCATGAGGCCGTCGAAGCAATATATAACTATTGCCTCAATAATCAATATCACTACACAATTTACCCAAATAATAGTAAAGGTAACAAAATTGAATCAGAAGTTAAAGAAGGAAACCTTCTTCTATTGGGTCTCCAGTCCACCATTCTATGCGTATGTGGTAAGAAAAACATACGATTGAGATGTATCTTTAATAGTGGTTCACAGTAGCTGCAATTAGATAATCTTCCACAACCAGATCCAGTCATCAGATTGAGACACACCAGAGGATTTATTGCTCATTAGGTTACAGATGGAAATTTCAAATTCGTCATCAGCTACAGGGAATTAACTTTTAGCTCTAAATTGCACGGACGAAGCTATTACAAGCACCAAACAATAACAAATCCCAAAGAAGTAGCAAGCAGCAACAATAAAATGCACTGCCTGAAGACTTCATTTCATGCAGGCAAACACCGCATCAATAATTTTTTTCTTTTGGTTACAATAGGAATCGAACCCCGGATCACGGGATCGGGGGAGGAAGCTATTACCACTGCATCAATAATAGCAAATAAGAAGCAATACTTAAAATGCTTGTTCTTCTACATGCATTTGCAACTTTAACACAACGGTAGGATACAAGGGGATGGGTTGATTATTAATACAAGTAAATTTTTATTATTTTTTCAGCTTGTTGATTGTTTTGACTACAATAAATATGTGTTATTAAAGAATAAGAAATCTATCTGGCACAAGGACAGTTAAGGCTTGGTATGGATGAATTAGCCATTATTGGTTGATACAGAGGGATATATGTCTTTGAGAAAACTACTGTTTTACCATGAATGAGCTTTTACAACTGCATCCACCCACCGCACTAGGATTGGTTGTTACCTGCAAAAGAAACCAGGGAATTAGCTCAATAACAGCAATAACACCAACAACAAGAGCCTAAACAACGTCATCCAAAAAATAGAATATATTGCAAGTTCTGAAATAAGTCAAGTCATAAAATTTGATTCTTGCACAACACCATCTTTGCTTTAGGTTTTTTAAGCACTTTTTCCCCCTCCCATTACACCAAAAAATTGAGAAAAGGATTAAAAAAAGTGATGTTTGTAAATATGACAGTATAATTGTAGAAAAGTTCTTGATTAATAGATGCTAAATAAAATTATCGCTCAGCATAATACAGACATTACAACCCAAGACGCAATTCAAAGCCATGTTCATATCCATCTCAAAGAACATGACACATATGACCCCTTGAACACTTGACAGACACCAGTAGGAAATTGCCACATGACATGTTCAATATTCAGTGTTCTTTTAAATATTAAACACTTCTTACTCTTACACATCCCTTGAACCTTTCTGGAACTATTCTTTTGAACACTCGAGAGACATTCTACATAATCATTCATGAGTAATGCAATCATAATGCTTATATATTTAATATATTTAGAAATGCCCCTTATTTGGGAGTAAATTATAATAGTAGTTATATTTCAAGTATTAAATTGCTTATTTTGCTCAGTTTAGGCAAAATATATTAAGAGATTAGTTATTGCATAGCATATTTGGAGGTAACGAAATGTTAGTATTTTTAAAAATCACAGTGGGTGCCCCCTATATATATATATATACATACATAAATATATATCACTTCTCTCCGGCCATGCTTTTGGAGTGTTGTCTATTATAATCTAGGGAAATTGAAGAGGGACTGGAAAATCCTTCATTAGCTTCATTTTCTGGTCATCACTTTTCACTCCAAAGGATTTCTTATCCTTTGAACCTTATATATATTCTCTCTTATATCTAATACAATTCTTTTTCTATCAAAATATTCAGTATTGTGTTGAAGCCATGTTGTGTTCTATTTTTCCAAAATTTGAGGTATGACCTGACCATAATTGTCTTCTGTCTAGCGTTTGTGTCCGTGCTTAGGACAAAGAAGTATAGCTTACTCCTACTAGAAGAGTTATCTGAGTTTGACTTCCAACACCTTACAAAGACCATAATGTGAAATGAGTTGAAAGTCCAAATCTTTTTGGTTTACAATGTCAATTGCCAAAATAAACAAACAACCTTTCTTTGTTTCTTACCACAATGGAAGTATGCCCTTCTAACCACATAGAGCTAGATGCATTTCCAGAAGGGCAGATGCTATGATAGTGTGTACTATGGTCCCTTCTCCTTTCTATGGAAGCCCACATGGCTTACTCCCACCTCCCAATGCATACATTGGTTATAAATCACATTCAGAAATTTGTTCTCCTTGTTCGAGAAGCTAAAGTCTCCCGATCATGGTAGCACCAATATTTGTCATTTGATCTGCAATGCATGGACCTAAATACTCAAGTTTTCCCTGTATAACTATACGATCTCCAGCTGCTGTCCATTCATCTGATTCTGAGGTATATTAAATCCCTTACCAAGGTGCAGTGGTAGAGTCAAGAGTCAAGACATTTTAGTAATGGGGCAAAGAAAAATTATTAACATCTTTAAGCTTTGACTTATTCTTTGGCAAATATATGTGTTTTATGTGTCTAAATGTGCTTCTGTGTCACAAGTTAGCTCTAATATTTATTGATCTGTAAAAAGGATACCTTACTCATGTATTAAGTTTGTCACACTATAATTTCTTCCAAGATAAGAACTATGGTATTCTTTTAAATAAATATGTC
This sequence comes from Dillenia turbinata, assembly GCA_037126225.1. Classification (NCBI taxonomy): domain Eukaryota; kingdom Viridiplantae; phylum Streptophyta; class Magnoliopsida; order Dilleniales; family Dilleniaceae; genus Dillenia; species Dillenia turbinata. The sequence continues at coordinate 10,065,343 of JBAMMX010000018.1, read as the reverse complement.
CTTATTACAAATATAAAAAGTCATATTTTTTTTTTTTGGGGGGGGGAAGAAAAGAGGAGAATAAAAGCAGAACCAGAAAATAGGGAATAAATAAACAAAATTAATGATGAAATATTAGCTAAATAATTGTTATTTTTTTATAATTATTGCGGAAGGACTTTTCAAATTATTATAGGAGTCAATAAAAATTGGTATTTAAGTAATTTTCAGATTTATGATCCTAAAACCCTTTGTAATGCTAATGACATAGCATTGCTAGTCTTCTTTTCTTCGACAATGTGATAAATGAATCAACTAGATTAGGCATCTACACATAAGAACTGTGAAACAAAAAGATAAAGAAACAAAAACAAAAAATGCACAAATCATATGATCGAAATCTATATTATATATTTCAAACATTCCAAAATAATATTTCCATAATGTGTTGCTGAAATAAAATGAGATTTATTGAAATTTTGAGGACACAATTTTTCAAATCGTAATCAACCAAACCCAAAACATATTGTTATTAAAACAAAATTTCTTGAACCAAGGGGTGACAATCGGCCCCCATGCTTATAAGTCTAAAAATATAATGCCAAGCCTTCTAAACCCCATGCTCAAAGTAAGCTTCACTTGCAGATTTTGATTGCATTTTAACAATTACCAAGATGACATCACCTAGTGAATGATTATAGTCTCTAAATTATCCTAAACAATACACCATACATGCAATGCAAGAAATTTGGGTCACACCATATATGAGGATTTATACGGATCAATTTTGTAGGTTATAATGCAGTAACATGAAATATAATTTATTTTTCACTCCAAATGTGAGGATTTATACGAATCAATTTTGTAGGTTATAATGCAGCAGCATAGAATACAATTTATTTCAAGCAAAACTCATAGGAGCCAATCTGAATCAAGCAAAATGTTTTACCACAAAAGCAGATCGAATCAGCTCCTCAGCATAATCAACTGTGGCACCTTTAACGAAGTCGTGAGAAATTTTATCAACAACCAATTTAACTCCGTCGTTCTCAAAAATCCTGCAGTCAATGGAGCAACTAAGAAGGAGAACTACAATAGCAATTGCATAATTTCTTCTTTGCTTAGCTGAGTTGTAATAATAATAAGAAGAGAATGTGAAACCTGTCATCTGAATTGACCTTAACATCCAGTGAGAAGGCATATTGAAACCCAGAACATCCACCTGCTTCAACACTTAGCCGAAGCATCTTTTCCCCCATTGAAGCATCACTAGCATGTAGCTCTTTCAACCTCTGCAAGGTAGCTTATGAATCAGCAACAATTTCGATGCTCACTTGGATAACTATGTAGACAATCCTTATTTGTATCATAATCTTCTTTCTATATAGTATGAGCCCTTGCGATGTAACATAAAAGAACACAACAAACTCTCAAAGCCATATCTTACCCAAAAATAATCACATCCAAACACACTCAAAAAAGCATACTAAAAGCTGAAATATCAAAATTGAAACCCTAGATACCCTGCTCCAAATTACTGATTCACATTATCATGTGATCTGTGACTTCGTACTCACACTTTGGGTGAGATTTTGAACTGCTTAAATAAGCATAGACGGCAACTATTCAGAATCTACCTCTTGATCTCCTGCTCCCACAAGTAGAAGTTGACATTTTAATTTTAGTTGTTTTTAGAGTTTACATAACGTATTTCAATATATTGAGATTCCTAAAGAAGCCTATCAAACAAAAATTCAGCCTACCTTTCTCAATTCATATCTATGAGTGATGATTTCTATATCTCTTAATCGCTTTGCCTTTCGGTTTTACAGAAGTTTCAATATTTTGGGTTACAAATACTAAAACAAAACTAAAACAATAACAACCTGAATCTTAATCCAAAAATTTGGGGTCGACCGTTTGTGAAACAAATATAGGATGATTAAAAAAAAAAAAAACACACACACACACATTATCTAAATACATTTATAATACGAAAAATGATGATTTAACTTACTCTAATTCTCCTACGACACTCGTTCCTGTCCGAAATCATCTCTTCAATTAACCTCTTAGCTGTCATATCTTTGCGAATATATTGTATCCAGGATTTTAACAGTCTATCTCGTCATTTCACTAAATCTCTTATATTTAATCTCTCAATTCTCCTAACTTGTGCATTTTTTACTCTTCGTTGCATATACGCAAACCACCTCAAATGATACTCTCTCATTTTATCCACAATTGAGATCACTCCCAATTTAATACGTATCTATTTATTTCTAATCCTATCTCTCCTAATTTTACCATACATCCACCTTAACATTGTCATCTCAGTTACAATCATTTTCTACTCTTGTTTTTGTTTAATGATCCAACATTCGGTGTTATATAGTAATGCAGGTCTTATTATCGTTCTATAAAACTTTCCTTTCAGATGGAGTGACATCATACGATTGCAAAGAACTCCAGATACCCTTCTCCATTTCATCCAACCCGCTTGGATCATATGATTTACATCATCATCTATATTGCTGTCATTTTGGATAATGGATCTGAGATATCTAAAACGTTTACTTTTTGATATATCATGTTTTTCTAACCTAATCGTTTTTTCATCGTTCTGATGATTATCACTAAATGTATATTTCATATATTCCGTTTTAGATCGACTCAATCTGAATTCTCTGGATTCTAATGTATCCCTTCATAACTCCAATTTAGTACTAATACTCACTTTAGTTTCATCTATCAACACTATATCATCTACAAAGAGCAGAGCATACACTATAGTATGTCATCTTGAATGCTTTTTGTGACTTCATCTATCACTATAGCAAACAGGATTGAATTTAATGCCGATCACCGATGGAGTCCAATGTTTATTGGGAAACTATCATTTACCCCTACAAGTTCTTGCATTGGTGATAGCTCTATCATACATATCTTTAATAAGATTAATGTATCTTATGAAAATCCTCTTTTTTATTAACGCCCACCACAATATATCTTTTGAAACCCTACCATATGCTTTTCTAAATCAATGAATATCATATGTAGGTTTTTCTTCTATACCCTAAATATCTTCATCAAATGTCTTAGTAAATATATTGTCTCGGTGGTAGATCTTTTTGATATAAACCCAAATTGATTTTGAGACACGTTTATCTCCAATCTCAATTTATGGTCAATCACTTTTTCCCACAACTTCATAATATGACTCATAAGTTTAATTTTTCTATAATTGTAACAGTTTTGTATATCCTCTTTATTCTTATATAATGATACAAGTGTACTCTCCCTCCATACTTTAGGTATCTTCTTGATTTGCCAAATTTAGTTAAAAAAATCCATCAATATTACTATTCCTACCTCCCTTGAACATTTCCACATCTCAATAGAGATGCCATCTGATCTTATAGTTTTATTATTTTTCGTTCTCTTCAAAGTTTCCTTTATTTCATGAGAACGAATCTTATATTTGAAATTCCTATTGATCTCTTCTACAGGTATCGTGATATTACCGATATCTTTTGTACCCTAAATTATCAAAATAATCTCTCCAATACTTTCTTATATTTTTGTCCCTCACAATACTTAAACAAAACTAATTGTGCAAAATGGGGATTCAGATAGTCCAATATGCTTTCATCTTTTCTTGTTCCCCGAGTGCCAACCTCCAAAATAACACAAGCATTGAGCCATTTCGTTTGCTTCCCTCTAAATTAACGATCAATCAACCTGGTTTCATATGCTGGTGTACTCAATTCATTAGTAACACTAATGGGCATGACTAAGATGTTTAACTAGAAACCCAGTCTTTGCTACAGAGACATGACACCAACACACTCATCTCTAGAAGTATTCATGCAACATAGCCTTCATTTTATCTTAAGAAACCCTCTTCGAGATCATTGCGATATCCACAAACGTTATCAACCACAAATTTACAAATTTTAAAGGTTCATTCAGAAAGGAAAAATTACCAATTGCCAGAAAATAGGTTTATTTATTTTCATTTTTATCATAATATATCCTATTCCTTATCTTTGTAATTGACGAGAAACGTAGAACTAGGTCATCATTGTATCCCTCAGGAATTGAAAATTTCTCGAGGGTTCTACGCATCTAGCGCCGAATTAACCAATCAATCAAACAATCAAATGAAATCAGTTATAAATTGCAGAAAGCTACAAGTGGAATCTAGAGAGAGAGAGTACTCGGATGCAATTGTCAGTCATGCGAAGGGCGTCATCACCAGCATCGTCAGGAGAAGAAGATTTTGATGGAGAAGGAGATGCTTGGTGAAGAGCAGTGGAAGAGGTGCTGAGACATCTTTGGTTCTGTCGAATCCTAGTTGCGAAGTAGAAACATAGACGATTAGCAGCAACCGATCTTCTCGACATCTAATTCGCAATCCAAAAAAACAAACAGAGAGAGAGAGAGAGAGAGAGAGGGAGAGAGAGAATTGTTTGCACGATTTCTTGCGTTGGAGACCGCAGAATCAAACCTTATTTGGCTCTGGGTAGCTCTCCACGTTTGACGAATGAAATGAAACTCCTAAATCCACAGTGAGGGTATAATTGTATATTTAAGGAGAAGACGGTAAATTTGCCGTAGAATTGGGGCTTCCGCGGCCCGCACCGGATTCGGGTTTAATTCGTTTTCCCTACCATCGGGCAAAGCACGACGGTTTATTATTATTATTATTATTATTATTATTATTATTATTATTATTATTATTATTATTATTATTATTATTATTATTATTATTATTATTATTATTATTATTATTATTATTATTATTATTATTATTATTATTATTATTATTATTATTATTATTATTATTATTATTATTATTATTTTGATGAATATTAAACTAATTTGATTCAACCGTTATAGGATCTGATTTAGCATTGGGCTCTCTTAATATCTTTTTTTAATTCTTTAAATTTGAATTTAAAATATTAATTAAAAGAATTTGATATTAAAAAAACTAATTTTGGATCACTTAAAATTATTTTTGGTGAAGTATTTAATATGCTACGTTACTGACGTGATGCTTTTGCTTGTCAGATTTAAATAAAAATTAACATTACTATAACAATTGAAAAATAACAATTTCAAATTTGTTTGCATATTTAAAAAGTCATGTAAAACCATTAGTGTGAGAAACAAATTAACAATGTAGCATATGGTAATGTAGCAAATCTCCAAGTTGTGGGGCAAGGTAGCACACCACCACCGTGATTAACTACTATCTATCATGAATGACTGTCTTTATTCACCTCTAGCAAAAAGAGGTACTGTTAGGTTGTTGTTTTTTTTTTTTTTTTGGTACCATGTCATGTGCATCACTTGGTATTCGAAATTTTACCCTGACTAATCCGAATCGATCACTATAATGAGTCCTTTTCAGAGGACGGCTCTCCTAACGGGGAACACTCCATACACATGAGAGCCCGATACTCTCAACAGGAGTCGAATCTCGGTCATGTTTAAAGGTACTCAACCTCATATTCAGTTGAGTCAACCCACGTTAGTATTGTTAGGTTATTGTAACCCTAATGTAACGTATCAAATCCTTGAAATTAGAAATAATTGTTACGCATCTAAAATTAAAAGTTTTTTAATTTTTAACATAAGATTAAGACTTTTCTAGAGTTCTTAAAATATGTAATATATATATATATATATATATATATATATATATCATATTTAATGAGTAATTTTGGTAATTTTTTGTGTACATATTGAGATTCAAATCCGATCTTATTACATAAATAATTTTGGTAATAGTTAAAAACTTTAATAACATTTGATTGTATCCGAAGATATTTTATTATTAATATATAATTTATTTAAAGAATACTGAAAGTTTGTATTAGACATATTTGATTCTTGACGGGTTCATCCGGGGCATTCTTTAAAAAATGCTTCGATTTTTTTTCCCATCAATATTTTAATTTAATCGGTTAAACCTTAGTTTATTGGTACTGATATATAAACTGAATTTTGAATTCAAACAAAACTTTTAAAATATTTTTTAAACTATACTTACCTGGAAAATAAATTGAATTTGAGCCTTTTTTTTTTAATATTGGGCTATAGATTTTACTCCTAATGATATTGCTAAGCAGTGAAGCTCACTGACTTTTAAACAGAAAATTGAGAAACTCAGCTAAGCCCACACAATGGCAAAGGCCAATGGGGCCAGGGCAAGGGCAACTAACCCTTCTATTATCGGGACTCCAAGAATTGAATTTATAGAACCATGAAAAAGAAAAAAGAAAAAAAAAGAATATAACTTCACCAAAATTTCAAAATGGCATGTAATGGTTTCTAGATATAATAGTATTATTAAATCAATAGATCATTGGTCTAATAGATAAATGTGTTAGATCACTTAACCAAATTTCGATTTCAAAATTTAGAAATGAAAAAGATTATATTGAAAGAGTTCCTCTTAAATCAGATCCAATAACATTTGTATTGAATTAGTCGAAATATGACTTTAGATACCAATTAATTATAAAAAAATATTATTAAAATAAAACAAATTATATTTCCACCAAAGCATAAACACAATGTAGCCTCCTAAATCTCTTTTAGGTTCCCCCCCCCCAAAAAAATCAAATTAATATTGTTTGACCTAAAAAGGCAACTTCCCTCTTTTTCTTGTTTTCTAGCATCATAACAATTTTTTGTGTATGTAGTAAAAATTTAAAGAACATTCTATTACGACAGATATCATTCCTTATGCAGTCCGGATAATAACGCCTCACAAAACCCCAAAATTGTTACTTGAAAACTACAATGTACATTTGCAATTCCACGTATTGGGATTCTCTGATATACGTTGTATAATGAAAGTTATCGAATTTGAGCACTTTGTATAATTATTTATGATTATTATTTTTATGAGACGGGATGATAGAATAATCGATAAATATTACTTTTTATGAGACACGATTATAGAATTGATAGCATTTTTAATGCAAATAAAAATGAAATTATAAATTTAATGTTACAAAATCTAGAGTTGAATCACTAACCCTTTTGATGTACGGGTCTGAAAAATTATCACGAACGGATCAATTTTACTTTTTCACAATTCAAGAGTCTTTGATTATATGGTATATATTGTAAATCTTTAGTTTTTAAAAATACTCTCAAAGTTCTCTACACCCTCTTGTGTTTCAACGTTTGTTTTTTTTGTTCAAGTGAGAATAACCTCTTTTCCCAAAAGTTTGAAATTCAAACAACCAAGGTGGTTGTGAAGGGAAGTTGGAGTTGGTTTTCACTTGAAAATCACTCTCTTTCTTGGTTCTTTGAATTTCAAATGATAAAAGAATTGGGTTAGAGTCAAACCCGTATGAGCAACACGGTACCCATCCTTTACAAGAATTAATAGCAATCATCACGTAACAATTTAAGAATTACAGATCACATAAATATTAATATTCATAAAAATAGTAAAAAAAAATTCTCATATTATGCATTGAGCTTTCAAATAATTGCACTCGGAATATGCTATGCTTACTTAATGTGAAATATTTTACCCAAAAATACTAATTATTAAGGCTATTATTGTTCCTCATTCTTATTTTGGAGAATAGCATATCTTATATTCTACAATTTGCAAGAGAATTTTTTATAACCTCTTATATTTGCGAAGAGATTCAATTGAGACAAACTTTTCCTTATCTTGGCAAACAATAAATTTTCTATAGAATGTTTATAATATGTCATCATGCCAAATTATGCAATATACGTAAGCTTTAAAAAAGAATTCCATTAAAAAATTAATTATAAAAAACCCATTTCCAATTTTGTTAAGAAAATAAAAAATATGATTTACCTTTCCAATGACTAAAATTAGGTACATTTACCTAGAATGATGCAAATACCAATACAAGGTAGTACTGTAATATCGCAGAGAACAAAAGAACAAGACGAAGATCAGAAAGTTGCAATGAGGAGAAGACTATCAAAATCCAAACAGAGATATAAATTACATAAATAATAAATGAAGAACAAATCATATTGAGGAAAAAATAAAAAAATAAAACTTGCATTGCATTTTTTATATAAATTATCGGTATCTAATAATCACATTGAATCCGACTAAATTCGGTTCAAATCGGATTAGACCCTTAAGGGACAAAACCCTATTGACATCTGTTTTCATCATATATAAACTCTAACCAGTTACGGGGTACCATTGTCTGGTTATTAAATCAACTAGATATCAGTTGAATTGTATTTATAATATGATAATTATAAAAAAAAAAAAAGGGACAAACTTACAAATGTTATTTCTTATGGAAATCTCTTCTAAAACTCCTACCAGGTCTCGCACCAAATCTCCGGGAATCATCAGTATGGCATCCCTCATCGAAATTCTTGGAATAACTAACAGCATCATAATTTAACGCCAAAGGTTTTGATCCATATATGCTCTTGCTTTCTCTCGCAATCCTCGTCATCAGTTTTCTCCAAAATAACTTGCACTTGTTTGTGCGACTATTCTTGTTACCGCGCACGCAAATGCGAGAATACGCTTCGTTGTGACCAGGAAAACATGTTTTTGGAGAAGGTAAGAAACTTGGAAAGCACGAGGATCGCCGGTGGCTTGTTGGATCACCATCATCAGCAATACATCTATTCATTTGAGCAGAGAGGGAGTGGGTTGATTTGATATTATGTTTGGAGGTTCAAATGGGATTGCTTTTGTAATTGTCTCTGTGTCTGAGAGAGAGAGAGAGAGAGAGAGAGAGAAGCTGGGATGGGATTTGGATTTCACAACAAATATGATGACCGCTAGGGCTGGCCTTGGGGTACCATGTGAGTAGGATGGTTCATGTTTTTGTGGGCTTGGCTTTCGCCCACCGGTTTATATGATAAACATAAATTATGATTGTATCAAAATCAAATTAATAATTGATTTGATTTTAAAAATATTTGACTTTCTTTATTTTTATATTTTTATATTTGTAATAATATATTTCTATATTTGTGATAATAAATTTTCTATATAAACTCTATTTATTGTTATAATTAATTAAAACAATAGAATATTATGATTACATACTATTATATTACTTCCATATTTATATTTTATAATATGGTATCAGAATCATATTTATCTAAATTCTTATATTCAAATAATTTTAATATAATATTAGATATCTTTTTGTAAAAAAATTAGCTACGTGTCCTACAATCAGAGCAAACTTCATATTTTTTATTATGAACGATAGTAACCAAAGCCAAAATCAAAGTTAAAGCTATAGCGTGATTCAGGAGTCAGAGTCAAAACCAAACCAGAGCTAGTCCGTTCCAAATAAAAAACTACTATTTAAGGTTGCAAAAACACCCATAGAATTTTAGATTCTCTGTCTAGAGTCTCTTTCAAATTTAAATAAGCTTTATTACACCACATTGATTTTGAGAGAGAATGCTAAAATATATTATGTATCAAAATCAAATATTGATTTGATTTGGAAAATATTTGATTTTCCTTATTTTTATATTTCTATATTTATAATAATTAATTAAAACTATAGAATATTAGAGTTGCATATTATTATATTGTTTCCATGAGTATATTCTCTAATAAAGTATGAGAACCATATTTATATATTTTGTAACATGGTATCAAAGTCATATTCATCTATCTTCCTTTATTCAAATATTTTTAATATGGAATCGAAGCTCATTCTATAAAAGAATTATTCACGCGCCTACAGTACTATAGATAGAGCTATCTTCATATTTTTCTATCATGAACCAAAGCACCAAAAGTCAAAGTGAGAGTATGAACCATGGCATGAGTCGGTAGTTAAAGCTAGACTTAGAGCCAATCCGTTCCATATAAAAAAAAAATAAAAAAAAAATAATAAAAAAACTGCTTTTCAGGGTTATAAAAACACCTCTAAGATTTTAGATCCTCTATCTAGATTTTCTTTCATATTCAAATGGATTTTATTATACCGTATTGCTTTTGAGAGGGGATGTTAGAATATATTATATATCAAAATCAAATAAATAATTGATTTAATTTTGAAAATATTTGACTTTTTATATTTTTATATTTGTAATATTATATTTCTATATTTGCGATAATGAGTTCTTTATATAAATACAATTTATTTGTAATAATTAATTGAAACAATGAAATGTTAGGGTTACACATTATTATATTGCTTCCATGTTCTTTTTCTCTAATCTAGTATCATAATCATGTTTCTCTATTTTCTTATATTCAAATATTTTTAATAATATTTTTAATAATGATAACTTTTCATGTTTTTAGTGTAAAATAATTATAATTACTGAATAATAATTTTTTTCTTTTAAAAAAAAAATTATTTGAAGTGGCTATTTGATCAAATGAAATTTAAAACAAGACCCTAATTTCATCGAGTCGTATTTAGGAAATCATTGAGCACCTATGATAATTTATAGATTACTTGTTTCCATGTTCTTATTCTCCAACATAATATTAGAATCATATTTATCTATCTTCCTATATTCAAATATTTTTAATAGTGATAACTTTTCATGTTTTTAGTGTAAAATAATTATAATTACTGATTAGCAAATTTTTTTTCCTTTTTTTTTAATTTACTTGAGGGGCTATTTGTTCAGACGAAATTTAGAACAAGCCCCTAATTTCTTCGAGTCATATTTAGGAAAACATTGAGCACAAATGATAATTTATAGATTACTTGTCTTAGATTAATATATATATATATATATATATATAAAAACCTATATTTGGACTTGTCCATTACAGTGAAGTCCTTGCCAAAATCTATGGATGGAAAAGAGACCAAAGAAAACAACTTTATAGCCATTAAAGCTACTAACTAGTTATGCAAAAGAAAATAAATTTAAATTTGAGAGATTATGAAACCAAAAAGTGTGAAATGTTTGAGTGTCAACGTCCCCATATAGTCCTTTCATTGGTGAAATCAAAGGATCAAGCAAAGTGGGTATGGGGGAACATTGACAACCAAGTTGTTTTGGGACAGCTAGGGCACATTGATGCAAGTGAAACTATTTTTAAAAAGTACTTAATGACCAATACAGAAGCTTGCATTGGCTAATTCACTACTTCCTAAGAAAAAAAGGCTAATCCTACTAAAATTTAAAAAAGAAAAAGTGTTCAATGACTGGCTTAATAAAATTTTATTCGAAGTGATTCTCAGAAAATTTGCAAGAGTTTTGAGAGTTAGGGATAGTCTCCAAGAAAAGCTGGTGAAGAAGGGGGGCCATATGAATCATTAGCAGTTTGACAATGTCATTGATTAAGACCTTTCAAGTGCGCTGCTTCTCCCGAATCAGAAGGAAATGGGGGTTTGAAGGGGCGGACAATTGGGTAAGGACAAAGCAAAAAACAACTTTAATGGCCACGGAACCACACAAGCATCTGCTATGGCAACCAAAGAAATTACACCATGAATAAACCTACATTAACCAGAGATAGATAGAGAGCCAGAAGAATTGTAACGATGGTGTTTATAAGTTAAAACCCTAACACTAGGCAATGGGAGTCTACCTACAATAAAAATGAAAATTTTCTATTAAAAAATATATCAAAATCTAATTATATATTATAATGAACAGAATAAGATATTTAAGTAGATTTATGTTATAGTAGTGACCAATTACAAAAATCTTTGTAATCTTAAAACAATTGAAAGTAGAATTATGAAATAAATAAAAGTCTTATCACAAATTGTACCAAAGTTCAAAAAATTCAAATGACCAAATAAAAATAAATAATTAAAATAACAAATAAAAATCAACAAAATCCTATGTTTTCTTGCATAGCCACTATGGCGGCTATTAGTGTGTTACGAGTTGACTCTTTGCTTACACATTCAACCCATGTGGCACTAGCACTCTTAAAACCTAACTGAGAGATGTTGGTAGTTTAGCCTATGCCTGAAGGATCTAAGTGTTGGAAAAAGAAAGAAAGACAAGTAAGAAAGTTTGTAGAGAACTTGTATTGCTTGACTTATTGATCGAATGCTTAGTTGGTACAAATGAGGGGGTTTAGCCTATTTATAATCAAGCCAAGGACTCGAGTGTTCCAGAGAATTATACAAGCTACCACAACACTTGGTCCCTAGAACATCTTTGGAGCATTCTACAAGCCTCTATCTTAATCTAGTCCCTACATGGCTCTATGTACAAGTCTGGGCCTTACTACAATATACCTCCCATGGTTCATATGCTAGAGTTGGGCCTGTTGGGCCAATACTTATGTTGGGCTTGATCAACCTGTGGCCCTGGGCTTGATCAGCCTATGGTCTATGGCCCATCACCCTTTTGGATGTGCTCTAATCCCCTATCTCAACTCCACACACTTGGGCCTCATATGAGTTGCACATGAGTAGCAACCCGTGCTCTCTTGCATATGGTGGTGCATGCCTTCGTGGTCCCTGAGTTGGCATTGTGTCCATGAGCCCCCTCGGTTGTGCTCATGTTGGGTTACCTATGCTCTGCTCGTGCCATTAAGCTCGATTTTTGCTCTTAAGCTCCTTTGGCTCGACAAGCATTGGGCTGGAGACGTACAGTCATGTCATTCTCCACCACTTGAATTAGGCACCATCCCTAATGCTTTGCTGAATAGAAGTGCACTTGATGTCTATCCCCATATTCATCAAGTTGTCCCCCAACTGCACTTTCTATTGGTACTATAATTGATAGTGATATTTTTATACATTTGAATTATTTTATTTTATTTTATTTTAGATTTTATTTATAACTTTTAAAACTGTTTAAGGTTTTATTTCATAATTTTATATTGATTATTTTCATGGATTTTGTTTTAGAATTATTAGTCTTGTTTAAAAATATTAGACTACACAGATAGTTGTTAGTATTTTGAACATAACTTTCTGTTTCGATATCCGATTGACTTGATTTTTATTGGGTTGGAAAGAAAACTTTAAGACATACAAATCTTGTGAAGATCTCAAAGGTTAGGTCAAACCAAAAGATGTCCGAAAATTAAGTCAAATTCGTACAATACTGGAAATCAAGACCCATGAGTTCTAAAAGTCTAAATTTAGGTGAAATATCAAAGTGTTATGAAGACCCATAAATTTTTAATCATTTAAAACTCTTAGAACTTAGATTGTAAATAAAGCATATCCTTTACACTAAGGGAGAGGAGAGGAAACCCTAACAGCCACTTCCTGAGACGAATTTTTCCATATATGGATGTTTTTTTTATCTTTCTTATTTTTCTTTATCATGTTTAGTTAGATTTCTTATTATTAGAACTTGATGGATTCTGTTCTTTAGTTAATAATATGGTTTGATTCATTTTTTTTAAAATTTTTATTGGCATGTTTGTTATTTGATAAAATTTTATTGTTGAATTTAAGGTTTCAAAACGTTTAGATTTGCATTTTGATGATTTAAGATCGAATGTATGCATAACCAATATAATTACGCGAAATTAGTTTAAACAGTAAAATCTATATGAGATTATGAGCATAATCATTAGATTAATTTCATATGTGGGGTTTTAGGAGAGACCCTAGATTATAGATATTCCATATATCTTAATACAATTCGGTTTAATCAAAATTGTATGACCATTGAATTTTGGTTAGTCGAATTAGAATTTCATTGCATGACCATTAGGTGAATTTAATTTAGAGAGATCTACCATCATCAATAATGAATTTTTAGTCAATAAACTTTAAGAGATTTGAAATATTTTGACCATATGAAAAAATTGAAAACTGATGAAATCGATATTCTAAAATTTTATAAAACTAGGATTTTTGTTTATCAATATTTCTATTTTTAATATTTTTGTAGTTTTAATATTTTTGTTATATTGATTCGATCTATCCAACTTAGATAGGGTAATTTATATTTAGTAATATATAATATTCTCATAGGATTCACACTTGTTCTACACTCTACACAATACTCTATTAGGGTAAAGTTGTCTAAAATCATGATAACCTAAATCGTGTAACAACTTTTTTGATACCGTTGTCGGGGATATTTTTATATATCAATCAAAATAATCTTATTTGAGATTGGACATTATTTTTTTTATTTCTTGTCTCTTTTTTATTCTTGGTAAATAGGGTATACAAATTTTAGAGTTTTTCATATATTTCTTACTTCTATCTATATAAAATTAGGTTTTTTAGGGTTTTTTTTTTTTAGTTGTCTGAAAATGGATTAAGGAATTAGAGTAATCGATCACTTGTTTTGAAGGATTTCAGTCTACTGAGCAAAACCCATAGTAAAAGCTATGGGCACCACCCTATTTTCGACAAAATCTTTCGTTTTCATAGGATTCTCTATTTTTCTTTGATTTTTTCATGATTTTTAGAATTTTTCGATTATCTTCTTGAGTGTCTTTTTGTATTATTTTGTTGTATTTTATGATTTCTACATTTATATAGGTAATATAGTGTTTTTTGTGTAGTTCTTGCAGATTATTTTGAACATCGAATTTTGAGCTATTTTTTATGCCAATACAGTGTATGCTATGATCCAAGAGTCTTGTCCTAATTATTTTCGATCTTGAGATTGAAAAGACGTTACGAACTATTCATAGACAAGCTAGGGAAGTTAAGGAGGAATAAACAATGGCCCATAAGAATAGAGCAATAAGGGAGTACTCGATGTCTATATTTCAGGACATTCAGACTAGCAATGAATGACCCACTGTGGAGGTAAATAATTTGAACTGAAGCCGAGTCTCATTGGGATGGTGCAAGTAGAACAGTTCAGTGGTGAAGCATTCGAGGATCCAAACAGCCACTTGAAGAATTTTTTGAAAATCAATGAGATAATCAAGCTAAATGGAGTCAGCACAGATACCATCAAGTTAAGATTATTCCATTTCTCTCTTAGGGGAAAAGCTAATGTATAACTAAATTACTTTCCTATTAATCATTTTACTAGTTGGGAAATTATTTCTCAAACATTTTTGCCTAAATATTTTTCACCTAGTAAGACAGCTAAACTACGTAATCACATTACTAGGTTTAGGCAGTTTGAGGGTGGGTCTTTGTATAATACTTGGGAATGGTTCAAGAATTTGATTAGAAGATAGTCACATTATGGTATTCCTGACTGGTTGATTTTGTGAACATTTTATGGTAGTTTTTTAAATTCTGTCAAGATTACCATTGATACTGTGATAGGGGATACTTTTATGAACAAGTCATATGATGAAACATGTGCATTACTTGATGATATGACATTAAATCAATATGATTGGTCTAATGAATGTGAGACTCTTAAACAGAGGGCCAATGTGCATGAAATTGATAGTTTTAACATATTTAATGCAAAAATTGATTGTTTGATTAATTGTATGAAAATGAATCACCTTAATGTTGTGTCTAACCAAGCTCTTAGTGAGGACTTATAGAACAATTTATTACTTTCATCATTTTTATTGCTGAGTGTATATCACACATGATTTGGTCATTCTAGAACTTAATTTATTATATATTTTGAAATCACATTCATAATTTTCATGTACCAAAATAATTAAGACACTTAAATTTACACACTTTTGATTTTCGAAAAATACCAATCAAATTATTTTATATCCCTTAGTTAACTCATTTGAGTCTAGACCTTCTTTCGTATGTTACCCACATGATTTGCCCTATGACTTATCTTTTTCTAGCCCCAAAGTTTGAATCCAATTTCATTAATATATTTATAGTTGATAGCATGACATTATATTTTTAGGTATTATTGTTTTGTTTGAGTTTTATATATACTTTTAGATATTGTCTTGTTGAGTGAGTTATGAAAAAAAAAAAGAAAGAAATCAAAAAATCAAAAAATGAAAAAAAAGTAAAAACATAGAAGAACAGAAAAAATATTTTTTATTCTTAATATTGTTCGCTCTTATAATGAAGTCATTGTTCTTTATTTTGAATAAGTGATATATTAGATTACATACTCTAGTTATAGTTAGTATTTTCTTTGTCTTGATATAACAATACTATGTCTTGATACTTAGGTATAGTTAGTGAATCATTTTAACCGTATATTTTACCCTTTATCATATCCTTTTTCACAACTCTATTACAGCCAAATAAAAGATTTTTTATTGGTGTATGGATTTCGTATATAAGTGATAGAGATTTGATATGTGAACAAATTTATGGTAATACTATTTCATTATATTGATTTAAATTATACACACACCCTTACATAAAATGAGTATTCTAAATTGTTGATTAATATTTTTTTTCATTTTATTGAGTGAACCGATTGTGAGGGTGATTGAATTTTGTATTGTTCTTGATTTTGATAAGACTGTAAGAGATGTAATAGTTTCTTTAATACTAGAGACTGCAAAATATTGATTGTTTTGATTATAATTTCGGTTTGAACTTGTCATATACATAGTTAGGGATTTGGAAGGTCGAATTGGTTTTGGAAAAAATTTATTCTTACTTGAGGATAAACAAACATTAAGTGTGGGGTTCTTTGATAGCGATATTTTTGTATATTTGAATTATTTTATTTTAGATTTTATTCATGACTTTTTGGACTGGATTAGATTTTATTTTGTGACTTTACATTGATTATTTTCATGGGTTTTGTTTTAAAATTATTGGACTTGTTTAAGAATATTGGATTGCATAGACAGCTGTTAATATTTTGGGTATAATTTTCTACTCCGATATCCGATTGATCTAATTCTTATTCGGCTAGAAAAAAGACTTTAAGCCTATAAATTTTGTGAATATCTTAGAGGTTGGGTCAGACCAAAAGATGTCTAAAAATTGAGTCAAAGTTACTATAATGCTAGAAATCAAGGTTCATAAGTTTTAAAAATCCAAGTCCAAATAAAATATCAAACTGTTATGAAGACCCATGAATTTTTAGTCATTTAGGACTCTTAAAACTTAAATTATAAATAAAAAACATCCTTTACACTAACAGAGAGGAGAAGAAACCCCAATAGCTGCCTCCTGGGATGAATTCTTCCGTTTAGTGATATTTTCTTTATCTTTTTTGCTTTTTTTATCATTTTTAGTTAGATTTCTTATTTTTAGGATTTGATAGATTCTGTTTTTTTGGTTAATAATGTGATTTGATTCATTTTGTTTCCTTAAATCTTTATTGACATGTTCATTGTTTGATGAGATTTTATTGTTGAATTTAAGCCTTCAAAACATTTAGACCTGCATTTTGATGATTTGAGATCAAATGTATGCATGAACAATATAATTACACGAGATTAGTTTAAGCAGTAAAATCCATATGAAATTATGAGTATGACCATATGAAATTATGAATATGACCATTAGATTAATTTCATATGTGGGGTTTTAGGAGGAACATTAGATTATAAATATTTCATAGATTTTAATGCAATTCGGCCTAATCAAGATTGCATGACCATTAGGTTTTGGTTAATCGAATTAGGGTTTTATTGCATGACCATTGGGTGAATCTAATTTAGAGAAATCTGCTATCATCGAGAATGAATCCGTAGTCAATAAATTTTAAGGGATTTGAAAGATTTCGACCATGTGAAAAAATTGAATACGTATGAAATCGATATTTTAAAATTTTATAAAATTAGGGTTTTTGTCTATCAATATTTCTGTTTTTAATATTTTTACTATGTTGATTTAATCTGTCCAATATAGATAGGTTAATTAATATTTGATATAAAAAAAAACAACAATTTAAGTCTTAATCACAAAATTTGGGGTCAAGAGAGTTTATATTTGATAATACATAATATTCTCGTGGGTTTGGCACTTATTTTGTACTATATACAACACTCGAGTAAGGTATACTTGTCCAAAATTGTGAAATACATAAATCATGTAACAATGATACTCTTGTAGCTTGGAGCACTAGTCCCATATTAGGCAGTAGGATCCTTGTCTTAGTCCTTAAGCATAACACTCCCCTAGGACCTTTGCTACTTTTGCTTGGATTGGCTCGGATGTTCAAAAATTCTTTTCACAAACGTTTATCACATGCGTTGGCCTACCATATTGAATTCTCTCATTGAGTGGCTATGGGCTTAACTCCTTTTCACAACAAAGGTTTACTTTGCAAGGCTCCTCACCTTGCATTACGAGCATTGTGCTCTTGCTTGGCACTATGACAACCTCTACGTAGTTTATGAAATCCATGCCAAAGACTATGCCATAGTCATCCATTCAGGTAATAGAGAAGGTGGCCTTAACTTTCCATACACGTAGGCATGTTCTTGGCTTCCCCTTCAAGTGGTGTCCACTCACCATTTATAGCTTTGAGCTGCCCCTAGCCGGCATCCATATTAGTCCTAATGTGCATCCGGTATCCTAGCTTACATAGCTCTTCTCAACGGCCATATCTACCAAGGCCATCACTTTATGCCCAGCTATGGAAACATCCACGTACATTTGGCCCCTCTGCTAGTCACGTACCTCAGCTTGGACTCTATTGAAGTGTCAAATGCATGCTATCTACTATTGCACCTCATCTTCCCACAACCCTTGTGCCAATGCAGCAATCTTGTTGTAGCTTGGACAATCCCTTGCAAAGTGTGGGCCTTGGCACAAGAAACATCCCTCCATAGGTTGTCACAGCTTGTTGCTCTTGTGATTCCCACTTTGGCCCCGTTTGTTCTAGTTAGCATTATGTGGCAGTGGGGATAGCCCAACCTGGTCTTCCCCACTTTGTCCTTGGTTAGGCCTTTTCCCCTTATCTTTGTTGTTGTCCTTTCACTCGAACTCGAACAAAGAATCCATTATGACCATGGCTTGAGTGATGTCTTGCGTGGGTTGGAATTGTCTCTTTACTTCGGTTTTAAATCCATCCTATATGGTGATGGCATTAACTCCCCTATGCATATCATCACACCTACATCTCCACCATACCAATATGGTGTCCTTAAGGTAAAGTGGTGCGGTGCATAGTTTGGTAGTATCATCCAAGATGCCAAGCGCATCAAAGTATCGGTCTAGCCTATATAGGAAGTTCTCTATGTCCTGTGCTTTCCTTGCCCCTCCGTAAGCCTTGGGACATGGAACCTCAATCCTTGGGGTGGCCACAACAACACTCATCGGCCCTTGTGCCTTATAGGTATTGAGTTCGGCCCTTAGCTTGTGGAGTTCCTACTAAATGAATAATGGCTCCCTGCTCGGCACGATGGCACCCCTTGCCAATTGTGTCTTGCATGCCTCAAGCTAACCTTTGAGCTTAGCAAACTCATCCTAGAGAGACTCAACCATGAGCCAAATAGTCTTATCCCCCTTGAGAAGGCCATCAACTGCCTAATTAAGACTACCTTACATACCCTCTCGCAGCCCTTTCCTATCAAGCTATGGCATGTGCTGGTCCAATTCTCCCCATCAGTTGTTGTGATTGGCAACAACTAGCTTACTCTTCCTAGACTTTTCTCAAAAGAAGCCGTCACCTCCTAGACACCCTTGTCTTATTGGCCTTTGCCACCCCTAGCACTTTTGTCGGTCTCTATGCCAACATGCTTGCCCTCGAGCTCTACACGATTAAACACTTCAAAAACAGAAGCCATGCTTGTCCCACAAACCTTGGCTCTAATACCAATTGTCATGGTTTGACTCTTTACTTACACACTTAGCCTATTCAACAATAGCACTCTTAAAGACTAATTAAGAAACTTTGTTGGTTCAACCTATGCCCAAAAGATCTGAGTGTTGGAAAAAGAAAGGAAGGCAAGTAAGAAATCTTGTAGAGAACTTGTATTGCTTGATCAAATGCTTGATTGGTACAAATAAAGGGGCTTGGCCTATTTATAGGCAAGCCAAGGACTCTTGAGTGTTCTAGAGAATTTTACAAGCAATCCACAACACTTAGTCCCTAGAACATCTTTAGAATATTCTATAAATCTCTACACTAATCTAGTCCCTAGATACCTCCATATACAAGTCTAGACCTTAATACAAGATACCTCTCATGGTTCATATGCTAGAGTTGGGTCTGAGTAGCTTGTGCTCTATGGCTTTGGGCCTGCGTAGCTCATGCACTATGGCCTAGCACCTTCTTAGATGTGTTGTGATCCCTCACGGCCCACGAGTCCTAACTCCGCACACTTGAGCCTGATGTGAGTTGCACATGAGCAGCAACACATGCTTGCTCGCATATGGTGATGCATGCTTTCGTGGCCTGTGAGTTGGCATTGTGCCCAAAAGTTCCCTCAGTTGTGTTCATGTTGGGTTACCCATTCTCTGCCCATCAATGGCGGACTTAGGATCCAGAGTCAGGAGTGCAAAAATTAAAATGGGGTACAAACATAACATATATACTATTATTAAAATTTTGTGCAAAAATTATAATCTAACACCAAGAAGATTCCATTTTTTAATTGAATTTTAGAAATAAAAAAATTAAGGGGGTGCAAATTGCCCACCCTCATGTCTATGTAAATCCGCCACTGCTGCCCATGCCATTAAGTCAGATTTTTGCTCTTGGGCTCCTTTGGCATGACGAGCATTGGGCTAGACATGTGTAGACCGAGTCACCTCCCTCATGGCTGAGAGAATTGTCGCAATCCTTTTGACCACCTTCATGGCAATAAAGTCTCATGATTTCTTTTTCCTACCTCATTTTCTTGTTTGATCCTCTTTTTATTATGTATTTAGTGTTTGAATCATCTTTTGAGATTGAGCATGTTAATCTTTGAAAGGAGAGAGAATGTTTCTTTTAATGAAGAAATTGGCTATAAAAAAAAATCATTGTATTATGTACTTTTTAGATCCCATCGAGCCACGCTATATATCTAAATTTTCACTTTGTTCATTTGGCTCTCAAAGTTTTAAGGGAATGAAAACTCTTCATGCTGGCATTTTGCATTTCCACAAAATCAATGTCAATGTGAATATAAAGATGAGTTTTTAGATGAAAAATAAAACAAAATAAGAATTTAGAAGAATAAATCATATTTTGACTAATAATTTATTGTTTAAAATGCAATACACTTTTACCAATACTAAACATTTGAATTTTATGTATGGTGAAAATAGAAGCGATAACAATTTTATCCCTTAAGTTCAATTTAGGTAGAACCGAATTTAGTCAAAATCAACGGATTATCAGATATCAGTGATTTATTGAAAGAAAGAAATATGTGTGTGTAAAGATTAAGATCTCATGTTCTTGCCCAAATTTAAATTTTTGCAAATTGTTGATAAGAATTGGAATCACCATTCTCTCTCATGTCATTAACAAGAGAGATGAAAAAAATAAAAGAAAATTTTATTTCGAAAATCACATATATTATGAAAATCTTATATAACTAATGTATTTCTTCAAATAAATTAGATAAGAAAATATCAAAAAAAAAAAGTAGACAAAACAATATAATTATATCAAAAGATCCGAGTTATATAAGAATATTGAAATTATTTGCTATTTTAACAGTATTACAGTAATTAGATCATCAAAAATGATAATAATTACAAAATAAATTAAATGTTTTATAATGAATGAAAAATTTATAATAATAATTAGGAGAAATAATATTGTTGATCCTCTCTTATATTTTCCTTTTTTAGAAAATAAGAAAAGAAAAAAAGAGAAAAAATGTTGACTAGCATTGAGTATGTGGTATTGGTACAACCAAAGACCTCTATACCCACTAAGGCCTTGTGGGGACTATTTTCTTATCATCTTTCTCCAATTTTTAAATGAGAATTTTGATGTTGCGGAGAAGCAAGTGTGTACTTTATCAAATAAAAACATTTCACCCATTGGATTATTGGCATGTCTCTAATCTCCCATATGTTCTTGTTTAATGTCTTCTTACACGTGCCTTCCCATGGATTCCCCTTTTCATCTTTACCCTTGAAACCCTATAATTTCATGCCATACAGTTTACCCTTGTGATAATTTGATTTTACAATGCTAATTTACTTCAAATTTAACTAATTAATAATTTGTTAAGAAAGAAAAGGATAATATAGGATAATAATATGTCTCTTCTCAAAGTTTGGATAAGTTTGGATATCCAAAATTCTTAAATTTTCAAAATAGAAGGGGTCCGAGGGGGATGAGAGAGAGAATTCCTAGATTAGGAATCCTCTTTCCTCTATGTCTAGGCTTCTTATAATACATAAGCTCAATTTCTCATTTGAACTATAGGGGTGGATTGCACAAAAATGGAGGGAGAGGGAGTTGCTAATTTCTCCCGATCTAATGGTTTGGGTTTTGTCCATTCGAGTTCATCCTCTTGGGGCCTCTTCCATAGGTTGAAATTGTTGGATCAAATTTTTGAACATCAAAGGGCTTACATGTTGTAGCATAGATTGGCTATTTGGGGGATTATTAGCTATAATTCTTTTCCTATTTAAGTTGTATGAAGCTCTTCAATAAGATCACATAATATTTGACATTAAATATTTTAAAAAATTACTATTTTTCTGTAATAAAACATCTTGAGTCTATTACTAAATAATCCTAATACCCAAACCATTTTACTATATCTATTGATCGATCGCAATGTACTTGCATTTGCAAATAAAGGGTTTCTTCAAAGTAAGTAAAGATTGGACCGACTACAAGAAGCTGAGTTTTAGAAAGCCAATTATGTGGAAACATACACTAAGAAAGTACACTGAGGGATGTGGGTGGAAAAAGAGGGTCATAATTATGTATGATGTTTTTCATGAACTGCATGCTTTGCTCTTTTAGGTTTCTAAATGCTAACTCCTCATCCACCCAAAAACACCAACATTGTTGTCTTCAAGATTGCAATTAAGCTAAATTGCTTGTGGGCAGTTTGTATCCTAGTTTAGCTCATTCATTTGGTTTAATGAACTGAGGATGAATATGAATACAATTTTTTAACTTGTTGGGATACATTTAAATAAGTAAACATGTTTAAAAATTAGGAGGTGTTTGATTAAAAGGTATAAGAATCAAGAATCAAAATGATACTCATATAATCTGTTTGTATTAATGGAATAATAATAAAGGTTTGGGTATGAAACTCTTAAAATATAAGTTTTGAAAAACCTAAACAAGTTGATGGGTTTCGCTGGAAACCCATTGAAACCCAAGAAAAACAATTTTTACTTTTTGTCCCTCTCTCTCTCCCCCTACTTTTTCTCAAACCCAATCACTTCTCAAACCCCACATCGTCTACTTGGGCTAAGCGCATTGGATTCTGACCTAAGTTCTTCGGCAAAACCACTGCAAATAACTTTGGTCAGATCATTTTCGGGTCGAGCAAAGCCATCGGTAAGCACCGTTAACGGCAACAAAGTGGAGAACAGCATACTTATCGAAGGGTGAACTCACGATGGAATAGGAATTACAAATGATAGTGAAATTGAAGTGGTTGATTGAACTTCTTGACGCTAAAATCGAAGACGAACAGATGGCAAAGATGAATTTGAACACATTGTAATGGGCAATGATGGCAGAATTAAATCGAAGATGCTAAAGTTGGTGGCAATTTCGAACTGTTAGTGAAGAAAATTTTGAGTTTGAAGACCTAAAACCCACCTTTCCAATCTGAGGTTCGCCATTAACAATGAACTTGAAATATCTTCAAGCCTAAACCCAACTGAAAGAAGGAGAGAGAGGCTCTATCTCTCTCTCTATGCAAGACTCCCTTTCTTGCTCTTTATGCCATCTCTCTCTCTTTCTCTCTCAATGCGCGTGAAGACATGTGCCCCTCTCCCCCTTTATCTTCTTCTTCTGCCATTAGAGAGGGAGAAAGCTTGTGCAAATCGAATTCATTTTCTTAAAAATCCTTTTATCATTAGTGAGAGAGGGAGGTTGCTATCAATTATTATTTGAATTTTCTTTCTTTCATGAAGAAAAAAAAAAGAAATTGGACAAGTTGAGAACCATTATTGAATTCCCATTATCTGCGATCCTTATTTTTATATAATTTTATTATTAATATTTTTTATTTTATTAAATTTTATTTTATAATTTAAATTAGGAAATATTTTGATTTTATATCTAATTATATATAATAAATTCATTATAATGTTTAATTGATTTTTTATTAAGCTTAATATTATAAATTAATTAAATCATCTTAAATAATTAGAATAAATCATAATGATTTTGAAATTTTGATTAAAGAAAATAAAATAAATGATAATTATAGTTTTAATTTTAGAAAATAAAATTTTAAAAACATCAATTTTAAAACATTTTTGTCAAAAATAAAATTGATAATTATATAATTTTCATTTTGAAAGATATACAAACCAAACATTAATAATGATAATCATATTCATTTCAGAATTTGAACCAAATAGTTGATATCGAAATTTGAATTCGATTCCAATTTCTAAGTACAAACCAAACGCCATCTTAATTTAATGAGTTCAAACACCCTTCAACTTGATTTGTATCTACTTATTTATAGCATAATTGTTATTATCATTTCCTTCATATTAAATAACATATCTGAAAAATGAAAAACTAAATGAAGTTTTGCTTGGTCTTCATGGCGGGAGTGGCACCTCTTACTTGTGAGAGGCTTCTTTACATGTTCCCCTTATTGGTAGGCCTCGCAATCCAGCTTTCTAAGCAAGACTTTACAAAGTTCGGACTTGACTCGTTCAAAATTTTGTGAACCAAAGCCTAAGCTTGACTCGAGAAAGCCCGAAGAATTAGGGCTCGAGCTTGGCCCAAAAAAATAAAAGGGTTTCGGACCCAATTCGGATCAAACACGAACTCAATTTAAACTCAAAAAACCTAAAAAGAGAGAGAGATCAAGATCGAGATCGGGTGTTGATGTGGCTAACATCAGCAGCAACACCAGGAGTACCAGCAATATGAGAGAGAGAGAGAGAGAGAGAAGATATGAGAGGGTTAAGCTTCATGAGAAGAGAGAGAGGCTGTTCAATTCCTCCTGCTACCCAAAAATCACCACTTTGCGTTCCGGTTAAAACTTTGAAGAGTAAGATCAGCGAGCAAGATGAGATGATGAAGTGGACTTGCTCGCTTTCTTCAGAGCTGCCCCAATGGATCTGAGCATGATCGCTTTCATTTTTGCTTGAGAGAGAAATTACAGAGGGAGAGAGAAAGAGGTAGACAAAGGAGTGAGAGATTTTTTATCATTACCAATTCTCTCTTTTGGATTTTTAAATTTAAGTTGTGCAAATATTTTGAGAAAGTTGAAAACAAATGGGAGACCCCCAATTTGAGTTTGTTGTCATCTTGGATTTTGCATATGCTTCGCAAAAGCTTCTCCCATGACTAAAGGAAAAAAAAAAGGAGAAAATGAAAAGCTTTTAGAGAGAGAGAGAGAGGGGAAGTACCATTACCAATGCTTTGTCTTGGGAAATGAGAATGGCCGACTTTATTTGATTTATCTCTCTCTCGGGCATGTTGAGCCAAACCATAAATATGGGCCTTAATTGAGTTGAACTTTTTAAGTAATATTTGATTTTTCAACGGGCCGAGCTCAATATTATCCAGACTCAACCCGTTGTTAAAACGGGCCTAAAAATTGGGCCTGAGTTCAGCCCATCTCTAAATGAGCCAAGTTCGATCCTTTAAAAAGAGTCGAGCTCGGGTCAGTCCGACCCAATTGTTAGTCCTACTTATTGGTGTGCAAACCTTCTTATCTCTTTAAAAAGAAAATTAAAAAAAAAATACCAACACTTAGTCTAATAAATGGATGCTAATACCTCTTATAAATAAAATCTCGGATTCGACTTTTGTGTATCAAAAAAATAGGTGTTAGGAGGGTTTCATTTTTTAAGGATCCAATTTAATTCAAACTGAATTTAATCAATTCAACAAAATTATTAAACATGAGTCGTTAAAAAAAATAATAAATAACCACTTAACTTTGACATTTTAGGCCCACTTAAATCCATATTATGGAAGGCACTAAACCATTGTAAAGGTCCAATTCGATAATGGCACAACCCTGTAGTGAATGTCACGAATTGTTGAAGCCCAGCCCAACAATTTTGTTCAAGAAAGCGACCCTCAGAAGTAGGAGCAGGAACCTGTGGCCTAGTTTGTTTCACAAATAAGAAACAGTCTATCAAGATCTGAGAGCCACTCTGTGGCTAAAAAACAATAAGTTCGGATAGGGCTTCCACGGCTAGTTTTAGTGTGATACATCCACCACCTCTCTGCGTTTTCTAATTGAATTATCCTTTCTGCTATTTTCTTTTTCTTTTTCTTTTCTTTAAATTACGACTTTCAAGAATATTTAAATATTTTATTTTATATATAAGTCATTCTTGAAAGAATTCTCTTTTAACTTCTAGTTGTTTAAATATTTTAAAAAAAATATATAATTATCTTTATTGTTAAATTTAAGAAATGTATATAGGTAAATGATTTCACTTAATTAATAAAAGTTTTTAAGTCCATAATAATACGAAATTTTGATTTCAAGTTATTCATGTGAAAAATCTTATCGTGTAATTTAACTATCACTCTCTCAAATGAAAATGAAAATAAAAATAAAAGTCAATTCCATTTTCTATTTCAAATCAAAATT
Source organism: Dillenia turbinata (assembly GCA_037126225.1). Taxonomy (NCBI): domain Eukaryota; kingdom Viridiplantae; phylum Streptophyta; class Magnoliopsida; order Dilleniales; family Dilleniaceae; genus Dillenia; species Dillenia turbinata. The sequence goes on along the minus strand of JBAMMX010000018.1, from coordinate 10,038,873 downwards.
ATATTTATAAGTTTTTTGTCATTAAAAAATTTAAATTATAAAAATTGTACAAAAATATTTATTTAATGTTTTAATATTTAAGGTCAAAAAAATGTCACGATAATTTGCATAATATTTATAATAATTTTTAGTACCACGTGTCACTATTTAGTATTAATATTTTATATTTCCTATGACTAAATTTCAAAATTTTGTTAGGTATTTTTTTTTTTAAATAGGTGGTAAGTTGCGGAGGATTGATAAATTTTGAGAATCAAAGCAAAATCAATGACAAATAAATAAATAGGAAGTTGGAGGGCATTTGATTAATTTTGAAATGCGTGGTAGTTGTCAGTGACCGGTGACTGGACTAGAGAGAGAGAGAGAGAGAGAGAGAGAGAGAGAGGAAAATTGGCGTTGCTGGTGAGCTCAATCTTGAGACTGGGATTTCGAGGACACGACAAAAGCCCTCAAGTATTTTGCTCCACCAAAAACTCACCCAAAACAAGTGAGAGAGAGATGGCAATGGCAATGGCGCTACGGCGGCTATCTTCTTCACTGGAGAAGCCGATGCGGCGTCTCTCAAATGGCGGTTCTCTTTATTACATGGTTTGTTTTTCACTAACATTTTATCATGTGATTTGATTTTTCAAAATTCTACCAACAACTGATTCATTCGGTTGTGTTTATTCAAAATTCGCAGTCGTCTTTACCCGACGAAGCTCTTTACGAGAAGGAAAAATCTCGCGTCACTGTAAGCCAATCAACTCTCTCTCTCTCTCCCTCTCCCTCCCTATGCTATGGGTAGACCCTGATGCAATTTTTTTGTTTCCTATTACAGTGGCCAAAGCAATTGAATGCTCCTCTGAAAGAGGTTGATCCCGAGATTGCCGACATTATCGAGCTTGAGAAAGCTAGACAATGGAAGGTTCTTTCTCTCTCCCAGTCTCACATAATTCAAAATTACGTTGCGAGTTTGAATTACCAATTGAAATTCAAATCGAATTTAAATAATATTAGTGATATTGAGTTTGAGTTCATGGCATTTAGAGTTCTTGTCCTCCAATCTGTATTGAAATTTTTACCACAAATTCCTGTTCCAGTCCAGTATTAGGCTTTCCTCCCCCTAGCCTGTAAGTGGATTGTGGTTTAGTTTGGCTTGATTTCCCCAAGGGATTTTAATTTTGTTGTGAAAATGAAGGGACTTGAGCTGATTCCATCAGAGAATTTTACCTCTGTGTCTGTAATGCAAGCCGTTGGGTCTGTCATGACCAACAAATATAGTGAAGGTTATCCTGGTGCTAGATACTATGGTGGAAATGAGTACGTGACCTCTCTTTCAATCTCAATGAGTATATTTTTTCATATGGATTATGCATAGTAATCTTTGCTTGCTCTCTGTCGGGATTTTGTCTATGTTGTTTTTGTTTTTCTAATTTAGGCTATTGTCGATCCTTCAGGTTCATTGACATGGCAGAAACTTTATGCCAAAAGCGTGCGTTAGAAGCCTTTCGCTTGGATCCTGCTAAATGGGGAGGTAATTGCAATTGAACTCACTCCATGTGCCAAATATGGATCACTTTAGTAACTATTGCCTTTGTTGCTTAGCTGTGTCTTAAATATGTGGAAGATGCAAGCATGTTTTGTCCAGCCATGTGATTTTTTTCCCCAGTTTGTGCAATTTTATTTACAAAGTCAAGTATTACATTGGTAACACTTCCAGATTGTAAAATTTCAACTATTTTTATTGGTTTGCATTGCCTATGATTCATTTGTAAAGTTGGGATGCAATGTATTTAGGGAATTGGTTTGTTGGTGTTTCTTGCAAAAATATCGCACAGATAGTGGTCAGAGTGGCACTCTATGCCTCGCAATTGAAAGTTTATTTATGATGTATATGCACTTGGGCTCTGAGACTGAAGTGTTGGCTGACATGTTATGAGTAGTCATTAAAGCCTATTCTCTCTTTCTTCTGTGGACAATATTTCATTAAACCCTTCTGCATGCTCAGTGGTCATCGAGTGCCGTAGCCTGGAGACTCTTCTGAGAAACCCTTCTAAATGATTATGCATTTTTGTCGTGCTGATGATCTCAAAACTTACATTGTAAATTTCATCATGAGTATGGTTGAGGGGATGGTTTGGTGGGGTAGAACTTATGGCTTAGCATACATTTGACATGAAGTGCTAATCTATAAATAATATGGAAGTTTTGCACTACACAATTTTTTATGGTTGTTTGACTGTGCTGACATGTTGTTATTACAGTCAATGTGCAGTCTTTATCTGGGTCACCTGCCAATTTCCAAGTTTATACTGCACTTCTAAAGCCTCATGAGAGAATCATGGCCCTCGATCTTCCCCATGGTGGGCATCTTTCGCATGGATATCAGGTGCTTACGAGATTTTTCTAAACTGGGAGTATTTTTGCCCGTATATTCCTCGATTATTTTCTGTTTTGTTTTTTTTTTTTTCCTTTCTTTTTGCTTCGAAGGGCTCGTGTTCTTTCTCAATATAAAATATTTGAATAGGAGCTATGTTTCTTTTCTATTGATTAGAATATTATGTAAGAGTTAGGATAGAAAACCAAAATATGAGGCTTCTGAAGGTCACTGCCATGCTGGTTTTTTGTTGCTTATAATTTCTCATATTTGGAATCGAACCTGCACAAGGAGGCCAAGCTATAATTATAGACAATTGAGAATAAAAATTCATTGCTTAGGTGAAAATTTTTGGGAAGATACGCTTCAGTGCTCAGGCACTCGTAAGTTAAAACCAAAAGGCACAAGGAGAATTACTATAATTGCAGAATATTAAGGCCAGAATCTCTGTTCTGGAAGCACCTGCTGAAAGCCATGGCAAAAGATTCACAAAGGCTGGTAATGCCCTGATCATGTCAATCCCATGTGCTTGACTGAAAGGTTGGATGCAAAGTCATTTCTTCTTCATGGAATACTGTTTTGCATACTTCTAATCTAATATGCCAAATGCATGAGGAAATGGCAGCCATTGGTTGCTCTTTGCTGGGAGTCTGTTGGTCATAAGGATCAGTTTAAAGATCTCGAGAGTCATGGCTTGGGAAATTGGAGGGAATGTAGGCTGTACAAAGTTTCCAAATTTTTTAATTTTATAATTAAATGTGGTCGTGAGATTGAAACCTGCTGCAATGTTTCAATATTGGGTTTAGCTTTGGGATACAAAATACCAACCTGACAATTGATTTGTGCCTTCAGTAGTGATAAGCAGCTAAGCAAAGATGTTTTGTATACTTCCCCTGCACTAATGCTTCTCGTCTAAAAAATCTGTATTATCAATCTGTATTGAAAAGGTTAGACCAGGAAAATTGAAACCAGGAAAATTGATTTTTAAACCTTGCTTTGTTATGCATTTATTGATACCAAAAATATGAACATCTGCATGGAGCTCTTTATGTATTCTCTTCTTTGCAGTTCATCAAACATAACTTTGGCCTTTCATCTGCACGTTTTGCAGACTGACACCAAGAAAATATCTGCAGTATCCATCTTTTTTGAGACAATGCCTTACAGGTTAAATGAGAGCACTGGCTATATTGACTATGACCAGGTATTTTCTTTTTCCTTATTATATGTTCTACTTATTCCAGTCCTTTGTGAATATTTACTTTGTTCAGTCACTTCATTAGCAGACAAGATATACACTTCCATTGTGTTCATCATGAGGTGATATATTCATTTCCTTACTCCATTCAATTTGACTGTATAATCCATGTTGATTTGCATAAAGCGATAGAGATGTCCAAGTTAATTAAAATTGATGGGTCCATTTGAACTAATTTATGGTCCTAACATTTTTTCCTCATTTATTTTCTCATATCTGTTTTAGCATATGGACCTTTATAAAAAATGATATTGATATTAATTTCTACAGAACAGCGAGTTCTGACTTTACATCTGATTGCCTTTTTACTAAGCTTATCTGCTAATTGCATGATATGTTGACAACTTTGTTACACCGCTTTACATTGATGATTTCTCATTGCAGTTGGAGAAAAGTGCTACCCTCTTCAGGCCAAAATTAATTGTTGCTGGTGCTAGTGCATATGCACGTCTCTATGATTATGCCCGTATTCGCAAGGTGAAACTAATGAAGTGGATAATGTTTTATGGATTCCTTACACAACAATAATCTTTTCAATAGCTTTTCTAGAGATTCTTGGAGGTTTAATTTCACCCTACTTTTCTTTCAACAGGTCTGTGATAAGCAGAAAGCTATCTTATTGGCAGATATGGCACATATCAGTGGTTTGGTCGCTGCTGGTGTCATTCCATCACCTTTTGATTATGCCGATGTAGTGACAACAACAACACACAAGTCACTTCGAGGACCACGTGGAGCCATGATTTTTTTCAGGAAAGGAGTAAAAGGGGTTAACAAACAAGGCAATGAAGTAAGTGATTTCTTTGATATCCATTTTACTGGTTTTCCCGGTTAGTGTTTCTTTCACCAGCTTATTTCTCAAAGTGGCGTTAGAGGTTTATATTCTTTCTTTTCTCATGCGGAAGGCACTAGGGAAATATGTTATTTATTGCAGAATAATTAAGTTCCTTTGTTTTTCTTTTAAAGGTGTTGTATGATTTTGAGGACAAGATCAATCAGTCTGTCTTCCCTGGGCTTCAAGGCGGCCCCCACAACCACACAATTTCTGGCTTGGCAGTTGCATTGAAACAGGTTTGAATTTGATCAGATGGATTTCATCGTTGTTTTGCTTGTTGTTTCGTGTGATAGTAAGTACTACTTGTGCATTATGCATAAAATTGTCACTTTGGCCAACCCAATTTAGCAGGAAAGATTTGTCTGGTTTAGACTCCACTACTCCTTCAAGCCGCCAAATGATGGTTTTCATGTCAAAGTACTTGTCAAAGTGAATAGAAAAAAGGAAGCTACAACCTATAATCATCTACACTTGTCTATACTACCTCATGTAATTCATCATGATGCAGCGAGTCATTTTATTAGGATGAGAAATGGCCTCAAAATATTCTTGTGTTTTCACCTATGGGACTGAGCCTTTTATATGAAAGTTTTCTGGAAAAACCTTGCTTAAAAAATTCAAGCACTTCCCTGCCTAGGATTTTTATGGTCCATTTAAACAACTAAGACTGATGATGCTTTTCCCATTGAGGACATGATTTGTTATATCAGTCTTACTTTTCTATGAATGCAGGCAACAACCCCAGAGTATAAGGCCTACCAGGAACAAGTTCTCAGCAATTGTGCAAGGTTCGCAAAGGTATTCCTCCACATGCTACAAAAACTTGTCCTGATGCAATATCTGGAGGAAGATTGAGCTTCTCAATTTAAACTTCTTTCTGTTATAAGGACCATTTTTATTTTGCTTATCCGGTAAAGAGTGGCTTATGATTTCATGCTTCCATTCTTTGAACTTCTGAAGACGTTCTGTTTTTGGGCAGAGTTTGCAAGACAATGGTTATGAACTGGTTTCTGGTGGAACTGAGAACCATCTAGTTTTGGTGAACTTGAAAAACAAGGTGATTGGAGATATCTTTTGCCTTCTTCAGTTGCTTTTACCCTGACCCTAAGTTTATCTATGTTTTCGCCTCTTAGACAGTTGGACATGTATTTCCCATTTTTTTATTACCATAAAGGATTACTTCACAAATGCATATGGTTTATTCATACAGGGTATTGATGGTTCTAGAGTTGAGAAGGTCTTGGAAGCAGTTCATATTGCAGCCAATAAAAACACTGTTCCGGGAGATGTATCTGCCATGGTTCCTGGTGGCATCAGAATGGGTAGAGGCCTTTCCATTATCTGCATAAAATAATATCTATTAATTTTAGTTGTAGGTTAATTCCTCTCGTGTTTCAGGAACCCCTGCTCTAACTTCTAGGGGATTTATAGAGGAAGATTTTGTGAAGGTAGCAGAGTTCTTTGATGCTGCTGTGAAGTTGGCTGTGAAAATTAAGGCTGAAACAACAGGTTTTGCCTCTTTTATTTCATACTAAATTCAGCTTCCTTTTTCTTTTCCCCTCTTACTTTGCCACCAACTTCTTACCTGATCTCTAAATTTATCTAGTTGTAAGGTCTATGATAAGGTGTTTTCTTCTGCACTTCTTGAATTTTTTGGCGGATGCATTTCTAGCATTTCCATAGTTTGCTAATATCAGTTGCATAATGGTTACTTCTGTAATCCAGGAACAAAGTTGAAGGATTTCTTGGCTACATTGCAATCTAGTGCTCACTTCCAATCTGAGATTAAAAAGCTTCGACAGGATGTTGAAGAGTATGCTAAACAATTTCCCACAATTGGATTTGACAAAGAAACCATGAAGTACAAAAACTAAGAAAGGAGGCCAATTGTCCAGGTAACTGTACCATTTTATTTGGCTTCACCAGAATACTTTTTTTCCTGAAAAGCTGATGCGGGTCAGTATTGTACATTTTAAGGAACTGGAAACCATTTTCTTCTCTGTCCTAGTCAAGCCTTGCCACAAAAAAAAAAAAAAAATGTTCTGGGTCCTTTACATTATGGAGGTCAATCCAAGAAGTGTTTCCAATAAGTCATTTCTATCACTTATAAAATTGTGGCTGACCTCCAGTGCCTCAAGTATGCACCATATAGCGTAAAAAATTTTACCTCCCTACCTTATACTTGTAGTAGATGGACTGTAACATGTCAATTCAATTCTTGGAAGTAGTCTTTTTTTTTATGGAAAGAAAGTAAGACTGTCTAAATCTGGTCTAAATTTCTGCATTCCTCACGTTGAAACCGTATGTTTAGTGGGATGATTTAAACACCAAATGACCTCTATCTAGACATGGTCATGACTCCGAATCATCGATCTCGGTTTCGGAACCGACAGTTCCTAATTCTTAGTTTAAAGAAACCGGAACTAAATCTTAAAGGCGTGATTCTGTTCTAAAAGTTCTCAGTTTTGATTTTAAATTGTTTTGATTTCAATTTTGAAGTTGTAACCGTAAAAAAAAAAAAAAAAAAAAAAAAAAAAAAGAAATAGAAATAAAGATAAATATCGATCTTTTCTTTTTTAAAAAATATGAAAAATGTGGCTGATTAATGACGAAATTAATTTAATTAGAAGTTCATTGTATCTTCTTTTTTGACGAAATTCTTTAATCAATAAGTGTGAATATTTGAAACCCACTTTATTGCAGCCCGTAAAAGCTAATTTATTCATATGCAATAATTTTTGTGGTAAATATTTATTTTCTTATTAAATTTGTAAAATAATTTATTTAAATTAACTTTTCTAATATAACACTTATATGTATTTTTATAACTGAACTTTAATGATTACATTAAATTCAACAATAATTTAAATAAAAAATTTTCTACTTTTGCCTTCAAACTAATAAGAGTTTTTCAATATTTATAATTTTTAATGTGACTTAATTTACAATTAAAAAATTAATATATATATATATGTTTTAAAAAACTGCCTATTTGTGGTTCGAATTAACGGGCGAACTGAAAATCATCAGTTTTCAATTTTTCAAAATGAGGAATTGGAATCGAATTTTTAGACACGGTTCTGGTTTTGGTTCGTAGATTATTGACCATAATTCTGATTCAAGAACTATTAACCACGGTTCAATTTCTTCCGATTTTATGGTTTGGTTCGAATCATGACCGTGTTTACCTCTATTTATCTATATATCTACATAGCTTTGGGTTGAGTACATCTGCAACATCCTGAGATGATCGGTTAGAAAAAATTGACATGTTTTGTGTCCTCTCAGATTCTATCAGCTAGCCATTGTGTGCTGGAACTGTGCTACTGTTTTTCTTTGTGCAGATTATATTTTCATTTAGCAGGAACTGCTTCTCGGACACGAAGAAATTCTTATACATGGTCGGAGCTCATATTTATAGAAACAGCCAAATGCTTGATCCCATATCCTCACTGAACTCTAGTCTCTGTATATATGCATATGTAATCTGAGAATCTGCAAACAATATATTTTGTTTCCATAAAAGCCGCCATTATCTTTCCCAGAGTATTGTGATTGGCAACAACATGGAAGGTTTCATAATAATAAGCACCTTTTGGTGATGACTGATGCACGCTTTAAACCATTTGATGCCTTCCTTAGTCTGATCCTAAGTCCCTATTTTAGGAATTCACACGAGTTATCATATACAAATGATTTAGTGTTCTTATAGGGACAGCCGAGTGGTAAAAAACTATTGTTCGAGTGTCTTTTTTCTCGTGTTTGAATTTTTGTGCGCACATGTAAAAAATACAAATGATTTAGTAATTATTATAAGAGAGGTTCAGAATTTATATAAATGCTTTGCTGGCTTTATTCATATTTATTTAATTGGTTTGATTTACAAATTATTGTATATTTTTTGATAAATTTATCAATATATAATTATTCGGAAGATTAAAGTAAAGAAGGTGATTCCACCAAACATGACTTGCAATGCTGGAGTTCAATTCTTAAACTAAAAATTTGGATTAAACTAAAAATTTAATCTAAATTTTATTCATAACTTTTAAAATTAACAATTTAACTATAGAGTCCAATATTAGAGTTCAATTCTTAAACTAACTATTTAACTCAATGAACCCAATTTAAAGTCTAATTTTTGAATATACAATTTGACCCTTTGTAACAAATTTTGGGGGTCCTTGAATTAAAGTTCACAAGACCAAATCCACGTTTTATTCTCCTTCCTTTTTCTAAAACAATGTGTAAAAAAGTCAAAATGACATTAAAATGGTAGCATTTATGGCAAGGAGTGAGGGTTGGTGTGGTTAGAGGAGAGAAGAAAAGGTGAATCTGATGAGAGAGAGAGAGAGAAGAGAGAGAGAGAGAGAGGGAGTTCTTGAATCTTCTTTGACTCTCTATCATTCTTTTATTTTCTTTTCACTCTACTCAACTCTTTCAAGCATCTTTTTAACAAGAGCCTTGATTTCTAGCTCTCTTAACTCACTTTCAATATTATTTAGCAAATTCTTGAGTCAATTATAAGAAAGGTTTTGAGTTTCATCAAGTTTGGTCAAGAAAATTACTATTCTGAGGTTGATTTTGTTTGGATACTTGGGAGTCTCTTGAAACAAATGCAAGATAAGTTTTAAATTCATAGTTTTAGATTTTAATTTATTATTGGAATTATGGTGAATAGCATGCTCAATTATCTAAATTTATATGAGTAATGGAAATATTGGAATAAGAGGAAATCTTTGATTATTTTCTACAAATTTGATAGATTATACTTGTTGTAATCTTTTAGTTATAACTTTTTTTGCACATAGGTAAATCAAGAGAGATTTTCTTCGTATGAAATTAGACTTTCATATCTTGAAAGTGGCATATGATTGAAAGGATTTCAATAAGAATTGGATTTTTAATAAGTTTTAAATAAATGCGTTCTGTAGAGGAATACTTTGTTCCTGCCCTGTTTCGATTGAGTAATTTGTTTTAACTTTGTGATACATTCTAAACTGAATTAGACTAAATTCTGATACAAAATTTGTAGATCTAAATCTTATCTTTAATTTAAAACTTGAATCACGTAAATCAGATATATGTAGCGAAAGTTATGACCGCACTCCTGTGACTACACACATTAGACTTATACAATTTGAGCAATCAGATTATGGACTTAAATATTTTTGTGTGATTTGAATGGATTTAGAGTATAAACATAAAAATTATTGTTTAATGTCTACTCTTTAAGTAAAAATTGAAATTTTCACGATCTAGAAATTTTCACAAGAATAAATATATGTTTTTCATTTGCACATCATGTATTTAACTTCATATTTGTACTAAATAAATGTCTAATCTTACTTCTATGGTTTGATCTATATAACATTTAGACGAAAATTCTTCAATCAAGTATAAAGTCGATAACCTGAACTAATAAGAGTGCATACCCTATCCAAATTATACCTTATTTAATGAGAAATGATTTTATATGTTTTGAAATCTTATTTTAAAAATAGTTTTATAATCTAGTTTGATGTGATATGTTATTTTGAAACAACGATACTGATAATATGAATTTGGCATGTTAATGCCGCATGATTTACTTCATATAGTTGATTGATATTTAATTAAGATAAAGATAAATATGGTTTGCGAAATGGTTTTGAAATTTAATTGTGAACAAAAAAAATATCGATTATATACATAGCTGTTGTGGTTCATTACTTATTCACGACCAGCTAGAGAAAGAGCGATTTGAGTCGAGCCAGATATTTGATTGGGGTGGTATGATACGGAGAGTTCACCTACCCAAGGTTTTAGTTGGGCAGCCATGAGTCATCAATGGTGATGTCTAAGCTAACATTGAGGGCGAAACATTTTTCAGATAAATGAATGAATAAAAACTCTTGGTGGATCCAATTCTTGTTCTCGGCCAAGTTCTTGGATTGGGAGATACAATTTTCAATAGTCATATGGTTTTAAATGAAACGCAATCCATTTGATGAAAAGAGAAATGTTTTTATTTTGAATGCATTGGTTAACAATACTTTGTGAACCTGTGAATATTTTTGTAATAATAAAATAAAATTTGTTGACAATCAATTTAGGATATAATCACATTCATTCATTGGCATGTATATAGATTTTTCACTCACTGAGTACAATTATACTCGCCCATATCTTTTGTCTTATATTTTTAGGTCTGTAACTAGTTAATCTAGTTGAGGACCTTTTTTTAAGTCTCGTGACAAGTCGGAATAATTGACATCATGTGAGTTTGTTTCGTTTCGCGTATGTAGCTCTTAAATGGATCCATGGAGGTTATAGGGTTGAAGGGGGTTGAAGCTTGTCATATTATGGATTATTTGTAGAAACTTCAATGCTTTGTACATGTACATTCTTGTTTTGAATGGTTTGTTTATGTTAAAGTTATTGAGACTTTACTTATTTAATATTTCATATTGAAAAATGTGTTATGAAGAATGATTTATGATTATGGAGAATTTGGTTGGAAATGGAGATTGTGTTTTTGAGGGATTAGCCTTGTGGAGTCTCAGAGTGTGAGCTCGAGTTGCATGTAGTTTGAGACAATATGGTGGTTGTTGCATGCTCAGGTTTGAGGACCGAGGTGTGACAAAGGCATACCAACGTTCTGGATATAGTCATCGGTACTAAAATCTTTTAAACAAAATCTCTATTTTGAATATTGAGAATGAAAAAATAAACGTTGAGAGAGTTAATCTCTAAAATAGATCTCATAGTACTTGAATCAGATTAATTGAATAATTTGGGTATCGATTGATCTTATATAAAAAAAATATTAGAAAGGCAAAAATATACATTAAAATCGACCCCTAGGTCAAACAGGTAAGCATCCAAGAATGATTGGCTAAAGCCCAACCCAAATGACGATGTGTAGGAAGAAAAATTATTATCTTATAGCTTGAGTTTTATTGCAGTTTCCAATATAGTCCTCACATATTAGGTACATATTAATGTATATTAATTTAAGCTAAGGGTTTACTTGGAAAATTAATTTTGCTCATGTTGTTCTCAACACAAAAATAATTGGTAATTTCAAAAAAAAAAAAAGATTATCATTATATTTGAATGTGGGCTATTTTCAAAAGTTGAAACTAATTTCTATTGAGATCGAATGAAATTAATAATACAAATCATAGAAAATTTTGACTTCAATTGTAAAATTTTCTAGATTTTGATTTTTTTTTTATTTTGGTAAAAAAATTACAACTAAAATAAAATAAATTAATAATAAATTAATAACAATTAAAATAAATTGAGATTTTTCAAATAATAAACTATTAATGGTTTGTCCAAAATAGACCTGGCATGGTGAAGATAGATCTTACATATGGCCCGGCGTGGGCCGGTAACATGAAGAACCAAAATGAAGAATAAGAGTTGCTTGGGGATCCTATCATACTATTAGTTTTTAACAATTATATTTTATATTGCTAGAAAATTGTATTATATTTTATATTAAATTATAAAAAATATAAAAAATATATAAATATTTCTAAATTATAAAAAATATTTTAATACAAATATATAAATTTTTAATTGGAATATTTTGTATTTTTAAAAATATAAACAAATATATAAATATAAAATTATAAAAATCTTATAAAAACATTAATTACTTTATAAAAATAATAAAATAATTATCTTTTATAATAAAAATATAAAATTATCAAATATAAAATTATTAATCATAAAATAAATAATATAAAAATAAAATTATAAATAAATAAATAATTTATTTATTAAATATAAAAAAGTTTAATATTAAAATATTTTAAAAATAAAAAACGTTGTGTTTATAATACCAGGCCCGTGGACACGACAGGTCCAAAAAGTGGTCCTGCGTACTCTAATACATTTCATTTGCGAGCCACCAAATAAAACCCAGAAATGTTCCCAAAAGCGCTCGCCCATAACCAATAATATCCAGCCACGTGGACAAGACACGTACAAAACGACAAAAAAGGCAAACCAGATGCCTTTCTTTGGAAAACGGCAGACGATGCGCATTGACGATTCTGTCCATTTCTTATCCATTTGCCACATGACTGTAATACCCCTGTTCGGGGACTTAAAAATTCTCTCATTTCCAGGACTTTATTTACAAAATTCATATCACTATATTAGATTTTAATTGCGTATATATTATTAAGAATTATTTTAATATTAATCGGCATGAAATTCAAGTTTCATCGTTTTAATATCTCATACCCTTAATCAATGTGTTACGATGTATTTGGGTTGAAATAATATCATGAAATAATATCAATCTTGCAATATCTTAGGGGTATTTTGGCCATTTTGAAAAAAAAGCAACTTGGCACCGGTCTTTTTGGAAAATGCAAAGCTGGTAATTTTCTTTTGTCGGTTTCGGATCTACTAAGGTGAACTCTTTTGGTGGGGGTGGTTTTGTAATTCTGCAAGAGAAAAATACAAAACCTTCAGTAGTCCAAAAACCAAACCTAAAATGGGAAAATGGAGCACCAAAACCAAAAGGCTAGCCCTAGCCCTAGGGCTAGTGGTCTCACTCTTCATGGCGACTTGCACTTCACTCACATTCACCGCTCGCTCCCTCCCGCTTCGCAGAGCGAGAGCCCATCTCCTTCGCTCCTCCTTTTCCACTTTCTGTCCCAATCTAGTTCCAAAATCCCTTCCCTGTCCTCTCTGGTCTTCTTCGTTTTCTTTCTGCCTTGATAAACTCCATCATACTCACAAATCAACCTCTCTCTCCCCTCCTCCTTTCTCTCTTTCGTCAACCTCATTCTCTTCCATGGCTGCTCCTTCCACCGAAGACTCTCCCAATCCTCTCTTGTCCGACTTCGTTTTTCCTCCTTTCGATGTCGTCGAACCCAAGCACGTTCGCCCTGGAATTCGCGCCCTCATTAAACAACTCGTATGATTCGATTGATTTTGGTGTTGATCTGGATTGTCAGGGTTAGGGTTTTTGAGTATTGTCCCTGCTTTTTTGTTGTGCAGGAGAGTGAATTGGTTGAGTTGGAGAAGAATGTGGAGCCGAGTTGGCCCAAGTTGGTGGAGCCATTGGAGAAGATTGTGGATAAGTTGACTGTGATTTGGGGGATTGTGAATCATCTCAAGTCTGTTAAAGATTCTCCTGAGCTCCGTTCCGCCATTGAAGAAGTTCAGGTATTTAGATTGACGTGATGAAGATTTATTCATTTTCATTATGTATTTTTGTTGCTAATTTCTCTACTTTCATATTGATGATCATCTGCGTTTTTGATATTTTTCTGAAAGATTGTTACAGTTGTGAAAGGAACAGGACCTAAATTTTGGTGGTCTGATCTGTAGCTTGAATTAAGTTGAGATTGAATTTATAGCTTTTTGGATGGAAAATGATTTTTGTGATGAAAAATATTTTCATCAGCTTAAGCGTTCTATATTCATCGGACAAATTGGATCATGGAAAATCGTGCAGAAAAAAATTTGTCCGATAGCAGTTTGATAGTTTGACACGAGACTCAGGATAAAATAATGAGGAAAATAAAATTCTTATGATATTTCTGCGATCTATGTAATGTTGTTAGATACGACAAAGGAATTAAACTGAATATGAGTGCTAGTTGGTTAAAGCAACATAGGTAGCAGCAGTTTGGAAGTGGATTACACTGGACTGAATAAAGGATCTGTGTGAGCTATTACCCTGGCATTAAATTGGACAAGTAATGTGGTATATCAAAGGATAGCAAGTGTAGACAAATTATCTCACGGGCATGCATTGTAGCTTGAATCGAAATGAACTGTGTGACTTTTTAGATATGTTTGGACTTATTCCTGAACATCGGCAGTGATTAATCAGTGTCTCTGCGACTCTCAGTCGCAAGACTAATTAGTCCTTGTACCATGAAAAACGGCTTGGAAATTGAACCAGTAAAGGGCTTTCCTTCCCTAATAAAATTTGTAGATGACAAGGTTTAGAATTTCATCAACAAGCACCATGCAACAGCTTTTCTTGAAATATATAATCAAAATATGGGAACTTTTGGGCGGGGGGGGTGTTTATATCATTTTTACAACCGAATTATTTGTTTCTATTATTAATCCAAGTTAAGCTTTCTTTAGCTTAAGTTGCATCTCTGATTATATTTTTCTTGCTGATGCAATGTCGATGAAGTGTGAGGAATGTTAACTTAAATTGTTTTTTTTTTTTAATAATTCGCTAAATTGTCATGCATGATTTCTGCTACATTTCAGTCTGTATTGTTCTTACGTCATTTCTGATTGGCATGTAGCCAGAGAAAGTGGAATTTTCTCTTAGATTGGGGCAAAGTAAACCCATTTATGATGCTTTCAAGGCTATCCGAGAATCAAAGGAGTGGCCAACATTGAGGGAGGCTCGCAAGCGAATAGTTGAATGTGAGAATTTTAATTTTCAGCCTTTCAATTTGTGCATGTCATTTATAAATGGATTGCTTAACAATTTTCAAACAGATTGGCCTTTGCTTTTCTGTAATTTTAATTATGGCTAATCACCAAAGCAAGCTTCATCTAAGTTATGCCTCTGTGAATTCTTGTGATGTCTTTTACAGTCTCAACAATTGAATAGCTTTTTTTTAGGTCAGCGTTGCTTTTGGTGAAAGTGTGACTGGATTATTGATTCACTTTTGTTATTTCATCCATTGGCTAGTCTTGTAAATAATTTTAATGTACTCATTTGCTTTTATCCTTTTTCCTGAGTCTTCCTTGATATTTTCTTATGCTGCAAGTATATCAACATACTGTTTTTCCTTGGTCAAATAGAAATTCTGCATGCTTTATATGCGTAGTAGTACTGATTCCCCCTGAATAATTTTGACATGTTATATATTAATTTCAGCTGGTTTCCTTCTATAACCCTTTGGTATCTCCCCCGTATAATATGCTTTTCTTTCTGATCCCACTGTTTCTTCCAGTTTGAGCAATCTTCCTTGACTTGTTAAAATGTTTTTTATTTTGCAGCACATTGACTAGACCTCTATAACTTGATGTCTGATATTGACAGGTCTTGGATACACTTTTTTTCTTCCTTTCCTGTGATGTCTCTGTATTGCCTTGCTTAGAAGCAGAACAGCTCCACAAGGGTATTTTGGATGCCTGTGGAAGTTGACTTGAGTTAGTCAGTTCTCTTCTATGGCAGGGTAACATGTTGTGCTGCTTGGAAATCTTCCCTTTTGTTTTTCATACGTGATACATAAATCATGGACTTGGTTTCTGCTTCACTTCACTTCAACTCTAAGTGAGTTCATGTGAGATTCCAGCTTCAAACCTTATGCAATGGCTTCTGGCTAAGGCTATACTGAATTTAAACCAGTTAAAATGCCTGGCAGATTAGACAGAGGCGCCTTGTTCTGCATTCCATTGATAAGAAATGTCCATTATCATAAGTATTTTTCTGTCCTATTTATTATATTTGGATGAGTTTAGTGTACACTTAATTTATTTCTGTTTTTCAATGATTTGTGATTTATTTATTCTATCTGCAGCCCAGATAAAGGAGGCGATTTTGAATGGTGTTGCTCTTGAAGATGAGAAAAGAGACCAGTTTAACAAAATTCAGCAGGTGAGTTTTTAATACAAATATCTAAATTTTAATGCCATGAGATAGTTACCATTCCGTCTTTACTCTTTTTTTGCCTCTATTTTTAGTGAGAGGAAGAAATGTGTCAAGCTCAATTATGTCCCACTTCTTATTCGCATGGCACCTTGGTTGGTCTTGTTTTTCACCATGAGTTGCACTGCAGGAGTTAGAGAAACTATCTCATAAGTTTGAGGCAAATGTTTTGGATGCTACAAAGAAGTTTGAAAAATTGATAACAGATAAAACGGAAATTGAAGGATTGCCTGCCACTTTTCTGGGGGTGGCTGCACAGACAGCGGTCTCTAAGGTATCATATGTTGGATCATAGTTGTGTCAATACAGGTTTCTCTTGAAATATGTTACATTATGTTTTATGTTGTTTGTACAGGGCCATAAAGATGCCACTGCTGAAAATGGGCCATGGATTATTACTCTGGATCAACCAAGTTTCATGGCAGTCATGCTACATTCTCGAAATAGATCATTGCGTGAGGAGGTTTACCGTGCTTATGTAACCCGTGCCTCTGGTGGAGATCTTGATAACACACCAATCATTGACCAAATTCTAAAGCTTAGAGTGGAAAAGGCTAAGCTCCTTGGCTACAAGAACTATGCAGAGGTATGGTGTATAACATTTTAATATCTGACTTTAGTTGAGGCACTGATAAATACTGTATCAGGTAAGCATGGCTATGAAAATGGCTACAGTTGATAAGGCCCAAGAACTTTTGGAAACACTTCGTAGTGCTTCCTGGAATCCTGCAGTCCAAGGTAGCATTCTCTTTTAGTTCTTTTTAGTATTAATTATTCCTTGATATGCCAGAAGAGATTAGTTCCTCGACTTGTTGTAGGTGATTATTAACTGCTGCTTCAAGTGGTGATGCAATTTGTTTTTAATGCGATTTTCTCCTGATTTCTCACATTATACTAGCCATTTGATTTCTCAAAGGTCTTATGCCCATAAATTGTTTGCTTTTGATGTGATTCTTTCTTTTTAAAAGCTCTTAGTTATGGATGGTCAATACTTCAAATTTGAGAAATTTTGACTTTTCTTTTGTAAAATTTTTCTTTTATCTTTTGCAGATATGGAAGACCTAAAAGCATTCTCCAAAGGTCAGGGTGCAGCAGAAGGTGATGATTTGAGCCATTGGGATATTAGCTTCTGGAGTGAGAGGCTTCGTGAGTCGAAGTATGACATTAATGAGGTTGGTCAAATTTTTCTCTTCCACCTCTCTTGTCACACACAGAGCTACACACATCCGAACAAACTAGTTACATTGTGACCATGGCCATGACCTCTTTATTCCAACAATACTTTTTCCTTGTTTTTTTTTTTTTTTTAAATGAGTATTTTTGCTTCTTCCATTATATTTTTTTAGGTGCATTTTTATTTGCCTTATGCCTTTGTTTTTTAATTAACAAATGAAATTGCAACTTTCTAGGTGGAGGCTGATGTGTTTTTTTGCTTCAATAAAAATGGGGTTTAAGTGATGATAAATTCTCATTATGCAATTATCATGTTTTTGGTTTCGATGAAATTGTTATCTTATGGTTGTGACTTGGGATCTGCCTTGTTCTGTAGAGATCAAGGGGGTTGCACGTGAAAAATCAGAGTTTTGAATAACGGACAATTGATTAATTAGCTGTGAATAGATTTATTTTAATTAGAAGGCTCAGCAAAATAAGCAAATGGTGGCTGATGTTAGATGTGTAAAATGTCGGTGGAATCCGCCTCCTTCAACAAATTTTAGGGAAGTCTGAAACAATGCTAAATGAAAGATCATATCTCTAGTTTCTGAAAGGATGCAGTCGTCCGATTATTTTCTCTATATCACAAAACTTACAATGACCCATTTCATAGACCCTTTATTGCTCAATGACTCTTTAACACTTCTAGTTAATTCTTGTTGACTCCTTGGACTACTCTCAACTTGGAAAGATAACAGATATTAATGGCTCTCAACTTGGGAAAGCAAAAATCCTTTCACTAATATGACAGGCTCATAAATAACTAACCATGCTATGAACATCCTGTTGAGACTTGTAAATAATGGGAACTCTCTTATGCTGCAAATCCTTGACTTCATTGTCCATTATTGTCATCATGGTGCTTAAAGGCTTTAGGGAGGAGGAATTTTGTAGAGGAAGGTTTGCTTCTCCTTCTCAGTGTATACCTTTGGACTTCATTTTTTGTGTTTCATCCCTATAGGCTGAGGTGTTTTTGCATTTCAGTTATAATGCAGTAATGTCTTCTCACCTTGTGTTACTTTTCTAGTGTTTCAATTGACTAAGGAATAGATATTCAGTTATTTGTGGTTTTTCATGGAGAAAACTTATTTCATCTCTGCTTTTTGATTCCCACAGGAAGAGTTACGCCCATTCTTCTCCTTGCCGAAAGTTATGGATGGTCTATTCAACCTGGCAAAGATGCTTTTTGGAATTGATATTGAGCCTGCTGATGGTCTTGCTCCGGTAGGATGGTTGTTCCTTAAAGTTTACTTGTGAAAAAACATTGTTCTGCCATTCTTGTAATATGGTGGGAAATTTGTAGGTCTGGAATAAGGATGTCAGATTCTATGGTATCAAAGATCCTTCTGGTAGTCCAGTTGCATACTTCTACTTCGATCCATATTCTCGTCCATCAGAAAAACGAGGAGGTGCATGGATGGATGAAGTTGTTAGCCGCAGTCGGGTTATGTCACAGGATGGGATCTCTTCTAGGTTACCCATTGCCCACATGGTGTGCAACCAAACTCCGCCTGTTGGGGGCAAGCCAAGCCTAATGACTTTCCGTGAGGTAAAATTCATACAAAACCTTCTTAAGAAGTTGGAATCAGCATTCATCTTGTACAATTGATGCTTAATTGGATTTTTGACAGGGGGTTCCTTACCTTCTGGAGACTCAAAAGATATATGTTC
This sequence comes from Dillenia turbinata, assembly GCA_037126225.1. Classification (NCBI taxonomy): domain Eukaryota; kingdom Viridiplantae; phylum Streptophyta; class Magnoliopsida; order Dilleniales; family Dilleniaceae; genus Dillenia; species Dillenia turbinata. Next base: position 10,019,897 of record JBAMMX010000018.1, on the reverse strand, counting down.
TATTATTCAAATCTGATTTTCTACTAAATTTGTGATGTTGAAAGGTGAGGATGAGAAGAAGAAAACAGGGGAAGGGAGAGATGAAGAAGAAAATGATAAACTTGGGGTGAAAGATGACTCTTTTTTCCTCAAAATATGAGTAGAAGCCAAGTAGGGTTGATCCCTTTTTTAATATGACAATCCTAAAAAGGAAATAAATAAAATAATTACTAAAATTTGCTAACCATTGAAATCAAACTGTAAGGACTGGAATAATAAACAAAAATAAATAAGACGAACTATGCCTAACAAACATAATTAACTAACGTCATTGCTTAACATAAACACAGAAAGTCCCAATGCAATTTACAATATTTTGCCAGTCAATATATTCTATTGTTGGTTTTTAAGATGAATCTTTGATAGCCTAATATAAGGCTTATAATTTTAAATCTATAAAATGTTGGAATAGGAAAAGAAGTTTGTTGGTAGCATTAAGTAGCTTTCCTATGATGCAGGAGCATTTAGACACATTCATTTCACTTTAGTATTTTTTATGTTTTCACACTGTTTAAATGATTCATGCAACTTTTAATTAAGACTGATGTCTAGGACTGGAAGAAAATTATTGTAATCAAGGGCTGAGTTCAAAGTCACTGAAACCATAGTTTAAAGAGGCTTCTTTGTTTGTTTTCCAGCAGTTTTCATTGTTGTTTTGATTAAGAAGAAAAAAAGGCGTTAAACCCTAGTCCTCTCTATTGTTACAACTTCAAGTATAGCCTATTACTGGTTGTTTTTGCCGTTGATTTTCTCTTATCATTGGAGGTAAACTTGAAGTTGCAAAAATAGACTGGATTAGGGTCTGAAACCTCTTGTTCTTAATCAAAAAAATAAGGAGCTGCTACAGAGTAACCTCAAAAGCCTGTTTAAACTATGGTTACAGTGACTTTATAATCTACCCCTTGATTACAAATAATTTCCTTTATATTGCAACCATCAAACTTCATTAAAAGTCACATGACTCATTTCAAAGTCGTAAAACATAAATATTTAATGGTAAAGACAGTTAAATAATAAACTAACAGTGAAGTAAAAAAAATTATAATTAAATAATAAACTAACACCGAAGTAAAAAGGATTGTGCACATATTAACTTACAATTTTTCAAAAAATAAACAGAAAATTTTCGGCTTCCTGGTATATGTGGGAAGCATGACATAGTACAGGAGTATCAGATGGTTTATGGGTTCAACATGCTTTCAATGTGGTGCAGTTACTTTGTGAAATTACTATCATTGCGTATTCCCCTCCAGATCACGCTCCAGATGTTGTTTGAACTAAGCTTTTTATGGCCTTTATGACAACCTGTCTCATCTTAAGCACTTGTGTGGTCAGATGTGCATGTTTGGTGTTTATTAGTACAGCACCCTTTAAGGAAACTAAAGTGCCTCTCAGACTTGACACAATTGCGAACCGGTTCTAGGAACCAAGCCAATCGATCAAGCACAACCTCATTCTTTTTGTGGTGAATATTAACATCCTGATATGTGATGCATTCTGCAGGTTGAGACTGTCTTCCATGAGTTCGGGCATGCCTTGCAGCATATGCTTACCAAGGAAGATGAGGGTCTAGTTTCTGGCATACGGGGGATAGAGTGGGATGCAGTAGAATTACCTTCTCAATTCATGGAAAATTGGTGTTACCACAGGTAATCATATTGTTGAAGTCATATTCTTTAAGATCTCTTCAGACTATAACTACATTCTTGGATATACTTTCTTTAGTTGGAAAAGAAAAATGGCTTAAACAGGCACCTAGATGATGCATCCTAAACCTAAACCTTAAGAAGAGTTTCTTTAGATCAATTTGACAAGTTGGTGTGGCATTTATCCAACTATTTATGCTCTTGATTTTGTAACCTCATTTGATCAGGAGAAGCTACAGTACTGAAATGGAAACAGATTCTGAAACATTTTTTCTTGGTTAGTGTGAAAATAAAATGCCCAGCTAATTGTGGGAGACCAATTGTGAGAAACCCATTGCCCCCTTAACATGGTGTAGAATGTTGATGAAAACATCGAGGACAAATTATACAGTGATGAGCTTTCGCAATTTGTGGAGACAATTATCTGTCGAAAGAAAATAATTACATGATAGACCATCTTGCTAAGCAACAAGACCCCTCCTGCCTATCTCCTACCATGTCGCTGCTTGAGAACTGAATTTCTTATTGTCTTGTGATCCTATTTTCAGACAAATATGCATCTATCCTTTTTGTGGTCTTTTTATACCCCGAGTGTAGTGACAAGTTAACAACGGACCTTAGAGTGTGAGTAAATAAGATAGTTCATGAAAATATGATTCGTCTAGCCATTTGAAATATAGAATTATTAATCGGCAAGTTATGTGAGATAGGAGAAATAATAAATAAAAGAAAAATTAATGTCACGTGTCTTCAAGAAACTAAATGGGTGGGGGAGAAGATTAAAGTGATAGAGTCTTATAGTCATAAACTTTGGTGCACAGGTAGGGATAGAACAAAGAATGAGTTATGAATAATTGTACATAAGGATCTATTAGATGATGTAGTAGATTTAAGAAGGAAGGGATATAGAATTATACTTGTGAAGTTAGTAGATGGAGAAAATGTAATCAATATAGTTAGCGTGTATGCATCCCAAATAGGTAGGGATACAATTAGTAAAAAAACAATTTTTGGAGGATTTAGATAAATTTATATAAGTCATACCTAGTGGAGAGAAGTTATTTATTGAAGGAGATCTAAATGGACATATAGAAGAGAAAAATGAAAAATTCGAAACTGTACATGGAAACTTTAACTTTGGTAGTAGGAATGAGACATGATGTACCATTTTAGGGTTTGTCACAATATTCGATCTTGTACTTGTAAACATCTTTTTCAAGAAAAAAGAGTCACACAGTTACATATGGAAGAGGTGAGAGGACTTGTAAAGATTACAAGGTTATATGGGGGGAGAGTTGAGCAACTCAGCATAAACTCCTAGTTTTAGATATACGTGTAGGCAAAAGAAGTATCGTTCATTTATGGAGTCAAGAATTAAGTGGTGGAATCTGAAAGGAAAAAATGTGATAACTTTTAAAAACAAATTAAGTCAAGTAGTAAATTAGTCCGCTGATATTGATTCAGAGACAATATAGAAAGAGATGTCTACTAATATTAAGAGTATAGGTAGGGAAGTTCTTGGTGTATCTAAAGGTCATGCTCCAATAGGTAAGGAGTCATGATAGTGGAACGAGGAAAAATTGCTATCCGGATCAAATGAGAGTGTTATAGGAGCCTTAAAGGTAATAGTAATAGCGATGGATATGAAAAATATAAGTGCAAAAAAAAGAGGTGAAAAAAATTATCCATGAATCAAAGAATAAGGTGTATAACGAACTATACAAGAGATTGGAGACTAAAGATGGAGAAAGAGATCTACAGAATTGCCAAACTAAGGGAGAGAAAGGGAAAAGATCTACATGGTGTTAGGTGTATTAAGAGTGAAATTAATAGAATACTTGTAAAGAATGAGGATATAAGAAAACGTTGGAGAGATTATTTTGATAATCTCTTTAATGTTAAGAGTATAATAGATATAGGAAATATCGAGATGTTTATAGAAGAGATTAATAGAGATTTTAAACGTAAAATTTCTCCCCATGAAGTTAAGGAGGTCTTTAAAGAGAATGAAAAATAATAAAAATATAGGATCTGATGACATTCCCATTGATGCGTGAAAATGTTTGGGTGAATTTGGTAAAATAATATTAACGAATATTTTCAACAAAATTTGGCAAATCAAGTGAATGCCCAAAGTATGGAGGGAGAGCACACTTGTACCACTATATAAGAATAAGAGAGGCATATAAGATTGCTTCAACTATAAAGGGATTAAACTTATGAGTCATATCATGAAGCTATAGGAGAGTGTGTTAGAGCATACGTTGAGATTGAAGATAAGTGTATCTCAAAATTAATTTGGATTTATGTTGGAAAGATTTACTACGGAAGCAATTCAATTGTCAAGACACTTGATGGAGACATAGAATACAAAAGAGAGACCTACATATAGTATTCATTGACATAGAAAAAGCATATGATAACGTTTCTAGAGATGTATTGTGGTGGGCGCTGATGAAGAAAGAGATCTCTTTGAAATACATTAATTTTATTAGAGATATACATAAGGGAGCTGTAACTAATGTAAGAATTTGTGAGGGTTTGAGGGATAGCTTCCCTATTAACATTGGACTCCATAAAGGTTCGACATTAAGTTCTATCCTTTTTGCAGTAGTGATAGATGAAATCACAAAGAGTATCCAAAATGAAATACTATGGTGTATACTTTTTGTAGATGATATAGTGTTGGTTGATGAAATTAGAGAGAGTATTAGTGTTAAATTAAAGTTATGGAAGGTCACACTAGAATCTAGAGGGTTTAAATTGAGTAGATCCAAAACTGAATATATGAGATGTAAATTTAACGATAATTATCAGGATGACAAAAAAATGATTACGTTAGAAGAAAAAGATGTATCAAAAAATGAACGCTTTAGATATATTGGTTCAATTATTCAAAGTGATAGCGACATGGATGACGATGTGAATTATAGGATTCAAGCAGATTGGATGAAATGGAAAAGGATATTTGGAGTTCTTTGTAATCGAACTATACCGCTGCATTCGAAAGGAAAGTTCTATAGATTTGCAGTAAGATCTGTACTATTGTATGACATTAAGTGTTGAATTATTAAATAGCAACAAGAGCAGAAAATGACGGTAGCAGAAATGAGAATTTTTCGATGGATGTTGGGCAAAACTAAAAAAGATAGAATTAGAAATGAAGAGATTCGTAATAACTTAGGAGTTAGTTCAATTGAGGATAAAATATGAGAATGCCGTTTGAGATGATTTAGACATGTGTTAAGAAAATCCAAAAATACACCGGTTAGGAGAACTGAGAACCTAAATATAAGAGATTTAATAAAATATAGATATATATCGTTAAAAACTTAGATGTAAGTTATCCATAAAAACATGATAGCTAAGGGTTTAGATGAGAAGATGGTCTTGGATAGAAATAAATAGCGTAAGAGAATCCGCATAAATTAAAGTTTTTTTTTTTTTAATAACTCTCAAATGGGTGACCCTAATAGGTTGGGATTAAGGTTCACGTTGTTATTGTTGTTGTTCTATACCTGAAATGATATTCTCTACTCTGGAGCATGCTAGTCCTTGAGGTAATTGAGATCAATGAATTAGGGGACCAAAAAAGGGAATAAGAAAGAAAAGTTTCAGCGGATTTTTATATATGAGATTTCAATCTGGTTGAAGTGGAGCGACAAAGTTTCTTGACTTTACCTTCCATCACCTACCTGGATATTATATAAAATATCCATGAACATAGATCTCATTCTTCCTTTTGTTTCAATTTTTCGCAAAATTATCATTCTTGTTGAACATAGCTCTCTCTCTCTCTGTCTCTCTCTTGCTGTGATCTCTGCCACCGATCGCTTGCTCCACCCTAGCCTCTCGCCCCCGCGGTTCGAGCAGCTCTCTCACTTTGTTCGACTAGGTAAGTAGCCTCACACCCTTCTTCTCTCCCCCTCTTGCACGCATCCTCTACTTCTCTCCCACTTTCGAAAACTCACCCACCCAAACTCTATCGCTCTCTTGTGGCTTCATAAACCCCATTGACCTAACTTCTCCGTTCGTGCTTTCTTGCGATCCCTAGCTCCCCCCTCTTGTGAGCTACCACACACTTTATCTTTGCCCTGCAAATCCTATAAGACCCAGATCTGCCCCCGAGCATACCCCACAGCCCAGATTTGTTCTCCGAAGTCACAATCTTGCCGGAAGATCCCAGATTTGTCTCGGTACAACCCAGGTCTTTCTCTTTTTCTCTAAGACCCATGTCTCTCTTTCCTCTCTCTCTTTCTCTATACCTTTCCAGCTCTTTACCCGATCCCTCGTTCTCTACATCCCATGCTCTCTGCTTCTACCCTCGCTAATACCTGACTCTCCTTCTCTCTCTCTCTCTCTCTCTCTCTCGTGCGCGCGCGCGCACTCCCCTTGCTTTCTGGTGTGCTACCTCCAATACTCTGTCCATACCCTGGCGGATGTCTGCCTTCCCCCCTGAACCCCACCACTGCTCTTCGACAAAGATGCTACCTCTCGGTCACATTCAATACTGTCTTCCCCCCTGATCCCCACCACTGATCTCTCTCTCCCTTTCTTTCTCACACTCTCCCCTGCTTTCTGGTGTGCTATCTCCAATACTCTGTTAGCTGAATATTATCATTATTTGCTTAATATTATCATTATCAATACTATCATTGTGTTATTGTGTAATTTATAATTTTCAATTAGTTTAGTATCTGCTCAATATTGGCTTAATATTTTGCATTATTAATTGCATTCCCTTCCCGTCCCACTATTCCCTTCCCTCTCGGACATTGCTCTTCGGTGTTTGAATGTGCACTGTTCTTCTGTGCTAATTTCCCCACTGTTTGCTTAGTTTAGTAATTTTATTGATTTGTCGATTGCTGCCCTCTATGTACCATTCTATGGGAAATTCTTGTTTAGTACTAACGAGTCTACTGTTGCTATTGTTAGTTCTTCTTGTCTGTTTTGGGGCATATGAAATTTCATGCAATTTAATATACTGTGCATCTTTTTGGTCAGTCTCTTGTTATATTAGAAACACTATTATTATTAGCATTACAATCATATTTATCACTTATCATATCTATTACTATTATCATTACCATTATTGTTTTTATTATTAACACTACCATCGGTTTTGTTAATATTAGCATTATTAGTAGTAGTTAGATTATGAATTTAAAATTACTAAAATTTAAAATATTTCGAACTCAAAATGGCAAAATTGCAATATAGAATCAATGTCTTTACTATTATTACCATAGATATACATATTATATCATATTATATTTTAGTATATCTATATCTTATTTTATTTTATTTTATCTCTTTCTTTGTTTCTTTCCTTTTTAAGTTGTTTTACTATCTTATTATTTCAAAAACTCTACCACGGCCGGTCCCAAACTCGGGTAAAGGGCTAGGGTTGCGATAGGTCGACAGTCGATGTAAAATCTTTTGTTAAATGGAAAAATGAGAGACAAATATTGAAAAACTTTTGGGGCGTTTCCCTCACAGCGATGCGCTACATCGGATTCTGGGTGTAGTGATAAGTTCACAAGGGACCATAGGGTGTGGGTAAATAAGATAGTCTATGAAAATAGGATTTGCATAGCCACTTGAAATATAGGATCTTTGACCGACAAGTTAGGAGAGATAGGAGAAACAATGAATAGACGAAAGATTGATATCATGCGCCTTCAAGAAACTAAGTGGGTGGGGAAGAAGGTTAAGGTAGTACAGCGTTGTGGTCATAAGCTTTGCTACATAAGTAGGGATAGACCTAAGAATGTGGTAGGAATAATTGTATATAAGGATCTAGTAGTGAATGTAGTAGAGCTAAGAAGGAAGAGAGATAGAATCATACTTGTCAAGTTAGTAAATGGAGAAAACGTAGTAAATATAATCACTGTGTATACTCCCCAAATAAGTATAGATGCGATTAGATTTTGGGAGGATTTAGAGGAATTTATCCAAAGCATACCTAGCGGAGAGACTATTTATTGGAGGAGATTTAAATAGACATGTAAGAGAGAGGAGTGAAGGATTTAAAGCTGTACATGGAAATTTTGGATTTGGTAGTAGGAATGAGGCGGGAAGTACCATCTTGGAATTTGTTATAGTATTCGATTTGGTATTCGTAAACATATTCTTTAAAAAAAAGAGTCGCATATAGTCACATATAGAAGTGGGTCAAATGCTAGTCAAAGTCTTTCTCACTAGGGGAAGTGATAGAATGACCTGTAAGGATTGTAAGGTTATACAGGAGAAGAGTGTAGCGACTTAGTATAGATTCTTAGTTTTAGATATACAAGTACTTAAAAGGCAAAAGAAGTATTGTTCATCTGTTGAACCAAGAATCAAAATGTGGAAGTTAAAATGAGAAAATGCGATGATTTTTAGAAACAAATTAATTTAGGTAGCAAATTGCTCCATTAATAATGACACAGAAACGATGTGGAAAGAAATATCTATTAATATTAAGAGTATAGGTAAAGAGGTTCCTAGTATATCTATGGGCTAGACCCCAATACGTAAGGAATCATGGTGGTGGAGTGAAAAAAAACAAACTGTTATCCGAATCAAACGAGATTATTATAGAAATCTCAAAGGTAATAATAGTAGCAATGTATATGAAAAATACAAAAGTGCGAAAAAAGAGATGAAAAAAATTATTCACGAATTAAACAGTAAGGTATATCACGAATTATATGAGAGACTAGATACAAAAGACAGAGGAATAGAGATTTACAGAATTGCTAAACTTAGAGAGAAAATGAAAAGATCTAAATAGTGTTAGTTATATTAAAAGTGAAACCAATAATATAATTGTAAGGAATGAGGACATAAGAAAGTGTTAGAGAGACTATTTTGATAATCTCTTCAATGTTAGGAGTACAATAGATGTAGAAAATATCGAAATACTTGTAAAGAAGGTTAATAGAGATTTTAAATGTAAAATTCGTTCCAATGAAGTGAATGAGGCTTTAAGGAAAATGAAAAATAATAAAGCAATAGGACTTGATAGAATTCCTATCGAAGTGTGAAAATGTTTAGGTGAATTTGGTATAATAATGTTAACGGATATTTTTAACAAAGTTTGGCAATCCAAGAGAATGTCCCAAGCATAGAGGGAGAACACACTTATGCCACTATATAAGAATAAAGGAAACATACAAGATTTTTCCAATTATAGAGGAATTAAACTTATAAGTCATCATGAAACTATGGGAGAGAGTAATAGAACATAGACTGAAATTGAAGATAAATGTTTTTCAAAATCAATTTGGATTTATGATAGGAAGATCCACCACGGAAGTAATCCACTTGTTAAGACATCTGATGGAGACGTATAGAACACAAAAGAGAGATCTATATATGATATCCATCGACCTAAAAAAAACATATGATAGAGTTTCTCGAGAGTTATTGTGGTAGACGCTGATGAAGAAAGGGATCTCCTTAAAATACATTAATCTCATTAGAGATATGTACGAAAGAGTTGTAACCAATATAAGAATTTGTAAGGGTCTAAGCGATAGCTTCCCTATTAACATTGGATTTCATGGTTTAGCATTAAGTCCCATCATTTTGCAATAGTGATAGACGAAATCACAAAAAGTATCCAAGATGAAATACTATGGTGTATATTTTTTGCAAATGATATAGTGTTGGTGGATGAAACTAGAGAATGTATTAGTGTTAAACTAGAGTTATGGAGGGTAACATTAGAATCCAAAAGATTTAAATTGAGCAAATCAAAAACTGAATATATGAGATGTAGGTTTAGCGGTAATCATTAGGACGATGAAGAAACGATATGTGAACTATAGATGGACAAATTGTATTAAAGAGCGAATATTTTAAATATCTCGATTCCATCATTCAAAATGATGGTAATATAGATGGATACGTGAACTATAGAATTTAAGTAGGTTGGATGAAATGGAGAAGAGCATTCGGAGTCCTTTGTAATCATGCGATGCAACTGTAATTGAAGGAAAAGTTTTATAGAATTGCGATAAGATCTATATTATTTTATGACACCGAGTATTGGGTTATTAAACAACAATAAAAACAAAAAAATGGCAATAACGGAAATGAGGATATTTATGTGGATGTGTGACAAAACTAGAAAAGATAGAATTAGAAACGAGGAGATTCGTAATAGGTTGGGAGTTAGTTCTATTGCACATAAGATACGAGAGTATCGTCTGAGATGATTTGGGCATATGCAAAGAAAACCCAAAAATGTATCGGTTAGGAGGAAGGAAAATCCAATATAGGATATTTAGTAAAACGTAAAGGTAAACCGTTGAAAATTTGGATGTAAGTTATTCGTAAGGACATGATAGTAAAGGGTTTAGATGAGATCATAGTTTTGGATAGAATTGAGTGGTGTAGGAGAATCTGCACAAACTAAATCATTCTGTTTTTTTTTTTTTTTTTTTTTTTAATTTTTCTTATATTTGTCTCTTACATGGCCATCCCCAATTGTTGGGATTAACATTCAGATTGCTATTGTTGTTGACAATGATTTTGGAGCCTTATGCTCCTTGCACTGTTACACAGGCCCCTCAAATATTTTATTGCTTGAGTTCTCCTGATGCCCTCTCTTTTTCATAGATTTATTGAAATTGTGCAGCTAATGTACAGTATCATCATTGTAGTCTTTCAATTTGCATATTAGACTATTGATTATGTGTAATCCAGGGATACCTTGATGAGCATTGCAAAGCACTATGAAACTGGAGAGAGTCTCCCTGAGGAAGTGTATAAGAAGCTTCTTGTTGCTAGGACTTACCGTGCAGGTTCTTTGAGTCTACGTCAGGTTAGTGCCAGACGATTAGTTTAGATAGGATATTGCTTACACTACTAAGCACTTTTATTCCCATACATGTTTGCATTTGTACATGTGCCAGCACCACATATACTGCTAACATGATTCCACTTTGGATTTAAATTTTATGGATCTTGATTCTTGTCAGAACTTCACTTCTTCCTATAATGCTTGCTTATAATTTCCATGTTATTTGTAGATACGGTTTGCAAGTGTAGACTTGGAGTTGCACACAAATTATATTCCAGGTGAATCAGAGACCATTTTTGATGTTGATCAAAGGATCTGTGAAAGGACTCAAGTCATCCCACCACTTCCTGAGGACAGATTCCTTTGTAGTTTCCTCCATATATTTGCAGGTAAGTCATTGTAGTTAGTTTACATGCAATGTCTCACAACTTCCACTACCTTCTTATTCCAAACTGATATTGTGACATGAAACTTGTCTTGGCATTTTGTTTATTTTAGGTGGATATGCGGCTGGATACTACAGTTACAAGGTATTTCATTTCTATTTTTTCCTGGTTTAGCAAAAGGGTCACTTTCTCCCTCTCCTTTTGGTTTATTTATTTATTTCATCTCTCTCTCTCTCTCTATGTGTCACTACATGGTTACCAAGATCATTCTACCCACTAGTGATCCTCCATCGTACTTTTGCCATTCAAACTACTAGAAAGGGTGATCCAAATTTAGAAGGCTTGAAGAAATCAACAAATTGCAAATTTACAAAAATAGAATGGAATATTTTACCAATAAAAGCAATCAAAATATTCAATACTTGTTCCTCTCTTCTTTATTTGTTCAAGTATTGGATAAGATTTGCCATTGTACTTTACATGTACCTTACAATAAGCCCACAGACGACACGTGAAGAACTTGAATGAAAGCAAAATATCACCTCAAATAATAGCACATGCATCTACTTAAGCCTAACCTTCACATATCTTGTATCACGGAAGATAATTGCCACATTTTCAAACCTGTACCCCTTGATTATAAGATCAAGGTAACATTGTGCCGGTGTGCATGTTTTGCAGTGTAATGTATGGTGTGCTTTGCTTTTAACTGGTGATTATATCATGTTACATGTTCGGTTTCTGATATTGCTTGGATACAATGGTCAAAACATTGTCATTACTTGGGAGGGAAAGATAGACTCTGGCCTCTTGTCTTTACATTTTTTTTAAGGCATACTTTTAAATGTTGGATATTCATTTTGCAGTGGGCGGAGGTGCTGTCTGCTGATGCTTTTTCAGCTTTTGAGGATACTGGACTAGATAATCCGGAGGTATGTCTGTAATGTTGTTTCATAATGGATTTGCCTCCTAGTTTGTGGTGGCATGATTCATGTCATTTTCTTTCATATCTGATCTATGCGTATATTCCAAAGCACACTATATGTCCTTTATCTATTTCTTTCTTGTGAATTGGTGCATTGTAGTTTAGGATGATGGTTGATTGAGTTACATTGAGAACTATTCAACCTAAATTCACTTCAGGACTTTTAGGATGCATAATCGAGTAACACATAATACCTTTATCATTGAAAACAGGGGGTATACTTCCCGTTTTGGTATCTGGAAAGTCTCACTGAAAATATAGTTAGTTTCTGAGTGTCTCTTTCAAGATGATTTCTCTTTGCATGTCAAGTTCTTGTGCCTTTTAGTACTTATTCAAGTATTTTCCACCTCATCACTTCATGTGCCCGTTAACCATGGCTCATTGTGATGTGACACATGATGAAGGGATGGGCCAAAGCCAAGGAAGACATTTAAGTAAAAGTACCTTCAGTTTCAATATGATGAATTAGCTTTGCTTAAACTTGGGGCTGATTGTATGCATGGGGTAAAATACCAACACAATCCGCCTCTGTCTTGGGCTGCAGAGTAGATTTCCTTTTACCCATTAGCACTTTCCCTTGGGGCAAAGCACAATGATAAGGCTATATGGGATACTGTTGGTTAAAAGTTTGAGAAAAGGTTAGAAATTTGGAAGAGGCTATCTGTCTAAAGGTGGAAGGCTTACCCTTCCAAAGTATACTCTTTTTAATGTTTCGGTGTATGCCATATTTCTCTTTTCAATTCCGAACTCTATGGCAAAGAGAGTTGAGAGCATCCAGAGGAAGTTCCTGTGGGCATGTAAGGGAGATGTAAATGTGAAATTCAGCCATATGATATGGGAGTTGGTGAAACTCCCAACACAGTAGGGTGGCTTGGGCATTTAACAGATTTTAAGAAAGCTTTGTTAGAGAAGTGGTTATGGAGATTTCTCGCTGATGCCAATGATTTGTGAAGGGTTGTGATTGTTAGGAACGACACGGCTCTTAATGGGTAGATGACCGATGATGCTGTTGGATCTTTTGCAGCAGGAGTTTGGAAGGAAATAAGGAGAGGGTGGGAAGTGTTCTTTGGGAGGAGTTTTGAGGTAGGTAATGATGTTGAGAACCTCTTTTTTGCTTGATAAGAGGGACGGTTCTTAACCTTTAAAAAGATGGTTTCTTGATCTGTTTGATTTGGCCATGGATAAGGATGCTCTTGGAAGTGGTGTTTCCATTCAGGGAGGGGTCATTGGAATGTGATTTAATTAGGCATGCCAATGATTGGGAGTTGAGAGCTTCCTTAGTTTTTTCTAACTTTTGGATGGGTGCACATCTTCTTGGATAAGGGAGGATTCAGTGTTTGCATGGATTCTCTCTCAGACCATTGTAACACCAAGAGCTTTTATAAAAGGCTGAGGCTGGACTCTACGGTTGAGGTCAGGGTGTCATTTTCTGTGGAAGACCACTTGGAAATCTGCCATTCGTCCAAGGTTTAGTTTCTTTGCATGGGGGAGGATTTAAACACTATTCTCCAAAAGAGGTGTCTTCTTCTGGTTAACCAATGCATTTTGTAAATTGCTAGAATGGTTTGACTATACATCCTCCCCTTAACCTTGTGGTTTTTATCTGCATCCAGCCATTAATTGTACAGAATTGGGAAAATGTTTGTTCTAGCCTGAGCATTCGAAATATGATTACCTCCTGAGAAACATGCCTAAAGGATACACAGAAAATTCCTCTTTTTCTCCAGTATGAAAGACAAGTAGGGGAGCGTCCTTTTACTGACACTGAACCATTTCATATTGCACAAGTATGGAAGCCTAATCTGCAACAACAAACTGCAACGCCTTGAAGTTCTCCCTGCCATTGGTAGTCAATTATCCCATTGGAAGTATCATTCACCGTTAGGTTGTCCACCCAAATTTGGTACTTTGGTAGGAGTAACTATCTTTCCCTTAGAATCTTCACAATCGCAAACCATGCAGAACAGAACCCCTCTCATTTTCTTTCTGACATAGTTTGGAAGTTATTATTATGATGGATGATTGAATGGGGTCTTCTTAATCACAAGTTTACTTCTTGTGAAAGGTATTTGTGATTTTACCATATAAATTTCTTCTCAAATTTCTCAATGATAGCAATCTTGGAAATAGTTCTTAAGCTCAGCACTTTGTAGAAGGCTCAAGTAGATCATAGACAGAGAACCATAATTGTACCAAAGCCTTATCTTTTTTACTGATCTGATAATTGTACCAAAGAAAAAAAGAAGCTAGAAACTCTTTGCTGACCTCATTCCTATGATTTCAGCATGCTATTATATTAATCTTCGCCTGTGGGAATCTTTGTAAACAAAGCAACACATGCCTAGGGGAAAATTTCTGGCCGGCGTTATGTGAAATAACACATCACTCCTGAAAGGTTGGTAGACTTGGTTGGACAAAGTGTCTCCTAGGCTGATTAACTTAATTGATGATTATACCTCAGCTGATTGGCCTGCCCTCACTTGTCTCATTAGGCCCAAATTTTACCTGCAGTAATTGATCTGTGAGTTTGAATACTTGTGTGTTCACTGTTTGTCTGGGTCAGAGGCATCGAAATATGCTGTGAAAGATGACCATAGTATCAGCATTCAAAGTTCTGCCACCTGGAAAATGACCTTGATGTTATGATTGGGCCATAGCAGTTCAAGATCAGTTTGTACATGGTACAATCCAGAAATATTTCCTTTGACCCATTCATCAAGCCCTCTGCTATAAGGCTCAGATTGCAGAAAGTAATAGGTGTGAGATCCCCATTTGTGCTTAAAACCTCCATAATATGAGTGGAAGAGACAAGTTTCTTCCTAACCCCCAAACAAATCTAAAAGACTAGGATGGACAACCTGTGGAAATATGCATCCATTCCACTAACTTCGACCTCTTACCAAGGGAAAAACACAGCAAGACATTGAGGAGGAAATCCAAGTCACAATATTGGTGGCTTGCTGTAAAGGGTGATGTCATGGCATACAATAACTCCTTTTTTGACTGATTATGCTACAGATTGTTGGTATTGTGCCCATTAAGGATTGTAATCCATCTGTAATATTCTGGCTTTATTACATTTTCAGCTTTTTGAAGAAACTAGACATAAGCAAATATATGGCACTAGGAAGATAAGTTATGAAGGACATCTAAGTTTGTAACTAATGCATGGAGATTTGTAGCGCTCTTTGTAGATTCTCTTTCTTGCAATTTTTTTTTCTTTTTTCGGGGCTTTGTGCTTGACTTGAATTTCAACCTTATGGTGCTTGTAGTGCCATTCTTCTTTTGTTCTACTTATTTGAAGAGCCAAATATGCTAATCATATACTAAAAATTTACTAAGGTTGTGTGGGTTAAAAATATACTCCTCCAATGAGGTAATTGTCTGTGGTTTAAGTTATGGATACCTTTTTACCCTACTATAGTTTCCATCATATTAGTTATGATTAACATTTACTCCTCTTTCTCTCTCTTTAGTTTCTACAACACAGTCCCTCTTGGACTTCTCTTCACCTTATCTCTTATTTCATTCTATTTAATCTAACTAAAACTCTCCTTTCTGGGTTTGTTTTTATTTTAATATTTAAATCCCGATTTCTTTTAAAGAATGGTGGAAAGTAGGTTTTGTGATGTTCTTGTTCTGGGGGATCTATTGACAATTTAGCTGTTTTGTGGACTTATTTTGAAGTTTTGATTATAATTTTTGAGATAGAATTGCTGATTTTGTTTTTTGGGGTGGGGGAGTCTACTTTTGGGTGAAAATATGGGGAGAATGAGGGGGGGGGGGTTTGAGAGAGAGAGAGAGAGAGTCACAATTAAATTTTAGAGAGAGCCTTGTCAGAGAAAATAGGAAGGTAGAGTGGGTGATGAACAATTCATGGTTAACAGATTATTCTTTTTTTTTTGGGGGGGGGGGGGTTGGCTTTCTAGGTTTGGGGATGCGTATAAGATTACCCTGTTTGTCTGTATAATATCATCTGGACAGAACCCAATTTCCATTTTGCATTCCAATCACAGGGAAAGGGGAAAATTGCATGCCTTGTTTAGCTTTAAACCTCTTTTACCTCGTGGGAAACCCTACCTAGAGGAAAAGAATAGCAGGTCTTATCTTTATCCTTTAATCAACAGTAACTTTATCAGAAAGTGATGTTGTGCCAACTGTGCTTACCTTCGTACCTATTTGGAAGATATATATCATTAACAAATTCACTTGATCATTTAGTTTTGGCACGAATATCAAGAATAATAGTTTTAAAGTAATTTGGCAGAAGGCTTTTAATTCACATTGTTTGGAACTGGAGGAATGAAAGTCTAGATCATTCTTCTTTTTCTCCTTATTTTGTTTTATAAACATCTTTGGAGGCATCCTGACCCTGTTGGTAAAATCGCGTTCTGTCAATGTCATGATTGATGATAGTGATACAATTCACCTATTTACCTTTCATATGTTCATTACGATTTCACTTTGGTATTAGACTTTCTTATTTCTGATTTTCACATTGAAATAATCTTCAAGTGGCTGTCATGAGAATTGCTTTATGAACCATGCATATGCCTCGTTGCTAATGATAGCGCTTACTAATTAAGTTGCCTAATTCAATGTCATCAACTGTAACTATGTTTCCTTTAAAAGGGAAATTTCCTTTGGACAAAACGACATCTACT
Organism: Dillenia turbinata; assembly: GCA_037126225.1. Classification (NCBI taxonomy): domain Eukaryota; kingdom Viridiplantae; phylum Streptophyta; class Magnoliopsida; order Dilleniales; family Dilleniaceae; genus Dillenia; species Dillenia turbinata. The sequence goes on along the minus strand of JBAMMX010000018.1, from coordinate 10,003,386 downwards.
GTTCACTTTTCTTATCTAGTGCATCTGTAATTCAACAGGCTGTGAAAGCTACTGGGCATAGGTTTCGGGAGACCATACTTGCTCTTGGAGGTGGAAAGCCACCGCTGGAGGTTAGAAATAATATATGTATTTTTGCATTTTTTCTCGCATGATCTTTTATAACTTGATATGAGAAGGGCTTTTGTTCTTCAGTCGGTTTGATACCACGTATTATCTTGGAAGACTTGAATTTTGTTGCCCTGAAATCGCTGATATCTGCTGTTATAGGTGTTTGTGGAATTCCGGGGGCGTGAACCTTCACCAGAGCCTCTACTCAGGCACAGTGGTTTATTGCCTGTCACTGCTGCATAAGTCCGTTAGTTAATCAACAAATCTGCAGGGCTTGTTACTTCAAGTCAAGGGCATGTGCTAGACTAGTTGATTCTAGAGGCCTAAATCAGCCATACACATCTACAGGATCTTTCTGCAGTTCAGCATAGTGAAAACTTTGTGCGAGACCCTTGTATACTCTGGACCTGATACTTCTGTCCATCAACTATAAAATAAACAACACTTGATCTGAAACAGATGGTGTTTGAGGTATTATGCTTGGTTGAGCCTAAAAGGCTTCTATGGTGGCTGATTTATGGGCGTTCTTATTATTTAGTACAAAGGAAAATGTCTGAAGTTGGTGATGGACATTCTGGTCGAATCGGGTCATTGATCTCTGTGTGTTCGGGTGTAGGGTCGAAATTGGGATCGACTTTTTTTTTTTTTTTTTTTTTTTTTTTTTTTTTTTAAATCCTATTTTTGTTTTTATCTAACGCTATATTATAAAAAATGGCTTATTTGGTAACTTAATTTAAAAAATTAACTATACTAAGAGTGATTTTAACTATTTAATTGTATAATTTTATCATCACATATATTGTTGTATACTATATTATTCATGAATTAAACTTTATATTACTCTCAATAACTTCATATTACTTTTATAATATCAAAATACGATTTATATAAGATATAACACTATTTACCATATGTGAAACTAAACTCTCATTAATTTGAATAATACCTATAACTTTTTTGTTAATATTTCTTTAAATAAATTTTAACTAAACCAAAAAATTTTGATAAATTTGAGTTATTGTCGATTATAGTTATATTATACTGTAGTAAATTAAATAATAAGTATAACTTTTATATTAATTAATCCAATGAAAAAGAGATGCAATCATTAAACTATATTTGTGGGTATGTAATAATAATCTGAAAAATTAATTAAAAATTTTAATGCTAATTACTTAAGATTTTTAGATTATTTACGGTTGTTGGACTTGTGTCTGACATTAATCTAATCCTATAATTTTTCAAATCATTAGGGTTTTTGGTAACAAAACTCAAAACCTTGACTTTTTTTTTTTTTTTTAATACTTGGGTCAAGTTTTAAATTCGGATTGGCTTTAGCCATTTTCTCTCTCTGTTAGAACATATGTAGCACAGATGATTCGGCATTAATATGTATGTGTTGAAAAGTCTGAAGCTGCAATGGTTGGTGTACTCGACCCACATCCCTTGTCTTAGCTAGGACTCCGAGACATCCATTTAATGACCACGCCACTCTCGACACCAATATAGTATTTCACCTTAATTTATTTATTTTTTAATTCAGACTCTTTTCTAAGAAAAAAAAAATAGAAATGCAATAATAGGTTGTGATCGTAAATTTGGTAAATGAATAAGAATATAATGGCTGTGTAACAAGTTGTTAGGAAGTTAATCATGTGATAATTTTAATGTCGCCTTGCCTTCAAAGTTTGGTGGTTTTAGAGGAGTGAATTGGTTGGCAAGGAACACTCTCACTCTGACCCACATAAGAAAATACAGAAGACAAGCTAGTGAAATCATGAAATCAACAATTACGTACCTACCCACCTCGTTTTTCCATCTCGACAACATTATTTATCAATCTTATCTTCTCATCTACAAAACATTTTAATTAACATAATCTGTTCTCATACACTATTAGTACATTTGGAAACTGTTATTTCTTAATCCCATGGTAGGCTTGGGGTAAATTTCTAAATACATTATACAAATCTTTTCTTTGATTACGGATTGTTTGGTACTCTCCCTCTTGTTTGATTTTGGACTCTCTCTCTCTCGTGATGGCGAGAGCAGGAGGAATAACAAACGCTGTGAATGTAGGGATAGCAGTTCAAGCTGATTGGGAGAATCGAGAATTCATCTCCAACATTTCCCTCAATGTTCGTCGTCTCTTTGACTTCCTCGTCCAATTTGGTACTTCCCCTCTTCTGATCTCTCTCTTTCATTCATTCCTTGACTTGCCATCAAAATTTCAGATCACCCCACTTCGAAAGTTTTTCTGGGCAATTCTTGTTTTTCTTTATTAAACCTAGACAAGTATATAAATGCCATTTTGGACTCTGATGTTCTGGGTTTTGTCATTTTGTTGTACCAATTGCATACGTAGGTTTCCGATTTCATAATTGTCTCCTATGTTACCCTAGTTTAAATTTTACTTCTCTTGTACAGATCAAGATCATGAACGTTTTGAGTTGGTTTTCTGAGCTGCCCTTTCTCACTATCATGGGCCTGCCAAACATGCCCTAACTCATGTTGATGTTCATTGCTAGATTGCGTTCCAAATATGAGCCAAATTTTGACTTAAATTTTTGGTTTATTAAGTACAAATTTCTTTCTGAGATGGGCTCCATGAAAATATGCCCAAGAATTGGTTACCAATTTAGGAGTGGAGAAACTTCTTACTACAGAATTTTGGCATGAATCAAGGCTTTTTTTTTTGGGGGGGGGGGTCTTAGGCGTGGGGTTGACGATCCTTGTCTTCAAATTTGATGTTTCTTGTGATTTATGTCCACAATATTGCATAAGGATTAATGACCCGGACTCTCATGATGCTTTTCAGAGGCTACGACAAAAGGCAAATTAGCATCATTGAATGAGAAGCTTGATACACTGGAACGTCGGTTGGAGCTGCTTGAAGTCCAAGTTGGTACTGCAACGGCAAATCCCCAACTCTTCACTTGATCCTCTGTTATTGGCATCTGATGAATCCACTTTCTAGTTCGCCTGTTGAGTAAGGTTTCAATTGTTTGTGTTCTACTTGTGCTATACTGAAATACAGATACTCCTGTTGTCATCATAAGTATGTCATATAATTGTTTGAGGAGATGCTATTGGTTTAAGGCCTAGTTTGCTGTATATTTCGTTCATGTGATAAATCATTGTTTACTCTCCTTGTTTGTTTGGAAATATATAAAGTTGGAAGCCATGTTGACATATGTTAATTTCTCAAATATCTCAAATAGTAGTAACTACATTCATGCATACTTAGCCCTTAGGCTGTATTCGAAAGTTGAGGGGACAAGAGAATTGAGGAGAAAGGTGGTGTTGTTTGGATGATTAAAATAATTATGGAGGGGGTGGTATTACTGCTGTGTTAAAATTCTGTTGGGTTAGCTTGCTTATGTATTTGTATAAGATTTAATGGTTCATGCACATAGATGACCCCCAAAAAGATTGATGCATTAAATTGCACATTTTTGTTAAGTTTCATTCCTCAAATGATAGAAGACTCACATTTGATGGGTGGACTGGATGGTCACCATTTATTGAGTGCCCAAAAAAAAAATGTTCACAACATATAAAAGGGTTTAGAAAAAGGAAAATAACACCTAGCAGACAGCTGATGACCATGATAAATTTCAACCTTGCTGTGATTAATTTCAACCTTGTTGTGATTGCTTTCAATCCCTAAATTCTCAATATGTTTGAAATTGACTTTTGATTTAATAGTTACTAAAAAATTCCGAGAAAATGTGACAACAGATAAAGTACTCGTTAATGAATATTTCCGCGGGTTAAAAGCAGCTGCGGCATGGTCCCCCCCCCCCCCAAAAAAAATTCTGCCTTCCCTCCTTATTGGAGAACATTTCCAAAGATTATGGGACGGTACTTGACCTCCTCTCCCCTTCCTTCCCCTCTTAATCCCCTTAGGTTAGAGTTCGAACGAAACTATTTTGTCTTGCTGGGTAATCTGTGATCTTCTTGTTATTTCTCATGTCCTTGCTGTGCAATCTGTAAAAATCCCATTCTATTCAATCCTGTATCAAATTTATTTTTCTTTTTATTACCCTGAACTTGTTCTCTATACCTCAAATAAAAAAAAAAAAATGCCTCTTTGTTGCCTCCCTCTGTAATCAAACACCAGTAAATTCATCTAGAGCTGTTTCGTTGTTGTTAAAGATCCTGTTCTGGCTCTGAGAACAAGCCTGTGTAGGCAATTGCATTAGGGGGAGCAATTCCATATTGTTGAAAGAAATTATGCCAAGTTTATCCTTTAATTAAATTTCTCCGTGTGGTTCTGCTTAATGCATGTGGGCTCTCACAGAGAATGAACTAATTTATAGGAGAGAATTGCTGGAATACACTTGTTGCTAGTAACTCAAATCTAGTAACTGACAAATATATACAACTATTGCTTATAGTTGATAAATTTTGATATACTGGATTTACATAACTTGGAGCATCAATTAATTGTTGATTATTATTATTATTATTAAAATAATATACCAGACATAATCTTGAAATTAATTTGGTGCATTCATCAGAAACATTCCCATGTTTCCCCGCTTTTATGCTGCCAACACCATGTTAAAAGTTAATCAACCACTTCCTAGTGTGGTCTATGGTTGACAAAGCCTACTACACCAAGGTTGCAGGAAAACAACCAATATATTTTCTTGTAAAATGTAGATTGCATTGTTGGTATATCATTACCAAAACTTGTTTTCTAAACCAGCTGATTAATCTAGTATTTATAGGACTCATTTATAATAAGGGGTCCGATCACGTGATTATTTCAATAAATGCCCCTATTCTTCCATATGGGAACACAGCAATTAATCCAGTAGGATACTAGAAACATTTATGGTACTCCATTTAGTATATAAGGCATAATTTGCAGACAAAAGCATGCATCAACTGTTAGCCGCTGTTTACTAATCTGGACTCTTGGTGCACAAATACAATGGAGGATATAGCTACCTTGTTTCTTCTTAAAGGTGCTGCAGAAAGTGGAAGTTCTATCTACTATTTAGCTAAATGAAAATTGAGCAGAAAATGAGTTGCAGTCTCTCATCAAACAACTGTGGAGACAACCCCGTTCATGCTAGTATCTTATACTGTCATGGGGCTAGCTGAAATGGAATTGAAGTGCGCGGTCAAATCACCTATCTTGGTTGTGGAGGACCCAAGGCTTGTGATGGGATGGGTGAAGGTTCTGCTGGAGATGCTGTGTGAGGTAGACTAATTTTTCTTTCAATTGAGTAGCGGCGAGAGCCTCCCAAGCTGTCAATGGACTTCATGTATTCGGATGCATTGTTCTCAATGATCAAAGCATCCTCCAATTCCCGCACAATGTCAGACATGCACGGTCGGTAAACTGAGAAGGGTTCAATGCAGGCTAATGCCACCTCCACCACTCTCCACATGGCTTCCGAGTGATATCCTCCCTTGATGCTAGGGTCTACAATATCATCGATCCTTGCATCCCTTATAAATGGTTTGGCCTGAGAAAGAAGATTGGAGAGCGATAAATAAAAATAGAACATGCTTATATGATTGTGTATGTGTTTGTATCTGAATCTTTACATGGCAAAATTCAAGACCATACTACCTTTGTGAATCATAATGGAAAGCGTTTAGCTGCAACATGAAAGTTAAAACAGAAAATAACACCATACCCATTCAACCAAGCTCCACTCATTGCGAGGCCTGTGTATGTTGAGTGGCTCGCGACCGCTTATGATCTCCAGCAGAACCACACCAAAGCTAAACACATCGCTTTTTGCGGACAAATGCTGAGTCGAATAATATCTACATAACACAAAAAATGGGAAAATGTTTCAGGATATAACATATAGCTTATGGAGTAAAATTTCCAGTAAAGAACTTACTCAGGATCCAGATAACCAGCAGTTCCTCTTATTTCCAGAGAAGCTCCACTATCCCCTTCTTGTGGAGCATATTTTGAAAATCCGAAGTCTGCAACCTTAGCAGACATGCTATGATCCAGGAGTATGTTGCTTGATTTCACATCCCTATGAATAATGCATCGACCAGCAAATGTGTGAAGATGCAGCAGACCTGTGCAATGGATCGAAATGCTCTTTAACAAATCAATAGTTTTCGCAAAGCGATTCATTTTTGTTTAGCTCCAGAGGTAATAATGTCCAGAAAGAGCCAACTACCAAAGTTACTGGATTTGAGATGAATAGAATGTCAATTCAGATACTGTAAATTCTACAACTGACTTGTTCTGTTTGGGAAGGAAAGGTAGAGAAGGAGAGGGGAAGCGAATGTAGCACTGAGCCTGATAATCTAGTACTAGCATTCTGTCATCTAATGATCTAGAACTTAAAAGTTCAGGATCTAATATTACAGACGCTCTAGTGCTATGGTATGAAAAAGATCTATGAAAAATCTTGTCCTTTTCTCTGCATTTCAAACATAGCATGAAGCAGAGATGCAAAACCAAAATAAAACTTGCCTCGAGCAGCACCAAGAGCAATGGAGAGCCTGGTTGGCCAATCTAAGGTCTTCCTTTTTGATGCCTCTCCTGTTAGTACAAAACTTGTCATCAGAAAAATGAAAATTAAGAAAGACCAGATAATAAGTTACACATTGACAAGTGATACCATAAAGGCGATCTTGCAGTGACCCATTAGACATAAATGGATAAACCAGAATCTGCTGCTCTTTCTCACAACAATAGCCGAGAAGAGGAACCAAATTCTCATTCCTAATAAGCGACAGAAGATTTAGCTGAAACATAAACATTGCCAATATTTTAAGAACAGAGGGAGGCAGGCAAATTTGAGTGAGAGACTTATCTGTGAATATTTAGAGCTAATATTCAACATGAGTGAAGTCCTACCTCATTCTCAAATTCGCGAGTGCCCTGTGTGGATGTGGCTGATCTGACCTTGACGGCTACTTCTTGACCATCAGGTAGTGTACCTCGATACACAGATCCAAAACCACCTTCGCCTATCAAGGTTTTGTACTTGCGAGTGACATGTTCAATGTACTCCAGTGTAAAAACTTCAATTGATATTGATTTCAAAAGCAGATCATCGTTGCTGGGTAAAGAGAACACTACATCTGCATTTTCAGTGAGATACAACCAGGATAAGTTGAATATGGTTGTATGATTCAACAACTAGCAGAAAAAATCAGGTCTTGAGTAAAAGCAACCACAGTTATTGTCTCAGGAAATGAGACTCAATCAATACAGTATGCTGATCAGTTGCCCTATAATAAAGGCAATTTTATTTGATCTCACTTCCATTTCTAGCACTGGGTTAAACAAGGACAGATCCTGGGAAGGTTAGTCCACACAAATGAGGGGTGGCACTTTCTCATCTCCCGAAATAACCTTGTATAGGCGGGATTTCATCTCAAGATCTCCTGATCCTACCTATACGTTCTTTATTTGAACCAGCTGGTACCTACATGAAATTATTATTATTATTATTATTGTTATTATTATTATTATTATTTTTGTTGCTTGATAAACATTTCTGGATGTATTAAGCTAGATCAAAACTTTAACATCAAACTCTAATAGCTAGTAATTGTCACTGGTTTGGAGAAAGAAGGCAGTATGTGTCAGGTTGACGTTGACCTTGTCTGATCTCTCATTGTAGTATGGCAGAATCCATAATCTATAGCTAGATCAGCAAGCATCACTGAGAATACTCATTTGTTTCTTCTCAATCTAAATAAGTATAATAACTTCCGCGGTAGCACATCTAACTTGCCAAAGAGAAAAAAATATATATCTAAATGAGTACACATTTTCTCTGGCGTCCTGACACTGCACTAAAAAGAACTTGAAAGCATAGCTGAGTTTAGGTTACTCACTTGTGGCCATATTATGTCCTTTCGCTTCAAATTTTTTATGATCTTGAAATTTCCGTCTATAAAAGCAAGTGAGGAATCCCACAACAATACTAAGCAAGATGGAACCACCGATGACAGTGCCTATAACAAGCACTGGTGCTGACTTTGAAGATCCTTGAGCACCACATACTCCACCACTGAAATGATTCACTTAAAATATCAGAAATCTCCTCCATTAGTATTTTTAGTGCTTCTAGAAAATTTAAACGCATGGATTCCATACTCTGTCATAAGCCTTGAACTATATAAGCTGGAGGGGAGTGTGTTGTTGAGATCAGAATTGCAACCATAAAGCCTAGTAGAAAAACATAAAAAAATGGTCGCACATGTTCATAAATTCTATAAAGCACTATATGATAAAAAATAAAACTTAATATATATATATATGTATGTATGTTTGTTTGTATGTATGTATTTATATATAAAGACTTACAATATCTTCAAACTAGGAAGTGAGACAAGAGAGTTTGGAATTGACCCCACAAGGCTGTTGTGACTCAGATCCCTGAAAAATGTCCATCGGTTAACAAATGGAAATATCGACCCTTTTGCAACATCTAATTTCACTAACTTATGTCAATGGTTGTTAATATTGGAATTCTATTGAATTAATTCTAAGATTATAATCATAGAATCGAGCACGAATTCTACCAAAATTTTGAATTAAATTGCTCACAAAATTGTGAGATAATTGAAATTTCAGATCCTACATAAAATTGACCTTGTAGATAGAATAAAGAGTGGATCATGTCCAATGCCAGTGCTCATTATACTCTTGCAGGTCAGTAGTTTTGCTAAAAAATTTCGTTGATTTCAGTGGCCATTTTTTTAGTGATACTTCCCCAGTGTAAACCATGAAAAATACTAAGGAACAAAATCATGCTTAAATACTGTGAACCTGTCACAGCAATGAGTGAAAGTGATGACCTTATCCAACCATTTCCAGAGCTTGTCCTTGAAAGTATGCAGTAACTAGAAGCTCAATGTTATGGACAAATATTAAATTCCATGCCAAAAACAAGCATCCTTTGATGAAACTAAAAGCATAATCAAATAATATAAACTGAGTTTGAAAGAAGAAATTACACTGATGCCAAGATGGAAGCATTGGGGAATGGCGGAATGCCATGATTGAGGAGATTGTTGCTCAGGTTCCTTTACACCACATATAAGTTGTTGATAGAAGATAGCCGTTAAAATTTGGACTTAATGCAAAAAGGGGGGGGGGGAAGAAATGAAAAAGTAGTAGCCGCACATACAATGTCTGTAGATGGATTAGCCGAGTAATGCTCAAGGGTATTGAACCTTCAAGTTGCTTAGAAGAGAGATCTCTGAAAAGCATGAAAAAATGGCAAGCAAACAAATGATTTTACATAACGCCCATGAAACAAATGAAGAAACAAACTTACGATCCTTAACTATAAACCCAACTCCAAGATCTTCAAAGGACTTACAGCTGAGTGATCACCATGCCACTGCCCCCATCAGAGTGTTGACAAACCAAACCTTGCCAAGGATTTATGTCACATGGGTCTCCGGACCAAGTATTCAACAAGTTGTTATCTGGGTTAGACATCAATAGCTCATCCCTCACTTCCGTAATTACATCCGCTGAAATCAACAGAAATTTATTGAATCTCTCAAATTTGAAGCCACTATTCATGCAATCAAACAAGAAGAACCTAAACAAATAATTAACACTGAACCAAGAGTTTTGGCTCAAACTGTCACCTGAATGATTCAAAATCGTTCAATATAATAAAGGCCTGGGTTCGAGTTTGGGTTGTCAAGCGAGAGAGAGAGAGAGAGAGAGAGAGTCCCAAAAAGTTATACAAAATTGTGAAGTTCTATCCCATTTCTTGCGAGAAATGTGCGTATGTAATTTTAAAAATTAAAAATTTTTTTAAAACAACTAAAAAAAAAAAAAATTCATTTTTAATACTCACATATCGGATTTTTAAAATCTGATATGTACCATTCACGTGAACAGTATCATGTTGAAATTTCAAAACTCAATATTAGAAATAGATAAATAGTATGTGTTCAAAACTCGACATGATATTATTCATGTGAATAATGCATATCGAGTTTTGAAAACGACGGTAGAAATGAAATTTTCATTTGTTTTATTTTTTTTTAATTTTTAAAATTATATCCCTATATAACTCCATCTTCAAACCAAAATAATTATAATTTTGTTTCCTGGAAAAACAAGTGAACTACCAAAACAACGTGCAATTTCATTAACCGTAGAAAAGAAAAGGGTAAAAATTTTTTGACATTAATAACTAACAAGATTTTGTAACGTGACGAAGAAAAAGGAAAAAAAAAAAAAAAGTCTATTTCTAACTCTATATGCGAAGTTGAAATTTGCGAGGACAAAAAAGGCAAGGAATTTTGAATAGAATTCTATCTCGTAATTACTGGTAAATAATAAAATTCAAAATTGAATGCCATAGTTTACTCAGGGTTCCAAGCATGAGATTTCATCAAATGTTAAATTAGAAAATCCAAAACTTACCATCTTGTTGAACAGTGGCATCAACCCTAGAGTGAACCAGCAAAATCTCATAAGCATTCAAAAGGGGTCCCAAAATGGAGCCATCAGGAGCCTTAATTAGGGTCAATTTGAAAGACCCATTTGATGTGAAGTTGCAAACAGCTTCTCTGTAACTGGACCCACCACCCAAGATGTCAAAACCTTTAAATTTCTCATTATTGTTGATGTATATATCAAACACCCTTTGGCCAACTTGAACAGTACTGTTAAGTTCCAGAAAGTAAAGGACAGCAGTGTAATTGTACGACGCTGTCTCAACTTCCTGATTGAATTCCAATATCTGTGGATCATACAATGCTGTCTGCAGAACCTCCGCCGGGACTGGTGTGTCAATGGGTATGGCGGCTGCGGGTGATGATGTCATGGGCTGATATGGGCTTGCGTCCGTTGTTGGGCTCCATATCCGATCATTTGGGTCATCTGGGTACCTGTAATCGGATAAATTGAGGAAACCTGGTGAACTGAAAATTTTGCATTATTAATAAAGCAGCTTCTCATACATGGTAAGTTTTATGGCAATGCTCGGAGAAGTTAGCGATGCTCGTTGCCCCTCATTCCCTTTACTCGAAAGCACAAAAAAATCTCACTTAGGATAACTAATTAAAATAAATTGTATGATCCTGATAGCCAATTGCGTATTTGTTTTCCTACGCATCCGTTGCACTTGCCCTTTATGTTGGTAATCCAAGTATGAGTACAACTGACGTCTTGTTCATTCGGTGAAAAGAATTTATCGCTCGATATTTTAATCAAAATATCACGTTCGAGACTTAGGAACGTAAGAACAAATATAAAAAAAGTTTACCTCTTAATGGATCAAACAGTTAACTTGAATCGAATTAATCAAAACTGATTAGTTATAAGATATTGATCGGTCAAGAAAAAATATCAAGTACAACGGACTAGGCTGGTCAATCACTTAGATAAATAATCAGCACACTTCGATAAACGAGTTCAAAATAAATTATATAATTCTAATTCTCAATTGCGTATTTCTTCTACTAGAAGTAGGCATGCAATGCATCTATTTAATATTGACCAGACTTGAACATGAGCAAAATTAAAAACTTTACGTCTCCGTGGAAACAGTTTAGTAATTACAACTCCTACCTCCAATCTAAAGATTCAAATATCTGTCTAACAAAAAAAAAAAATTTGAAAACTTTACTTGATCAGCTAAGCTCACCTAGTTGCAAGAGTGACCGTCCAATTAGGCGCAAGTAGGCCTATGTTTGCTCCTTATTAGAAGCCCTGCCCATTCCCATCCATGCATAAATGGCCTAATTTGAACGGGGCTTTAGGTCATGACATTTATCATTGGATGGAAAATGCCCAAACTTGAAGTTGTAGGATGATGTTGATGTTTTTGCTAATTGCCTTTTACCTTAGTTCACAGCCTTTTCAAAAATATGGTCAATAACTTTAAGAGCTAATCATGATTAGGTCTTTTCAACCCTTTTGCACAGAAAAAGTGCATAAAAAGGCCATTGACATTGGGATGTCATCGGCATCCACCAGCCAGCATAGCATTCTTGCAATTTATTAATTTATTTTAAGTTCAAAACCTTCTCTTTTTTTTTTGGGGGTCATTGTGAAGCTACTTCATCCACAACAGCAACGAAAAGCACAAAAAGCCTAATACTAAAGTCTAGAGAACATACCTAATCACTTGTGTTGAATTTCCAACATTAACTCTGCTCCCCACTTTGAGAATGCTGAAAGGTTCTCTTTGCAAATACTCTCCATCACTCAAAGGCCTCAATTCGAGCAGTGAAATATAAGGATCTCCAATTCCCTTCACTAAGCAAAAGTCTGTATAATGATAAGTAGCCCTGAAAATTCCCTCTATCACTTGGTCTTCATTTGTAGAATTCACTTGTCCAATTCGAGTCACACCAATCAAGACATCAAAGGCTGCAACTTGACCCACAGAAATAAATGTACCCCTTATTAGATAGTCTTGATCCTTGGTTGTGTTGAGGTTAAAACACCATAGTTTGTTGGCTAAGGTTGTGTCAAAAGTTCTGGCTTTGTTGTAGCTTGTGAAGTTCTGCACTGGCCTTGGTATGCTTACACAATTTTCGGTGTCCGGGAACCAAGTTTTATCAGACATCCAACTTATGTTCCTTTGATCTGTAATAGCTGATTCTGCACAACAATTTATGCTCACAAAACCTGCACCAAAATTGATCTAAGTTTAACACAAAAAATGTTTAATCCAATTATCACTTTTGAAACATACAACCTCACACATAAAACTCAACTATGTCACATCCTTCCAAACTATTTATGAGACTCAAAAGTGAAATTAAAATAATCTCTCTCAGCCCACAAATCAAAGATCCACCACATTGTGTGAGATGGATCTATTGAGCAGTTATAAGTTTACAATTTTACCGATATGATATCATGATAGATTAAATCATATTTTATGCTTTGAGGTCGTGTGAATGATCAACTTCCAGTTTTGCTAATTGTACTAATAATCAAGATCAATATCATCCGCCTTTGTTACTTCTATTGAAATTTGCCAGCAATCTATGTAAGTTCTTAGGATTCTATGATTAGGGTAAACGTCAAAAATACTAAATCATTACTGGGTCGACACAAATTTAATTAAAATATACAAAAAAAAAATAAAGAATAAAACAGGAACAGGGTAATCAAGATATTGAAATAAATCAAATCTATCAAAGAGAATTTATTTGGTAGAAAAAAGGGTATTGAAAATCGACATAAACTGACCTTCCTGTGCAGAAGTTGATTGAATGAGAAGGATGAGGGAAAGGATCAACAAGTCAACCACCAACTTTGGATTAGTCCGATGTCTCAATTCCTCCATCATCCACATATTACCTTGATCCAGATGTTCTCCATAAGAGCATTTATTATCATCATCAATACATTTTTTTTTCCTTTCTCAACTCACAATCATGAACTCAAAGATCATTTTCCATGGGTACAAATCCGTAGCTTCAAAAAAGAAAAGCCTTATTTTAAAACCATACTACAAAAGCACGTATATGGAATATATAAACTATGATCTTATAGTTGATCAAAAAATGTATGAAAATTAAAAAAAAAAAAGGACAAGGTTTAGGAGAAGAAGAGATGGGAGAAATTGAGTTTGACTTGCAATGTGGGAATTGCAGAAGCGACGGGAGGAAGATATGAGAGAGAGAGAGAGAGAGAGAGAGAGAGAGAGAGAATAATGAAGAAATCAATCATTGTCAAATGGATTAATTAATTGGTTAAATCGCTATTAGTAAAAAGTTGTTACATATAGTGGTGGGGTTATGTTGATGACTAATTATTTTATTAATTAAATATGGTTTTTTTTAAAAAAAAATTAGAAAAAAAATGGCGGAGCAATCCTTCCTATTCGTCTCTCTCATTGTTTGGTACCATGGATTCAACATCAATTGGAAAAAAATAAGAACAGCTTTGTGTGACCTTTTTTTATTTTTAATTTTAAAATTAAAACCCCTCAAATAAGTTCAAATTTATTAATAAAAAAAATATGGTCTTCTTTGCGTATGAAAGTTAGCTTCTTGTGATCACTCTGGGAAGATTTCCAAAACGAGTTTTCTTTTATTTATTTATTTTTTTTACGTAAAAATTATAAAAATTGTAAAAATACATATCCTACAAAAATTTGAATTTTCTTTTATTAATTTCTTTTGGTTGTATAAGGATCACGAAAATGATAAAAAATGCTCGATACTTGAGTAATAACTCTTTACTATTCGGTTTCCTTTTAGATGCAAAAACCTTAGAACCTCTATTTTCTAATGGGAACTTGACTGTTTGAGAAAAATGGTTTTGATGTATAGTTGTGGAAGATTACAAATAATATTTGAAATTATAATTTTTATAATTATACATACATACGTACATACATACTCTCCCCCCTCTAATGTTGAGTGACCCAGATTTGCAATCAAGGGCCGATGATCTTATTTCAAATTTTTTTATAATTTTTCATCTGATAGTTTGACCAACTTTGGGGTATAGTACTTCAAAATAAGTGTAATATTATATGAATTAAATGTTTTATGAACTAAATAAATTAAATTTAACGTGACAAAATATAAGAATTTTTTTAATTTGAGTAATTTTAAATTAATACGAATATTTTTCAAATTAAACAAAAATATTTCAATATTATATATCATAAATTGTCATGTTTAAATTTAATTCACATAACATTAACTATTGTCAAGCCTATTCACATTGAGAAAAGGAGGACACTATCGTTCAAGAGGTTTTTGAAAAATTATGTTAAGATGATGATTAACTTTGTCAAAATTATACCAATATCTAGTCAATTCGGTGGCTAAATATTTGCATTTTTAAATAAAATTTTAGATTTGAGTTTTATATATATAGAAAACAGATATTGAAAGAGCATTGTCTCTTAAGAATCAAATCCGATTCAAATCAGATTTAGTTGAATTTAACTAATTATTGAATATCAATAGTTTTTTTTTTTAAAAAAAAAACATTTCTCAAAATCACAAACACAATTAAAATTGGCCTTTTCTCCGTTAAATGTTACATATAACAAAAATTAATTAATATAATAATAACTTATATTTATTAAACTATTTCATAACTCTTTCAAAAGATTCTATTTTTTATTAGAAATCTTAATGAGTAAAATATGATATCGTTTTACATGAGAGAGAGAGAGAGAGAGAGAGAGAGAGAGACGGGTTACCCAACAGAAAGGCCACCTCAGCGCTGACGCCCTTGCACCAGTCCGAGCCATGTTACGTGGTTAAAATATTTAGCACTGGCAACCAAAACAAAAATTTTATTTTATTTAGAAATTAAAAAAAGAAGAAAGGAGCAGAAAATTACAAATTCCTTAGTTTTTAACTCTAATTTTCACGTAAATATCACCAAAAATCTGTGGGCAGGTGGTGGTGGGGCGGTGTTACCATGCCACTTGAAGTCCCTCTTAAACACTGCTCGAGTTGAGAAGACATAGAGAGGTAAACAAAAATAAATATTTTTTCTTAATTTTTTATTTTCCCTTATTCTTCTTTTCTATACCTAATCCACACCTAAAGGTGTAATCGAGTCGAGTCGAGTCGATACACTATTTTACTCGATTAGGCTTGATTAGGAAATTGTCCTATTCAATATTTGACTCGAATTCGATCGAGTCTGAATTTTCAAACTCGAACTCGATTCGAAAAGAATTTACAATACTCTAACTAGGCTCGATTAGCCTCGATTGGGCCTGATTAAGATCGAGTTTGAATGTAAACTAAAATTTAATATATTTAGACTCGAGTTCGGTTTAACTCGAATTCGATTTGATTAGACTTGCGAGCATTTTGAGTCGAGTATTTTTATAATTGAACTCGACTCAATGCTTAAATTAATATACTCAAACTCGCCTGAAATTCGACTAAAACTCGATTAAATCAAGACGAATTCGAGTATGGCTCGAGTCAAACTTGAACTACTCTCACGAGTAGTTTGACTCACTTACACCCGTAACCACACCCTTACTCTGGTAATCAAAAAGAATTATGGGGTTCTTTTTTCCATTTTTCTTTTGTAATACTGACATCTTGTAATTTTAACCATATTACATATTATTTGTTTAATTTTATTATGAACGAGGACCGTATGGGTCCATTTCATAGGATAATTTATTCTTTTCTTGGTGACGATGACTTTTCAAAAATTTTCCAAATTCTTAATTATCTAGAGAGCTAGAAATTCAGAATTAAAATAACAAATATTTAATATGGTTTCAAAATTTTGTAAAGATTATCTTTCAATCTTATATGGAATAGAGGTGAGTATTATTTATGATATATAAAAGTTTTTTAATATTAATGTTTTTTGTTTTCGAAACGTTTTCTATTTTTAAAATGTTTTTCAAATATTTCAACTTATTAAATTAATTATTATTAACATAAAATTTTTTATATTTATACATTTTTTATATTTAATAAATTATTTATTTATTTAATTAAAATTTTTATTTTTATATTATTTATCTAATGATTAATAATTACATATTTGATCATTTTAGATTTTTATTAAAAAATATGGTTATTCTATTATTTTCATAAAATATTAATATTTATATAAAAATTTTTATTTTTTTGTCTTTACGTATTTGTCTATATTTTTATTTTCTGTATTGTTACAAAGTGTCATATTCCCTATCATTTTCTATCCGTTTCCATTTTCTTATTTCTATTTTCCTATAACCTAAGGTGTTGTTTGTCCTATCATTTAAATAATCGCATTTTGTAAATATTTTATTTGGACTATAACAGTATGTTTGGATGGAAAGATTTGAAAAGAAAAGAAAAGATTAGGAGAGAAAACTGTTTATTTTTTTTCGTTTGGGAGTTTTATGTAGAAAGAAAAAAAAGAAAATGAAGTGATTTTTAACATTAAAAATTTTCTTCCCAAAAGTGGGAAGAAAAGGAGAAAAAATGAGAGAAAAAAAAGTTGTCTCATAAATATACAAAATTTACCATTTAAAAGTTAAAAGTAAAATATTTTATCTTCAATGAATCTCATTTCATTTCATTCATAAAACTTCCAAATAAAATAGAGAAAAAATTAAAATTTTCTCTCATTTTCTTTTCCCTCCTAACTAACGTTTTCTTTTCTCTCTAAAACTTCTAAACATACTGTAAGTGTATTATTTAAATGATCAACGATGTAATTTCATTTTTTAATAGGGTTTCAAATATTATTAATTTTATTATATTAAGTGTACTCTATGAAAAAGTCGATATCTAAAATATAAACGTAAAGAAAATGCAGTACATTTTTGTAATTTGCCAAAAAAAAGTTTCTTTATTATTTATATTCAAAATTTGTTATAATTTTTTCCACCAAATCCGAAGAATTAAAATTTAATTAATTTAATTATTAATTCATTTGATTTTTTGTTTTTTTAATATTATACTAAAGAATAACCGTTGCTCCGAAGTCAATTTGTCATCGTCATAATAGTCCAAAAACGTAATAAGTGAACGGTAACAAAAAATTCCAAAAAACCATTCTTGAATTTGGTGCCAAAGTTTCTGATCAGCCATCAGAAAAGTGTGTAACTTGTACACTACCATTACACTGTAATAAGATCGAACCAAATTTATTACAAAATTTTAATATTTTTTGTATTATAATTCAATTTTTAATATAATTTCATATTTTAATACCGATAATTTTTTACTTAATTAGACCAAAATTTGTCTCTTTTTTTGTTACAAAGAGAGGAAAAGGAATTAATTTCTAAAAAAAACATACTCTAAATATCACACACGGTGGTGTACCTTGCTGAAAGGAGAATAGAATTCATGAACACCAGGCGCGTTGACAATGAGTCATGTATTAGGGTATTCCCCTCCGAGCCGAAAGGAGAGAAAAAAAAAAAAAAATTGGGAATTCTATTTGATTAGCATCGAGGGTATATTATTATTATTTTTTTTTTATTTTTACCCGATATCTGAAATTTTATCCTGATTAATCTGAATTGTCGAATCTTTTAAAACTTGACCTGATGACTAATATATTAAAAATATAAAAAACACCAAACATTTTGGGAACGGATAGTACCTACCCAAGTGGACGAGAAATGCTTGACCAAGACCTTGAATCCTTGAACTGAATTATTTTGACTTTAAATATTTCCCATCATAATTAATAATTCCGATGGCAAAAAAGTGCTTTTTTAGTTGGGTCTGCATTACTTAGTATTAAGTTTTTTACACTTGCCTACTTGCTAGACCCGGCAGTTGCGCCGGGTCCGCCCGTTTTAATTACGTACCAGTGGGCCCGTTTTTAGCTAGGGACCAAGCTTTGCTCGTTTTAAATTTGAGTCAAGTTCAAACTTATTATTTAAACTCGTTTTTATTACAGATCGAAATATCAGTAGACTTGACTGTTTAAAAAACAAATTTTATGATATTTAAATGATAACTTTGATGATTTTAATTTATTAATCATGATATAGTTTTCGAATCTTTTATAACATTGTTATTGTTAATCTTAATAATGATATGTAATCCACAATTTAGTATGATGGTATTTATTTTACTTTTATATTTTAAATAATTAATGTCATTTTATTTTGTATTATTTATTATATTATAAAATGAGTTAAAAATATAAAAAAAATTATGATTCGAGCTCGGGCTGGCCTATCTCGGCCTGAGATCCTTTTAATTTTTTGGATCGAACTTGAGTCTCAATTATTCGAACTTTCTCAAGTTGGGTTTGAGCTCAGGCTCCAGCTTGGGCACTTAAAATTTTAAATGGATCGAGCCCAGGTTTTTGTTAAACCCAACTCAGAAAGTTGCATTCCCAGCCCTACAACTTGCATTATTCCATATTTCATATTTCCAATTTTCATATATTATTATATATTTTCATGTGGATAGGAATTGAAACGTAGATGATAGAGTATAAATTGGTATAATATTTACGATTAAGTTTTATTTATTTTTGAATGAATATTATATTAATTGTGTGTTTTATGATGATTGATATACTAGGAGTGTTAGAAGAGATTTATGAAGAAAAAGGAAGAAAAATGAGTCAAAATCGGAAGTTTTGAAAATTTTTAAAATTATTGATTTATTCATAATATTTAGGAATAATTTTAAAAATTTAACTTTCAAATACTTTTATCTTTTAGGAAAATTTTCCTTTTTGAAAATAGGATTACTATTCCTATAAATATATAGGAGTATTACATTGTGTAAAAAGAGAGAGAGAGGAGGAGCCCGAAAAGGGGCAACCGCCCCATGTTCCAGCAATAGGGGCACATCCAGTAGCAGCCACAATTTAGTGTTCCTATAGAACTTTATTTTCTAGTAGCCATTCATGTCCTTGTAGTGCTTCTAACATATGTTCTTTTAATTTCCAGCAGTAATTTATTTATTTTGTAAGTTTCTCTTTCATGTTTTCTTTTTTTCTTTTTAATTTTATTTTCTAGTTAAAAGGTATTGAAACATTAATGGATGAAAATAGTGCGATCTAAATGAGGTTATTGGTTCAATATTTTATAAATATTTATTTAATTTTCATACTCTAATATTCATGATTGTTTTACATTTATTGAATAGAGGCGTATATATATTTGATAACTTTAGAATAGCCTATAACAATTTAAAAACATCAAGTTTTGTTTGTTTTTAATAACGTGGTGATTGGTATAGTTTTATAACCTTACAAGTTATTTAACTTATATCAAATATTAGATAATCTAATTTAAATAAATCTCGTTTGGAATTTACTAATTAGAATTAGATCTCTCTAAATCTTCAAACTGTCGAAACACTAAATTCAACGAGTCTTTTTTCATTAGGGAATGAATTAATGATGATATCTTGATTACAGAAAAAGTAAGGAGAAATTAGTCATTTCGTTATAGTTAACAGAAATAACTAATTTATTTGCATGCTATTGAGTAATTTTTGTATCAATAATCAATCAAATACATCAAGGTGAAAATAATTCTTTTGGTTAGAAAATTATTTTCCATTATTTTTTTTTTCTTTTAATTTCGAGTTCTTTATTTTTAGTTAATTAGTTTAGTTAATTTTTCAAATCTCAATATTTTTATTTTTTTTTATTTTTATTTCCTTAAAAGAAGTAAATCCACAATTTCCTGAAGAGACGACTTTACTCACTCTATACTAATATTTAGTGAAATAGATTAATTTATTTTTGGTTGTTTGACGACATATCAAATTTTGGCGTCGTTGTCGAGAAATGGTGTTAAGTGATTTATTTTTTTAAAATTTTACTTTTTCCTTATTTTTGGGACTAATCCTTGCAGTGAACTTGTTGGAAGTTGTCATTGATATAGAAGAGAATGACTTTGAATATGAAGCCATGGCTGCCTAAAAGACTTTAAGAGAGTTATTAATTCCTAATTTTAATGAAAATTCTTTTTATATTGATTTTCTAATATTGAAACTTCCCAATAATTTGGAATATGACAAGATGTTCCAAGAAAAGTCAATGAGATAAGTATTTCTTTTATTGATAAAAAATTACATGTACTAACATATCTTGTGAAAAAATTTATTGCAGGGTAAATGCAACCGATACAAATTTGTGAAATTTTTTCAAAGGTAGATCATCTAACCGATAAGTGTCACATTCTTTATGATGATCCATTTTCAAACATCTACAATCAAGGATGGAAGAATCAATCAAATTTCAGTTATGGAACTTGACAACAAGGGTTCCAACAACAACCATAAGGTCGACCACTATTTCAATCTCAGCAACTCTCTTCGAATCAAGGTACGTTTCTAGAAAAAATTGTTAAAAGTTTGACTAACAGTATTTAGTTAATTCAACAGAAAAGCTAATGATTTCAACAAGAGACAAGGACTAGCATCTAGAACTTGGAGAATCAGGTATCACAATTGATGACGATTGTGGGTCAATGGGAGAAAAATTATAGCAAACTACCTTCCCAAGTGGAAATCAATCCAAGAGAGAATGTTATTGCTATGACACTCAAAAATGGAGACGAAATGTAAGATGATTTATCAAAAGCTGAAAAAGAAAGGAAAATCAGGTAAATAGAGAAATCATCAACAATGAATGAATCCACCAAGGAGGTAAAACGATCCCGACACTTTTAAGACAAAAATTTTGATTTGGCTACCTTTTTCTAGCAAGTTGGCATAACCAAAAAAAGGAGGAAGAGAAAGAGATTTTAAAAACTTCTGTAAAAAAAGGATTCAACGTTCATCTCTTGAAAACAATAAAACAAGTGTCAAAACCATTCATGAATACAGTCAAGACAAAAATTGATACGGATTTGGATACTTTAACTCTTGGTTTTGATAATAAAGTTGCTACTTTTAATATTTTTGATATCATGAATTATCCAAATGAATTTAACTCTGTTTTTCATGATAGCATGATGGATTTTATTGTTCATGATAATTTTATGTAAGATGAATTGGATTTTGTATTTAAGAAAAATGTGACAGATAATATTGCACAATGGGACAAATATCTTGATGACAAACTCCCACACCGAAAATAATTCATGGTAGACCATAAAGTCCTTCACTTCAATTCAAAATTGAAGTTCATGCTAAGTAAGTTGAAATCTAAATGGACCGGACCGATTTTTGAACAAGATTGAAATGGGGAAACAATATTGAGCCAAAAACATTAAACAAATGCGTTTGTTGAGAGACAACCCAATATTTTCTTTTATGAT
Source organism: Dillenia turbinata (assembly GCA_037126225.1). Lineage (NCBI taxonomy): Eukaryota > Viridiplantae > Streptophyta > Magnoliopsida > Dilleniales > Dilleniaceae > Dillenia > Dillenia turbinata. Next base: position 9,981,604 of record JBAMMX010000018.1, on the reverse strand, counting down.
TTTTATTTCATATTTATTTGGTTTGATTTAAATTTGATTTTGATTTTTTTAGGTGAATAAATGTTGAAAAATTTTATAAACAGAATTGCTCTGTCATTAAGGTGTGCTCATGTCTTAACAAACCTTCATTTCTGTCAAGTTTTGCTAATGTGTTTAAGTGACCAGAAATACATTTAAGTTAGGACATGCCCACGCCCTAAGAAGGGATCCATTGCTGCCACCATAGTTTTTTCTTCAAAACTTATTGGATTTGACCCTCCATTCATCACTCCATCCTAGGGAAGTCTTGTTCTCATTTTATTTTTTTTATTTTTACTTTTATTTGAGATGAATGTTATTTATTTTTATTTTATTTATTTATTTTTTTCTTTCTCTCTCATTTAGCATGCATTGGGGACAATGTATAATTTATGTGTGGGGAGAATATTTCATGTTTTTGTTTTTGCTAGTATGTTTATTTTCTACAATAGGTTAAATTTGTTTTCCTACAATAAGTTAAATTTTGCTTCATTTTAGTTTTAAAAAAAAGAGAAAAATAAAAAAATATCGAATTTTCTAATTTGATGTGTGTTATCTGGTTGGTTAGAAATCTATGAAAAAATGACTCGTATTAATAGTTTTTGTGTTTGTAATAACTATTCATATCTTTTAATAGTTTTCTTTAAATGATAAATATGCAAAATTTGACACAAACCCTATTTAAAAGTGAGATTTTGAGGATAAGGCGAGTAAATTCATTCTTTATACTTGGAATTGTTTTTCTTTGTGAGTGATTATCATACTTGGATTGCTCATTCTAGAACTTGTTCTGTTATATATTTCAAAATCACATTTAGGGTTTCATGTATTGAAATGATAAAAGCATAAAGGTTTTACTCCTTTTAATTTTCGTAAAAATCCCTACCCTACTTTTATAATCCCCTTTGTCACACAATTTGAGCCTAAGACCTTTTCTTCTTTTAAAACCCCCTAAATACACCACCTACCATTCTATTTTGGCTTTCTTTTAAACTCATGTACTAAAGGTATATGTAGTTAATTGTATGGTTTTGTTTATTTGTTTGCCTAAAAAAAAGATGATGATTGAAATTTTGATGTTAATGTTTTCATTGTATGATATGAAAAATGAATTTTGAGTTTACACAAGGAGAGAAGACACTTGATTATCATTTTGACTATTCCTTGTTGGAGGATTGTTTGAAAAAAAAAGTATAAAAAAAATGAAAAATGAAAGAGGAATGAAAAAATAAGAAGTGTAAAAAGCAACAAAAAAAGAGAAAGAAAAAAAATGCTACTTTTTGTTAAAATTCTATTCATTTACATTTCATTCATAGAAATTAAAGAAACTTATTGACAAAGAGCATTTAGGCAACAAGAAATCATTTTGTTATACTATTGTTTGAGGCAAAATTGTTAAATATTGAAAAAGAATTGTGTAGTTAATTATATATATTTTTTACTACGTTTAAACCCTTAAATATACTCTTTATCCTACCATTAACCCTAACCCCATTACAACCCAATGAATGACCTTTAGATTGGTGCATTGAATTCAAATTTTTAAGTAGTGAAGATTTGATATATTTCCAAACCTATGATAATGTCAATCTATTGTATTGATTTGAGTGATATATTTATTTCACACTTTATTTTGAGTGAATTTAAGTGAATCATTGGAGAGAAAAGTTGAATCTTGCAGTTTTGATTTCATAAGAATCTGTTGGGATTTTTAATGGTTATTCTGGTACCAAATATTGTAAAATATTTATTTTTTTGATTATTTTTCTAGGTATGTGTTGGCTTAATAATTCGGAAAAAAATAGATTGATTACAATAGTTTTATTTGAGTTAGGAATATTTGAGGACAATCATCATCTAGGTTGGGGGAATTTGATAGAGTATAAATTGATATAATATTTAAGATTAATTTTTGTTTATTTTTGAATGAATATTATATTAATCGTGTGTTTTATGATGATTGATATATTAGAAGTGATGGAAGAGATTTATGAAGGAAAATGAGTCAAAATTAGAAGCTTTGAAGATTTTTTCCTAATATTTAGTGATAAATATTAGAAGTTCAACTTTTAAACACTTTTATCTTTTAGAAAGTTTTTCCTTTTTGAAAATAGGGTTACCATTCCTATATATATATAGGAGTATTACATTGTGTTAAAAGAAAAAGAGAGAGGAGGAGCCTGGAAAGGGGCAGCTGCCCTATGTTCCAGCAATAGGGGCACGTCGAGCAACAGCCACAATTTAGTGCTCCTATAGAACTTTATTTTCCAGCAGCCATTAACGACCTTGTAGTGCTTCCAACACATGTTCTTTTAATTTTCAGTAGTAATTTATTTATTTTGTAAGTTTCTCTTTCATGGTTTTTTTTTTTAATTTTATTTTTTAGTTAAAGAGTATTGAAACATTGATGGATGAAGATAGTGAGATCTAAATGAGGTTATTGGCTCAATATTTTATAAATATTTATTTAATTTTCATACCCTAATGTTCATGATTATTTTAGATTTATTAAATAGAAGTCTATATTTGATAACCCTAGAATAGTTTACAACCATTTAAAAATAGTAAGTTTTGTTTGTTTTTAATAATGTGGTAATTGGTATAGTTTTATAGCCATACAAGTTATTTAACTTATACTAAGATATTAGATAATCTAATTTAAATAAATTTAGATTGGAATTTACTGATTAGAATTGAATCTCTATATCTTAAGGTTGTCGAAACACTAAATTCAATGAGGGTCTCTTGGGTTGTCTTTCTATTAGAGAAATAATTAATAACGGTACCTTGATTATCAAAAAAGTAAAGAGAGATTGGTCGTTTCATGGTAGTTAACGAAAATAACCAATTTATTTGTACGATGTTAAGTAATTTTTGCATCAATGATTAATCAAATACATCAAGGTGAAAATAATTCATTTAGTTATAAAATTGATTTTTTATTTGTTTTTATTTTTTTAATTTCGAGTTCTTTATTTTTAGTTAATTTTTCAAACCCCCATATTTTTATTTTTTTTATTTTTATTTCCTTAAAAGAAATAAATCTACCATTCTCTGAAAAGACGATCTTACTCATTTCATACTAGTATTTAGTTAAATATGTTAATTTATTTTTGATTGTTTGACGACACACCAGTAAAATTGGCTTAATTTGTTCAAATTTTAAAATTTCAAACCCAAATTTAAGGAAATTTTAAAAAATCAAATGGTTGCAGCATCCATGGAAAAATGCCGCAACCCAACTCTCAGAAATTAAGAGTTGCAACAAATATGAAAACTTCACGGCTCTTTTATGCCAATTGTCTTCCTCGGATTCTTAGTCTCTTTCCTTTTCTCACTTTCATTCATTCCTATGCTGCTTTTACATGTCCAAATGTCCCATAACCTCATTTGACAAGTTAATCTACACCATTTTGGATACCATGAAGAATCAACCGAAGTCTCTAATGGTGAACACAATTCTTTCTTGCTATATTGGTTGTGCCGTTCCTTCATGTGTTTCAACTCTATGATGTTTGTTCTTGAATATCCCTATTTGGTGGCAATTATCATGCCAAGTTAACCGATTGCTTTTGCCTTTTTTATTTTTTTTTTAAAAATTGTTTTCTTTTCGATATCATTCTTTACACAATAATGTTGAAAAAGTCATGCCTAAGGAGGACTTGAAAAATTTAGGTGGACCCTTCTGATTTCCTCCAACTTTGATTCATCGATATAAAAAGAGTAATAAGGGAAAAACTCACATGTTGATGATGATTCCCCTTAAGAGAGATACTCATTGATTAGCAGCCACTTTTCGCTACAACCTATTCTTGGGGTGTGAGACATACTTCCTAACACAAAATATCAATGAACCCTACAATCCACATTGTTGTGCTCATGAATTTGGACTAGTAAGGGAAACATTTGTCAAATGACTTCTCTGGAGTCGAGCCAAGAACGTCCCTAAGTGAAACTGAGACAGTGAGGATGAAGATAATCAATGTTGAAAAGAGTACATTCTTTTCATTTTAATCTATTTTCAATTCATGCTGACATGACCAAAGAATATAAAAATTTGTGGGAAACGGTAGCCGAGAGGACTTTTTCTTGCAAATCTTGGCACTTAGCCAAACCTGCTCTTACATCAACGTCAATTAAGAGGAAACTCACTTCAATTGTTCCCTAAAAGGATTCATGTTCAACTACTCCAACTAAAGCTCTAAGTTCATTAACTCAAGGAACAACTGTAACAATCCCACTAAAGAGAGGGAAAAAGAGAGAGAAAGAATTGAGAGAGAAAGAAATAGAGAGAGAGAAAGTTCAAAGATAAATTTTGTTCCATGATATAACATTTTACATTTTTACACTATTATTTATAATTTTTTCCTAACCAATTCAAATAATCCATTAGCCACTAATTACTAATTGTTACATCGATTAACTGCTATTAATTATTAACCACTCTTACTAATAACTATTAACTACTGACTACTATTAATTAGTATCAATGGTTGTTACACAACCTTGTTCTTTGATATCTTTTTTATGTTTGACTCATGACCGACCTTTGTTCCACTGAATTAGGAACGTCAGCCAATTTGGTTGTAAATATGGAGACATAACGACAATGCCCTAAACATGCTAACTCTTTGTAGACTAGGTCTCAATGAAACGTTGTTATAATTGCCACCTCTATTAATATGAAACAAAAGCAGCTTTACTCAACATGGCTATGCACAATCCGAGTGGGATTATTCTCTCGAAACAAAGCAGATCGGACTTTATTGTGGTTTTGGTATATGTGGATGATATAACAATCACAAGTTCAAGCAAGTCAGCTATCAGTCAACTAAAAGATATTTTTAATTTAGCCTTTAAGGTCAGCTACCAAAAAATACTGAAAGTAATGCCAACGGATAGAAAGTCGTTGGTTAAAGTACACATATTTCTTGTTGTGATGTGCAACTTCAACCACAGATTTTTGGATGATTTTTCTGCAACAATCAATCTCTTTTTTCAGATTTCATAGCTTGTTGGTTTATTTCATTTTTTTTTGAATTTAAGTTATATTTGTTAAGATTTTCTAGTGCAAAATATTTTCAAATTTATTTTATTCTTCTCTTTATATATTGGAGAATAATTACTGAAAATTGTCAAATTTTTTAGCCCTAACAAACATACTTCTTTTGATTTTTGCTCCCAAGAAAACAATCAAATTGGTATATTACAGCCCTTTGTTTTTAAGGGGCTGTGTGTGTGAGTGAATAAGCTTGGAGAGTAACCCTTTTTTACTACTTTCTTTTGAATACCAGAAAATAACTTTCTTTCAAATCCACCAGTTTTTTAATGTGAAAATTATCAAATCTGGGTTGTCAAGATGAAATCATATTTAAAGGCCAATGAACTTTGGGAAGTTGTGGTGTCAGATGATTTTTCCTAACTACCTAAAGATCCAACAGTTGTTTAAATGAGAGATCAAAGATATGCAAGAAAAAGGAGATTCGATTCATCGACATGCATTCACTCGGTGGTCTCGGATGCTGTTTTCACAAGGATTATGGCTTGTGAAACTGCAAAAGCACTCAAAGAAGCATTTCAAGGGAATGACAAAATAAGGCAAATGCAAGTTCTAAACCTTAGAAAAGAATTTGAACTTTTGAGGATGAAAGAATCTAAAAACATTAAGGAGTATTCTGATAGACTCTTGAATGTTGGCGAAGAACTCCCAGACAAAAGAGTTGTAAAGAAAGTCTTGGTGAGTTTACTTGAAAGATTTGAATTAAATATTTCATCTCTTGAGGATTCAAGAAATCTTTCACAAATTACCTTGCCAAAGTTAATCAATGCTTTGCAAGCACAGGAGCAGAGGAGAGCTATTAGAAAAGAAGTAGTTAAAGGTGCCTTTAAGGCAAAAGACAAAGATCAAATTCACAAGGTGGCAAAGGCAAGAAACCATTATTTAATAAGAACAAAAATGATGGTGACAAGAGCAAAGATAAAGCATGTAAAGGTAAATTTCCTCCAAGTACTCATTGTAAGAATACGTCACACTTGCCAAAATTTTGTTGGTGGAGGCCAGATGTTCAATGTAGATCTTGCAATCAAATGAGACTTGTGGAGAAGGTTTGTAAGAACAAACAAGGAGCCCAACAAGCCCAAATTGTTGACGAGCACCAGGAGGTACAATTATTTGTAGCAATATGTTTTGCAAGCGATAATTCAATTGAAGCTTGACTGATTGATAGTGGTTGTACTCAACACATGACAAATAATGAGTCTATCTTCAAGGATCTTGATAGATCTTATGTTTCCAAAGTTAGAATTGGAAACGGAGATTCTATTGAGGTCAAAGGCAGGGGACAAGTGGTAATTGAACATACATCATGTACAAAATCATTTCTGATGTCCTATTTGTACCAAAAATCAATCAAAATCTGTTAAGTGTGGGGTAACTTCTTGAAAAAAATTATTCCATAGTTTTTAAGGATGGTACTTGTATGGTCTATGATCCTGATAGGAGTGAAATTTTTTTTTTGGGTAAAAATGAGGGAAAAAAGTTTCTCTCTTGATTGGCTACAGAATGGTAGTAATGTCTTTACAAACTTATAACATCAATATGAGCTTTGGCATAAAAGAGTTGGTCAATTCCATTATTCAGCACTTCATAATATGCATAAGAGTGGACTGGTGTAGGATTTGCCTATTGTTGAAAATGTAATCGGTGTTTGTGATGTTTATTAGTGAGAAAAGCAAGCCAAGTTGTCATTTCCTCAAAACAAGGCATGGAGAGCAGTTGAAGAGTTATAGATTGTCCACACAGATGTGTGTGGTCCCATGAAAACCCCTTCCTTAAGTGGTAGTAGGTATTACATAGCCTTTATTGATGATTTTAATAGATTCTGTTGGGTATATTTTATAAACAAAAATTTGAGGTTGTTTCTATGTTTTGAAAGTTTAAAAATTGGATTGAGAACCAAAGTCGGCTAAAAATTAAGGTATTTAGATCTGATAATGGGGCAGAATATACTTCTAAGTTGTTTAATAAGTTTTATAAAGATACGAGAATTAAATACCAATTGATAGCAACTTATACTTCTTAGCAAAATGGAGTAAGTGTGTGACACTTTTATGATAACACAGAGAGAGTGAATAGGTTATCTTTAAAAATTTTGATTTTCTAGAACTTAAAAATAATTAACAAGACTTGATTTAGAATTTTGGAGGAGAGAGAGAGGGAGGGGGGAGAGAGAGAGAGAGAGAGAGAGAGAGACTCAAGGATTTATACTAGTTGCACCTCTTAGGTATATGTCTACTTCTAGATTTCATTTGAATTTTCTAATCCACTATTTCACAAATCGTATAGTTAACTAACTTTCTAGGTGCTAGCAAATCTTCTAAGTATTTTCCTAAATACTTACACTTGCTTTTCCCAAAAGCAAGCTAACCCAAAAGCAATTTACTCTTTACAATTCAAACTTAGATCAAGAAGAACCAATTTTTTTATCTTTACAAAAATTATAGAATAAAAGTGAAGCACAAAATGAATCTTTTAATCTTAAAATGTCTTCGTGGTAGTATAAATGAAAATATAATTACAACAACCTAGACTTTCTGTTCCAAAATTTGGAGTCGGCCACAAATGAAAATATAACTAAGGAATGAAAAATAGAGTATGACGTTTAAACTTCTGAGAATTATCCAAGCATTCAAAAATGCTCTTTCTTCATCATTGAGTTGTATTTATAGCCAGAGAGTTGAGTTTAGCCATTGAGGATCATTTATGAACATTAAATGCAATTCAGAGGCTATTGAGATGGTTGAGCTTTTCATTAAATTTCAAACAGCCCTTTTTGAGCATCAAACCGATACTCACATGATGTCGACTTATTGATGCCTCAATAGGGATGGCAATGGGGTGGGTAGGGATGAGTTTTTATCAAATTCTACCTGTCCCTCCATCTTAAAACTCCATATCCACCCCAAACCTCCACCCGCAGTGGTAAGACGTTGTATAACTTACTCTCCATCTGCCCCTACCCACCTTTATTAGTATTTCAATTTAATAATATCCACTAATCAAAATATAAATAAAATAATGAAACTCCAAAATCAATTTCAATTATATCAAAATAAAGACAATAACTACATTCAAATTAAGACTCATTTAGGTTGACATATTGTTGGACATGTCGACATAGTATTATTCAAGAAAAAATGTTATGTTTTAGTCGACAAGGAATTTAGGCATGTCGACATGTTTTTTGGTTAGACTCAATTTTAACTCAATTGGTTAAGTTGTAACTTAGAATAGGTTGACATGGACATGTTTAAATATTGTTAGGTCGACATTGCTTTGCAGGTCTGTAATTTTTCATACCTAGTTTCATAATTCTAAGTTAACATATGTGTGTGTGTGTATGGAGAGTTGGGTCGGGTACACGGTGGGTGCAAAACTTATGGTTGTACCTTACCCAACCCTCTACGGGTTTAAAAATTTCATACCCTTACCCACCCCACACCCACCCCTTGCCCAGGGTAGGGGCGGGTATCCACCGAGCTGGGTATAAATTGCCATCCCCATGCTCCAAATCAACTTGTTTTCGAATTTTGAATAGTTTAGGATGACTTGCTATTGTGATAAGTCAACTTTCCTTTGTATTTCGAGTGCTCTTTTTTTGGTACTATAATAACCAGTATCCAAAATCATATTCTAACTAATCATGTTCAGAACTTATAGTGGCCCATTTAGGGACTACCATCCTAATATCGTTTACTTCATACCCAAGTCACAAGTCGAATTTGGAATTTTGGTTAAGAGATTTAGCGCCAAATTATACTAGACCAACTGATTGTTGGTACCAAACCAGAATCCTAGGAGGTTTGAAGTGCACTCAGAAGGGAGCAACTATTTTTCTTTTTTATAATAATGTTGCCATAGTTATCTCAAATAATCCAGTGTTTCATGGCAAGAGTAAACATTTTAAGATCAAATATTATTTCCTTAGGAATGTGCAGAAGAATAAGGAGATTATATTGGTTCATTGCAAGTTGCACACTCAGCTTGCTAATATCCTCACAAAGGCCTCATCCAAAACAATGTTTGAAGATTTAAGGCTACAAATTAGGGAGGAGTGTTGAGATGCGCAACTTCAAAATTCTTGGATGATTTTTTCTGCAACAACAAAGCTCATTTTTCAAAATTTTTTAGTTTGTTGGTTATTTCAATTTTTTTTTTTTGAATTTAAGTTATATTTGTTGAGTTTTTCTATGACAGGATATTTTCAAATCTATTATATTCTTCTCTTCATTTATTAGAGAATAATTAATGAAATTTGTCAAGTTTTTCAGCCCAGAAAAATATGCTTCTTTTGCTCATAAGAAAACTGATGCAGAATCATTGTATGGCACTTAATGCATTCTCAGCTAGAGTTGGATAGTCATTTGAGCGTTTGAAAAGGTCCAAATAAGACTTTTTGGAAGGGCTTATGAATATCGTTTCCAATGAGTCATGTCTTAAATAATTTGGAGTTTTCTAGATGCAATAATAATTAGATTACTATCACTCGTTTGTTTTACTCGATAATTATATGTATTTACATGTATTTTCTCTCTCTTCTTTGTATTAGGAGTTAATAACATAGGAACATGATTAGTCCCTAGTTCTACTAAATAAAAACCTTCTTGTAACCATTGAAAGAGTGGAGTGAGTTATCAATAATATTCTGATTTCATTCCAAGAGATCATTCTCTTGTACTCATAATGTTGGGTGGATTCCTCACGTAAAAAGTAGTCTAGCCCTTAGGTGGATTCCTTTAGCGGTGAGCTGGTTAACCATTCCTATAAATTCTAGTTTACTTTTTAATAATTTTTTTTTTTGTGTTAGTTTGGTATCAAGGCTCAAAATGGCTGGCCATCGTTGCCATCCAAATGTTGAAATCGATGCGGCCTGAGAGCGAGACCTTCGTGATATTGAGATCGATGAATTAAGGAGGCAAGTCCAGCAATTGCAACTACAACTTCAGGGGATGCAACAAAAAGATCCTCATCATGATTCCACTCATGATAATTCAAAAGCAGAAGAGGATATTAATCCGTTTCACAATGCCCAATCTGAAGCATTTATTGAGACAACCTATTTTCATCATGGCTAAAGAAATCATGATCGTCATCATGATTTTGTTGTCAAGGTTGATCTCCTAGAATTTGAAGGAATGATGCAACTTAACGAGTTTATCAATTGGCTTAACACTGTAGAATGGATATTCGATTACAAGAATAATCTTGAGAACCGAAAAGTAACGCTTGTGGCTATCAAACTAAAAGAACATACTTTAATTTAGTGGGAAAATATGAAGGGACGGAGGGAGTGAGAGGGCAAGAGGCAGATCGAGACATGGGAAAAGATAAAGAAGAAATGCAAGAAAAAGTTCTTGCCCAAGAATTATATGCATCATGCTTATCTTAAGTCCCGTAACCTAAGGCAAGATAAAAATCTGTGGTGGGGAAGTATATAATGAAATTTGAGCATCTTATGCTTCGATGTGATGTTGCCAAACCGGAAAAGCAAACAATTGCTCAGTACATTGGGGGACTACACTTGGGGGTTTCAAATATTGTCCACCTATAGCCATACTGGACTTTCAATAATGTCATCAAGTTGGCTTAGAAGGTTGAAAATAATTAAAAGAAAGAAAAGGGAAAGCTAACTTGATTTTTGGAAAGAAGCCGTCATCCAACTAGGGGAGTGCTTCAAGATCAACGCCCACAAAGTTTGCTTCATTAAAGGGAGTGATACAATCCAAGTAGCTTGGCCCTTCTAACTCTCGAGGTAAGTAATGCTTCAAGTGCCATGGATATGGTCATATAGCCTCTGGATGCCCAAACTCGAAGATTATTTGTCTAGTAGAAGAAGAGAGTGTAGCTAAAACCCACCACGAACCCCATTCCAATGAAGGCAAAGATGATCTTGAAGAAGACATCACATTTGGAGATCAAGGAGAGACCCTTATTGTTAGAAGGATTCTTAATGTTGAGGATGCGAAAGATGACTCATGGGTTCGCAGCAAAATTTTCACACCCGATGCACCTCACAAGGCAAAGTTTGCAACATTATCATTGACGGTGGAAGTTGCGAAAATGTTATGGCAACTGTCATGGTGGATAAATTGTAGCTCAAAGCATAGGATCATCCATATCCCTATAAACTATCATAGTTACAGAAAGGAAATGAGGTAACCGTAAACAAATGATGCTTGGTTAAATTTTTTATGGGTAAAAATTATCAAGATGAAGTTATGTGTGATGTTGTGCCTATAGATGCATGCTAATTACTGCTAGGGCGAAAAGTGATCCACGATAGATACAAGAATACTTATTCTTTTTTCAAGAATGGAGTGAAGATAGTATTGGGACATGCAAGATGGAGGACCCTCTCACATCTTTTCCAGGCAAAGGAAGCAATCTCCTCTCAAGATCCCAATTTTGTAAGACTTTTAAAGACACCAATGAGGTATATGCTCTTATGATCTTAGAAGAGAATAAAGCAACCTATAAAATTCCTACCACCCTCTAGCCTCTACTTTCAGAGTTCCATGATGTTATTTTAGATGAAATTCCATCCAAACTTCCTCCTATGCATGAGATCCAACATTGTATCGACTTCTTACCTTGCTCTTCAATTCCTAACAAGGTCGCCTACCGAATGAGTCCAAAGGCGCATAAGGAGCTTCAACGACAAGTCGATAAACTTTTAGAAAAAGGACTAATTCACGAGAGCTTAAGTTCGTGTGCTGTCCCTACACTCTTTGTCCCGAAAAAAGATGGAACGTGGCATATATGTATCGATAGTAGTGTTGTGAATAAGATCACTATCAAATATCATTTTCCCATCCCTCGACTTGATGATCTACTTGATCAACTTTGTGGGGCCTTTATTTTCTCTATGATCAACCTAAAAAGCGGCTTCCATCAAATACATATGCGGCCAAGAGATGAATGTAAGACCACATTTAAGACTAGAGATGGTTTATTCGAATGGCTAGTTATGCTATTTGGTCTTTCAAACATACCCAACACTTTCATATGTTTAATAACTCATGTATTTAAGAATTATTTGGGATGATTTGTCATCATTTACTTTGATGATATTTTAATTTCTAGCAGGTCTCTGAAGAAGTATCTTGATCATTTTGTGACAAGTTTTCCAAGTGCTCAAAGAACATCTTTATGCTAACCTTAAGAAGTGTCATTTTTGTACTAATAGCTTGATTTTCTTGGGATATATTATTTCTAAAGAAGGCATTTGCATGGATCCAGGCAATGTTTAAGCTCTTGTGGCATGGCCTATTCCACAGACTCTCCAAGATATTAAAAGTTTCCATAGCCTTGCTTCATTTTATCAGTGTTTTATTAAAGGATTCAACACCATTATTTCTCTTATTACCAAATGTCTTAAAGGAGGATCTTTCAAATGGACCAATGAAGCATAAAGAGCCTTTAATCTTCTAAAGAAGCTGATAACAGAAGCACCAGTTCTCTCTTTACAAAACTTTGATAAGGTGTTCGAAGTAAATTGTGATGCATCAAATATGGGAATCGGGGTTGTTTCCTCTCAAGAAGGAAGGCCACTTGCTTATTTTAGTGAAAAGTTGAATGACTCAAGAAGAAAATACTCCACATATGACAATAATTTATATGCCATTATTCGAGCCTTAACCTATTGGTGGTATTACCTCTTATGTAAGGAATTTGTCCTCTTTTCAGACCATAAGGCATTAAAGTATGTGAATGATCAACATAAGCTCAATAGTTGCCATGCAAAATGGGTCGAGTTTCTTTAAGCCTACACTTTCATGATAAAACATAAGGTCAGAACTAAAAATCATGTTGCCGATGCTTTAAGCAAAAGACACTCTTTGATTTTATCCATGACTATAAGTGTCATGGATTTGAGGTTGTAAAAAAAATTTATGAGGAAGATCCCCATTTTGACAAGATATGGAAGAAATATTCCAAGAGCTCTCATGATCATTATCTGCTTTAGGATAGATTCCTCTTTAAGGATAACAGATTGTGTATTCCTCAACACTCTTTAGAAGCTCCTGGTGGAGGACTGGGAGTACATTTTGAAAGAGATAAGACTTTATCTTTGATCAAAGAAAACTTTTATTGGCCCAATATGGCCTGTGATGTTGTTGGGCATGTTGAATGTTGTCGAAACTATCGTTTGGCAAAATCACATAATCAAAATGGTGGACTATACACTCCTTTGCCGATTCCTAATAAACCTTGGGAAGATATTAGCATCGACTTTGTAGTGAGCCTTCCTAAAACTCAATGAAACAAAGATTTAATCATGGTCATAGTCGATCAATTCTCGAAGATAGTTCATTTTATTCCTTGTAACAAGATCTTGGATGCAACTCATGTGGCAGACTTATACTTCTAAGAAATTGTCAAACTTCATGGAATCCCTAAAAGCATTACTTCAGATAGATATCCAAAATTTATGAGCTACTTTTGGCATACTCTGTGGAGAAAACTTAACATTAATCTTCAATTTAGTTCTTCCCACCATCCTCAAATTGACGAACACACAGAAGTTTGGGAAATCTTTTGAGGGGCCTAATCAAAGGAAACATTCGACAATGGGATCTCCAATTAGCTCAGGCTGAGTTCACTTACAATAGCTCTCAAAGTTAAACTACCAGGCGAATTCCTTTTGAAATGGTATATGGGATCAATCCTATTGGCTCCACTTCCAATGACTCATTCCTATAGTGGAGATGCTGAAGAAAGGGCGAAGCGCATTAAGAAAATTCATGAACAAATTTGTGAGAAAATTAACAAGCAAAATGAGAAGTATAAGAAACAAGCGGACAAATTTCAGAAGGCAGCTGTATTCAAGGAAGGAGATCTCGTATGGATCCATCTTAGAAAAGAGAGGTTTCATCCCGTTCATTTTGGGAAACTAAAGCCTACAGTTGACAGTCCTTTTTAGATTTTAAAGAGGAGTGGAGAAAATGCTTACAAAATCAAGCTTCCCAAAGATTACAGAGTATCTTCTACATTCAATATAACCGTTCTCTCTCCTTACATATTGATAATGATGAACCCAACTTGAGGACAAGTTTACTCTCAACCAGGGGAGACTAATGTAAAATCATTGTGTGACACTTAATGCATTCTCAGCTACAGTTTGATAGTTATTTAAGCATTTGAATGGGTCCAAATAAGATTCTTTGAAAGGGCTTATGGATATAGTTTCCAATGAGTTATGTCTTAAATAATTTGGAGTTTTCTAGAGACAGTAATAATTAGATTACTATCACTCATTTGTTTTACCCGAGAATTATATGTTTTTTCATGTATTTTCTCTCTCTTCCTTGTATTAGGAGTTAATAATGTAAGAGCATGATCAATCTCTAACTCTACTAAATAAAGACCTTCTTGTAACTATTGAAGGAGTCGAGTGAGTTATCAATAATATTCTGATTTTATTCCAAGAGAGCATTCTCTTATACTCTTAACATTGGGTAGATTCCTCCCGTAAAAAAAAAAAAAATAGTCTATCCTGTATTCTTAGGTGGATTCCTTTGGTGGTGAGCCGGTTAACTATTTCCATAAATAACAGTTTATTTTTTTTTAAATAAATTTTCTCATGTCAAAAACCATCATTTACTTGGTATTGAAATAGCTATGTCACAGAAAGACATTTGCTTAAGCCAAAGAAGACATACAATGGAGCATAACAAAGGATTGCTCGAGGCTAACCTAGTTGTCTTCCAAATTTAGTGGGACATAAATTAGTTCATATCGATGAAGAAGTCATCCAAAATCTACAAGAACTGCTTCAAAATCTACAAGCAACTCGTAGGAGAACTCCTCTACTTAACCATTACTAGGTTTAATAATAGTCATGCAATATATATTATGTTTTTTTTTTAATAAACTATCTATATCTGATAACCATGTTAGACATGATTAAATCCGATTTGAGATGGGTTAGATTTTGAAGAAATAAAACTTTTATAATATCTATTTTCTTTATAAATAAGATTTGAATCCGAAATTATATTCAAAGGGAAATCAATGTCTAGCCAAATTATGTCAATTTGTGGATAAATCTGGTTCACTCCACTACCAAATGTTTCTCAGATTTCTTAAGAGTAGTCCTGGAAAAGAAATTTTTTTTTTTATTTTCAAACTTAGACATCATCGTTGAGAATATATGGATAGTGATTGGGCATTCTATCCTAAAACAGAAAACCTGTCAATCGTGTTTGCATTTTCTTGGGAACTTCTTTAATTAGTTGGAAGACAAAAAGCAACACACTGTTTCTAGAAGTTCTGCCGAATCAGAATACCGTGCGATGGCAGCGACCTTGTGTGAAATAACATGGTGAGTTATAGGGGTGACTGGTGTTTGGTTCGAACCGTGAACCGAATCGGAACCGATGACTCAAAAACTGAACCGAAATCGCTTTTTGAATTCCGGTTCAGAAACCAAAATCAGAACCGGAGACATATGGTTCAATTTCGGTTCCTAAATTTTAGGAATCGGAACCGGAACCAAGTATTTTTTTTGTTGAAATCAGATCCGAATTTTTAAAAATGATTGATTTTTCTTTTGAACAAATATTAAATTCATTCAAAATTCAAATTTTTATTATTGTATCACAATTATAATAATAAATATGCACAAAAAGCAAAGTCATTTAAAATTTAAATTTTTCATCATTATGTCATAACAATCAACATGCACAAAAATCAAAATCATTCAAAATTTAAAATTTTCATTATTGTGTCACAATCACAATAAAAAACATGTACAAAAATCAAAGTCATTCAAAATTCAAATTCATTCAAAATTCAAATCAAAATCATGCACAACAATCAATATACACAATGATCAAAGTTGATAATATATATATTTTTTCTTTTTGATTTGTTGATATGAATTTATTGATCAAATATATTTCGATGAGAATTTTTTATGATAAATGTTTGATTTAAAGAATTATATAAAATAAATAAATTGGTGTAAGTTAAATCCCCACATACAAAATTTGAGTTTAAATATAATTTAAATATAAGATAATTTAAATTAAAATAAGTCGACCGAATTAATGAATTAAAAAATAATATAGTTAAGTCACCTATTAAAGAGATGAGAGAATTAAAATTAAATAGTTTAAATTTCGGTTTTAAACGGTTTGAATTGGAATTGAATTGTAAGGAATTGAAATCGTCGATAAGCGGTTCGGTTCTGATTTCGGTAGATGATGAATTTAAACTGTCGATTCTGGAATCGAAATCAAACTGTGAAGATCAGGAATCAAAACCTTTGGTGAATAGTTTGATTCCGATTCTATTAGATGATAAATCAAATCCAACTATTCTAAAATCGAAACCGACGGTTTCAACCGTGGTAACCCCCAATGAGTTCAACTGCTCAAAAATTTTCAGATTGCCCACAGTAGACTTGTTTCCAACAATGTGGCTGGCACACACATCTCCGAAAATCCTCTCTTCTCTGTCTTCGATAAGTGAACCAAGTCAGTGTAGTCAATAAAGTAAGCAACAGTCCACAACAAATTCAGCAATTGTCTTCTTGCGACTGTCCAGTCATTAGGCTTAGTTGGCACAGCTTGAATAGTCAACAAACAAAGCTTTTAGTTCATACAGTTAGTTGTTACAAGTTGTGCACTTAGTTACTTCATGACACATAAATACATGCAAAGAAATTGAAAAGTATGTGATTTTTCTGATTCTTTAATTTGGATCAAGCGCTAATCAAAAGGAAAAAAGCACCACAATAAAAATTTCTTCTATTATGCTTTCCTTTTCCAACCAGCCGAATTGAATCCGTATTGGTTATAATATAGTGGAAAAATAATAAATTAAAAATCTGAAAAAACATAAACGTACATTTAATGATATATATATATGTATATATATATATATATATGTATATATATATATATTTTAAAGAAGAAATATGTCAAAAGCTACCCTCTGGATTGGTATTAGTATATATTACCTCTAAGGCCATCCAACTGTAAACATCATTAGCACATATATTAAAAATAAAACTAACAAAAAAAAAAAAAAAAAACCAACACTAAATGTTAGAACAAGTGTGTAGCCTCTCCGTCATCATCTCTTCTCTTTTGGGATCTCTAGGTCCTCTGATTCTTTGAAGCAAAACGGAGAATCAAGTAGAAGAAAATCCTATATAGAACAGCCCAACCCATCATTATGATCACCAATTCCCACTTCTTCTTTTTGTTATCAAAATTTATGTGTAGCACTTGTAAAATGCTAACACCTGTAACATGGCTTCCATCTGTAAAATTCGCTAAGATTTGATTTGTCTGATACTGATTCATCAGAAGTCCCTCATACGGATATGTCATGGTTGAGATCATGTTCATCCACAGCCAATAAGGAGGAATGTCATGACTATTCAAGAAGTATCCGCAGAACAAGAAGAAGAGGGCTGTGAAGGCGATGACCGCAGCATATCCCAGTATGTAGTTTGGCACAACAGAGCTCACAAAAACCACAAATGAGTTGGTGGAAAGGAGAGACATGTAGAGGACAACCAAGAAATATAGGAATGACCCACGAAGTTTTAAGGCAAACCAGACAATTCCTGCATAGACACCAGCCTGCACGGCAAGGAAAGGAAGGTATGTAATGAGGCCCGCAATGGTGTAAGAAGAGGCTCTATAGGCGTTGTGAGAGGTCTCTCGGATAAAGATGAAGCGCTCTTGAATGAAAGCGGGGACAGCATCATTGGAAGAGAAGAAGAAGAGACAGACAGTGAAAATGAAGAAGCTAAGAAGATTGGTGATTCCTTGGAGGTCAGCTTTCGGATGAAGGAACATGGTTGCCATCATAAAGCCCATGATTGTGAGCACCATTAATCTTGAGAGGAAAAGCTCTGGGGTTCTACGAATGTTGATGAAGTTGCGGCGCATTAGGATCCAAGTCTCTGGGATGAAGGAATTTGAAAACTTTGGGACTAGATGGTGATGAGCCCTGCTGTTTTGTGTGACATTTGGAGTCAAATAGTCATCTTCATTCACAGTGTAGTCGCTGCTATGTGGTGTTGGTGTGCCTGGGAGAATATCACTTGAATTGGCGTAGTAACCAGCAGGTGATTTACTGCCAAAAAAAAAAGGAGACTAAACAAATAAATTTGTCTTCTCACTTGGAAACCATAAATGAAAATCACAAAGAAAATGGCATTTATAAAGGCTCACACGATGGTCCAAATCTTATATCACGTATTTCTTATCCAATGATTTAGCCAGTAGTATCATATCAAGCTCTAAAGTACTCACGAAATCAAAATTATGAGCTTATAGTATCAAAGAGAATATATTTACTTCATAGGGTTGTGCAATTTTCGGTCTGTCCGAGGGTGAGAAGGTGTAAGCCTAAGTGTTTGCACAATCCCACTTTGACTTGCACTCCATGACCTAGAACCAGGACTTCTGATGCTGTTGTCAAACTCATCTCCCCTATTTGCTTCCAAGTGAAGTCGCTTTCCGCTCTTCCCTCTGTTGCCACCATGTTGGTACCCACGACTGCTGCTTCTATGGGGCGGAGGAGCAGGGGATGGAAGAGAAAAGGTCACCGACATTTCTTCATCAGATAGCTGTGGAGGTCTCATCCCTGTAAGAGCAAACTCTGCCAAAGCTTGAACCCCGTGCTCGGACTGATCATACTGTTGTATAACATCAATTAAGTACTCTGTTGAGTTTTCTCCTTTGGGGACTTTTCGTCCCATTCGACCTAAATGGAGGCTAACATCCTTTGAAGATCCTTGGTACATGAGCTGGCCTCGAGCCAGGATGATGAGGTGGTCTAGGAGCAACTGGATGCGAGATGAAGGTTGGTGAATTGTGAGGATCACGGTACTGCCAGAGCGTGCAATGTGGTGCACCTTCTCAATCACACTGTGAGCGCTTGTTGAGTCCAGGCCTGAGGTAGGCTCGTCCAGGAAGAGAAGAGAAGGGCCATGGATTATGTCCACACCAATTGAGACTCTACGGCGCTCACCACCAGATACTCCTCTTGTGCCTTCGTCACCTATGTAGGTGTTCCTAGATGACTGCAATTAAAGCAGTGTTATTAGTGTCACAATCAGAAAAAAAAAAAAAGAAAAACCCTTACATTCTCAATAAATCATATTTCTTATAAATGCTTAACAGATGGCATATATATGAAACCTATTTGATATGACATTTCTAACAATGATTAACAGATAGCGCATATAGGAAACCTATTTTGTATGACATTTCTAAAAATGAGATTGTTTATACTATATCTATATCAGTTCTTTAAACACTACAACACTTTTTAATTTACAATAGTGTGAAATTTTATTATGATGTCAGGTGGTTGCTCATGTCAAAATTTAAATGGGAATAAAAAGGCTGGTGACATGATACCAGACTAAATATCCTACATACATAATGTTGAATAAATTTGTCATAAGAGTCGAAAACTTATTCATGCTTTTAACTTCTATCGAGCAAGTGGGATAACTTACTGATAATCCAAGTTGCTCAATCAACCTCTCCACACGCTCCCGCTTATCATCCCTGGAAATAGGCCCCAAGCGGAAATCAGCAGCAAACATGAAGGTCTCATAGACAGTGAGCATGGGAAAAAGCCTATCTTCCTGCATAATATAAGCAGAAGTTCTCTTAATCAAACTAGGAGTGACTTCCACCCCATCCAAAGACACCCTCCCCTTCAGACTCCCACTTGCAATTCTCCCTGCCAGGCCATCCAAAAAGGTTGATTTTCCTGCACCACTAGGCCCCATCACGGCAGTGATGCACCCTTTAGGTGCATACCCGGTAATCCTGTGCAACAAGTCAACCTCTTGGCTTGTCCAGCTCCCATCAATCTTTTGCTTCTTAGTCACAGTGTATGTTAGGCTTGAAAACTCTAACCCACCTGTGTAATTGAATGGTTTGCCTACGTCAATCACTGCATCACCATGGCCATCACGATAACGATAACCCTTAGGATATGGAGCCATTTTTGAGACTTCTTGTAGGTGGGGTTGGATAGTTATTGAGATATGTTATCATACGGAGAGAGAAAGAGAGAGAACTATTTAGTTTCTTCTTCTCTCAAATTGGTGTAGATGTGTTTGATGGGGAATTAAAAGGGTAAGAATGTGAAAGAAAAGGACTTGCACAGCTGGTGGAAACTTTTTTAAGGAGGTAGTTTCAAGGTTTGTGGCAAAGCTGTCTTCATTGAAGAGTCCGAATTAACATGTTTTGATCGAAATATATGAAAGTTCCATCTTGTTTTCTTCATCCTCTGGTTTTATAAACGCAGAAGGCGCTGTTTGTTTGTGAACTAAACAGCTTCCGAAAGCATTTCTTTCTGTATGCTATGTAAGTTATATCCAATGCAAACCGTCTGTACAATATTCTTTAAACACGAATCACAGTTTTTTTTATAAATAAAAATAGCATAAAATTTTTATAATTTTGCCATATTATTTTGCCTTTGCAGTGTCGTGTAGGGTACTGTGTTCTCTGTCTTTATCTCTGCTTTTCAAGTGATTCTTATGAACAAAAATTACATGCTTTAGGCGGATACATCCACTACACAAAGCTGTTCAATTTTGGCAGCTATGGCGAGCAAGAGATGTGGCTGATCATGGAACGAGCGACATTTTTGTTGGTGAGCAACAGATGGATTTTGATTTCTAAATTTACAGGGCACACTATGAATTGACTTATATAATAATATTGTATATGTGCTTTTCTTGGCCATATTGGTTCATCATACAAGGATACAAAGGTAGTCAATTCCTATGAGGAACATTCTTCTTTTTTTTTTTTTTCATTCTTTTCTAGCAAATCTTCGGTGAAATCGTGTGAATAAATAGCCTGCAACTTGCAACTAAATTTGACAAGGCAAAACCTTGTTGGCTTTTGAGTTTTGGGAGTTCAAACTTTTTCTGTCATGTATCAAGTTTTTCTTGGCTGTCAAGTTCTGGATAATCCTACTTGTGCTCGTTTTTTCTTGCAAGATTATTATTATTTTTTTTTTGTGTTATACTAATAACTGATATCTGAAATCATGTTTCAATTAATCCGATTTGAGTATTTAAGAAGTATCTCTCTCGACATAATATTTTTCATTTCTATATTTCTCCTAAACTTGAGAGAGGATTTTCTCAGGAGGGGCAAAAGCATCGGGCCCTTATCGGTTTACTTTGTTTTTAAATTAAAATTTCTTTTTTTTAATTGAATTAAGTTAGGGACATGTATTAATTCTTGATATTCTTTCAAAACTAGGTTTATTTTGAATATAACATCAAGCAGAGGTTTTTTTTTTTTTTTTTTTAATCATCAAATGACTTTGGCCTATATTACAAAATAAAGGGACGGTCCTAATTATACATGAAAGATAACTCTTTTCATATGGTTAAATAATCCATTAGAATTTCGAATCTCCTACTTAAATAAATAAAATTAATCCAGTGCATATCAATCGAACCATATCCACTTATATATATAAATTATATTTCTCACTTAGATGGGATTAGACCAGATAGAATTAATTATTTTTTTATACTTGATATTGATTGGAATAGAATAACATCGCATTTATTTTACTTTTTAACATAAAATTAAAAATTTTAATATGGTATTGATACGGGAGAAAGAATTCAAAATTCAAGGACTTAGCTAAATCTCATTGTGTATGGATGAAAAATCTTAAATCCCATATTTCCCTTGTAAGATGTGGTTAATTCAGAAAAAAAAACAAAAATTAGCGGGTACCCAAACAAATCCCAACTTTTATACATTATAATTCAATACTATTACAAATAAACATAAAATTTATTATAAATAAACATAAATTTAATAGTAAGATGTTAAATTTTTTTCAAAAAAATCTTGAGTTAATAAATAAATAAATATTAAGAGAATCGATCTTTAAATTAAATTTAATTAATCAAATTTTTTAATAAGTCTAACAATCCAATCGCAGGAGATGTTATGCTCAATTTGAGTATTTCCTAATTCGCTTGTTTTTTTTTTTTTTTTTGTATGGGGATTGGTCTCGCACTCTGATCACAAAAATGTGAATATAAAAAAGCAGGGGAAAAAAAATAAAGAAACGAGAAATTCTGAAAATGAATAAGAATCTATCAGATCAACCCCCTTCGTCCAAGGATCCAAACATACGAATGAGGGTTTTGTAATATAACCCTAATCCGGATTAACCCACCGGGGGTTTAAACCCTCTCTCTCTCTCTCTCTCTCTCTCTCTCTCATTCTACTGAGAAAATGGCAAGTTCATCCCCACCTCTAATATTATCATCTACACCTACATCCTCCTGCAATTCCACAAAACTAGCAGTGGTAGCACCAAGAAGGACCTTCGTAACACCGCGCAGTATCAAGCTTCACCCGCTTCTCCCCGAATCCCGAACTAGTAAGCACCATTGCCCTCTTTCTCTCTTCATTTATTCACTCTCTCTCTCTCTGTCTGTGTTGGCTTCTGGGTAGATTTGTTTCTTGGGCTGTTCTCCATTATGCAACAAGGTGTTGGCAAACAACTTCTGTTTATGAAGTTTGAGTCTCCATGGAATTTGTGCTTACTGTGAAGTTTAACTCATAATAGAAAATTCAATTTAAGGTTTTTTCTTTTAGTACTTGTTTCTTCGCCTAATTTTTTGAGAGCTTGAGAATAAGATTATGAATTCAAAGGGAAAAGAAGAGCCTCTTTTCTGTTCCCAAGGCCGCGAGTTGGAACACTATTGTCGTAGTAGTTTACGAACTGGTGTCGGACTAGTAGTGCTTTGCTGGGGCTGCAGTGAGGAGCCCAGTGGTCATAAGCCCGGGGCCAAAGCCAGAAACGAATTACAACATGTATACTAAGGTTATAACTTCAGGAGGCTGGTTATCATTCTTAGGCGGTAAACAATTTTGTTGTAATTTTTCAAACTACATATATAATCTCGTTTTTCTTAAAATTTCCCCCGGGGGGATCAAACATTCAATAGCGGGTGGGGGCTTTTTAAGTTGCTCAGAAAGGGTACTTATGCTCATATCCCCTTTACCCTTTGTGGGGATAAAAGAAAAAATAAAAAGTAAAACTAGTAAACTCTAAATGAATGTAGAGGTTGACATTATCAAGATGTTGAGTCTCGCAAAATCTATATTAACTGTGGTTTATAAGCATTTGCTTTTTGTAAGGGTTCTTCTTTGAAATGTTATGTTCATGGGTATTCTACCAAAATAAACGATGTGAATCAGATGCTGCAGCAAGTAGTGTAGCTGATGCTCAGTTGGCAAGTGAAGCTGAAATTGAAGTTGCAGAAGGGTTCACCATTACTCAATTCTGTGATAAGATTATTGATTTATTTTTGAATGAGAAAACTAGAGTAAAGGAATGGAGAAAGTATTTAGTGTTCAGGGAGGAATGGAAGAAGTACAGGGACGACTTTTATCGTAGGTGTCAAAAACGGGCAGATGCTGAGAAAGATCCATCTATGAAGCAAAGATTAACAGAACTTGCCAAAAAGGTGAAGAAGGTATACTGATTTTATCTCTTATTCTTCTCTTTTATGATAAAATTTTAAAATTATGATGCGGTTTGCTTTTGATATCGATTAATCGAATTGCTCGACTTGTGGGGAATTGTTCAGATATACTTAAACAGCTGTCACTACTGCAGATTGATGATGAACTGGAAAGACATACAGAGCTTCTCAAAGTGATAGAGGATAATCCGACAGATATTAATATGATTGTTACTAGGAGGCGAGAAGACTTCACTGGAGAATTTTTTCGTCACCTTAATCTACTTTCAGAAACCTATGACAGTTTGGAGGACCGTGATGGTACTAAATAAGCATTTCTGTCTAGTCACATTTGCTCTGATTATTTTGACATACAGGGGTGTGAGTGTGAACAACCCTCAAAAGTTTCAGTTGATGCAGTAACGTGTTTTATTATGTTTTTATATTTTAACAAAGTTAATGCAAGGGACTAGGATATTGGGGTTTTGGAACAATGTTTGCAATATTATTGCAGACATGTGGCAACCTAAAGACTATATCAATCAGCCACTTGTGATGCTGATGATGAATTTCATTGATCAGATATATCTCATGTATAGCTGGGCAAGTCAAAGTTCATAGTTAGGCCTTCAGAAGAATCAGAAAAGATTTATGAATTTGGTTAATATTGGTTCAATAAGTAAGCAGTGTGATAATTTCTGTTAATTTGGGATGGTTATGAAGGTGATTGACACATACAATGAGTAATGACCATATCCCACCCTTGAACAATAATTTCTGTTGTAGGTGGGATTTTACTCATCACAATTGGCAGTCTATATTGCTAATCTATGGTAGATAAAGTTATAGTTGTAATATGTCTAATTTAATCAGATCCTTAATTTTGTGCACTAGAAATCTATACAAAATTGAATATCCTTACTGATATCTGAACCTCTATCCTTCAAAGCAATTGGTCAAATGGGCTTTTTAGCAAAATCTTTTACTCATTTTAAACTGAAATCAGTGTGGAATCTCTTATCTGGCAAAGAAGTCCAGCAAATGCTTTCAAATTTAAGGAATAGAAGGATTTTTGGGGAAGTATTTTGGTATCCAGATTTTGTTTAAATCTACTGTGTAGATTTTTTTTTTTTGTTAAATATATTTGGCAGATTTATAACGTTTGGCCCATCCGATTGAACTTTAGGTGTTGGAAATGTAACCATTATATCGGTTTGGGGTTGTCTTGTTTCTAACCTAACTACTTTGCATATTGGTGCAATTTTGTGGCAGCGGTGTTACGGCTTGGAGCCAGGTGCTTGTCTGCAGTCTCAGCATATGATAATACACTCGAGATTGTGGATACTCTGGATACTGCTCAGGCTAAATTTGATGATATTCTCAACTCTCCTTCATTGGATATGGCATGTGAAAAGATCAAAAGCCTAGCTAAGGCGAAGGAGCTGGACTCTTCATTGATCTTATTGATTAATAGTGCCTGGGCTTCTGCTAAAGAGTCCAAAACCATGAAAAGTGAGGTTGGTTTTTCCTAAGACCTGTTAATTACATTCTGGAGTTTGCATGCATTAAGGTTGTTCTAGTTGGTGAAGCAGGAAGACCTTTTTAGCTATTTGGCTTTGCATGAGGCAAATTGTCAAAGATAGCATAAAATTGATCAGTTTGCACATAAATGAGTGACCAAAATAATCTCTCTCTCTCTCTTAGTACTGTAGCTATGTAAGCATTTGGTGTATGTATGGGAAACTTCAGAAACTTGAAGAAGTTAGCATGATATCTGCTATCTGCTGCAAGTTGGAAATAATGCATCAATCTATGTTTCCAAGTATTTTAGCTCTTAGTATGTTAGATATTTAGGATTATGTGAAATGTGAACAAGAGTTTGCTGGATTGATGTCAAAATTTTACAGAGTAGTTTCAGGCTCTTTTGGTAACTGAAAACCAAAAAAACCTAAACGAGGGAAGATCTGCTTGAATGGCAACCATGTACGATGCTTCCAAGATCTGGAGGCTAATAGTTCTTGTAAAGTAAATAGTTAGCTTCATCTGATAAAGAAAATGTTGGGGCACACTGTTGGTATGGTCCTTCCCCCCTGCATGCTAACTTTAGATGTTTGCTTATAATTTTATTTTGTCTTTTTCTTTGGATTCTTGTGTCCTTTACCTGAGCGCTTGCATGCAGGTCAAAGACATCATGTATCGCATATACAAAACCACCAAAAGCAGCCTTAGGAGCATTGCACCGAAGGAAATAAAAATGCTTAAATATTTGCTGAATGTCACAGATCCTGAAGAGCGTTTCTCTGCATTGGCTACTGCTTTCTCCCCTGGAGATGAGCATGAAGCCAAAGACCCAAATGCTTTATTCACGTAAGAGAGATTCTTCATTCCCTATGCCTCCCTCTTCCTCATTGATGTACATGCATAATCATTGAATGCATTAAAGGCTACACTAAATCATGACTTTGATGTATCGTTAAAAGTCTCTTTGTGATGGAACAGAACTCCCAAGGAGCTGCACAAATGGATCAAGATCATGCTTGATGCATTCCATCTCAACCAAGAGGAAACTGACATTAAGGAAGCCAGGCAAATGACTCAGCCTGTAGTTATCCAAAGGCTTCTCATTCTCAAGGAAACTATTGAAGAGGAATACTTGAGTAAAGGCATTCATACAGAAGAAGAAGAAGCTAAATCAGAGGAATTCTAGGACTTGGTTTGCACCTCTTATACTCATCATAATTATGCCCTGCGGCAAACTTCGATTTTGTAGTAATGTTCAAATCAGAAGTTCACATTCAGAAGATTGAGGGACATGTAAATTCCGTATGCCTCTGGGGGTGACACAATATTAAAGCACATTTTTGGGCTGGAACCCTAGAGGTATGTGATGCCTATATGCTTGGTGAAAAACGACTGTACAGTTGTAGTTTGATGAAATGTACAGAATTGGAAATAGCCTGCATGGTCTTGATTTGAACACTCTCCAAACTCTTGGTGGAGATGAAATGTTGTTGTAATGACAATTTGTAAGACAAACCATTTCTCTGGTCCAAAATTTTTCTGGACATTGAAGAAGTTTTAGGATTTATGAGAAAAATATTTCCTTCTTTGACTCAACACTGTTTCCATTGCACTGGAATTTTCCGCTTACCAAGATAAGATGCAGGGATAAAGAGGAAATCGCAGAAACCGGTGGAAAATTTTCCTTCCCATTGGCATTAGCAAATGTGTTTGATGTACATGTCTAGGTTTTGGAACATATTAGATTTTCCCTCCCTCCCCATATGCACAGGAAAAGGATATATGTCCATGGTAGGTAAGGTTCACCCTTTAATTAAAAAGCAATCTTTTTCTTTATTTTCACATTTTTCTCTCAATTAAATACAATTATTTGTTTGTGCCCATTAAATTAAAATAAAAAGGGTCTTGGGGATTTCTTATTTTCTCCTCTTATAAGTATTTCTAATATATTTTTTCTTATTCTATCTGAAAAGAATTGAGTGAGCATCTGCAACCTGTATTAAGCAATTTTTTCAGAAAGCCCAAAGCTTCCCTCCAACTCACACGTGTACGCTTAATAAAGTGAACTCGTTGCCGAAGCTCAATCAATTCTTCAGTTGACGATTTTACCCTCGATTTATGCCCATTTTTGCCTGCAAAATGTGAAAATACGTCGTGGTCACGGGGATAGGAGGGTAATACCGCGCTGTGGAGAAGGTCGGTTAGTCGTTGGGTCTGTCCAGCTCTGGACACTCTTAGAACCTCTGACTCTGATCTCTGGAACTTTCACCTTTCACTCTCTAAAAGAGGGGAAGACATAAAACTCATACCTTTGGTTTTTTGAGGAAAATTTTCTTTTGGGTAAAATCAAGAATGGCAACTGCAGTTCTGAGGAGGTCTCTGTGGCGACGTGATCTTTTTCAATCCTCGTCTCTTTCGTCTTTCAGATATGTTAGTATTCTCTCTCGCTCTCATTTCTTTTTGTTTTCTTTGAAATTTCTTCATTTTTTAAGTTTTCTGTTAGGTTTTTCAAATGAAAACTTGGTGATCATAATTTTTTCTGGGTGTTGCATACGATATGAAATACTCTGTGGTGTTTTTTTTTTTTTTGCTTTTTTTGGGGTGGGGGGGAATGGGGGTTGGGGTTGTGATTGTCTTTCTGTTAATAATTTGAGAGGGTTCAAAGTGTATCTGTAAAGGGACAAAACAAGTGATAGGACTGGCTTGATACGCTCTCTGTTTCCATACAATTTGGGAGATTTCTTTGAACATTGTAACATAGGTATTTGAAGGGAAAAGGGGGAGAAATTACCCCTAATATGTCACCCTTTTAAGTGTGTTTAGCATATAATTCTTTTATCATATAAAATTTGAGGTGGGTAACATTTATCTCAATGTTGGTAAATCTTACCCTGGTTGGGGGTAGGATATTTGTTTTTTGGACAACTTTCTATCCTCTCTTTCTATAATATATATATGTATATATATTATGAATTGTCCCTTTAGTTTAAGGATTATTGTGTTCTATTTGCTTTTTTGTTTCATAATATCTTAGTGCACACTATTCAGTTGTCTAGTGGATTCATTTCATAAGATGTATGGTGGCATAATGATGCATTTCTATACTGCAGTTGACTGGCGATGCCAAGACAGCAGCAGCTAACTCTCCTTTTGCTGATAGATGGGCATCCTTGGCTAGACCATTCAGGTTTATATATTTTCTCTCATTTTACTTGATCTTAGAAACGTCTTCAGTTTGCTAAGCCAGTTGCATTTTCATTCAGCACTAAGCCACCTGGGAATGAAATCATTGGTATTGACTTGGGCACCACCAATTCTTGTGTTGCCTTTATGGAAGGAAAGGTTGGCTTTCTATGTGGGTCTTGTCTTTTATTGAGCTGGCTTATTCATGTATCTTATTTGTAATTTTTCATATGATGTGCTTTTGCAGAATCCTAAGGTGATTGAAAATGCAGAAGGATCACGGACAACCCCATCAGTCATGGCATCCACCCCAAAAGGGGAGATACTTGTTGGAACACCAGCCAAACGTCAGGCTGTGACAAACCCTTCGAACACTTTCTATGGGACTAAACGTCTAATTGGGAGGCGCTTCGATGATCCTCTTGTGCAGAAAGAGATGAAATTGTTGCCCTATAAGATAGTCAAAGCTCCCAATGGTGATGCGTGGGTTGAAACCAGTGATGGAAAGCAGTTCTCACCAAGCCAAGTAGGTGCATTTGTTTTGAACAAAATGAGAGAACCTGCAGAGGCTTATCTTGGGAAATCAATTTCAAAGGCTGTGATTACTGTTCCGGCTTATTTCAATGATGCTCAAAGGCAAGCTACAAAGGATGCAGGAAGAATTGCAGGTCTGGATGTGGAGAGAATTATTAATGAACCAACTGCTGCTGCACTTGCTTATGGGCTAAACAACAAGGAAGGTGTCATCGCTGTCTTTGATCTTGGAGGTGGAACGTTTGATATTTCAATTTTGGAAATATCTCATGGAGTATTTGAGGTATATGCACTGTTGTAGTCATGTTGTTGCTCTTTAAATGGCGATTTAGTTGCTTAATTGTTTGATTGTCAGGTCAAAGCAACAAATGGTGACACCTTTTTGGGAGGTGAAGATTTTGATAACCTATTAGTGCAATACTTGGTGGATGAGTTTAGGAAAATTGAGGGCATTGATCTTTCAAAGGATAGGCTAGCACTGCAGAGGCTAAAGGAAGCAGCTGAGAAGGCCAAGATAGAACTCTCTTCCACCTTGCAGACCGAGATCAATTTGCCCTTTATAACAGCTGATGCTTCTGGAGCGAAACATCTCACCATGACACTGACGAGATCAAAGTTTGAGAGTTTAACTGAGCACCTAATCAGTAGGACCAAAGAGCCATGCAAGATTTGCTTGAAGGATGCGGGGATATCGCCCAAAGACATTCATGAGGTTCTTCTTGTTGGAGGGATGACTAGGATGCCCAAGGTCCAAGAGATAGTTGCTGAGCTTTTTGGGAAAACCCCAAGCAAGGGGGTCAATCCTGATGAGGCAGTTGCTGTTGGTGCTGCAATTCAAGGTGGTATTCTCCGTGGAGATGTTAAAGAGCTGCTTCTGTTGGATGTCACTCCTTTGTCACTTGGTATTGAGACTCTAGGTGGTGTCTTCACCAAGTTGATAAACAGAAATACTACTATTCCAACAAAGAAGTCTCAGGTCAGTGTTTTGATCTTTCCTCCAACTTAGACAGAATATGTGCTTTGTGTCAGTAGGATGGGCACAATAAACCCCAAGACAAACTTAGATCACAACTTCAGTAAAAATGCTACAGAATTTAGGTTGGAGACTGAAATGCATAGACCTGACTTAATACCTATAAAACACATACATGGTCACAGGACATGGGGCACAGGCACAAGACAATACAGGTCACATGCAATTTTTACAATATTATAAGTTACACAGTATTGTATGATGTCATGTTTCATTGTTTTTGACAACCTAAGTTGTACCCCCAGAAATGTTGTGATTAAAGGAGCATGTGGTTCCAGGTTTTCTCAACAGCAGCTGATAACCAGACTCAAGTAGGAATTAAGGTGCTTCAAGGTGAACGTGAGATGGCTGCTGACAACAAACTGCTAGGCGAGTTTGAACTCATTGGTATTCCACCAGCACCTCGAGGCATGCCACAAATTGAAGTAACATTTGATATCGATGCCAATGGAATAGCAACGGTATCTGCCAAGGATAAGGCAACAGGCAAAGAACAGCAGATTACAATCAGATCATCTGGAGGACTGTCTGAGGAAGAAATTCAGAACATGGTGAAGGAGGCTGAGTTACATGCACAGAAAGACCAAGAGAGAAGAACTCTAATAGATGTTAAGAATACCGCTGACTCCACTATTTACAGTGTTGAAAAAAGCTTGAATGAGTACAGAAATAAGATTCCTAGTGATGTTGTATCGGAGAATGATTCTGCAGTAGCAGACCTGAGGAAAGCAATGGAGAGCGACAATGCAGATCAGATTAAGGCAAAGATTGATGCCGCAAACAAGGCAGTTTCAAAAATTGGACAGCATATGGCTGGAGGCTCTGGTGGGTCTCCCTCTGGAGGGTCTCAAGGCGGTGGTAATCAGACCCCTGAAGCAGAATATGAAGAGGTGAAAAAATGAGAGAGTTTATTAGTTGTAGGAACCCACAATTAGATTTAGAAGTAATCTAGAAGGATTTCGCTGTTAGTGCACAAAAGTTTGTGTTGTATACAAAGAGAACATTCCGTTATTTTGTTCTTCCTGGTGATCTTTTTGTGCCAACAATGTTGGCCGGTTTGAACAAGGCTTATGTGTGGCTTCTCACATGATGGGAAGCCTATTTTAAACTAGAGTTGCTAGATGTATGGATCTGATTTACTGAGATTGAATACGAGTTCCCCATGAGGATTGAGAATTTCTGTCAGCATGGGATGGTGAGAACTGCATTGATCAGTTGGCATGGAGATTGTGTATTTTCATTGGCCCCTCTAATATTTGAATATAATACATCATTTATTTTCTTGCACCAAGATGAATAAAATCAAGATGGACCGGCTTAATTCACATCCCCCCCCCTCATTTGAATGCTATTTTGATTAAAATTTAAAATGTAAAAAATAATATATATATATATATATATATATATATATTTGATTAATTGATATTTGATCTATTTGGTTCACGTATTATTACTTTTTTAAGAAAAAATTTTATTTTTGTATTTCAAAAATAAACTTATGAAACATAATTCATAACTATTTGTAATATATTTAAGACAATAATCACTCTTTCTATCATATATTGTTCAATTTAGGGGTAGGTTGCGACTAGAAACAAGTCCGTAAGGAAAATACAGAGGACACGAGGCCAATGGAAAAATATCTTAATCAAATTCAAATAAAATATAGATATTCCTATTATTCATTTAGAGTTAGACTAATGCTAAGACTATTACAGTCCACTCCCTGATTATAGCAGGGCAATTTTTTGTTCTGAAATTGAGGGTTTTCAATGGTTTCAAATTTTAAGCTGAAGCTGGTACACCATATTCGGAGGCAATTGGCTGATTCCATGAGGTAAAAAGTTTTTCTTTTCGAGTTTTTTAATTATCTATTGATATTCAAATTTTATTTGATTAATTTAGATTATATATTATAATTTTTTTAAATTTTATTTTTTTATTTTTATGATTTAAATTTAAAATTTATAATTAAAAAAATATAACATCTAATCATTATACACGGGAGTTTGGTGAAGGGGGTCATTGTTTGGACCAGTGTGACATGACCTAAGGACAATTAGTTCACATGATTCAAGAAAAAAATGTTATAGACAAGCAAACGGTAATTCCAATATATTCTCCAAATTAATCATGAAAATTTATAATTTTCTATATTAAAATCTGCAAGTTTCCTAACATTGCATTTGAATGGATGTCGGAAAAAAGAGAAGAGATTAGGAAAGAAAGGGATTGTATTTATTTTATTTGAGAATTTTATAAGAAGAGAAAAAAAAAGTGATAATTTTTTATTTTTAAAAATATAAAAAATTTTCTTTTTAAAAATAGAAGAAACTCACTATAACTTTTTAATATATCAAAAATATTCTTAAAAAGAATGATAAATAAATATTTAATTTCGGATAAATCTCACATTTTTCTTAAAACTCTTAAACAAAATAAGAAAAATATTTCATCATTTCCGTTCTTTTCTTTTCTTTCTTGACTTTTAACTTTTTTTATCTCCAAGATCCTATATTTTGAAATTAAGATCCTGATTGTTGTTGTTGTTATTGTTATTATTGTATCTCCTAGACTCCCAAACTAAGCATAAATGACTTAAACAAAATGAAACAGTTTAATAGTCACGATCTCTCTCGCTTAATTCGATAATCCGAGATTCAAATCTCTACTTAACCAAAAAAAAAAAAAAAAAGACTTAAATAATTCAACTAAGTTACTGCTACATCAATGGAGTATCTTTAATACCCAGACTTGTGGATGTTTTGTTCAAAACATTTTATCTTTTGTTTAAAAAAAAATGGCCAATGACCCAGAAAACACCACACTGACAAGCCCCCCTTTTCTTCAGAAGCCCACACCAAATTTGAGATTGCTATGGAGTGAGGGGGTGGTCTTGTTTGTAACGACTTGCTC
This sequence comes from Dillenia turbinata, assembly GCA_037126225.1. Taxonomy (NCBI): domain Eukaryota; kingdom Viridiplantae; phylum Streptophyta; class Magnoliopsida; order Dilleniales; family Dilleniaceae; genus Dillenia; species Dillenia turbinata. Next base: position 9,948,841 of record JBAMMX010000018.1, on the reverse strand, counting down.
TTGTTCCATCTTTATTATTTGCTTCTTCCATAATCAAGAACTAAATCAATGTATAATCTGAACAAAATCATGTTCTATAAGCACCATTTTTGCCTATTAGATGAGTGCGGTCACTTATTTACTTTTTTTTTTGTTATATAGAAATTTAAATCTGGGATCTTTAGATTCGCTAAGAGAATTATGATTACTAAACTATACCCTTAGACATGATCAGTTACTCGTTCACGCACACATGAAACCAACCCTTGCTGGACGCATGATCAAGTTATTTCTTTTATAACTGGAGCGTAATCCATGGCAAAGCAATGGGTGTCGGCTCATGCATCCCTTCCTGCACTGCGCCTACTCAAGAAATACCAAAAAAGAAAACAGGTAAGGTATTACTGCACCATTTGTGGTTCTAAGACTTACTCGTACTCAAATAAAACCAAATTTACTAATTTCGTACACGCAAGAGGCCTGGAAAAGCACGAAACTTCTTCCTTTGGCCTCATCTACCAAATCCCCATCCCCCGGATTCTTCTTTCATGCATGTAGTGCTGTCTCATTACCTCCCAAAACTCCCACCAACACCAACGGATTCTCTCTCTGCTGGAGGGTATTTTGGATAAGTGAAAGATGACAACTTTTTTCTTCTTCCCCTTTTTTCTTTTTTTTTTTTTTTTTTGTTACACAAAGATAGAAATAAACCGAGTAATAATAATAATAATAATAATAATAATAATAATAATAACTCTTTCCTACTTATAAACTTGTTTAACTACATAAAAAGATATAAAATGATAGTTGGTACACTTAAAAAATCATTAAAATTAAAAAAAAAAAAAGGAGAGTGTTATAGATAAATTAGAGAGTCAATCCCCCACTCTAGAAAAAAAATCATTTATTAAGAGTAATGATATGTGAGGGACTAAATGTACATGTTACTTAGTCCATAAAAATAAAATATTAAAATTTTTAAATTTAAGTAATTATAAATTAATTAAAAAATTTTAAATCAAGTAAAAGAAATTTAAAATATATTGAAACAAATTTTCTCATGTAAAATTTAGAATTTCTTAAATTTTAATAATTTTGAATTGATTACAAAACCATTAAATAAAGAAAAATTAAAATATCTTATAGTTCATTACACAAGCAGACACAACCGACTGGATAATGCACAACCAACTTTTTCAAATGAGTATATATATATATATTTTTGGGTTGAATTTTATAAAATTTTTAATTTATTTGATTTTTATTTTTTAATAAAATATTTATATTTAGTAATTAGATTCATTCCGATGAGACGTTTTTAGTATTTATTTTTAACGTATATAATATTTAAAATCCAGATATTATGTCGGTGGATGTTTGTGAAATTATTTTAATATTAATAAATTTTAATAATTTTGTAAAGATAAGATGACTATAGAGACCCGGCGAAGGCAATGGTCGTGCCGCCGACACTAACTATAAAACCGGCACCAAACTCCTTGCAATTTACAAGAGATTAACGCAGCCCCACTCAAAGAGGGCCTATTTAGAAAACGGAAACAGAGTAAGACCCAAAGGGGAGAGAGAGAGAGAGAGAGAGAGAGAGTGGTGTTTGATTGAACAATGAACATACAAATACCAATACCAGAAAGAGCGTGGAATTAGTCACCAGAGCTATCTTTCCGGTGTTTATTATTCACTTCTTCAATTCAAAGTTTTGAATCAACCCCATCAAATTTTTACCTCTTAATTTCCATAATTTGCCCCTCAATTTGCTGTGGTCATTCAAATTCCTCTGAAGCGGACTGTTGTGATTAATTGGACAATCTCGTGAGCTTAATCTTGTTCTTAGTTCTGTTCTGCCTTTGTTTCCTAAATTATTTTCGTGTATGTTCCTTTTTCTTTTCCCTTGGTATTTATCAAAATTTCAAGTCTATTCTTATTTACATGCTCTATACCACTCAAAAATTTGCGCAAATACTTTTTTTAGATGATCTCTGGAAATTCGCATGGATTACCCATCTATGGTTAATAAAATCCAACATAGACTTGATTTCTAGGAAGCCCTTCTTTCCTAAGCTTCAAGAATATCCATTTTCTCTTTTAATTTCTGAAAATTTGGTAAACCCATGTTTGTTATGTTTTAATTTGCTCGAGTGTGGGTTTTTATTTTCTTCTCTCTCTCCCGGAGTACTGAATTACTAACTGTGGTTGTTGTTTTAGGTGAGAAAATGGATTTGGAACAAGAGCTAGAGTGGATTGAAGCACAAAAGATTGAAATAAGTGAAGACCTTGTTGCGGCAGCCAAACAACAGCTTCTGTTTCTTGCTGCCGTGGATAGGAACCGATGGCTTTATGAGGGTCCTGGTCTACAAAGGGCAATTTATAGGTAATTCTGTGAAAGTGTAATTTTCTTGCCTATTCTTTTAGGAGTTATGTTTGGTTGAATTGTTGAATTCCTTGCATTTATTGGGCAGATAATGAATATTTCAGCAAATTATAAATTTGGGTGTCCGAGCCAATTTTAATTTTTTTTTTTCTTTTTAGAAGATGTATTAGATATAATTCTTAAACACTAAAACACGAATATGTGGAGTCAATATTGATCAAGCTTTTGTGGTCTAAAACATCAGCAGAAATCGTATATCATTGAGGATAATGATTTCAACTTTTTTTTTTCTTTTTAAAAGATGTATTAGATATAATTCTTAAACACTAAAACACGAATATTGGAGTCAATATTGGTCTCATGATATCATGATGTGGAGTCAAATTCCTTAAATTGGAAATCTTCAACACTAAAATACGAATTAGTTTGTGTTTTGCATAATATCTCCCACCAGTTTGATGCATTAATTGTAGCATTCGATTTAGGTTTTATATATCACCTTATTGAACTTCAGCATAATTCTTAAACACCATGACGCACAAACAAGAACATAGATATGTTGACACAGAAAAGTTATAAAATTTTTACCCAATTATAAGTATCAGAAGGTTGTATAGTGTTATGCAAAGTTTGTGTCCGTGTCAGAGGATGTGGCTATTTTGTAGAAGCATTGTTGCAACATACTTCAATATGATTGAGATGCCGGTTATATGAGCCTTGGTGTACACACATTGTACATCTTTTAGTTGTTCCTGCTTTTTAAATGCCAAGTCATGAAAGTTTACGATACCAATATAGGTACAATGCATGCTGGCTACCCCTGCTTGCTAAAGCATCTGAGTCATCAGTTCTGGAATGCCCTTTGGTTGTTCCTCTTGATTGTGAGTGGATCTGGCACTGTCATCGGCTCAACCCGGTGGGGCTTTGCACTAAATTGTCCTTTTGAATTTTGTATTTCACATTTTGTCTAGGAATGCTTTTTTACCCCTTTTTACTTTGTTTTGTCCAAGGTCCAATACAAGTCCGATTGCGAACAATTTTATGGACGTATCCTTGACAATCGCAATGTTCTCTCTACAACCCAAAAGCATTCATGTAGGCAAAATGAAGAGATTTGGAATCGGCTGTATCCTGAAGAGCCCTATGTCATAAATGCATCTAGAGCTCTCTCCGAGGATATTGCTAATAAACTTTCTACCACAAAAAAGTTCAGCAAATATGATTTTGTGTCTGCTGTTAAGCGCCAGGCTCCTTTCTTCCACCAGGTAAAGAAGAGAATACATTCCATCTTATGTCCAGCTCTACTCTGTGGTACAGCATATGACGGTCACACCAGATTCATCCAATGTTATTGTTCCTAAATTTCCTTTATCATGTTTGTAATCACTGAGCAAAATTTTAAGCGGATATTTGTAAATTACCCAGTGTTGGGAAACATGGCAGCATTCATGACAAGAACTGCGCTTTATAGTTTACAGGAGCAAAATAGATGTATGAGTTTAGTTGTGTCTTATATAAAATAATTAGTATATCAGCCTTGCTTGCATAAAATCTGTTTAGCTTCCGTGTCATCTCTGCATATCATGGAAAACCCTTGGCTTTAGAGAGGACTCGTGACAGATAGTTCGTCTGCAACTGTTGCTGTTGATTGTGCATAATTATTTCCTCTGTTCTTTTTTTATCGTTTGGTTGTATATCTTCACTATGCTTTCTTTATGGCAGGTATCTAGACCACATATGAGCAATGATATTTTTCTTAAAGAAGCTGTGGCCAGATATAAGGGATTTCTTCATATAATTAAGAGAAACAAGGAGAGGTCACTGAAAAGTTTTACAGTTCCAACTTATGATGTGGATCTTATATGGCACTCGCACCAGTTGCATCCCCTTTCTTATTGCAAAGATTTGACACTGCTGCTAGGCCATGTACTAGAGCATGATGACACGGACTCAGATAGATCAAAAGGGCAGAAACTGGATGTTGGATTTTCTGGAACCACAGAACGGTGGGAGGAGTACTTCGGTTCGAGATATTGGAGGGCAGGGGCCATGTATAGAGGTCTTGCTCCGACACCTATTGCAAAAACTCCTTTCCTGCCTATCCAAGTAAACAAGAAAGAAGGTGCTCTTGTGGAGCATGAGAAAATTATTCAGCTGGGCAAACTGAACTTCATTGAGGTAGTTTACCAAAAAAAAGAAAAAAAATAATAATTGTCCTTTCTCAAATATATTTATGACATTGTTTATTTCCCACCTCCCCCCTTCTATTTCTCCTTTCCACGCTTGTATGTGTGGCTTGGAGCTAAATCATTGTGTGAGCTATACATGGACATTGAAGTTCATGATATTATGTCACTCAATCCATACAACTTGGATTTATAAACATGGTTGATACATCAAGCCAACGATGTTGGTAACCTCTGAAAGTAGATACCAATCAATAATACTTGGTATTTCCAAAAAGCAAAGGCAATACCGAGATGACTGCTTTTAATATCTATCCATTTCTTTTCTTTTCTTTCTTTCCTTTAACACCTTAAAGCAGTTATGGCGTGTTGTGGAGTTCAAAAGGGAGAGAAAAGGAAGGATAACACTTATACCATGAAGTAGGAAAAAATAGGTGAGGGAAGGTGATGAAGGTATTAGCAACAAAAACCTTAAAAATAATATATAACCTTGAGAATATTATAAATCTTATGGCGGAAAGTATTTTTCATATTGTGTTTTGAGTTTAAAGATTGATACATAATGAAAGAGAAAAGTAGTTTGGTGGAGGGTAAGGAAATTAAATAACAAATGAAAGAAGGCTTGAGTGAATCTCTGATTTATTAAATGTAAAGAGTAACGTACCCCTTTTCACTTAAATTAAACAGGTAAAGTAAAGTGGATCTCGAAGATCTCTTATCCTTTCCTTCTTCTAACTAAACATACAAGCTAGCCTCTTTGCTTTTCCTTTTGTATTTAAATCTTAGGCACATTCGTCTGATACAATCAACTGCAAGGACTAATATATTCTATTGAGACAACTTATTGCTAGTTTTTCTTTTTCCATTTTTGTTCTATTCCATAATTGGATCTGGAGTTTTTATGGCCTCAATCCACATTAGTTTGTCATTGTAAGTGTCGATAGATCTTCCATTTTCTGTTTATTTTTCATTTTCAGGTCCTATTGGAGATTGTGGCTGTCAGCAACTTACCAGACGGACATAAGGGAAGCCACTTTGCTGTATTTAGTAAGAAAGAGTCAGATGCATTGTTTGATGTTAAAAGAAGGTTGAATATTTTGTCAGTGTCTGGGACAAAACAGGTTGCTTGTTTTGAGTGTGAACCTACTGGAGAGCTTCTGCTTGAACTTATATCCCATTCGCAATCCAGTTTGCCATTACCCAGACCATACAAGACTTTGGGCTCCACTTCAATCTCTCTGCTGGAACTGCTGGAACCTTTTAACAAGCTTTCAATTGAAAAATGGTTGGACCTGGTGCCTTCCTCTGGCATTGTGAGCTCCAAGCCAATCCGTCTGCGTGTTGCTATCTCATGTACGGTTCCAGCCCCAGCACTACGTGAGTTTCATATGGTTCGTCCTCGGTCTGCAAAGACCTCATGTTTTTTCCCACTCCCAGGAAGGTTTCAACATGCTAAGAGTTGGATTCGTATTGTTTATGAAGTTGGTGCAGAGGTCATCACCCTGCAAATGAGGTACTCCTTGGAGACCACATATCCAATGAAATTTATGTATTCCATTTCGGTACCTACCAGCACTTACTGACTAGGCTATCTTTTCTTTAAAGGTCCTAATTCTTATCTACTAAGATAATTCACATAGAGTTTGTAGAAGTAGATATGATTCATCCATCTGCAGGCACAGCTGCAACTGAAACCTACTGCTGCTAGACATTGACTGAGAGATTTTTTCCTTTTTTTTTCCTTGGAGCTAAATTATTTGCCTTTTAACTTTGGTCATTGACTGAGAGATTCTTATCTTTTGAATTTTGTATGATTAATGTTCACTACGATTAATTGCAATCATTGGAGATTTAAAGCATGCATAATATTTGTAGGTGTGTATGTGTTGTGGTTCAACTAAATTGATTATTTTAGTCATTGTTAGTTTGACAATGCATAATTACAATGACCTCACAATTATGCTAAAACATACAATGTGGATTTATTCCTGTAATATGTCACAGCAATTATCACCTTCATGTTCTGAGTAAAGTTGAGCCATTTACTTACAGGGATTCACAAGTTTCGAAAGAGGGGACTATCAATTTTCTGAAGAAAGAGGTTATTGGTGTCACAAAAACTGGCAAAATACAGACCCTCGCTGAATGCAAGGAGGATGGATGGTCTTTGATGGATTCTCTATGGACCTTTCAGCTTCAGAAAAAATCTAGCAAAGATGGTTCAATCTTTGAGCTCATTGGCAATAAGACGGTATGTATCCTTGTATATCCGGGTGCTCTTTTTTTTTTAAAGTGTTTTTTCCCCTATTTCTCATTCTCGAGGTATGGTGTACTTCTTGCAGATTGTGCTTTAAGGCGTGGTTTTGTTAATTGGACTTCCAACAAAATTTTGTTTAGTGATGTTGTAATCAATTTCTAATAGTAGAAATCAAATTGCTCATGCTGCACTTAAGAATTTTATGATATTGTATGAGAACATTTGCATATGACTCAAATTTTGCCCATATAGGAGTCAGCTATTTAAATTACTTGAAAGCAAAGAAGCTTCTGAACATTGCAGAGTGACCTTTTTATCTAGCTTCTGATTTAGATTACTTTTGGCAACTGGCCTGTCCTGATATAATGCTGTACGTTTCTCTTTGACTACTCAACCCTTTCATCAACTTCCTCTTTTCCCTTAACCATGTAGGGCGTATGGTTGAGATGCTGTCTCAGCATTGCTCTATCCTATGCATTTATGTCCATTACAGTATTACTAGCATCAAAATGAAGCATCCACTAGATAATTAATTATATGCATTAACGAGTAGCAAATTTTATTCTGAATTTGTTGCATGGACACTTCTATGAATGAGTATGTCCCTCTCATATCCGACAGGGGCGTGGCCCTTAGAAGCCCCTTGGACAAAACATGGTACTACACTTTTTGGCTTATGATAGTGTAAAGGTCTCTGTGAAGTGGTCACCTATCTGTGTCATGTCCTCTGTCTGCATATGTGAGCCGGAAGTTGGGCATGATGTTTGATTACTAATAATTCCTTTCTGTGGTGCAAAGAACGATGCAATGATGATTTTTATTCTCTTCGTACAGGTGAGACTCTTCCAAGGTAGAAAGCTTGAATATGAGCACAAGCACTACGAGAAACAAAGAGTGGAAACTGAGTTCATGACAGCGGTGGAATTCTCTGCCGAAAATCCCTATGGAAAAGCAGTGGCATTGTTCAACTTGAAAACAGGATATCTCAAGGTACGTTAGATTACATTTTTGTCTGGTGTTTCTGACAAAGAATTGCCAAGTTTAATCTTATTACATTTGAAAATTAAATAGGTAAGAGATGAATGGATGATGATTCCTGGGATCATATTGGCCTTTATTCTTGATGACATTTTAAGAAAAGAAGGATACGGTGGCTTCATCGTGAACAGTGGAAGTCTGGAGGGGAGGGATACTGTTACAGTTGAAACCAACAGATCCCTTGTGAAAGGCAAACCAGACGAGGCCGCTGATGGCTCTGTTGTCAAAGGTGAGACAACCACCATGACTGCTATTGGAAGGGAAGTAGAGTTGAAAGATGAGGTGGTTAAATCACATGAAGTGATGCAAGCACAGGATAGTGATGGATATGGTAGTGAATTTCACAATGCACCAGCATGTGGTGGCTGTGGCAACAATTGTGGTGGAGGAGACAAGGAAAAGAGTTCTGCCTGTGGTGGTTGTGGCGGCTGTGGTGGGTGTGGCAGTGGCTGTGGTGGCAGTTGTCATGGTATTCTGTTCAGATCAAGCATGGCAGTGAATGGGGCAACTAGAGGAAACAGCACTGGAAACTCCATTGACCAATGTCCGCAGGTGCCCCTCCATGCGAATAATGAGGTAGCTGCATAGAGTAGCAAATGCAACAGCGTTGCAGATATCACACAAGCGAGAAGCACAAAACAGATGAGTGTTGGTTACATCGGGAAGGTGTGTGATCTCTGTGCATTATAGTTTCCAGTGCCCCTGGTTGTACGAAGTTTGCATTTCATTACTAGTTTTTGAATGTCACTGAAGTCCGTTTTGCTTCTTTTCAGACAACTTGGCCGTCCCATGAACTGCCAAGTTCTCATTTCTCTACTTGGCGAAAGCTATTGTGAATATTATGGGCACTAGGTTAATCTGCTACCATCATCCCATGAACTTAAACCATTTTTTGGAAACCTTGTATTTTGGAATCTTAAGCAAACAAATTATCTTTTTTTTTTTTTTATCATAATGGGATTTAAATCCGAGGTTACCGAATTGGGGGAGGGGAATTGTGAAAATTGTTCCTTGGGACACAAATTATCATCACTTTAGGTGATTGTGATCACTAAATGTGCTACTTGCATCATTGATTACCCGGAAGATGCTTATTGGACCACATCTATTAACTTCAATATTCATTTACTACCTTATAACCTTTTTCTGCAGACCCCTACCCTACCTTGATACAAATTTACCAATTTCCCTTGAAAGTTGAAACTTGACCCCCAAGCTTTAGAAAAGAAAGGACATGATAATGATATGATACACTGAGCCCACATGCTTTTACTGTTATTTTAGTACATGGTATAACTGAAGAAATTTGATAATAAGTGTTTTGTGTAGTTGTCCCAACTTGAACTTGGTTGATGCAATCGTTTTGAGGTCTCTTCTACTTGTAGCATAAAAATGAGATCACAATGTCAGACTCTTATCTCTCACGTTGGCTAGGAGCTGGAGAAAGCTGTTTCCTGATCATCTTGGGGATGGGGGTAATACCCATTTTGAGTTCATAATTTCTGGGGGTTTGAATCATTAATTATCAATGCATAAATTGCTGTTACCCAACATAGTTAACTAAAATTAGCAGATCAATGATCAGACTAGCTTATGAATTAATAATAGCTTATTAATACCTACCATCATCGTGGTGTAATGGTAGGACACCGAATTTCTTTAATCAATGGTCAAAATTTAAGTCATTAAAATGAAAAAACAGATAATAAAAGAATTCGTCTTTAAATTAAATATCATAATATTTAAATCATATTAATGAAAAAAACTTAAACTAGTCACAGTCAATCTTATAGGGTAGTAAATGAAATTTCAGATATATACATATATATATATATATATATATATATATATATATATACACATTCACTTGATCGAAACAACACAATCTGAAATCTCTTCTTAGGCTCGGCCCCACAATCTGAAAATTAGTATTCAATTCGGTTCTTTGCAAGTTGTGATTGTAACAATAACAAGGTCATCTTTGTATATAATTTTCAAATTTCCCTCCAAAAGTTTGAAAACATTCTAAACTAAAATAACTTCTTCCCCCAAGAATTTGCTCAACCTTTTTCAAATATTAAATCAAGATTCTACTTAATATTTACTCCTTAAAAAAATTGTTTTTGATTAAAAAATTTAATTTATAATATTTTAAATTATTTTAATAAAATTTTTTTTGATAAAAGTAATATTTTTTAATTTTCAAAAATTTAAAATTTAATTTATAATATTTTTAAATTATTTTGTAAGAAAAATAAAAATATCTAATTTTTTCTTTTTTGATTTCATTCATGGATTCCATTTAAAACCATGAAACCATGAAACCATCAATTTATTTGAATTTCACAAAACCCATACATTAAAAGTTTCATTCTTCCATTAATCTAAATAACTTATATAAATTTCATTTCATTCGATATTCGATTCCTGAAGTTGATACCTTTGACCAAACATCCTAACATCATTCTTAAGCCAAATGGCCTTAGGAAAAGATATCAGAGAACAGCAAAAGCTGCAAGATGATGTGCATGGCCAGAAAGAGGAAAAAGTTGGGAGCTGTTTTTACTCATTGTCATCAGAGCCAAAATCACATGATAAAAAGGAAGAGATAAGCATTTCCTCTTTCGATCACTGCTGTACACTGTTACAAAAACACACCACTCTGTTCTTAATACTATTTCTTTCCCCATCTCTGTAAAACTCATGTGGAGACACTTGATCTCCCTCCCTCTCTCTCTCTCCCTCATGACCAACCTACAGAAAAGACTACAACACGCTACGACCAACCAGTTTTTGATTCTATTTCCTAGCCTGTACATGTCACTACTCATGTGCATTTGCTGCCTCAGGTCATCAACTTCTTTACAAAATATGTTAAAGGTCAGATTTTTTGCACATACGCCAAGAGCTCACCAAACATAGCCCACCTCCATTAAATTCCTCAACACCTGCCCCACCCCCCCCCCCCAAAAAAAAAAAACAGAGAATGAAAATCCTCAGCCCAGGAAATTCCCATTTGTGCACCTTTTGTCCGGCATCTAAAAATTGTAGTTTTATGCTTCTTTTTAGGTTGAAGGGGCATCATTGGATTTAAACAAAGGTGACTGAACACTGTCCGCGTCCTCATCATCAGAATCACTCCTTGAACTTCTTGAATGAGAACCTATGGATCAAAAAATTGTAAAACCCAACTGAGAGATTTTCTCAAACAGTACAAGAACCAAAATTTTTGCCCCAAATAAAGAGCACAAAATGAGTGAGAGAGAGAGAGAGAGGGAGAGAGAAAGAGACCACTAGAAGAACCACCGCTGCTTGAGCTAGAACCACCACTTTCTACATCCTTTTCAATCTCCACAGGAGCAAAATGGGTCATTGGTAAATCTTCACCAATGTCAATTTCCTCCGCTGTTTCCTCCCTCTGACTCTTGTCTTCACTCTCGAACACCTCTCTAACTTCCCTAGGAGACTGTAAAACCAAAATTAACAAAAAATAAAGGCCCATTAGCCCCCAAAAAAAACAGAGCAAAAATCAAGAAACTCCATTTGCAAATTAAACAGAAAAACCATCGAAAACACCTTCTGAATTTTCTCTGCTGCATTCCGATTATGAATGAGGCCCTGCTTTTTATTCTTATTCTCCATTTTCTTGTAATTACACACAAACCTATCCAATTTCCACAATGTATTCGTGTCCACAGTCTCTATATCAAGCTCTATCTCATCATCTTCCTCAGCCGAATACCCATTCCTTTTCCTCACAATCTGCACTAACTGAAACAACTTCTCCGCTGGCAAACTCTGCAAACTCTCCCCCAATTTCACCTTCTCCTCGTATGTCATTTCCCTCTTGTTCAGATCCCTTGATTTCGGCTTGGGCAACTTTCCCAATTTCTGCATACCACCTTCGGTTTTCGGCACGAGCGTGCTCGGAGCCCAAATGGGCTTTCGGGCTTCTTCGAGAATCATTTCACGGCGCGATTCATATGCAGTCTTTGCTTTCTGATGCTCTTTCTCGAACTTCTTGTGGGCTGGATCGAACAATTCGTTGAACTGAGAAAGCAAGGTTTCGGCCATGTGATGCACGTCTTGGCCCTTAGGGTTATACAGCATTGCATTGTCGAATGTCAATCTGACATCTGAAGCAAAATCGACCGGAGAAGAATACGACTTCTTCTCCAATTTCGATCTCACAGTGCCCAAATCCATCGGATTCTTGATAATACGAAAGTAGTCGTGAAGCCCCAGTTTCACAACATCGACTGGCGTGTTGAAAACCCACGCATGCTTGTGCTTCATAATCTTCGTCAGTATTTGCTTGCATTTCCTCATCATTGTCAACACAATCTTCGCTGTATCCGCCGCCGCCACCGAAAAAACGGCTTCTCGCTTCGAATCCCTCGCCGTAAAAGCCCGTTTCACGCCGGAAACTTTCGCCGTCTTTTTCTTCCCGATCAGAGCATTAGAAACAGAAACAAGATTACAAGAGGATCGGAGTTCGAGCTCTCGCAACTCGATCCGATTCTTCAGATCCTGGACCTGATCAAGCTCTAACATTAATCGCTTTTTTAGCTCGATCAGCTCGCCGGTTGAGCAAGCCCTAACATTGAACCTAACATAGCCATTCCGTACAGAGACTTTTTGCAATGAGGACGATTCATTAAAACCAGAAGCAGGTTTAGTGTTAGGGTTAGAATTTAGGGTTTGGAGGCTAGAACTAGGGTTAGGGTTGTAGTTGTGATGAGGAGGATGAGGAGGGTTTGAGTAGTTTCTCATGTAAACCTTAGGTTCGACCCAATGCGGTTCATTTCGGGCATGTAGAACAGCGGATGCCATGAATGTTTCATCTAACGTTTCGACCTCGGTCTCCGTCGTCGGGAACCATGGAGATTCGCCGGATCTTAAAAGAAAGAGAGACGGTGGCGGCAAATTGGGAATTTCACCTGTTTAAGAGGGGTTTTATACAGACCCTCTCACTCTCTCGCTCTCTCTCTCACCACTCACCAAAGATGGGCACGAGGAACAAAGCACGTCTCACTTCCCTCTTAAAAGGCGATTGGATCTGCCCGGACACATTTCGGGCAGCCTCTCAGCCATCGATGTGATCTGTAATTGTGATCAAACGAGCCACACGTTGATTTTGTCTGCCCGTGCTTATGCAGTGTAGGCGGTCCTGATTGCGTTCTGCGGAACACGTGGCGCGGAAGGAGTGGTTGATTGGAATTTCTCAAGAATTTGAAATTTTTGTTGTTTCTTCCCTTTTTTTGCTTTTTGGGGGGATGGGGTGGGCGGGGGGGGGGGGGGCCTGGTTTTCAGAGTTTGGGTGTGGAGGTCAAATCCGGGGTTTAAATTTGGATGACGTGGAACAAGACTCCAGCTGGCTGGTTGAGAGAAAATATCTTTTTTCTTTGGAGTTGGAGGAATCTTCTCCCGCCAAAAGCCCGGTTTTTTATTTTTATTTTTATTTTTATTTTTTTTTGGGGGACAAAACAACCCGGTTGAACGATGATATTTGTGCATCTTGAAATTTGTTGCAACGTATCAAAGTTTATTTCTGGATTTAAATATTAACATGAATTATTTGTTTTGCAAGTCAAATTAGGATATGTTTAATAAAAGACTTTTAAAATTTCCCCTTCTGAGCGTTCGATATTTTTATTTTTATTTTCTTAAATTTTTATGAGGAGTCCGCATTTAACCCAAGCGACGGTAAATGTTATTTTTGGGCCCCGGGGGGGAGGGTAAGGTCACGTAAAGGGAAAGAGAATAAAAATTTAAAAATAAATACATTTATGGAGAAAATATCAACCATAGTTATTTTTTAAAGAAAGAAAATTAAAAAAATAATAATTAAATATAGAAAGAGTAAATTTAAAATAATTTTATTTTTCCGGACGAGAATATTAATTATCTTAACTTTAGAGAAAAAACTTAAAATCAATGTAATTAGAAAAAAAGATAAAATGTGAATTAAATTGATTGGTTTGGAGAGAGAATTAATATACTTAGTTTTGGAGAGAAAAATTAAATTTGATTTTATTTGGAGAAAGAAAACTTAAAATAAATATATTTGCTTAAGGAGAGAAAATGTGAATTAGAATAATTTTTTTGAAAGAAAATTAATATATTTAATTTTAAATAGAGAAAAACTAAATTTTATTGTTTTTAAAAGAGGTAAAACTCAAAATATAACGTGAAACTAAATTATTTTTTGTGAGAGAAAATAAATGTGTTTAATATGCGAGAATGTCGTATGAGATAGTTTGGACATGTGCAAAGAAGAGTCAAAGATTTATCGTAAAGATATCATAGTTAAGAGTTTAGATAAAAAGATGATCTTGAATAAAAATGAGTGGCGTAGGAGGATCCGCACAAATTAAACCAATATTTTTTTTAATTTTTTCCATATTTATTTCTTAAATAACCGACTCCAATTATTATGATTAAAACTCAAATTCTTAGTTATGTTTTTAGTTGTATAGAAAGAAATACTTAATTTTTGTTTTTGTAGAAAATTTTAAATTAATGAATTTTGAAAGAAAAATGAGTTAAATTGTTCTTAATTAATATATTTAGTTCAAAAAGAAAAAAAAATTAAATTTTATTCTTAAAGGCTGAAAATTTTAAATCAACATATTTGAAGAGAAAATTTGTAAATTAAATTGATTTATTTAAATAGAGAAAATTAATGTGTGCTTAGTTTTAGAGAGAGTATAATTAAATTTTATTTTTCTAAATATGAAGTAAATTGATTATACAATTAAACATTTCTTCCTCTAATTTGTAACTCTATGTACTAAATACTATTATTTACCCCAAGAGGAAAGAGAAATGATATGAGAGTGATTACTTCTAGAAATGTTAACTTTATAATTTTTTTCCTCTTTTTTTTTCCCACCAAATATGTCCGTAAGAAGGATGCACTCTGACCTGGTTCAAATATGGACAATCTGCCATTGGCATGGGCTCCAAAACTTTTCTCTATTCAAAATAATAATAATAATAATAATAATAATAATAATAAATTAAAAATCTTCTGGCCATATTTTATACAATATCCTACAACTCCTCCCCCAAAAAAATAAAAAGATGGTTCAAATCAAAGTGTATAAATAATAGTAAACATTTTTTTGTCTAACCGGTCAATATTCAGAATTATATTTTAATTATTTTAATTCAAATTACTATCAAACCCTTTTATAATAGACTGTGTTTATAATATATGTTTTAATTAAACTCAATTTAAAGCTCATTCCAAGTATAAAAAAAGAAAAAAAACAAAACTTAAATTCAAGACATTCTCTTCTTTTACCTTTTTGGTTCACTAAAAATTTTATAAATTCATAATTACATTCTCTCATACAAATAATAAATAAAATTAAATTAGGTTCCTCTATTTGTTGACAAAGGCCAGGCTGGTGCCAGTCCATTTTGCAGAGACGAAATGGTTTGGGTTGCACTACGCTAGGCTTTCAATGAGTTTAAATGATATTATTCAAGCCTACTAAGCCCACCGGGTCTTTATAGTTATATAGTATTGAAGTCGACTTACAAAACAGTAGCAAACCAAAAAACTACCTCAAAACATATCTTGCTATGAATATTGAATAAACTGATAGATGTCCATCAAAATATATAACTTTACTATTATCATAATAACATATCAAGATACGAGCACCTGATGATTCAGCAGCTTATGAAACACATGTCACTAACCAACCATTGTGAATAAATATCAATCAATCATTATGGATAAGTATCAACCGTCCAAAACACATATTAGCAATTGAGGAGATGACTCATCACTTTCCTTGCCTAAAGGTACATTAAACCTGGACACCTTATGCCACCATATAACATGTGTCTAGGACATGTGCCACTTTCCTTGCCAAGTGTCCGACACGTGTTGACCATCCATGCAACAAGGTGTTGACTTATCACTAAACCAACTCCTATGAATACTCTCACTTCCTTTCCAAAACAAGTGTGGTCCAAGAAAGAAAGAAGAACCTGAGATCATAAGATAGAGAGAGAAAGGAGAGGAGAAAGTAAGAAAGAGTTCAAAATTTTTTTTCAGTGTATCTTATTCAAAATTCCTCTTTAATATAGATTTTTTATTTATATCAATTTCCTTTTATAACATATCTAATATAATCTTCACGTTTCTTTTATTCTTTCTCAACTTCAATTTCAAGGGCACCAACCCCTTCCTGAAAACTACTCTCATTCACACCCCGCCTTGGCTTGAAAAGGGATCTTTTTTAATTGTACTCGAACAAAAATCAACACCTAGTTGATCCAGTAAAGACATTGATCCCCTTTAGAAAAAGTTTCAAATTCAAATATTGTATATGTAAAAAATAGATGTTGGTAGAATTTTACCATTTAAGGGTTTAATCTTACTCAAACCAAATTTAATCAAACAAAATGTGATTATCAAGTATCGATGAATCATATATAAATAAATGAATAAACTCATATTCGAACAAAAATGATATAGCCATCCATAACTTTGTTTCATAATATTATCTTTTGTTTTCTTTTAGATATAGCGTAATATAAATCTAGTAATCATTTAATTTGATTTAGATTTTGTTGGAGGTGGGTTACGACTCCACAGATACTAACTCTTGTTGATTTGAATGGTTGCCGTCGAAGGGATGTGAAACCTGCAAAAATCGTCGGAGGGTACTTCAGCGGGGGAGGCTCCGACGTTGAAGTCAGAAAGAGTGATTTTTGAAGGTAAAGAAACAGACTGAGAGTTCAAAGAGGGAGAGATTCTCTGTGATTGGAGTGCCCAATATGTAAAGTCAAGAGAGTGTACCTAGTTTGGAGGATTTTAGGATATCTTATACCTGCGAGAGTCGTACGCCGTTGGGGTGCTTCAACCTTACTTTCCTTATCGAACCGATCCGGAAATCTCAGGAATTCAATATTCTGAATTGATTGTGATCTTCATCGTATGGAAACTTTCGATTCCCAGGGGAATCATTTTCTTAACTGAAAGATTCTAAAGATGCCATTCTTAGGCAGGAAAACTAAAGTTGTAGGGTGTTTTGACCTTCTTTTACAATTGTTAGAGCCGCTGGCTATCGATCGGTCGTTTGGCCGATGTAGGGTCTTTGAGATTCGTTCGTTCAATAGACTAATGATTGTATATCCGATCAGGGAGGTTACTTTCGTTCGGTAAGTGGGGTGACTGAGACCCTATCGTTTGGGAGATCTGGGCGACTAAGACCTTCGGTAGATTGTTATAAAGAACATTGGATATCGGACGATGGCTGTCATTTGTGGGCCTCTTGCTTGGGCCCTGTAAGTGCTACCCCTTCGAATTATGCTTAGGATTATATCTCATCATTTGCCTCCAACTCATAATGCTTTTTCTCGGGAAAGGTGGTATGAGTTATGATTATTGAGAAAGGCGTAAAACTTTTTTAGTGTGACTTTTGTCGTTTCGATTTTTGAGAATCATCTTTTATACGCTTCATAAGTATTCACGTTTGTCAGAGGATCGCATACCCCAGCATTCTTGCCCATTGTTCTTTTAATCTTTCTTCAAAGAACTTTCTTCTGTAGACAAAATATCGAAGGATTTTCTTTTTTATCGCGAGGTGTAAATAACATACGAAGTACAATGACTGAAGAGGAATTGATGAAAATCCGAAGGGACATGTCATTCGGAAGCGACTTTGAACTAATGTTGCCTAGTGAAGGGGACAGGGCGAATCATGCCCCAAAGGTTGCGTTCCAATGTACAAACAGTGTGTGAAGTACGGTTTGAGAATCCCATACACGGGCCCGCTGGCGAAGGTTTTGAGATATTAGAACATCCACCCTTCACTACTTATTCCGAGAGCTTAGCACTTCGTGATTGACCAGATTTCCCTACTAGGGTTTTTTCGTGTTTACTTCGACTTGGAGATTTTGGGGACCCTCTTTTCCTTGGTGCGGTGTAGTACCAAAAGTTTTACTCATGGTTGGTATAAATTCCAAACCCATCGAGAATCTCGCTGAAAATTCTTTTACAGTGAATTTCAAGATAAGCGTTGGATGCAGAAGTTTTTCTATATGAGATTTCTGAATAAAGATTTTCTTCTAATGCTTCCAGATGCTAACCAAGTGCCCTTCTTGAACATGAAGATCCCGGATCTCCTTCGTCATTCTCGTCATTTGCGGTTTGTCGGCCGTTATTGCGAGTCTAGTCATCAAAGTATTCGGGTAGATACTTTGATATAAAACCAGATGTTGCTGTTGTCTAGCTTGCTGATGGATGAAATGAGGCATATCACAAAGCCTCTCTTGCTGGACTAATAGAAGAAGGAGTTGGTTGATTCTCTACTTTCTGTAAATGCTTCATTTCTTGAGGATGTCTCTACTAAGCGGGAAGTGCGGCCGAACGCAAAGAGGAAGGCAGCTGATGCCTGAGAGATCCAATCGAAAAAATCAAGGGTTCGATCATCTGGCCCACTCGTTGTCTAGGAGGGGCTAGCAGAAATGGGAGAACATGAGTCTCCTCAAGAATATGTTGAAACGAGAGAGAGCCGGTTGATCGCTCATCCAATGATCTTTGGTGCACCCTTTAGAGATGAGCAGGGGACGTTCTGGACGAGGAAGTCCTTGAGATGACTGGGAGCGCTCTGGCTCCGAATCCACAGCGGCAAGAAGAGACTCCACTGACACACGTTTCTGTTCCTGTTTTGGGAGAAATACCCAAATGGTCTCCTCCGGCATCTCAATGTCTCCTACAAGATATAAAGGATGAGGCTGGCGTTCCACCTCCCATTTTGATTGAGTCGCTCAATGGAGAGGATGAAGATTTTGAAGGATTAATAGCGGTTTGCGTGGGGGGCCGCCAGTATAATTTCATTGACTCGCGAGAAGCACTACAGCTGGCCGAACGGCTCGAATTTCCCCCTAACCTCGCGTTATGGACGATATCTCCAAATCACATTGATAAGGCTATCCACTCTCTTTGCCTTACGGTAAGCATTCTCCTTGTTCGAGCTCTGTTCAGATTTGTTATTATATAACTCTGACTGTCAAATGTATTCCTTCCCAGACTGCGATCTTGACCAAACTCCAAAGGTAATGGAGAAAAGAGCGTGACGGGCAAGTCGTCCGTTTGAGTAATCAAGTGCTGGTGTTAAAGAACGCTCTGGAGAGCAAAGAGAAAGACACCAAAGAGGGGAAAAACAGGCAAATCGAACATCTTCAGGTGGACCTAACTCTGGCCCGAGAACGTTGTGAAAAGCTGGAAGTAGAGGCGTGCGTACGGGAAGTGAGGTTAGTGGCCGCCGAAATGTTAACTCATTTTCGAGAGGAATCTCTTCAAAATGCCGAGCAGGAGATGGCCGACCTCAAGGTGTCCGTTGCCAAAGATATTGCCGACCTCCAGCTTTCTCAGCGTAGATTGCTCGAGTGTTTGAGGTGTGCAGAGGAGATTTTTCGACAAATTGACTGATATGAGGCTCTGCCTCCTCTTGAGGGATCAATTGAGAGAGCGACAGTGGATCAGGATTCCGTCCCAGTGACCTCTATTATTCCTTCCGCCCCCTTATAAACTTATATTATTCTGATAATGAAAACATTTTCTCCATTGAGTGTTGAGTCATTTGTCTCATGCTCCACCGAGGTGTAATGATTCTCCGCGAAAGAAAACTTTTAGAATGTTTTATCTCGTTCGTCTGATAAGGTTGGGGTGACTTAGACTCGTCGTATAATAAGGAGCTTTAAATATTAACACCGTATCCACCCACCTAGGGAATTTCGTCCTATTTTAATGACTCATTCGATCAGTAGGATTAGCACTTCTAAGACCCGACATACAATTGGAAACTTTAGATGTTAGGGCCGTGTTCACCCGTTCGGAAAGTTCCATCCAATTTTGATGATGCGTTTGATCATAAGTACCAGGGCGTCTAAGGCCCGACGTACAATTGAAAACTTTAGATGTTAGGGTCGTGTCCATCCGTTCGGGGAGTTCCATACCATTTTGATGATATATTCAATCGGAAGGACCAGGGCATCTAAGGCCCGATGTACAATTGAAAACTTTAGATGTTAGGGTTGTGTCTTCCCGTTCGGCGAGTTCCATCCCATTTTAATGACACGTTCGATCGGAAGGATCAGGACGTCTAAGACCCGACGTATGATTGAAAACTTTAGATGTTATGGCTGTATCTACCTATTCGGGGAGTTCCATTCCCTTTTTGATGACACGTTCGAACGATAAGATCTGGGCGAGCTAAACCCTCTGTACGATAGGAAACTTTTAGATAGAGGGGTCATGTCCATCCGTTCGACGAGTTCCATCCCTTATTGACAATACGTCCGATCGGAAGGATCGTGGCGTCTAAGCTTGGATGTACGATCGAAAACTTTAGATGTTAGAGTTGTGTCCACTCGTTCGGGGAGTTCCATTCAATTTTGATGACACGTTCGAACGATAGGATCTGGACGATCTAGACCCTCCGTACGATAGGAAACTTTTAGATAGAGAGGTTGTATCCATCCGTTCGGTGAGTTCCATCCCTTATTGACAACATATTCGATCGGAAAGACCAGAGCGTTTAAGACCCGATGTACGATTGAAAACTTTAGATGTTAGGGCCGCGTCCACCTGTTCGGGGAGTTCCATCCCATTTTGATGATACGTTCGAATGATAGGATTTGGGCAATCTAAGCCCTCCATACGATGAGAAACTTTTAGATAGAGGGGCCAATTCCTTCGTAAGTCACTAAGGATCTCGTGTCGTGTAGTAACGGGAGAGTGCCGAAATTTTTCTCAAGGAAAGAGCATGGGAAACACCGAGTCATACACCGGACAAACGCTAGTGGGACACATAAGGCTCATGCCAGATGTCTTCGCTGCGGATCTGGAGGATCACCCCTCTTGATTTGTTGTGCAGCGGCCTAGGATCCGGTTGGTTAGGCGACTCATTCTCCCGTGGTGCATTATGTCTGTCGGGGGAAGGTAAATTTCTTCTTTCCATACTGATAAATTTCTACAGTTTACCACTGCGAATCAAAAACTCCAACTCGTCCCTGAGCCTCTTGCACTCATCGGTCGTGTGACCGTGGTCCCGATGGAAGTGACAGTACTTGAACTTATCTTTCCTGGGATCTTTTTCTGTAGGACGAGGAGGCCACCTGACGTACGATTTGTTTTTGATTTGACATAAAACCCGGCTTGAGGTCTCATTCAGCGGAGTGTAGATGCTGAACCTTTGCGAGGGCAGAGCTCCTGGTATACTCCTCGCGAGGTGATCGGCTGCGTTCCTTTCTGCTAGGATAGTTTTTTTGTTAATCGAACGCCTTTACTTCCTCTGCCGCAATGTACTTCTTGACTCGGGAGTAAAATTCCTGAATGGTTGTTAAAGGTTTTTTCGTAATGGAGACCTTCATGTTGGAAGATCGCAACCCCCTTAGGAGAGCAGATAATGCGATAGAATGGTCCAAAGCGGGGACCTTTAACATCTCAGTCTTAAATCTCTCTAGAAAATCTCTCAGAGGCTCGTTTTCCTGTTGCCGCAACGACAGCAAGGACGTGGACTTTCGCTTGGCTCCTCGACTGATTATAAAATAAGTTTCGAATTGTTGTCGAAGTTGAGTAAAACTCTTGATACTGAACGGTAGGAGAGAATTAAACTATGTCAGGGCATTGCCCTTGAGAGTAGTGAAAAAATGGTTGCACATCGCTGCATCTGACAGGTCTCTGGAGACCATAATTGTTATAAAGTAGACAGTGTGGTCGCGGGGTCAGCTGTCCCATCATATCGCTCCATGGGTGGTAGAAGGACGTCTCTTGGTATCGATTTTGAGGAAATCTTTGGATCGAAGGGTGATTCTCCTAAAGGATGGAGGGGATCTTCCCCCTTCTTCGCACCTACCCATTTAAGCTCAGTAGTTACAAACTGCTCGATTTGCTTCTTCAGATCCTCGAGATTGTGTCAAGAGGTCATCGATAGCTCATAATTTGCAGGAAGTACTCGTCTCGGTGGTCGTTCGTATTCGGACTCCGTTGCGGATGAATGGCTGTCTGGCTCGAGGGCTTAACTGAGTCCCTCTAGATGTTTGCTCATTTTTTAGAGTTTTGACTCCAATCTTTCCGTTTGGGGCTGGCTTGTCTGTTCTGGCCCTGGGGCCACAACCGCCTGTTCTTGAGCCTTGGGTCGTAAGACTTACTCCGAATGGGACAGTTGGAGAGAAAACATATGATCATGGATTGAGTGATTGGGTGCCGGAGGGAAGATAGATTCGGCAGGTATAGGGACACGCGCCTCTATAGTGGGGGTGGCCCTCGAGAATGCTATAGTTCTTGGAGATATAGTTGTTAGACTTGCGGAAGTTACTCTAATCTGTTTCCCATGGACGGCGCCAATCTGTTAGAGGTGGGTTACGATTCCACAGATACCAACTCCTTGTTGATTCAAACGGTTGCCGTCGAAGGGATGTGAAACCTGTACAAACTGCCGGAAGGTACTCCGGCGGGGGAGGTCCCGACACTTAAGTCAGAAAGAGTGTTTTTCGAATGTAAAAAAATATATTGAGAGCTCAAAGAGGGAGAGATTCCCTGTGATTTGAGTACCCAATATGTAAAGTCAAGAGAGCGTACCTAGTTTGGAGGGTTTTACGATATTTTATACCTGCGAGAGTCGTACGCCGTTTGGGTGTTTCAATTCTACTTTCCTTATCAAACCGATTTGAAAATCTCGGGAGTTCAATATTCCGAATTGATCATAATTTTCATCGTATAGGAACTTTCGATTTCCGGGGTGATCATTTTCTTAACTGAAAGATCCTAAAGATGCCGTTCTTAGGTAGGAAAACTAAAGCCATAGGGTGCTTTGACATTCCTTTAGAATTGTTAGAGCTGCTGACTATCGATCGATCGTTTGGCCAATGAAGGGTTTTCGGGATTCGTTCATTCGATGGATCAATGATTGTATACCCGATTGGGAAGGTTACTCTCGTTCGGTAAGCGGGACGACTAAGACCCTATTGTTTGGAAGACCTGGATGACTAAGGCCCTTCAATAAATTATCATAGAAAACATTGGATATCGAACGATGACTGTCCTTTATGGGCCTCCTACTTGGGTCCTGTAAGTTTTACCCCTTCGAATTAAGCCTAGAATTATGTCCCATTAGGTTTTATTATTATTTTTTTTGTTATATCAAGAATTGAATCTGATATTACCAGATTAAGAAAGAAGATTATAACCATTAAGCTATCTCGACTTGGGTTTTATTATTGAGTTTTAAAGAAAACTACTTTAATATATCATACGTGATGCCATGTAAGACATTGGCTTTCAAAATTTGCCCGTCAAATTTTAATCAACCAAAATCCTTCCTGATAGACGATTCACAACATTTACAGAAACTTTGATGTCTACAGGGATGAATAAGGCTTCAAGGATTCCTAGTTCCTCATCGCCTAGTCTTTACATGTGAATGAGAAGAGTGCACTGCAAGACGACGCCATACACTAGCGCATCAATCAGCATTTGCTTGCTAGCAAAGAGAAAAAGAAAGCACCCAATGCTCCCTAAGCTCCAAAGCCCCCACTACAACCACCACTATAACAACCACGCACCCAGTGCCATTCCAATAATATAATGAAATAATGAATTGAACCATCACTACATTTGAATAATTCGAATCAACCGGGCAACCTCGTCTGTCTATAGTCACCTAATCCAATACAGGCACAGCAGAGGTTGGTCCCCGCAAATTATTGAGACAAGACGTAAAACAACCGAAAAATTAATATACACAGGTATCAGGTCCATCTAACAACTCCAAGAAAAATCACATTCTAACCACTAATCTTCCCCTTCAATTATGTCTCAAAAGGCACAAGAACACAACTTCACACCAAACCAATGATGTAAAGCTTATTGATCAGCTAATGTTGCTTACAATATGTTTGGGGGGTAGACAGTCCCCAAAACAAGGATGAGTTTCCTTTTCTACTAAGTACCAACCATCCCTCTAAAAGGAATTGACAATTGAGGGAAGTAGTGTCTCAATGTCTCTCGGGGTTCTCAGGGCCAAAACCGAGTCAATCGGTGAAAGCAGTTCCCCTGAGGGTTTCAATTGTTCTCCCCAAAACTAGGATATAAAGACATCTCCTATGATCATCACAACTCACATGACTAAAAGCGTAACATGATGCCATATCAAGAATCCATCCCGAGAGGCTCTGTAACTTTGATCAAATCAAATTTTAGACAAGCAATCAAAAGGATGACAAATTGCTAGATGAGGCCAAAGAAGATTTAGATTATTCATTGACCAAAAGAAAGGGAGAGACAAGAGTGAACAATAGACAAGCAAGGTGTAGTGTGTGCATTTTATTTCAATACAAGTATAAACACAGGATAAGTTCGGCTTTAAAAAAAATACTATGCTAAACAATCCAACAAGAACAAGTTCAACCCCTAGGTAATGTTCTCATGTGAAACTGAAAATTCGAAGAACGTGGAATTATTTGAGAAGTTAGATATCAACAGCATCAGCTCACGAAAATGATTGAAGGATCGCAGCAGCACTCATCAAGGAGGCAACAGCAACATAAAGCCGCAAGGCTGCAATCAACCAAAAATAAACAAATGAAAGGACAAATAATTGAACAGAAAAAGAAATTCTTACAAACAGAGCAAACAAAAAATCTTTTTCCTTAAAAGTAGGAATTTCCCATTTATAAGATGAAGCAATACAATGAGAAAATAGTAGTACAAACTATAAATATGTTCCAGGGAAAATTTCATTAGAAACAAAGGCAGATGGTGTATTTAATGGAAAAATTGGTAAGGATCATCTCACTAGTTCAAGATATAGAAAGTTTCACTATGTACCCTATCACAGTTATAGCTAGACTGTACTCTTTAAAGCAAAATTAGCCCACAATTTGATAAGAAGAAGAACAAGAAATCGCAAAGAGTGCATAGATGAACATGAACATCACCTATCAACACAATGAACTTTCTCCCTTTAAAGGGATACAGAAAAGAGAGATACCCCGCAACATAATACCGCAACAACAATACAACCGGGGGGGGGGGAGAGAGAGAGAGAGAGAGAGAGATTACCAGCCCTCAAGAAAACCAAGTTGCCTTCTAGCAGGTGGAGCAGCATACTGATACTGGGGAGGTGCCATTACTGGAGGCCCTTGATAGTATCCTGTAATCAATCAAATCCCGCCGCCCAAAAGAAAACGTCAGTATCAACGATCAGCCACCGAATAAAAAAGGGAAAAAAAATTCTAATCACCACAAACTTTGAAGGAAAAACAAAAGATAGCCCACAACAAACCCCTTAGGAGAAACAAAGAAATTAGTAAACAAAAGATCAAACCGAATCATTTACTACCGCCCAAACTACAAACAACCAAAATCAACCGAAACCCATAAATTAAAACTTGGAAAGATGCTCAAAATCAAGAAAGAGAGGGACCTTGAGCAGGGTAGGGTTGCGCATATTTGGGGTCACTCATCTTGAAAACAGGAGAGAGGAAATGCTCTTTGCCTTGGGAATAAAGACAGGAGTCCCAGTGAAATTTGATATACAGAGAAAAACGAGAGTGAGCGTGGTTGGCTCTTATAATCGCGTCAGAAGATAACAATCACAATTGGAGCAGTTGTTTTCTCTAGAGTCATCGACTCAGACGCGCTTAAGCTTCCTCAAAATTCGTCTTCCTTTCGGCGCAAATAATGTGTCATTGCGGTTGCTTTTGTGTGGGGAAGTTCTCTTTCGAAAACTAAAACATATATCCACTTGCTTTTTTATATTATTTTCTTCGGTATTCATCTCGATGCCTCTGTTTTTGTAATGTAATCCTTTGACGCATTTCACTCGATCTAAGTTCTAATTGGAGAGAGAGAGACTGTTAATTATTTTATTGAGATTTTTAAATGTTAATCCTTTGATTTTTTTAAATAAAGTAAAATGAACCTCCACGCGACCTAGAAATATTAATTGTTTTATATTTTGATAATTTTAAATATAATATTTATTAAAGAAGAAAGTAATACAATAACATGAAAGTCTAATAAAATATTGTTTCAATAAAATATTATATTAAGCTGAATTCATGTGAAAAACTCATTATTATAAATACAAAAATAAAAAAATTAAATATTTTTAAAATTAAATAAATTTTCAAAGAAAATTATGTATCAAAATAAATTAATAATTGATTTAATTTTGATATATAATATTTTTTAATTATATTATTAATTATTAATTATTTTAATATTTTTTAACATGATAATAAAATGAAAATATTCAATCATATAAAGTTTTTAAATAAAAGAAAAATGATTAGTGTGATCGGTGGTAGAGCTAATTGGGATCGGGGTAATTATCCTTCTGAATTTAAAATATATAGATATATATATATATATATATATATATATATATATATACATATATATATAGATATATCCACAAATCTCCTTAATTTTTTTAGGATTATTTTCGGACAAGAATAATATTAATTTTGTTCCTTACTCTCGTAAATAGCTGTAAATAATTTTGAACTTTGATAAATTTTCTTTTTTAATATAATTTTAATAACACAATATTCATATGATATTCAAGTAATATATACTGTTATGATAACATAATATTAACAATATTGAGATTATATAGTACAACATGTCGATCCGTTATAGTGTTAGAGACCGGATTATATAAATACGGTACATTTATACTGAATAAAACAAAAAATATATTTTTTTAATTTCTATTGGAGATAGGTTTTGCTTCACATATAAACTGCTTTGCTAACTCAAACAGAAAACCGATGTGGATGTGTCTTCTGGGTCTTCATGAGTAGAAAGATCTGCAAATATCCGTCGGAGGTGGTCCGACAAAAA
The DNA here is from genome assembly GCA_037126225.1 of Dillenia turbinata. Taxonomy (NCBI): domain Eukaryota; kingdom Viridiplantae; phylum Streptophyta; class Magnoliopsida; order Dilleniales; family Dilleniaceae; genus Dillenia; species Dillenia turbinata. Next base: position 9,922,112 of record JBAMMX010000018.1, on the reverse strand, counting down.
AAATTTTGACGCTTAAGTCAGGAAGAAAATTGAAAAAGAAAGAGACATATTGAGTATAGTCTTAAAATAACTCTATATAGTCTCTATGTAATGTATATATGTAGAGTTGTGTAACGTACTTGGCGGATAGCCTGTACTTAGTATATATTGCATCTGCATGCATGGTAAGTCTTTTGTTTGAGAATATAAAGACCCTAATTTCTTTATGGAGAGATCGCTAGAAATCTTTTGAGATTACATGGATTATAGTTAAGGTTCTTTAGAAGATTTAGGATCATATAGATTAAGGAAAGTTGAAATTGTCATAGAAATTCTCTACCTTATTCAGAGAGATTATAGAGATTTCTTTCCTTATTAGAACAGATTATTCCCAGAATTAGGGAAGATTCAAATCTTAAGTAATCATGATCTTGATTTACTGGGCAGAGACGTCACTCAGTGGGAGAGCTTTCGGTAGTAGTCGAGAGAGTTCATTAGAGAGGTAATCGAGAGACTTAACTGAGAGAATTTGATCGAGAGACCGAGAAAGCATTTGGCTGAGCTCTAACTTGATCGTTTTGGGGTGTTTATCGAACGGCCCCTTGGTGGTCTAGGGACCTTGCGATTGTGGCCAGAGCCTCTGGATTTTATGGTTATAGATTGTTAGACTATGTACTATCATTTGTCCATGCTCTTAATGTTAGTTTGAAATCGGAGATGGCGAAGGGTTCCAGATCTTGTATTCACCGTGCTATTAGTGATATTAAGAGTACGATAATATGGAAGGAGCTCAGTGAGATCATTAGTGTCATGGGTTTAGCCAATGACTATTAATTGTGTTTATCAACAGAAGAGGAAATGACGAATCAAATGCCTGAGGGGTGTGTTCCTATGTATAATGAATATGTTAAGTATGGGCTTCTAGTGCCCTATTTAGGCCCTCTAGCTGGGGTCTTGATAGGATAGAACATTTTTCCGATGATATTGATTCCTAGTGTCTGGCGTTTGGCTGTGACAATTGCGAGCCTATTGAGCTATTGCCATTTAAGTATTGATTTTGAGGTTTTTTTTCATCTATTTTTGCTTTGAGGCGATGTGTTTCCAAGGGTTCAACGGAGGTGTGGTTCCGTCTCCAAACAAAACTGGAGTCGAGGTGGAAATTTTTTTACAAGAAAACTATTGACAAGAGCTAGATAGAGAAATTCTTTTTCGTGGAGTTTGTGAACAAAGAGTTGATGTCGATGTTATTGGAGGCCGGTGTTGAGCCTCCTGCAGGATTGAAGCCTCCGGTGTCCTCCCAACATTCGAAATTTGTGTACTCGGTAGGGAATTTCTATTTGTCTAGAAACAGAGTATCTGTTTGGAGACCCTCTTGGACAATGAAATGTTAAAGCCAGAGGGCCTGCTATTAGATGAAAAGATGCAAATTGGGAGACCCCTTCTAGTATATAAGGGGGTGATTGAGCTTGATGGCATTCTTTCCTACGTTAAAGGGGAGGACCTCATGGAAGTCACCACTGATAGGCCGATGAGGGAGAAGTCCAAAAGGAGCACTGAGGAGGGGGCAGTGTGTTGAAACAATGTAACAACGACACTACGGTGACCGTATTGTACCCCTGTATTTGAAATTAATAAAAATATTTCTTCCGTTTATATATATACATTTTAAAATTAAATTGCATTAATTTTCGATTTTTGGGGTATTAAATCAAAAATTTTTGGTATATTTTAAATCACCGTATTCGCGAATAGTAATAAATTCCGTTTTATGAAAAATTTAAATTTAGGACGAAGGGGGGGTGAAATTGTATATATATATAATTATTTATTTATTTAAATATATATATAAATAATAATAAATAAAAAAATTCGAAATTAGGGCTTAAAGCCCTAATTTCTTTCTCTCTTTCCCTCTTTCTCTCTCTGCCTTCTCCTCTCCTTCACCCGCCGCTTCGCCTCCCTCTCCCGCGGCCCATCTCGCCGCCTCTTCGCGGCCGCCGCTGCCATCCGCCATCGACCGCCCATGGTCGCCGAACCCACCTTCACTCTCTATCTCTTTCCTTCTCTCTCTCGGCTTCTCTCTCTTACCCGCGACTTTCACTCTCTTCTTCTCGCGGTTCTCCGCCGCTGTTACCACAACCCACAGCCACCGCGGCCACCGCGAGCCACCGCGGTCACCACCGCAAGCTTGTCCAGCACCATCTCTCTCTCACAGTCTCCCTCGCTCTGCTCCCTCTCCTGCTCGCACGCACGACTGCGCGCTACTGCTCGCGCGCTGACTGCCCCTACGCGCGATTGCTCGCGCGCTGACAGCCTTCCTGCGCGCGCTCCAGCTCGCGATAGCCTCTTTCTACGCGCGCAGACTTGCTGCAACCTCTGCTGCAGCGTAGTAGGTGACCTTCAGAAACCCTAGCTGTGACTGTGAGATCCGGTCTGCATAGGTGAGGTTCAGTCCCTAACCCTAATTTTAGGGTTTCAAATTTTCTAAAAAATTAGTTTTAGATTTTTGAAATTGACTTTAAATTGGGAGCTTTGCAGGTTTCGGAATGGAATGAGAAGACAGTTGGACGAAGGTTGCGAACTGCAAAACACCCTAGGTGAGGGATTTTCAATCCCTTCAATATTCAGACTATTCTGTTGAAATTAGCTTGAGAATAAGTGTAGATATATTCTGAAAATATGCTAGATCCGTAGGAAATGCTTTATTCTTGAGAGTTTGTATGAAATTATTGAGATTAGGTCTAGAATTTGATGTAAATTGGACTGCAAAGCATGATTGAATGTCTTAGAGAGTATTAGAGTTTTGTTTGATTGGTCTGTGTAGTTTTCCTTGAGATTTGAATTGAAATTGACATGAATTAAATTTGGATTATATAAATTCGGGAGAAATTGATAAAATTGAGGAATATTGTAAATTTAAAGTCGTTGGTGATTTGAAATGAGTTCTCTTAGAGTTTAAATTGACGTATGCATACAAACAGTTGGAAGTTTGGAATTTAAGTTTAAGGTTATATGCAGTCTTTCTCATTTTAAGCTGTCTTGCATATAGGCAATCACAATACAAATTCTATATTATGAAAATAGACATTAATACCTTGGAAATGACATATGGGTTGAAGAAATCGGATGAGAATTGAAAAGTGTATGATTTTTTAAAGATTTTCCAGTTCATAGGAAACTTATTTATTTTAAGCGTATTTCCAATTTTGATTGGTTTTAGGATTGAATCAGGCTTGATTTTGATTTGATTAATTGTTTATAAATAGAATGAAAGTGATGAAATGAGAATCTAGAAAGGTGATTGTGTAAATGTTTGATTTAAGTCTTAAATGAGCACATATTGAGGGGAGAAACCCTAAGGAAACATGTACAGGAAAATTTAGAACTTTGAGTATGAAATTTGATGGGTTTTAATGTGATTTTGAGTGTTAAAATGTGGATTTGATGTACTTGTGTTTTTGACATTGAAGTGTGGTGTGTTATTGACTAGGTGTATGTGAAATTGAGACATTTTGAGTGAGCTGGAGGCATGGTCTTATGTGCAGGAAGTTTGGACTTGTTTTTAGCTTTGGTTTGAGTACAAAAATATGTCCTTAATTGAACCTATGTATGTGCAGACTTTTGGTATGTAAGTGGTGTGAAAATGTATGCATTATGGCATGGAAATGGGAAGCAAACATGTGCAGAATTTGGCTTGAATTAGTAATAGCGGTTGAGTGTTTGTTTGTACATTTAGAGACTTGAGAAGTGTGTGTAAATGTGCAGAAATTTCTGCACTATTGTGTGTATCAAAGGGATGTCATTTCATGCTTGTAAAGGAAGGAAAATACATGCTTTTGAGACATTGAGACAGCATGTACTCTTTTTATCATAACTTCCTTAACATTACTCCAAATGATGTGAGGTTTTCTGCCTTAGACACTAGACATCCTTAGCTTTAAAAATGAAATAAGAAACCTCTTGATTTGTAGAGGGTATTAGAAGTTATAGCTTGTTTTCTATAACTGCGCAGATTTGAAACTTGCTGATTTCATACATGCGTAAGTGTTGGATGTCTTGATCGAGGGGAGCACAGTTTCGACACTTGTTGTGCATTGTAGGGAGTGATTGACTCTCCCGTATACTGTGAGTGGGTTTTATTTCAATGTTTTCGTTTAATATGTAAACTCTGATTTATAACAGTTTGATAAATGAGCATGATTTATCGCGTGCTTAAAATGTTTTGACTAGTTTTGGAAATGATTTTGTGAACCGATGAAGTGTTCAAAAATGTGGTTGAATTATGAAATATGCATCCATGTGGTTGAAATGTAAAATGTGTCATTTTATGATATACGTTGCATTTGGTTTGTGAACCTGATTTACGGCACATGTTTGATATGATATTGATTTTGGCCTTGAGGGCTGTGATATGTGTTGTTGATATTGATATTGGCCTTGAGGGCTGTGATATGTATTGTTCCGTAGCTACGAAGGACACCGTGAGAGGCGCTTTGGTGGCGTCCGGATATGCCTAGGCCTGGGGTATCCCACGGGTGGTCGAGATTATATTTACGACACGGTACTAGGCAGGTTGAACCCGAAAGGGCGAGGATTTGGCTGCTAGCCAAGTCTAGCACCTGGACGAGGTCCGTCGCCAATGCCGGGGTAGAGAGCACTTTAAATAAAATCGCATATAACACCCCCGGTGCGTCTGTCATAGGTCGTGGTAGACCTCTGTCAGGACATTTTCGGCTGGCAGCTCTATGATTTTAATGACAGTGCTTTGGATGCATATTTGATTTGCTGATGCGTGCAAATGATATATTGTTGAAATGAAAAGCATGATGATTTGAAATATGATTTGTATACTTATGCTTTGACACTCCAGTTTCACACCCCATATTACACGATTACATTGACCCACTCACTCACTGAGTATTCTTCCCAGAATACTCACCCCTCCTTTTTCCCTCCCCAGACAGGATTATGGTGCTAGGGCGATGTAATTGGCTCGAGGGCTTGATAGCTTGATGATGGATTTGGGTGATTCACGACGGTGAGATTTTAAGTTAAATTTGAAAGATGAATTTCTTATTTTATTCCGACCCTGCGAGGTCTTGTTGAGGTCCTTAGTTGACCGTGTACATAATTTGGGATGATTGTATAATTTTTGGACTTCTGTTTGCGAAACTCTCATTTCACTTGCATTGAGGCATTTGTAACTATTTAAAATGTTAACTTGGGAATTTGTAATATAATTGTATAAACTTAGGCCCGCTCGGTGGCGGCTGTTCATGCTCTAGTTGGGCATGACAGTAGAGGTCTGTGGCTAGGACTGTTGTTGATTTGTTAGCCTTGCGTTGTCTGGATGTCGGTGGTGAGATTTGATGGATTGTTTTGAGGCCGGGATGGCCATTTGTGTAATGTACAGGATGATTTTAAATTTATACAGGTTTACAGGTTTAATTGTACATGGGAGACCTCCGATTTATGGGGAGGTTCTGCCCGATTTTCTGTAGAAATACAATCGGCATCCAGATCAACAGGCGGCTGTTCACGATTCCCGGTTCGGGGCGTGACAAACAAGGTGCTCTATCAATAGATACTCTTCCCATTTCAATTTTGAGGAGAATGAGGAGAAAGAGGAGAAATGTATGGATGTTGAGCCTAAAAAGTGAAGAAATGGAGGAGAACAGGGAAGTGGACTCGACAGGCGTATCTGTGGCCCCTCTACTAGAGGCAGTCAAAGGAGTAGAGGAGGGAGAATATGAGATTGAGGTGGCTCTCTCTCGGTCACTAGTATTAGCTCTTAAAGGGCGCCGAGAGTGATAATGCTGAGAGCTGAGAGAGATAATACTGAGAGCGAGCCTAAAAAGAGGGCACCGAGAGGGGGCTCTTGGTGAACCTGGACACACAACTCCCAAGCGTATGGCTCGGGGTCGGAAGCTGGGCCATCCTATTCCTTGCTTGAGAGTTTGCAACAAAAGGCAAGAGGGCTGTGCTCGAGAGAACGACTCCCTTCCTCCTATTTTGGTTAGATCCTTCGATTGTTAAAAGGACCTGAAGGAGAGGGGTACTGTAGCTATTATTGTCAGCAATAATCACTATAGTTATTTGGATATTACTGAGGCAAAGAGGTTTACCGACCGACTAGACTACTATCAGTCTGAGCTAGAATTAAATGGTTTATCTATGGAGTAGGGGATGTTCGTTGGGATTTAGGTATGATTTTTGCTCTAGGAATGTATCCTATTCAAATTTTGAGTCATGATAAACTAATGTTGATATGTTTTGTGTAGGTTATTATCTTGGCCGAGTTCTAAAGACTAAAGAGTGATCGGGTGGTTGGGCATCTGGAGCACCTGGTTAGTTAGAGGGACGAAAAGATCTCCCAGCTACATAGTGCTATGGCTCAAAGAGCAAGGGAGATTAAAGAGGAGAGGGTAGCTAATGCTGCATTAAATAATAGAAACAAGGAGGAGGAGTGTTTGAAGGCTAACCTGGAGTCTGTGTTCTGGCAATGTGATGTGGCCATTATGGAGTGCAAAAAGCTAGAGGCCGCAGCTAGAATAAGCAAGGCAAGGTTGCATGCTGCTAAGAAGTTGGTGGAGGAGCGAGGCCAGAAGATAATTGAATTGGGAGACAAATATACAAAGTCCATCCAAAACCACTAAAGTGTCGAGTAGAGACTCTCTGAGAAGCTACGGTAGGCTGAGGTTGCTCTCTGTCAGGCAGGTTTGGAGAAGACCTTAGCAGCTATAGTTAGTGATGTTGATCCTGAGGCGTCAGGTCCGGTTGATATAAATTCTCGTGCTACCACTCTTTGAGCCGACTTCGAGTCCTTGCGGCAGAGGACTCTTCCTCCTCCCCGCCTCCGTTATCGTAAGCTCTTGGTATCTTGTTCTTTCCCTCTTTCTTTGATGTTTTTTATTTTTGTGTACTTCTTCCCAGTTTGTAGGGATCTCGTCTCCTTTGCTATATATATAATATTTGAATGAATGAAGATTTTTAGTTGCCTCATTTTCTTGTGTTTTCTTGTCTCAATTGCGTTCTTGTTACCTTATATAGATTGTGTGTTGAAATAAAAGAACTTGAATGTTGAGTTGTTTTCAAGTGCGTTGTAGTTGAGAGAGGGTATTAAAACCCTTTTAGGTGTTGAAGCTGAGAGAACAAAAGTTAGAATTTTCTCGTGTGCTTGGATTTGTAAAGCTAAGGGGTGAGAAGTTATACTTGCTAGGGCTTGCACAAGATGTATAGCCAAGAGAGTCAAGAGAGTGAGCGTGTCAACCAATTTGGATGCTAGAACACATATGAGATATATTGTTGAGGTATAGAGCTGAGAGAGTGGGTGCCAAAATCTATATGAGGCGTGGAGCAGAAAGAGTAGGCTGTGTCTACTCGGTCGGATACTAAGACCCGTATAATGATGCGTTTAAGGCGTAGAGCCAAAAGAGTGAGTTGTGTCTACCTAGTCAAGTGTTAGGACCCGTATGATAACACGTTTGAGATGAGATGTAGAGCCAAGAAAGTGGGCCGCATCTACCTAGTCGAGTACTAAGATCCTTATGGTGATGCGTTTGAGGCATAGAGTTAGAGAGTAGGTCGCATTTACCCGGTTAAGTGCTAGAAACCATATGATGATGCGTTTGAGGTATAGAGTCGAGAGACTGGATTATGTCTGCTCAGATGGGTGCTAAGACCCGTATGATGGCATATTTGAGGTGTAGAGTCGAGAGAGCGAGCCGCGTTTGCTCGGTCTGGTGTTAAGACCCGTATGATGATGCGTTGTCACTGCTTGAAGGCTGTTTTTAATTGATGTGTTATTGGCATGATCAAAGTGTTATGAGGAAACATCAAGACATGTAAAATCAAAATATTATTATGATAATAATCACAATGCGAAAATTCCAAACCAAGGTAGCTAGTAAGCGATACTAGATTGTAGAAAGGGTAATAATAGACAATGGTCAAAGATTACTAGGCCATGGTGTTTGATGAAACTGTGTCACAGTTAAGCATTCCAATACCAAGAGATATCATGAACTTGATCTTTATGTGATTTGGTGCTCGTAGTGCTTCCAAAGCATCCAAGTTAGCCCGACCCAAGACAGTGTTGTAAGGTAACAGTAGTTTAACCACATAGAAGGTAGTTGCCATAGTTGCATGATTGTGTGGCATCCCCAATGTTACCAAAAGCGAGATGGTGCCCTTGGGGTATAGCCACTCGGCCGAGAGTACCTTCAAAGGTTCGATGTATAGTTGGAGATGTGCTTTGTTGAGACCTATTTGTTGGAAGACATTCCAATAAAGAAGATCACAGCTTGTCCCTTGACCAATAAAGATTTTATTTACTGTATACTGACCTATGTTGGTGGTGATGACTAGTGAGTCATGTCAACTTAGGTTGATGCCTACTAAATCATTGTCGTCGAAACTAATTATTGCTTACTTCCTTGATTTGCATCAGGATTTGGCTAGGTGTTTCATTCAAAGGAGTACAGTTGTTGTAACTTGCGATGATGTGGAGGTCTTGGTCCTTTTTTTTTTGGGTAAAGGTCGTCAAGGGGAGTGATTGCGCTCATTTATTCTTAATCTGCTTTGGCATCTATCGAACATCTTAACTTCTTCTACAACAATATCCTTTTCCACCCAGATGTAGAATTCTTAAAAGGCAGTTGGAGGGTTTTTCATGATCAAAGTTTCCATTCCCGAAGGCCGTAATCTGGTAAGTAACGCTGCCAAAGCAATGGAATGGTCCAGACTCAAGACTTTCACCAACTCAGTTTTAAACTTGTTAAGAAAATCTTTCAGGGGCTCATCATCTCTCTATCGCAGCAATAGGAGGGAGGTAGACTTCCTCTTGACCCCTCGAGCGATCTTGAAGTGGGCTTCAAACTGTTATCTTGGTTGTAAGAAACTCCTGATGATGAACGAGGGAAGTGCATTAAACCAAGTCAGTGCATTGCTCTTCAAGGTTACGGAAATGTGCTTGCACATAGCGGCGTCTAACATGTCCCTTGAGATCATGACTATCACGAAGTGGGTTGCATAATCTCGAGGGCAGTCATATCTCTCCATAGGGGGAAGGAATACATCTTACGACATCGGCTCGATTGAGATTTTCGGATCAAATAGTGAGAGGCCAGTTGTGTATTGGATGATATCATCTCGCCCTATGCTAACACGTTTGAGTTCAGGAGCTACGACTTCTTCAATTTGCTTCTTCAAGTCGTTTGAGTTATGTCCAGATGTCACCGAGGGCTCTCGGTGTCTTTGAGGTTGAAGTTTATGCAAGCGCAGGTACCCTGATCTCCTAGAAAATGATGAAGCTTCTTGTTTAAGGGTATGGCTAAATTCTTTTAGCTGTTTGCTCATGCCTTTCATATGAGATTCTAGCTTTTCCATTTGGGAGTGATTGACTTGGTTTGGAGAGACTAGAATAAGGGGAGGAATCGACCCACCTTGACGTTTGGTAGTAGGTGGCTGGAGGTCTCCCAGCAAGGGTGGCTTCACTTGGTGCTATGAGCAGATGAGAGAAGTATCTCATTGATTAACAGGAGTTGTTGGTGGAGAAGGGTTCACGAGGTTGGATGTTTCTCGTCCCACCGTTGACATTGCTTTGGAGGTGTTTCTATTCCTCCTTTTGGATGGTATAGTGACAAAAAAGGCAATGAAATAAGGCGTGAAGTAAGTTTGGACGAAAAATCAAGCTGTTCTTACGAACAGCGTCAATCTATTAGAGGTGGATTTTGCTCTATAGATGAACTGCTTTACTGATTCGAATGGGGAACTAGTGTGGATGTGTCTTCTAGATTTTCATGAGTGAAAAGACTTGCAAATATCTACAGAAGGTAGTTCGCCGGAGGAAGTTCCGACACCCAAGTTAGAAAGAGAAGTGAGAATGAAAGAGAACAGGCTGAGTAGAGTCTTAAAATAACCATGTATAGTCTCTGTGTAATGTGTATATATAGATTCGTGAAACGTACTTGATGGATTACATATGCTTAGTATATACTGCATATGTATGCGTGGATGACAAGTCTTTTGTTTGAGAGTATAGAAATCTTAGTTTTCTTATAGAGAGATCACTGGAAATTTTTTGAGATTATAAAAATTGTAGTCAAGGATTTTTAAAAGATTTAAAATTCTATAGATTAAGAAAAATTAAAGTTGTAACGATGATTGTTATATTGTCAGGAGAGATTATAAAGATAATATCACGACTCGGTTAGGCATATTTTGCCAGCTCAGCACAATGTCACGACAGCATTGGACGCTTCCTACGTTGGATTGCAAATCAATTACCCCGCTTCCTCAGCTAAAGTATAAAGATAATTTCACGACTAGGTTATTTAATGTATTAAATTTGGTTATAAATTTTGAAATAAAATTATTTAATCGGGTAGATAATTTAAAATTGATTTCAAATTTCAAACTGTTTACACATAACAGTTTTCAACACATCATTTAAGTAATAAAGAAATTTTGTTAAAATGTCTTTTTTGATATATAATATTCAAATTTTCATGTTTATTTGAATTTTTACTATTTTCATAATCTCTATATAATCTTAAAAAAAAAAAATCCAATACCCTAATATAATCTATTAGTAATTTTCTCAAAAAGGGAAAAAATCCAAATTATATGCTACTTTTTGCAGATTGCACTCTCAACATGAAAAATATCTGATCAGAATATCCTTAAACCATCTTTAGCATGAGTAGGACCAATGCTGGTTGGGTGTAATGGAAAGAGCATTGTATTTTGTTCTCAAGAGTTCAGATTCGAGTCTCCTTGGCAACGTAAAATAATCGCAATGGGAGACCTCCCCCCATTCTGGACCCGACAAAAGGTCGATCCGGTTTAGTTAGGACACAGTTTCGGATATCGGGTGATGGCTAAATCAGGACAAAAAAAAAAAAATCTTTAGCATGAGTATGATAGGAGTAGGCATAAAATAATTTAGCATAGCATACCTTGTACTTTTCTCAATTCAACTTTGAAGACCAAACTAGGTTTCTTTTTCTTATCCTGTCTAAGTCTAAGGTTCTTTTCTTCGAAGAAATGTATGGAATTTAAACGTATTTTTCTTGAAAAGTCAATGGAAGGCATTGACATTTGGATAAGATAAGAATCAATGGTTTTAATTTTTAAACTAACTCTATTGTTATATAAAGTAATTAATTGAAGATATGGGATTATTATATTAAAGAAATAAAGATGTTACTGAGAAATGTTATTTTAGGATTTTTTTTTTTAATTATATAGTCAAGCATCAATGTAAATAATATATATATTTATATATATATAATAAATCAATCAATCGAATCATATTTTAACTAATTTATTTTAAGTATTGTGGGACTCGTTTTGGGATAACAAGGATAGAGTCAGAAAGAAAATTTAACGGGATCAAATATAAAAATTAAGTGGGTCAAATTTGTATATATTTAATTAAAATTTTTAAAATTTAAGTGGGGTCATTTGACCCCACTCAATTTATTACACATCCATTGGGGATCTTTTCTAACGTAATATTTTTTTATTATAAATTTTGAATTTAACATTTAATTTTAAAAAAAAAAGATTAAAACTTTTATTGATTAGGACTGTGAGTTGGAACTCCATCATTTTATAATGGATAAGAGAAGAGCGGCGGAGTTGGAAGCTGCATTGCACTATTGGATTGAGATTTACAGGCTTTGATGAAAAGAGAAAAGAGGATGAGTCAAAGTTGCATTGATTCTTTTGTAGACTGCTCTTTGTTTACATGCGCGACCACACCACGTCGGTCTTTCCTTCGTTGTTAATTAACCTGAATATCAGGCCACGTCTTTACCATGTCGACTCACTTTGGAGGGTATAAGGCAGATTTCAATGGGCACAAACTTGAGATTAACTGAAATTAAGTTAAATTTTTAATTAAAAATAATTAATTTATAATTACAATTTTTGTTATTTTTATGATAAGATTTAGTTTTATTTCTAAAACCACATATTTTTATTTTATTATTTTAGATAAAAATATAAAAAATAAAAATAAAAATAAGTTAAAACACGAATTACACTAAATTGAGTTTTGCCAAACAGGGCACAAGTCACTCTCTCGAGCTGAGGTCAAAACATTTGTTCCAGAAAATTGAAAATAAATTCAATTAGGATTATAAAAAGTTTTTAATGAAAAAAATATTGATGTAATAATATTTTTGTCACATTTCCAAAAAAAAAAAAAGCTATTTATTGTAAAATTTTTTCTATTTTATGAAAAATTTATTTGATTGAAAAAATATTACAAATAATACCATAAAATTTAAGTATGAAAGCAATATAAAAATACAAAATCCTAATAAACTAACTTTGTTAAATTATTACAATAGTTTGGGTTTATTAAAAAAGCTCATTATTATAAATATAAAAACACAAAACTGACGAAAGCCAAATGATTTTCAAATCAAATCAATTACTATTATAAACACTATGAAATTTGGATGGATGTCCAATAGGTGAATAATTTTTAAAGATACACATGATGCCAATAATATTATTAGCAACACCTTTTTATATATTTCAAATTATATTATTCCAAATATCACAATACAGATACATCATACATTTATAAGAATATTTGATTAACTTGACTTTAGAACTTTTTATTTATGTACATACCTCAATTTATATAAATACTCTTTTGTTCAAAATATTGATATATATATATATATATATATATATATATATATATATATATACACACACACAAAAGCAATAAAATCGTTCTCCCTAAAATTCTCTCTCTATATTGTATTCTTTGAGTTTGTTATAATTTCTAAATTTTATAATACGTTATCAACACGACTCTACTTTTGTGAATTATTGAAGAGCGGAAAATATTATTGTTTAAGATGATCTTAATGTAAGTTTGTTTATCAATTTTTTATGACTAATATTATTAAATTTAAATTTTCACTTCTTGATATTTCTGGAAAGAACAATTCATCATGGATCCTTGATATTGAAATATATCTGATGCAATGGGTCTTGAAGACACCATTAAAATAAATAATTTGAAGAAATAATAATGATAGAAAGATATGACTATCTGAACATCGTGAGAAGATATAACCACCTGAAAATGGTTATTCTTTCTACTGTTAAAACCCTTTTAATTTATAGAATAATTTGAAAAAAAAAAGATATAATCACCTAAAGATGGTTGCTCTTATGATTAGTTACATTTGAGGTTATAAGATCTCAATTCAATTAGAGAGTACAATTCTGCAACATTTAAAATCACATCCCAATTAAAATTATGCGAAAAAAATATTATCGAGAAAGATATGTCAAAAAAATTCTCTACTTTTTATATTTCAAATTTGCTCCAACAATAATAATATTGAAAAAAGAGATTCAAAATATTCTGAATTGACTTTATATTTCTTTGTGATTGAACAAAATATTATTGATAAAAATCATGAAACTCGATATACTGGTTTTAATCCGTTTCCCAAAGCGAATGTCACTAAATATTCTTATGCATATGGAAAAGGTTGGGATCACGTTTAGAAAATTTTTCATAATGATCATTGTGGTCATACAAATTCATCAAACCACCGAAAGTGATTATGCAAATTCATCGAACCACTAGGAATGGTCACATAAATTTATCAACCACCAGAAGTGATAAAATTATAATTAAAATAAGACAAAGAAAAGATCAAAAATATCAATTGATCTAATGATTTTTACTTCCTTTATCAATTTATAATTATTATTATTGTACCAAACACCTTTAGATATTTTGAAACATGTAAAGTTATGTTATGAAAATATAAAATAAATTGATTTTATAATTATTTTAAAGTTAATTAAATGTTTTTCTCTGTAATACATTTTATTATATGTTTTCTACTTGATTTAATTATTTTTATTATGAAATACACTTTATCTAAGAAAATTAATTATTTCTTATATTTTTCATTTTAAAGAAGTTATGGATATCGTAAAAAATTTGAGACTAATAAAAGATGAAGAAGATGAATGTCTCATTGATAGTGTTATGACACATACAATTCTCAAAAATAAGAATTATTTCTCCTACCTCAAGTTAGGAGAAAAAACTGTTAATATCATAAGTGGTAGTGCGAAATTAATTGAAGATTCTAGTAGAACACAAATATGTCTCTGTGAAGGAACAAAGTTGACCACAAATAATATACTATATTCTACCAAATCTCAAAGAAATTTGTTGATTTTTAACAAATCCACCGAAATGGGTATAATATTGAAATAATGAATGATACAAATATTGAATCTTTGTGCATTATAACTATGATTTCTGGAAAGAAATGTATCGTAGAAAAATTGTCTTATCTTTCTTTTGACTTATACCGCACCAAAATTAGTGTGATTGAAATGCACCATATAGTAAATAAGAAGTTTACTAATCCCAATATTTTTCTCACTTGGCATAATTGATTAAGACATCCTGGATCGATAATAATGAGAAGGATAATTGAAAATTCACATGGTCATATATTGAAAAGTCAAAAGGTGTTAAAAACAAGTGAATTTTCATTTGCTACTTGTTTTTAAGAAAAATTTACTATGAGATTTTCACCAATAAAAGTGGGAATTGAATCCCCTAGATTTCTGAAAAGAATATATGATGATATATGTGGACCAATTCATATGCCATGTGGACTTTTTAGATATTTTATGATACTTATTGATATATCTACAAGATGGCCACACTTTTATTTGTTATCAACTTGTAAATCAACTCACAACCTAGTGTTTGCGAGACTATTTGCTCAAATTATTAAGTTAATAGCACAATTTACAAATTATCCAATTAAGAATATTTAGTTAGACAATATTGATGAATATTCATTTCATACTGTTGATAATTATTAAATGTCTATTGGCATTAGTATTGAGGTAGCGTTTGGTTCGTACTCAAGAATCAAAATTGGAATCGGAATAAAAAATCTTAGAAATCAAAATCAGAATCGAATTCTAATATTAACTATTTGGTTCAAGTTCTGGAATGAGAATCATTACCATTATTAATATTTGGTTTGTATATCTTTCTAAATGAAAATCACATAAATATCAATTTTACTCTTAACAAAAAATATTTTTATATAAATAAAATAAATACTAAAGAAAATTAATTATATAAATAAAAATTGATAATGAAAATATAATTAAATTAAATTAATTATACTAAAAAATCTATTGATGCAAATAAAAAAATTATACAAATAAATACTAAAAAATTAATTATATAAATAAAAAAAATATTCTAAATTTTTCATAGTTCTCGGTTGGGTCAACCACATCATCTAACGAACCTCACTCTTTTCTTCTCCTTCTCTCTTTCTTCTTTTCATCTGCAACCAAAAAATTTAGCCAGACCCCATAGAGAAACCCCACCAAATTTTTTGGTTCCATAAAAAAACCCATATGGATTACCCGATTTTAAAGAAACCCCTTGTGAAAAATCAATGATTGGGATGACCCCAGTGAGATTTTGTGTGATGGAAGCAGAAAAGCCATCGAAAATGAGGGTTTGATTTGTTTTGAACAAAAGACTATAAGGATGCTGAGAAAGTTCCAGAGAAGGCCATTTAAGCCATTTTGTAGCGACAAAATTTGTGTTTGAGTGAATAGGAAAATCAACTTCTCTAATTGGATTTGGGTTAGGTATATTCCAGAGAAGGCCATTGATTCCCTCTGGATTTATCATCACCATCTCCGAAATTGTAAGTGAGAGAGAGAGTTGAACGGAGGGGCAATAGTCGTAAGGAATTTTTCTTTGGTTTAAGAGATGAGTTTCAGCCGAAACCCATGATTTTAGTTAGGTTTCATGAAACCCATATTTTGAAGGTTTCATTTCTATACCCTCATTCAAATTTCATTAATCCAAACAATTAATATAAGTTTTATTCCCATTCTTTAAATCGATACCTTTTAACCATACACTTCTTGAATATCCTATAACTTATGTTCATATACAAAATGATTTAATTAAATCATTTATCAAATGGTTGCAATTAATTGTTAGATCATTATTAATGAGAACAAAACTCCCTATATCTGTCTAGAGATATGCTATTTTATATGTAGCAGCACTTATACTTATAAAGCCAATAAATTATCATAAATACTCCCCTACACAATTAATTTTTGGTCATGGGCCTAATATTTCTCATCTAAGAATTTTTGAATGTGCGATTTATGTCCTTATAGCGACACCACACAAAACTAAAATAAGGCCCCAAAAAAGGATGAGAATATATATTGAATATGAGTCACATTCTATTATTAGATATCTTGAACCCCTTGATAGGTGATATCTTTATTACAAGACTTGCAGACTTCTATTTCGATGAAACAAATTTTCCAATATTAGGAGAGGAAATGAACAATCGAAAAATGAAATTGTATGGCATACATCATCATTAGCACCTCTTGATCGTCATGCAAAAGTCTGTGAGCTGGAAGCTCAAAGGATAATATATTTACAAAGGATCATCAATCAATTACCTGATGTGTTTGTTGATTCTAGAAGAGTTATGAAATCAAATTTTTTAGTAGAAAATATGTTAATTAAACTTGATGTCATAGCAAAACAATTCACAAATATTATAGGAAATGAGCTTAAAGCATACTTAAAGAATGGTAGATTTCTTGGCACAAAAGATAAAAATTATGGAAAAAAAAAGTGAATTTGTTGATCATGATCATTTAAATGAGTTAAATAGTAAGAAATCCCAAAAGATTACTGATGATAAAACTCAGACTCCTGTGAAGTCAGATACGGCTCCCGAAAATCACAAATTTCAAAATCCTAAAAAATATATAAATGAAATCTCTATAAATTTCACAACAATAAGGATATGTTGGAAAGAGTTGAAATAATTATGGATAATATTTTTGCATATAATGTGACACTTGAAATTATAGAAGAAATCAAGAATTTTGAACCAAAATTGATTGAAAAATGTCAAAGGAGAAATGATTGGACTAAATAAAAAATGCAATCCAATTTGAATTGAAATTAGTTACTAAAAGCAAAGTTTTTAGATTTGTAGTCCAAACACTTGAAGGTGTAAAACCCATAAGATATAAATGGATTTTTGTGTGTAAATTAAATCAGAAAAATGAAATTGTTCACTATAAAACACGACTTGTAGTACAAGTGTTTTCATAAAGACCGGGTCTTGATTATAATGATATAAATTCATCTATAGTGGATACAATTACATTATGATTTCTATTATTTTTGTGACCCTAATAGTGCATGAAAAACTCGAAATGTGTTTAATGGATATGACCACTACTTACCTATATGAAACACTAGAAAATGATATTTACATGAAAATCCTTGAAGGATTTAAATTATCTAACACATGTGATCCAAAGTCCTTTGGAATTTACTCTATTAAGTTGCAAAGATCTTTGTATAGTTTAAAACAATTTGTATGAATGCGGTATCATCATTTAAGTGAATGTTTACTTAAAGAGAGTTATACAAATGATCTAATATGTCCATGTATTTTTATCAAAAAAAACTGAAAAGGGTTTTGTGATCATTGCATTTTATTTTGATAATTTGAATCTCATTGGAACTTCTGAAGAGATTTTCAAAACTGTTGAAAAGGAGAATTTGAGACCAGAGATTTTGGAAAAATGAAATTTTGTTTTGGTTTACAGATTGAATATTTAAAGAATGTGATATTCATTCATTAATCAAGTTATACTGCTAAAATCTTAAAATATTTCTATATGGATAAAACACATCCATTAAGTACCCTAATGGTCATCTGATTACTGGATGTCGATAAAGATTCTTTTTTACCACGGGAGAAATATGAAGAATTTTTCTTGATCCTAAAGTACCATATTTCAGTGTTATTGGAGTACTTATGTATCTTGCTAATTGTACAAAACCTGATATATCATTTGTTGTGAATGAATAGCAAAATTTGGTTCTTCTCCTACACGACGACATTGGAATGGGGTAAAACATATTATTTGATATCTCTAAGGAATAGTTTACCTTGGCTTGCTATATTCTAGTGATTCTAAACTAGTGCTAATTGGATATGCGGATGTTGAATTCTTATCCAATTCACAAAAAACATAATTTTAGACTAGATATATATTTACTCATAGTGATACTGCTATATCATGGTGATCTACAAAATAGTTTACAGTTGCCATTTTCTTGAATCATTGTTGAGATCATAACTATTCATGAAATAAATCAAGAATGTATTTGGTTAAGCTCAGTGATCCATCATATCCAAAAAACCAGTGGGTTATCGTCCAAAGAAAATATTCCTATAATATTATTTGAAGACAATACCACTTACATTGCACAATTAAAGGGGAGATATGTTAAAGGAGAGAACGAAATATATTTCACTAAAATTTTTCTACATACATGATTTTCAGAAGAAGGGTGAAATTGAGTACAACAAATCCGATTAAGTGAGAATTTAGTGAATTTGTTTACGAAATCCCTACTGACTGCTACCTTTACAAGATTAATGAAAGGAATCAGAATATATCGATTTAAAGATCTAAAGAGATATTTTCAACAGGGGGAGTAAATACATTATCAAACATTTTAAATAGATTGAAAAATATATACGATGCCAATATTATTATTAACAACAACTATTATATATGTCAAGTTATTTTACTCCAAATATCATAATATGGAAACATCACATATTTGGGAAAAATATATAATTAGCTTGACTTTAAAACTTTCTATTTATGTACACATCTCGATTTGTATAAATATCTCCTTTTGTTCAAAGTATTGAATTTACATGTATACAAAAGTAATAAGATGATTCTCAATAAAATTCTCTCTCTACATTGTATTTTTTGAGTTTGTTATAATTTCTGAATTTTATAACAAAAACTGATTTATTTTGATATACAATATTTTTTAATATTCAAAAAACTCACTTTTGAAAGTAGGGAAACAAATAAAAAGTCAAATTTTTTAAAATCAAATCCATTCTTAATTTATTTTGATATACAATATTTTTTAACATTGTATTTAAATTCAATATGGTATGATAAAAGCCACCTATATTTGAAGGATAAAAAAGAATTTAAAGTATCAAAGAGGTCATACACCAAGACTGTGATTGTCTAAGCATTTGAAGAGTCAAAGAAGTTATACACCACTAAGAGGCCATGCACCGAGACTCTGATTGTCAAAGTAGCAATTGGAGTATGGAAGATGTTAGGCAAATTATTGTCGAACTCTAATATATTTTGATGATAACAAAACTTTATATGTGTTTCTAAAAAATTTATCAAGTGTGCAGTCATTTAGAATATGTAATGCAAGCTTATATATATAAAACTATAGAGCTGATTAGAAAATACTGTCATAGAAGTTGGGTAGAAGCAGTAGAATTTCAGATAAGTTTTGAACTGCTATAATTTTATTCTATTTTCAAGACCTAACTCAGCATGTTAAGTACAGATTAGGAGCTATACTTAACCATGAAGCCTGTCCTAATGGATGATTTAAATTCAAGATCAGATTAGACATTTATTCAAGATAAAATTTTGAAGTTTAGGCTAATTTTCAGGAAGCCTTTAATCATGTATATCCTCTTCATCCCTCAAGCTCTTTGAATCCTGGACATTCCACATCCTAAGGCTATTATTGGACTTTAATTCAAAGAAGTTACTGCAGTAAAATATTGTTTTACAATCTCAAAACAGAATACTGAAATTTAGGATCTAAAAACTGTCAAGGGCTAGTTCTGAAGTGTTTTTGAGAGCAGATTTCAACTCAATAAAAGAGAACTTTAAGTATAACTCGAAGTGGATTCTGAAGACCAACATTCAGACTTTCTTGAGAAGCTTTTACAGACTTTATTCGAGATTTGAGTTGAGAGAAAACAGAACCCATAAACCTCTACTCGATCATAGTTTTTCTGACAGACTGCTACATTTTTTGCTATCGATTGAGTTATTTCACTTCTATAATCCTTTGTTTTGTCTTTGTATAGTCTCATTTAAAAACTATTAAGAGAATTTTAAAATATGTAGCAAGTTATTATAAACTAGAAATTTGGTATCCAAAAAATTCAAATCTTGAATTAATTAGATATTCGGATGTTGACTATACTGGATACAAAATTGATCGAAAAAGTATCTTATGTACTTGTCAATTTTTAGGAAATAGAATTGTGAGTTGGGTATCCAAAAAGTAAAATTCAGTTGGTTTATCTACGGCCGAGTCAGAATATGTGTCAATAAGAAATTGTTGTATTCAAATTTTATGGATAAAACAACAACTAAAAGATTATGAATTAAATTATAAAAATATTTTGATGAAGTGTGTTAATACAAATGCTATTTGTCTAACAAAAAATTCCATAAATCATTCTAGATCTAAATACATAGAAGTAAGATATCATTTTATAAGAGATCATGTTCTAAATAGAAATATTGTTTTAGAATATGTTGATACAAAAAATCAATTGACAAATATTTTTACAAAACCTCTAGATAAAGAAAGATTTGAATTTATTATAAATGAGATTGGAGCGTTCTTTCCTTTTTAAAGGAAGAGTATGAACAAAGAGATTATGAATTATCTAGAACAAGATATGAAATTGGAGAGTCTTCTAGGAAGAGAAAGAAGACAACTTGTCACGCCTCGAACCGGACTTGTGAACAGCTGCCATTGCCCTGAATGTCGGCTGTATTTTTATAGAAAATCGTGCAGAACCTCCCTATAAATCGGAGGTCTCCCATATACAAATAAATCTGTTTAAATCTGTATAATTTAAAATTGTCCTGTAAATAAAATAAAATGGTCATCCCGACCTCACAACAACCCACCAACCACAGCAGACATCCAGAACAACGCTAGGCTAAGTAAATTACCAGCAATTCTAGCCAAAGACCTCTACTGTCATACCCAACTAGAGTATGAGCAGCCGCCACACAGAGCGGGCCTAAGTTTTATACAATTTACAACAAATTTTCCCAAGTTAACATTCAAACACTACAATTGCCTCAATGCAAATGAAAAATAAGAGTTTCACAGATAAGGTACGTAAATTATACAGTCATCCCAATTTAAGTACACGGTCAACTACGAACCTCAATATCCAGACCACGTAGGGTCGAAATAAAGTGCGGAATTTAAATCTCAGCTTAAACTTAAACCTCACTGTCCCGAATAACTAAATCCGTCAAAATCTCTAAATTCTGAAGTGTCGATCCAGCACAACAATCCTGTCTGAGGGAGGAAAGAAGAGGGGTGAGTATCAAGGCAGATATCCAGTGAGTGATGGGATTAATCTCAAGTACTAATAATGTAGGTGAACATTGGAGTGAATAATATCATTCGTAACCAATAATTCAAATTTTGCAGTAAATCATGATATGTTCGATAAAATGAACTCATTTAATCATTTACACGATATCATACATATATGCATCCATTTAAAATCAAGTAGGTCATAGAGCAAACCGAAAGGATCTTGGCAAAGGTCAACCATGACCAAGGACAGGCGCATCAGGGGTTTTATTATGTAAAGTGTTTCAAAAGTAGCTCTCTACCCCGATATTGGCCGTGGGCTTAGCTCTTGCTTACCCAGACTCGACATAGGGCCACGTGCGGTGCTAGATGGTGATGGACACACGTCCTCCCCTGATGTGGGTTCAACTGGCCGCGCCTATGAATAAATATAAACTGGACGTTTGCGGATACCTCCTGTAGAAGCGTATTTGGGCTACCCGTGCCTCTATAAAGTCCATTTGTAGCTACGGAATCAATCAAATAATGTCATATCATCATATCATCTCAAGCTAGTAGGTATCCAACCCACATAGCCAAATCATTTCATCATATCCTCAAAACAATTCAAATCCGTGTGCCAATACATTTTATCGAAATCATTTAAATTCAACAAATCAATGCAATGGTAGAATAGAAAACATTCTATTTCTCAAATCATGGCACAATTTCATTTCATTTCAAGCATGGATGTATAATCGTAGAAAACATAAGTACGACACTCCAATAATCACAAAACAGATTTGAATTTCAATTCCATACGTCGAGACAATGCATATCAAAAACATGTTTTATTAAAAACACGATAAAATCAGGTTTCACTATTTTATGCAAGAGATTAGGGTCCCACTCATATTCTAGGAAGGGTGATCACTCCCTATTTCTACAATTTATCCGAATTGACTCCTCGAGTTTTCAAGAAAGTCAACCTAATCAAATCATCACGATTGTCATCAAATTTTTAAATATTTTTGGGGTTTATTATTTTTCCTAAGTTTGTACAAATCCTAAATTCTTCAATTTAAGAATATACTCTAATGTCATCAATTGCATTTCATTTATAATTAAATAACAAAATCAAAGTCTAGTCCAATTCAATTCTAAAACCACTCAAAGTTGGAAACAAGCCTAAAATGACAAATTTCCTACAAAATAGAAAATTTTTGAAAAATCATACACATTTCGATTCCCATCCGATTATTTCAAACCATATGTCATTTTCAAGGTATGGAAGTCTATTTTCATAATACGGAGATCTTATTTTGATTTGCCTATATGCAGTACGACTTATAATGAAAAAGGCTGCATCGATCCTTAAACTCGAATTCCAAATTCATATTATTTTCATGCATATGTCAAATTAAACTCTAAGGGAAACCATTCAAATCAATTCAACTCGATTCTATTTTCCTTAATATGCTTCTTTAGTATCAGACAATCTAGTTTCATAAAAAATTTAGATAAAACCCTAGAATTCACATACCAAATTTTAGGAAAAACGCATTCTCCTTAACTTCCACCTATTTCAAAACATATATAAGAATCTTATTCTAAGTTCAACCTAATCTCATTCAACTATTGAAGGAACCGGAATTTTACCTCACCTAGGGTTTCTGCAGTCCACAACCCTAACATCCGTGCGCCTACAACTCAGTCCATACCTGCACTATTTCCAATTCAAAGTACAGTTCAATGATTAGACTTATTTTCTATTGTAATCAAAACCCTAGAACTATATGTTAGAGCTCTCACCCTTACCTGCACAGTGGAAGAACCGCAGTCAGCCTAGGGTTTTTCGAATGCCTAAGATGGACTCTACAACAGAGGCTACAGAGAGAAGGAACAGAGGGAGAGAGACAGAGGGAACAGAGGGAGACAGTGAGATGATAGAGAGGGAGAGATGATCGAGAGGAAAGAGATAGTTCGATTGAGAGAGAAAAATAGAGAGGGAGAGTGAGACAGTTGTAGTTGAAAGAGAGTAGAGAGTGAGCGAAATAGAAAACGAGAAACAGAGAGTGAGGGATTGCAGAGAGATTGAGAGAAAGAGAGCGAGAGAGAGAACTGAAAGTGGGAAAACAGAGGGGGGTGGAGAGAAAAAGTGGCGGCTACGGTGGTGGTGGTTGAAGGCGGTGGCAGTTGGTGGTGGGTGAGGGAGATTGTGATCGAGGGAGAGATCGAGAGAGTTAGACAGTGAGAGATAGAGAGAAAAAGGGAGTAGAGAGAACCGAGAGGGAAAACAGAGGGAGATAGAGAGAGAGAGGAAGGCGGTGTGTGTGGCTGTGGGTGTGAGACGGTGGTGCTCAGCGGCGGAAAACAACGGCGGAGGAGAGGATGCGGTGAGGGAGACAGAGGAAGGCGAGAGAGAGAGAGCGCGGCGGAGACTGAATGAAGATATTAGGGCTATTTGCCCTAATCAAATTTAGGGAGAGGGAGTGCACGCTGCGCTTCCTCCCCTTCTTTTTTTTTTATATATATATTTCTTTTTATAAAATAAATTTATAAATAATTACATGAGTAAATAAATAAATTAATAAATGAACAAATATTCATATATATATTTTTATACTCACTTCATTTTCCAAGTTTCCAAATTTTTAACAAAATAAGATAAACTTCAAATCGAAAATACGGATACTTTAAATATGTCAAAAATTTCAATTTAAAGACCCCAAAATCGAAAATTAATATAAATAAAAATTTCTCTCTATATATAAACGGAAGAATATTATATATATTTCATGAACAGTACATTCGTACGGGCACCATAGTATCGGTGTTACATGTTTTAACCCCCTAAAAACAAGTTTCGTCCTCGAAACTAGAAGAAAGCTATACAACAAACAAATGGGGGTACTGTCTCTTTGTAGCTTCCTCGGGCTCCTAGGTTTCTTCCTCAACGTGATCACTCGACTTTAATCAACCCAATGACTCCATTCCGGTAGAAATTGGAGAAATAAAAAGCCTAATTACTTGGATTTCTCCCATAACAACTTGATGGCCTAAATTCCTTTTGTTCATTTACCCTAACTGATTGAGCTATCATTAAATTTAAAGGTCTATGTTTACTAAATAACAAAATCAAGACTTTATTCCTCCATGTTTGAGTATTTTAAGAACAATTTACTAAAATAAAAAGTCACAAATAGTGGTAAAATTCTGGATCCACCCCTTTCAATTTCTTTCTAAAAATCCAGCTGCTTATTATTATATGAAAGGGGCTCCTGACATGAACAGCAATAAGTCTTCCCTGGGGTTACAAGTAAACCTTTCATTAGGTAAAACTATATCACCAAAATGATTAAATCAACAAAACATCTCCTAGATAAATATAGATCTTCTCAAGACATTATCGTATAAAATCTCTCTACTATCAATCATTCCATCTAAAGTAACATTAACTCGTTAAACAAAATAAAAACCTACTAAAGCGAATCATTTTCATCACAGGTACCTACCATTGTAAGTCTCATTTATAATAATACCATCATGTTTTACTTGTTACGCATATCTTACTTGTTATGCATAAATGTGCTTTTCAAAATTTGACCTTAGCCGTTGCTAGAAATCAAAATTCATGTTTCGAATCTAAGATTCTTCTAAAGAATATTAGGAAAGACTGGAGTGAGCATAGAAATTTCTTAGTGAATAGACGGAAATGGCATATTGAGCATGAATGACGGATGAAGGTAGTTGTGCCAAACACATATAGAAATCCACTCCCGTATAATGCCAAAATCATTTGTAAAAACATAAATTCACATCATATTTTTCATGACTCATATTTTCTAATTTAATAAACACTTTATATTTTCTTTTCAATAATTTTGGGGTTTGCCAAAACCATCCTCCTACCCATGGTAGTCAGTTGGGTCTGCCAAGGAATTTTTTTCACAATTTTTAATAAAATACCCCATTTCCTTGGCGTTGGCCCGGAATTCCATGGGGTGCCCCCACATTATCACGGGATCCGCTTGTGGAGGCTTCCCATCTCGCCTACAACCAAGCAAAATTTCTCTATCTCAGCCTTAGCCACGCTGCCTCCATGGCCTCGATCCATGGCAAGACTTAGTCTTTTTCCAGCACCATGTTACCACAATCAATACCAAAATCAATTCATACTCAATGTATAAAATAGAGCAATATTTCGCAATTCATATGTGTATACAAACGTAACATGGTGCAAACAAATTAATATTCAATTCACGAGTCATGGATTTATCACAAAATTCATTTGAGGCACACCACAATCATAAAATATTTTAAATCTCTTTCAAAATTTATTTCAAAATTTATTTCACAAATCAATTTGAATTCATTTGCCCATTCACATGCAACATAGCCGTCCATTCACATCTCCTATAAGGGAGTTAACCAAATTATCAATGAGTTGACCCAAATATCTCTAAATTTGGAAACAACTCAACTCAAAACCTCAATAAGTTGACCACCAATGAGTAATACTATATGTCCAGGGAAAAAGAATCAAATGACAAATTCCACCAATTTCAATCAAGGTATACAATCATTAGTAACACCATGAATACCTCAAGACATCAAAATCATCTCCCCTTAAATTCATTATCATGCAATCATGATCGCTTAATATTTGAATTACATTTTAAGAAAATACTTAATGATAACAATTTCCAATTTCTGTTTTCTCCTATCCCTTTCCAATGTCAGATCGAGATCAACCTCCACCAATCATCTATGAAAACAATATACATAGAAACAATCAAAATCAATATAATCTTATGTCTAATCATCAAAATGTCTTACCCTATAATAGGGTGTTAACAAAACTAGAAAGATTTTTCAGTGGAGTTCTCAAGATCTCTCAATAAAGTTTCTAGGCAAACACTCCTTCAAAACCAACACTTTACCATAGCAAAAATTTATTTATCTATCTAAAAGTATCAATGGTTGGAACAAAAGAGGTAATAACAAGGGTGACATATGAGGGAATTCCTTACTCAAAGGCAAAAGCATGATAAAGACATCTGCTCAATAAAGAAATAAAATAACCAAGTGAGTCAAAGGCTACGAGTCATTAATTTCCTTATAAGGGCAATCTTCTCACGATTTCACTGCCATTAATGTTTTAGAATTAAACTAATATTTAATCACCCATAATATTTCTAACTTGTTAAAGTATATCCACATTAATCATCTTAACTTAGCCATATGCAACCATAGTGGGGCATCTGCATAACTCTCCATCTATTTTTGAATCTATTATTCAATACCTCCTATTCATATTCCTATATGATTGCCAACAAGAACTAAATTTTAGAGCTTTATATGCCACAATGGCTTTTCTTTACCCTAATAGTTCCACAAGTTTCCTTATCCAACTTTCAGAGGTCCTTTGAATTTATGATGCACTTGACATCCTTTTAGTCTCACCTACCAGGGCCCATATAAAGTTTTTATCAACTCTTACTTCTAGACACTATACATATGAATGATAGAACAAAATCTTCTTATGAGTCGGTATCTTGGGATATTTATCTTTTGTCACAAGGAGTCAATGATCATGTGTTCTACACCTGATTTTGGCTTACGTCATAAGACAAATGACTTATAGCGTTTCACACTACCAAATATCAAATCACCAAGAAGCATGCTCAAATGGCACATTAAGAGATGTACATATGCTCTAATATCTGCTACAAGCTAAATATTCATGATTATATCTTCATGTAAATGCTATTTATTAATTCTGTCCGCTTCCTCATTAGCAAGAGATGAATACAGAAACTTATACTAGAATGCTGACCTAAAGAAGTCAAACGCCTATATTAGACGGGAAATACTTTGGACCAAGTGGGCAGATATTTGCATTGGTCTGTTACAAACATATCATATCATCACGAGTCAATATAGGAACAATCATGTACTCTAGACATCGTTTTTACTTAAAGATCTCTTAAAATGAAAAGAACCTAACACCTTATCATTTACATGTACTAAATCCCAACATGAGCTCTACAAATAAAAATTCTCATATGGTACTTGTGTCGATGGATCATAAAACCTTAGCATAACAGGCATTATATTACACTACATCATTTCCCCTTGAAGTGACTTTTACACTACAACCTAATTAGGCGTCAAGATA
Source organism: Dillenia turbinata (assembly GCA_037126225.1). Classification (NCBI taxonomy): domain Eukaryota; kingdom Viridiplantae; phylum Streptophyta; class Magnoliopsida; order Dilleniales; family Dilleniaceae; genus Dillenia; species Dillenia turbinata. The sequence continues at coordinate 9,894,681 of JBAMMX010000018.1, read as the reverse complement.
TTAATTCAAAGGAATTTCTACAAGGGTACTCATCATCTAGTAATCTATCTATTACCCACAACCTATACTCCTCACTCAACCCTAGATCTGTCAAGATCTAACGGATCCGATTGACCCAATGCTTAGCCGTTGTGGCATTACCGAGTCCAGAGAAGTCTGTATAACCTGACTGGCGAGCTTTTTTTGACCAGCTGAGTCAGCTCGTAGATGCGCCTAAGTGTAGAGGAGGTAGTATTATTCAAACTAGACACTATAAAAGGAACGGCTACCGGTGGAGGATCCGGCACCACATGAGTAGGTCCTGTAGGTAGAAACAGGCACGACCGTAAGTGTCGGCGCTGCCATCGATGGTAGTGGGAGTGGCATCTGAATCCAATGGGAGGTGTACCATCATACACCTGCCTAAATGCATCTGATGATGGTGATGGAACCGTGGTTATAATAGCTGGCTGAGAAAGTGGTAGAAGGGTACACATGACAAGGAAACATCCTCGAGTATTCTAGATGTCTCAGGTACAAATCTAGTATCTCGTCTAGTAGTCATAGCCTTATAATGGAAGAACTTTAATTGGATATGATTCAAAGATTAGGGTTAGTTGTGAAGTAACTAACCCCCTAAAATGAATAAACTTATAAGTTTAAGAACTGATAGAACTAATATGTTAGTCTAGATACGCACCGTATCTAACCCCCTAAAAAGAATAACTCATATGGCTAAGACCATGTACTGGGATCTCATAACTGTAATGAAACTCTCATATGCATTGAGGATTTTTAAATCATATTTGGGAATTATTTCAAAACTATTTTATCAAACACAGCTCTCAACCTAGAGCTCTGATACCAATCAAACTATCACGCCCCGAACCGGAGTCGTGAACAACTGCTCGTTGCCCTGAATGCCGGCTGTATTTTTACAGAAAATCGGGCAGAACCTCCCCATAAATCGGAGGTCTCCCATGTACAAATAAACCTGTTTAAACTTGTATAATTTAAAATCGTCCTGTAAATAAAATAAAATGGCTATCCCGCCCTCACAACAACCCACCAACCACAATAGACATCCAGAACAACACCAGGCTAAGTAAATTACCAGCAATCCTAGCCACAGACCTCTATTGTCATCCTAACTAGAGTATGAGCAGCCATCACACTGAGTGGACCTAAGTTTTATACAATTTACAACAAATTTTCCCAAGTTAATATTCAAACACTACAATTGTCTCAATGCAAATGAAAAATGAGAGTTTCACAGATAAGGTACGTAAATTATACAGTCATCCCAAATTAAGTACACGGTCAACTACGAACCTCAATATCCAGACCACGCAGGGTCGAAATAAAGTGCGGAATTTAAATCTCAGCTTAAACTTAAAGCTCACCGTCCCGAATAACCAAATCCGTCAAAATCTCTAAACTCTGAAGTGTCGTTCCAACACAACAATCCTGTCTGAGGGAGGAAAGAAGAGGGGTGAGTATCAAGGCAGATACCCAGTGAGTGAGGGGATTAATCTCAAGTACTAATAGTGTAGGTGAACATTGGAGTGAATAATATCATTCGTAACCAATAATTTAAATTTTGAAGTAAATCATGATATGTTCGATAAAATGAACTCATTTAATCATTTAAACGATATCATACATATATGCATCCATTTAAAATCAAGTAGATCATAGAGCAAGCCGAAAGGATCCTGGCAAAGGTCAACCATGACCAAGGACAGACGCATCGGGGGTTTTATTATGCAAAGTATTTTAAAAGTAGCTCTCTACCCCGACGTTGGCCGTGGGCTTAGCCCTTGCTTACCCAGACTTGACATAGGGCCACGTGCGGTGCTAGACGATGATGGACACACGTCCTCCCCCGATGTGGGTTCAACCGACCGCGCCTATGAATAAATATAAATTGGACGTTTGCGGATACCTCCTGCAGAAGCATATCCAGGCAAACCGTGCCTCTACAAAGTCTCTTCATAGCTACGGAATCAATCAAATAATACCATATCATATATCATCTCAAGTTAGTAGGTATCCAACCCACATAGCCAAATCATCTCATCATATCCTCAAAACAATTTAAATCCGTGTGCCAATATATTTTATCGAAATTATTTAAATTCAACAAATTAATGCAATGGTAGAATAGAAAACATTCCATTTCTCAAATCATGATACAATTTCATTTTATTTCAAACATGGATGCATAATCGTAGAAAACATAAGTACAACACTCCAATAATCACAAAACATATTTGAATTTCAATTTCAAACGTCGAGACAATGCATATCAAAAGCATGTTTTACTAAAAACACGATAAAATCAGGTTTCACTATTTCATGCAAGAGATTAGAGTTCCACTCATATTCTAGGGAGGGTGATCACTCCCTATTTCTACAATTTATCCGAATTGACTCCTCGAGTTTTCAAGAAAGTCAACCTAATCATATCATCACGATTGTCATCAAATTTTTAAATATTTTTGGGGTTTATCATTTTTCCTAAGTTTGTACAAAGCCTAAATTCTTCAATTTAAGAATATACTCTAATGTCATTAATTGCATTTCATTTATAATTAAATAACAAAATCAAAGTTTAGTCCAATTCAACTCTAAAATCACTCAAAGTTGGAAACAAGCCTAAAATGACAAATTTCCTACAAAATAGAAAATCTTTGAAAAATCATACACTTTTCGATTTCCATCCGATTGTTTCAAACCATATGTCATTTTCAAAGTATGGAAGTCTATTTTCATAATACGGAGATCTTATTTTAATTTGCCTATATGCAGGACGACTTATAATGAAAAAAGCTGCATCGATCCTTAAACTCGAATTCCAAATTCATATTATTTTCATGCACATGTCAAATTAAACTCTAAGGGAAACCATTCAAATCAATTCAACTCGATTCTATTTTCCTTTAATATGCTTCTTTAGTATCAGACAGTCTAGTTTCATGAAAAATTTAGATAAAACCCAAGAATTCACATACCAAATTTCAGGAAAAATGCATTCTCCTCAACTTCCACCTATTTCAAGACATATATAAGAATCTTATTCTAAGTTCAACCTAATCTCATTCAACTATTGAAGGAACCAGAATTTTACCTCACCTAGGGTTTCTGCAGTCTACAACCCTAATGTCCGTGCGCCTACAACTCAGTCTAGAGCTGTACTATTTCCAATTCAAAGTCCAGTTCAATGATTAGACTTATTTTCTATTGTAATCAAAACCCTAGAACTATATGTTAGAGCTCTCGCCCTTACCTGCATAGTGGAAGAACTACAGTCAACCTAGGGTTTTTTGAATGCCTAAGATGGACTCTACAACAGAGGCTGCAGAGAGAAGGAATAGAGGGAGAGAGACAGAGGGAACAGAGGGAGACAATGAGACATAGAGAGGGAGAGATGACTGAGAGGAAAAGAGAGAGTTCGATTGAGAGAGAAAAATAGAGAGGGAGAGTGAGACAGTTGTAGTTGAAAGAGAGTAGAGAGTGAGCGAAATAGAAAACGGGAAACAAAGAGTGAGGGATCGCAGAGAGATCGAGAGAAAGAGAGCGAGAGAGAGAACTGAAAGTGGGAAAACAGAGGGGGTGGAGAGAAAAAGTGGCGGCGATGGTGGTGGTGGTTGAAGGCGATGGCAGTTGGTGGTGGGTGAGGGAGATCGTGATCGAGGGAGAGATCGAGAGAGTTAGACAGTGAGAAATAGAGAGAGAAAGGGAGCAGAGAGAACCGAGAGGGAAAACAGAGGGAGATAAGAGAGGAAGGCGGTGTGTGTGGCTGTGGGTGTGAGACGGTGGCGCTCAGCTGCGGAAGGCAACGGCGGAGGAGAGGATGAGGTGAGGGAGGCGGAGGAAGGCGATAGAGAGAGAGAGAGAGAGAGAGAGAGCGGCAAAGAGTGAACGAAGAGATTAGGGCTATTTGCCCTAATCAAATTTAGGGAGAGGGAGTGCAGCGTTTTAGTCCAAAACATTGCGTTTCCTCCCCTTTTTTTTGTATATATATTTCTTTTTATAAAATAAATTTATAAATAATTACATGAGTAAATAAATAAATTAATAAATGAACAAATATTCATATATATATTTTTATACTCACTTCATTTTTCAAGGTTCCAAATTTTTAACAAAATAAGATAAACTTTAAATCGAAAATACGGATACTTTAAATATGTCAAAAATTTCAATTTAAAGACCCCAAAATCGAAAATCAATATAAATAAAAATTTCTCTCTTTATATAAACGGAGGAATATTATATATATATTTCATAAACAGTACATTCGTATGGGCACCGCAGTGTCGGTGTTACACAACTGCACATCTTGTGCATCATTCCACAGACAAACCGGTATGGGTTAGTGGACTATAAGATAAAATCAATGTTCTAGAAGGGAAAGTTGATCAATGTATGAATATGCTTCAATTAGTGCAGAAAGACTTAACTGTTTTACTTGAGAAATTTTCATATGTCTAAATCTTTGTTTGTAAGTAGTCTGCAACCATGTCTGTTTTCTGATTATCAGCTCTTCATTCTCAGTGTATCTTTGATCTTCTCTATTGACATTTTTATCTTCCTTTTGCATTTTTTGTCTTCTTCATATAATGTTGTTGTTTGTTTTTGATGAAACAAAAGGGGGGGATATAATAAAATGTGCAAATGTGCAAATACTAAGGGGAAGATGACTGAGATTCATGACTGGTTCTACATATTATTTATGTTCACATATTCATGAATTGAGGGGGAAAATGTAATATGATTGCATATTGTGCTATACTATATATTTTTGTTAAGTATGTTGAGCATATCATTTTTCATTTTATTTAAAATTTTGTTGTCATCAAAAAGGGGGAGATTTTTAGAGAAATTGTTGTCAAACCCTAATATATTTTGATGATAACAAAACTGTATATGTGTTTCTAACAAATTTATCAAGTTTGCAGATATTTAGAATATGTAATGTAAGCTTATATATATAAAACTATAGAAGTTGTTAGAAAATATTATCACAAAAGTTGGGTAGAAGTAAAACTAGGTAGAAACAGTATGTTGGGTAAAAGTAATAGCGTTTCAGACAAATTTTGAACTGTTACAATTTTATCCTATTTTTAAAACCTAACTTAGCATGTTAAGTATAGATTGGGAGTTGTACTTAACCATGAAACCTATCCTAATGGATGATTCAAATTCAAGATCAGATTAGACATTTATTCAAGATAAAATTTTGAAGTTCAGGCTGATTTTCAGGAAGTGTTTGATCATGTATATCCTCTTCATCGCTTAAGCTATTTGAATCATAGACATTCCACATCCTAAGGCTATTGTTGGATTTTAATTCAAAGAAATTACTGTAGTAAAATATTGTTTTACAACCTCAAAACAAAATGCTAAAATTTAGGATCTGAAAACTGTCAAGGGCTAGTTCTGAAGTGTTTTTGAGAGGTAGATTTCAACTCGATAAAAGAGAGCTTCAAATACAACTCGAAGTGGATCCTAAAGAGCAACATTTAGACTTTCTTGAGAAGCTTTTACAGACTTTATTCGAGATTTGAGTTGAGAGAAAATAGAACTCAAAAACCTTTACTTGATCATAGTTTTTCTGATAAATTGCTGCATTTTTTACTGTCGATTGAGTTATTTCACTTCTGTAATTCTTTGTTTTGTCTTTGTATAGTCTCACAAATCTAAAGAGAGTGTGAGAAATATTCTCTTGGGTTGATAAGTTAGGTGTGAGAGAGTTAGATTTGGGTAAATATTAGATTAAGGTATCTTCAAGGAGAAATGTGCAAATTATCAACATTGAAGCCATGTATATGTATTTGTTACTCTTTTTGTGTATAATGGAAACTAACTACTGTTGGACCCTGTCTTGCTGAGATGGAAAAGTGGACGTAGGCACAAAACTGAACCACTATAAATCAGACTTGATCTCTGTGTACCTTCTCTTTATTTTTGCATTTGCATATTGTATGTTATTTGATCATATGATTTAAGAGTGATTTTAGTAGAGAAAAATTAGTAAGTGAAAGCAAACTAATTCAACCCCCCTTCTTGATTTCATTCGGACCAACAGAAGATATTATACACCACAAAGAGACCATACACCAATAGTCTAATACTATGCTACAACCTTTCCTTTATGTTTATCTTCTTCGATCGTCTCCATGGTGTACAGTATTCTCATTTATGTATGATCTCTCCTTTGTATATTACTTCTCTTTTGTTTATAGTATACTTCAAAATTAAGTGATTTTTATCATACCATACTGAATTTGAAAAGATCATATATAAAAAAGATGTCATATACAAATCATACAAAGAGGAGAGACTTTGATATCATTTCAGAGAATTTGAACATGAAATCAAATTTAAAAATATAAAATCTTATTAAATTATTATAATATATTAAGTTATATCGAAAACTTGTTATTATAAATATAGGAAAAAAGTTAAATGAATCAAATCAATTATTAATTTATTTTAATAAATAATATATATTTTTTAAAAATTCTCAAAACTCATTATTTCAAATATCTAAATATAAAAATGAAGAAATTTAAATATATATTTTTTAAATTTTAATTATTAATTTATTTTAATATGTAATATTTTTAAAAAATTAAATTAAATTAAATTAAATTTTAACCTTTAAGATTTTATCGGCAAATAGTACAAAGGAATAAAGAACAACACTTTCCTCAAGCTACACCGCCCACGGAAAGCATGCGCCCGCGATGCCCATTTGACCGAACGGTTTCCCACTTCGCTTTCCTCTTGAATGTCTCTTTCGAATAATAAATGGTAGGGGCGGGTATAGACTCTCTATACACGGTCCCCGCAACATCAACATTTATTAATTATTATACATTATTAATTTTATTTTTTAATTTGATAATTATAATTTATGTATTATATATAAATTATTTTTTTAATTTATATATTATCAAATGGAATTTCTAATTTTCTAGTTTTTTTTTTTTTTTTTTTTTTTTTTTTATCTAATGTTAAGTTTTTATTGCAAACTCTATGTTATTCTTAAAGAGAGTTCATTTTAAACTTCAAACTATTATTATTTTCTCTTTATTTATATTATATTGTGTTTTGCTAATATTTTTGTTAAATTAATATTGAGAAAATTTTCATGAGGAATGTTTAGATTAATTACAAAATAAGTCCTATTTGATTTAACTAATAAAATTCAACTAGTGATTGATGGCCAATAGTTAGATAATTGTTGGCTAATGACTAATAATCAATGACCGCTATTATTTGTATAAAATGATAAAAAAGGATAAGATTATACTAGTTAAATCTATTTTATTTTTTAAAATATTTCTTTTCATATTATTATTATATATTGAAATATATAATTTATAAATATAATATATAATTCTTTTAAAAATAATTAATTCAGATATATATTTAAAAAATTGATGTAAATAATATAGACATCCGTGGCTTTATAAGAAATGACAACTTTTTAGCTACATAAAAAACAATTAATCAATCCAAATATGTACAATATAATAATTTAAATAAATCTTGTCTTATATTAAAGAGAAAAAATTAAAAAAAATGTTACATGGATAAAATAATTTAAATAATTTTTAAATACTTAAATCTGTTTGTTATATAAAATGGGTAAAATAATAAAAAATATTAAAAACAGTTTTCGAAAAAATTAAAAATTATTTTAGACAGTTGATAATTTTCTATAATTTTTGTATTATCGTGTACAACACCCATTAATCCTCAACCCCTTAACCAGCCCTACTTGACCAACTCACATCGGAGGTTATGAGATAATAAAATAACGCATACAAATTATTTAGATTTTGGTCATATTCAATACAATTCTTTTAGTCCAAAAAGGAAAAAAAAAAGATTATACCTTTTAATAAGAATTCTTTTATTCATAAGTTTCTTCATTAGTGAGCGGTGAAAATTAGGGTTAAAAATTTTTGCCACTATCTAAAATATATTTATTAATTAAATTAATTATGATCGTAATTATGTTCAATTTGTTTGCCAAAAGGTTTTCATGATGAGACGGGCGTTGTTATTTTTTTTTTTTTGTACAAAAAGATGTAAGCAAGCGCAATCGAATCAAGAAAGGAATGATAGAAATAGGAAGACTCTACCGTTTGAATTATCTTGAGGGACGTTGCTATATTGGTGTATTACTAATGAAATTATTATAATCTAAAATTGTGAAAAATCATTATCAAAATAATCTATCAAAAGGTAAACACTTCTTAAATAAGCATGAGTGAGGGTTAAGTCTAGGAGAGATACACATGGAAAACTCAGCTCATTTCTATATTTTTATTTATAATATTATTTATTAAAATAAAAAATAAAATATAGGAGTGCTTAGTTAAAAGTGACTTGAAATTAAAAATCAGATTAAAATTCATATTATTTATTTAGATTAATGAAATGAAAATAAAATTTAAAAATAAAATTCCCAAATCATAGAGTTTTTGAAATTCAAGTAAAAATATTAATTTTTAAAACTCATTTTCAATATTTTTGATTTTCAAGTATGAATCGAATGTCCAATAAAAATTTTTAGAAATAAAAAAATTAACTTATTGTTATTTTAAGAATTTTTGTATCAAAAAGCTCTTTTAATTTGTTCTTTATTTAACTTTTCCCACTTTTTTTTTTTCAAGGATGATTGAGATGGATTGAGATAAGAGAGAAGAAAATCAAAAAGAGGAGATGGTGACTGCCCGGGGCTAGTCTGGTAATCTTCTAGGAACACTTTTTGTCATTTTATCCAAAAATTGGTGCCATTATGGATTGACAGAAATATATTATAGTTTTGGAATCCATTGCGGTCTGTAATTTTAGAATTTTTTTTTTTCGAAAATTCCCATCATTATTTCTTTAAAATAATTTTATATATTAAAATTTTCTTTAGGTTTATTCTTAATTTAAGCTTTCCTTTCACGAGCACCATTGAGCCACAGCGGAGACTTTTGACAATTTCATTTTATGTTCTGTACCGAAAAATGAAAATTGTGTTCAAATGTTCAGAGAACAACTCATATTTTATAATAGAAAATATATAAAACAATTTCAAATTATTTTTGTCGATTCAATTATAAATTAAAAATAATAAATTAAAAAAAATACCCTTATTTTGGAAACAAAAAATGTATTTAAAAGCAATTTTTAATATTTACAAAATTTTTAAAAACAAACATAGAAAACAATGTTGTTCTGGGCAACCCCGTAAGATTCTCACTTAGAGGTGTATTTGAGTCGAGTTGATCTCGAGCATCCCTATATTCGAACTTGAACTCGATTTTTTTTGTTCGACTCGAACTCGACGAGTAGTATATAACAGAGACTCAAACTCGACTCGACTATATAATAAAATACTTAAACTCTACTCGAATTCGATTATTATATAATATATTAATATATTTTATTTTATTTTTTATATTATATTATATATAAATATATATAATACATATTAATATATATAATCAAGTTATTTATTAAATTTTTAAAATTAAAATTATATTATTTAAATTTAAATTAAATTTAATCAAATTCAAATTAAATTATTCATCGAATGACTCGAGATAGATTCAAACTCGACTCGATCCGTAAGACACCCCTGTTCCCACCCCTTTACCCCCTTTCTTTTTTTTCCTTTCCTTCTCTTTATTGCTTGACAGCCTCCGCAGCGGCTGCGGGAATATACCTTTTTCTCTGGCACTATTATACTTTTCTATGGGAATTATGAAACTACGTGGGACCATATTACCTCGTCACCCGCATGCTTTTGAATTCACAATGCATGCGACAAAAAATTAAGGTCATCAACAGGGTCATCAATCAAGCTTGGAAACCGCATGTGCCCAAGCAAAATGACTGAAAAGTCATTAAATGAGATCATGTAGAAATTTCCATATAGAAATTTATAAGAGCATGGATAACTTTTTTTTTTTGGGTAAGATAAGAGCATATATAACACAAAATTAAGATCACAACTTTTGTACATATTTTTGTATATACAAATTAAGTTATTCTCAATTAAAAATTCTATGATTTAAATTGAGTCTTCCCCTTAAAATATATAGAAGCACGGCATAATTTATATAAAGATGAAAAAAATAATCAGTCCTTGCTTAGGCTAGACCAAGATTTAAAATGTAATGAGAAGTCAAAGTTTCTGCCATTCAGATCATGTCTCATCCTAGAAAACATGGAGGAGATGGAGTCTGTGGACATGAGTATTAATACCAATATCCTATGGTTTTGGTGATTGAATATTAGATTTCTTTATCAAAAATCTTGAATTTAAATTTTAAAAATAAAAAAATAAATATCGGGAGATTCAAATTCTAAATTATATCCTATAATACTCGAATTGAATTAATTAACTAACTCAAATAAAAAAAAGGACATGAGTAGGTTTCAAAAATCGGGTTTATTTTTCCTATTAGACCTCAGATGTTGATGTTGAATAGAGTTTGAGCCACACTATCACGTGTGACAGACCTATGCTTTTGATTGAAAGAAAGAAAAATTTCAAAGTCAATAATTTAAACATTGAAGCTTAATTAGAGCTGGGCTTGATTGGGGGCCATATAAAAGGATGGTTAAGATTCAGGATTCAAATCTCGTATAATAAAAAAAAAATGACGATGGGTGAGATGGAGTAGCCCACCCATGTTAGTCACAAGCCTAATTTCATTGATGAAGGTGATAAATAGTCATTAGCCAGTCTGCCAAGACTAGGCAAATAGAATTTATTTATTTGGCAATTTATATCCAATAAAGAAATTTCACACGGTTAAGAATAAAGAAAAACAAATAAAATTGTTGGATTTGCTAGATAATAATGTGTATTTTCAATTTTTTCATTGATATATGTATCTAAATAAAATTTCATTGGTGGCAAACAAATTAAAAAGGAAATTCATCTATCTTTATTGGTGATGTTCAAAGCTTTAAAAAAATTAAAAAGATTATGTTATGTTATCATAAACAAATATTATTAGCAATTTAATTACGGAATTAACCTTTGTTTATCTTTTGTATAAAGGGATTATCACATATTATGTGACAGTATCTTGCCAAGTAACCATGAAAAACCTAATTTATAGGCATTTCCATTTTTCAAAATGTTATTTATTGCAAGAAAAAAGCTAATAATACTTTCATAAGCCGATCTTTGTAACATTACCAAATAACAATTTTTTGTGTTCAGCAAAAAATTATGATCAATAAATTAAGAATAAATCATACAAAACAATAAGATAAAATTTACGTGATTCGACCAAAATCCAATATTTGTTATAAATAAATAGTGGTTCAACCAACAAGCCATAAGTAAATAAAATTTCTCCTTTTCTCAATAATTTATGGCACATAATTTCCTCCAAACCACTCGATCTAGCTTGGTTTATAATAAATTTCTGAAGCCATTTCATCAGTAGGACAAACTAGTAGTGCCTGTGTCTCTAGGCTGAAGTGTCATGTCTAGCATACATTGCATATCATGTTTACTGGACTCTGCTTTCATGGCATGTTCACCAAAGGTATGAGCAGGGCAAATGGGAAAAATAAGAAATTTATGCTCACCAAACATTTGGCTACAAACCTTCAGGAAAAAGTAAAGTCTGTTCATATTCTTTCATTCTAATGTTGTGGGATTGTCCTCTAAGCCAAAGGACTACTCGTAAGGTAGCACTCTCCTGTAAAATCCATGTTCCCAAAATTTGGAAACTTAGAGACCCAAGTAAATAGATGTTGCTCAAGTTGTCCGATTTAAGAGCATTGATCTCATGCTTCAGTCAAAGTAACATATATTTAAAAATCACCCTGCTTATTTGAATTCTGAGCAATTTCTACTAAAAGAGAATGCTCTGAATTTTCTAGCATCAATCTATGACTGCCCGAGGGCAATATCCTTTTTCCATGTTCATTTGCGAAGCTAAGATGTCTACAAGGATCAATCCAGATTTTCGTATTAGTAGACCCACCGGAAACAGTATGTATGCGATCAAATCCAATCAGATGTTTTTCTGGTGCACCTTTTATTGTCCTTGGTACTTCTGCAAACAGCAATACAACATGGCTTCCGTCCAGATCACCAACATTCATCACTGAGATTTCAACATGAAATCTCAAGGAAGCACAAGATGCAACCTCATCAACACGAACATAGTCGAGCCCATCTTCTCTCCTTTGCAGGACATTGTCCAAGGAATCCGCCTTCATAGGGCCTGGTAGACTTAATCTGTCAGGTGCTGAGACAATCTTATAAGCAAATTTGGAATAACTCAAGCCTTGACCAAATCCGTAAACTCTATCTCCGGTGTAAAATCGATAGGTTCTCCCTGGATAACCACGTGAAGGATCAGCTCGCATGTTCATGTCATTCATAGGTACCTCCTTGAATGATTCAGGATACCAAGTAATGGGCAGCCTTCCACCTGTTCAAACCACATCACATTGTATAATTTTCACAATGATGGTACAAATGACTGGACAGTACATTTGATCAATAGCAGGATTTAAAGTCACTCTTATGTAAGGCAGAATGCTGAAAAAGGAGAAGGGGTTTAGTTCTAGTTTTCTAGATAATCTCATGATGCGCAGGTAGTTAAGTTGGAGTGAATGTATAAAAATAATAACCTGGATTATAGTATCCGAAAATAACTTCTGCAAGAGCCTTTGCTCCAGCCTCACCAGGGTAACCAACCCAGAGAATGCTTGCAATTCGTGGATCTTTATGAGCAAATGACACATCAACTGGTCCTCCACCCATTAGAACAAGAATTATGGGACTTTTACTTGATGCAGCAACAGAAGACATTAGTTCCATCTGTTTGCCAGGTAGGAGGAGACTAACACGATCATGATCTTCCCTTTCTTGGGACAAATCAAGCCCAGCAACTACAATAACATAATCAGAGACCTGGGCAATTTTGATGGCTTCATCAAATCCATCATCTGAATCACAAGCTACGTCAGGGCAACCAGCTGCAAAACTTGCTCTCTTCACATGTGCCTTAAATCCATCGCATATGCTTTTGGGTTTGCAAGGAAATCCTACACCATAATTAGCAGGTAATCAGTATTTAGTTTGGTGATTATTAAACTATACAAGGATTAATCAAGTTAGTAAAAAACACATCAAAATTATCCAAACAATGAAATTCAGATGACATCTACAAAATTAAATATCATATATCATAGGATACTAACCTGTGTAGCCACCCCCCATTTGGCTTACATTATTCGCCATTGGACCAATAATTGCCAATGAAAGATTGCCATCCTTCCTCAAAGGAAGAAATTCCTTATCATTCTTGAGAAGCACAATGCCTTGTTTAGCTGCTTCTAGTGCCAGTGCTCTATGCTCTTTCGTACAAACATCTTCAGGTCCCAAGTCCCCAAACATCCTATTTGCAGGGTTTCCATCAAAAAGACCAAGTCGAAGCTGAACTGAAAACAGATTAAAAAGGGCTCTATCTATGTCTTCTTCTTTCACTTCTCCTTTGTCAATTGCAGATTGAGTGTGTCTAAGCAAATGTGTCCCACAATCAATATCCGTTCCTATGCAGAAGAATTAATTTCATCAAAAAAAGCAGCCATGAAAATGCAAACTAGTCCAAAGGAAGAATGAAATAATAAATTTACCTGCTTTAAGAGCATCTGCTACAGCATCTTCAGGGTTATCTACATAATGCTGATACTCGTAAATAGTTGCCACCGCACCACAATCAGATGTAATATATCTGTTTTAATTATATCAAGATTTGATGGATGGAGATCAATCAATCTACTATAAGAAAAGAATTCATATCCAATAAGAAGTATGAATTCGTAAAATTAATTGCTTACCCTTGAAATCCCCATTCATTTCTAGCCGTATCCAGAAGGTTCTTTTTCACACAAGCAGGAATGCCATTAACTGCATTATAAGAGCACATCAAACAGCTTGCTTTACCTTCTTGAATACAGCTCCTGAATGGTGGCTGAACAGTGTCCTCCATATCCTGCTCGGTAACCTAATCAAACAGATAGAAATCATACCGTTAACACCTGTTTGAAATCAAAAATGGGATCATCCTAGTTCATGCATGACTTTAGACGTTAATATTGTCATGGATTATCCCATTATAGCAGTATATGCTTAACCATGTATATGATAGTAACATCTTGGAATGAATACATTCCCTAGCACAAGAAGTGTTGAATGGAAAAGAGAAGGTATGGTTCCTTTACAAACCATTAGAGCTAAGATTGATTACAGCCCCTTTACAGTTTGAACTATTTATGGCGCACCAAGCATCAAAATTCAAATGATCTCTCACAAATAATAATAATTTAAGTATATTGAGTAAGTGTTTTATTTGCAAACGGAAATGAGCTCATATACTTCCGTGGGAAAACCAAAGAGGCGATCATCCAAACATGGAACCTCATAATAAATTTCAACCTGAGAAGAACAAGCGCCGATATGACATGAGCAGGGATATGACATGACACGAACACGATAGAACAGAAAAGTGATTAAAGGGTACAACATAGACATTAACCCCAGAGAGAGTAAAGTTTCTGATTACTGACTTTGGCTTAATGCTGAACTTTCAGTACTAGGCATGTTTCATAACAAACTTCGAAAACCGCAGAATTTCAGGTAACTTAAATAGGAGTAAAAAAAATGAAAGAAAAATATTGCTAAATACTAAAAAGATCACATGCATGTTTTTGCATTCTTTTGATAGTGAACAAATCTAGTTTGGCAGTGTCTTTTTTTTCCCCCTCTCAAACAGATTAGTATTCAGAACTTAAATAATACAATGCTTGGTCTTCGAATTATTGAGACCCTAACTGAAAAAGGAAATAACCTTACCACAGCATTGAAGTTATACCTACTGAAACCATTCCATTTCTCCAAATCATAGGCAGCGAAATGCTTACAACAAGCAGATAGCATCAAACTCTCATCGCCGTCATTTTCTTCCCCCAAAAACCTCCTCTCCATAAACCTATCTTTATTTTCAACTTTTCTAATACCCCTCAAGTTCTCACCTTGAAACCCCTTCACAAACTCAATTGTATAAGCAGAAGTTGTTGGATTATTTTACTCGATTCACATGCAGTGAAAGCATTTAAATAATTTTTGAAAAAAAATAAATAAATAGTTTCGGGTATAATAATAAATATCTCGAATATACAGTCTCCAAAAGTTGATTGTGCGTCCCTCGATCGGATCTCGCGGTCGGGATGGTGATCACGATGTTAATCGAACCACCACCGCAATGTCACAATGCCACAACCCTCAGTCCGACGATCATCGTAACGGAAAAAATTCCCTATGCGAAATTTTTCTCATACCCTCTATATTCTCTCTCTTTTCTCGTACTCTCAAAAGAAGTCATCCATAGTGAATTCCCCCAGGAGAGAAGGAGATGTTAGTCTCATTTTCAAACTCAAAAACTTAGAGAAAATATAGGGAAATAGAGAATATGTGGTTAGTGAGAGTTACCCCACTAACCCTATTACAAATGTCTAAAATGCCCCTCGTGGGCATTCTAAACTAATATCTCCCACTTGCACACGATGGCATTACACGTCTGTCACAAGATCACAACTCATGTGACCTTTCACACATCACCCTGCTGGACTCTCATATAGGATTGAGCGTCGTGCGACCTACGAGTACACCTACAAGTAAAGACCTCTCGATGCATCTGTTAGGATGATCGAAAAGTTATCGTTAGTATCAAAAGAACTCGCTGCACCCCATATCTAAGACTAATTACATCCATCGAGTTACTTTCCTCAACGAAAGTAATCCCCAATAAATGCTCGACTGTGTATCTACTATTATGCTTACATCCCAACATGGACAGACATAATAGGCTAGCCGGTGAATACAACACAATGATGTAATGTCAATTGGTCTTCATTTTTCCAAACTCGAATCTATTAGCCTCAATTCAGCTGCTTTCCTAAATCTGTCCCTCAGACCTCAATTTATCTTCCGGGCCATCGGTAAACAGATTAAAGTAGCAACACTGAGTCAAAACTTCTAGAAACAGCTGAAAGTGATAAGGATATAAGAGATCTCACCCAATGGATCTCGGGTCTCACATAGTGGAAACGGGGATCAAAATCATATCAGTGTCTCAAATAATGCTCCCACTATCCCTGGTCGACATATCACACGCGGTATGAAACGCGTGCCATAGTGTTATTCCCCCATCTCTCAAAGGGCATATGCCAGATTTCTCTAACACTGTACAGGTATGGGACTCAGTCTACACATAAGACTTTACCCAGAAATCTCAGAGAGAGTATCTCAGAGACAATATCACTAGTCGTAGGTGATATTTGAGATCTCAAACCTGACTACTTACAGGTAACATGGATGTGGGTACGTCCATGCCAGTTATATCGCATATGACCTCATTCTAAACACATATCAGGGCGACTTATGTTCTAGTAGGACCACTCTCAAAGCCTCTTACAACTAGAAACCGTCTCATCTCCGCTCACTCAGAGTTGGAGGTGGTCACTCGTGTGAGAGAGTTGACCACGCCTGCCTGACATATCATTTATCACAACATATCACAAAATATATGACAATAAAATAGTGCTATAAATAAGTGACCAAATCACGCACACATGTCATATATATAAGACGCAATAAACATCAATACAAAGTAAGAAATGTCAATATGCATGCAAACCCAATAATTCCTATATCTCATACATAAATCTCTCACAATGGATTTATTGAAGGGATCAGCCAACACGCTATATAGTAATGTACTTAATTTGTCACTTCACCCTTCTCGGTGATGTCTCTTATAACGTAGTATTAGGTATCAATGTGTTTGGACTTACTGATACTTAGGGTCTCAAGTGTGGTCAAAGGCGGCCTGATTTTCTCAATAAATCATCACTGGTCTCCTACTATCTGACACAACCCCTAAGTGATCCGAAAATTTCTGGAGCCAAATACTCTCCTAAACTGCCACTGAGCATCTCATAAGCTCAGTCTCTATCGTAGATAGAGATATATAGATTTGTTTCTTGCCACTCCGAGACAGCAAAACCTGATATTGATTTGCATACATTCAGATTGCCAACTTAGTCGGTATCTGAATACCCAACAAAATGCAAATCACCTCCTCCGTAACACAAGGAGAGGTTCGCAGTTCTCTCGAGATATCTCAGAATCCTATCACTGCTCTCCAGTGATCCCCTCTAGTATTCGATCGATATCTAATTACTATATTGACTGCAAAGCAAATGTCTGAACGTGTACGCGACACTGCGTACATCAGACTACTCAATGCACTGGTACAAGGGACTCTACTCATTTCCCTTGTCCTTTTTCTGAGTCTTAAGGCATATGTCAAGAATTAGGGTTTAACCTTTTAGCGATAAGAGTATCTTTAAAGTCATAGTCGATCTTCTCGAAACTCTCAAAAACTCCCTTGATGTTTGACTCCTGTGAAAGAGTCAACACCTGTCTCGAGCGATCCCTCCGGATCTTAATTTCGAGGAAGAACTGAGTCTCATCCATGTTCTTCAGATCTAGACTCGACAATGTCCACGTCATCGTGGTCATTAGATACTCTCTGTTGTTCTTAGTCAACATAATGTTATTCATATGAAGACATGATCAAAAGAACGTAAAAGGTATACGCGATGATCCTCCTCGATCATCGCGAAACCATAAGATATCACCTTCTCGTGAAATCTCAAACGTCACTGCCTGGATTGATGATTAAGGTCATATGTCAACTTCTGAAGTCGACAAACCTTATCATTTAGATCTACAAGAATAAAGCCAGATGGTCGTTCTTTGTAGATCTTCTCATCCAAAAGTCCCACTCAGGAGAACAGTCTCAACGTTCATTTGGTCTCACTCCAGATCCATATTATGTCCATGACAATTGCTAAAAGTAAATGGATCGAGGTAATCTCGCCTTCAGTCTGAGTAACCCCTAATTATCAGACGGGCCTTATACCTCTACATCGATCCGTCAGCCTTTTTCTTGATGTTAAGAACTCACATGTTCCCAACGACCCTATTACCCTCAGGTAAATCAACTAGATCTCAGATCCCGTTGATTCTCATCAACTCCTCTCACCTATGGCCTATAACCAATGGTCCTTCACAGAACCCTCAAGAGCCTCTAGGACAGTTAAAGGTTTCTCGTAATTCTCAAGAGTCACATTGAGAGCCTCTCCCTCAATCGGGAAGTGACGGTTTGGTACGCGTCATCGACTACTCTTAAGAGGAGGAGAAACCTTTTTACCTCTAGATGGATTGCTCCCACTAGAACCGAGATCCGTACTGGATTCTTGGGTTCTGCCACTGGGATCAGCTGAACACTAGGCTCATATATCTTTTAGAAGGTAAAGTCCAAATTGATCTCACCTCTCATAGGGAAATCATTTTCAAGAAACTCGGCATCATGAGATTCAATCTCAATAAGAGTGTCGTTTGCATGCTCATTAGAACACAACCCCCTGGAGTGTTCTGAGTATCTCATAAAGATATATCTCTTTTCTCGCAGGCCTAACTTGCCGTGTAAATATGAGAAATAGTGAACATACGCGACACAACCCCATAATCTCAAATGGCTAAGGTCAGGCTGTCTCCCTGTCCAAAGCTCATATGGAGTACTGATTGCGGACTTCTATAGGACACGATTGAGGACGTAGGCTGTAGCCAATAGCGCATCTCCCTAATGGAAAACGTGCAAATTGGCTTGTGCCATCATCGGCCTCACCGTCTCAAACAAAGTCCTATTCCTGTCTCGCGGCTACTCTACTCCACTGAGTAGTTAGGAATAGTCAGTTTCTCATAATACCCTTCTTGAAATAGAGCTCTTTAGACAAATACTCACGCTCTCGTTCGGTTCTGAGAGTCTCTACTCTCAAGTCTAACTGATTCTCAACCTCGCTAGTAACCTCCTGAGGCACCTCAATGCCTTAGACTTGCGCGAGATCAGATAGATGTAACCGAAACACGTGTAATTGTCTATGAACGTAGTAGAGTACCCAACACCATTTCAGGTTCTCACATTCATAAGACCACAGATGTTAGAGTGAACTGACTGCAATGGAGTCCCAGCCCTCATTGCATTGTCGAATGGTTTTCTTGTAAGTTTGCCGTCTAGGCAAGACTGGTTAGCGGATTCTACAAAACCACTCACTGCTAACCGGTTCATCCTCTCTCACACTAAGAGGACAACAAGAAATACCATTGAAAAGAAATCATTTCCAGTGCATTCAGTCCCTCACGGACCAAAATAGAACCGATCAAAGGATTGTCGTAATAAATGGAAATTATAAAATTTCCAAATTAACAGAGCATATCCTAGGCTGAAATCAAGTTTCGTCAAACATTCGGAGCGTAAATGACGTATAGAGTTTAGCAACTTTGCAACTCCAACTTGCAAGTGATGTCGACAAATACTCCGTTTCTCTACGTAAATCCTCCTACTTGAGGACTCATTAGGCGGAACTATATAAGCGCGCTCCTATCTCGAGCTATGTAGTCGGTTGCTCCAGTGTTTACAATCCACAAAGGAGAGAAAACAGAGAGTAACTCAAACTAAGTAAAGAAGAAAGAGTTAATCTCCACTCATCGTACTCACAAGCGAAATGACCAAGTTTACTACTAATGTAGTACTATACCTTGATCGTATCCAACTCCTTCTCGCTGCGCATTATTATTATCGATTTTCTTGTATGTTTTCTTCTTACTTGAATCTCGAGTCTCACAGGAGTCCTTGCTCGACTTCACCGCATAAGCATGACCCAAGTATGGCCTACTCACCTCTAGATGCTCCTACTCGAGCTCACTATGCCTATTTACATTAGTAAAAGTACGAATACTTTCATCGTATATAAAATAGACTTTCATGATTTCTCATGAATCAGGTGAAGAACTGGATCACATCCAGTACAAGAAAATATATCCGAAATGGGCTCCGTCACATTCCCCAACTCGACGATCATACTCGACATTTTTATCAAATGTTGCATCATCATATGATCAACCATTTTGTTATAAGTTATTACACTTATAAGTCAATATCCTCATCTCAAGATCTGTAAGAGCACTACAATACTCTTTATAGGGTGAGCCAAACCGATAATGCCGTAGGATATTACTTATAGACTGGGATTACATCATCGTGCATGCTACTCAAGAGGATTGCCCTGACTCGGCTATCATTCCTCTTTCATGCACGTAATGTCTCCTAATCCCGTCTCTCTGAGGTGTGGATTCCTCCCTGGAGTCCACCATCCCATGCCTCAGAATTTTAATTAGATCTTGCTCCTCGATGATAAATTGAATCTATCAGTAAAAAATTTCGTATTTATCACCATTAGATTTTATCTCCCTTGCAAAAATCAAATACGACAATTTTAGAAGCAGTCAATGAGATAGTCATGATTTGTGATGCTTATTTTCACATTTTGTGCACCCTACGAATCAACAAGACCCAAATAATTCGAATACAGACCCCAAGACGAGCGTATGAATCAATAGACACCATACACCACAATCCGGGATAACATTTCACCATTTGGACTAGGATTTGGTACACAAAAACCCACAAAAGTCACTTTTATGGTTGTGGGACCCTAAAAAAATTGAAAAAATTTTAATTCCATACGACCTGACGTGCCGCCGGTCGTCCCACGCGCCGCCACGCACCGGCGGCGCATCCCCACGCGCTTTCACGTGCCGGGAACAGCTTCTGGCGCGTGCCAGACGCGCTGGGCGTCTGGCATGCTCTCACACGCGCGCTCTACGCGTCGACTCACGCGCCTGACAAGCAGGCGCGTTCACGCGCGCGACTCGCGTGTGCAGGTCGGTTCCGGGCCCGGACGCGGGTCAGAACCCGAACCCGGTTCGGATCCGTGGGTCACGGGTCTAGGACACGTGTCCGGGTCGTAACCAACCCGGACGATTGGTCCGTTTCACTCGCCTGTGCGCGCGTGAATTACACGCCCCCTTCCTTGCTTGCTACACGCGCCTGCCTCGCACGTGTATCGCACGTGCCCGTGGGTTGGACCTCTTCGTCTTCACCCGATGGTTTCTGTAACCGGGTCTTTCGACCCAGTTGCCGGAAAACCCCATTTTCGGTACCATTTTGACCAGATTTTCTATGGAATCTCTAATTCCATTTATTCCAAACATCATTGACTCAATTTTTGGAATAATTGCACCCTAAACTCGGCGTATTTTGGATCCAAAAATCCGACCCTCCGCGGCCAATTTTGAATCCTCATTTTCCGGCCACAATCATATGCAATATATATATCAAATTGAAGAGCATGAAACAAGGATTATAAATCTATAAATTTCATGCATTAATTTGTCCTAAAACTCGACAGATCTGGGGTTGAATGGGTCGGTCACTATTCACGGCCGAAACTTTCAACCGGAGTTTTCTTCGCCTAAACGTGTTCAGAAAATTACGAAAAAATTATTTTCGTGTTCTAGGGATCATCGGTAACGCAGTGGTGCTCTTGGATTCACGAAACTCATCCGTGATCCGAACCCCAAATTTTAAACCCAAAATTAAATTCCAAAAATTAATTTTAAAAAATCCAACAAAGCTCTGATACCAATATTGGATTATTTTACTCGATTCACATGCAGCGGAAGCATTTAAATAATTTTTAGAAAAAAAAAAATAAATAGTTTCGGGTATAATAATAAATATCTCGAATATGCAGTCTCCCAAAATCGACCGTGCGTCCCTATATCGGATCTCGCGGTCGGGATGGTGATCACGATGTTAATCGAACCACCACCGCAATGTCACAACACCGCAACCCTCAGTCTGACGATCATCGTGACGGAAAAAATTTCCTACGCCGAATTTTTCTCATGCCCTCTATATTCTCTCTCTAGAGAATAATTTTCTCTCTTTTCTCGTACTCTCAAAAGAAATCATCCATAGTAAACTCTCCCAGGAGAGAAGGAGATGTTAGTCTCTTTTTCAAACTCAAAAACTTAGAAAAAATATAGGGAGATAGTTAATATGTGATTAGTGGGAGTTACCCCACTAACCTTATTTTAAATGTCTAAAATGCCCCTCGTGGGCATTCTAAACTAATAGAAGTCAACATGGGATCCTCCCCTGGAGTCTCTTGACCTCTCCCCCATCTGGGATCTCTAAAAATGTTAATAACTGGAGCCCAAAAAGTCATCCCCGCTTGCCCAACGTTGTACATTGCACGTGCCTTAATAGCAATGGCAGATGCAATTGAAAACCAGAGACTTCTATTGAAAGCAGCAGCCGTTAAAATGACTTGCGGGAAACTAGTGGCTGAAGTAATGACTCCTTCGAATGAAATTCCAGGTCCATTTTCTGCAATCCCATGAAGGGATTCTGACCACCACTCATATGCTGGAATGCCTAGTCTAGGAACTGAAGAGGCATTGTCAGTTAATTGTTGGATTTTTTCAGTGAGGGTTAGGTGTGAAATTAGAGATTTTGCTCTTGTGGGTATGGAGAGAGAGGTGTTGCAGAAGGGGAAGGAATTGTGATTTGGGGGTTTACATGGGAATTCAGGATGTGGGTATGTGAGAATTGGGTAGAAATTTGAGAAAATGATCATGAGGAAGAAGAATTTGCAGGTTTTGGTGGACATGTGTGATTTTTGAGGTTTCTTGATTTTTTGAGCTTCTGTTTTGACATACCCTGCTGTTTTGGGCTGCTGTGATTTGTTTATATGGCGCTGGAACGGTGGTTTATTTAGGTTTGAAGGGTTCATATAATAATATAAAATCGAAGGATCTACCGCTCCCCTCTTCTATAGGTGTAAGAGCGATTTTGACTTTTTGTGATGGCCGTACGAATCTTGTTAGTTTAGGTGGTTCGCTTTGTCGTATTATTTATTATTGAATTTGTAAATATTATTGGTAATTTGAAAAAAAAAATATCAAATTTATCTGTAGATAGTTTTTTTTTTTTTTTTTCCCATATATACACTTTAATCTTGGTAATTTAATCGAAAAAAGAACCCTAATTTGTAGCCAAAGTTATTGTAACGATCCGACAGATTCGAGCACATGATAATCACCGTGTGATCTATAAATACGTATAATCACCAACACACGTCTCAAGTTCCCACAAAACTATAATAACATTTTTTCCAATAAAAAAACACAACTTACACAATATTTTAAAACAAAAAATATAATAAATAAAAAGTTATTCAGCGTTTTAAAATATATTTTTCAAAATATAAAATTTTTACCTCAAAAAAACATAAGAAAAATATATTACATAAAGGGTTTCAAAAGTGTTCTCCAATGGCTTCGTCTATATGCCACAAAATCTCATCAAGAGGGACCAATATTACTGTTGGTCCCGAACAACTCTTCTTTTCGCCTAGATTTAGCTACCGATGAGATAATTTTATCTCTACACTTCCTCTAAAAAGGGATAAGAGGAGGGGTGAGTATAGGAATATCCAGTGAGTAGAGTGCAATTGTATAGTTGTGTAAGTGAATGAGTAGTGAGTGTGGAAGTGTCAAACAATATTTTCAAAACATATTTACATTCCAACCAAACATGAAGTGATCATCCAAACAATTATACCAAGAGTTATGACATTTCCGTAACACATTATACACTTTTCTATTATCATGGAATTTGCCTCAAAATCTCTCCATTGATGGCTTGGCCTAGACCATCCGATGGAACCGCCAAGGGGTTTTCATTTCTATCGATCATAAAACATCAACCCAAACTTTGACGTTAACTCGTGACCTCTCCGGAGGTACAACTGAATGGTCTCGAAATGGACTTGGAGGGCATCTATCTACCACGACCTACCTCCTCAAGTCAACCAAGCTCTCCACACCGACCCCTCGAATCGGTCTGTGGAAAATTAAACTATACCGATCATCTCATAAATTGGGTGCTCACACCCCATACATGCACCATGGAGGTTCAGACTTATGCCCCAAAGTTAATATATAAACCATTTTGCAAATTTCACAATATGTGTCATAAAAATCAACAAATTTTATAAATCATAAATCCAACAAACTTTATCCACAGGAAAATTTATCATGTCTCAAAAACAAATATATTAACAAATGCATAAATCTCATGGTTCAAACAGAACACTTTTTTAGGGACACTCCACAATCACAAAACATTTTATATAATCAAATTAAGAAAATCATTTTATAAAAATCATAAAAAATATTTCTCATTCACAACACAACAAACCGTTCACTCACAGTGCTAGAGGTGATGATCACTTCCAGACTTTCTCTGTAGTAAAAGTCCCGTCTCATTCGACTTTGTCCAACCCTTGTTTATGTCTCCAAGAGATCCTTACGGTTTAGGTCACACTAAACTCTTGATTTATCTCCTTTGTGATAGCACTAACCCTTAGATTTTCCTCAAGATTTAAGACCATTATCTAACTTTGGAGAGTTCATGTGTAGTTTGAAGTCTTTAATCTGGATTTATGGGGGTGGATTAATTGGATTTTGGAAGGAGAGAAAAGAGAGAAAGAAAGAGAGGAGAATACTCTAGAGAGAAATGAGAAGTGTCATTTCATAGGTTCTTTTGTCTCATACTCCTTTTATTATCAAATAAATTTTCAATAAATATTTAGTGGTCCTCTCATATTCTTAAATTGCACAAATGCCCAATATGTCTTTTTGGGTTAATGAGATGATCACCCAAATGAGTTTAAGTATTTGGAGTTATATTTTACTGAGACTATAGTATCTTGCTGGTAAGCAAATAAAGTTAAATTAAAAGTATATAATGGAAAATAAGTTACAAATGAAAAAGATTTAGAATATTTAGAAATATAGAATAAAATATAAATTAAATATGATATGATTAAAAGGTTTGGGTAGCTTGGTGGTAGCATATCTTTTTGAAAAGTGGCATTGAGAACTTGGATTCAATTCCTCATCCATACAAGTGACGATGGGAAATGAAGAATTTTGCAAGTCTAAGATGCTGACCACCGAATGGTGAAATGGGAAGCAAGTGTTCGGTGGTTATATGGGCAGGCAAATAAACATAATGAAACCGAAGGGAATTTGCAAGTGCCGACAAGATAATTAAAACGAAAAAAGCTCAATGACCGAACAATAAAATGGTAAGTCTGAATTTGGATGTTCAATGACCAAACACCATGGGATGACCGATGACCGAACAGTAGGCAATGACCGAACAAGAAAATGAAAATAAGGAATGAGTACCGAAGAGAAATGAAAATACATTGTACCGAACAGTCAAAGTCTCATATTACTGATGGTATATATTACTGATCATGGATTCACATTACCGATTGATGATAAAATAATCAATAGGAATTTCATAGATATCTTATAAAAATAAAAATAGAAATTCAAAATTGGATGTCACCGATAGGGTGAGATAGTATCGTAAGATAATATGAGTGGAATGTATTATACCAAATGGTATATAAAAATTGGATATACCGATAGGTATATGAAAATTATAAAATAATAAGTCTACCCAATATTACAACTCTCCATTTACCGATGGGACCTAATTATACTGTGCTGAAAAGTTGGAGGAAAATGTACCGACAGTTAAATCATTTGTTTCACAATATACCGATGGTATAATTATTTCAATACCGAACATGTAAAATCAATGATAGAATAAGATACCGATGAGAAATAATTGGACACGAAAGTATACCGACAGGTGTATAAAATGAAGGATTACAAATTCTATCTTTCACTGTACACATAGAAATCTCACAATTTTAATACCGATAGGGTCTCACTATACCGACAGGAGTCTCAACTCCAATAGATAGCTAAATGTCCAACAGGGATTTTGAATCTTAATATCGACAGGATTTTCACTTCTAAAACAGTAGAAGGTCACTACTGACAACCCACCAGGAAATTAAAATTTGGAGAACTGTTAACTGATCACCAAACCTTTATTGAACAATTAAATTCTATTGAATCACAATTTAAACTCTATCGAATACCAATACTATAATAACTGATCACTTAAAATTATCAATCTACCAATAAATAGTCTCCAAATTAAATTTCACTAAATTCCAAACACGAAACAACTAAAGTCTCATCGGAAAATCAAATCCTACCAAATATCGAACACTCAAATAACCGATAGCTTTGTGATCAAGACTCTATTGATCAGTAATTTAGAAATTTTAAAATCCATCGACTAAGAGTTTAAAGGATTTCTGATCATTCTAAATAGCAAAAATTTAAATTTTCTATTCCAACCAATTATTTTCCCACATTTTCACAAATATAAAAATTTTTAAATAGCCCATTTTGAGTAAATATTACAATCCGAATTTATCTGGTGTTACAATACTTACCCCCTAAAAAACTTTTTGTCATCAAAATTTCAGTACAAAATCATTCATCAAATAGCTGGGAGTTTTACTTATTCATGACTACTTCAGTCTTCCCAAGTCATTTCTTCTGCTGAAAACTTAATAATTAAAGTTTATTTATTTATCAACTACTTAACTTGCTGTCTCGGATGGTTATCAATTGGACTCCAAAAATTTAAATTTTTCCTTAATTTAATTAGAGACTCCCAGAATCAAATTATCTTAACTTTGTACCTCATATGACATAATATTTCTCAATTTCCCAAAATGTTCCTATAATATTAAGTGCTCTATAGTGGTAAAATAGGTTCAGACCATTAACCAAGAAACCACTTCCTTTAATTATTCATTCACTTTTGACATTTCTCCAAATTATTCCCATTTAGTTATCAATTAATTAAACCTGTTAATAGAACATAGTCACTAGATATATACACAGATAACCATTCTGTCCTGGGCATTTTGCTAGTCCCTATTATTCCCTCTAAAAGCTTACAAACTTTCAGCCACATTTGCTATGCAATCCTATTTATTCTCACATTCTTTAGTTACCTATACATCACAATTTCTATACTTTTATTCAGCTACTTACCGAAGACTAAAAGGGCTATCGGCATATCTAGCAAAGCATGCAGGTATTAATCACCGAAGATTTTCATTATACTTATTAACATAAACTATCAAATGACTTTTAGCCAACCTTACAATACACATTTCATACATGCTTTCTATAACATGACACCCAATCATGAACATAAACCAATTTAAATATTCTCCTAGGATAGACACCAATGCCTCTAACATCATGTGATTTGCTCAACAATATCCACATACTCATCACATAGCAATACCATCAATCACCATAATTCATTTTACAAAATTGATACTCAAAATTGATTCATCAGTTTTCTCTAACATGCAATGAATCAATACTTCTAACAAACCTCAAATATCAAGGGACACCAATAACATGCTTTTCAAACCAATAAAGTTATACTTAATCGAATCCATCTGTGACAACATCAGGGTTGTTCTGTACTTCTTCATTGGTTATCGTATAGATCATTGTTTGGATTCGAGGTTGGGGACGTTGGGGATTGGTAGCCATGGTGTTGCTGTCGGTCCCCATTCTTAAAGTAGTATTGGAGGGACGTGCAGCTGTGTTGATCGGTCCACTCCTAGATCCACTAGGAAGGCCTTGGTTTTGTTGACTTCCTTGTCATTTTAAACCCAATTTGGGATAATCATATCAGAGATGACCCTTTTACCCACAATGGTAGCATCTTCTACATTCATTACAATGTCCGAAATGGAATTTCTTATAATTTTTGCAAGGGACTTGGTTATTTCCCATCGACTTAGTTCCGGACACAGCACTAGTGTTCGGAACACTCTCTCCAAAAAAGTGTTGGCTTCAGGAAAAGCCAACTGATCCCGTAATGGAAGCACTACCATAAGAGCTTATACTCTTACTTTTTTTAAAATTCTGACCTGAAGTGGTTTCGGTTCTCCTTTTCCTTGCAAAGACTTCTCTAACCTTTCCTCTTTCTTCAACCATCTTTTTGGCCCTCAAGACTAATTGCAGGATATCTTTAAAAGTATGAGCATGGATGAATGACATCTTCTCTCTAATGCTCAAGTTTAGTCCCTCTTCAAATTTGGAGAATATATACTCTTCGGAAGCCACAAATTCTGGAACAAACAATGACAACTCCCTCAACTCAGTCTTATATTCTGCTACCGATTTGTTTCCTTACTTAAGATAAAAAAAAATTCTTTTCTCTTTAAGTCCCGATAAAACCTAGTATAATACGTTTCATCAAATTCCCTAAGGAACTCACTCAATAAGATGTGAGTAGATGATCTCCTCTTCAAGTTATCCCACCATGTACGAATACTCTTGTCATGCAACCTTACAGCCACCATTAGTTTCATCTTATCATCTATTCTCATGTCAGCCACAGTTTCCTGAACTCTATTAATCCAATCCTTTGCTACTGTAGCATCACTAGTGTCTAAGAAAGCCTCACAACCAAGTTGTCTTACTTCTTTAATCAACTTGGACAACTCAATGGCTGGACGGGTAGTTGGTGTAACTACCGGTGGGGGACGAGCTACTGGTATTAGGGGAGTGTTTGTTGTCATAGTGGGGTTCGGTGGGAGAGGGGTTTGCATTTGAGTTCAAGTTTGGAACTGAACACCATACTTGCTCCACCATTTCATACACTATGGGAATGTAGCAAGTGGTGGTGGAAGAATCTCAGATGGTGCAACCGAAAGCTCGAGTGCACTAGGAGGAGGAGCATGGGATGATGATGTAGCCTCATGCTCAGAACGAGGAATCTCAGACAAATTTCTTGTTTTCTGACGATGAGCCATTGAATTTCTACAAGAGGAAAACTTATCTTATCTCACTAAATTAGATAAACCAATAATGCACTCAAGCCTAATGTGATTCCATTTCCTAGGACCCATAGGAGGCTTTTGAATCATTTTGAAATATAAAATTATTTGAAAACATTCAAAACACCAAAACCTTTGCTCTGATACCAATATAATTGTCACATCCCGATCCGTAGGTCCAAACACGTGA
Organism: Dillenia turbinata; assembly: GCA_037126225.1. Classification (NCBI taxonomy): domain Eukaryota; kingdom Viridiplantae; phylum Streptophyta; class Magnoliopsida; order Dilleniales; family Dilleniaceae; genus Dillenia; species Dillenia turbinata. Next base: position 9,865,673 of record JBAMMX010000018.1, on the reverse strand, counting down.
CAATTGCTGCATGATCTAGAAATACGTGTAATCACCAACTTGCAACTCAAGATCCCGCAAGACTATGATAATATCTTTTCTAATAAAAACAAACTCAGCTTGCACAATATTTTAAAACTAAAGATATAATAAACAAAAAGTTGTTTAGTATTTCAAAATACATATTTCAAAATATAAAATTTTTACTTTAGAAAAACATGAGGAAAATATATTACATAAAAGGTTTCAAAAGTGTTCTCCGATAGGTACGTCTATATGCCACAAAATCCTCATCAAGAGGGACTAATACCACCGTCGATCCCGAACAGCTCTTCTCTTCGGCTGGATTTAACTACCGATGAGATGATCTTGTCTTTACACTTCCTCTGAAAATGGATAAGAGAATGGGTGAGTATAAAAATATTCAGTGAGTGGATTGCAATGGTATAGCTGTGTAAGTGAGTGAGTGATGAGTGTAAAAGTTTCAAACAATATTTTCAAAACATATTTACATTTCAACCAAGCATGAAGTGATCATTCAAACATTTATATCAAGAGTCATGACTTTTCCATAACACAATATACACTTTTCCATCATCATGGAGTTTGCCTCAAAATCTCTCCACCAATGGCTTGGCCCGGATCATCTGGTGGAACCACCTAGGGGTTTTCATTTCCATCTGTCATAAAATATCAACCCCAACTTTAGCATTAGCTTGCGGCCTCTTCAAAGGTGTAACCGAATGGCCTCGAAATAGACTTGGGGGGTATCTCTTTACCACTGCCTACCCCCTCAAGTTAACCAAGCTCTCCACGCCGCCCCTTCGAATCGGTCCGTGGAAGTTTAAACTAGACCGATCATCTTATAAACTGGGTGCTCACACCCCATACATACACCAGGGGTTCAGGCTCATGCCCCAAAGCTAATACATAAACTATTTTGCAAATATCACAATATATGTCATAAAAATCAACAAGTTTCATAAATCATAAATCCAGCAAACTTTATCTTCAGAAAAATTCATCATGTCTCAAAAAAAATATATTAACAAGTGCATAAATTTCATGGGTCAAACAGAACACATTTTTAGGGACACTTCACAATCACAAAGCATTTTATAAAATCATGTTAAGAAAATCATTTTATAAAAATTATGAAAAATATTTCTCATTCACAACACAACAAACCGTCCACTCACAATGCTAAAGGCGATGATCACTTTCAGACTTTCTCTGCAGTAAAAGTCATGTCTCGATCGACTTTGTCCAACCCTTGTTTATGTCTCCAAGATATCCTTACGGTTTGGGTTACACTAAACTCTTGATTTCTCTCCTTTGTAACAGCACTAACGCTTAGACTTTTCTCAAGATTTAAGACTAATATCTAACTTTGGAGAGTTCATGTATAGTTTGGAGCCTTTAATCTGGACTTATGGTGGTTGATTGATTGGATTTTGGAAGGAGAGAGAAAAGAGAGAAAGAAAGAGAGGAGAATACTCTAAAGAGAAATGAGAAGTGACATTTCATGGATTCTGGAATTTCATGCTCCTTTTATTCTTAAATAAATTTTTAATAATTGTTTAGTGGTCCTCTCATATTCCTAAATTGCACAAATGCCCAATATGTCTCTTTGAGTTAATGAAATGATCACTCAAATAAGTTTAAGTATTTGGAGTTATATTTTACTGAGACTATAGTGTCTTGCCGGTAAGCAAATAAAGTTAAAGTTAAAGTATACAATGGAAAATAAGTTAGAAATGTAAAAGATCTAGAATATTTAGGAAGATATAATAAAATATAAATTCAACAGGATATGTTTGAAAAGTTTGGGTAGCTTTGTGGTAACGTATCTTTTTGAAAAGTGACCTTGAGTACTTGGGTTCAATTCCTCATCCATGCAAGTGAAGATGGGAAATGTAAATTTTGCAAGTCTAATGACCACCAAATAGTGAAATGGGAAGAAGTGCTTGCTGAAGTGTTCGGTGGTTATATGGGCAGGGAAATAAACATCAAGAAACTGAAGGAAATTTGCTAGTGCCGACAAGATAATTAAAATGGAAAAAACTCAATGACCAAATAGCAAAATGGTAAGTCTGAATTTGGATGCTCAATGACCGAACAACATGTGATGACCAATGACCGAACAACAGGTAATGACCGAACAAGAAAATGAAAATAAGGAATAAGCACCGAAGAGGTAAATGAAAATACATTGTACCGAATTGCCAAATTCTCATATTATCGATGGTACATATTACTGATCATGGATTCACATACCGATTGGTGACAAAATAATCAGTAGGAATTTCATAGTTATCTCATAAAAATAAAAATGGGAGTTCAAAATTGGATGTCACCGATAGGGTGAGATAGTACCGTTAGATAATATGAGTGGAATGCATTATACCGAATGGTATATAAAAATTGGATATACCGATGGCTATATAAAAATTATAAAATAATATGTCTACCCCAGATTACAACTTCCTCCATTTAACAATGGGACCTAATTGTACTATGCTGAAAAATGGTAGGGAAATGTACGGACAATTAAATCATCTGTTTCACAATATACCGATAGTGTAATTATTTCAATATCGAACATGTAAAATCGATGATAGAATAAGATACCGATGGGAAATAATTGGACACGAAAGTGTACCGACAGGTGTATAAAATGAAGGATTATAAATTCTATCTTTTACTGTATACCTAGAAATCTCACAATTTTAATACCGATGGGGTCTCACTATATCGACAGGAGTCTCAACACCAATAGATGGCTAGATGTCCAACTGGGATTTTGAAACTTAATATCGATAGGATTTTCACTTGTAAAATAGCAGAATGTCATTACTCACAACCCACCAAGAAATCAAAATTTGGAGAACTGTTTACTGATCACCAAACCTTTATCGCATAGTTAAATTCTATTGAATCACAATTTAAATTCTATCGAATGCCAACACTATAATAACCGATCGCTTAAAATTATCAATCTGCCGATAGATAGTCTCCAAATCAAATTTCACTAAATTCCAAACATGAAACAACTAAAGTCTCATCGAAAAATCAGATCCTACCAAACACCAAACATTCAAGTAACCGATTGCTCTGTGATTAAGACTCTATTGATGGGTAACTTAGAAATATTGATTGGTAACTTAGAAATTTTAAAATTCATCGACTAAATGTTTAAAGGATTTCTGATAATTCTAAATAGTAAAAATTTAAATTTTTTGTTCCAACTAATTATTTTTCCACATTTTCACAAATATAAAAATTTTTAAATAGCCCATTTTGAGTAAATATCACAATCTAGATTTATCCGGTGTTACAGTTATCCACAATGCAAAAAGTCAAATTGATGCTAATTTCTTGATATGCAAGTTATTTCATAAGTACTTGAAAATGACAAAATCTGAGTATATATAATTTTCATTACAGTTACAAACTATTTTTCATTAAAGAAGTATGATGGTAAAAAAATAACAAGAGAAATGATATGTATTATTTGTATGATTGTAATTGTACAGAAAAGTTGCATTCATAGTATTGAAACTCTAATCCTAACAATGAAATATACTGTCAATTTCTGACTATTGTGTTACTTAATATAGAAATATTGATAGAACACTGTATTATTTAATTTACAATGATAAAATATGATGCTACCTAAATTATATTGACAGAATATTAGATAAAATATTAGCATATTAGCATCCCCTCAAATTAAAGTAGTTGATTAAGACACCGACTTGAGTTTGGAAACCAATCGTGAAAGCATCCTTGAGGTAATGCTGTGGTGGAACTGTCAATAGTTTGTTTGAGACATGTGACAATATAAGTTGAATATTACTTATCTTAATATGATCTCTCATGAAGTGACAATCTATTTCTATGAGTTTGGTACATTCATGAAAGATATTTTTGTAAAAAAACTGAATAGCACTCTTACTATCACAAAATAGTTTTGTAGGGGAAAAATGTATAGTACCAATTTACTCGAAGAGGCATCGAATCGACATGAGTTTGTATAGTATCAGCAAGAGCATGACACACAGTTCCAGCACTAAAATGAGCGGTGACTATTTGTTTCTTGCTTCTCCAAGCAATCAAGGAGTCACCAAAGGAAGAAACAAGATCTAGTGGTAGATCATCAATAAGTTGGATCACCTGCCCAGTCTGTATTTGAATAGGCAGTTGGCTCAAGTATAGATTTCATATAGAGATGTAGTCCATGGAATAGAGAGTCTTTGATATATTGAAGGAAGCAAAGAATAGTTGCATGATAGGTTGTACGAGGTGTAAAGAGATGCTGACTGACTAGGTGAACAATATAAGCAATGTCAAGTCATGTAACTATGAGATCGATAAGAATACCAGCCAGTTAACGATAAATAATAACGTCTTGTAGTACTCAACCATCATAAGAAGTGAGTTTGATGTTTTGATTAACAAGTGTAGAGGCAATCTTGCTATTTGTCATACTCACCTTGGAGATGAGATCAGAAATATACTTAACTTGAGTAAGATAGTATTCGTCTGAGTTGGAAGATCTCTCAAGACCAAGGAAGTAACAGTGATGTCCAAAATCTTTCATCTCAAAGTGTTTGCTAGGGTACTTGTTCAAAGTGGAGATATCTCTGAGATCATCATCAGTAATAATTATGTCATTCACAAAAGTAAGAGAAGAATCATATCCATTTCTTATTTGCAGACAAAGAGGGCAGAGTTATAAGAAACAGAGATGAAGCCAAGTTGCCTAATAATTGAACTGAATCTGGCAAATCAAGCACATCGTGCTTGCTTGAGACCATAAGGTGCATGCTGAAATTTACAAACTTTGTGTAAAGGATAATCATACCCAGAAGTGGGCTGCATGTATACTTCTTCATCAAAATCACCATTAAGAAAGGAAATTTTCACATTTATTTGAAAGAGTTGCAATTTCTTAGTAGCAACAATAGAAAGGAGACTATGAATACAAGTGTGGAGAGTAATAGAAGCAAAAGTTTCCTCATAATCAAGGCCACCTAATGAGCTTTGCAATGATCCATTAACCCATTAGACTTTGTTTTAATCTTGTAGACCCACTAGTCCCCAATAGTAGATTTGCGTGGTGGTAAATCAATCAAATCCCAAGTGTGTGTTTGGTGAAGTGCTTGTAGTTCCTTAGCCATTGCCTCTTGCCAAACAAGGTTAGAGTGCGTTTTGCGATAAGGTTAAGGCTTAGAGAGGATAGAATAACAATAAAAATCCCAAAGGTGAGAGCAAAGTTGTTTTACCCAAGTAGAACAATGAACAGGAGATATGGGTTCGAGTTAAGCAGAGGAGGAATTAGCAGTTAGTACAATGCATGCAAGATCATCAGTTGTGGTGATGGAACAATATATTTGGATAGAGATGAATATCGTGTTTCTAAAATACAATATATTTGGAAATACTAAATCGATTCAAAATGGGATCCCAATAGTGATATCTTTTATGTTCTAATCCATAATTGAGGAAGTAGCATAGACGAGTGCGAGATTCTAAGTTTATTGTGCTCATGAGATTCTGCGAATATATTATTTGTCACTTAATTTATGACAAATTTTATTGTTTGTCACTAAATCAGCGATGAGAATTAATTTTCATCGTTAAATTCGTCGTTAACTCGCAACAAATCATAGAAGTCGTCACTAAATTGGTTGCTAAATTCAATAATATCTAAAATTTCTTTTCAAATTTTTTGATTAAATTCCTTATATGCTTACTGATGTAACCTTTTTCAATTGTCTCTATTTTTGACCATTTTTAAAGTAACGAAATCGGCTGACAATAAATAATTCATTCATTTTTAATACCTAATGAGTATTAAGTTTGCTCCAAACTAATCATTTTTTACAGTAATTATTTCTTTCATTTTCTATTTGTACATAAAATGGTAATTGAGTATTATGTTTTATAGTGGTAGAACTTATTCATATAAACATACATCTATACATTTATATAAGTCACAAACTTATAAATTTGTATAAATATTAAAAAGAAAAATTTTATCAATATAATGAACAATTTTTTATTCATAATTTTGTTATTGAATTTATTGAATTTAAATACAAATGATAATTTGTCTACAATTTCAAAGTTTAGTGAACAGAACTAAATTTTTGTTGCAAAATGATACATTTGTTGGTAAATTTGTTGCAAATTTGTGATAAAAAAAATTTTTCGTCGCTAATTAGCGTTGAACTGGCAAATTTGTGACAAAAAAATTTTCGTCGCTAATTAGCGTTGAACTGGAATATTCATCGCTAATTAGCGATGAATATCATTATTCGTTGCTAATTTGGTGATGAAAGTTGTTGTTCGTTGCTAATTTGGAATGGAAAGACAATTAAGCCACGAAAGCAAATTCAACGACGAAAAAAATTGTTCGTCACAGATTTTGAGGCGAACCCCTTTTTCGTCGTGCGATGAACTAAGATTCTGCGATGAACCAAGATTCTGTGATGAACCATCGTGATCGTCACAGAATCTGCAACAAAAGCCGAGTTCCTCACAAATTCTGTGACGAACGTATCTTTTCGTTACAGATTTGCAACGAAAACCAATATTTATCGCAGATTTTGGGATGCAAAAATATTTTCGTCACATATCTGGGACAAATATGTATGTTCGTCACAGATTTTTTTCACTTTACCAATTCTTTCTTCACTTCTTTAAATTTTCACTCCCACTCCCGAAGTTGTCTCTCTGCGGTCTCTCTCTCTCTCTCTCGAGTGCAGCATGAAGAAGGTACTCTCTCCTCTCTCTCTCTCTCTCTCTCTCTCTCTCTCGCTTGCACGCGCACTCGCGCTATGTTGGAGATCCGGCGGTGTACCGCCGGATCTGCAAAGAAGATAGATCCGACGGCGTTACAGTTGGATTTGTGGTGGGATAACAGATCCGGCGACTGTGCCGCCAAATTTGGTTTGCGGGGGGAGGGGAGCCTCCCCCTCTGTTGCGGCTCTGCCGCGAGAGCTGCCGGGGGAAGGGGGAGCCTCTCTCCCCCTCTGTTGTGGCTTCACCACGGGGTGGGGGTCTCTCCCTTGTAGAACCCTGTTTTTAAATGTTAATTTTCTTTAATTTAGAAATTTTAATATTTTTTTATATGGTAGTTATTTTTAAATGTTAATGTTGTTCCTAGGTTTGTCATTAGAGAACATTTCAAGCTTTAGGCATTTTTGCTGCTACAGTTTATATCCAAGGCCATTGGGGGAAAATGTTATTTTAATGTTTTTTATTTTTTTATTTTTTACTTTTATTATATGAATTTTTATAGGGTGTAGATAACAAATTTAGGATTTTTAGTGGTAAAAAATACAAATATGTTAATGTATTTTTTTGTATTATTTTGATTACAATATTAGTTTAAAGATTAATTTAACGACCAACACTACAAAAAAACAAGAATTCAGCGACGAAATTTTGCAACAAAAAATATTCGTCGCAAATCTGTGACAAATTTAGCGACAAAAATAAATTTCGTCGCTAATTAGCCACGAATTTAGAAACAAAAAAGTATTCGTCGCAAATTTCGCAACAAAAAATATTTTCGTTATAAATTTCGTCGCAAATTTGTGACGAAAATTTTTTGATATAAAATTCGTTGCAAATTTGCGACGAAACAACAAATTCGTTGCTAAATTTCCAACGAATCCTAAAATTCGTCGCTAAATTTGCGACGAATTCGTGAATTCGTCCCTAATTTAGGGACGAATTTCTTTTTCGTCCCTGAATCAGGGACGAAAAAATTTTCGTCCCTGTATTTGCGACGAAAAAAAAATTTTCGTTCGGATTGACGAAAAAAATTCGTCGCTGAATCAGCGACGGAAAGAAAATTCGTCGCTGAATCAGCGACGGAAAGAAATTTCGTCGCTGAATCAGCGAAGGAAAGAAATTTCGTCGCTGATCCGGCGACGAAAAGAAAATTCGTCGCTGAACCAGCGACGAAAAAGAAAATTCGTCGGCCCAGTGACGAAAAACCGTCGTGGGCGGCGAAAAAAATTTTCGTCGCTGAATCATCGACGAAAAAAATTTTCGTCGCTGATTCAGGGACGAAAATTTTTTCGTCCCTGAATCTCTCGCTCTCTCTCACTCGCTCTCACTCTCACTCTCACTCTGTCTCTCGCTCTCTCCCTCAGTGGTTCTGCGAAGGGATGGCGGATCGGTGATCGGTAATCTCTCTCTCTCTCTCTCTCTCTCTCTCTCTCTTTCTCTCTCTGCGGCCGTAGAAGCCAGATCCGGCGGCCAAGCCGCCGGATCTGACCTTCGCGGTCCAGCCGCGGCAAGGGGCCGCCGCCCTTGCGCGGCCCAGACGCGCGCAGGGGCCGCCGCCCCCTGCCGGCCCAAAACAGAAGCTTTTTGACTCTGCACCCAAAATAACGTCGCTAGGGTTTCCTAATTTTCAATCAAGAGACTGAAATACAAGGTAGGTCTTATTTCCTTGGTCTTCTTTTTCAATTCGAAATCTATTGTGCATCTACTTGCTTTGTGATTTACTATGATTATTCACCGACTGGGTTTCGTTTGTTCTACCTTTGAATTAACGTCGTTTGATGTGCAAATGTATTTTCTGTTCTTCTTTCAGCTGTTGAATTGGGATAGGGGTGGAAGGATTTCTGACCAATTTAAAATTTTTGAAACCCTTGATTATAGCTAGAAGTGATTATTGTCTAAAGCTTTAAGACCATTGGTGGCCTTTAATGAGTAACCCCCTTTTCTTTTGGTTTATCGCCTTGTGAGAACTTGGAAGCGAATTCAACCTGTGTGGTAGGAAATGAATTCATTTCCTTGTCGAGTTGGCCTTAATTCTTAGCACCTGTGTGGTAGGAAATGAATTTACTACAACAAGATAGTGATTACATGGAAGCTCAAAAGATAGTGATTACATGTTAGTGTTCAAATATTCTTATTGGAGATGTTCTCATGTTCAGTCTTCCCTTGTGCCTAGCTACTTTTTAATACAGGTGATGGCAGTTAATATGATGAAGAGGGTCACTTCAAAGTTAGTGATTCCGCTTCATATGCATTTTGTTACCACTGTCAATAATTGTATTTCTGTAGAAAGGAAAGGGGGAACTAAAAGGATTTTGATCTTCCATCCTTTGTGTTTGAAAAGCATGGAAATGGAGAGGAGTGGGAAGCTTCCTTATTCATCTTTGGTGTTTTATTATTATTTTTTTTGGGTGGGGGGGGAGTCAAGGAAAATTATAGTAATTGTATTGGCCAAATTATCCTTTATTTTATTGAAATAAAAATTTCTAGAAGGGTAAAAAATAACTCTGCTCACATATTTTCCCTATGAGAATTGGAGGACAAATCATTTGCTAAAGAACTGGTTAACAATATTCTGTTACCCATGCTTCATCCTCCACCCAGATTAAAGAAAAGGAAGAGATTTTCTACTGAAATGGTTTGTAAATATCTATTGCTTTGCCCAATTTGTGGAATTTTAATTTGACACATAATGTTTTCATTTCCTCTTCTCACCAGCATGTACTGCTTAGTTTCTTCTCACCAATAATAGCCAGTTCTTGCATGCAACCTATTATGATCTTTTTGGTCTTTGAAGAAAATTTCCCCCATCCACTACATGATTTCCATTACAAACCATTGGCAATTATGACCTTATTGCCTATGAAGAGATTTGCCCTCATCTGCGAAGAGATTGACATTGTAAACCATTGAATTGCCATGTGAAATTTATCACCTGGCTAAATGTACAAACCATCATTTCTTGTGAATACTGCCTAAATGGTAAATAACTTAATTTAAACTTGTGTGAGCTTGTAAATACTGAATTTCAATTGTGTATTCTACTAAGCAGTATGCTTCTTATATAGGGCCATTGCCGTAGGTTTTTTAGTTAATCCATCTCACCCTATTTGGACCATCGTAAGTCTGTGCTTTCATGCTTGCGCCGGCTTCATTCTTTGTTCCTAGCATTCTCTATGTTGTGAATTCTGCTATGTTATTCTAGAAAGTCGTCTCAATATATGCTTATATATATATATATATTTTTGGTGTGCATATGCTATATTTATATGGCAAACAGGCTTTTTCTGTTTTTGGTTCCTTTTTTAAGCTTGTATATATCCTGTTTTAACTTGACAATTTGTTGTTTACTTAGGCAATTTGGATGAGAGGGTGAGTGATAGGGTTTTGTATGTTATACTCATTCAGGCAGGGCGGGTTATTGACCTGTACATTCCTCGAGACCGGGAAACCGACCGCCCAAAAGGTTTTGCCTTTGTGGAATATGAAACTGAGGAGATAGCTGACTATCTTTGTCAAGGCTTTTCTCTGGTCTTGTGAACCTTTACTTAACAGAATTCTGAAATTTGCGGTGCGTCCTTTTCGACTTGTAAATCTTCCATTTGGATTCTTATTGTGTACAAGCATGGGATAGAGGATATGGCCCGCACTAATGAGTATGGCACGTGGTCTTTTATTCTCTCTTTTTCTTGGATTAATTTCATCATTGTCATTCTTTACTTTAGTTTTGAGATTGAGATTGTTGAGACGACTCTCTAGGACAATCTTTAGCTCCCCATTTATTTTCGGTTAGTTGCTAGAGATGGTGCATCAAAAAGCCAAAGGTCGCATCATTCTACCACCTCTAAGGTGAGCAGATATGTTGCGACTACTCTAATGGTGCTAAGTGTGATGATCCACCGGTGGCACAATACCTTCATTTGAATAGGGAGACACTCTAATTGGGAGTTGTGAGTGTTCTTTGGCATGTGATATTTGTTTATGATGCATTGCTTGTGGATTCAGATTTCTGGCCGGGATAAACCCTCACCGAGCTTACCCCCAGCAACACCCTCATCAAATCCCTCTTCCAAACCAGGGGCCTCATCGTGTGACAAACAACACTTCAGCAACCTCCAGAACTCCACAGGATTATCCCTGTCATGTATTTGTTCATCGCAATCAGGCAGTTATGCACAAGGTAATATTTTATTTTCTTTAAACTCACTCCAAGTTCTAAATTGCAGTATTTCCTTGCTATTTTCACTCGTTTCATTTTCTAAACAAGATTTTTCTCTTTCATCCAGCATCTGTTTCCCCAGGGTTAGTAAACCAACATCATAAAGGGTATACATCATCCTTCCAGGGTAATGATTTTGATTGCAGTTAAAGAGGTTTTGGGGCAACTTTGGACCAGTTTAGGTCAAGTGGCTATAACGGGTAGTTATCCAAATCTCTTACCCTTCCCTACTGACTTTTTGCGTGATTGTTGAAATCATATCCCGGCACTACTAGGCTGTTTGTTGGTTAATCTGGAAGTTGGTTTGTGTGAATGCAATTGAAGCTTATTGTATGATTTTCTAATGGACTTAGATCCGAGGTATCATATTAAGTTGACCCGATTGCATCTGTTGTGGACCTTGCAAATATTGTAATTCTCATTTGTAAACCACCCTTTATATTCAAAACCATGTAATAGAGAGAATTCAGGTGCCACCTACTAGCATCAGCATCTAATTGACTGATCTGGTAACTATCGTCTCTTACCACCTCAACTTGTTGCAAATATAACCCTAGCTTGTGTTGAATTCATCTTTTCCAGCTTGAGTAATATGCATATTTCATGACTAGTATTTATTAGGTACGTTTTGAGGGAAAAAGTGTGTTATATTTCTGTATTACTTATTTATATGATAATATTTTCGTTTTTTGTTTATGCTAAAAAATTATTTATATCGGTGAACGTAGAAATAGATTGGTAATTTTATACAAACACTAATTTTGTAATCTAATTTAAACTATTTCATTATTTCTAACAGTGTTTTTTTATTTTAGGCCAAAGAAACGGGGATCGAGCCTTCATTCATACAAACTTTCACGCGCACATTTCAGAAAAAGGACAAGACTTGGAGCGGGGAGAGAGCTAAAGCAATTAAGGTTTGTAATTTCAAAATTTTCAATTATTTAATAAACATTTTTAATGTTGATTTGATCATATTATCTTGAATATATCATAACAATGTAGGAAGATAAATTTATTAGATTAGTCTTTCCCAAGTTTATTTTTATTGTTAAATTGATTTTTTGATTTCTAATGAATTACTTGATAGAGATTTTTTTTTTCCCATAACTTTTAACTTATTCAATATTAATATGAATGTTCATAATTGATATTCTATATAGTCTCATGATTTATGTTACTAATTTTTTTATTTTCCTTATATATTTATTTTCCCTAGTTCGTCTTCTTCCACCCCACCAGTCATGGTAGAAATAAATCAGTTAAATCAAGAGGTGAGCCATTTGAAGGACTTATTGCGGCAAAGAGATCAGGATTTCAATGAACTTCAAGCAAAGCACACGCAAGAAATGAACGAGTTCCGCACGCAGCAAATGCTAATCATGCAAACATCTTGACTAGCCTACGCTCCAAGTCAGATTCCCCCTTCTATTTCTCCTCCTGATAATGCTCGAGATGGTGATGAAGGTGATGATTTCTTCGGTGACGATGATGATGATGATGAGGATGATGGTGGTGGAGGTCATACTTGAAATTGTGTCCCGTTATTTGATTTACATTTTGATACTCGTTATATTTATTTTCTTGGTTATGTATGGTTATTGATATTTTAACATTTAGACTTGATGTTGATTTTATATTTGATATTATTATTATGATTTCTTGTTGAATTTTTAATTTATTGATTTTATTGAATAGTTAGTTATATTTATGAGTATAGATGCCTGAAATTTGATATTAAAAACGATTTGAATGATTAATTGTTGATTAGGTTAGATGAGCAGGTATAAAAACAAGTTATATAGGAAAAAATGATCCAAATATATCAATAAAATTTTTAATTGTCGCAAAAATACATTTTTGTCGTTAGCTACGAATTTTGCGAAAAATGGCTCGTCGCAAATCTGCGACGAAAATAGGATTCATCGCAAATTTGCGGCGAAAATAGTGTTCGTCAGCGGTCTGCGACGATTCATTCTTTCGTCGCAAATTTACGACGAAAATTATGTTCGTCGCAGATTTGCGACGAAAAAAATTTTCGTTGCAAATTTGCGTACAATTATTCTTCGTCGCAATTGGCAAGCCAAAATTCTGACGAAAATTATGTTCGTCGCAGATTTGCGACGAAAAAAATTTTCGTTGCAAATTTGCGACGAAAGTAATTTTCGTCGCAGATTTGCGACGATTCATTCTTTCGTCGCAAATTTGCGACGAAAATTAAATTCGTCGCAAATTTGCGACGAATTTTGCGACAAAAAAAAATTTGTGGGAAATTTTTGGGACAAAAAATTAGTTTTTCGTCGCAAAAATTTGCGACGACTTATTAGGGACGAAAAAAAATTTGTCGCAAATTTGTTTTGGGACGAATTTTTCTCACGAATTTGTCGCAAAATTTGTTGCAAAACCATGATTTTTTTGTAGTGCAAGTACAATTTATAGTAAATTTCTTTTTGATTAGTTTAACAATTAAATATGTTAATGTTTAATGTTTAATATTTTGTTTAATGATATAGTAATATTTAATGTTATAATAGTATTTTATAAAATTTGTTTAATCCTTATTAATATTATAATAATATTTAACCATTATGTCATGCACCTTTTTGTATTTTTATTGGCGTCAATATCAAATGTCACCTAGTTTCGATAGTTCTCATGTCACCCAATTTTTGAAAATTTTTCCCATCTAACTCTATTATTCTATCATGCACTCTTTAAAGTAATAATAATTTAAGACAAGGGTTTGACCATTTTATCTGCAATCAGTCATATGTTGGACTGTAAAGTCCCAACTCACGTGAAAATATTAAAGTTGCCATAAGACAACTTACCATCGGACGAAACTTAATACTTGTGATAAACTAGGTAAGATTAGATTCTAAGATTAATACAAAAATAATAGTTGGTGATTATAGAGAGATCACAAAAGAGATTTAGTGTTATGGTAAATACCGTGTGCCCCATGCCCAAGTCCCATGTTGCCAGCCTTGCTGTCCTTGATCCCTAAATAAAGTAAAGGTGTCTATTATGAGTCCTTTTATTAAAGGACTTTCAAACCAAAGTTTTCAATATATATATATATATATATATATATATATATATATATATATATATATACATACACACACACACCAAGAGCGTCCAGAAACGAAGGGGTATAATAAATAAATAAATAAATAAATATAGGAGATAAGAAAAATAAATAAATACGATGAGAAATAAACAAAGAGAAATATAGATCAAGATAAATAAATAAAGGGGACCAGAGATCTGGAAGGACCAGAAATCTGTAGTGCAAAATAAAAGAGGACCAAAAATTTATGGGAGGTAAAATCTACCGCACTCTGGAGTATATAAACAAGTAAATTTTTAAAAGATGGGACCTTTGGGCAGTAGCACCGACTACTGTTCTCCACAATTATAAGTAATAAAACGAAACATTCTCCACAATAAAATAAATAAACTTTTATTGATAAATAAAGTTTACATAAAGATAAAAGAATTACAAGATTTTATCTTCTTCTTCAAAAGAAGAGAAATCTTGATAATATCCTAGACTTGAATATATTGTAGGGAGGTTTTATGTTGTGGAGATGAATTTTAAAGAGGTTTTAAAGTGAGAGGAGGTGGATAAGAGTAGTGGATGGATGAGAGTGTTTTTTGTGAAGTGATTGAAAAGTGAATTGGAAGGAATGCCAAGTGATCATAAGTTGTGTCCCCTTTGAAAGAGAAAGAGTCATTTTATAGAAATTGAGGGGTACTATTTTTATGGTACCCTTTTTTACTATTACAACACGAAGTGAACAGTACCATAAATAGTATCGTATTCGTGAAATGCACAGTACTGTATATATGAATAGTATCGTATTTGTGAATAGTAGTTCAATACTAAACAGTACATTTTACAACTTGCCTTTTTATGAAAGAATTTTACAATAGATGATTTTTTCATCAACTTTAAGGTAGTTGATTGACTTGTTAAAGAGTTTTATCAGTTTCAAGACAACTAACTGGCCATAAATTTTTTTTTTCTTGAACTCTAACTTTTGCATGGGCCGCTCTTTCAAGTTTTCAACCCATCGAGTCTTTTACTATTTTTCCAAGACCAATTTTGCATGGACTGTCTTTTCAGGTTTTCAATCCATCAGATCATTTTTTTTTTATGAAAGGGTTTTACAAAAAATCATTTTCATTAAGATAAAAAATTATCTCTGAATCTGAGTGTTTTGATCTAGAGGATGGATATTTTTCACTAAAGAGAAGTTGTTCCATTATTTCAAAATACTTCTCTTTGATTTTTTCTACAACTAGAAGGGGTTGAGCATGAGATTTTTTGGGCTAAGAAGATTTTATATATAGACTTGGATCCACGGATCCTTTTAGTTTTAGTCAATTTGAAATTGATGGTTTTAAAATAGTTTTAGGGATCGTGAAGTGATTCCACCATTTTATTTTGAATTTTCTTTTAAGAATAATGGCTCCTTCTATGTCGTTATATTCTAAGTATCAATAAATAACTCAAGGTACAAAAATTTTGAACAAAAGAGATGCAGAGAAGAAAATTTCTTTTCGGCCTTTGAAGGTTTATAATGGGTTCTGAATAGTTCAAAGGATTCTCTAAGTTGTGGAAAAAGTATATCAGGTAGAGATCTATAATATTTCCACCAGTGAGTAAACCATGTTGAAAATTTTAAAATTTGGGTGTTTTTACTACGAAAATAGAATAACCATGTGTGGGTGTATTTTTGATTTTGGATTAGAAAAGTATTGTATCATAATTGTTTATAATCCTAATATGAAAATATAAGACAAAAGTTTAATTTTGTTTTAAGGTTTGCGGGAAAACTTTTAGATTTTAATAGGTCATATTCTCAATCAGAAGGATGAAGGATGTTTATTATTTTACAAGTAGAAATGTGAGGTTTTGTTTTTCAGAAGATTATATATGGTGTCTAAACTCCACATTTTCTATATATTTCAAAATTATTTGGTAATATATCACGGGTTTTGAAATATCCCATGGTTTATAAAACTAGTTTTCTCCAAAATATTTTTTCACTGTTTGAAAAGGATCTCTAAAGAGAAAATCCTCATCAACAGTTAAAATATTTTGATAAGAAGTTGTAATAAAACTTGAGATTTTAAAAACAATTTACTGACTACTAATAGTAGCCATTGGTTTTAAATCTGGTTGAGAAAGGGTTTTAGAAGTAGAAGATTATTCTTTCTCGGTTTTAGAAACTAGTAAGGAGATTTTACTGGAGTCGAATTAGGTTGAATCCAATTCTTATACCGGTTTTATGGTTAAACTCCTATTTTGGACTGCTTCCAAAGTTGCCTTAATGCACATAAACATTTTTGGACTCCAAAATTTAAGTTTTTTAGGGACTGATTCAGCCCATTTTTGGATTTGGAAAAATGTATCGTTTTGAACTGTTGCTGGGGCCTCTATTTTAATTTATTTTCCCTTTTCCTTTTGGTTTTGATTTTGGTTTTGGGCCTAAACTCTTTTTTCTGATTTCTCTTCTTCGATCACCAGCTCACACCATGCTCTGATAGGCTTAGCAGTTGATAGAGGTTTTATTGAGAATTTCTCCTTATTTTTGGCCTTAGCTTTTTCTTTTCCAGAATTCTTCCGGGACATTTTACCTGTTTTGTAAAAATTTTCGAATTAGAAAATCGGGTAAAGAGTTATTATCTCTTTAATATATTCAATATCAAAATCAAATATAGATAAAATAGTCTGTCAACTAGCAAAACTATGTTTGGATGCAATATTTTGAACATCTTTTTGCAAAATGTTTTTAGCTGATTTACGATTAATACGAAGTAAAAATCTTTGATTTAGTAAATCATTTGGAAATTTTGTAATATATAAAACAATGGATAAAATTTCTTTTTTAATAGTAGAATATTTCTGTTGTGTTTCATTCCAATGTCTAGAAGTATATAGAATCACAACTTCTCTACTATTTTGGACTTGTTTTAAAGTTTCTCTATAACCTATATTGCTGACATCTATTTCCACAATTTTAGAAAGGCTAGGATTGGCTATATGAAGACAAGAAATTTCTACAATTTGGGTTTTAATGTACTAAACAATTTTAGTGTGTTTGGCTGTCCAAGGTTTAGGATTCTTTTTAAATTTATCATGCAATGGTTTTGCAATTTTATTGACACTTGGGAAGAAGTCTTAAAAATAATTTAAATTTCTTAAAAATCTCTATAATTGAGTTTTATCAAGAATTTTATCTAGAAATTTGTTTGCAAATTCCAAAAACCTTTCAATAGGTTTTATTGTTTCACAAATTATATAATGTCCTAAGAATTTAATTTTTATTTGAAACAAAGATATTTTTTTAACTGGTAATAGTAGCTCATTCTTTTTACAAATATAAAAGAATGTTTTAAGTTTTTTAAAATGTTGCTCAATTGATGATGAAAAGATAAGAATATTATCAATATATACTACTCAGAAGTCTGAGTATAGGTTAAATATATCATTCATAATCCTCTGAAATTCAGATGGTGTATTTTTTAATCCAAATGGCATCACATTCCATTTGTACTGTCCAAATGGAACAATAAATGCCATTTTATATCTATAGTCAGGATAGATTTGAATTTGCCAAAATCCTGATTTCATATCAAATTTAGAAAAGATATTTGCAGACTTTAGTTTTTGCAACAAATCTTTTTTATTTGGAATAGAATATATAATCCATTTTAATGCTTCATTTAAGGGTTTATAGTTTATGACTAGTCTTGAAACACCTCTTTCTATCTCAAATGTTTTGTTTACATAGAAAGCTGCACAACTCCATGGAGATCTTGATTTGAAAATTAATCTTTTAGATTCAAGATCTTAAATCTCTTTTTTGTAATATTCCTTCAATTCATCATTCATCTAAATTGGTCTGGCTTTAGTGGGGATGTTTCATTCATCTATTCCATTATTATATGATATCTACTATATGTTGCTTTCTTTTCGAAAAAGCATTTGGAAGATTTGAACATATCTCTTTTTCAAATAATTTTTGAAAATAAAATTTTTTTTGTTTTATTGTTTCTGTTTTAAGTTGACTTTCAATCTTTTGAAGATCAACCTTAAGTAACATATATCTGTTTACATTCCTTTTATTAACAAATTTATATAATTCTCATAAATGGACACGGTTTTAATAATGTTTAAATTTCTTGTTTTAGGTTTTTCTAGGAATGAAAATGATATATTTTCTCATTTGGTTTTAAAATAAATATCATCATAAGTAACTTTATAGAGAATTATTATATTAATAAATAGTGTCTCTAAAATTATTATATGACGAACATTAATTATTAAGAATGCAGTTCTAAATAGGTAACTACCATTTCTTACCCATGCTTCTGTTTTAAAAATTATTTTTATTTTAGAGTCATTTGTCGATTTCAATTTTTCTGAACTTTCTTCATAATACTTTTCAGGAATGACTCCTATTTTTATACAGTTTGAATCTGCTCCTGTATTGAATAGAACAATTGTTTCGATTTGGAAGTTATCATATAATACCAATGTTATTTTTATTAGATATTTCCTTATAGTTATTTCTTTCAAAAGAAAGAGAATTTCTTCTGAAAATTTTTTAGGGTTTTTCTCTAAGTTTTGCAAAGTCAATGATTCTAAAGGATCTTCTTTATCACTATTAGACTCATTTTCTACAGGTTTAGACAATAGTTGATCTAATAAGAATGAAATTTTCTTATATTCTTCCTATTGTTTTTTCTTTAAATCTTTTAGTTTTGTTTTAATTATTTTAATTTATTCTTAAATTTCTTGAACAGTTTGAGGAGATTTTTTTACTGAATTTCCTTTTATTGAGTATGGTTGTAAGATTATACATTTCTGTACTCGTAGAAGGAAGTTCAGAGGGTTTTATCCTAGTTTCATCTAGGGATTATTTTAGTTGGTCTAGACATCTTTTCTGGATTTTAGGATCATTATATGTTGAATTACATCTAGAATTAAATTCCGTTCTTTTATTAATACATTCATTTCATTAGAATTTGATTCTGATTCTGTTTTTGATGAACTAGTTACTAATTCATCTATTTGAGAATTATCAGTAAAATTTTCCAAACTAATAGTATTAGTATCAGAACTGTCTACTAATAATTCTGAGATTTTATTGAGATTTTCTTCATCAAGATGAAGTTTGTTTTCTTGTCTTTTTCATTTCCCATTTTTGACGTTTTTGAAGTTATAAATTCTGACATATTTTTAATCATTTTTTTTTGTGTGAAACTAACAAATTCTCCATAAGTGAGTTGGTCATATGGGATTATATCATTCCCAAAAGTTTCACGAATAGTGTTATTAACTCTTTCTCCTAGTAGTATTGGGATACTAGTTAGAAATTTTTCTTTTCAGAATGGTTGGTTTGAATCTTCCCAAAGCATGACTCTAGTTAGGAGAGTTGATTTATATCATTGGAAATCACTTAACTTTTTACACCTTAGATTTAATAACAAATTTGTATTTTTATCTTTTAAATGTGAAGAGTCTCCAATGAAATGGAGGGTTATAGTGAATATCAAGGTGACGACTATATCCTGAATAGGTTTACCTAGATGATTTAAAATTAGTTCACCATCTTTTCCGATTTGGATTGCATTTAGGATCCCCAATTGTTGTTATTTAGTGAGATGAAAATCTCACCATTCTTTTAACTATCCAGAAAATCTTGTTATCAGGAGTTATATAACTGTTCTATTTGTTGTTCCCTATTAGGTTTTATATGTATTTAATACCAAAGTCATTTACTATAATAAATTTAATATTTGATATTCACTCATTTCATCTATGTTCCAGATATAGACAGAATTCATGTTATATTTTGGTTGAACTAGAATTTCAGACAACCTAGATTTAATATTTTCTGTTTTAGATTTACTCCAATAAAGTTTAACTATTTTAGGTTCCTGTTTTTGAATAGCTTCTTTATTAGAATCTGTTTCTTTTGTTTCGTTGAGAACTGTTATATTTTGATTTACAGATTGAGGTGTTTTTGGATTAACTGAGTCAGTTTGTCATGATATTGATCCAATTTTATTTAGTTGTAGTTTTATAGTTTCCAAAAATTATTGCTTATTGGTTTTAATCGCTTGTTGAGTTTGATTTGATATTTGGTATGGTTTAAAAATAGAGTTTTTAAGTTTTTTATTTTTATCTTCTATTTTACCAAACTCAATAAATTTTTCAGTTTTCTTGGATTTCTCTATTCTAGATAACTATTTACCTATAGAGTTCAAATATGCATTTATGTAATTATTCTGAATAATTATATTTTTTAGATTTATTGAGCTATCATCCTATGGTTTTTTGTAAGGACTCACATCTATTACATCTGCCCCTACATTGATTTTAACTATTTTTGGTGGTGGATGATCAGACTCTGTGGTTTCATCGTTTGCAGTTTCCCAAACTGTAATCTTTTTTCTGGAGGTTATAGGGTTGATTGTTTTAAGTAGATTAACCATTTTATATGGATATTCAATATTATATTTGTTTGTATACATTTCAAACCATAAGAAGAATAATATATTATATTTAATCTTTTTAAGATATTTACAATATTTTGATTGCATTTTTTTTTCTTTTTGTCCAAAAACTTTAAGATATTACTCTCTTTTTTCTTTATTTTGTTCTGACTAGTATTTTATTCTATATATTTTTTTGTCAATTTTAAATTCTTCACCATTTTCATAGGAATTTAACTCTTTTTCTATAACATATAATTCTTTTTCATCACCTACATTTTCTGTGATAGCAGATCTTGTTGGTGATGTTGGTTCAGAAGTGTTTTGATCAAGAAGATTTTGATCAGGAGTGTTTTGATTCTCTGTGTGAGAACCTGTATAAACTGTTTGTGGTATATTTTTATCAAAGTTCATATTTTTAAGAGAGTTGAAGATATATCCGATATAGAATGCCTATGTATTTGGAATGTTGAAGGTAGATTCAATGTGAAGTACCTATATGTTTTTATTTCTATTGCATTTTTATTTGGAAGGTTTATAACTGAAGGTAGTTTTGATACTTTTCCTAAATCTAAGTATTCAAATGATGAATCTGAGAACCTAGAGTTAAAAATTTTTCTTTCAAAACTAATTTTTACATTTCTATTTGTATATTGGGTTATTTATTTTAATCTTAAGATTCAAATCTAAGGTATAAAAAGTTAAGTGATTTTCAATGATATAAATCAACTTTCCTAACTAGAGTCATGTTTAGAGAAAATTCAAACCAGTCATTCTGAAAAGAAAAATTTCTAACTGGTCTCCCAACACTATTAGGAGAAAGAGTTAGGAATACTATTTGTTAAAATTTTGGAAATCATATAATCTCATATGACCAACTCATTTATGGAGAATTGGTTAGTTTCATACAAAAAGAATGATTGAATATGTTAGGATTTCAAACTTCAAAAACATCTAAAATGAGAAATGAAATAGACAAGAAAAAAATTAAGATCATTTTGTGAATAGTTTGATCTTAATAAAATTAAAACATGCAATGTGGAATGTAGCAGAAAACATTCCAAGAAAATCTCAAAGAAAAAATATTCTAAAAAATATAAACGGTTTGGTTATAAAAAACAGGAAGAAGATTATTATAAAAAACCTCATAAAAAATACTACAATAAATAAGAAAAATCAGAAAAACCATTATTGTCAAAAATATTAAAAGATATTACATGTTTCAAATGTTAAAAAAGGGACATACAGCAAAATATTGCAAAATATTTAAAAAGATAAAAAAACTTCATCTTGATGAAAAAACTCTTAATAAAATCTCAGAATTATTAGTAGATACTGATACCATCAGTTTGGAAAATTTTACTGATAATTCTCAAATAGATGAATTAGCAACTAGTTTATCAAAAAAAGAATCAGAATCAAGTTCTAATGAAATAAATGTATTAACAAAAGAACAGAATTTGATTCTAGATATAATTCAACATATAAATGATCCAAAAATCCAGAAAAGGTATTTAGAACAATTAAAACAATCCCTAGACAAATTTATGATAAAACTCTCAAAACTTCCTTCTACGAGTATAGAAATGTATGATCTTACAACCATACTCAGTAAAAGAAAATTCAGTAAAAAATATCTTGGAATTGTTTAATAAATTCAGGAAGAAATTAAAATAATTAAAACAAAACTAAAAGATTTAAAGAAAAAATAAGAGAAAGATTCTAAGAAAATTTCTTTTTTACTAAATCAACTTCTGTCTAAGTCTATAGAAAATGAGTTTAGTAGTGACGAAGAAAATTCTTTAGAATTTTTGGTATTGCAAAACTTAGAGAAAAATCCTAGAAAATTTTCTGAAAAAATTCTCTTTATTTTGAAAGAAATAACTATAAAGAAATATCTAATAAAAATAACATTAATATTATATGATAACTTCCAAATCGAAATAGTTACTCTATTTGATATAGGAGCAGATTCAAACTATATAAAAATAGGAGTCATTCTTGAAAACTATTATGAAGAAATTTCAGAAAATTGAAATCAACAAATGACTCTAAAATGAAAATAATCGCTAAAACAGAAGTGGGTGTAAGAAATGGTAATATCTGTTTAAAATTGCATTCTGAATAATTAATTTTTATCATATAGTAATTTTAGGGACACTATTTATTAATATAATAACTCTTTATAAAGTTACTTATGATGATATTAGTTTTAAAACCAAAGGAGAAAGGATATCATTTCTATTCCTAGAAAAACCTAAAACAAGAATTTTAAACATTGTTAAAGTCACGTCTATTTACCATAATTTTATAATTTGTTAGTAAAAAGAATGAAATAGATATATGCCACTTAAAACAACAAGTTGATCTTCAAAGGATTGAAAGTCAATTTAAAACAGAAATAATAAAACAAAGAATTTCTAATTTTTAGAAATTATTTGAAAAAGAGATATGTTCAGATCTTCCAAATGCTTTTGGAACAGAAAGCAACATATGGTAGATTTGCCATATAACAATGGGTTTGATGAACGAAACATCCCCACTAAAGTTAGACCAATTCAAATGAATGCTGAATTGGAGGAATATTACAAAAAAAGATTCATGATTTTGAATCTAAAGGATTAATTTCCAAATCAAGATCTCTATGGAGCTGTGCAACTTTTTATGTAAATAAAGCATCTGAGATAGAAAGAGACACTCTAAGATTAGTTATAAACGATAAACCCTTAAATGAAGTATTAAAATAGATTAGGTATCCTATTCCAAATAAAAAAAAAATTGTTACAAAAACTAAACTCTACAAACATCTTTTCTAAATTTGATATGAAGTTAGAATTTTGACAAATTCAAATCCACCCCAATCATAGGTACAAAACGACATTTACTATTCCATTTGAGCAGTACGAATGAAATGTGATGCCATTTAGATTAAAAAATACACCCTCTGAATTTCAGAAGATTATGAATGATATATTTAGCCCATACTCAGACTTCTATGTAGTATACATTGATGATATTCTTATATTTTCATCATCAATTGAGCAACATTTTAAAAATCTTAAAACATTCTTTTATGTTTGTAAAAAGAATGGGTTAGTATTATCAGCTAAGAAAATGTCTTTATTTCAAACAAAGATTAGATTCTTAAGATATTATATAACTTGTGAAATAATAAAATCTATTGAAAGATCTTTGGAATTTGCAAATAAATTTTCAGATAAAATTCTTAATAAAACTTAATTACAGAGATTTTTAGAAAGTTTAAATTATATTTTAGACTTCTTCCCAAATGTCAATAAAATTGTAAAACTATTGCATGATAGACTTTAAAAAAATCCTAAATCTTGGATAGCCAAATACACTAAAGTTGTTCAATACATTAAAACCCAAGTTGTAGAAATTTCTTGTCTTCATATAGCCAACTCTAGCCTTCCTAAAATTATGGAAACAGATGTCAGCAATATAAGCTATGGAGGAATTTTAAAACAAGTCCAAAATAATAAAGAAGTTGTGGTTCAATATACTTCTGGACATTGGAATGAAACACAATAGAAATATTCTACTATTTAAAAAGAAATTTTATCCATTGTTTTATGTATTACAAATTTCAAAATGATTTATTAAATTAAAAGTTTTTACTTCGCATTGATTGTAAATCAGTCAAGGAAATTTTACAAAAGGATGTTCAAAATATAGCATCTAAACATATTTTCGCTAGATGACAAACTATTTTATCTGTATTTAATTTTGAAATTGAATATATTAAAGTAGATAATAACTCTTTACTAGACTTTTTGACTCGAGAATTTTTACAAAACAGGTAAAATGCCCCAGAAGAATTCAAAAAAAAGAAAAGACTAAGATTGAAAATGAGGAAAAATTCTCAGTAAAACCTCTATCAGCTACTAAAACTATCAGAACATGGTATGAGCTGGTGATTGAAGAAGATGAATAAAAAAAAAGGGTTCAAGCCCAAAACCAAAATCAAAACAAAAAGGAAATGGGAAAAGAAGTTAAAATAGAGATCCAAGCAACGGTCCAAAATGATACATTTTCCCAAATTCAAAAATGGTTTGAATCAGTCTCTGAAAAACTTGAACTTTAGAGTCTAGAAATGTTTATGTGCCTTAAAACAACTCTAGAACTAGTCCAAATAGGAATTTAACCATAAAAGCGGCACATGAATTGGGTCCAACTCAATCTGACTCAGGTAAAACCTCCTCACTAGTTTTAAAACCGAGAAAGGAGAATTTTTAACTTCTAACCATTGGTTTCTATTGATAGTTAACAAATTGTTTTTAAAATCTCAAGTTTTATTACAAAAAATTTTTATCAAAATATTTTAACTGTTGATGAGAATTTTCTCTTTAGAGATTCTTTTCAAACAATGAAAAAAATATTTTGGAGAAAGTTGATTTTATAAATCATGGGATATTTCAAAACCTGTGATATATTACCAAACAATTTTGGAATATATAGGAAGTGTGGAGTTTAGACACCACATATATTCTTCTAAAAAACAAAACTCCGCATATTCCACTTATAAAATAATAAACGCCCTCCATCATTCTGATTGGGGATAGAACCTTTCAAAACCTAAAAGTTTCCTCGCAAACTTTAAAATAAAATTAAGCTTTTGCCCTGTATTTTCATATTGAGATTATTAACAACTATAGTATAATATTTTTTTAATCCAAAATCAAAAACACACTCACACATGGTTATTCTATTTCCATAGTAAAAATACCCAAATTTCTAAATTTCTAACCTGATTTCCTCATTGGTGGAAATATTTTGGATCTCTACCTGATATACTTATCCCACAGGTTAGTGAATCTTTTGAACTATTTAGAACCCATTATAAACCTTCAAAGACTGAAAAGAAATTTTTTCCTCTATGTCTCTTTTGTTCAAATTTTTTTTGTATTCTGGGTTATTTAATGGTATTTAGAATATAACGACATAGAAGGAGCCATTATTCTTCAAAGAAAATTCAAAATAAAATGGTGGAATCACTTCATAATCTCCAAAACCATTTTAAAACCATCAATTTTAAATTGGCTAAAACTAAAAAGATCCATGGATCCAAGTCCATCAGATAAAACCCTTCTTGGCCCAAAAATCTCATACTCAACCCCTTCTGGTTGCAGCAAAAACCAAGGAGGACTATTTTCAAATTATGAAACAATTCATTTCTAGTAAAAAAGATTCATCCTCTAGATCAGAAGACTCAGATTCAGAGATAATTTTTGATTTTAATGAAGATGATTTTTTGTAAAACCCTTTCATTAAAGAAAAAATTGACCTCATGGATTGAAAACCTAAAAAGACAGTCCATGCAAAATTGGTTTTGAAAAAAAAAAGTAAAAGGTTCGATGGGTTGAAAAGTCGAAAGAGTGGCCCATACAAAAGTTAGAGTCTAAGAAAAAAAATTTATGGCCTGTCAATTGCCTTAAAACTGATAAAACTCTTTAATAGGTCAATCAACTACCTAAAATTCTTTTATAAAAAGGCAAGTTGTAAAAAATACTGTTGAGTATTGTTAATACGATAGTATTCACAAATATGGTACTATTCATATATATGGTACTATTCATTTCACGAATACGGTACTATTCGTGGTACTGTTCACTCCATGTTTAATAGTAAAAAAGGATACTGTAGAAATAGTGCCCCTCAATTTCTATAAGATGACCCTTTCTTTTTCAAAGGGGACATAACTTATGATAATTTGGCATTTATTCCAACTCACTTTTCATTCATTTCACAAAAAACACTCTCATCCATCCACTACTCTTATCCACCTCCTCTCATTTTAAAATCTCTTTAAAAACCATCTCCACAACATAAAACCTCCCTAGAATATATTCAAGCCTAGGATATTTTCAAGACTTCTCTTCTTTTGAAGAAGAAGATAAAATCTTGTAAGTCTCTTATCTTTGTGTAAACTTTTATTTATCTGTCACGCCCCGATCCTCGATCCAAGACATGACAGCCGTCCATTACCCCATATACAGTCCATCACATGACATGCATTCTGAGGCAACGAAGGCTAACATTTTCACCTATATAATCTCTGTTTAAAATCTGTATAAAATCTGTTTAAAGCCTGTCTTTTCTCAAAACAAAATTTCCCAAGTAAACAAATTTAAAACATGACACTTTGCCTCAATGCATGAATAAACAATGATTCAAGAGTTTTAAATACATTTACATAAGATAAATACAGTCATCCCAAATAAATATACAATGGTCATGCTATAGACCTTAGATAAATATATATTATCATCAAACTTCATCGTGAAAGCATAATCGGAACCATACCCAAGGCTCGTAGTCTCCAAATGAATGCCTAATGTGTCGAAAGGCTCTCAAAACGTCTCCCTGCCAATCTATATCTGGAATCATGAAAAATGAGAGGTGATTATTATTGGGAATACTCAATGAGAGAGGGGATCGACGATATGTTATCAATCATATGTGTGAGCACAGAGTGTCAAAGCAAAATTTTAAAATGTGATGACATTATAAAACAATCATGATATTTCCAGAAATCATAAATCATATGACACACATCATGGTATCCACACACGCATTCGTCAACGTTTTAAAAATCATATAGAGCTGGCCAATAAAATATCCCCGGCGATGGTCTACCGCGACCAATGACGAACGCATTGGGGGTGTTTCATATGCAAGTATAAAGAAAATATCAAGCTCTCTTCCCCAATGTTGGCCACGACCTCAATAGTATCAAGCACACATAATCAATCATGTATAGAATCCCGTCCGGAGCTACATAGTGGCGTTACACACGTCATTCCCTATATGGTTCATCCGGCCGCAACTACACATATGACGTTTGGGAGATACCTCCAGCCGAAACGTATCCGAACACAATGGGTGCCACTGTCAAAGCCCTTCGTAGCTACGGAAGTCCATCATGGACATCATCACATCATCATATCACAAGTGGGTATCCGACCCACGCATCACAAGTAAGCGATTTGGCCCATAACAATTCATTAAACCAAGTCAAATAAATGTGTCCATACAAATGAAAGTATGTAAAACATGTCAAGTTCACAAAAGTGGCACAAGTCATTTCAATACAAATTTCACGAATGCATATCATTTAAACAATTCATTGAGACACTCCAATGATCACCAAAAAAAAAAAAACATTTGTAAAGATATATCAATCGCATGCTTTCACACACATTATAAACCATGTTATTTGAAAAGCTATAAAAACATGGATTTGTTCAATCAATAACACAGTGTTTACAGTCTCACTCATAGTATACGGGAGGGTACGTCATCTCCTAGAATGTTCCACAACAAGCAGAAAAAGGGCTCCCCTTGTTCGATCACCAAGCAAGACACTACAATGCTATATATAAACCACTCAACTCATCACCCTCACAATATAAGTCTTGCATACACAAAACAGTCCGCATGCAAAACATTTCCATTCTTTATGTCCCAAATCAACTACCAAACTAACACAACTTATTACCTTACTTAATACACCTGTACTAACTATAAAACAATAATTCTTAACATTTTCAGCCTAAACTTACTTCAGATACACAAAGGCATGAAGATTCATTCTAAGAAATCTGGACTGCAATATTTCTAATCTGCGCAGTCATAGAAAACAGGCCATAATTTTCACTACACATATTCAAATCACATGATTCTTATCTCAAATTAAAGATAAGATATAGATCTACAAATTTCATGACTGGAGCTTAGGTTGGTTCAGATCAGAAGACACCTCAAAATTGAAATCAACTCCACGGTCAAAACAAGACAGAATAGGGTATTTCATTGCAAAACATCTAAATTTAAAAAATCACTAAAAATCCAATTCGCTTTAGAATTCAACGTATCATATCTCATTTTAAAGTTACGGAGGTCTTTCATATGCAGAAAACCTTACTCAATTTGAATTTGTGCAGAGAAAGTTATTGCAGAAAGATTACAGCCTGGTCAGTTTACCCTGTTTTGCAGAAATTTAAAGTTTCAATGTTTACTTCAAATCTTTCCTTCCTCATTCAACTTCAAACCATCAAACCTCATGTTCAACATGATTTCTATAATGATTAAGAGCTTACAAACATGGACTTAGAACATACTTTGGACTAGACTCAAGGATCCTTCAAAACAACTAACCAAATCATTACAAGTTCATAACCAAATCACAAGATCCATAACTTTCAACAAGTATAGAATTTTTCCTTACCTCAAAACTTGATGTTTCAAGCCCAAATCTAAACTTTCCTTTAAGAATCCTTCTTCTTTCCTTCCTCCTAACTTTTAGCCATGGTTGATTCACATAGTTAGGCTTCTCCTTTTAACCCCAAATTAAGATATATTGTGACATAGAATGAGAGGAAATGTTCTTACCTTATGCAGTCCGGTTGAAGCTTTGAAGAAACCAGATTTCCTCTCTTTCTTGGACTCTTGGCCACTCTAGATCCACCAAGGTAGAGTTCTCCTTTTGGTCTAGTTTTTAGATATGTGATACTAGGGCTTGAAAGGAGAAGATCTATGTAAAAATATTTAGGGGTTATGTGGAGAAATCATCTTCTTCTTCAAGGTGGAGTTCATGGTTTGAGAGAAACAATGGAGGGCTTCTTGTTTTCTTTCTCCTATGGTAGGCCACGAATTTGGAAGGAGGAAATGAGGTATTTTAGCTTTTGTTGATTGCTTAAATTAATCATAGCCATTGGTTGTCCCAAGATTGATTCCTAGCCTTTAGATTCCTATGTTAGAATTAGGGTTTCTTCTCTTTCTTACTCTACAAAGCCTCTCTCACTCTCTACAACTCATTAACTTAATTAATATGTGGGTTCCACCATTTTAATCCTAAGGTTCCTGTTGGTTCAACACACCACAAGCACCTCTCCACCCTTGGATTAAAATGTCTCGAAGTCAAATATTTCAACTAACTTGTGTTCACAATTGTTCACACTTGTTTCTCTATTGGGCCAATCACATTCCTCCATCTCTCTACACTTGTCCAATTAGGGTTTTAGGAGAATAAAATTAGTAGATTAATTCTAAGTTATTGTAAATTGCAAACAAGTCCCTTAAACTTTGAAAATTTCATTTTGACCCCAAAATTTTTCATATTTACACACTAGGCCCCTGACCTCATATTAGGTCTAACTTACTCCATTTCGCATCAAAATGCAGTCATTTAGTTGGTCGGGTTGTCGAAACCCTCAAATTAATACTGATTTCCCCGAATGTAACAAATTGTAGCAATAGTAGTTATCAGGTCGAATCCCAAGGGAACTAATTAACTTAATCTCCTAGTTGATGTTAAAAATAAAATTGGGGGGGTTTTCAAATAAATTGTTAAAATAAAATTTACTACATAAAAATTACTAACCTAAAATTAGAAACAAGCAATAGTACAACAAACTAAAATTAGAAAGAAAGTTCAATCTATTAAATACTAATCCAAGTGTTCATATATTCGATTGTCTCATTGATCATCGGTTTAAATATTATTCTTGCGATTCAAGCATTTAACCTTAGATCTGTTAGGATAGCCGTAACAAATCTTGTGTTTTCCTAATTTAATCGACCAAACCCAGCATCTAATCGAAACTTATCATTAACCGACTGGGCACGATAGCATTCCATATCAATATAATGATAACATTATGTTCTGTGAAAACAGTTAAATCAAAATATAAATAATTGGGATAGCCGCAATTACTCAATTTTGTTCCATTGATTCCCTAGGTCAATTGAATACCGGTAAAAGACCCATAACAAAATAACCTAGTTACTACTTGTACCATTCGTTCATGACAATTACGGATCACTGAATTCCTGGATAGCAATGGAAAAACTAATATTGAATTAAATTTTCAGATTAACCAATAGTAGGTTTCTCTAAAAATTAAATCAAGAATCAACGAATACTTGAATAAAAGCAAGAAATTAAATTTAGAATATAACCTCACAATGAAGAACAATCGATTAAAATTCCCCTTGAATCAGAAATAAAAATTTAGCCACGCATGGTGGTAAGTATCATCACAAGAAAAATAAAGAAAATAATGTACTAATGAAATAAAATAAAATAAAAAAAATAAAACTAATGGGAGAGTGAACCTTTTGCTGTAGTTGTCCCCTGGTGAATTGAAGAAACCCAACTTCTCCTGTGTGATGTAATGACCAGCAGCAGTCCTCTCTTGAGAATAAAGCAATAGCCTTGTGTGTGAATAAATAAAATGGAGGAGGGAGCCGGCCCTTGGTGAATTTTGAAAAGAATTAAGATTTGATACCCTATTTTCCTTCCTCTAGACTTCTAAATCAATTAGGAGTCTTCAAAATTAAGTAGATTACAAAAATTCACTCCTACTAAAAAATAAATTTTACTAAAAAATAAAAATACTACTAAAATATTGAATTAAAATTCAAACTCCTCCTCTTCAAAGCCCAATAAAGTGTCTTGACCCAATTACCTTCAAAATTACTTCATTAAGCCCAATGTACTCCACATCTTCAAACCCAATCTCCTAAAATGAAAATTCAATAAAACCAATTATTAGAGCACTAGTCAATGCAAAATTAACACATAATAATAACAATAAATTCAATAATTTTACACATTATCATTAGTCTTTCCGGACACTCTCTGTCCCAAAATTAGGATTTTCGGGTCATTTTGTGGAAATTGGTGGATTTAGCTCTACGAAACTTTATTTACCCTAATTTGAAGTTCTTATGAACTCTAGAATCATTCTGATTAGTTTTGGACCATCGGTGATTATTTTGGAAATTTTTAGTTTCCGACGATTTAGATCGAAATCTTTTCTGAAGCGGTTTTAGCGGAAAAATTTTTTAGTGGATTTTTTATATGGAAATATGTGTGATCTCATATATGAAATGAATAACAGTACAAAAGTGAGTACACTGAGGTGTCGGTATTACATTATCAATAAAAGTTCATTTATTTCATTGTGGAGATTGTTTCATTTTATTAATTATAACTGTAGAGATTAGTAGCCGGTGCTACCACCCAAAGATCTCATCTTTTAAAAATTTATTTGTTTATATACTCCAGAGTATGGTACGCTCTGTCTCCTATAAATCTCCAGTCGTCTTTTCTTATTTCTATTTATGTAGTCTAGAATGCGGTAAACTTTGCCTCCCATAAATTTTTGATCCTCCTTTTATTTATTCATTTTTGGTCCTTCCAGATCTTTGGTCCCCCTTTATTTTTTATCTTGATCCATATTTTTCTTTATTTATTTTTTATTTTATTTATTTTCTTATCTCCTATCTTTATTTATTTATTTATTTATTGTACCCCTTCGCTCCTGGGCGCTCTTGGTATCAGAGCCAGGTTATGATTTCTTACAACATCTTACGGTTTATCAAATGAGACTAGAAAACCAAGAGCGCCCAGTGAGGAATTGCTCAAGACAAGATAAATAAATAAGAGCGAAGGGGTATAATAAGTAAAATGGAGAAATAAACAAAGATATGATTGGGGGATCAATTCCGCTCAGATCTCTTTGTTTATTTGTGGACTTCTAATCAATAAATAAAATGGAGATTTTTTACTGAATTTCTTGAACAATTCCCATTTATCTATTATAAGTGCAAGGGTTCATTGTTTTAACCTAAAAGCTTCCCATTTGTCTATTCAAACCAACATCTAGTGGTTTTTTATAAGAACTTCAAACCAAAATAAAGATTGTTTAATTTTTGTCAAAGTAATATAAATAGATATATATATATATATATATATATATCGTTAAAAAATGGAGATTGGGTCATCCATGAAGGTTTGACTTGACCCAAATGATTTGATTTCAAATAAGAAAGAGAAAGGTAGGTGAAAAAACTAAATTTCAACCTCTCTCCCATTTGTATTCTAACATGGTGACATTTGAATCAGTGTGTGACATACATGAATATAAAAAGTGTACAACATTCCCATCCTAATTAATGTTATAATAATATTTTGTGAAATTAATGTTATAATTTTAATATTTTAATGTGTATTTTATGAGTATGTGTGCACTTATAATATTTAAAATTTAATATTTTTTAATATGTATATATGGCATGCGAAAAAAATAGAAAAATAAAATTAATTACATTTTTATGAGTATGTGTGCACTTATAAGTCCATATGTGACAAATGACCCTCCTTGCACACTCACATATTTTATCAATGTAATCTGACTCCTTTTTTTTTTCCTTTCAATCAAGTAATTTTTGTTAGTAGTATCTTTTATTAATATTTTGTAAATCTTAAATTTGGAAAAATAAAATTAATTACATTTTTATGAGTATGTGTACACTTATAAGTCCATATGTGACAAATGACCCTCCTTGCATAATCACATATTTTATCAATCTAATTGTTTATATATTTCATCAATATAAATTAAGATGTTCGTATAAAAAGTGTCGTAATTATAAATTTATTGAGTGTGATAAAGTTAGAAAACATTTTTGTAGATTTGGTTTTATCCCGAATTACTATAATTGGATTTGTCATGGTGAACCGTTTATATCTGATGAAAAATATGGACGAAACATGCAATTTTCAGTTAACGGGGATCAAAGTTATTATGATTAATTGAAACTACATCAGAGGATGATAATTGATGCAACGGGTCAGAATTTTGATCTCGAACCGAGTCATGCAAATACTAGTTTTACTCTAATATTTGAGCAAATATATACTAATTATGCATCACCATCGGAGGAGGTAGAAGTAACAGATGTTGATGAAAATGCGAATAATGAAACTTTTTATGTAATCAATTTTATGAAGTGTTGAGAGCAGCAGATGAACCTTTGTAGGCTGGTTGTAACAATCAGACTAGGATATCTTCAATGGCAAGACTATTAAATGCCAAGGCAGAGTATAATATATGTGAGGATTGTTTTAATAATATTATTTAAGTAATTGAGAAGTATTGTTTCGTGATCACATCATACCCAATGATTTCTACAGTAAGAAAAACTTAGTGAAAGACTTAGGTCTTCCAGTGGAGAGGATTGATATATGCAGAGATGGTTGTATGTTATATTGGAAAGAAAATGAAAATGTAGAATTTTGTAAATTCTGTAATCAATGTAGATACAAGAGTAGCAGGAAGTCAAATCGTAATCAACGATGTAAACCATATAGACAAATGTTTTATTTGCCCTTAACTCCTAAATTGCAAAGGTTTTATACATCTAAGGCCACTGCTGAAAATATGACCTGGCATGTAAATTATGAAACTGAAGAGTGGTTAATGTGTCATCCTTTAGATGTAGAGGCATAACAACATTTTGATAAAATATATCCTGAGTTTGCAAAAGAGACTCGAAACATTAGATTAGATCTCTGTGATGATGGGTTTGCTCCATTTGGCAAATTAGGAAGAATTTATTCATGTTGGTAAGTTATTTTAACTTCGTACATTTTTTCATCTGGTATGTATATGAAAACACCCTATATGTTTTTGACATTGGTCGTGTCGGGCCCACAAAATCCAAAAAAATTAATAGATATTTACTTGCAACTACTAATTGCGGAATTAAAATGACTATGGGATGAAGGTGTTCCTACATATAATATTTTTACTAATCATATGTTTGTAATGAACTACTCTTCTTTGAACTATAAATGACTTTCTAGCTTATGACATGTTATCGAGATGGAGTACCGATGGGATTTTAAGATGTCCGATATGTATGGAGAGATCAAAATTATTTAGATTAAAACATGGTAAGAAGGTGAGTAATTTTAATTGTCATAGACAATTTTTATCACTAAATTATAAATTCAAAAGGAATAAAAAAGAATTCACTAAGAATAAAATTAAAAGAACATCTCCTCCGTTTAGATTAACCGATGAACAAATTTGATATAGAGTGTTTAACTTTCTATATGTTATTGAAGGCCCATATGGTATAACACATGGCTATGGAAGTACGCATAAATGGACTACACGAAGTATATTTTGGGATCTACTATATTGGAAGACCAATCTGATTCATCATAATCTCGATGTGATGCATATCGAGAAAAATATTTTTGATAATGTGATAAATACAGTGATAGCTATCACTGAAAAAACGAAAGATAAATTGAATGCAACGACTTCTTTGTAAAAGACCCACACTTGATGTCGATAAAAATAGGAGACCAAAATGGAAGATAGTTTATGTATTGAATAAGGATCAGAGACAAACTATTTATGGGAAGACATTCATATGTTGAGAGGGAAGACAGCCGAGAGGTGATAGCCCATTCCAGAGAATCGTAAGAATTAAATTTTAAAATTTTATCAGTATTATTTTTTTTTTATTTATAAAACATATGATTCTTTTAACTATTTTATTTATTTACTATTATTTATTTGTAACTTTATGATAGATTTACAAATTCTGTACATATTGTTCATGAGCTCAATAGAATAGTGAATAACCATTGGGGATGGTTTTGATATCTTTCACAGGCACCCCAGAAGAACCAAAAAGTTATGGTGGACAGAGTTTAAGGTAAGTTATGTCACTCAGCTTATATATAAAATTAAGTTTATAATTTTAATATAACTAATTATTTTTTTTTCTATTGTAGTGAATATTCACTTGGGATGAGACTAAAGAGTTTGAAATAAGAAGAATTCTTGACAAAAAATGTGGCCATCAAATCCGAATCGTATTAAGTCATGCAAAGACTAGCGGAATTAAGCCAAACTACATCACTGAAGAGAATTAGGGTAGGATTTTGAATTTATGGGAATTTGATGAGAGTAGATGAAGGAGTGAACAAAATAAGAAAAACTGAGCTTGTAATTTTGGGGAATCGCCTGCGACATATGCGGGTGGCTCAACCAATATAAATGAATATAGAAATAGATTGGTAATTTTATTCACACACTAATTTTTTAATTTAATTCAATTATTTTTAAACTATTTCATTATTTGTAATAGTATTTTTTTAGGTCAAGGAAATGATAACCGAGTCATTATTCATAGACATTTTCACGCGGACATTCAAAAAAAAAGACAAGATGTGGAGTGAGGAGAGAGGTAGAGCAGTTAAGGTATATAATTTCAAAACTTTCAATTATTTTATAGACATTTTTAATGTTGATTTGAATATATTGTGTTGAACCTATCATAACAATGTAGGATAGGTTAGTCTCTCCTAAGTTTCTTTTCATTGCTTACATTGATTCTTTGATTCCTAATATATACTCTTATATTTGATCATTATTAATCCAATTTTGGGGATGAATAATGTCTTTGCACTCAAACCCTATTTTGTTGTACTTAGCTACACTTTAAGCGAGATCCTTCCATCCAATAATTCCCACTTTAAGCTATAAAACCTGAACATTCAACATGTCCACTTTGCACTATTTCACTTATGTCTCTTGAAATGTTGGCTTCTCATTTATACATAATCTTTGTCTAATGATTCACTTGATGGTAACTACATCAACTTTGATAGACATTTTCTTATTTTTTTTCCAACTTGCAATTTATTCAATGTTAATATGAACATTCATAATTTAGATCTCATTGAGTAACATTTGTAGAAGTATTGCTCTTTCTTTAAAAAAATTATATAGTCTCATGATCCGTATTACTAGATAATCAGAACAACTAAGAAAACAATGTAATGGATTGAATGTAATGTCATAACAATAAAAACATTTATATGCACTTCTCTTTATCAAATTCGTTTTCAGTTCATACCTTTTTTTTAATATTAGTAGGGTAATGAAAATTAGGTTTTTTATTTGTTTTCATATATATATATATATATGTATATTATATATATAGATCTAATCCAGCTTATATGAGTTTCTATTATATTGTTATTTTAATTTTCTTTTGATTTTTTTCATGACAATGCATGAGAGATATGATGAGTTTTTAGTGAGAAGTTCGAGTGCTAGTAATGATGTTAGCTCATTTAAGCCATCTGTTGATAGTATAGGTCTATGGCTCGAGGCAATTGGTGGAGCAAAAGGGGATAGAGTACTTGGGATGGGTTCTTTGAGCAAGACTTACAAAATCGCTTGTCCATTTTCTTTCACCCCACCAGCAGTAAGGACAGAAAATGATGTAATTGAACCAATAGGTGAGCCACTTGAAAGACCTACTAGCGCAAAGAGACAACGAAGTTCAAGATGTATGTGCACAACAAAGGCAAAGAGATCACGAATTTAATGAGTTTCCCACATAACAGATGCAAAGAGACCACGAATTTAATGAGTTTCACGTATAACGGATGTTCATCATGCAGTATCTTCAGTTAATTCCCGCTTCAAGTTAGATTCCACCTTCTCTATCTTCTCGTGATAATGCTCGTGATGGTGATAATGGTGATGATATATTCGATGATGATGATGATGGCGGTGGTGCTTGAAATTGTTTATTGTTATTTGATGGTTACATTTGAGCACAGTTACTTTGATTTTTATGGTTGTTGTTGATACTATGGTTATTGTTGATATTTGAATATTTGAATATTGGGATTTGATGTTGTGGTTGTTTTTGATACTGCTATTGTTGTGACTCTTGATAGTGTTAAAATGATTAGTTGTCATTAAATTCTCAGTTGATTGGTATTATTGGATAGTTAGTTGCATGGATGAATAGAGATAACATAAATTTGATGCTGATGACTGTTGGATGGTTAGTTGATGATGTTGTTGGATAAGCAAATATAGAAACAGGTTATATAGGAAAAAATGGTGACAATATGCTAATAAAATTTATTTTTGTCACAAAAATTTTAGATTTGTCACAAAATTCGTCACTGATTCTCATGTTTATCACAAAATTCATCACTAAATATTTCAGATTCGTCGCTAAATTCACTGTTCGTCACAAAATGTGTCGCGAATTTAGTGATGAAAAAAATTCGTTGTAAAATTTGCGATGAAAGGCTGTTTGTCGCAAATTTGTGACGAAGGCTCCTTTGTCGCAAACTTTGCGATAAAAATAATTCATCATAGAATTCGTTACTAATTTGCGATGAAAAGAATATTTATGACTAAATATTTGCAACGAATTTTGTGAGAAATTACTTTTTTGTTGCAAATTTTTGCGACAAATTATTATTTCATCATAAATTTTGCGATGAACAATATGCGACAAAATATAATTTTGTCACCAAATTTGTGATGAAAATATATTCGTCATAGAATTCGTCGCTAATGTGCGGCAAAAAAATTATTTGTGACTAATATTTACAACAAATTTTGTGATAAAATATTTTTCGTTGTAAAATTTGCAATGAATAATTAAATTTTGGTTGCTAGTATTTGCGACATGCTGTTAGCAATGAATTTATGTTCGTCGCTAAATTCATCATAAATTTTTTTTACGATAAACTTTTCACAAAAGTTTATTGTAAAATTCATCGCAAAACACTATTTTTATGTAGTGTTAACATCACCCGATGTTCTATATTAATGAGCCATTTGTCTCATTATTCACAACACCTCAGCCAATATTCTATATTTGAAAGAAAGAATTTATGTACTAAGTACACTTGTGAGAATAGCAGGTACAGAAAGAACTTTTTACTTTTTCTTTTTTAATTATATAAAGATTTAAATATAAAATTTTCAAATTATGAAAAATATATTAGATTATTAGACTATTCCTTTAAGGATAAAAGTGTATATGACCATTAGATTATCCCTTTAAAGATAAAAATATATGCACCAGGAATCAAACTCGAGTCTGAACCGTGACAAGATACTATTCTATCACCAAACCACCGGAGAGAAGGTTTAGAGCCCCAGAAACGAAACAAGCAAAGAAACAACACACATGGGGAATGCTACAAAATGCAATATTTTTGTATAATTGAGATCATCCGATTGCTTTTTCTATCTATGTACAAAAATCTTGAACAACAGACATAAGAACACAACGTGCAAGAAAAAGCATAATAATTCATCTTTATTGAATTTGCTTTGCTCTTTAAACAAAGTCTTCCCCAGTGTATATTTACTCTTTCAATACATTAGCTCGCCAACTCTCACAATGAGTAAACTTGTTCTTGCGAAAGGAAAGAAAATTGTCATTTATTACAATGTTAGTGATATCGTATTCTTTGGAAGTAAGCTGGCTTTTTCTTAGATCGTACGTGAAACAATGACAGATTCAGGATCCAAGAGAAATGAGATAAAATATTTTTATAAAATAGAATGATAATTTTAATAGGTCGACTGATAATTTTAATAAGATAATATTTTAGATTGAATGAAAATAATATTTATTTAATATATAAAAATTAATAAAATCATTTTTATCGAATAATTGCTCAACATTCTGTACATATGGCTCTGCCACCGACTTGAAAGCAGTTAAGGAATTTGTCATATTCCAGATTTGGAGTACAAGATAGGAGCCTAGTGGAATCTGATTTGGAAAAAGACATGAATAAAGTGCATTACTAAAAACTCATGACTAGAATTCATTATCCCATATTTCAAAATTTATTTCTAAGATGGAAAACATCCCATAAAAGCCCAACACAATATATGAATCCAAATATTTGTAACTCCTATACAAAGAACTCAGAGCACATCTTCAGGTTTTAGACTAAGCTTCAACATCAACAAAGTGAATTACATAGCAAGCGATGGAAAGTAGATTTGGTGCTTAGAGGAATGAAAATGCCAGTTGGGAAATTATTTTTCATAAATGGGTGCCCACCAAATTCAACATGTAATTGCTTTGCGGGCTCCACATCTTGTTGTCAGGTCATTCCCTCGGATGGGTATAGAGAATAGAGAAAATTTTTTATGATAGCAGACTATTTTCATCATATTAGATTAATAGAATTCAAAACTTAAAAATAAAAAAAAAATTATACTGAAAGAATCATTCTAAAATAGAATATCCGTAAATATTTGAATCGAATTAGTCATAAAATTTCAGATATCAGTGGTTTAGTATTAAAAAAATTACCTGAATCATATTTATAGAGAAATACAAATGACTATTTCATCATGATCATTTAATAATCTAATCTATTCTCCCCGCTATATCTATTCATTATCTTTATTATTTTCATGATTAACCATTATAAATTATAAAATTGATGAACACTAATTAAATAATAGTTATAAATTTTTCTTTAATTTAAATGTGCATAAACCTATTACATAACAGAATAGTTCTTCTACTAGTTGCTTTATAGGAAATCTAGTAAGTGTCTCGAAACCCATTTGAGAAAGATGAGTTTAAGTGCTGGTAACATTGGAGAGAGTTTTTAGTATAAAATTTTATTTATATAACAGTAATTTTTCTTATTTTTATGAAAAAAATTGATACTCATTTATAATGTTTTATATTTTTTGTGAACTTTTATATTTTAAATAAAAATAAATTATGTAAAATAAAATAAATTAAAATTAGCAAATTAGTATATCGAAATAGGTGCACTACGTGGTTTTTCCAGTCATGATACACATGGTAAGAGATATCCTGGTGAACGATCATGAAATCTTGGAAGGGAATTGCATGGGAATTTTTCTAGGCACGTCTAAGTTTTTCTTTGATTTAACTATTAAAATTCATCTGATTATTAATGATTGATGACTCGGACTATTGATGGTTGATGATGACTGATGATTGATGTTGAGTGATCGATAATTATTGTTAATTGATTGAATTTAATGTTTAATTGTCGGAATAATATTATTTAT
Source organism: Dillenia turbinata (assembly GCA_037126225.1). Classification (NCBI taxonomy): domain Eukaryota; kingdom Viridiplantae; phylum Streptophyta; class Magnoliopsida; order Dilleniales; family Dilleniaceae; genus Dillenia; species Dillenia turbinata. Next base: position 9,825,431 of record JBAMMX010000018.1, on the reverse strand, counting down.
TATCGAATATATTTAATTTTATATTATTGCTATATACTTGTAATATAAAATTTATAAATATAACATTAATAAAAAATTTAATTGCATTGTTAGATGTATTCTACTAAAATTAAATACAGAACTAAATAAAAATATAATCATATATCTAAATTGCGATCGATTTCTATCTAAATTTTTAATATTCCTTATGAATATTTTTCAAGTCGATTATAATATTGATCACGAATAAGTCAAACTAATATTTTTTCCACAACACGACGTTTTAAAATCCGAGTGAATTAATGCCAAATCTTAACCCAAGCAATTTTAGGGTTTTTATACGTATAAGTGTTCTTATGATCGATGTGTTGTATGTTTTCATTTTTTCCAACTTAGAAAATTATAAGAAGAAGAAAGGGGGAATGGTTACCCTCTTTTAACTATCCCTCTAACCCCTTTATTATTTTAAATTTAAAATTTAAAATCAAATGTCCTTATGGACATAACCTCCTTCATCTCCCACCTGCATATAATGAGATTTTATGCCTATCTCATGATCACAACTCATATGATCTTTGATATCATTCCTATGGACTTTCATATGGAGTTGTGTGTCATGTGACTAACGAGTACACCTGCAAGTAAAAACTTTTCAATGCATTGGTTAAGGTGATCGAGAAGCCAACATTAATATATATAACTCATCATACCATAAACTCAATGCATTTCATCTATCAAACAACTTTTCTCATCGAAAGTAATCCCCAAATAATTATTCGATCATGTATTCACTATTATATTCACATTCCAACATGAACAAATATAATAGGTTAACCGGTGAATACAATAACATAGATATAATGTTTATGGGTCTTCCTTTTCTCTATTAGAATCTCTTTGTCTCAATTCAGTTGCTTTTCCAAACATGTCCCGCAGGCCTTTGTTTATCTCGAAAACCATTGATAAACACATTAAAATAGCATATACTGAACCAAGATATTAAGAAACAATCGAAAATAATAAGGGCAGCATATGAGCCCACCATTAGGCTCAGGTTCTAACATAGTGGGGGCAAGGGGATTAATTAAAATATATCATCTCAAAATAATATCGCTCCCACTAACCTCGATCACATATCACACGTGGTATGAATCACGTGCCACGGTGTCAATCCCTCATTTCTCAAAAAGGACATATGTCAGATGTCTTTAACACTGTATATGTATGAATTCAGCTTACACGTAAGATTTACCAGACTTCTCAGAGAGAGTACCTCAGAGACGATATCTCAAGATACAGGTGAATTCTGAGATCTCAACCCTAGATACTTATAGGCTACATGGATTGTGGGTCAATCTATGTTAATCATATACGCTTATGATCTCATTCTGAACACATATCAGGGCGACTTATGTTTTAAGTATGGTTACTCTCAAAACCTTTTACGCTTAGAAACCGTTTCATTTCTGCTCACTTAGAGTTAGAGGTAGTTACTCGTATGAGAGAGTCAATCTCGCCTACCTGATATATCATTTCTTCAAATCATATCTAATCATATGATCATACATAATAAGTACAATAAAAATAAAACAACTCAAAAAATAAATGAATAATACACATATAATTAATAATAATAATAATAAGCATTAAGTCGTTAGTACAGTACATATGAGAATTGTCTAAATTCTATGCAAGCCTAGTGACTCTACATGTTTCATAAAAGAGTCTCTCACAATGGGTTTAGTAAGGGAGTCTGCTAACATATTGTGCATATATATGTACTTTATCGTTACTTCTCCCTTGCTGACGATGTCTCACTGTTGATGATGTCTTTCACATAATTATATCTAGTAACAATGTATTTGGTCTTACTTTGGTACTTAGGGTCCCTTGTGTAGGCAATAATTGCTTGATTATCACAGTATACAATCAATGACCTCCTACTATTTGCCACAACACTTAAATCATTTAGGAATCTCCTAAGTCAAACACTATCATGAACTGTTGTTGAGCATGCAGCAAACTCAGTCTCTATCATGGATAATGATATATAGGTTTGCTTCTTACTATTCCATGATACGACACCATTGTTGAGTAAGAAAATAAAACTTGATGTCGATTTGCGTTCATTCAGATTGCCTCCCTAATCGGTTTCTAAATATCTAACTAAGTGTAAATCATCTCCTTTATAACACAAAGAGAAGTCCATAGTTTCTTTCAAATACCTTAAAATCCTCTTCACTGCTCTCCAGTGACCCCTTCCAAGATTTGATCGGCACCTACTCACCATACCAACTACATAACAAATATCTGGAAGTGTATACAGCATTGTATACATGATGCTACCTACTGCACTAGTGTAAGGGACTCTTTTCATGTTTATTATCTCTTCTTAAGTCTTAGAGCACATCTCAAGATTTGAGCTTTCACCTCTAGCAACAGGAGTATCTATGGGTTTACAATCGTTTATTACGAAACGTTTAAGAATCTTTTTGATGTAAGCCTCTTGTGAAAGAGCTAACATTTTTCTTGAGCAATCCCTCTGGATCTTAACTCCTAGAATAAACTCAGCCTCATCCATATCTTTCTTGTCAAAACTTGATGATAACCATGTTTTAATGGCTATTAGATATTCCTTGTTATTCCCAGCTAATAATATGTTATCTATATATAAAAATAGGATCACAAAAGAATTATCAAAATATTTAACATATACGCTATGATTCTCCTCGGTCTTTACAAAACCATAAGAAATCACATCATCATAAAATCTTAAATATCACTACTTGGATGACTGTTTAAGACCATATATCGACTTCCGAAACCGACAAATCTTATCCTCCTGACCTATAGGGACAAAACCAGATGGTTGTTCCATAAAGATCTCCTCATCCAATTTTCCATTTGGAAAAATAGTCTTAATGTTCATCTGATACAATTCTAAATCTATGTCCGCAACAATAGTTAGAAGTAAACAAATCGAGGTAAATTTAACTACAGGAGAGAAAATCTTCTCATAATCTATGCCCTTTGTTTGTATGTAACCCTTGACTACCAAACAGACCTTATACCTCTTAATCGATCCATCAACTTTTCTCTTGGTTTTAAGAACCCACTTGTTCCCAACAACCTTTCTACCATCAGGTAAATCAACCAAGTCCCAGACCTTGCTGATTTTCATCGAATCCATTTCTTCTTCCATAACCTTTAACCATTTATCCTTTTACAGGACTTACGAGAGCTTTTTGTATTGTCTTAGGTTCCTCATCATTCTCAGGATTCACAATCAGAGTCTCATTCTCAATCGAAAAGTGATGTTTTGGTACGATTTTACAACTACTCCTGTGAGGAAGATTAGATAAAACCTCTTTACCTAGTAATGGATTGCTCCCACTGAGATCAGGATCCCTAACTGGTCCTTGAATCCCCCCATTGGGCTTAATTGAGCTATTGGGTTCAATTGAGCTACTAGGCTCATTCTAACTCAATTAAGCTACTAGATTCATTAAACTCATAAAAGATAAAATTCTTATCAATTTCACCTCTCTTAGGAAAATCTTTCTCAAAGAATGTGACATCACGAAATTCAATTTCTGTAACAGTGTCATCTGTATGCTAACCTATGAACACGTACCCCTTGGAGTGTTCAGAGTATCTAATAAAGATACACTTCTTTCCTCGTGGACCTAATTTGCCATGTGGATACGAGAAATCACAAACATTTGCAGCACATCCCCATGGCCTCAAGTGGCTAAGGTTAGATTGCCTCCCTATCCAAAACTCATATGGGATACTGACTACAGACTTTGATGGAACATGGTTGAGAACATAGGCTGCAGTCAATAATACATTTTCCCAATAGGAGATAGGCAAATTGGCTTATGTTATCATCGATTTCACCATCTCTAACAAAGTTTTATTTCTTCTCTCAATTATTCCATTATGCTGAGAAGTAGTAGAAATAGTTAACTGTCTCATAATATCCTTCTCAAAATAAAGTTCTTTGAACTACTCAAACAGATACTTGCATCCTTAATCGGTTTTGAGAGTCTTCACTCTCAAGTCTAACTGATTCTCAACCTCACTGATGAATCTTTTGAAACACTCTAATGTCTTAGACTTGTACGAGATCAGATAGACGTAACCGAAATACATGTAATCATCAATGAATGTTATAAAATACATAGCTCTATTTCGAGCTTTTATGTTCATTGGACCACAGATATTAGAATGAACCAATTGAATAGAGTCCTACCTCTTGTAGCCCTACCAAAAGTTTTCTTGTGATTTTACTAGTAAGGCAATGTTTACATACGGGCAACTCAACCTCGGTCAGCAGTCCTAAAAGACCATTCACTGTTAATCAGTCTATATGTCCTAATCTAGAATGCCAAACAGTCACATCATTTACACTAAGATTAAATGCAATGGTAGTAAACAAATCATAAGATGTACTATCACTAGAAAACACAGTATCCGGTGTATACAAACCATCATGAACAAATCCAGAACCTAACACAAAACTGTCATAACTAAAAGATACAGAAGTGTTCTTAAAAAATATAACATATCCCAAACGATCTAAACAAAGAATAGAAATCAAATTTCGTTGAATGTCTGGTGTGTAAAGTACATCATGCAGCTAAAAGGTCTTGCCACTTTGCAACTCTAGCTTGCAAGTGCCTATACCCCTCAGATCACAAACGCTCTATTCCCCATGTATATCCTCCTCACATGGGGACTCAATTGACGAAACTCCATAACTGTACTCCTATCACGACCTATATGGTTTGTGATTCTTGAGTCTACAATTCACAAAGGAAAGTAATCAGTTAGCATCATTGTTGAAGAGACATATATCAAACCATAAATAGAAGAAGCATGACATGCCTTCTGCTTGTCACACTCATAAGTGAAATGACCAAGTTTGCCATAAACATTGAACTTCACCTTGGCTTTGTCCAATGGCTTCTTCTTGTATTTTATTCTTTGTTGCTAGGCTTCTTAGATAGCTTCCTCTTGCCTCCCTCTCGGTTCTTCCTATCACACCTCTTCTACTTGCGTTTGTTCCCATGAGAGTCCTTATTCAACTCCGCTATATAAGCATAACTCGAGAGTGGCCTACTGGTCTCCTAACGTTCCTTCTCTAACTCACAATGATGACTCACGTTTGTAAAAGTGCGAATGCTCTCGTCGTGAGTGAGGTACGTCTTCATGATTTCTCATGAATCAGGCAAGGACTGAATCACTCCCAGAACCTGCAGTTTATCTCAAATTGGCTTACCTACATTTCTTAGTGATGTTATTATACTTGACATCTGTGTCAAATGTTGTTTCATAATATGGTCATGTCGCTTCTTATAAGTCAACATCTTTAGTTTAGGAGCTGAACAAGTGCCATAATACTCTTTCAGAGTGAGCCAAGTAGCCTTAGCAGTAGGTACTGCTCATACACGGGTATCAGATCATCATACATGCTGCTAACAAGGATTGCCCTAACTTGGCTGTCCTTTTTGTTCTCTGCACTGTAGGTTTCCTAATCCTGTCTACCCCATGTCGTGGTAGTACCCTCCTCAGAGTCTACCATCTCTATATCAGAACCTCTATAAGATCCTTTTTTTGAGGATGAACTGAATTTTTCGGTATCAAATATCATAATTGTCACCATTCAGCTTATCCCTCTTAACAAGATCAGTTATAACGTTTTTCGATACAACCATAATATCTAATACATTAAAAGAGAGACATTAGTGATTAAATCGATACTTATTCTTCAATATATGAAATTTGTACATTCTCCGAATCAACAAACACAAGATGATTTGAAAATTAATCCAAAATCGAATGAATGGATCAATGGACCCATTCATCACAATCCGAACTTAGGTCTCGCCATTTCGTATTTAGATTCGATGCACAAATACCCACATTAAATAAAATATGCAATTTTATAGGGTTAGGAGTTCCAACTCAACCAACCAGATTCTCACTATGAATTAAATGCATGAAAAATAAGTAATGTAATAAATTTTAAGAAAACTTTATATATAATATGTGAGGCTTGATTGACACCACATCAAACCGTGGTTTAGTGGCTAAGGTTGTTCATGTCTTTATTCCATGCACGGGTTTGTAACCAAATGATGACCGTTTTCTTCATTATATTTTCGCCTCTCTCACGCGGGTTGGGTCGGGCAAGTGGGACCGGTTCAGGCACCCTGGTCGGACCGGATAGACCACCTCACTACATGCTCCTACTCGCGTGTGTGCTCATGCTCCTGTTGGGTTAGGAGTCCTTCTTCTTCACCCAACTGGGTCGACTAGGCCCGATTTTGACCCGATTACAAAAGCTTATTTCTGTACTATTTTTCACCGTGGTTTCAGTTGGGTTTTCAAATCTAACTCCTAAAGATCTTTTTGGGCTCAATTTTGGATGAATCAAGCCACAAATCATGATCAATTTCTTACCCAATTTCTAAAACTCTTCGCCCAAAAAAAATGGCTTTTCGGCATTAGAAAATTCACTGTAATGGTCAAATAAAATTATTTCGAATATGAGAAAATTATTTCCGACCTCAATTTGTCGAAAAAAGTTCATTTTGAGCATGGATCTAAAATTTTTCTCTCTCAGGTCAGTGGCAATTTTTCAAAATTGGGCTCCAAAATCACATCCAAAAATTAAGTAAAAACTATATTCATGATTTACGCATCATAAGCATTCACATGGCATAATCAATTCAAGGAAAATTCATCCTTATGAAAGTTCAAAAATTCTTTTCGAAAAATAAAAATCATGCCCAAAAAATTCAAAATAAATTTGAATAAACCCTACTCATGCTCTAATACCAATGTTGGGTTTATTATACTAAAATTAAATGTGGAAGCAAGTGAAAATAAAATCGTACCTTTAAACTGTGGTTGATTTCCACCCAAATTTTTGATGTTCCTCACGAACCATTTTCAAGTTCATCGTAATATTGATCATGAACAAGTCAAACCAATATTTTTCCCACAACACAACGCTCCAAAATCCAAGTGATTTAATGCCCAATTTTAACCCAAACAATTTTAGGGTTTTCACACACGTAAATGTTGACCGATGTGTTGTATGTTCTCATTTTTTCCAACTTGGAATATTAGCAGAAAGGAGGAGGAATGGTTAACCTCTCTTAACCGCTCCCTCTAATCCCTTTATTATTTAAAATTTAAAATTTAAAATCAAATGCCCTCGTGGGCATAACCTCCTTTATCCATATTATAAAAATAATGAAAATCATATAAATATTTATGATTTTAACAGAAAGGACAATTTTTCAACTATTTCTTTTAAAAAAAATCAAATAATCTAAATATATACCATAATAAGACTAATTTAAATCTTATCTTATAAAAAAAAAGTAGTAAAAAGTAAAAAATGTAGGATGTAAAATTATTTTTAACTATTTAAATTTATTTGTTGCCACTAATCTAAAAATAATAAAGTAATAGAAATATTCAAAAGTAATTTTTGAAAAGTCAAAAACTATTTGCATATTTAATGACTTTTTGACAACTTTTGAATTAACGGTTATGTTGTATGAGTTATTTAAAACATTTTTTTTAATTGTTAAAATGTTCAAATTACCAAAAAAAAAAACAAAAAAACAAAAAATGGCCTCTAAAAGCTGTACCTAGCAACTCCTGAAATGGGGAGGGTTGCTTAGTTATGCAGTGGATTAAGTCTCTCGATCCAGAAACTTGGAATCAAATTTCACATGCAACAAAGTTTGGGATGCTGCCGATAGTTACAGTTTAACTAGCACCTCTCCCTCCCCCTCTCTTTAAAGCTTTCGAATTCAAATTTCCCCATGTATCAAGGGAGAAAAAAAAAAGAAAAAAGAAAAATAGTTTGGGATGAGTGTGCAATGTACGGGAAAGATGATGATGCAAGTGGTTGCTGTTTTGCCCAGTCCTACCAGATGAGGCCCGGAGATTGCTCCAGGACCAAGGATGGAGGGAATTGTATGATCAAGCCAGTCAAGCCAACCCCACAAGCTAGAAGGCCCCCACCATGTGAAAGAGGAGTATGCCAGATGGTTAAGGTTGGGATTTCATTCACCCGCTCCGGAGAGATGGTTATGACTTGAGAATACACCACAAAGCACAACAGCCCCACTTCCCCTCACTCTACAATTTTTCCAGACAATAGGACCTCTATTTTAAACCTGAAATTTGATTAAAAAATTTAACACTTTTACCCATTAGACTAACTATTCATTACTACAACTAAATATCTCTCTTTACACATATATAGAATAATTCACATCTCATTCAGTAGAAACATGTTTGAATTGGGAAGAATAGATTTAGATTTTAAAATGATTCGTAAACCATCATGTTAAAATAGAGAATTCTCACTTTTATATCCCATGCCTTAAATATTAAATTTATTTTTTTTCATTACCAGTATCTGAAGATTTGTTTCGACTATTCTAGTTTTAGTGTCTATGGGGTCATATTTAAGGGATGACTCTTCCATCATAGTTTTTTTTTTTTTTAATTTCTAAGTTTTGAAGTCGAAACTTTATTAAGAGATATAACAAATTATGACCGCCCGTTGGCAAATATTAAATTCATTTATTTGGGACTAAACATTCATGATTCATTGTACTCGGCGATTTGTTACACTAGAGTTAGATGGCCTAATAAACTCTTATCAGTCTTGAGCTCCAGTGTTCAGTGTAACCTTGACCTTTCTCTGAATTAAGCAGGCATATTATTTTGGCAAACCTCGAGAGACCCAAAACCACTTTCTCAGAAGCTTTCCGGGTTTGTTTAGGCTTTCTTGATTGGGCCCATTGGGTGTAGACAAGTGACAGAAGAACCTAAGCATTCTCGTCTAAGTGAAAAAAAACGTACTTCTGTTGGGTGTTTAAAGACGTACTTCTGTTCGAGACCACGATTGTCTTTCCTCGCCATAAACGTAACTTGTATATGCATAGGGACTGCCCTACTAGCAGCAAGCCCATGTAAATTCCACATTAAGCGCCCTGTCTGTACCCTTTCTAGTAAGCTACCACTGGTGTCTAATCAAACAAATCTGATATAAGTGTTGCCTAAGGATTCATCAAAATTCCCTATTAATCACTCAATTAAAGATTAATCAAAATAGCATTTAAATCAAACAACTAAGCCTACTACACCATTGGTATCCAAAGTGGAGATTTAGAAAAGGGTTGATTTCCTCTTTAAAATGTTTACATCAAATTAAAACTATTAAGTCTTGCAAAATCAGAACATCAACTTATATCAAACAAAACAAGCCGGAGCTGTCACTGATGCACAAGTACGAGAAGCTACTTGCATTAAACAAATGATTGTTTTAAAAAAAAAAATTGGTGCTTTAGTTGCCTAGCCAGTGGCCTATGACCTCTCTTCTTAAATCATTGCTTCATTTCTCAATTGTTCATGTTCATGGCTATTGACAATCTATGACGACTCTAAAACTTCCGGAGAAAAATTAAGAATTTGTAGTACTATAGATCATTCAGATATTATATACTCCTCCATCTCGCCCTACAGCTCTATGCAGAAATGGTTATTATTATTATTTTTTGAATAATGATAGAAATCTCAATCACTATTTTTTAAGTATGCACCGGTAAACTTTTGAGTCACGTAGATGAAGCAAGTGACCAAGCTCAAAAACAGTTTAATTCAATTATCAAAAGTTAAGTTCTTTATTTTGTATAGAGATAGAGAGAGAAATAGCTAGCTAAGTTGGGAAAGAAATGCTTCTACCCATAATGATTTAGAATTGAAATGAAACTTTTATAGCATGATTTCTATTTATTCATCATTAATCATATAAAACATTTCAAGCTAAAAGAGTAGGAGAAGAAAAAGAAAAAAGAAAAAGTCATAGACAAAGCTTTGGTGTCATGACAGTTTGCTTGTTTTTTATTAGAGCTATTTGTGTCAATGTTCCCTCGCTAGGGAATAACTGCGAACTTACCTAATATAAGATTTCAAATAATGAAACAGGGTCATTTGTAAATTTGTGTGGTCATGGCCTTCTTCAATTTCGCCCGTGTACTCATGAGAAATTTTCCATAGGATATGAAAATCCAACAGAATGATACTCTGACGTTAGAATGCAGACATAGAAGTTAGAGAAGCTTTCAGGTAAACAAAGACAAAGGAATGGCCTGAAGAGTTGGAGGTTTACCATTGTCTTAAAGCCAGATTAGTATGAGCCCACAACCCTGCAGGGAGCTAACTGGGACTTTCGTGTTAGAGATTTGACAAAATCTTCTTGGCTTAATTTTGTTGAAATCAATGAATTATAGTTTAATTGATACCTTTTTTTTTTTTCTTAAAGATCTTAAATTCGAGAATCTCTATCTTAAAAAAATTATATATTTTATTTGATGGGGTAATATGTCTGGTTCTTTTCATAATCATGAATTCTGATCCCCTCGCCCGTCCCGGAGCCTTGATTGAACCTTGATTGATACACACACACACACACACACCCAATTTTATTTCAAAATTTTCTTGTACCAAAATTTCTTAATTACACTGTGAGAATTTTACTGACTAAACTAACTCTTTGATAAATCCAAACAGACATGACTAAATGAAAATCTCCAAAATTTTTACAAATATGATTCGCGGCTAATGCAAGATTGATGCACTTGCCATTGGCTAGAATTTGGTGGGGCTAGAGCTCCCTCATGAAGCCCTTTAGATTTAGAGACCAGTCAAGTGGTAGAGTTTTTAAATTTTCATCTTTTATTCCCTAATTTAATTTTACTTGATTGAATCTCTTTATATCAAAAAAAAAAAAAAAAAAAAAAGAGCTCCCTCATGAAAACAATGAGAAAAATTGCCAGGTTGTCTGATTTATGATCCCAACTAAGATTAAGACCCAAGTTTAAGGCTAATAGGGCTGGAGAAAAAAGTTCTGTACTTCAAGTCGAACATTTAAGAAAGCAGAAACAAATGGCCTTTAGTAGGAAAGCACAAAACTTTTAATAAATCTTGGACCACAAATCCTTTTTGAACGAAATATGCGCGCATACATTCATATAGACTAAGATACACATATTATGTAGATAATCTTACATATGCTAACAGGTATAATGTTATATTTGTACGAAACTCTTTTGAATTGAGTGATCGAGTACTCTATTTTTTTAATCAGAGATCTCAAGTTTGAATCCTCGGAATGGTGAAAAAGGATTTAGAAAAATCAATCCCTTAATGAGTCTCACAGTACTCAGACCAGATTAATCGGACAAAACCCGAATACTGATCGATAAAAACAAAATAATAATAATAATAATAATAATAATAATAATAATAATAATGTTACATTTGTATTGTGCAGGAGATTTTAAATAATAAATTGAAGAAAAGAAAGAGTATCCAAAAGTTAGTCGTAGGTAAGTTGATTAAAAGGTAATGTTCGAAAAATATCAGCTTTGTCTCTATTTTATCTTATTTTATATATTTTTTAACAAAAGTATAAAAGTATAAAATTTTGCAAGTAGCTAGAATTTAATTTTATTTAAATTTATATTATTTTAATAATTTCTATACTGAAAAATTATAAATAATCCCAACTGAGCTGATTTTAACTTTTTCGAAAAAAGAATTTAGGGAAAGTTAACCCATAACCACTAGGCACTTTTCTCTGTGTTATATACAAAATATGATTTTGTTTGGTGTATATTTTTTGAGATTCTAAAATGCCTTCTTTTTAAATGTGAAATATTCACAATCTCACTGAACACATTTGTAGTACAAAGGACCCAAAACCCCAAATTTGACATGTTGACACACTGTAAGGACCAGTTTGGATGCAATATCTTCTTGCCTGCCATTTAATAGCGTTTGTTTTTGTTTTTTTTTCTTTTTTGAAAATTCTTATATTTTATGTAAAATATTTTTGTCATAGTTAAAGAATACCTTGCATATCATCTTTTCATACATTAGAATTACAAGGTTCTTTTAACATACCGATAACCCATTACAAAATAGAATTACCAAAATAAAGAAAAATATATTTTATAATTTTCAAAAGAAAATACAGTTTTACAAATTATATATATGTGTGCATGAATATATTGCACTATAAGACCCTCTTGTGGAGAGCCAACATGAGCTCAATAACTTGATCAATCGACGGTTAGTTTAATGAGAAGAATATTAAATTTTTTAATCAAAACTTGAGTTTGAATTTTAAAAATAGAGGGTTAGATGGTAGTTCAAACCGGATTAATCTATATACTGTAAGTTAAAAAGAAAAAAAAAAATTGAGCTCAATAACTTGCGCTGTCTGCAGTTGACACAAGCTATCAAAACTTACAAAGCAATTGCAGTCATTTCCGGAAAATTAGCCAAGTTGGGTTTAATCTAGATCATGTATTGCCAAACCTAAACATTTCAAATCTATATTCAAGCTATCACGACGTAAGCAAGATCAAGGTTTTCATTCTTTTCCTTTCACAAGGATGTAGCTTTCGCTTGGAATTGTGGTCTATAAACAAGTGGGTGTGTACCATAATTTAGTACATGCAAACAACTTGTCCTTCCTTGAAAATCCTACTAGATTTTACATATGCAAGAATCCAAAATATTTTTCAAAAATTTTGTTCTTTGCATCGCTTTCATGGATTCTCTTTGATTGAAGACCCTTTGCAGCTGTAATTGTCCCCACAAATTCTATTATGAAAATGGAAATTCTAACCAACATCATTAAAGAAGAGAAAGAATTAATATTAGTGGGTCTATATGCGAATGATTAGGAAATAGATTTTTCTTAAAGTCATCCAATTTTCATATTCAAGGACCAAAAAAAAAAAAAAAAAATGAAATGTCTCATATAGTACTGGCAACGAAACCAATAACTTATTATTGGTATTAGCTAGATTAATCATAAAAATTTTTAAATTACTATGGAGAAATTCTAAAATCAGACTCAACTCCTCCTGTCTATATTAAGATGAATTGATGATGGCTTTGTCCAGTTGAATTTTGCAATAAAAATTAGAAATACAAATGATTAGTTCATCCCTTATAATGAAAATCACAAAGCTAGTCAAATGACAAGATAATTGATGAAATCTAACAAATGAATTCAAAAGTTAAATACCCCACAATTCAAATCAACTATTTAAGCGTGGAAAAATCTTAATTGCCAGTAATTTAGAGAAAAAATTGAATATTGGGTGGAAGGGGGCACATGTCCTAGTCTTCTCCAATTTGTTATTACAGTTTGTCTCAAAGAGTTGCTTTCATTGCAAGCTTGCGTTTCCTTTAATTCAGGCCCTGCAAAACAAGCAATCAGGAGCCCCATCAATGGACTTTGAGCGGCCCCCCATATCATTGGATTAATCAATGCAGAAAGAGAGAAAGGGAGAGAGGGAGAGTGAGAGAGAGGGATCATAATTGAGGGGTCCAACTTCAAATTCGGGTACGCCATGATTGGGGAATTGCTTTGTGATATAACTCGAATACTTTTTAAGATCATAGTTCTGTTTTGAGGGGTCCTCTCCTTTTCTCGTCTCTGATGTGACACATAAGGGACATCTCACGTCCTTTACTTTTACTCATTTCCACCTGTGGACGCGAATATTCAGGTTCCATACCATCGAACTTTTTCTCAAAACTTTCGCCTAAAAAAATTATTAAAGAATGCCTGTAAATCGAAATCAACGATAGAATTAAAATTTATATAATTTTTTTATATTAATAGGATAAAAATAAAATTTAAAAATAAAACTCTCAAATTATAAGATTAAAAATCTAAATTTTTAATTTTAAATTCAATTCTTATTTTCGAGTGCGAAGCAAATATCATATAAGATTTAGATTAAAATCTAAATTTAAAAGTGTAGTTAACTTGAATTTTAAATTATTTAAAAGTAAATTATTTTCTTAATAAAAATCACAATGAAAATAACATTATTACATTAATAACAACTAAGACTAATTTGATTCGATTAATCTATATTTAAAATCATGAATCTTGATGGTATATAACCCGAGAGTCCACAATCATGTGGCCAATAAATCTAAAGCTTTGGGTTGCTAAGTCCATATGACTACAACTACGAAGCCCACAGGAGTTTACAAGTAGTTGAGAGATATCTTGGCTGCTCAACCCCTTGGTCACTTCTTATCTCTCTTCATGTGTATTGCCTGGTGTTGCGTTTCGTGGGGCTTGGCACTAGGAATGGCTGAAATGCCTTTGGAACTTGTACGGCTATGGGGTTTAGGGAGGTTGAGGTAAAAGGGTTAGAGTTCTTCCTTGATACACGGTACCAAAATGCCCTATACACAAGGTAGGCTCGCAAGGGATAGTGGATGGAATAGAGCCGAAGTGGAGAAGGATGGATATGATTTGAACTTGCTTTGATGGATTTGTCAAGAACAAGAACCTAAATATCACGTAAGGTGATATAACCTAAGGAGTTTATGGCCACCTTAAACCCTAAGATAACTCTCTCATGAGGGAGAAGAACTTCTAAATTTCTATTACTCAATTTTCTTACTTACAATGGTAGATAATATCCCTATATATAGGAGATGACTGAAAACTCAAAGGTCCTCTCATTACACATGACATTCACTCACTTTTCTAAAATACTCCTAATAATAAAACACACTTTAAACATACTTAAACATACTAAACAAGTTAAACACACTTAAATACACTAATAATAGACATTCACTCACTATCTTTATTACATTTAATAAGCACTAAGAAGGATAAGATGAATAGTCACTTTGGCACATAAAGCTTGGGTGACTCATGGCTTTTCATGGCTTGCTGCTGCCTATGTGCTAGCGCGCGCTACTCAAGCATTGGTGCGCTTGCCCATGCGTTGGTGTGCACCCATCGAGCCATTGCTCCATTTCTTCAAGCATAGTCTCTTTTTCCTCGAACCATAGGTCTTCTACTTGTATTTCTTCACTTGCTGGCTCATTTGCATAGGATTCCTTGGTCACTTGCTCATGCTCGCGGTGCACTAAGGTTTGGTGACACATTGCATTTCTTGGCATGGTGGATTACATCTCTTCATGAGCTGGTACCTCTTGACATGGGTTGCTTAGTGTCTCTTCGTGCAGTGGCATTGCTTTGCTTGTCAATTGCATGTGCACAGGTGCAAGTTGCTTGTAACATGGTGCATGCGCATGTGCGGACTGCTTGTGTGAGGTGTTGTTACTCGAGCATTGGTTGTCTTTGCTCAAGCACTTTGCTGGTAATTCATTAGCCTTCTCAAATGGTGGCTTTTGCTTGAAGCAAATTAGTGATTCTTCATTGATGGCCTTTGGTATGCCATGCGGAGGAACACATTGGCTCATGTAAACCTCCATCAATTCTTCCCATACGCGCCTCGTGGCTAAGTGCCATGTGTAATCTCGAGCATTTCTGATGGCCTTGTATAGGATTACATCATTCGGCCCTCTTTAAAGATGAACCTTGTCCCCAAGGTTGAAGAACGGATAACCATTGACAATGGTTAAGACGTCTTCCCAAGTTGCTTCCTCTTGATTGAGGCCTTTCCACTTTATGAGTACTTCTTGTCATGAGTGGTCTCCCTTTTGGACTAATCTTGAGTCTAAAACAACTTCAGGCACAAAGATGATGCTGCCATATTTTTCAAGATTTGGAAGGGTGGCTGAAATTTTGGAGGCATCTCCCATATATTCCCTTAGCCAACTTATGTGAAAATTGGGTAGATCTGGATACTTGGAGGAAGATTAAGGCGATATACAAGCTTTCCATACTTGGCTTTGATTTGAAAGGGCCCATAATACTTGGCTTGAAGTTTTATCAACCCTTGCTTGGAATTGCATTTCTTCATCTTGAAGTGATACTTCAAATAGACCCAATCTCCTATTTGGAATTTTATATCTAGGTGGTTCTTGTTGTGCTGCCTTCTCATTCGGTTTTGTGTCCTTTGAAGGTTGGCCTTCAATTGAGAGAGCACATCATCTCTTGTCTTCAATTTGGTGTCAACCAAATCGTTGATTGCTAATCTACTTGTGTAGGATGAAAGACTTGGCTATGGCCTCCCATAGAGGGCTTTGTATGGTGACATTCCAGTTGTTTCATGTTTATTGGTGTTGTACCAATATTCTGCCCATGATAGGTGTTTTTTTCATTTTTTTGGGCATCTAAGGTATTACTCCAAGGTATGATTGGTTGCTTCTGTTTAACCGTCGGTTTGAGGGTGATAGACCAAATTCCTTGAAAGGTGTGTTCCTTGAATGTAGAAGAATTGCTGCCAAAATCCACTCATAAAAATCCTATCTTGGTCTGTGATGATGCTCTTAGGAACTCCATAAAGTTTCATAACATGATCAACATACAACCTTGCAATTGTCTTAGTCGTGAAGGGGTGTGTAAGAGTAACGAAGTGAGTATACTTGGTGAATCTGTCCACAATGACCAAAATTCCATCATATCCATTGCTTGATGGTAATCGTATGATCATGTCCATCTTAACATCTTCCCAAGAGTGCTATGGTATTGGTAGTGGTTGGAGAAGTCATTGTGGCTTGGTTGAGTCTCCTTTAGTCCTTTAACATACTTGGCATGATCGGATGTAATTGAGAACATCCTTCTTTAGACCTTCCCATGTGAATAGTTCGTGTATTCGGGCATAGATTTTGAATACTCTGCTATGACCTCCTTCTTTTGTGTCATGGAAGTGCGAAAGTATCTTTTGCCTTAAGCCATGAATTAAAGGGACATAAACTTTTCTTTTCCATAAGAGCATGCCATTCTTTATTTCATAATGGACTGTTTCAATTTGGCTGGACTCCAATTTCTGAATTATCTCTTTGCTCCAATTGTCCTCTTGAAGGGCTGCCTTGATTTCTTCCCATATTCTCCATTTAGGACTGGATATGGCAATGAGAGGGGCAGTTTGTGGCTGCTTTGTTGATGACTCTTTGTCATAGGTTAACTGAAGTTGAACCTATTTATCACTTTACATGAATTCCATGGTTCTATTACACCAGTTGATTACAACTTTTCTGATAGTTGAGAGCCATTGAACTCCAAGTACTATATCCATACTGATTAGTGGAAGAGAATAAAGATTGGTAGTGATTTCATACCCTTGGATGTCAATCGTGACTCCTCAGTGGATTTTCGGGCATTGCAGCATTTTGCTATTCATGACCTTTACTTCGAAGGGTTCGTTCTTTTCAACCGGTAGGTTGAGTGATTCGGTTACCACGTGGTTGATGTAATTGAGTGAAGATCCGTTGTCTATCAAGAGAATGACTTCTCTTCCTCCGATATGCCTTTGGCCCGCATGGTTTTAGGACCTTCTATCCTAACCATTACATAGATGGAATGTGAGGGTCATCTTCAAAATGTGACTTTACGGTTTGCTTTTCCTCAAGGGACTCTTCCTCACAAGACACCACCTCGTTAAGTGTTTTTTTATCTTCGAGGGTTTAAATCATGAAAATTCAGGCTTATTGCACTTGTGACCCGGTGTGAATTTTTCACCACAAGTGAAACATAAACCTTTTGATCTTCTTGCTTCCATTTCGGTATATGTGAGATGTTTCACTCCTTGAGTTTTGCAGCTTGTCGAGCTTTGCTGGTAAGTTTTAGAAGCTGCGGGTTTTGTAGGGGTTTTCAAACTTGCTATCTCCTTGGGTGGTTGAGACCATGAGAGCCTTCTAACGTCTTGGAGTTAATCGTCTTTGATTTGAACAACTCCCAAGCATGCATTAAGGTCTTTGGCCTATACAATTTTACTTTAGAGGCCAGTTCATGCCTCAATCTGCCTATAAAGGCGTACACTAGGGCTGGCTCGGACCAATCTACCCTTGTAGAAATCTTCTTAAATTCCTTTTGATACTCTCTTAATAAAGAGATTTGTTTCAAGCAGGTGAGAGCTTCATTGTAGTCGACGTAGGATGTTTCACCAAACCTTTGGTTTATCTCTTTGCATAGTTTTCTCCAAGAGAGGGCTTTCCTTTGGATCAATACCTTTCTCGTATCCATTGGTACCAAAGTTGGGCTTCTTCCTTAAAATAGAAACTAACAACTCTTACTTTTTCATACTTGTCCACTAGATAGTATGAGAAGTAAGTTTTCGCCCTTACAATCCAGGTGCTCGGATCTCCTTGAGCAATGTTAGAAATACAAGTTTGGGTTGTCACAGTCGTTATGGTTGAAAGGCTGGATTTTGGTGCATAGTTGGTGCCTCAATTTTACTTTCACTTGGTGATGATGGATTTGTTTCAGCATGTGAAGATGTTGGGGTTAGATGTGGGGCTCGGATTTGAGAGGCTTACTCCTCTTCTCTAATAGGGATTGCTTGATTCCTTGCTAGTTGCCCTTGGCCTGCTGCAAGAATTTCCCTAAGAGTAATATTCATCTCGGCCAGGCTTTACTCTATTTGAGTCAAGCGTTGATCCGTGCTTGCTTGGACTTATTCATGGGCTTCCAAGCATGCTTTTAGTGCCTTAATTCTCTCTTTGAGCCATGGTGACTTATGAGATGATCTTTCAACGTAAATTGGTGGTATGGATAATCTCTCAATAAAAAATGGTGATATGGATGATCTCTCAATGAAAGCACCAAATAATGTTGTATTCTATAGGGCTTGGCACCAGGAATGGTCGAAATGCCTTTGGAACTTGTACGGCTCTAGGGTTTAGGGAGGTTGAGGTAAAAGGGTAGAAGTTCTTCTTTGATACATGGTATCAAAATGTCCTATGCACAAGGTAGGCTTGCAAGGGATAGTGGATGGAATAGAGTTGAAGTGGAGAAGGATGGATAGTATTTGAACTTGTCTTGATGGGTTTATCAAGAACAAAATCCTAAATATCATGCAAGGTGTTGTAACCTAAGGGGTTTATGGCCATCTTAAACCCTAAGATAACTCTCTCACGATGGAGAAGAACTTCTGAATTTCTATTACTCAATTTTCTTGCTTGCAATGGTAGGGAACAACCCTATATATAGGAAAGGGCTGGAAACTCAAAGGTCCTTTCATTACACAAAACATTCACTCACTTTCCTAAAATACTCCTAATAATAAAACATACTTTAAACACGCTTAAACACACTAATAATAGGCATTCACTCACTGCCTTTATTACATTTAATAAGCACTAAGAAGGATAAGATGAATAGTCACTTTGGCACTTAATGTTTGGGTGACTCATGGCCTTTCGTGGCTTGCTATTGCCTACGCGCACTAGCACCGCTACTCAAGTGCTGGTGCATGCTGGCCCATGTGTTGGTGTGCACCCATTGAGCCATTGTTCCATTTCTTTGAGCATAATCTCTTTTTCCTTGAGCCATAGGTCTTCTGCTTGTATTTCTTCACTTGCTGGCTCATTTGCCTAGGATTCCTTGGTCACTTGCTCATGCTCATGGTGTACTAAGTTTTAATGATGCATTGTATTGTCTTTCTCAAGTCTTGGCATGGTGGATTACATCTCTTCATGAGCTGGCGCCTCTTGACATGGGTTGTTTAGTGTCTCTTCGTGTAGTAGAGCTGCTTTGCTTGTCAATTGCATGCGCCCAGGTGCAGGCTGCTCGTAACATGGTGCATGCACATGTGTGGACTGCTCGTGCGAGGTGTTGTTGATCAGGCATTGGTTGTTTTTGCTCAAGCACTTTGCTGGTAATTCATTAGCCTTCTCAAATGGTGGCTTTTGCTCAGAGCAGATTAGTGATTCTTTATTGATGGCCTTTGGCATGCCTTACGGAGGAACACATTGGTTCGTGTGAACCTCCATCAATTCTTCCCATGTGTGCCTTGCGGCTAAGCGCTATGCGTGGTCTCGACCATTTCTTATGGCCTAGAGCAAGATTGCATCACTTGGCCAACCTATCTCGATACATTTTGTTCATTCAACCTCTTGACCTCTCGGTCTTCTAACCTCTTGGTCATTCCAACTCCTTACTGAACTCTCTTGGTACCCACAATCATGGGGGCCCATAAAATATAAATCTCGGTGGCTGCTAAGTCCGTATGACTATAGCGACAAAATCCACATAAGCTTATAGTTTGTCGAGAGATCTCTTGGCAACTCGACCTCTTGATCACTTCTTTATCTCTCTTCATGCACATTGCCCGCCCCTCCTCTCTTGATATGTTTTGTTCATTCAACCTCTCAAAGTCTCGGTCTCCTAACCTTTTGGTCATTCCAACTCCTTACCAAATAGAGTAATCCCCATTACACAATGAGTCTAAACTGTAATTATCCAATAAGGAAGGAAATTTTTAACAACTTTAAACATTCCTTAATCCGATATGAATCTCCCGTGGTCACACCTAATAAGGAAGGAAATCCCTATGGCGACTAAAACCTTTCCTAATCTTCATAACAACTGAAACTTTCCTATATTGGAAAATTTTAAATCTACAAAAAGTTTATAGCAGCGATTCTTGTAATCTCGGAAGAACCCTAGTGATCTCTCTATAAGGAAATTAAGGTTTTTACATCCTCAAACAAAAGACATACCATGCAGACGTACACCATATAAATTGAGCAGAGACTGCCCATGAAAGGTACGTAACGTCCTTAACTCCACACTTATCACATAAACACAACATAGGGTATATCTAGGCTCTTTCAATCTTTCATTCCCTCATTACTCTTTCTAACTTGAGTATCGAAGTTTTCTCTGTCGGAGCCACCTTAGGTTTCCCATTCAAGAAAATCCAATGGTCACATTCGCACCGGATTCTAGTTCAAGTCAAAAGACCAATTTACCTATGGAGATGATTGGCGCCGTCTGTAAGAAATAACTGATTGACCAACCAAGGAAATTCATGCCCTATTTCAATCTCTCTTTCTCTCTCTTTCTCGCTCTCTCTCATCACCATGGCACCAAAAAGAAAGAATAGAGATAATGCCTCCAAAATGACATCCAAGGCAGGAGGACAGACGTCCAACCCCGCAGATCTACTTCTGCTAGCATCCCCAATTATTCAGTTGGATACCTCAATCGCCCACACGTAGTATCGAATAAAACCACCTTCACATGGAGATTTCCCACCTCCTACTACTCAACCTCAAACCTGCCCCGCTCCTCCCCCTATTCCAGCCTCTCACGACTAGATCAACCATTCCCAAATGGAGAAACAGGAGTCCTGGATATAGGGGATGAGTAAACAACTAGAAGAAATCAGTCGCGCCTTCAGACAGAATGTTTCATCATCCTCTTAGAAATCGGATCACTTGACTGCAACCCAAATCTATCGAAGGCCCCGATTTAGTACCTCTATTCACTACTTATCATTGCTGAGTCAATGGTTTGACGTCATTGCTTTGTCGCTTCAATTTTGGATTCTTGCTTATTGTAATAATATCTCGATTTTATATTTTGCTCATCTCTCCTTAACACTTTGATTAATAGCAAAGATTAGGGCCCCCATGCCCATAAACTGCACTTTTATCATGAACTGCCCTCACAGGCCACCACATTTTCTCAGCTCTGTACTGCACATGGGTTCCGTACCTATCCAATTGCCAATATACGTGATATTACTCTCGAGCAGGTGGCTGCCACATTCTCTCGGCTCCGCGCTGCACATGGGTTTCATACCCATCCTATTGCTAACATACGGAATGTAACTTCCAAGCATGTGGCTCCTATATTCTTTCGGCTCTATGTAGCTCATGGGTTTCACACCCATTTTATTGTCAATCTACGGAATGTAACTCCCGAACAGGTGTCTCCCACATTCTCTCGACTCTACATCTCATATGGGTTCTACACCAAACCTCTCAACTTTATGCTGCACATAGGCTTCATACTCGTTCTCTCGATTCAATATCTCATGTCCTTCTCTCTGTTATTCTTTTGATTATTCTTTTAGTCAACTGCCCTATATGGGCATTCTCTTGATTCTAGGTTGCATTGGGAACTCTCTCGGTACCATGCCATATGCGAGCACTAACATTAAAGAAAGATCTAATTCTCATTCTCTCGCCACTACATTTCACAAGTTATATCTCTATCTCAATGCATACCCTCTCAGCTACTACATTGTTACAAATAGCTTAATGGTTGAGATATTCTACTTTCAACATGATCAAAGTACCAGAAGGAAAAAGACAAGTTTAGAAAAA
The DNA here is from genome assembly GCA_037126225.1 of Dillenia turbinata. Taxonomy (NCBI): domain Eukaryota; kingdom Viridiplantae; phylum Streptophyta; class Magnoliopsida; order Dilleniales; family Dilleniaceae; genus Dillenia; species Dillenia turbinata. The sequence continues at coordinate 9,803,339 of JBAMMX010000018.1, read as the reverse complement.
TTTTAGTTTCATTCATTTTGGTGGTTCATACAAAGTTCGGGGGCAACACATATCAAGAAGAGTAAGCTAAAAAAGAAAAGTACAGTTGGAAACAAGAGTCAAGAAAATTGAGGCAGGGGAAAGGAAAGAGTTGTCTACTGAAAAAGTTTAAATTTGGCATGAAAGGTAGCAACACGGGAGCTTCCACTAGCCCATTCACTTAGAACATTACCCTGAGAATCAACAACAAAGCTTAGGTCTGTAGCTTCCAAGCCAGTACTGACGATTGTGACACCCACAAGCCTTGCCTAGCAAAGTGAATCTTTAGCACATCACAACTTCTCAGAAAGTTCCTACTGAAGACGATTATGGCTTTCCGTATCCCTCACAATTTTTTCTTCCAACCTTGCTAGTTTATCTTCTAGGTAAACGTGAGATTTCTCAGCCACCCCAGCTTGGCCTCGCCCTCTCTCAATTCGACCTCCAGTTTTTTGTACTTCCTGAGAGCTATATCACACTATCGCACTATAAGCTCCAGGTTACCTTTTAGAACCTCTATCTCTTTTCTTTATCACTCGAGACAGCATTCATTGTCCTTTCCTCTTCAACTTTCCTCTCTTTTTGGGCCAAAGTGGCTTGGAGCTAAGAAATCTTTTCATCCCTTTGGTCCATTAGATACTCTAGATGCCTTACCACCTGGTCTCGCCTTAATCTCTAGAATTCAGCTAGAGCAGCAACCTACACAGGTTCTATCAAATTACATAACTAGAGTTGAAGCACTAGACTAACAAACACTTTAAAAGAAAAGACTTACTTGAATTGTGAGGGATATTATAATGTTATCGCCTTGCTTCATAGATAGATCATTCAACTCCAACTCAGAGTGATGGTAATCCAATCTATCAACAAACCTCCTCACTCGATGACATCGATGTAGCTAAAATGGTTATTACCACAGCTCATCATTGCGGTCCCCTCCTCCTTCAGATGCTTCCTACGGTTAAAGGATCTAACAAAAATAGGGAAAAAAGGAGCCGTTTGGTTAGGCATAACTCCCTTGACCTTCTGGAAATATAAATGCTCCGAATTGGCATCGGAATGTCTTGCCTCAACCCTCGACTTTCTTCTCTCCTCGCCGACACTTGCAGCTCCCGAGAAAATATCTTCCTTCCCAATACCGAGAGCTCCAGCTTCAGCCCCAGCACCTTCGACACCTTCAACAGCTAAAATCGGTGTCCTAGGCTCCATTACCCTAGTTATCCCTACCTCCTCACTACTATGACTAGGAGCCAGTAGCTTCCTCTGTTTCCCCTTAGAAATCAAAGAGGCAATATGATGTAATTCACTGCCACTTTCTCCCGACACACTTTCTCTCTCCTCAGCTCTCTTCCTACCCTGGGCCCTCATTAGTCTAGTTGTCATCTTCTCTATTAAGATAGGCCTTTCGATCCTCACCTTCTCATTCAACAACAAACCAGCCATCTTCAGCATCTTATCATCAAGGAGTGTGTCCACACGAATAGACCTAACTTTCGACAAGTAGAAATTCCCAATCCAGCATATGAAACCCAAGTGTCGAGAAGGGATTGAAGCCTTCAACGTCACAGTTGGCTCCACAAAAGCTTCCGACAACACGTGTGCTAGTTCTCTCCTCTCAAACACTACAAAAAAGAACTTCTTTATCCAACTCTTGTCTATACGCTCCTCGTAGAAGAATCTCGACCCAGATTTTGGCCTTGTCTATAGACAAAACCAACCCTCGATAAAGCTCCTAGAAGAACACCTTCTCAAACAGAAAATAGAAGAAAGAATTTCAAAATTAAAATCTAGATGACAAAAATTCAAAAGACTAATTATCGGGATCAACAGGGTTAGGAATATGATCCAACCCGTCAAGAACACCCAAGTATGGCATTTTCAGGCTGTACCTAACATACTCCCTGTACATTGGAAAAGAACTCTCGTGTGCCATGCTTGCCCTCTTATCTTAGGTCAACCGTAAATAAAAATCATCTCTTAGAGCCATGGTTTTCACCATTTCATTCAACTCCTCACTCGTCATCATGCTCTTAATTTTGTTAGTCTTCTCCATTTCAGTTATAACTCAAGTCTTCTAAATCCTAAATCCCCAAATTCCTTCTCTCAAAAATGCAAGCTATCAAAAATGTAAGCACCACAATATCTATAACCAATCACAAACATAACGATAAAAAGCGTGTTGGAGAAGATTCACGAAAACTAAAACAGCACGTTCCGCATTTAATACTCTACCTTTGTGCCCTTCCCATTTCACTAAAATACCACAATTTTGCACCTTTTCCATTTCATTATTCTCTACTCCTAATACCACTTCTTCGAAAACAAGATTAAGAGTAGGGGACAAATGATATTATACGATTCAACAGCCTACAATCATGGGGGCCTATAAATATAAAACCCGGGGGCTACTAAGTCTGTATGACTATAGCGACAAAACCTACAAGAGCCTATAGGTTGTTAAGAGACCTCTTGGCCGCTTGACCTCTTGGTCACTTCTTTATCTCTTTTCATGTGCATTGCCCAGCCATCCTTTCCATCTCCTGACCTTTTAGTCATTCTAACTCCTTACCGAACACTCTCGACGCCCATAATCAAAGAGGCCTAAAATTATAAAGTCCAAGGGTGGCTAAGTCCATATAACTACAGCGACGAAGCCTATAGGAGCCTACAGGTTGTCGATTATCCTCTTGGCCGCTCAACCTTTAAGTCACTTCTTTATCTTTCTTCATACACATTGCCCAACCATTCTCTCTCGATACATGTTATTCACTCAAACTCTCAAACTCTTGGTCTCCTAACCTCTTGGTTATTCTAACTCTTTACAAAACACTCTCGGTTACTACGGGAGTAGTTCCCATTACACAATGAGTTTAAGTTGCAATTATCCTTCAAGGAAGGAAATTTTTAATAAGTTTAAATCTTCCTTAATCTGATATGAATCTCCTATGATCACACTTGATAAGGAAGGTGATAGAGCACAGTCCAAAAGCCCATTATCATAAGGTTTGAAATCCTCTGAATCCATGTCCAACAGACAAAACGCGGTGAAACGTGTCGTCCACATGGGATGCACCTCCCAGATGGGTAGACACAGCTTATTCTCTCGGTACTTATCGACCAAATCCTTCTTGGTCGTAGATTGATTGGCCCCAAAAATTCCTTAGTGCTTAGTATTTGGTCAACCCAGAGAAATACTCATCTTTTCATAAGCCACAAAAATAACATTTCATAATTAGAAAGGCAATCTTTAACTCTTATCAATAAGGAAAGCAATCCCTTGACAGCCCAAACTTTCTCAACTAGTAGGATTCCGCCTAGGAATATTTCATGAAGCAACCAAAAATCTCGGCACACTTCAATAAGAAAACTAGGGTTTCAACACCTCAAAGGCACATGACACTCATATGGGTAGCCTGTGTGTGTGTGTGTGTGTGTGTGTGTGTGTGTATGTGTATCAAAGGGTTACTATCTAGGTACGCTCTCTCAATTTACACATAGCACACAAAGACGTTACAAAACTCTCTTTCACTCTATTTCTATTTTATAAAATCTCTCTCTAATTTGAATATCAAAATCTCCCCCACTAGAGCATCTTATGGCTGTTTTTAGATGGTCTTATCGATCAAGATCATTCAACAGACAATCACCATGTTCGAGTCAATAAAACCATTATTTGTGGAGTAAAACCTACCTCTAACGGATTAACGTCATCTATGGTAATATACTAGAAAGAGACTTATTCCCCATTGTGTTCTGCTGAAGACTATGTCTCCTAAGAGAAAAGCCAGAATCGCATCCAGAGCCTCATCCACGATAGAAGGGCACACTGCCGCCCCGACAGACACCGTCCAACTTGTAACACCAAACATCTATGATAAAAAGGCTTGAATCTAGGCTACAAGACATAAATAAACAATTGGAGGAGTTTAGTCGCATCCTCAGACTAGAAGCACAATTCTCCTCCCACGGATAGGGTCACATATGCCCATGAAGGCTCAAGTCTTGAGAGCACTGAGAACCATCGATAACTTCCCGATATGACCTTAATGATCTAAGGAAACAGGTCAAAGAACTCATGGGAAATGAACTTACATGTGCTAACACGTAAAGAGATGAACTCGCTCAACACGCTACTGATCTCTCACCATTGACTCCAAGGTTTCCATAGAGCCGATGCCTTGTGACATGATTCTCCCTTTTATGGAGAGGCATGATGGCACTACCGAGCCCTGTGACCATGTGGCTCTCTTTGTAACTGTGATAATCTTAAAAGACATGTCATATGTGGGTATGTGCAAGCACTTTCCTATAATGCACTAACATGGTTTAATTCGTTTCCTCCTTTTAGCATCAAAAGTTTCTCTCAACTTTGGCAACAGTTTGAGACCTACTTTGTGATTAGCAAAGGGCTTTAAGAAAGTCCACATCCCTCCTCTCTTTTCAACAAAGGGATGATGAACTGTTGAGGGATTTTCTCAACAAATCTAAACTGAGATAATAAAGGTCTCAGGTTTAAACCATTCCATCGCATTGGTACTCACAAGGTTATGGCCGTCAGGAATGAAAACATCCATTATGAAGAATCCCCATCCACCATCCAGGATCTCTATGCTCATATAGAAAAGTACATTGTTGCAGAGGATCTGAAGTATTCAAAAAATGGCATAATTGATTAGCTCGGAATGAACACAATCGATTACCCTGACAGTCCTTATCTAAGAGGGCCCAGTAACAACCCCCACAACAATGAAATTTTACCATCTGAACGAGGCACCAAGTTAAGTTCTGCTTCAAATCTGGAATAAGCTCTATGTCAAGTGGCCTTCTTGCTCCATAGAAGACTATTCAAAAAAGGACAAGACCCGATACTACCACTTCCATTAGGATTACGGCCATCTGACAGACGAATGTATGAAGATAAAGGATGAACTCAAGTTCCTTGCTCGAAGTGGTCAGCTTTAAAGGTTTATAAGCATAGAGAAAGGAGGTCTTCCTTCTCAAGGTCCACATGCTACGAGATGTGAAAACGAACAAGATAAGCAACCAGTTCTAGGGGGTGCACATAATCGACCAGATGGGGTAATTCTTCAGGTGCAAAATGAATACGATCCTTCGGATCCTTACCTTCTGACTTATGTCTTAATGGTACTACATCAACACAATCGAAAGTATACACAATGGAATGAGATCGGGCAAATAGTAGCCTCAATTTTTTAAAAGACCGAGCTATCCGAATCAACATTCAAAGAGGTCCTTGCCACCCGTGTTGAGAATCTGCCTAAGAAAAAAAGAACTATGATCGGCTTCAATGATGATGATTTGGTAGGAGTCAATCTGGACCAACAAGATTCTCTCGTTATTACCGCAAAGATCGAACAATATGAAGTGAGGATAATCTTTTGTGGATCAAGGGGCTGGTTGCAACCACCTTGATCGGAATGCTTTCCAACAAATGAGCTTCACTCTAATGCACCTATAACCTCACGCAGGGTCAATCAAAGGACTCTCGAGTAAATGGATATACGTTGAAAGCACCATTTCACTCCCTGTCACCCTTGGGAATCTGTCTGATCATGCAAGGGCTATAATAGTGTTCGACATGGTCAAGTTGTCCTCACTCTACAATGTCATCCTAAGTTGGCCCGGCTTAAACACCTTGGAGACACTACAGAGCACATAGCATATAAAGGTCAAGTTTAGGACCTCTGTCGACATTGGAATACTGTCCTACGATTCAGAATCCCCGACACTTCCTCTTAAGTAATCTCAAGTCTCTCCTCACTATATTTATGACCCTAGGTTACTCACTAGATACTTCATAACAACTATTCTTATTATTTGTTTTGATTGCATTATGGTTACCATTCTTGCGATACTTGGCTTTATTATTATCCTTCTGCAATAAATTGATCGTACTGAACACATGTGGTTTCTCTCACTCTCTCTCTCTCTCTCTAACAAATGAATATGCTGTTAATAAGAGATGTATCTCCTGATGGACAGATACGACACACTCTCTCGATCAAACAAACGTGTCATCAATAAGAGATGTATCTCCTCGATGGGGAAGTATGGCCTACTCTCTTAATTGAACATATGTGCCGTCAATGAGGGATGTATTTCCCCGATTGGTAGGCACTACCCACTCTCTCGACCGATTGAATGTGCCGTCAATGAGGGATGCATCTCCCCAATAGGTAGATACGACCCACTCTCTTGACCGAACGAACGTTCCATTAATGAGGGATATATCTCGTCTATGGGTTGGCATGGTCCACTCTCTCGACTGAATGAACATGCTGTCAACAAGGGATGTATCTCCCTAATGGATAGGTGCAGCCCATTCTTGTGATTGTACGTAATGGAACATGTTACCAATACAATGATCTAAACATTTTCTAATGGTTTACTGATAAAACTAGTGCAAATTTTTATTAATCAAAGTGTTGAGATATACAAACGAAGAGAAAACAAAAGAGAACATATAGTCGACAAGGAAAAAACTAAAGCTTAATGAAAAGAAAACAGAAGATTGCGATCGAGGAGAAGTAAGAGATGGAAGAGCTTTGGACTCCAAGTTGGCTTGGGATGCATCGACAACAACGTTCTCGTCCACTGCTTCAAGAGGAGTCTCACCTGTAGGAACGAGTACAAGTTTAAAATTTGGCGCTTCAAGGCCGACATTCTCGCCATTCGGGGGTATAACATCTGTCAGCCTTGCCTGACGGATGATCTTCATAGTGCACTATAGCCTCTCGGGCAGCCTACGTCGAGCACATGTATGCTAATTGATAGTCTTTATGATAATCCCTCCCAGTTCGACTCTCTTTTGCTCAGTGGCCTGAAGGGACTGCCCGTGCAGTTTAGCCAGCTTCTTCGTAGCCTATAGACGTGCCTCATACACCCTAATCTCTGCTTTCAGTTCTTCACACCTCTTGGAGACCACTTTACACCGCTGGAGTGCCATGTTCAAGTCAGTTTTTAGATGTTTTATCTCTTTATTTTTGGCATTCTAAATGGCTACTGATGCTTTTTCCTCCTCAATCTCCTTCTCCCTCTATGGAAAAGCATTGCAACCGAGAAACCTCAATGCCCATCCGGTTTGCTTGGTGCTTCAAAAGATCAATCGTTTGTCCTCTCCTCAGCCTTTGAAACTCTACTAAAATAATGGTCAACACAAAACTAAAAAGGTCATATATGAGAACCAAAAGTACAAACAAATTACCTCCTGATGTAATCATACCATAAGCCCAGAGGACATAATGGTCTCGTCGCCCTACTTGAGGGATAGCTTATTCAACTCCAGCTCTAAACGATAGAAATCCACCTGATCAATGATCCTCTTAGCATCACTGCTATCTTCATAGCTGTGTTGGCGATCACCTTCACTAATCACCACGGTACCCCTTTCCCTCTGTTCTTTGTAATCGTCATAGGACCAAACAGGAGTGACGAGGGGAAGAGCATTCCCCCCAAGCACTCTTTGCTTGCCCTTATTAGGCATCAAATGAACAAAAGAAGATGATCCACATCGGGCTCCCTGGTCAACCCAAGAGGGATACCTTCAGGGTCTCCAGTGGCTTGTCCCTCTACCTCCTCTCTTTCTTCTTCTGGGTCTTTAGGGACACGACCCTCAACCTCTCCTTTCCTTCTTCCTCTCTTTTTTGCCCTCGCACTGTCTGCCTCCAGGCTTTCTAGTCCCTCCGCTAGAACTTTTATATCTCCTCGAACCTCAGGCCTCCACAGTCCTCAACGCACCCGGGGAGCCCTATCCCCTATTCTCTCTCACAGCCTCACCAGATAGTTCGATAGCTAAACTCTTCTATTCTTCCATACTAGAGATGAGATGGGAACAACATTGGTGCAAGTGTCAGACATGCTCTCCACTTTCGCCACCTCCCTCTTCGACCCAGGCCTCATCTACATTTCGATAGTTACCTCCTCAAGGTCTTCTTCCTCCAGACAAGTGAGAACATCCATAAGGTTTTTTTTTCTTTTTCTCTATTAAGAGGGGTCTCTCGATCTTTCTCTTCTCCCTCAACAGTAAACCCGCTAGTGCTAACATTTTGTTGTCTAAAAGGGCTCAACCCAAATATATTGATCCTTGGTCTTACAAAAACCACTAACTAAATGGATGAATTATGAATGGCAAGAAGATTGAGAGGCCCTTAATCCAAGAAGTGGTTCCTCAACAGCCCCCAGTAACGTGGGCATCAAATCTTTATCCAAGAACTCCATAAAGAAGTACTTGTACATTCAACTCTTGTCGATAGTTTCCTTGTACAAGAACTTCCAATTAGATTCCAACATGATTTGTAGGTAAAACCACCTTTTTTGTGGGACCCCGCAAGTGTACCTCTTGAGAGAGACTCAAAAGACAAGATTTCAAAGTCTAGGCAAAGCGGCAAAAACTCATCAATGACATCACAAATACCTCCAAGCGCTAAGTAATGGGGATCAACATCGTCGAGAATATGTTCCAATGGAGCAAAACACAAGTGATAGAGCCTGTATACGGCACCTTCAAGCCATATTTGACATACTGTTTGTATATCGAAACACGACCCTCTGGTGCCTTGATAGCCCTATCTTCATCAGTAGCCGACCAAGGGATATAATCGTCCCCTAACAGCATGTCATTCTGGATGTTGGGTAATTCGTCCTCCATCATGGTACTCCTAATGTCATTGATGCCCCGATGAGCTTAAGACGATGAGACCCTAGCCATTTCTAACTTGTTTTTTCTCTGAGTATTGTTCTCAAATTTCAAAGAGCCTAACTTATGAGTTAACTCTTTAAGCAAAAGTTAACTGTAAAAAAAAAACACAATAGTGTGTAAGCCAATGAAGCGTCACTCCTTATAAAGTGTATTGGAGATGATTCGTGGGAATCGAAGTGGTATGTGCCACATTATAATGTCCCGCAATGTTGTCCTTTCGAATATTTCTCCATTTAATGCCACTCCTAAAGCTTTTCTTACGGAATGACATCAGGAGTGAAGGGTAAGTGATGGAACACAGTCCAAAAGCCCATTATCATAAAGTTTGAAATCCTCTAAGTCCATAGTCCAATAAACAAAATGTATTGAAACGTGTCGTTTAAATGGGATGCACCTCCCAGATGGGTAGGCACGGCCCGCCCTCTCGATACTCATTGATCAAATCCTTCTCCGTAGTAAGCTGATTGGCCCCAAAACTTCCTCAGTACTCATATTTGGTTAACCTGAAGAAATATTCGTCTTTCCATAAGCCATGGAAATAGCATTTTATAATTAGAAAGGCAATCTTTAACTCTTATCGACAAGGAAGGCAATTCCTTGACAGCCCAAACTTTCCTGATTAGTAGGATTCCAAATCTCCTAGAAATCTTTTATTAAGCAACCAATAAACTTGGGACATTTCGATAAGAAAATTAGGGTTTCAATACTCCAGATGCACACGAGACTCATACAGGTATCCTATATATATATACATATCAAAGGATTACTGTCCAGGTATGCTCTATCAACTCATACATAGCACCAAAGGCATTACAAAGTTCTCTTTTATTCTGTTACTACTTTCGAAAACCACTCTTTGAGTTGAGTGTCAGAATCTCCACTCTGGAGTACCCTGCGGTGGTTTTTTTAGGTTTGCGGTGGTATTTTTAGGTCTCATCGATCATGATCGTTTAATGGGTAGTCCCTTTATTCGAGTCAGTAGAATCATTATCTGTGCAATAAAACCTACTTCCAATAGAAGAAAATCTGTGTGGTAATTAAAACTTTTCCTAATCTTCACAATAACTGAAACTTTCCTACTCAGAAGACTCCGAATTTATATAAAATCTATGATAGCAATTCTGTAATTTTAAAGGATCTCAGCAATCTCTCCATAAGAAAATTAGGTTTTCTACACCCTTAAACAAAAAGACTTACCATGTGGACGTACACCATATATATAAACAAAAGCAACCAATAAAAGGTACACATACCCTTAACTCCACACTTATCATATAGAGATAACATGGAAAATTTCCAAACTCTCTCAATTTTTTATTTTTTCATTATTTTTTTTAATTTGAGTATCGAAATTTTTTCTGTTAAAATCATCTCTAATGGATTTTTATAGATTTTTCATTTAAGAAGATTTGATAGTCACGTTCATACTAATTCTAATTCAAGTTAGAAGAGTAATTTAATTGTAGAGTCAAGCGAGGAGACTAATTTACCTGCGCAATCAAAATCGAATTCAACAAATCTATACCTAGATAGGGGTGCAAGAAAAAGCTTGACAAAAATTTTTTGCATAATAGCAAATGTCAAAACAAAGCGCTTGTTTTGTATTATCCCTGGCTCCCACCTTGCCGTTTGGCACTGTTTGCAACGGATTTGTACTTTACGGTGGATCCAAAATATGACCAACCACAGTGGAAAGAGAGAGAGAGAGAGAGAGAGCGCGAAGTCCAAGGAAGCACACGAACAACCAATATTGCGGGCAAAACCACTGGATGTTTTGGTTTTGGGAAAACCATTTCTCATTTTTGTGTCGGGTAGAACGGAAGATGCGCCTGTGGTTTTTCAGATGAATCCAACATCATACACATTGTCACTACTCTCGCTGTCTTGTCACTACCAAAAAAACTAATATTTCTCACTTTCATACATTTATCATGTTCATGTATTATGCTTTTCTGCCATCACACTTAATTATGCCATAAAATGTTAATCTTTTTTATTCAAAATTTAAGTTTAAATTATTTTATCGATAACAAATAATGAAAATCTCTTTTGCAAAATTTGCATTCTAGTAGTTTGATAGAGGTGTCACCCCCTTTTCCCTAATGAAAAAAAAATAAAAAATACCCCTTTTGATTTTTTTTTTTTGTTCTTTTTTTTTCGGTCAATCATCATGCTACGAAGAAAGGGTGGACAATAGCCATGTAAATAAAGTGGTTCATAATGAAATTGCTACAGTGGCTTGGGGTCAATCATCTAGAAGGAATGGAATTTTATAGGATCGGATCAAAAGGTGTCAACAACTAATTCTATATTATAGGCTATTAGCTTTTTTTTTATAATAAGATTAAAATTTTGAATCACAAAATCGAAGGGGGAAGAACGATGTAACTAAAGTGTCCGTTGGGACATTGCTAGCTCTTTCTTTGGATAATGGTTGTCACCTCAGTCCAAGGAAGCAGTTAATGTGATCAGATTTTTCAGCAACTCTAGAAAAATAGCAGAAACCACCTTTGGGTTAGATGAAAGAAAACATTGATCCGATTATATCCAATAAATCTAATAGAGTGTGTTGCAAGCTGTGCAAAGTCAATGCAGGGTCTCATCTGTCCTCCACTAGTAGAAGTGTTGAGTTTTAGTGAAGCCTTGACATGGATTAAAATCTCCGATGTATCAAATATTATTTTTGAATTGGATGCTTTTCCTTATTGTTGAGGCCATGCAAAACCAGAAAGTTAGATTATTCTTATTTTGATATGGTAATCGATGAGAAATGATCCAAATTATAATCGGAGCGGTATCCGGATGCCCGAAAGAGGCACCCATGATCACGAAGATCCCAACTCTTCCAAACAACGGACAACTGATCTAGGTAGAGCGATCGGTCTGCAAGCACATTCAGTAAAACCAAAAAGCTATCCCCTTTATTCAATCACCAAATACTAAAGGAACTAAGTATTTCGACTTTTGAATGATAATCCTCAATCGAATGTCATTTTGATTAAGATTTCTATTTTAGTACGAAACGCATCTCTTGAATAAGAAAAAAGAATCTTGAGAATCAAATCGATAAGGGAAAGAATCCCTTCATATAATCGAACTTTCTAAATGATAACGATTTCAAATCTCTGACATTTGAAACTCGAAATCTTCGGATCTCTTCGTAAGAAAACTAAAATTGTAACACCCCGAATACACGTCTCCTGCGGTACTTCATATAAGAACCTTCAAGATATCGGGCCAGGTAAGTTCTCTGGACTTAACACAAAACACAAAAAATCAAAGGGAGATCCATCCTCCCTTTCTCTCTATCTATTTATCCTTTCGAAAATTGCTCTTTTTGATTTGAGCATCAACGATTCCCCTCCGGAGCATCCTCTGAAGGTCTTTTGCAGCTTTTAAGCTTCTTCATTGAGCACACGTTCAAGTCACAAGGAGCCGAATCTATAGAGGCAAGACTCACTTCCACTAGATTGGCACCATCCGTGAGAAACTAAACTAATCATCAATCTTTCTTACAAACTTTCTGTCACTAAATAAAGCATGACTACAGTAAAAAAAAAAAAAAAGGCCAATCATCGGATTCGATAACGATAATCTGATCGGAGTTGACCCTAGTTGCAATGATCATCTAGTTATTACTATCGAGATAGAGTCTCATACAATAAAGAGGGTCCTCGTCGACCAAGACGCGGATTGTGACATCCTTATTTGAAATGCTTTTCATCAAATGGGCTTTAATCCCTCACACCTTCAGCCCCCAACCGGATCCCAGAAGAGATTTTCTAATGAATGCAGTTATCCAGAGGGAACCATCCCCCTCACTGTGACTTTAGAGACTTCCCCTAGCCACGCAACTATCAAGGCCACCTTCCATGTGGTGAAACTATTCTCACCGTATAACACCATCCTTGACCACCCAAGTCTAGACGAACTGGAAGTACTACATAGTACTAGACATATGAAGATGAAGTTTAGAACATCAGAAGGGATTGCTACTATCCGCAATAATCCTGATCCCTATGCCCTCTTTGCTGACAGAGACGGGCAGGAGAACCTTGAAATCGACATCATAGAGCTCAGAGGCGACATTAAACCAACGAACAAACCAAAACCAAGAGAAGAGGTGATTGAAATCCCTCTAACTATGATCCCAATCAAATTGTTCGGATTAAGGCTGGTTTATCTGCACCCCTACGAGAAGCTATTATCAACTGCATACAATGGCAATCCAAAGTTTTCGCCACTCCAAAGTTTTCGCTTGGTCTCCCAAAGACATGTCTGGCATCGATCCATCAGTTATCATTCACAAATTAACCGTAAACTCTGGCTATAAACCAGTCAAACAGAAGAAGAGGGTGTTCGGTATCGAACGCCAGCGAGCCATTCAAGAAGAGGTCCAAAAGCTATTGATTGTCGAGTTCATCCGTGAAGTCAAGTATCCCGAATGGCTAGCTAATGTGGTCCTAGTGAAGAAAACCAACTGTAAGTAGAGGATGTGCGTAGACATCACGGATCTCAACAAAGCATGTCCAAAAGATAGTTACTCTCTTTCGAATATTGATAAATTGGTGGACAATTCTTCAGGCTACCAACTCAAGTTTTATGGATGCTTACTCAGGGTATAATCAGATACAAATGGCACCTAAAGACGAAAAGAAGATGAGTTTCATCACTGAGTTCGGTACATACTGTTACCGAGTTATGTTTTTCGGTCTAAAGAATGCAGAGACGACCTTTCAACAGTTGGTTAATGAAATCTTTAAAAATCAGCTTAGCCGAAACGTAAAAACATACGGACATACTCGTATAAAGCACCAATGTTGAAACTCATGTAGCTGATCTTGAGGAGACCTTTCAAATGCTCGAACACTATAATATGCAACTGAATCTTGCTAAGCGTACTTTTGGTATCGCGTGGGGCAAATTCTTGGACTTTATGATCACCAATCGCGGGATTGAGGCAAATCCAAAAAAAATACAGACTATTTTGGATATGTTGCTACCTCAAACATTGAAGGAGGTGCAGCACTTTACCGATCAAATAGTGGCTCTAAACCGATTCATGTCAAAGTTCAGGAAAAAGTACAAACCTATTTTCGATACTCTAAAGAGATCCCAACGATTTATATGGACAACTGAATGCCAAACGGCCTTCGAACAGCTTAAAGAGCATATTATGACTCCTCCGCTTCTCTCCCGACTGATTCTTGATGAGAAACTTTACCTTTATCTTTCTATTTTTAATCGAGCACTTTGCCCTGTCCTCATAAAACATTACTCAAATGTTCAGAAGTCGGTCTATTACATAAGTCGGATACTCAAAGAGGCCGAAATCAATTATCGACTGATAGAGAAGAGAGTATACGCGCTTGTCATTTTGGCCAGACGACTTCAGCCATACTTTCGACCCATACCATTATGATGCTTACCGACCAACCGTTGAAGCAAATCTTCCAGAAGAGAGACACCTTTGGTCATTTAATCAAATTGAGTGTTGAATTGGATGAATTTGACATCTAATATCAGTCTCGGCCTGCAATCAAAGGCCAAGTTTTGGCTGACTTCATTCTCGAATGCACCCTCCTTGTTGCAACTGAACCCGAGTTCATCGATAATCCAAATAAGTGGTCATTGCCCGACTGGACCATACATGTTGATGGATCCTCAAATTTTTTGGGGTAGTGGCACTGAGCTCATACTGATAGGTCCGGACAACTTCAAAGTGGAATACGCTATCCGGTTCAAATTCAAAGCCACCAACAATCAAGTGGAGTATGAAACCTTGTTGATAGGACTCCGAATCACAACCAATATGGGAGCCCAAAGTGTTCGGGTATTCACCGATAGCCAACTGATAGTCAAGTAGATTAAAGGAGTCTACGAGACTAAAGATCCGACCATGACCAAATATTTAAGTAAATTACGCGAGACGATAGCAAGACTAGACAAGGTCGATATTCAACAAATGTCCTGTTCAGAAAACGCGTGAGCCGATATACTCTCTAAATTGGCCAGTTCGAATTTAATTACTTCTAGCTGAATAGTCTATATCAAAAGTTTGTTGTACGCCAGTATTGATGAGCCTGAAAGGGTCCTAGTAACGATTAACCTCTTAGTTGGAAAGACCCAATCGAAGCACGATTTGCTGCTAGAGGCATCTAAACTAAAGCGAAAAGCCGCCCATTATGCAATCATCGATGGAAGACTGTACCGAAAGTCTTTTAATCATCCATACTTGAGATGCCTGACCCCGGAAAAGGGAAACTATGTTTTTTGGGAGATCCATAAAGGGATATACGGTAGCTACCTAGGGGATCGAAGCCTAGTCCGTAAAGTCTTGCGACAAGTGTTCTACTGGCCAACCATGAAAATCGATTCGAATGATTATATCAAAATGTGCGATAAGTGCCAATAATTCTCTTCGATCTCGCGACTACCCGCCATCAAGCTCAGTCCCATAACGAACCCATAGTCGTTTGCCCAATGGGAAATGGACATCCTCGGACTGCTCCCACCAACTACTGGATAAAGAAAATTTCTCATAGTGGCTATCAATTATTTCACTAAGTGAGTAGAGGCCGAACCTCTAGCCTAGATAACTGTGACTAAGGCTAAATCATTCGTATGGACTCACATAATCATTCGGTTTGGCATACCTTACGTCCCTATCATGGATAATGAAAAATAGTTTGACAATACTAACTTTTGAGAGTTCTATACAAAACTAGAGAGATAGACCACCGATTCTCATCGGTCACTCATTCACAAACCAACAAACTTGCGGAGATAATCAACAGGATGATCCTTCAGGGGTTAAAGACCATACTAGATGAGGCTAAAGGATGATGGGTAGATGAGCTCTATGGTATCTTCTGGTCGTATCGCACACACCCCGAAGAGCAACTGGAGAGACTCCATTTAGTCTAACATACGGAAGTGAGTCTGTTATATCAATGGAAATTGGGATCCACTCACTTTGGGTAGCCCAGTATGACTCCGAATAGAAAGAATTTGCCTTACGTGAATGCCTAGATCTACTCCCCGAGCTACGGAAATTCGCATCCACTCGAATGGCCGTAATCAGTAACAAATGACGCAGTACTACAACTAAAGAGTCAGGAGTCAAACATTTAAACTAGATAATCTGGTGCTAAGGAAGGTAGAAGTTACCGGCTAACTCTTGCCCGGGGCAAGCTAGCCTCTAATTGGGAAGATTTTTATCAGATACGCTCTGAATTTCACCCGGGAGCTTTTTGCCTCAATAATCTAGACGAATCGGCCATACCCAATACCTGAAATGCGGAGAACCTATGGATCTACTATCAATAAGTCATGGCGTTCTTTGTCAACAGAGGTACTTTCTATCGGGTAAGCTCTTCGCGCTTTTTCCTTTCGATAGTCCCATCGACTGATTTTTGGCATTTTTATTCTTATCAGTTGTCACCTACCAAAGGATTTATCTTCCCGAACGAGACCTAGTCACCCTATCCTACGGAAGGGATTTATCTTCCCGAATGGGGCCTAGTTACCCTGTCTTACCGAAGGGATCCATCTCCCCAAACGGACCCTAGTCACCCTGTCCTATCGAAGGGATTTATCTCCCTGAATGGGCCTTAGTCGTCCTGTCCTATTGAAGGGGTAAATCTCTCTGAATGCGTCTCAATCGCTCCGTCCTAATGGAAGAATCTAAATTGTTTGAGTGGACCTTGGTTATCCCGTCTACCAAAAAAGTTTGTATCATAAGTTAAGTTCATATCAATGAATAGACAGAACATATTCCTATCAACCCGAAGAGTGTGAGTACGACACCCAGTGTCATTCACACAAATGGATCGATCACATAAGTAGCTTGACATGCAAAAGAAATTCCGACAGACACAATAGATGACAAGTAAGTGAAGTAAATCTCTTTTATTTCCATACGACGAATACACGTTCGATTATATGAGTAATTACACTTCAAAAGTCCCTCATTCGGATTGATTACATCAAAAGAAATATATAAATGGCTATATCATCTCAATCGCTTGACAACACTGGAAAGTAGAAAAAGGTAAGCAAAGGAACAATAAAAAATAATCTGCAGCCTCATTGACACAATAGAACTATCGAAAGAGGGGACAAACCGATCAGGAAGGGATTCTAAGGATGCATCAGGATATCATCAAACTTTCTGGCACCACCTAACTCCCTATACACAACCGGTACATCTTGCTACCCAACTCAGAAGGAGACTCTTTTCTTGAATTCCAGTTAGGGACCCCAACGGGAACCTTGACAGAGCCCATCGTGACTTTCAAACACCAAATGACATGATGAGCCCTCATACCAACAGTCTATGTTCTTGACGAAACCTCATACCAACAAAAGCAATTCACGCTACCGAGTTTTGCAATGCTGGAGCACCTTCCGAAGACCCCTCATGGAAGACAACTCTCACTAGAAGAAAACCCTCAGGCATGAAAAAACTCACTAAAGTAATACGAGGTCCCACAGTCTCTATTTATAAACACGAAGAAATCTCTTCAAATCTTTAAGTAATTGAAATGTTTCTATAAAAAGCGTACGAATTAAGTGAAAAAAATTCATATCCCCTCGCCTTCCTGCGCCACATTAATTTCGATTTAAATCAAGTGGAAGGCGGAACATATAACCACTAGTGGAAGATGGAATAGTTGAAAAAAAGGGAGACTTATATCCTATCCATTTTAATTTCATGCTAGTTGCAGACAATTCGCATGATCTCAATTGACACATGTCGCAGGCTTCTATGTCCGTCTAATTTCTAGAGAAGAGAACTTTACTCATAGCGCCTCTCCCACAAATCAACACCATGAGTCGGGGGGTAAATGATGAAACATGATCTAAACCACAATCGGAGCAGTGACTGGATACCCAAAAGAGGCACCCATGATCAAGAAGGTCCCAACTCTTCCAAACAATAGACATATTGATTTGGGCAGTGCGACTAATCTGCAAGCACATTCAGTGAGATCGAACTGTTATCACCTTTATTTTGACCACCGAATACTAAAGAAACTAATTATTTCGACTTCTGAATGGTAATCCTCAACCGAATCTCACTTTGACTAAATTTCCTATTTTAGTACGAAATGTATCTCTTGGATAAGGAAGAAGACTCTTGAGAATCTAATCGATATGGGAAAAAATCATCCCGTATAATCAAACTTCCTAAATGATAACGATTTTAAATCTCTGATATTTGAAACTCGAAATTTTCAGATCTCCTCGTAAGGAAACTAATGTTATAATACCCCGAATACACACGTCTCCTGTGCCGCTTCATATAAGAACCTTCAAGACATCGGATCAGGTAAGTCCTCTGGACTTAACACAAGACACACAAAAAATCACAGGGAGTTCATCCTTCCTTTCTCTCTATCTGTTTATCCTTTCAAAAATCGTTCTTTCTTACTTGAATATCGGAGTCTTCCCCATCCGAGTACTCTTCAGCAGTTTTTTATAGATTTTAAGTCTCTTCATTGAGTATATGTTCTAGTCACAAAGAGTCGTATCTATAAAGTTAATATTCACCTCCAATAGTAATTGAGGACTGTTACTCTCTTATTTGAAATATAACCAATTGTAAGGTCCTTCTTGTTCATACTCGTAGGTCAACAAACCATGTAGCTCTTTGCCTTGCAAGAAACTCCTTGGTAGATGCCAAACATTGCATGTATGTTGAAACTCCACCTACCTCTCATTGTAATATATTACTATCTTTCTAGATATCAAACAAAAAGTATTTCTTCTCAAGCCTATTCGTAATAAATACCATTCGGTGAAATCCCCGAAAGACAAAGTTATGAGGGTATCACTTAAGCAATGATAAGACATAAGAGATATCTTAAAGATAATTTAAATAGTTTTTATTCCCTCTTTCTCAATTTGATTTCATTTCACTACAAAAAATGACCTTTAAGGACAGAAGCATTTTGGTAATTAAAGGTCCAAATATCGTCACTAAATTGTATTAGTGGCCACCAAAATGTCGTCACTCAATGGTCACTAAAGATCATTGGTGACGGAATGCAAAAAGTCATCACTAAAGAGTCGACTTTAGTGACCAAAATTTTTTTCGTCACCAGATTAGTGACAAAAAAAGTTATCACCGACTTGGTCACTAAAAGTACAAGTGGTCACTAAAAATAGATCGGTCAACGTATTTAGTGACGACATTTGGTGACAAAAAAAGTAGTCACTAAAAGAAACCGATGGTCAGCTTGAAATTGCCAAGACGCGAGCGGCAGGACCTCGACTGGTGTCGGTATCCACCGCGGACGGGCCGATGCGTCCGATGGTCCCGCCGGTGTCGAAATCCAGTGGTTCGGCCGAGGCCGACGGCTGGCGGTCCTGCCTAAACTACCGGCGGCCACCATCGGCATCGGTCGGTTGGACCGACGGTGCGATTGGGCCGGTCTTCGGATCGGATTGGGCCGAGGCCTAACGATGCAATTGGGCCGGTCTTTAGATCGTCCAATTGTTATTGCTTCAAGGATATTTATATGTACCTTGAATTTTGTTTTGTTATTCGATGTGGGATTATAACAACCCTTTTAGGGACGACAATTATATATATTTAATGACGACCATTGTCGTCACTAAAAATTGCAAGAATTGACCTCAAGTTTAGTGACAATAAAAATTCATCACTAAAAGTCACTAAAGGCCTTTTTGTGTTGTGCCATTTAGTGACCAAATTTTAATGACTAAAAAAATTATTGTCACCAAATTTGATCACTAATGGTTTTCAAATTGACGGATTTTTTCCCGTCATGTCATTTAGTGACCATTTTTTTATATTCGTCACTAAAATTTACATTATGACCAAAATATAGTGACGAATTCTTTTTCGTCTCCAAAGGCTACTATTAGTGATCAAAATTTTGATCGTCACTAAATTTCTGATCACTAAAGACCCTTTTTTTTGTGGTGTTTGATAACATCTCTTTATAATAATAAAAAAAAAAAGATAAAATATAAGAGTAAAAGAGTTATCACATGTGACGTTATTTCCACAAAATTTACTTCTTAATATAAAGAAAATATTGTAAAGAAAAAAAAAAGAACTCCCATTACAGAAGTAATGTACAATTTTATTTATTGGATATATCTAATTAGAATGAGTGCAGAGTTAATAACAAAATTATGATACCCAACAGGAGCTTTCCAGTATCTTTTTTACAGAAAAGGCAACATAGCTGAGGACAAAGCCAATGTGCAAGTGAGGATTCCCCGTCTGATTGACTGCTTAAGACAAACACAGGTACAAAGTGTGAGACAAGACCTCGTCCTTCACTCTAGTACACATTATATTCCCCAGAGTTTCCGTCCACAAAACACTCACAAATTAAAATCCATTAAAATCCATTCATTCCGATAATAAATATATGTGCACAGACACACAATGGAAAAAGATTTTAATACCATTAACCACTCGGTCGATAGACTCAAATTTTTGGTTTGAAATTGAATTGAAATTAAATCTTATAAATTGGAATAGAAACATAAAAATGGTTTCAGTTTAATTTTAGAATCAGAATTTTTAAATCATTAATTTGATTTTGATTATTGAATTTTAAAATTAAAATCAGAACCAAAATTAGTATATTTAAAAATCTCTGGGTCGGGCCTGAAACGGGTATGAACCAGGGAAAAATCATAAAAATATGAAAAAATCACAAAAAATTATACGATAAACATAAAATACCATAATCAATCTAGATCTCCAAAGCAAAACCAAAATCATTCAGTTTTAGAGCTATAATCAAACAGTAACTATCTAGCTTTAGAACTAAAACCAGTACTATAATTTCAATTTCAATTTAGATTCTTAAAATGAAAATATTCATTTTCGTTGGAATCCAATTCAATTTAAAACCTTCCAATCCCACTTCAAGCAGTGACTTTGGAAAAACTTTTTGGTCCCACTTCAAGTTTCATCTTAGAAAACCAAGAAACTCTTAATTTTTTTTTTCAACTTTATGCTTATTTCTTATTATCATCACTAAATTCTCAATTACAACGCTATATATTTGATTCTTAAAAAGGATAATTTAGTCGATTAACATTACTTTTGTGAATAATTATGTTTGTTCAATTATTTCATAATTTTTATGTAATTATCTTAATCGACATTTGAAATGCGACGAAAGAAATATATTTTTAACTTATTAAGACTATATTGTTTGCATAGTAATGGGAGAATTACTTTAATCTACATCACTATAATAGTTAAATGAAACACGAAATATAACTGACTAAGTCTTAAAAGAACACGATTCAACTTTGAATATGAGAGAGAGAGTGAGAGAGAGTGTGTGTATTATAAATTCCTGATATTCTATGCCAATCTTCAACTATCTTTATATATATATATATGCATCATCTATTCTCTCTAAACATTATTTTAATTATAAAAGCTCTAATATAATATAAAATATTTATTTAAACTATAATTATTATTCATTAAACAAGTCCATCACAACAGTTTCACAGAAGTAGTAATACCAATTTTAACCAACGGGGTTTAAAAGGTATGGGCGCAAGACCCATCAGCAAAGTCTTAATTTTAAAACTTAAAAATAAAAAAAAATTATATTAGCAAAACTCCCTTCTAAATTAAACTCAACAATATTCGAATTGGTTTAGTCAAAGTATGGATTCAGATAACAGTTAATTATAAAAAATATCAATCTAAACAGTATTATGGTCGTCGGAAAATAAGTTGAAAGTTATATCCTTGTAAACAGTGAGAGAGAGAGAGAGTCACATGTTCTAGGGGACTGGTTGGCTGCGTGGAATAATATTCTGTCCTCGAGATGTGTGGTTTTCCCCGTGAATTACGCGTCGCGTATTACCTTGTTCTCTGGCTATTATTTGCATGCTTTTGCTGTTAAACATTAAAACGTTTGTTTATATGTGATGAGGATTTCCAGTCTGCTACATGCAATGCGCAAAACAAGGTTTTATCAATTTAGAGATGTCAGAGACGAGAGAAGGATCGATAAAAACAACAACAAAAACAATCTTTGAGTCAGGTTTTCATTTCATTACCCTCCAAGATGACCCCATTTCAATGCTTGTGTCCCTCCCAAATTATTAATATTTTTTGACTTCCCAGATGTTTACATTAATGGAGGACAAATTGATTGAAGAGATGATTACATAAGACACAGAGAAGACTTGAAGAAAAATTGATTTTTTTGAATATGTTGTGAGGAATGATATTGATACAAGGACAAAGGAGACAGCTCAAAAGTTGGATCATTGAGCAAAGCAAGAAAAAGGAACAACATTTATCTCTAATTTGTGGGAAGATATATATATAATATAGATTTTTGGATAGGGCTTAGTGACCAAACAGAATTTTTGTATACATATTTATTTTGTTGCAGCTCTGGCTTTTGATGGACTAGATTGATTAGTGTCCCTTTTTAAGAGACAGACCAATCACCCTCCAACCATAATTATTGGCTACTTATAGGTGAATTTAATTACTTTCATATGCTTAGGACTAGATTGATTAGGTTTACTTAGATGAATCTAAGATAACTAGATATCATAATTATTGGCTATTACTTCCAATGTGGGATCACATTAGCTTTTCTTTTTGTAATAAGATGAGTTTTTAATTTCATTACGTATTATGATTGATCATGTATTTTATTATATGCATGCTTTCTGACATATTGAGTTATAAGTGAAATTATGTTAATAAATAACATAAATCTTTTTGGTTACTATTTTCTTCCATATGAAGGAGGGACGACAGACATTTAGGGAAAATAAGTCCTATTCCTATTCCCAACACATCACGTATTAAGAGGTTATATGATTTACAAAGACAACGCAGAAGTTATAATGCTAACTCAAGGTGGAGACAGACCTGTGGGTCAAACCTTACAGGGTATGGAAAATTAATAATATTGTCTTGTTGAGTGAAGATTTCGGTGAAAATGACTTGATATCACCTTGAGAGAGAGTGAGAGAGAGAGACAGAAGGAAAAAGCAGATTCCATTTCAATCTTGGGCTCTGGATGCCAAATACCAACAACATACCATAATGCATTATTTATTATGTAGGAGGAATCATGTTTTTAAATATATTTGATTTTATATATTCGTTCAAGTAGGCATAACCTCTTGCTATATTCAACCTACTGGCTTGGCATTCTTAGAGGATTGCTTTGAGAGAGAGAGAGAGAGAGAGAGAGAGAGAGAGATGGAGCTTCGTGAACGAAGTCTCTTAGAGGAGTTACTAGCTCTAAGAAGAGACACATGGAACACTCAGCCTCTTGGAGTGAGCGAGCTCCTACCAAGCAACTGGAGTTTTGATTCTTTTGAGGAGAACTTAATGTGGGCGATACCAAATCCTGCAATTTTCGGATTCAACAGCACAAAACCAGAACCAAGTTTCACCTCCCACCTTAACCAAGTTTACCCATTTGTCAATGAATTCATTGTTCCTGAATTTGGCTCATCATACAACAGGAACAGCAGCGATGACACCACACCCATCCCAATTCAAGAAGATTACCCTCCAGTGTTGGAGGATGAGGAACTTAATCATCCTAGTGATGATCTTCACAGTCTGGAAGGAAAGATGAACGGTTGCAAAGTTGAAACAGAACAAGCAGCCACTGAAGCTCCAGTTTTCAACATGGGATTGTGCAGCGAAAGAAAGAACAAAGCTAAAAAGAATGAAGGACAGCCTTCCAAGAATTTAATGGCGGAGCGAAGGCGTAGGAAGAGACTAAATGACCGGCTTTTGATGCTCAGATCTATTGTGCCTAAGATAAGCAAGGTAATTTAACACCTAGGAACAGATGCAATGGTAGCATTTTGATTCAGACAATGTTTTCCTCGTTGCAAGCCTCCTAATATTAAGAATGTTTTTGCCAACAGATGGACAGAACATCAATACTTGGAGATACGATAGATTATATGAAGGAGCTCCTTGAAAGAATCAATAACTTGCAAAGAGAAGAAACTGAAGTGGGTTTGATAGAATCGGACTCAATTGGAATCTTGAAGGATCAGAAGCCAAATGAAGTATTTGTTAGAAACACTCACAAGGTATAGTGTCTGCAGAATTTACCCAACAAAATTACAAAAAAGTAATGTCGTCCCGGTTCCTAATTTGCAATATTTATTTGCAGTTCGAGGTAGAAAGGAGAAACACGGATACTAGGATTG
This sequence comes from Dillenia turbinata, assembly GCA_037126225.1. NCBI lineage: Eukaryota > Viridiplantae > Streptophyta > Magnoliopsida > Dilleniales > Dilleniaceae > Dillenia > Dillenia turbinata. The sequence continues at coordinate 9,779,383 of JBAMMX010000018.1, read as the reverse complement.
ATATTTGTTGTGCTGGGAAACCGGGTTTATTGCTATCTACTGTGAACACATTTGAAGCACTAGGACTTGAGATTCAACAATGTGTCATAAGTTGTTTTAATGACTTTTCAGTTCAAGCTTATTGTTCTGAGGTATGTATCTTGATCTAAATTGCCAAGGATTAACGTGAAGGTTTGTCTAAACGATCAGAAATTCATCAATCAGTAAAAATTCTTGGAATCGTGACAGGAAGCAAAGCAGAGATGTCTGATAAGTTCTGAAGATATAAAGCTAGCACTGTTCAGAAATGCAGGGTATGGAGGAAGATGTCTTTAGAAGAGGCAGGCCTATTCATGGCTTTTCTATTTCTAGATTGTCAAAAAAAATTTCAAGTGAGAAGCTGTTGTCGTCATTAAGCACATGTTGTTTATCGTTCTAATTATCGTGCATTATATGCTTCAATCAATTCAAGATGATTCTATTGTAATGGTTGTCTGTTCTTACAAAGTTCTATCACAAACACCGACACAATTAGGCTAAGAATGTTTGCGGAATACATCATCAAACTTAGCAACTGAAGTCCCACATATAAGTTTTAACAAATATTAATTCATAGTCACCAATTATTGAAACTTAAGGATTTTTTCTTCTAGTTGAAACTTTTAGACACTCCTACACCTCCTTCTTCCATCTCACTGCTGATCCAAATTTTATCAATTCCTCTTCTTTTTACAACAATGGCCTAGACTTTCAGACAACTAATCCGGCATCTTATGCCATGTCTCATTCTTGGAAGATTATTTCATATGTTCCATGATCGAGGAGTAAAACATGCATAAGAGCCAAGAATTTGTCAAGCAAGCTCAATAGATAAATATGCAGTGTGGCATTTTAGTTTCATACTGTGAAAAGGTGTCATAGAAAATGGAATGACCAAAATGAGAAATAAAATCCCATATTCATTGCAACTACAGAATTTTGGCACGGCACATTGGACGAGCTTGTATGCTAATTGAACTAATGTCAACTTAAGTTACCAAGGCAACTTGAATCATATTCAGTGTCTTTCTGAAGTTGTACTACCTTTTACTACACGGTTCTCCTTGGATGCATATGTATCGGAACTTTTCCATTGACTAGGAATTTTACTGAGAAACACGATACCAATTGCAAAACGGTAATCATTTCATTATCCTCTTTATGGTTCTTCATCATGGTCATGGCTTGACCAATGAATAATCGGCTTAGTGGATAAGGTTGTTAGTTTCCTTAACCAAATCTCTGATTTGAAACGTGGGAATAAAAAATACTACGTTGAGCAATTTTCGCCCTAAAGTGGGCTCAACAACACTCCAGATATTGATTGGTTATAACAATAAAAAAAAAATCATGGTCATGGTTTGTCTTCCTCGGGAAAATCTAGCCAAAAAGGAAAAAGCTACGAGTGAAAGCAATGTTACTCTAGTGTATAACTTGGAATTTATTATGCTAACACTATATCACATTGTTTCTCAAAGTTTTTGCAATTCATGGTCATAAACGGAGCATATCATCATATGCCAAAAATTTTCCATTTTCTTATAATCATTTACTTTTAAAGGAGAGATTTGAGATATAACACATGCACACATATATTTATGGCATAAAGGCCATAAAGTAAGAAAGAGAAGTGCATCAATGAGGTAATTCAAGGAGAAGAAAGCAAAATTGAAGTGGCTAAAATAAATTTAAACATGGTAAGATGTGATTCCAATGTGGTTTCAGCAGTAGACAGCGCAGACTCAAGAATGCATTTGGGTGTTGTATGCACTTTTCATTAGCAACTTGTTTCCGAAAAGAATATTCGGGGCACCTGGGAAAACAGACATTGAAATGCATGATACAATTTACATTGTAAACCTTATCATTTCAATTTCATGGTATACCACAAAGATTCACAATTAGTTTCAAATTAAGTGCCTTGCAGTGACATACAATTGTTACCTCTCAATTTCTGCACTGGGCAGTTGTTTTGAGTGCTTCCAAGGTGATGGTAAAGTGTCGCAGGAGCAGGTGGAAGAGACAAACGGTAAAAGTTATCACCAGCAATGCATTCAAATTTTGTCAAACTTCATGAGGCAGTTGAGGTGAAGGATGCGAAGGAAAAATACCAACCGCTAAAGTGAAGTGGGAAACACAACAACGTATCATGTCAGTAATCATTTTTAATATCTCTAGAGCAGCCAGGTCTTGATTTTATACGCTAATCAACTGCTGTTATAGTAAAGCAGGGATGATATTGACACCCTTTATCATTTTAAAAAAGAACCTCTTGAATGCCAAAAATGATTCTAGAGCTTGCTGCAAGATTAAGGGTTATAAGACAAAATGCTCAAGTAAAACAGGAGTTTCCAAGGAAAAAATTTAGCGAAGGTAACAGATCAAGATATCTTTCTGACTCAATTTCACCTTGCGTGATTGGTTAAATGTTTCTTTTTGCATAGAATACAGACACTAATCTGATGATACAGAAACTTTACAGAAGGATATCTAAACACGTTATTGGTGAGCTAGGGGATCACAGTAAACAGTTACAGATGTGTGCTTCAAACATAGAGCAGAATGATCTTGAAAAATCTTGCGTATTTCAACGAATTTAGCATTATCTTGAGGTCAAGTTGCTTTTTCATCATCACTTCTATCGAAACCACTGCCATCATCATCCAAGTCAGAAGAGGAGTTTATGACATTGGCCTGTAGATGTTGAAATTGACTTATAGCATCTCTTGCTTCAGAAACCAGCGCATTTTTGGCAGCTTTAACCATGTTTGTGTTACTAATAGGACAGTCCCTACTATTCACTTTGCGGGAATTTAGTCTTTCCACCTTTGATGCTGCTCTTCTCTTAGCTTCCCTGCAGTGTAGGAGATCAACATATTTCTCATGTAACTGTATGTTTCTGATGGGCTTCAGCACTGGAGGACTAACAACGGCTGCGCCAAATGAGCTATTGAATCTCAGAAGGTGCTTCTTATGACCGGATGATGATCTGCTATCACATATTTGAAGCACCATCCGTTGACCCAGTTTACATTCTGGGGTTGAGACCATCATTCTCTCTTTCGGAGCTTGACTAAATTGATTAGCGGCAGGCTCAAGAACTGAAAACATATCCACTTCAGAGTCTTGATCCAGGTTAAAATGCATTTTTACCAAATTTCTTAGAGTCTTCTGACCAAGGTGACTCCTCTTTGGCCTTCTTGCCTTTGGCTCAGTAGGTTTAAGCAGTTTACTAGCTGAAAGTGAGAACTCAGAAACAAGTGGGAAGCTTTTCACTTTTGCTCTTGAGCGAGGCTGAGGTTGAGGAGGGGTGGGGTGATTGGAGTGGAATTTATCAAAGCAATCCTTGGCTGACTTTCCTGGTACCTAAGGTACAATTGTTTCGCAAAATCAGCTACAAAAATTAGCACTACTCCTGGACTCTAAACTGCCAATGCAAAAATACCACACAAGATAAATACTTTTTAAGGCAATGTAAAAACACGGGTAGATTGTTTAACTACCAAATTGCAGAGGGTTAGACCTTCGATAAATAAAATACACACAAACTGAGGCGTTCAGAGTTCATCCGGTACACAAAATACTTCCCGGCTTAATGCGGGGTATGAGGAATGTGAGCATATATGTACGTAGTCTTCTCCTTACATTTTTACAAAAATGTTGTTTTCACGCCTTAAACTCATGACCTCGAGATTATTAAAAAAATAACTCCACTGTTACGTCAAGGTTTGCCCTCACACAAACTGAGGCACTACCTTAGGAAAAGGAATGTCTAAAAACGTCAAATGTCCATCAAACTGAACGTCATTGACACATCAAAGATACTCAAAATTTTCTGGAATTTCTAGAAGGCTGAAGCTGCACAGCATTACAGTTACTCAAAATTTACAGCATAACATTAAAAATCTGTTCTATCACATATTCATCAATGCCAAGAGAACTCAAACTCGAAATTATATAATATACCCAACTTGAATTTCAAGCATACAACAATTAAGGAAACAAAAGCTTTATAGAAAATTAAATCTTTAGGCCATGGAATTCAGATTTGATATACTTTCATTTACTAATTACTCAAGAGTTTATTTCAGAGATTAGAGGCACATAAAGAAATAAAACTGAATCACAGCAAAGTAAAGGTTGAAAATAAAGCAAAAGAACAAAGAGAATAAAATGGAGTAAGAGACAGGTGATCACAAAAGACTTTGTAATGGGATGATAGGTATACGAAAAAAGACATTATATATAAATATAGCGACAATCTTATACTGGAGTTAAAATGAAAGTAAACAACATGACAGCAAAAACATAGCTCACACTAATTGCCAAGGCACATTTTGGTAAAGCACAGATTATAATATAGATCTTATGAATAAACAAATGCATAAGATCTTTGACCATATGATCTTATTCTAGAAGAGACTCAGAGAAGTTCAGAGTCAGTAGTCAAAAAGGATTATGTGGTCAGAAGTGGAAGAGTGTTTGGGTAAATAATTTTGGCTTTCTTTGGGAGAAGTGATTTTTGGAAAAGAAAAACTCTTCAAAATGAGATCTAATGGCAATAAGTGAATATATATATATATCAGTTTGCAAATTAAAAGCAAAAAAGCGGTTAAAAGGAAGAAAGATTTCCAAAAAAGATAAAAGAAGCAAGAAACTGCCGGTCCTTAGCAACTATGCACACAAGCATGTGAGAGAAGGAGAAAGCAAGCAGCGGTGGAAGCAGGCAGTTGTATTTCACTTCTATGATTTCAGCTTATATGTACTCTTGCATTATTGCAACACATGGAAAGGGCTCAAATGCGTGACACAATTCAGAACATGGGAAAGAAACAGTCAGTTGCATTTCACCCTATTATTTCAGCTTATGTTTACTCTTTTGCATTGTTACAGCACATCGAATGGGCTCAAATGCATGGCACAATTTGGAACATGGAAAGACAACACCTAGCTATATACCACTGGAGACAAAAAGGTGGAAGGAGAAACTAGAAGAAAATGAAAGAAGAGAAGAGAGTTCATCCTTTGCATGGACACTGGGGAAGCATAAAAAGAAAAAGGAGAGTTGGAAGAAGATGAAGGAAGAGGGAAGAGGAGCAAACTCTATATAGAACACTACACTGCAATTTCCAAAAAAGCCACACTAATTGGCACAATGAATTTCCCTAACCAACCCAAACTTCCTTCACTCTTCAAGGTTTAAGCCTCATGAGACAAGTCTAGAATCTTGGTCACATGCATTTTTAACAATATTGATCTCCACTATATTCATATTTGTGGAAAAGTATATCAAAACTGGCAAATTCAAAATATAAATATATGTTAATCAAAACCCTGGATTAATGGCTTGATACATGTTTTATAACTTGAAACATGCATAATAGTTGATGGTGCCATCCCCCCCCGGGGGAAGGGGGGAAGAAAAAAGGTATCATACAATATCATGTGATTTGATCCTCAAAAGGTTCGAGCTTTAGGGTTCTTGTCAAAAATAAATAAACAAATAATCAAAGGATCATAACTCCATAGGTGGAGATAATCATTATAATTATTCTAAAGAATCAAAATCCAAATTTTGAGTCCTCGTCCCCAACACAACTACAGCGTGCTTGCTTGTTGGCATGCAAGCCCCAAACTACAATTAGTAAAATGGGGAAAAAGGGTGCACAACCCCCTCCCTGCTCCCAACCATGCTTATGTTGTATTAATAGTGAGAACAACAATGATGTGGCATTAAGAGAAGAAGACAAATTGAATCAATGAATTACATATTGGCATCATACAATCAAGTCAATATGTAAAGGAAAGAGCATAAAATATTCGAGAAAGCATATCCAGTCGGTGACCCAATTCCTGTTAATGCTCAAAGCAGTCCCTATTAGCATGTTAGATTATATATTAGAAGATTAATTTTATACTTTTGAGATTAAACTACAATCCACAATCAAATTCAAGAGGGTAGAGGAGATCTTACACCAGGTAATAGTGGAGAAGCAGGAGAGAAGGAGAATCAAGGGAGAATAGACATAGATATGGGGAGAACAGAGAAATGGTAGCAAGAGAGAGAGAGGCAACAAAGAAAGCAGGGAAAAAGAAATGAGAGAATTCCCAACATTCAATTCATTATCAATGATGTAAAACATAACCCTAGGCCTAGGGATGTATTCGAGCCGAGTCGAACCCAAGTATCCCTCAACTCGAATTCTAACTCAAATTTTTTAATGGTACTCGAACTCGACGAGTAATAAATAATATGACTCGAACTCGATCTCGACGAGTAATTTGTATATATAAAACATATATTATATTTAATTTAATTTTTTATTATAATAATATATAAATATATATATAATTTATATTAATATATATTATTGAGCTACTCGACGAGTTTTCGAGTTTAAAATTCTATTACTCGAATTCGACTCGATTGTATAATAAATTCGACTCAAACACAACTCGAATTCGGTCAAAACTGAATCGATTCGAGCCGTTGACTGAGCGGCTCGCGAACTGCTTGAACTCAGCTCGGTTCGTATAACAAACCTACCTAGGCCTATATTTCTAGGCTTTAAACCGTATGCAATATTATAAAGGAGAAACTAAATATAGTCGAACCCTAAGCATACATAACAGTGTAAAATGAGTGGATCAAGTAGAAAATTAATAACCAAATGAGGCCACATTGAAATACCTATGAGATAAACTAAGCTTCCAAAAATTGTCAAGGATCAAGGATACAAAGTAGGTTCAAAGCACGTCGAAATGGCCACATTATCAATGATTCCATGTTCAGATTGGAGTTGGAGCCATACATAACTTGAGGGAGATAATACCCATCAAAAAAGAAAACTCAAGATCACTATTAAAGCTCATCCAGCCATCATTGTCCTCAATATATGCAAATCTGCAACACTATAAGTTTGGTCGACATTAAACTATCCGTGCACTCACAAGTCACATGCCCATGACTCACTAAGAAGTAAATCAACACCTTGCTGCTTTCAAGGCTTCCACCACACACTCGTACCACTTTTTTTAGCACACAACTACCACAGATCAACCCTCCATCCTCTGATATTTTCTCAAGTGCTAGGCCGACCACCATGGCTTTGAACCAATTTGACCACCATACTTCAAAAAAAGGTCTGTAACGCTTAGCATTTGACATCTCACATTCTCCTTTGATAGTTTAACTTTGCTCAAATTTTGTTTTGTCCTTCCCATCAAATAAATTTTGAAAAATAAAAGTTAAATGATTCTCATCTCTAATCTCAACCTGCAGACCAGTTTAACCAACATTCCCCTTGCTTGATCAAATTGGTTCATGCCTGCTCCATATAACTGCTGTTGGATAACCCAAGTTAAATGACATCATCCGATCAGTTATATGCATATCTATGTATTGTAATCTGACTTCTTCTCCTTCAAGTTCATATCCTTTAGTGTGTTTCACTTCCAAATTGGCTTCTTTTCTTTTTTTATCAAAAGAATTTTACTCACAAGAAAATAAATCCAAAAAGCAGGGGATGAGTACCGAGGAGGTGCTCCCCACCTGTTTAAAATGAAAGAGAAATTATGAAAAAGACTTCAAAGTCAACTAAAAGAATAAATATTTCATAAAACTATCCACAAAAACAATCAAGAAATTCTCCACAGCTCAAAGATTCTTCTATTCCTTTCCCTCCACACAAACCGAAACAAGGCAAGAGAGAGCATTCTAACAACTCCTTTCTTCTTTGTACAAACCATCATATCACCCCAGGTCCACAAATTAGTGTATACAGACAGGAAGTGCAAAAGACAAAACTTTTCCTGTGACGATTGCTTCCATTTACAATGAATTATCAAGTCAAGCTCACCATTGCACAGCACAAATCTATTCACCAAAACAGTGCCTCTCCTTTGAACATTGTCTCCGGTTAGAATCCTTACCTGAGCCACCTCCCACACAAAAACTACTACTCTTGGGGCCAAAGGAAAGTTCCAAATAAAATTTGCAAGGAAAAGGAACCCTCCCCTCATCCCTGCTATTCAATCTAAACATGTTACAACAGCACATGACCTCAAAGTACCACGTGTATATCTCTCTAAACCACAACATCGTCCCCACCCAAACTAATCTCAACCCTCTCTCACAATTCAAAAATGTTCAACAAATAAATAAATAAACCTCAAATTTCGGATCATTTGCTTGTCTGCTAAAGTTCACATTCCAAAAAGCAACAGTCACCTTAGAAAGAACCCAAAGAGCCCACTAATGCCATTTGATTCACCAACTCTTATAAGTCAAAGATACAATCATAAAGCAAACCAGGGCAACACCAACCATCATGCCAAAAAGAAATTCTCAAAGTGTTACCCACTTTAAACTCCACCGTAAACCTGAAAACTTCCCACCCTCTGCTAATCTCCTTCCCAACAGCCACCTGATAAGGCCCAATGACCTCATTAAACATCCATCAATTATGAGTAGTCTCCTATTTAGCTACAAAAAAATCTTTTTGAACGTTATTCTCATCTAAATACCTCAACAACCATTGCCTCAACAGCTCCTTGTTAAAGTCAACCAAGGATATAGCCCCCAAAACTCGAAAAAGATCACTTTACAGTCACTCACATAACCAGACTAAATTTCTCTCCACTATTCGTATTACTTCCCCCCACAAGAATCTTCTTTGGACACTTTCTCACCTTTTTGCCACCAAAACATGAATAAGAAAAGGGGATATTAGTACAACGAAGGTTTACAAAGATGTTTTTGATGATATTAAGTTTCGCCCCTCCCCCAAGAAGATATCCTTATTCCATCTTGCAGGCCTTGTCTCTAACTTCTCCATTACCTCGTCTCATATAGCATTCTTATTGTGGTTTCCTCCAAGAGGGAGCGCAGAGAGGTTAAGGGAAGACTTCCCACTCTACACCAGGGAAAAGATGCCAACAAACTAGAACTACAATTAACCAGTCACTCCTTGATTCCAACTTGGCTTTTATGTTGCCACAGTGCCAGATTTGAACCAAGCTGCATGCCATGTATCAATGCACTCCACATTTTTTCAAGATTCAGATCTCATAAGCCAGCATGTCCTGCCATGGTATAAGTCTAAACCACTTTTAAAAGGGATAAAAATGGTGTTGCACCTTGAATTAATTTACTTATAGTTTGGAATTCATGTATTTTCCTTTTGCACATGTCTTTAATTACCATCATTGATTGTTTTCATTTTCCAACTAAGAAAGTTTCCAAACAAATCTTTTGAGGGGGGTGTGAACTTGCAGTTTTGTGTCGTACTCATATGTGAGTCTAAGGTCAGCATAAGTGTTTATAATTCTTCTGAAGTTGCAAACCATGCCGTAGCCAATGCACACTACAGTACTAGACCAGATAAGTAGCACGAACTGCTGTTAATATTCCATGCCCAATTCTTGACACAACAAAAGAATGAATAACTCTAATGTCAAACCACATATAGTGCAGAACACTTACCATCTTGGAGACCTTCTTCCAAAAATGTGGGGTGGGGTTTACTGAAAGGTACGCTCTCTGCAATGCCAGTTCTTGATCCTTTGTCCACCTTGGAAGAACTCCGTCACCTTCCTCATTTTCCATTCTTTTCCTCTTGCTCCCAACACCATCATTCTCTTTATTGGCATCTCTATCCATCCTCTTGCTCTCTACAATATCATTTTCTTCATTGAAATCGTTATCCTTCTCTCCTCCTTCATCGGCATTGTCAGGAACACCTAAATAGCCTCTTTCCCTTACCTTTTCTTTAACCCTCGAATTTCTTCGCTGCGAATCAACATCCACTTTGACTTTGTTGACAACTCTATCCTTCTCTCCTCTGGCATTGTCTCGAACACCTAAGTAGCCTCTTCCCCTAACCTTTTCTTTTACCCTGAAATTTCTTCCCTTCAAATCAACATCCACTTTAGCTTTCACAATACACTCACTAGACTTATTTTCACTGACTGGGGTTGTTTGTTTAGCACTTGAAAACCTCGGAGACCGTCTAAGATTTCGAAACCCTAATTCAACAACCCCATCATTTTTCCCAGTTAATATCTTGTCAGCAAAAGAAAACCTAGGAGACCGTCGTCTGGAAACCTGAAACCCCTTGACCCCATTATTAGATTTCGAAGATTTTGATGACCCATCATTGCAATCAATCGACTTTTGACTATTTTCCTTCAGAATAGCGTTTGGGTATGAGGAGAGAGGAGAAAAGAAATGCGATTTTTGGGATGCATTCTTGGGAATCTGCTTGGGGGTTTTGGGAGCTTGAGGTCGGTTATTTTGGGGTTGAAGAAATCTTGGCGATCTGCGGAGTGTGGAAGGGAGTGTGGGTGACATGTCTGTGACAATGGAGTTTCTTTGGGTCATTTTTCACATGAGAGAGAGAGAGGGTTTGGGGGGGGAAGAGGAAGCGTACAGTTCAAACTAAAGCCCGCGGCACAGAAGTGGCAAATCGGGCTAAAGCCTACGGGCCAGCCCGGCCTGTCCACATTAACGGACGGGCTAGGCTGTCTTGCGTAGGCCTATGGGGCCTACATGGCCTAGCCCGGCTCGCGAAGTTTGAAGAAGGCCGCTCTAGGTTAGGAAAGCGAAGGACTTGTGTGACATGGACGTACACTCGAATACAATAGAAAATTTTAATTTAAAAAATTGATCTATTAAGTGAGAGAGTCTAAGTAGAATTTTATGATTTTTTATGAATCCAATGTGGGGTCATCTACAGACGGCTTTCACTCTAAACTCTTTATGACATCAAGTAGTCATTTTTCCTTTTGGATGGCTCTCACTCCGGATCTTATCAAGGATCAGGTAACTCTCTTTCAGATAATAATTTGCTATGTTGGACCAGAGACTCGAATAGCAATTTTTCATAGACTCATATGATGGATTCAAATCCAATAAAAAAACTCAATTCAAAAGATCAATCTGTTAGGTGAAAGAGGTTATTGGATTTAAGTAGACTTTTATGATTTTTTATGGATCTAACGTGGGATTCATAACATTTTCTACATAGTTTACTCATTTCTGACGGTTGAAAAGGGTACTCGGTGTCTCCAATAATCCAAAAACTATAAAAAAAATTTCTTAGCTAATCAAAATAATTTTCAATTTTTCAAAAACTGTTTTTGAGTATTTTTTTATAACTATTTTTTGATAAAAAAATTCCAAACATTACATTTATCCAGTCTCTCTCTACTTTAGGATTTATTGATTTTTTTATAAAATAAGATTTATTTAAATTATTATTACGATAAGTATTTGAATTATTTGATTTTTTTAAATAGTTTAAAGTTGTATTTTCTTATAAAATCATGAATCTTATATTAATGTAATATTTATTTATTTAAATAATGTAAATGTACTCTAGGCCGCTAATGAGGTAAGAAGGGCTCCCTTTTTGGGTAAAGCCCCACAATGTTTTTTTTTTTTTTTTGGGAGGGGATATAAAACCCTACAATTTTTAAGTTTAAAGGTTTTAACATATAGTATAAATTATATTATTGTTACAGTTAAAAAATTATGTAATAGATATAAAAGCATAGTGAAATTTATATCATACTCTAATAGTTAAATTCTTTATTTGAAAAATTAAATTCTTTATTATTTTTAATTCAAAACTCTATTTAATTGAAATCTTATGTCAATTAGTCTAAAGAGGGCCATAGTACCCAAAAATAGCATATAAGGACTTAAATTGAAGTGTTGCAAAAGATGGAGAATTGTGTAACACTTGGTAGTTAGTTAACTAGTTGATTAGTTGAGTAATTAAAAAAGTTAGTTATTTAGTTGGTTAGTTGAGTGATTAGGAATAGACAATTTGCACCGGAATAAAATTCTCTTTTTCTACGTCTCTATTTCTCCTGTTTGTTCTTCCTTCTCTCCCTACCTAAGCTTCGTCACCCTACTCTCTGTTTTTTTCGATATCTATTTTTTTTTCTTTTTTTGTTATATAGATATAATAAAAATCACAAAAATACAACAGTTTATAAAAATTTAAACAATCTGGAGAAAAACAATTGAACAAGAATTCTTTATGACTCGATGTTTATTTTATTCTTTCTTTCTTAGCTGGATTGTTGTATTTATCGACACTTCATAGAAATATGCAAGTGCTTTGACTATATAAAATCCAAAATTAATTCTTGATATTTATATCATATATATTCACTCTTTTTACTTTTATTTGTTAAGTGAGTTTATACTAACACTTAGTTGGTTTAATAAGTAAATATTGGTATTTTTTAAATAAAATTTCGGATTTAAATATTATATATGGAGAAAACATACGTCAAGAGAATTTTATCTTTTAAAAGTTTAATTCGATTTGAATCAAATTTAGTAGTGTTCAATATGATTATTGAATATCAGTAATTCATGAAAAAAAAAATTGAATTTATATATTAGTTTATTCATTGTGCTTTATAATTTATAAATTTATCATATAGATAGAAGGGTGCTACTCAATTTTCCACCATTAAATGAAGAGAGAGAGATTTCAGTCTGTGTGTCAAGAGAGAGGTATTCACATTTTTCGGGATTCTACCGAAATCCATCAAGTGTGGTTGGATCTTCTGCTCCTTCTAACTTGGTGTTTGGGAATTGAGCTGAAAAAGAGTGAATAACCCGTAAGTATCAGTTGTATGCCATATACGAGGCACTTCCCAGTTATACTAGAGATTGAATTCGCAGACCTTATTTCGGCCCTCTCTTCCGAAGTGGAACCAACCCATCCATACCTACATATTCTCAAAGAATGCCGGCAGCTCATTCGCCATTCTTTGGTTCACAGCATGCGTTATGTCCCTCGGGGCAATACTTTTGCCGATATCCTAACAAAACTTGGAACATCTCTTCCCATGTTCTTCATGAATTTCTCTCTTCTCCCAGTCAGATGTATTGTACTCTAATTTGAGATATCCCCAGAATGGCCTATTTTAAATGCTAATTTCTCCCCGCTCCCGCTTGTAATAATATAAAAAAAAGATTATTAAATTTTGATAAATAATAAATTCTTATTTACACTTATCTTCACTTTATTGTCGAAATATTTCGTGGCTCACTCATTTGCTGATTTAACCAAAGCAATTGATCCTGCAGCTCCAGCCTCTAGGACTGCGACCCAGATGAACCTTTTAATAATGGGAAAAGAAGGGATTGCAAATTTTGCCTTGTGGGAAACAAAATAGCAAGCAAGAATCTTCTCTGCCAACGGCGGTCAAAGAAATCTTTTCAAGAAATCAAATTTTAAAATTTTTCTTAAATATATAATATAATAAAAAATTTAAAATTTAGGGAGTCAAATGTTCTTTTTTTTTTTTTAATTTTACTTTTAGAAATTCTATATACTAATAAAATTTTAAGAAAGTTACATGCACCCTTTGCCGCTTGAGCTGACCATTGTCCTCTACTATTTTTTATTTTTATAAATTACAGTATTTGATAATTATATTAACTCTGATTAAATTTGATTTGACTCAAATTGGACTATTAAGGAGTAAAGCTCTCTGATACCTGTTTTTACCATATACAAAAATTGAATTAAAGATTTTATTTAAAAAAATATTAATATGCAATCAAAAACATTGCGCTAGGGATTGTTCTCCGCAATGGACAAAGAATAAACTGCTAGCGAAAATGATTGATCCATACACAATTTTAAAGAATATATTATTATTTTTTATCTTTTTAAATATGATATTTCTATTTGTTGTACATATCTATCAATTATCCCCCCAATGAAAGAAAAAAAGTTGACTATTGTAATGATGCAACTAATAATAGTTGTCAAAAGCAAACAAATGTTTTTTTGATATCCCTAAAAAATTTATATCAACACATTCTTATATTTTTTTCCCTTTTTTCATGTTAATGTCGTGAGTGATAAACATTCTTATCAAAGTCTTTGTTTACTGTATATACCATTTTTACCATCTTTGCATGTTCTTATCAAACCCTATACATACCGTATAATATTTATTTATCTCATAACTTAATTAATATTTTTTACATAATTCTATTACTGTATTTTAGATGTAATTAATATTTTGTCTATACAATATTAGATTGTCAATATTTTATCTATATAATTTAAATATGTCAAATATTTTATCAGTTATATTTGATAAAAATGATTTTTTTTTTGTAGACTCAATAGTCAAAAAATACTGTCCATCATTAAAGTTAGGGTTTAAAATCTACATATAATGGCCCTCTTTTTGATAAAATTTTAACCCTAATTTAATGAAAATTAGGATTTTTCTTCAATCAAACTTTCTCTTGCCTTTTTTTGACATTTGATTTCATTTATTTTCTCGTTCAAAAATTTAAGGAGATAGACAAAGAATCAATTATGAGAAAAAAAATAATCAATTCCTTTTTAAGAAAAATATTACTGATGATTTAAATTATGACACTGTTTTAGAAAATCATGATTTTTTTTTCTAGTCAAGAACATTCTTCTAAAAAATGTAGAACACAATTTTCATAAATTATTTACTTTATTTAATATTTTTTGTACTTTTAATTAAAATTACATGATTTTTTAATATATTTTTATTTTATAATTTTTATTAATTATTGCTTTGTGGCCCCTGAGAAGAATTTTCTGCCTCCGCCCGACCCTTCACAATGTTGAAGAATTATAATTTGTGATAGGATTTTAAATGATTTCCTACTTTCGTATAATCTTTTGAAATTTCCGGAATTAAAAATCCTTTTTATTTGATTTTCATTGGTCGGAATTTCTATGCCCCTTTATTTCTTTTTTTTGTATCGGTTAACTAATTTATTGGTTAGGATTAATTCGACTCGATCTAACTGTTGGATCCATTAAAAGACTAACTATTCTTATATCTATTTTTTCATTCTCAACAAGCCTTGGTTATTCCTCTTTATTTCTCGTCCTTTTTATTTCTTACTTGACTCATGGACTTTCCTTGTAAATCGATAAAATAAAATAAAATGTATACAATATAATTCTTGTTTGAAAAAAAATATATTTATAATTTGTAATCTTCTATGGTTTTTATATATTATTTTCATCAGTTATCCAACATGTCTAGACTTATCTATAGGGTGAAAAGTAAAGCATAAACTAGATAATTTCTAAAATTAGTATATGATCAAAGTTGAAAAGATATGCTGCTCTCATCAAAACAATTGTGACCTAAGATCTATCTTCTAGAATCCTTTTTTATTATCCTCATTAAAAAAAATAATCAAAAAAAGAAATCTCCGGAATATTTAATCTTTCCGACTTTAATCATTGAGCCTGCAGGATGAATGATAAGATTTTGTTATCCAGAGTGTTAAATATAAGTAGTTGATTGCTTTTTATTTTCTCTGTATAGCTGACAGTTCATTATCAATAGTCTCTCTTTTTTTATTCTGTGATTTGAAATTCAATTTCTGTTATAACACAAAAGCCACTCTGGTTGGAAAAAGAAAGGACTTCGGGAGCTGTTTGGTGCAATTCTTAATGTGTTTTAGCCGTTGGCTTTTCTAACGGTTGAAAAGGGTACTCGGGGACCACCATAATCCAAAAACTAAAAAAATTAAAAATTAAAAATTATTAGCTAATCAAAATAATTTTTTATTTTTAAAAACTGTTTTTTAGTTTTTTTAAACTATTTTTAATAAAAAAATACCAAACTTTTCATTTATCCATCTCTCTCTACTTTAGGGCTTATTTTTTTTATATAAAATAAGATTTATTTAAATTATTATTACGATGCGTATTTGGATTAATTGATTTTTTTTAAGTAGTTAAAAGTTGTATTTTCTTATAAAATCATGAATTTTATATTAATGTAATATTTATTTATTTAAATGTACTCTAGGAAGCTGGTTATCCCACATAGCTCTTGCTGCAGTGATGCACTAATGAGGTAAGAAGGGCTGCCATTTTGGGCAAAGCCCTACAACTTCTAAGTTTAAAGGTTTTAACATGTACTCATAGTATAAATTTTATTATTGTTTCAGTTAAAAAAATTATTTAATAGATATAAAAACATAATGAAATTTATATCAAACTCTATAGTTAAATTCTTTATTTGAAAAATTAAATTCTTTATTATTTTTAATTCAAAACTCTATTTAATCGAAATCTTATGTTGATTACACTAAAGAGGGCCATGGTACCCAAAAATAGCATATAACGTCTTAAATTGAAGGCAGGTGTTGCAAAATGTGAAGTGTACAGGTGTTTATTCATTTATTTATTTTTACCCACGACCGGTATTTAAAATAATTAATCCGGCTTGAATATCTATAGGGTCCTATTTAGGAGATGGCTCTATCAACGTAATCTTTTCTATTCTTAAATTTTAAATCCAAAACTTAATTAAAAAAATTTAATACCACATACCACTAAACCAATTATCCATTGGTATAAGTGTTTATTGACACCATAGAAATATGCAAATGCTTAGATTATTATAAAATCCAGAATTAATTCTTGATATTTGCAGCGTGTGTATATATATATATATATATATATATATATATATATATATATATATATATATATTCCCTTTTTACTTTTATTTATTAAATGAGTTTATATATTAGTTCAGTCATTATGTGTTAAGTCATTATGTGTTATAGTACAACAACTCAACTCAAATTGAATTTAATCGGATCCAATTTGATTATCAGATTGCAAATTTTGCCTTGCGGGAAACAAAATAGCTAGCAAGAATCTTCTCTGCCAACGGCGGTCAAAGAAATCTTTTCGAGAAATCAAATTTTAAAATTTTTCTTAAATATATAATATAATAAAAAATTTAGAATTTAGGGAGTCAAATGTTTTTTTTTTATTTTACTTTTAAAAATTCTATATACTATTTAAATTTTAAGAAAGTTACATGCATTTGTCACCTCTTGGACCACAATAGCTCTCTACCATGAACAAAAACGGTCGTGAATGTTTTGTTCTTTTAAGAGTTTAATTCGATTTTATTTGAATTAAATTTAATTAGATATGGGGTAATTATACAATTATTGATAAAAAAATTAAAATGGACAGAGAATAACTGCTAGCAAAAATGATTGATCCATCGCCTTCCATCGTTGTGTTTGGAATGGTAGAAAGATAGAGTTCAATTTACATGATCCTTTCATTTGGCTATTATTACTTTTCTAAATATTTGTCCTGGGTTTTGTTACTTACATCAAACATACAAAACTTTTTATTATCCCATAATATTTATTTAAATGATAATCGTCAGCTAAGATAATAATTAAAATAAATTTTAATTATTTAAAAATTAATTACATAATGATTCCCATAAAAAGGTAAAATAACCTAAATTAATATGAATTTCTTACAAATTTAGAAAAGTCACCCATCATTGTATAATATTATCTATTTAAATAATTATACACAACAAAATAGGAGCATAATGTAAAGGTAATTGATAATAGGAAGTAATCAAAACAAAAAAAGAAGAGGAAAAAAATAAAGGAAAAAAAAAAAAGCGTGCGCACACACACACACACACCCCCACGCCCCACCCACCCCAGATGGCTCGCATGATGAGGCATGTAAATGGTTGTAAATGGGCCCGACAAGTATTCGAATTGAATTAGTTGGAACATGAATTCAGATATCGGTTGGTATAGCATCAAAAAAAAATCTTGGAATCAGGAGACAATTCTATAAAAAGGAAAAAAAAAATCAGAGTATGAGACAATGAACAAAATTAAGAATGATGTGTCTTTGAATCAAATCATTAGAGATTGGTTGTCCTAAACATTTGAACTTTGTGACATAATTAGTGATGAATTATAAATTGTGCTAGCTCATAAGAAAGTAAAAGAACATGATGATGATTGATTAGAGACATTTAGGTTACATTGTGGAACCATTATATCACATCCCACTTCATAGATCGGGTAAAATATCCTACTTTTGATCTTACATTTACTCCTTCGAATGAATAAATATATATATATATATATATTTTATAAAAGATAAATTCATTCCCAAAAAATAAAAAGAAAAGAAACTAGATACATCAAATGAGAGAAAAGATAAAATAGCAGATAAAATTTCTTCTATTCGAATATATTCTAGTTCAGTGTTTAAATAAAAATTAGCTAAAGTGTGAACGACCATTTTGCAGTATTGCTCTTTGTGTATTTCAAACACATACGAGATTTCTCTTCTTGGTGCTCAAACAAGTTTTAGTAGTAGTATCTTCAGCTATCATAAAAAGAACAGGTGAGATTATGGCAATTAAACAAATGTTGGCATTTTCATTCTTTATGATATTTGTCAATGGTGCCAATAAACTTTAGCTCAACTAGCACCTTCCCCCTCCCCCGTTGTAATAAACTCAAGTTTGAGTCTCAGTATTTATTAAAAAAAAAATGATATTTGTCGATGGTGATATAATGTCCACGTTTATTTATATTTTTATAATACCCTTTACGATGTTGAACAATTATAACTTGTGATAGGATTTTAAATGATCTCCTACTTTCGTATTATCTTTTGAAATTTTCGGAATCAAAAAGTTTTTTATTTGATTTTCATTAGTCAGATTTTCTATGCCTCTTTCATTTCTTTTTTTTTTTAAATCGAGTAACAAATTTATTGGTTCTGACTAATCTGACTCGAAGGTAATTGTTGGGTCCATTAAGGGGAGAGTTTTTTTGGTCTTTTTTTTTTAATTTTCAAAATTAGAATTTGATTAAGAGAATTCAGTGTTTTTAAGTAAAAAGGCAATGGTTATGCCTCTATATTTCATCCTTTTTATCTTTTACTTGAGTCAGAACTTTCCTTGTAACCAATAAAATAAAATAAAATTTATACAATATAATTCTTGCTTGAAAAAAAAATATATTTTCCATGGCTTTTAATATATTATTTTAGTTATTAAATTAGTTTTGTCATCAGTTATCCAACATGTCTAGACTTTGTCTATAGGGTGAAAAGTAAAGCATAAACTAGATAATTTCTCAAAGAACGCATATGATGAAAGTTAGAAAGAAGTGGGCTGCTCTCGTCAGAACCAATTGTGACCTAAGATCTATCTTTTAGAATCTTTTTATTATTATTATTATAATTATCCCCAATAAAAAAATAATTAAAAAGAAAAATCTCTGGAATCTTTAATCTTTCCAACTTTAATCATTGAGCCTGCAGGATGAATGATAGGATTTTGTTATCCAGAGTATTAGATATAAATAGCTGATTGGTTTTACTGTTGTTTTTGGGGGCTAGGATTAGAAGGGAGTTGATAGCTTGCACTATAACAAAACAATTATGTCATGGATAAGACATTTATAATTAACTCCAAGATTATAGTATTTCTCTTTTATTGATGCCTCCAAAAACAGCAGAAGTGAGTATTGTTTTCTAACATACACCAACTTTAAAACTTGTATGCGGGGGAATTCTACCTTTTTATTTTCCTCCCACACTCTTGAGAGGGGGGGGGGAGAGAGAGAGAGATAGGAGTAGAAAGAGAGAGAGGAGAGCTCCCTATTAAATTGCCGAACTTAGTATGGAAAGAACTATGCAAGGATAATTCCTTCTTTAAAGAGGATTTGATAATAATTAGAGTTGAATTAGTCAAAATATGGTTCTGAATGCTGGTTGATTCAAGAACAAAAAAGAAAAAAGAGAGAGTGAGAGAGGGAGAGAGAGAGAGAGAGAGGAGTTAAAACCAATTTAATAGGGATATTTGAATGAGTAATGAGAAGATCACTTTTAGTGGCACCCGAACTTGGCAAGTACTCCCAAGTCCCAATAAGAAAAAAAAACCATGTACTTCTAAAGTTTAGATTGCGCAAAATCAAGTTAAAAAATCTTGACAAAATAACTATATTCTCCCAATTAGCCTGCTTTTTCAGCTTGGCATTGGATTAGAGAGAGAGAGAGAGAGAGAGAGAGAGAGAGACCCACAATAATGAAGAAGCATGCAAAACATGGGTTTTTTTTTTTCTGAAAAAACAAAATGTAATTGGGATATTGGGCAACAAAAATACAAAAGGCTACTGCACTAGAATCAATCCTCCCAACAAGCATCCAATTCACACAAGTTAGGCACCAACAATGTAGCCCAATATAGTCTATCCGATGAAATAGTGACCCTTAATCTGTTACCTAATCCATCATCTTTGGTAGCCCCAGCAGCAAAAACTCACCATTAAAATCTTAGATGGACTCAAACAGACGACACCACGCCCCCCAAAAAATAAAACTAAGATATCCAAACAAGCTATCGTCAAATTATGTGGGTTTTTTAAGGATTTTAATTAAAGAGCTCTGCATATTAGGTATGTTCATATATTAATATACATAGTTTTTCTTTAACTGATCCACTGCGACCATATGAATATCAAATGAGAGAGAGAGAGAGAGAGAGAGAGAGAGAGAAGCAATGATGAGTAAATTTGTACACATTGCTTTTTTTTTTTATTTTATGATATATGTACCTAACTTCTTACGAGGATTTCCACTAACACAACATTAGTACTTGATTGACAGCTTATATGCTCAAAGTACCCCACTCCATCAACGTCAACCAATTGAATCATACCTAAAAAATGTCCCTTTCAAGGGGACTTTCATGTTTCAGTATTCTTTTCCTTTTTGCACATCATCATTACCACTTTGATCCCTTCTAAAAAATTTTTAATATAAAAAATATTATTAATAAAGCAGGACACTCAACTCCCATCTCAAAAATCGGGTTAAAACTATTCCACATTTCTCCTAAAATCCAAATGTCTGCATAGTGTTTCCATAAATTTGCACTTTCTGTTGTTTTTGCCTTGAAAGAACATCACCCTCAACTTCTGAACTAATCCATACACATACATTTAAATAATCGAAATATTCCAAAAAATTTTAATGATTTTCCATGGATTTTCATTTCATTATCAGATATAATTTAATCTATTATCTAATTATTGAGTTTATGTATCATTATTCCCATTGAAAAGGACGTTGTCCATAGAAAGATTCATTTGTTACATCATCATCTATTGTTGAGATAAGGCCACTAGGTGAGCACTACCACGATCCATTGTCTTCGATAGGTCTTGTCTCCATGTGACTTTGGCGCCCAGGGCCCGATTATGTGGCTGTTATCATCCGTACATTACTCCTTACTCTTACATACACACACATAGTGAGGCTTGACTCGAGATCTTTTCCAAAGAAAGAGAGACGATGCCAATTAAATTATATCTCATTAGCTACATTACTCCTTACTTTTCGAATGTTTGAGACATTTATTATGCAATGCTATTATGTTTGACCTTTATAAGGGGAGAGAAAATGATATCAGTTAAATTATATCTCATTAACTATATTATTCATTAGTTTTCAGATATTTGAGGCATGTATCATGCAAGTTTATTATGTTTGTTAAAGGTATTTACTGCTTTAATTAAAAATGATATTAAGCTTCATGGGATATTCATATGTTAGTAAAACATAAAAATCTTAAAATATAGTTAGAGAAGAATTTCTCTTTTTTTTCATTTGAAGTGTAACTATAAGAATGTAGTCTGATCAAATAATAGTTTTTTACTATTATTTATATAATCTGATAAATAATTCATAAACTTATAATTATAAATATGAATATATGTGAGAGTGTTAGGTTTTTTAATCAAATTTGAAATTTGAAATTTATGAATAAAAAAGATTATGTTGAAAGAATCGTCTCCTAAAATAAATCTGACAAATATTTGAATCTGATTACTCAGATGCTTAAAGTAGTCAAATTAAAAGAAAAATAATTCTTTACCCTTTTTTCCATAACATGCATATCATATGTTGAAACTCATGGAGAAATTTTATTTTTAAATTTTGAATTTAAATGTGTATAAGTTAAGAATTGTAAGAAGAAAATCGTTTGTACATAATTTTTATAAATAAAATCAATAATTACATATTATTTTATTTTTCATCATACAAGAAATATTAGTCACCAATAATGAGCTAAAATTACTTATTTGATAAGTACATATAAAATGGAGGAGTAAAAAGGTTCATGTCATATGCTGTTTGCGGGATCATCATCTTCACCTGGCGGTCACTCGGGCAGCAACAAATTCCATGGACGACGCTCTACAATGAGGACATAGAGACAGCTCGGGGAGTCGCATTGATGCAGAAGAACCCCACCTATGGGAAAAATGATTGTCAAATCAAATCAAAGAGCCCCAATGAGAGAGAGAGACATTGTACTATATATCCCAAAGAATGATAACATCATCACGAGAGGGCACAACATTCTTTTCCTTTTAGTTTTGGAGTTAAGTGGGGGGAACATGATCATCAAAGGAAAAAAACAAAATAAGTAATCAAATATAATTTGCGAACAGTGAAATTAGGACAAAGGAGACAAAGAATGGTGTGAGTGGACAACATGAAAATTCGCCTTCATTGGACATTATTATTATTATTATTATTATAATTATTATTTTATGTCATCATATATTTAAAATCATATTTTAATAAATTTAATTTAAACAATATTAAATTTAATTTAAAAGAAAACCTCTCAATATAATATTTTTTTATTTTTAAATTTTAAATTCAAAAATTAATTAAAAAATATAATACTTTTACTCACTAAACCAATTATATATTGATTCGATCTTCGGAGTTATGGGACCACTTTGCATAGCATGACTACAAAACGGGTTCCCACTTTTCTTTTTCTTGTGTCTTTGATTTCTCATAATTTGCTTCCAATTACCTAATTTTCTTATCTTCTTTTGAGTTTCACCTTCAGTGAACCACAATGATTCTCACACCTCACCACTTGGACATGAGTGGGAACAGGATAAATCCTATGGTTTTTTTTTTTTTAAAACACCTAGATGCCAACCTTAAATTATTAATATTGATGTGATTGAAAACTCCGGCTTAAAATCCCAATTTGGGAAATAAATTAGCCTTTTCCTGAAGTCATGATGCACCCTCCCCCCCCCCCCAAAAGAAAAAATCTGTGATTCTACAAATTTGCAATATGAAAGATATTAGATGTGCCGACATAGAAGTTTTCTTATGCCAATGAACTATAATTTAATCACACCATTTCATTTCCCTTAAAAGTCTTAAATTAAAGTCTCTTCTATGTAAAATATATATATATAGAAATTTTCTTATTGTGGCATATAATTTGAACAACTTCACATCAGTAATTAAATTTTGCCGCCGCGTATACTCATTAGCCACCGACTATATTTTATTTCTACCCATTATTAAAAATTTATAAAAATAATGTAAGAGAAAACCTTAATTTTTCATAACTTCAGGCACAAATATCTTCCATTAAGAACAACCAGAGTTCAAAAGTAATCGATCAGTTATGTTATACAGATCAAATGAGTTTTAAATTAAATAAATTAAAATTTTGTGGTCTGTCCACAATCAATATATTTTAATCAATTTTTAATTAGATTTTTATTTGAATTACAAATATATATTAACAACTTATTTAAAAATTTATCAAAACATACAGATAAGAACAATCCACGTTATATTAAATCAACTAACAAAAGTAATTATTAAAAAATTTTCTACCCTAAAATTTTCATTTTAATATCAAAAAAGATTTTCATGCAAAGACAAGCAAAATCATCGAATAAATGCTACGGCATAGTTACTCAAAAAAAATTAAAAAATAAAATTATGTTATGGGATATTTTAATGCGTAAACTCTGGCAAAATTTTACCCAATTGGCTAAGAATGGAGACATGGCAGACCATATAATTCATATGCAGATAACTTTTTCTATTTCTCTAGCACAACTATGCCACGGTCTTATTGATACAACGTCTTGCCAGCCACTTCCCTAGGAAGATTCTGTGTGTATATCCCTCATCATTGCCATTGCAAAGTGCTTTGCCTCTTAGTCATAAGAAAAATCTGCAAGCATTCCCATCTCTCTCTCTCTTTCTTTTTTTTTTTTTTAATTTATAGACCTACTAATTTGATATATGTGAAAGTTAATCTTGAAATTTTGGGATTCTGGCGATACGACTAAGGGTGAAAGTAAATATTTATATAATATGAATGAAATATAATATATAGTTTGGATATTAATTATTAATAGTTCAAACAATTTTTGAGTTTATAATGTAAGATTATATAGTATTTGGAAAAACGTAATTCCTATGCAGATTCTCATGTTTACATAACACTTGATATTCAGTTAATTGATATCAAATTGAATTCTTAGATTTATATTCTATACCTGAGATATTGAATTAGTTCATATGAGATTTAACATCTCTCTTCATTGATAACTAACTCCACATAAATGAATATAATATAATAAGAGTGAATCTGATAGAACAAATTTGAATCCGATAGAATAGGCTTTTATGCGAACCAAGTTGAGTTCGAGCAATAGAATTTTATATTTGAAAACTAGTGGAGTAACTCGATAATATAAATTAATAAATTATATATATACCTATATGTTATTAAAATATAAAAAATTAAATTAAAAGAAATATATTAATATATTATATAAGTATTCATATCTATAAACGGGTTGAGTTTTCAAGTCTATCTCAAACTCAATAAATTTTAAGCAAATCAAATTCGAGTCATATTATTATTACTCGTTGAGTTTGAGTTCGAATTTGAACATAGAGATATGCGGAATCGATTCGACTCAAATACACTCGTACAATACAATGAATTTGAACTTTATCATGTCTCAAGATAGGGATTTTCATATTATGTTAGTGGATGTAAAATTTAAATTTTAAAGCAAAACTTGCCCATGTAAAGGAAGATCTGAATAAATGGGCGCCTCCCAATTTTTTTTCTTTTTTTTTATTGGAAAATGGAAGTGCAACTATCAAATTCAAAAATATGGTGCGATTGTTTGGCTTCAAGGGGTTCAGTTACCCTGTAATATGCAAAAGGTTAATAAGTAGTGGGCACTGTACTTTCTACTCTAAAGCAACACAGAAAATTTTACATATAAATATATATATATATATATATTTATATTTTATACCATATGCTCCCCTTTCATTGATTGTAGATAATTTTTTTAATATTCCATGCAATGAAAGTCATAATGATTAAATTTGACTGCTCCCCTCAATTTTTACCCTCCCTCTTCAAATAATAGTTCTAGAACATGGCCGGTTAGTGCCCTAGTCGTATGGGCAGGAAATCTTATTTCTCAATATTAGTCTCTAATTTGACTATTTTTTCTCATAAAAAGTGGTACTCATAATTTAAAAATATATATATATATATAGTGTAAGATGCTACTCCACTTGGAAGGGATTACAGATATGGCGGCCAACCTGAGCCACCACTCTCCCTGCTACAAGGAGCCAGGTCCATTCTCCCCTCGAGCTTAAAGGAAAAAAAAAAAATTGCATATTCCATTCCAATGCCAACTAGAAAATAAAAAATATTTCTTAGCAAATATGTCAAAACTTATTTCAATCAAATATATTTTTTTTCTTTTTTGGTGAACGAAAGAATAACTATTCAAGAGTTTGGTTTTGGCTAGAACAGAGGGTAGGACCTAAAAAATCTTGTGCCCATATCAATGATCTACTCAAGAAAAGTAAGTGGTTTATGGTTTAGACAGATGAATCCTATTCACATCTGTTTTCATTGATGAGATTTAATTAACCACAAAAAAGAAAAAAAAAAAGTTAAAGAAATGTTCAGAAAGGTCGAGCCAAATGTTGGAATCCCTTTTCTTTATCCGTCCGCATGATCTTCTGTTCTTGAAAGTAAATAGGGATGTAACAAATTAAGAAGTAGAAATCATGCAGGAATCCCTTTTGGAGGGAGCATAAACCAATGGGTATAAATCCAATTTTCTGAAGAATTGGAGAAAATATATTAATTTTAAATTCAATTCTATTTTATTTTTTTCCTTTTCTCTGATGAATAATAGAATATGTACAGAGGAGGTGGGTGGAGTATTGCTAGTTCAAAGGGACTGGAAAACGCGGGAGCTTAGGTGGCTTGGGGATCTCCACGACAATCTTCTCCAATCTCGGCGGCTCCGTCGGACACGGCATTGCTATGAACATTGGGATGTCATCTCCTGGCATGAGCACCGGCACACTTTGTGTCTCCTTTTGCTTCGAATTCTACATTCATTTTACCAACACCCCAAAAACAGGGTCAATAACCTACTAACCCAATTCCCCAAATTCTTTTTTTTTTATTTAAAGCAAAAAAAATAGTTACCATGTTGAGGGGTTTGGCCTTGACCGGGTGATCATCAGAGTCGGGATCGGTGTCGTCGGAATAAGAGCGACGAAGGGATCGGAGTTTGTCCCAGTGGTAGCAGCAAGAGAATAGGCCACTTAAGCTGAATATGATGATCAGTAGAAGTGCAGTGCCCAGAGGGAACCCTATGTACGGCCTTGATGCATCCCCATGTGTTGGTGAATAATCTGGACTCTCCATTTTGCTTAACCACTCTGCTTGAACTACTTGTGCTTGTTCCCTCACTCATGAGGGGGCGGACCTAGAATTTTGTTGCAGTGGGAAAGAAATGTTGAGAGAGAGAGAGAGAGAGAGAATTGCTTTGGAGCTGAATTTGTGGGAGGATCAGAGGGGGAGGGTGTCGAAATTTATGGAGCTGGGAGAGAGAGAGAGAGAGAGAGATTGGGTGGGGTTGGGGATTCAATACGTGGAAAGATGGGGGCACAGGGTACAGCTCTTGTCCGGGCCTATGTACGGATATTTATGGTAAGTTTGGTTCGGCAATGGAGAGGAGAGGGGAGACTTCAGCAGGTGGAAGTGATTTTTTTTTTTTTTAATAGAAGTGGAATGAAAGGAATGTATGTTATTTTTTTGTTATTTGATAGAAGTCAAAAGTGGAGGGATGATGTCACTCTTTTTAAATTATGTAAAATTAAAGAAAAAAATTAATTTTGTTTATAAATTTTTATTCCAATCCCAATCCATCCATAACCACGAGGGAAAAAAAGAAAAAATAACCACAAGGGAAAAAAAAAATTTTTTCTGACAGTACCATTTCACCTATTTTCTACTTCCATTCTCTTTTCAATTTAAACTAAACGAAAATAATTTTTTATTTTATCCCACATTTATTTCTTTTTTTCTTTTCTTCTCACTTTATATCTCAACAAAACTTATTGTTAGTGTAGTGAAAGGCACTCAATCACTGTTTTGCCTTTGTTCTTTTTTTTTCCCCTTTATTTTTAACTATTAAAATCTCGTATCCGGGTACAAAAACAAAAAAGTAGGAAATGTGCATAAAGAAGATATTCGAATAGTGTGAAAGCAAGTGCCGTTGGTAGAAAGAAAAATCAGAAAATGCACTTTGGCTGGCATCACCAACGGTGTCTTCTCTCGCACGATTCTTTTTGTTTTTTCATCATTGTTTTTCGTTACTAAAATACAAGATATCAACGATAAAAAATTATTCATCATAAATAGCTATAAAATTATAACAGATTAATATCAAATTTTAAAAATTAAAAAAGTAAAGATTAACGAAAAATTAACGACGAATTTAGTAATAAAATTAACAATAGAAAAAATCCGTCACTAATTCCGATAATAAAACACATGCAAAACTAATTATTATTCAGCGGGACATATTTCTGATAGATTAACGATGGATTAGCGATGGAATAAGCGATAAAAAAATTCCATTGCTAATTCTGTCGGTAAAATAGGCGTGAAACTGATTAATATTTTGCGGGATATATTTTCGATAGATTAGCGATGGATTAGCGATGAAATTAATGACAAACTGTATTCCATCGCTAATTAATCGCAATACACAAAATTATTATTAAATATTTTTACGACATATTAGTGATGGAATTATTTCTATCGCCAATCCGTCGCAAATGAAAGAAATGATGTTATTTAGCGAGGGATTATCAATGGAATCTTGTGATAAATTTTTTTCGTCACACATCCGTCGCTATTGTTTTTTAGGTTAAAAAAAAAAGAACAGGTTAAGTTCCCTTGTCTGCCTTCTGCCATGACTGTCTCTCTCACTCTCCCTTCCCTCACCCCTCTTCTCAGTTCCTTGCCGCCTCTAGTCAAAAGGGAAATCGACTAAGTATGATTTTCGACTTCATTGCCATCGTCGTCGACCTCTGTTGAGATTCATCTCTGTCTCTCCCTCAGATTAGGGTTTGTTTTTAAAGAATGGTTCAGTCGAACTCGTCTCTCTCTCTCTTGTCTTGAGAATTTGCTATGTTCTGGGATATTAAGATTGGTCTTCTTATCCTCTACAACTGAATCTCTTCTGTAATCAGTCATTTCACAAACATCAGAATTTTAAGTTTCTAACAGCTGACGATTCATTTCTCTCTCTTTAAAACCTTGATAGATTCGATTCTCTCTCTAGTTTTTAATCGATCTGAAAGCCCATTTCTGTCTCTTGGATTGGAGATCTAAGAATCGAATTTCTAGGGTTTGATTTTGATCTTCGTTTTCTTTGTTCATTAAAAGTTCTTGATTTTTCTTGTTATTTGGATTTGTGATCTGATTATTCTGTAATTCGATTGCTATCTAGAATCAAGTTAAAATTGTTCCTTGGTTTTCGATTCTCTCTCTAGTTCTTAATCGATTTGTAAGCCCCTTTTCTGTGTCTTGGATTGGAGAGGAAAGAATCAAATTTCTAGGATTTCAAAACTCTAATTTTCGACTACGATGGTGTCATTCTAGAGTCAGAGCACTTGCATCATCAAGCTTACAATGATGCCTTTTCGTTTTTCAATGTCTAGTGTCCTTCCTCTTCTCAGCCTCTCAATTAGGACGTCGACTTCTATGATGAGCTTCAGAACCAAATTGGTAGTGGAAAACCTAAAATGCGATGGAAAACCTAAAATGCGATGGTTCTTTGCTCTCTCTCTCTCTCTCTCTCTCTTCATTGTTGTGTTGTTTGATTCTTTGGGTTTATATTAATTAGGTATTTCAAAGAGCATGGTTGGCCTTTGTCATCAATTTTTGAGGTTCCACTGGGAGACAATTCTGATCAATTCAATTTGATCGATACCCTACAAGTGTGACTCTATGCTTTGGCTGAATGTTAACTTGTATATCTACAAGATCATATCATTTAGCATATGTTATTTGTCATTCATGATTGTTCCAAAATTTTCCCTATATCTGTGCTTCATGTCCCTTCATTTGAATGGAAACCCTTAAGTGTTGTTTATATTTTACTTTGGCACTTTTGTAAGATCAAATTAAAATCTATTTATTTCTTAGCCAAAGTGTTGCCTTGATGTGATAAGTCTGTCTTACATAGTGTGGAAAGCTAAGCTCTTTAATTTTAGGTTCTACACTAGCATATCTGCAAGATCATATCTTTTAAGCATATGTTATTTATCATTCATGATTGTTCCAAAATTTTCCCTATATCTATGTTTCATGTCCCTTCATTTGAATAGAAACCCTTAAGTGTTGTTTATATTTTACTTTGGCACTTTTGTAAGATCAAATTGAAATTTATTTACTTCTTAACCAAAGTGTTGCCTTACTGTGATAAGTCCGTCTTACATAGTATGGAAAGCTAAACTCTTTAATTTTAAGTGCTGCACTAATATATTTGCAATATCATATCTTTTAAGCATATGTTATTTGTCATTCATGATTGTTCAGTGCCTTAAGATTGATGAAGCTGATAGAATCCTGGAAGCAAACTTTGAGGAAGAAATAAAGAAAATTATTAAAATTTTGTCAAAGGTAATGTATTGGTATTTAGATTATTTTTGGACCAAGCTTGTAACCATCCATATGTTTACTTCCAATATTTATAATCATCTGAATATCTGGGATGCTAATAAGATGTTATTGAATGCTCAGGAAAGGAAAACAACACTCTTTTTTGCTACCTAGACTAAGAAGGTTTCTGCCTCTAAATGATGACTTGTATAAGATAATTTTAACTTCTGAATAACTAAATGAAAAAACATTATATCTACAGGTTGAGGATCTTGCTCGTATATCCTTTAAGAATACTCTAATCTATATTGACGTTGATGATAGGAGATCAAAGGTAATACAAATTATCATTTCATTTCTATTTCCTTATGATCGAATGTTCTCTACCAATAAGTATCAATGAGTCAGTCAATGAGCTATTATCTTACAGGTTACCAATGAAGGGATACAACAAGGCTACATTGTTGTACCTAGTGCCAAGAGATTCATCCTTTTATTGACTTTTTTAAAGAAAATATTGTTAAAGAAAGTGATGGTTTTCTTCTCATCATGTAATTAAGTCAAGTTTCATTTTGAACTTCTTGCAAAAGCTAATGTGAAGTGTCTCGATATTCATGGAAAGCAAAAGCAGCAAAAACAAACCTCCACCTTTTTTGAATTCTGCAATGCTGCAAAAGGGAATCTTGCTACGTACTGATGTTGCTGCTCGAGGGCTTGATATTCCTGTTGTGGTAATTTTTTATCAGATTCTTGAATCTCACAATTCTACATTCTGATGTTCCTTGTACAAATTCTCAACCTAATTTAACAATTTCGTTTCTTGAAACCCTACTGGTTAGGTCTTGACTTAGCATCTTGAGTAAGACCAACATCTCTGTTGCTGGGTGGACAGACATA
Organism: Dillenia turbinata; assembly: GCA_037126225.1. Lineage (NCBI taxonomy): Eukaryota > Viridiplantae > Streptophyta > Magnoliopsida > Dilleniales > Dilleniaceae > Dillenia > Dillenia turbinata. Next base: position 9,748,774 of record JBAMMX010000018.1, on the reverse strand, counting down.
AGTCCAAACTATTGCATAATATCATTTTTTGAAGCTCTTATGATAATTGGGTAGTTTGACATGTGTTTGGAATTTGCATTACTAAGTATTTATTTGGTTCCTGTTGAAATTTTCGTGTTGACTTGTGCACTTTTCTTTTAGGCTAAAATTGAGAGCAGTTTGTTGGAACCGTACTTGTGTGCCCTACACTTGCCTGCGCGATTGAGCCGCGAGGGCTGCGTGGTTGAACCATATGGCTTGCGCAGTGGAATCGTGAGGGTTGCAAGGTGGCATGCGCGGTTGAACCACGTGGCTCACACGGTGGAACCATGCTGCCTGAGTGACTGAACCGCGTGGCTTGCGCGGTGGAACCGTGAGGGCCGCACAGTGGCATGCGCGGTGGAATCGTGTGTGCCTATGCGGTTGAATTGTGTTGCTTGCACGGTGGCCCGTGCGGTAGAACCTCATGGCTCACACGGTTGAACCGCATGGCTTACGCGGTGGAACCGTGCTTCCTGCTCTCTTTCATGTCAGCAATCAACGATGAAATAACCCGTCGCTATACAAATCCCTCGCTATTTTATCGGTAATTGCACAACTGATATTGACATATCAGTGACGGATTAGCAATAGATTTTTTCGTCACTAAAAATATCCATCACTAATCCTTCAGTAACTTCACAACTCATGTCGACTTATCAGTGACAGATTAGTGACCAATCTTTTCAGCGATGGAAAAATTCATCACTAATCTGTCGTTAATATGTCGACATGAATTGTGAAATTACCAATAGATTAGCAATGGATTTATACAGTGACAGATTGTTCCGTCATTAATCCGTCAGAAATATTAGTGACGGATTTTTCTGTCGCTAATTTTTAGCGAGGAAGTTTTCAGGGACGGAAATTTCTTTCGCTAATTGCCTTAAGCAATGGAATCTTTATTTTCAATGACGGATTTTCTGTCGCTAATACCTTGTTTTTTAGTAGTGTTTTCCATTTAAAAAAGTTTAATGCAATGAGCTCTTTTTATGAATTATTGATTTTTATTCGACATTATTATTATTTTATTTTTCATTTCCCAAAAATATAACTATTAGATAATAATTCAATTTTGATATATTTTATGACATCAAAACGCATCAAAATTTTAGAAAAATCTTTTTTTTTTCAAAATTTCTTTTTTTAAGAATATACTTGTAGTTACGCATTTATGACAGAAAATAGATATATTATTGATATGATTAAAATCTCTGCTTATTGTGAAAAATTTTACAATATACTATAGCAGTATTCACTATATATTCTATGTTTTGATTTTTTTTTTTTGTTCGAATTTGTGCTACAAAACATTTTTTTAGCCATCTTTCTATATTTAATTCATTTTGTATATAGATGTAATAATTGTTTTATTCATTTTTTTATAGTAGTATTCTATTTTTTGGGTAATAACTTGTATGTTATTTTCTTAAAATTGGGCAAAGGAAAATTCTTGTTGGCGTTGTAGAGTTGATATTGTCTAGCAGAAGGGACATCCTAAAGGTCAATTGTTCTTTATACTAGCAATTTTACACAACCTCACTGCTCACCAAAGTTTTGCCAGTGTGAAAATGTAGTGCTTGGATTTGTAAAGAAATTTACCTTGTTGTTATTCATTATATGTGAACCTAGTAAATGATAACAAATAAAAGGAAACTGATACAAAGTTCTAGTGATTGTCATTTAAAGACAACATAAGTGTTTGTACAAAAGAGACAACACTTGTTAATGTTTACAACTTTGTTACATTTATTGTGATCCATTACATTTGATTGAGAAAGCAATGGTTCACAATATTCTACTCAAAAGTTATCATATGATTCATAGTACTAATTTTAACATGAATTACTTCATGAGCATTTTCAAAAAGTTAGATGAACAAAGAGGATTTACTTCATGTGAAGTTCATGTTTGCTTTTCTTGACTGGACTGAGCTTTGATACCTACTCCTGAGTGACATTTTTTGTGCTCTTTGGTTTAGAAGCCCTTGTTGTTAAGAATGTTTTTTTTCCCTGATTGAGTACTAGTTGATCGAGATTTAGTTGAAGTATCTTCAGCATCCGGGGCAAAGGTAAGTCTTTTTTTCATTGGTGTGACCAAGTCCAAAGATTCTTCTGAAGTAGTATTGTCATGTGCTATTTGTTCAAGCACAAGCTTTGTTGTTGGTGTGAAAAAGGGATCTTTTAGTGTCTCTTGATGGTCAGATTCAACTAGGTGCTGTGTTTTAGGATTCATTGGAGTAGGCAAAGGATTTGTTATTTGTTTCGATGTATATGCTTTAACAACACTGAATCTCCTTTGTTTTTGGTTTTGATACTCCATGTCATAGGCACGAATGATACAGATCATGGCCTTCTGGTTAACTAAATCAGCCAATTCTTTTTCTTGTCAATTGCCTACAATGGCGAGCGTCAATTTTGTTAGACTTGGAGTTTTTGATTAATTTTCTTGTTTTTCACAGCTAAAAAACAAAAAGACTAACTTCTAGAATCATAGTTGGAATTTCCTAAATCACTCAACATTGCTCAATGTTTACTACAATTTATTGTATTAAGAAATTCAAACTTCAGTAAATTTATAAGAACTATCTAGTGAAATCAACAGACTCAAAGCTGAAAGGAGATGCAATGAAATACTAATTTTTGAAGATTATACAAACATAAACATACAGACTCATCTTGGTAGGAAATCTGAGAGGAAATATTTATCAAATGAAGAATAAAATAGTAGACAATATAACCTAAAGTTAATTACAATGTATTCTACTTAGTTTTTTCCAATTTGTTAGACCTCTAAAAATACAATGTCAATTTTTAGAAATAAACTTCCAGCTATCCATTTAGAATTCTAACAATATCAATTATTATTCAGGGGAAGAAAGGAGAGATTTAAAATATGAAGATAATGAGATAATTGCATCAACTAAAGTAGGCTTCATATTGTAGAACTGAAAGCTCATATGTGCTCAAAGATTGTCAATATGAAAGATAATATTGGACTGTCCAGATTTTATCAAATAACTATAGAAAGAACAACTATGAAAATGCAAATGAGTCTTACAAAAAAAAAAAAAAAACAAATAATGAAAAATGTATTTTTAATTGACAAAGATTGCCTGCATTTTGACCAGATGGTTACTTTACTGGTATTATCAAAGAAATTAACAACAATCATAATAACATTTATCAAAATTACCTTTTACCAACCAAAAAAAAAAAAAGAAAAACAAGATTCGTGTATTAAAATTATTTCTAGATCAACTCTTGTAGATGGATGTGCAATCATTTAAGAAATGAAACATAAAAGGTTTTAAACTTCTTATACAATAAAATGTTTTAAAATGAGCCACAAAAATTGTTTCATGTGTTTTAATCAGCATTAGGCATATTATGGGAGCTGAGATGTATTATGTAGAACTCACGTCTTTTTCAGCTTCTTTCAGTTCAATTGCAGTATATGGAATGAACTTTTCGACATCTTGTCCAGAGATTGTAGTGGTCAGTGTAGCTGTACTGTCAGTAAGAGCAATTAATATATGACACCTGCAATGTGAAATTAATTTTAACAATATCATATCTAAAGCAATAGTTTGACCATTCGAATTTTTGTTTGTTATGTCGTATACCTGACTTCAACTTCACTTTTCTCTACGTAAGTTGGACACGTTATTACCCAATCAATATCCATATCAACTGCCTATTGACAATTTTTGCATGTTATATAGACAAAATTTGTTTGGCCTAAAATGAGTATCGTCGTTGCATGGATCTATGCAGTTTTATGCTGATTATATGAGAATTTTGTTTATTTAGAATAGATTCTAATATTTGTTCATACTTTATGAACAGCATTTCATATATGTAAGTAATATGTAACTTGTAAATATATTGAAAGAGTGGATACTTACAGTTGCATATGAAGTCAAGTAAGACTGAATGGTAATAATTCCATCTTTTTTGGGTGAAGGCAGCAAGGTGGTCGGGTCTTTGTATGTTTTTGCCACAAGCATTTTCTTTATTTATTCTTTATTCGAAATGTAACTGAATATATAGAAAATTTTATGATATGTATCAGATTTGGTCATGTAAAATGAAATTTCATGAATGTTTGTATTATAATACTTACCATTCACAGAGCAGAGGTTCATTTGGATTGATCAGAATTATAGAATTCATTCTCGTTTGAGTGAGAGACCTAAAAAATATGTAGGTATTATATGTAATGACCGATACATAATTAGTTTATAACATGCATTAAAGAAAGCCAAGAAGGGATAAACAAATATCTTACCATTATATGACGTGACTTTGAGATGCATTGCGATTACCTGGGGGACAAAATTGATATTATTAGCAATTAGCGCTCCTTCTCTGACGAATTCATTCTAGATAGTCAAAATCATGAGCTTTTTCCTGAATAGAATACAACAAAATAAATGATTAAGATTTTTTGTTTGTATTTATTTATCTTATAAAAGTGAAGAAATTGGTAATATCTTACTCTTGATTCACTATGATGAGATCTCTGAAGGTTGAAACCAGATTCTGTTGCTTTGGTGGGAACATTTAAACCACCAAACAATTGATATCTTGTATGCAATAAAAAATAATTAACATTACATATAAAACAATGTGAATAAATGTAAATTAAGTGAATAAAATTGTTGAATATTGGACATACTTTATAAATTGTCAGAATCTGCAAATTTGTGTAATTCATGAAACTTTGTGAATTCAAAAGTACATGGTAGCGTTGGTAGGAGGATTTAGAAATAAGATGATAATAAAAAAATAAGATATGTGAAGGATTTCTTTGTAAACTATGTTCTTTGTCCTAAATGTATCTTGTGTGTCAAAATAAACAGGTTTGATGGCTACTTTTACAACTACCGATGTTTTGCACATGAAAGTGCGACACATAGGTAGCCATATGAGAAAACTGGTTCTTTGAGGTACAAGCCAACAAAGTCAAGGGTTTGTCCTTAGCTTTGTTACTTGTCATTGCGAAGTATAAACGGATTGGAAATTGTGTCCTTTTGAATGGAACTGGGTACTGCTCATCAGTGTAATGGCATTCGATGTATGAAAACTTCTTTTCCAGCAAAATCTCCAACTGAAATTTTAGCATGAATAATATTTCGACTGAAATTTTTACATATTAATCTAGTCCCATTAAATAGCCCTTTTGTTAGATCAAGATTTCTTAATAGAATAATAGGCACTCCTATTTTCAATAATAACTTGTGTGGTGGCAAATCGTTTGGTGTAAGTGAATTGATGGTATCTATATATAATGGTTGATCACTTGCATTTAGAGTTTCATCATAACTTAAATATTCAATAATTTCTCCTAGAAATTTATTTATCAGCACATTATTTATCTCATTAACAATGTAATTTTTTGTGATTAAAATATTTTTGTTCAGAATTTGTATGAAATTTCCTACTATGGTTTGAAATTCAAGATAAACTGCAACAATTAGTTACTCAAGTGGATCTATTGTTAAAGAACTGTCAATTAAAATAGAGGATGATAGTTGTACAAAATCATTTTCATCTATTTTTTTCTATTCCATCTCCAATGCGCAGTAGAAATTCACTAAAAATAGGGTCAAGTTGAGCTCTTATATTTTCTATTAGTTTAAGTTTCTCTGAATGTTTCAATAGTGCAGAGTATATCAAGCTAGCATTGATTGATTCAAATTTTGTTCCTTTGTGCACTACGGGTAATTCTACCTAATATCGTAACTTTACTTCTATAATACCGACACTACGGTGTCCGTATTGTACTCCTATACTTGAAATTAATAAAATATTTCCTCCATTTATATATATATATATATAGAAAAATTTTAACTTTTATATTGATTTTCGATTTTGGGGTATTAAATCAAAAATTTTTGGTATATTTTAAATCACCGTATTCGCGAATAGTAATAAATTCCGTTTTATGAAAAATTTAAAAATTTAGGAAGAAGGGGGGGTGAATTTGCATATATATATAATTATTTATTTATTTAAATATATATATATATAAAAAATCGACCGCCACCGGCAACCACCGCGACCTCCGCGAGCCGCCGCGGGTCGCCACCTTTCTATCTCTCTCCTTCTCTCTCTCGGCTTCTCTCTCGCTTACTCTCTCGCTCTCTTCATCTCTCTCCCTTTCGCGATCACTCGATCGCCATCCCCGCCACCCTCTCCGCCACTGCACACCACCCACGACCGGCCGAGCATCTCTCTGCCTCCCTTTCTATCTCTATTTCTCTCTCTCAGTTTCGGTTCCCTCTCAGTCCCTCTCGGTCTCTCTCTCGATTCCCCTCTCGCGCGATCTCTTTCTCTCTCTATCGTCTCACTCTCTCTCCCGTGAGTTCTCTCTCGCTCTGCTTTCTCCAGCGCGCAACAAAGCACGACTGCTAGCATGAAAGCGCGTGACACCGCGCGAGACAGCCCCCTCCTGCGCGCACCGAAGACGCGACAAGTCCTCTCGCGCGCGGCTGGCGCGCGCGATAGCTTCCTCGCCGCGCGGCCGCCGTGTCTGCCGCCGCGCGCCTTCTGCCACCTGCGGAAGCCCCAACCGAAAGCCCTAGGTCGACTATGCCTTGTCCACTACAAAGGTAAGATCAAACCCTAACCCAAATTCTAGGGTTTCGATTCCTTGGTGATTTATACTAAATTGCTGACTTTTGTTTCGAATTGGAAGCATTGTAGGTTTCGGATTGAATCGAATGTTGCACGGACGTTAGGGTTTTGGACCACAGTGAACCCAAGGTGAGGGATTTCTAACTCATTCGAATTATTTGGATGCATTTAGGGTGAAATTAGCATAAGAAAGTGTTGTATATGTTTAGAATGTATGTTTGATTGGAATAAAATGCATTTTTGAAATCCTATGCTTGAACAATAAGGCCAAGTCTAGTGTTTGATATGAAAGGAGCATGTTAAAGGAATGATAGAATCGAATCGAATTGATTTAAATGGTTTTTTTTAGAGTCTAATTTGATATATGTATGAAAAAAGTCAAAATTTGGGATTTTAGCCTAAAGATTGATGCGTTGTTTTGCATTATTGTTGGTGTTGCATATAGGTAAATCAAATACAATCTCTATATTATGAAAATAGGTTTCAATACCTTTAAAATGACATATGGTTTGAAGAAATCGGATTAGAATTGAAAAGCGTATGATTTTTCAATGATTTTCCAGTTCGTAGGAAACTTATTTATTTTAAGTTATTTCCAATTTTGATTGGTTCTAGGATTGAATCAGGCTTGATTTTCATTTGATTAATTGTTTATAAATGGAATAAAAGTGATGAAATGAGAATCTAGAAAGGTGATTGTGTAAATGTTTGATTTAAGTCTTAAATGAGCACATATTGAGGGGAGAACCCTAAGGAAACATGTACTGAAAAATTTAAAACTTTGAGTATGAAATTTGATGGGTTTTAATGTGATTTTGAGTGTTAAAATGTGGATTTGATGTACTTGTGTTTTTGGCATTGAAGTGTGGTGTGTTATTGACTATGTGTATGTGAAATTGAGGCATTTTGAGTGAGCTGGAGGCATGGTCTTATGTGCAGGAAGTTTGGACTTGTTTTTAGCTTTGGTTTGAGTACAAAAATACATCCTTAATTGAACCTATGTATGTGTAGATTTTTAGTATGAAAATGGTGTGAAATTATGTGTGTTTTGGCATATGAATGAGATGCAAAAGTGTGCAGACTTTTGGTATGTAAGTGGTGTGAAAATGTATGCATTATGGCATGGAAATGGGAAGCAAACATGTGCAGAATTTGGCTTGAATTAGTAATAGTGTTTGAGTGTTTGTTTGTACATTTAGAGACTTGAGAAGTGTGTGTAAATGTGCAGAAATTTCTGCACTATTGTGTGTATCAAAGGGATGCCATTTCATGCGTGGTAAAGGAAGGTTTTTGATGTTGGAATGTGTTAACGTTTAAGGAGTTCATGTGCTTAAATTGTGAGCATTTCCATGGATGTTGGGTGCAGGGGTGTCATGCGCATGGGCGTCGGGTGCTACACTGGTGCATAGGCGGATGGAGCATGCTATGTGCTGAGTTGATTTTTGCTAAGGGCATTTGAAGTATGCCAACACTTAAATTTTGTAGACTTGTTGTAGGTATAAATAAACATATGGAGTTAAGGTAGTGACCTAAACAACTTAGATATGGCATGAGAATTTTGGAAGGAAAATACATGCATTTTAGACATTGGGACAGCATGTACTCTTTTTATCATAACTTCCTTAACATAACTCCAAATGATATGAGGTCTTCTGCATTGGATTCTAGACATCCTGAGATATGGCCCGTTTGATTTGGAGATGAGTTGAATTTTTAGTGGATTTTCAAAGTTAGATCATTTACAAAACAATTTCTGTTCTGCTTTTAGCAAAGGACAATGTGACTCATTTAGCGACCTCTTCTGATCTGACTCACTATTAGACCAAAACATGAAAGTTTTAGGTCTAGGTCTTATGTTTAATTTGAGATAAGAACCATCTGATTTGGACTTGTATAGCAGAAGTTATAGCTTATTTCCCATGACTGGGCAAGTGTGAAATCTGTGGACGGTTTGCCTTCATACTTGTTTGGTGATTCGATTGAGGGGAGCTTTGTTCTACGTATTGTGGTTTTATTGGGGAGTGCGCTATCCTCCCCAAAACTGTGAGTGGGATTTATTTCAATGTTTTTGTTTAATATGTAAACCCTGCTTTACAACAGTTTGATAAATGAGCATGATTTATCGTGTGCTTGAAATATTTTGACTGGTTTTGGAAATGATTTTTGTGAACGATGGAGTGTCCAAAAAATTGGTTGAATTATGAAAATATGCATCCATGTGGTTGAAATGTATAATGTGCCATTTATGATATATGTTGCATTTGGTTTGTGAACCTGATTTACGGCACATATTTGATATGATATTGATTTTGGCCTTGAGGGCTGTGATATGTATTGTTCCATAGCTACGAATGACACCGTGAGAGGCGCTTGGGTGGTGTCTGGATATGCCTAAGCATGGGGTATCCCACGAATTGTCGAGATGATATTTACGACACGGTACTAGCTAGGTTGAACCCGAAAGGGGGAGGATTTGGATACACTCTCCAAGTCTAGCACCTGGACGAGGTTCGTCGCCAACACTGGGGTAGAGAGCACTTTAAATAAAATCGCATATAACACCCCTGGTGCGCCTGTCATAGGTCGTGGTAGACCTCTGCCGGGACATTTTCGGCTGACAGCTCTATGATTTTAATGACAGTATTTTGGATGCATATTTGATTTGCTGATGCGTGTTAATGATATATTATTGAAATGAAAAGTATGATGATTTGAAATATGATTTGTATACTTATGTTTTGACACTCCAGTTTCATACCCCATATTACACGATTACATTGACCCACTCACTCACTGAGTATTCTTTCCTGAGTACTCACCCCTCCTTTTTCCCCTCCCCAGACAGGATTATGGTGCTAGGGCGATGCATTTGGCTCTAGAGGTATGATAGCTTGATGGTGGATTTGGGTGATTCACGATGGTGAGATCTTAAGTTAAATTTGAAATATGAATTTCATATTTTATTTTCGACCCTGCGAGGTCTTGTTGAGGTCCGTAGTTGGCCGTGTACTTATTTTGGGATGACTGTATAATTTATGTATGTTTATTTGTGAAACTCTCATATTTCATTTGCATTGAGGCAATTGTACGTAATGGAATAATACTTGGAAAAATTATTATAATTTGTATAAAAATTTAGGCTCGCTCGGTATAGCGACTGCTCATGCCTTAATTGGGCATGATAGTAGAGGTCTGTGGCTAGGACTGTTGGTGATTTGTTAGCCTTGCATTGTCTGGATGTCGGTTGTGAGATTTGGTGGATTGTTTTGAGGTCGGGATGGCCATTTGTTTAAATTTACAGGATGATTTTAATTTATACAGGTATACAGGTTTAATTGTACATGGGAGACCTCCGATTTATGGGGAGGTTCTGCCCGATTTTCTGTAAAAATACAGCCGGCATCTAGGTCAACGGGCGGCTGTTCACGATTCCCGTTTCGGGGCGTGACAGTTCGGTTGGTATCAGAGCTCTAGGTTGAGAGCTGTGTTTGATAAAATAGTTAGAAAATATTCCCAAGTATGATTTAAAAGTCCTCAATGCATATGAGAGTTTCATACAGTCATGAAGTCTCAGTACATGGTTTTAGGTATATGAGTTATTCTTTTTAGGGGGTTAGATACGGTGCGTATCTAACCTAACATATTATTTCCATCGGTTTTTAAACCGGTAACTCTATTCATTTTAGGGGGTTAGTTATTTCGTAACTAACCCTAACCTTTGAATCATATTTAATTTAAATTCTTCCTTTGTAAGATTATGATTACTAGATGAGGTATTAAATTTGTACCTGAGACACTTAGAATATCCGAGGATGTTTCCTCGTTATGTGTACCCTTCTAGCATGTTCTAAGCCGGCTATTATGGCCACGGTTTCATCATCATCATTCAATGTATTTATGCAGGTGTATGAGTGGTACAACTCCCATTGGATTCAAATATCTTGATTCATAATTTGAATTCTATTTTAGGGGGTTAGTTTCCCAGTAACTAACCCTAATCCTTGGTTTTATCTAATGAAAAGGTGCTCTGTTTGTAGAACTATGCCGCCTAGATGTAGTAGGCGCGGTGCATCACTAGAGAGTTCCTTAGTGTCTGATACACTTGTGGCACTCGAGACTTCACGAGTACCAGAGGATGCTTCCTCTACTCACGCACTTTCACTAGTGCCACCCTCAGCACCTCCACCGACTGTTACAGCTGAGATTCCTCTACCACCACTCGACGCCTTGAGACAGTGGCAGGAGTGGTACAGTAGATATTGTAACACCGACACTACGGTGTTCGAATATTCTTTCTGTTTTTAAATTTAATAAAATGATCCTCAATTTATATATATATATATATAGAAAATATTCAATTTTATTGAATTTCGATTTTGGGGTTTTTAAAGTTAATTTGTGGTATATTTTAAATACCGTTTTTGGGAATTGTAAAATAAAGTTGTACACACATATATATATGTAAATAATTATTTATTTATTTACTCAATTAGTTCTTTATAAAAACTCTCTTTATATAAAAATATATATATAATAATAATAATAATAATAATAATAATAATAATAATAAATAGTAAAAAAAAAAAAAAAAAAATCGGATTAGGGTATGAAACCCTAATTTCCCCTTCTCCTTTCCCCTCTCCTCTCTCCCTTTTCCCGCGACCTTTCGTCTCCCCCACCCGCGCCGCACCACCGCGGCCATCCCTCGCCGCCGCTGCCATCCGTCATGAGTCACCACCGCGGGTCACCACCGCATCCTCCCTGCTCTCTCACTCTCTCTCGGTTCTCTCTCTCGGCTTCTTTCTCTCCCTCTCTTCCTCTCGCGGTTCTCCGCCACCGCGGCCCTCCACCGTGCTCCGCCACCCACAACCGCCACCATCACCGGCCGACCACTCTCTCTCTCTATCTTTCCCCCTCGGTCTCACTCTCTATCGCTCTCTTTCTCTCTCTATCCCTCGCGGTCTCGCGATCCACCCTCAACCGCCACCGCGACCCAGCACGGGTCGCCACCTATCTCTCGCGCGGCTGCTCGCGCTGCTGCTCGCTCGACTGCGCGCGGCTGCCCTGCTCCCAGCGCGCGCCTCTGCGCGCGACAGCCCTGCCCCAGCGCGACTGCTCGCGCGCTGACTGCTCCTGCGCGCGACTGCTTGCGCGCTGACTGCCCTCCTGCGCGCGCTGCTGTGCTGCCTCCCTGCTCGCGCGCCTTCTGCCACCTGCGGAAGCCCCAAATCAGCAGTCACCAATAGGCCTCTGAGAACCCTAAGTCACAGCCTGGCATAGGTAAGCATAGGTTCTCCAATTTTGATTCTAGGGTTTGAATATTCTGAGTATTTAGGTTTAATTTCTAACGATTGCTGCAAATTGAAATCGTTATAGGTTCGAGCTTGAGTCTCCTGGCGACCGGAAGCTAGGTCTGCAAACCGAGAAACCCTAGGTAAAGAGATTTTTGGTCTTTTCATTAATTGAATGAAATTAGAATGCATTTAGGGTGAAATTAGCATAAGGAAGTGTTGTATAGGTTTAGAATGTATGTTTGATTGGAATAAAATGCATTTTTGAAATCCTATGCTTGATCAATAAAGCCAAGTCTAGTGTCTGATATGAAAGGAGCATGTTAAAGGATAACAGAGTCGAGTTCTATTGATTTGAATAGTTTCCTTCAGAGTTTAATTTGACGAATGCATGAAAACAGTTGAAATTTGGGACTTGAGCTTAAGGATCGATGTAGTCTTTTCCATTATAAGTTGTCCTACATATAGGCAATCAAAATACTATTTCCGTATGATGAAAATAGACTTAAATACCTTGAAAATGACATATGGGTTGAAGAAATCGGATGAGAATTGAAAAGTGTATGAATTTTCAAAAATTTTTCTAATTTATAGGGAATTTATGAATTTAGACGTGTTTTCGATTTTGAACGATTTTAGGTTTGAATTTAACTTGATTTTGATTTGGTTAACTACTTATAAATGGAAAGAAATTGATGACATTGGAGTTTATTCATAAATTGGAGAATTTAGATTTGTACAAACTTAGGGAAAATGATAAACCGTAAGATTTATTTGAAATTTGATTATTTATGTGATACTTTGATTAGGTTGATCTTGTTGGAGACTCGAGGAGTCGAGTTCGGTTTGATTGTGGAAATAGGGAGTGACCACCCTCCCGTATATTGTGAGTGGGACTACGACATCTACTATTGATTGATAAACCATGTTTTACCGATTTTCAAAATGACATGATTTCTATACGTGTGAAAATTGAACTTTTGGATTTTGATAAATATATGTACATATTTTTGTGACCATTGGAGTGTCCCAACTGCTGATTTTATTGATATGCATCCATGAGTTTGATATTTGAATATTGTGCCACTCTTTTGATATATTGATGTGTTTTAAATGCTTCCACTCGCATTGGCACATGATTTGAACGGATTTATACGTACCATTTGGGCTGTATGCCCGGCCGATATTATTATACGATGCATGGGGCTATATGCCCGGCCGAAATGGTGTTGGGATGCATGGGGCCACGTGCCCGGCCGATTTGATATTGTTCCGTAGCTACGAAGGACGTCTGGTAGCGGCACCCCTTGTGTCCGGATACGCTTCGGCCGAAGGTATCCGCCAGATTGTCGTGTGTATGGTTGTCCCAGGTTGAACCCTCATCGGGGGAGGACATGAGTTGTATCTGTCTAGCACTGGGCGGGGGCATCATACACGGCCGACTATTTATACGTATATGATTATTATTATTATTATTTGCTTAAGTTGGAGTAGCCTGTGGCCAACATTGGGGTAGAGAGCCATTTTTGATAATTGCATTGTGAAAACCCCCAATGCGCCCGTTCTTGGTCGAGGTAGACCATTGCCGGGGTTGTTTATTCGGCCGCTCTTCTCATGTGATTTGATACATAGATGGATGCATATGTTATTTTCTGCTGTGTGCCTTGAGATATGTTTAAAACTGCACGTTGTTTTCCTATGCCCGATATTGTATTAAATGCTTTGACACTCCAAGTTCACACTTGATATTGATAGCACGATGTCCTTCCCCTCACTCACTGAGTATCCTCCCATAGATACTCACCCCTCTTCTTTCCTCCCCCAGACAGGATCGCTGTGCTAGAGCGACGTTTCAGAGTACAGAGATTTCAGTTGATCCTAGGTGGGTTTGGTTCTTCTCGACGGTAAGGTTTAAGTTTAAATTTGAAAGATGAATTACGTATTTTATTTTCGACCCTGCGAGGTCTTGTTGAGGTCCGTAGATGGCCGTGTACATTTTTATGGGATCACTGTAATATTTATGGACATTGTTGTGAAACTCTCATATTATGTTTGCATTGAGGCATTTGTAAACTTTTAAACTCTTTATTTGGGAAACTATTGTATATTGTATAAATTTAGGCTCGCTCGGTGTAGCGGCTGCTCATGCTCTAGTTGGGCATGACAGTAGAGGTCTGTGGTTAGGACTGTTGGGGATTTATTTAGCCTTGCGTTGTCTGGATGTCGGTTGTGGAATTTGGTGGATAGTTTTGAGGCCGGGATGGCCATTTTATTTTATTTACAGGATCATGTAAATGTACAGGTTTATACAGATTTAAATTGTACGTGGGAGACCTCCGATTTATGGGGAGGTTCTGTCCGATTTTCTGTAGAAATACAGCCGGCATCCAGGGCAACGGGCGGCTGTTCACGATCCCGGTTCGGGGCGTGACAGATATGGGGTGCAAATGTCACCACCTCTACCATAGACTCCAGCGACCGCACCTGCGGTCATACTTGCTCCTAGGACACCGATTCCTCCTCCGGTGATCGGTTTTTCCATTTCTAGTCCAACCGATGAGACATCGGTTACTTTGAGGCGAATCCCTGAGCTTACTCAGTTGGTGACAGAGTTACGACAGCTCAGATACACAGACTTTTCAGGATCTAGTGATGCCGTAGCGGCGAAGCACTGGAACTATAGGATTCGCAGGATCCTTACTGATGTGGGATTGACAGAGGAGCTCAGATTGAGAGTCGTTGAGAGACTCCTCGACGGTGATGCCCTCACTTGGTGGGAGACTATTTGTGACGAGGCTATTAACTCACTGCGATAGGAGTACTTCTCGAGGGAGTTCGACCGCAGAGATTTTACGGAGTCCTAGTAGGACCATAGAGGGTTGAGACCCAGACGAGCCAGAGCTCGAAGTGGGGTAGGACTTCTAACTTTTAGGGAAGCCTATCTCACTTTTCATCAACACAGGTTGGACAGGGACCACGTCCCTAGAGTTTTAGAGTACCGGCCCCTAGTGCCTCTAGCTAGTCCATAGCACAGCACCATTCTATTTGTCGTGACTGCGGTTGATATCATTTTGGAGCTTGCGGAGCTCCCTTTAGATGCTTCTAATATGGGAAGCAAGGACATATTTGTAGCTCTTGTCCTGACATAGGTTTCAGAGGTCAGGTGTCATAGACACACATGGGTGGACCATGGATGGGTCAGTAGGGAGCACCTGCACACTCAGTACACACCGCTTCACGGACTGCAGCCAGGAGCAACACTGTACTAGGCCCTTCACTATAGGAGCCGAGGGCACAGGCCCACGTATATGCTACGACTCAGGAGGATGCTTAGGCGAACCCAGATACGACCATGGGTAATCCTCCAGTAGATTCTTTTGTTTAGGAGTTTATAGATACTCTCCTTGTTGAAATCATGTATATCATGATAGCTATGTACCGTTTTGACTAGTTAAAGCTCTAGAAGCTTAACTATTGTGATCCTCTTTTGAAACCATGCATCTCATGATGATATGTACGGTTATGACTGGTTAAAGCCTTAGAGGCTTGACTACTTGATATATATATATATATATATCGTATATCTTTTGCGTATCCTATATTGGTTCCTTTTTCAATTTCTCGCATCATGAGTACCATGAAAATATTCAGAGTCGATGCCCGTGTTTTTATTGACACTGGTTCAGATTATTCTTACGTGAGAGTATTATTTCGCTCGACAGTTGGGTAGACTGTTATCGTCGCTAGATGAGGAGCTACTAGTTATCACTCCTCTTGATGAGCAATTGGTCAAAAAATTCAGCGTATAGAGAGTGCTTATCTCTCTTGTTTGATGGGACCCCGTATATTAGGAGTTAGTTTGGTTAGTGATGATCGAGCAGCATTACTAGCTTGATTTAAAATGAGGTCGACCATTGCTCGACCGCATTTGAGAGATTTAGGGAGCGAATGAGGAGCTCCAAGGTGTTCTTGATAGATCTGTAGAGATGATGATAGATAGTTCTGAGTCCGTGATAACGAACTAGCAGTATATCGATAGCGGGTTTGCACTCCCGTCGACAGTGAATCTTCGTAGAGATATTCTAGAGGAAGTTCATTCCTCCATTTACGTTATGCAATTGAGAAGTACAAAAATGTACCTAACTATCCGAGATAGTTATTAGTAGTCTGGTATAAAGAGAGAGTTCGTTACTTAATGCCTGGTTTGTCAGTAGATGATGGCCAAGCATCAGTGACCCACAGGTGCCTTGCAGCCTTTTTCCATTCCCGAGTGGATGTAGAAACACGTCACAATGGATTTTGTGACAAGGATTGCCACGGACTTCAGCACGGCATGATGCTAATTGGGTGATCATAGGTAGGCTCACCGAGTCCGCACATTTTATTCCGATTCGTGTAGATTATTCCTTAGAGGTATTAGTAAGCCTCTATATTTACACGATTCTCAGGTTTCATGGGGTATCAATGTCAATAGCATCGGACAGAGACCCCAGATTCATTTCTAGATTTTGGTCCAGATTATAGGGATTTCCAGAGTAGTTGGGATCGGCATCTTCCACTGGTTAGGCCAGTATCAGGATGTCCCATAAGAGGCACTGTATGACAGGGAGTGCCGCACCCCGATATGTTAGGGTGAGGTCGTAGAACGACATCTCAACAATATTGAGTTGATTTGGAAATGAAAGATAAAGTTAGGGTCATCCGTGGGCGGATGAGAGCCGCCCAGGACCGGCAGAAGGTATATGCCGATCGTAGACGGCGACCTCTTGAGTTTGCCATAAGAGATATGATTTTCTCGATGGTATTTCCTTTAAAAGGAGTTATACGGTTTAGGCAGCGGGACAATCTGAGTCCCAGATATATTTGTACCCTTCTGTATCCTTGAGAGGGTCGGGAGTGTGGCATACAGATTGGAATTGCCAAATGAACTATCCCGTATTCACGACATCTTTTATGTCTCAGTACTCAGGAAGTACTTAGCTGATCCTTCTCATGTACTTGAGCCTCCACCTGTTGAGTTACGTGAGGACCTTAGTCTTCTAGTTCAGCCCGTGGCTATTCTAGATCAGCAGGTCAGAAAGCTGTGGAGCAAGGAAGGTTCATCGGTCAAAGTTTTGTGGAGAAGTGACCAAGTCGAAGAGAAGACTTCGGAGCCCGAGGAGGCAATAAGAAAACAGTACCCCCATTTGTTTACTGTTTAGCTTTCTTTTAGTTTCGAGGACGAAACTTGTTTTTAGGGGGTTAGAAAATGTAACACCGACACTACGGTGTCCGTATTGTACTCCTATACTTGAAATTAATAAAATATTTCCTCCCTTTATATATATATATATATATATATATATATATATATATATATATATATATATATAGATATAGAAAAATTTTAACTTTTATATTGATTTTTGATTTTGGGGTATTAAATCAAAAATTTTTGGTATATTTTAAATTACCGTGTTCGCAAATAGTAATAAATTCCGTTTTATGAAAAATTTAAAAATTTAGGAAGAAGGGGGGTGAATTTGTATATATATATATATAATTGTTTATTTATTTAAATATATATATATATATAAATCGAAATTAGGGCTTAAAGCCCTAATTTCTCCCTTTTTTCCCCGTTCCCCTTTCACTCTCTCTCTGCCTCTTCGCATACCCTCACTGCCACCCTCCCTCACTCGCCCTCGCCGACTCCACCGCCAACTACCGCGACCGCCGCGAGCCGCCGCGGGTCGCCACCTCTCTATCTCTCTCCTCTCTCTCGGCTTCTCTCTCGCTTGCTCTCTCACTCTCTTCATCTCTCTCCTTTTCGCGATCACTCGATCGCCATCCCCGCCACCGCACACCACCCACGACCGACCGAGCATCTCTCTGCCTCCCTTTCTATCTCTATTTCTCTCTCTCAGTTTCGGTTCCCTCTCAGTCCCTCTCGGTCTCACTCTCGATTCCCTTCTCGCGCGATCTCTTTCTCTCTCTATCGTCTCACTCTCTCTCCCATGAGTTCTCTCTCGCTCTGCTTTCTCCCACGCGCAACAGAGCGCGACGGCTAGCGCGACAGCGCGTGACCCCGCACGAGACAGCCCCCTCCTACGTGCACCAGCACGCGACAATTCCTTCCTGCGCGCGCCTGCAGCGCGCGATAGCTTCTGCGCGGGCGGCTGCTGTGCTGCCTCCCTGCTCGCACGCCTTCTGCCACCTGCAGAAGCCCCAACCGAATGCCCTAAGTCGACTGTGCCTTGTCCACTGCAAAGGTAAGATCAAACCCTAACCCAAATTCTAGGGTTTCGATTCCTTGGTGATTTATACTAAAGTGTTGACTTTTGTTTCGAATTGGAAGCATTGTAGGTTTCGGATTGAATCGAATGCCGCACGAACGTTAGGGTTTTGGACCGTAGTGAACCCTAGGTGAAGGATTTCTAACTCATTCGAATTATTTGGATACATTTAGGGTGAAATTAGCATAAGAAAGTGTTGTATAGGTTTAGAATGTATGTTTGATTGGAATAAAATGCATTTTTGAAATCCTATGCTTGAACAATAAGGCCAAGTCTAGTGTCTGATATGAAAGGAGCATGTTAAAAGAATAATAGAATCGAATCGAATTGATTTAAATGTTTTTTTTTAGAGTTTAATTTGACATATGTATGAAAACAGTCAAAATTTGGGATTTTAGCCTAAGGATTGGTGCGTTGTTTTGTATTATTATTTGTGTTGCATATAAGTAAGTCAAATACAATCTCTATATTATGAAAATAGGTTTCAATACCTTTAAAATGACATATGATTTGAAGAAATCGGATTAGAATTGAAAAGTGTATAATTTTTCAAAGATTTTCCAGTTCGTAGGAAACTTATTTATTTTAAGCGTGTTTCCAATTTTGATTGGTTCTAGGATTGAATCAGGCTTGATTTTCATTTGATTAATTGTTTATAAATAGAATAAAAGTGATGAAATGAGAATCTAGAAACGTGATTGTGTAAATGTTTGATTTAAGTCTTAAATGAGCACATATTGAGGGGAAAAACCCTAAGGAAACATGTACTAAAAAATTTAGAACTTTGAGTATGAAATTTGATGGGTTTTAATGTGATTTTGAGTGTTAAAATGTGGATTTGATATACTTGTGTTTTTGGCATTGAAGTGTGGTGTGTTATTGACTATGTGTATGTGAAATTGAGGCATTTTGAGTGAGTTGGAGGCATGGTCTTATGTGCAGGAAGTTTGGACTTGTTTTTAGCTTTGGTTTGAGTACAAAAATACATCCTTAATTGAACCTATGTAAGTACAGATTTTTAGTATGAAAATGGTGTGAAATTATGTGTGTTTTGGCATATGAATGAGATGCAAAAGTGTGCAGACTTTTGGTATGTAAGTGGTGTGAAAATATATGCATTATGGCATGGAAATGGGAAGCAAACATGTGCAGAATTTGGCTTGAATTAGTAATAGTGTTTGAGTGTTTGTTTGTACATTTAGAGACTTGAGAAGTGTGTGTAAATGTGTAAAAATTTCTGCACTATTGTGTGTATCAAAGGGATGGCATTTCATGCTTGTAAAGGAAGGTTTTTTATGTTGGAATGTGTTGAAGTTTAGGGAGTTCATGTGCTTAAATTGTGAGCATTTCCATGGATGTTGGGTGCAGGGGTGCCATGCGCATGGGCGTCGGGTGCTACACTGGTGCACAGGCGGATGGAGCATGCTGTGTGCTGAGTTGATTTTTGCTAAGGGCATTTGAAGTATGCCAACACTTAAATTTTGTAGACTTGTTGTAGGTATAAATAAATATATGGAGTTAAGGTAGTGACCTAAACAACTTAGATATGGCATGGGAAATTTGGAAGGAAAATACATGCATTTTAGACATTGGGACAGCATGTACTCTTTTTATCATAACTTCCTTAACATAACTCCAAATGATATGAGGTCTTCTGCATTGGATTCTAGACATCCTGAGATATGGCCCGTTTGATTTGGAGATGAGTTGAATTTTTAGTGAATTTTCAAAGTTAGATCATTTACAAAAAAATTTTTGTTCTGTCCTGTTTTTAGCAGTGACCTTGTGACTCATTTAGCGACCTCTTCTGATCTAACTCACTATTAGACCAAAACACAAAAGTTTTAGGTCTAGGTCTTATGTTTAATTTGAGATAAGAACCATCTGATTTGGACTTGTATAACAGAAGTTATAACTTATTTCCCATGACTGCGCAGGTGTGAAATCTGTGGACGGTTTGCCTTCATACTTGTTTGGTGATTCGATTGAGGGGAGCTTTGTTCTACGTATTGTGGTTTTATTGGGGAGTGCGCTATCCTCCCCAAAACTGTGAGTGGGATTTATTTCAATGTTTTCGTTTAATAAGTAAACCCTACTTTACAACAGTTTGATAAATGAGCATGATTTATCGTGTGCTTGAAATGTTTTGACTGGTTTTGGAAATGATTTTTGTGAACCGATGGAGTGTCCAAAAAATTGATTGAATTATGAAAATATGCATCCATATGGTTGAAATGTATAATGTGTCATTTATGATTTATGTTGCATTTGGTTTGTGAACCTGATTTACGGCACATATTTGATATGATATTGATTTTGGCCTTGAGGGCTGTGATATGTATTGTTCCGTAGCTACGAAGGACACCGTGAGAGGCGCTTGGGTGGCATCCGGATATGCCTAGGCCTGGGGTATCCCACGAGTTGTCGAGATAATATTTACGACACGGTACTAGCCAGGTTGAACCCGAAAGGGGGAGGATTTGGATACACTCTCCAAGTCTAGCACCTGGACGAGGTTCGTCGCCAACGCCGGGGTAGAGAGCACTTTAAATAAAATCGCATATAATACCCCCGGTGCGCCTGTCATAGGTCGTGGTAGACCTCTGCCGGGACATTTTCGTGGCGCCTATGATTTTAATGACAGTATTTTGGATGCATATTTGATTTGCTAATGCGTGTTAATGATATATTGTTGAAATGAAAAGCATGATGATTTGAAATATGATTTATATACTAATGTTTTAACTCTCCAGTTTCACACCACGTATTACACGATTACATTGACCCACTCACTCACTGAGTATTCTTCCCTGAGTACTCACCCCTCCTTTTTCCCCTCCCCAGACAGGATTATGGTGCTAGGGCGATGCATTTGGTTCTAGAGGTATGATAGCTTGATGGTGGATTTGGGTGATTCACGACGGTGAGATCTTAAGTTAAATTTGAAAGATGAATTTCATATTTTATTTTCGACTCTGCGAGGTCTTGTTGAGGTCCGTAGTTGGCCGTGTACTTATTTTGGGATGACTGTATAATTTATGTATGTTTATTTATGAAACTCTCATATTTCATTTGCATTGAGGCAATTGTACGTAATTAAATAATACTTTGGAAAATTATTGTAAATTGTATAAAAATTTAGGCCCGCTTGGTGTAGCGACTGCTCATGCCCTAGTTGGGCATGACAGTAGAGGTCTGTGACTAGGACTGTTGGTGATTTGTTAGCCTTGCGTTGTCTGGATGTCGGTTGTGAGATTTGGTGGATTGTTTTGAGGCCGGGATGACAATTTGTTTAAATTTATAGGATGATTTTAATTTATACAGGTATACAGGTTTAATTGTACATGGGAGATCTCCGATTTATGGGGAGGTTCTGCCCGATTTTCTGTAAAAATACAGCCGGCATCCAGGTCAACGTGCAGCTATTCACGATTCCCGGTTCGGGGTGTGACAACTTCCAAATGTTTCGCTTTTATCCATTATACCTCTTAATAAATCATCTAAAGCTTCAATAGCAATTCTTTTACACATCGGAGCTTCATCCGAAATAACCAATTTTGATTCTTTGATTAATGAGGCTAAAGAACTTTGTTTGCTAATATCACATGTTGCTCTTTCTGATATATCAATTGGTATTTTGAATCTTGAGTGAGCAGCATGTCCACCTGGTAATATAGACACTGCTATTCCTGATATTGTTGTGGCAAGAGCTATATATCCTTTTGATCGGACATTAGCTAATAATGCTCTATATAGAAATGTTTTTCCCATTTCCTTGTACCATCAATGAAAAATGCACCACTTCTATCTGAATATATTCTTTCAGTTATGATTGTAAATGCATACCTTTATTTTTCATTTAACAAATGCATAGCATTTAAATTATTTTGTGAAACAACTATACTTTGTTCTACTCTCAATTTTCTTGTTAAATTTTCTACATCATTATTGCTCAATTCATTTGGAACAATATTTTAACATTTAATATTTTTTTTCATGGATTGCAAGAATCCATCTATCTACTTTAATACTTGCAGCCTGATTTTTGGGCTAGTTAATGTGGCATATCTATGGCATATCTAAGGAAATCTTCAAATATTTGAGTTTTAAATTTTTCCCACAATTGTTTGGGATTGTTTGGTTAAGAATAGACTAACACTATAAAATTAAAGCGTTAGAGTAACGGTAACATTTATTGTCGGTGAATTTTAGTAACGGTTTTTTGTATCCTATAGCAACATTGTTTACGAAATAGTTAGAAAATATATATATTTTACAACAGTATAAAATTATTCGTCAGAAAAAGTTTAGCAATCGTCAGTAAGTTAGCACAATCGTTTGTAAAAAGTGATGTTAAATTATCACGGTTATTACTCGTGGTCAGTAAATATGAAAATTTTAAGGATGATTTGAAAACAGTTACTATATGACTGTTTTTACTATCTACCTAATCATACCGTCTGCATAAATTATATATCTATATTAACTCATATATTATACAGTTTTTAAAAATTATGTTCAATACAGACGCTTATCATTTATGGTCAGTAAATATGATAGAGTTTTAGTGAAAGTTTGAAAACAATCTCGATATGACTATTTTTACTGACTACTTAAACATACAGTCTTCATAAGTTTAATGCAATTCTGACGGTTATTATTTGTGGTTAGTAAATATACCAAAGTTTTAGAGACGGTTAGAAAAGTGTCTCTATATAGCTCTTTTTTACTATTTAGTTAACTATATCGACTGCATAAGTTCTAAATCTATGCTATCTCTTATATTGTATAGTATTTAAAGGATATGTACAACTTTGACGCTTATCATTTGTGGTCAGCAAATATGACAAAATTTTAGAAACAATTAAAATAGTCTCAATTTCACTCTTTTTACTATCTATGGTTTTATAAATTTACTATTATATATTAATTTTATATTTTACTACTATATATTTATATTATATATTATTGTATTATATATTATATATTGTTTTATTATTTTACAATATATTATATTATATACCATAACAAATTATTAGTATATATTAATATTAAATATTATTACTATTTATTACTATATATTACTATTACTATTACTAATTGTGATATATTACTTTAATATTAAATATTATCATTATTTATTACTATTTATTACTATATATCTATATATACTACTATGTCACAATGATTTATGTGTGTTATTTTTTTTATTTCTTTACTTTCTATCTTACTCTCACCATTTAAAATACAATACCCTAATTTAATAAAAATACAAAATTATATTTAATAAAAAATACCTTAATTTAATAAAAATACAAAATACAAAATTATGTTTAATAAAAATATAAAATTATATTTAATAAAAATATAAAATAATTAAAAACCAAAAAATAGAATAAACATAGAGGGTGCTTCCACCACGCACATGCACGGTGGAACCACCCTCCTATTTTTAACATTTTTTTTTATTTTTTATTTTTTATTTTTTATGATAATGGTAAGTTTACTAGTAACTAAAATATTGTGGTAAGTATAGAAATTTAAATTGTAATAAGTTTAGGATAATTAATAATAATATAATGGTAATGATAAAAATATAAAATAATAAAAAAGAATAAAAATTAAACAAATAAAACATAAAATAATTAAAAAACAAAAGAAAAAAAAAGGTGGTTCCACTGCGCATATGCACGGTGGAACTACCCCTATTTTGAACTTTTTTTTTTTTTAATTTTTAATTTTTAATTTTGTTTTATTTTGTTTTTATTCTTTTTTTATTAGTTTGTTTTTTGAGGTTTTTCTTATTCTTTGCTGATCTGTGGGAGAGACGGACCATTGGATGGTATTTTATATTACAAATATATTAATTACAATATATTTTTTAATTACTTGTTGAATTATAATATATTTTTATAATTATTTATTAAATTATAATTATATAGTACTATACATATATATATTACTATAGATTACTATATATTATTATATATTACAATATATTACTATATACTACTATATTTTATATATATGGTATTTTCTATTACTAATATATTATTATAATTACTATATATTATATATCATTATATTATAAACTATATTAGGCATTAGTATTATATTATACAGTACTATATATTAATATTATATATTACTTATATTAATGTTATTTCATACTATTATATTACTATATTAATATTATTATTGTATATTATTATGTATATTATTATATATGGCATTAACAATATAATTTTTTAATTACTTATTCAATTATAGCAAATTTTTTAATAATAAATTAAATTATAACTATATATATTAATACATATTACTATACATCACTATATATTATTATATATTACTATATATTACAACATACTACTATATATTAATATATATTACTATATATTGCTAGTATATTAAAATAATTACTGTATATTACAATAATTCATTGTAAATTATTATATATCACTATATATTACTATAAATTACTATATATTACTAATATAACTTGTTGTATTATATACTAATATATTTTATTATAACAAGTATTATTATGTAGTAGTATTATATTTTATATTATTGTATTATATATTATTATGTTATATTATAACGCATTAGTATTAGATCAAATACTATTATATATTAATATTATATATTATATACTATTATTATATATTATATTAGTGTATATATATTGTATTAATACTATATTATTACAAATTAAAACAATTACTTATTAAATTATAATCCCCAAGTGCCGCAGCATGGGGGCCTGCACTGAATACGGGGCCTCACGCCCTATGGAAGGCCCGCAAATGCACTATATATATTTTTTATTATATATATTATAATACTATATATATAATTAATATATAATTCTAAAATATATATTATTATATTATATATTGTTGCATTATATATTAATATAATATTTAAAATAGGCAAGATTATCAATTTATGTAGTTTATATAAAAAAATCTAATTCCAAAATTAATTATTACTATTATTTTATTTTGTACAAATTTCAGAAAGTAACTAACAATAATAATTTTAATTAATAATTTTTTGGCACAAAAATTGACACCAAAAATATATTTTACTTCTTTAATTTTAATTTATATACTACTAATTTTTGGTCGCCAAGGATGGTAGGTAAAATAAAAGTGAGCGGGAGAGAATTTTTAAAAATGGCGGGTTTTGAAATTAATTGTGAAAATAAGGCGGTCAAAACTTTCTTATTCCCTTGAAAGCTCTCCCTTCCTCACTAAACTCTCAAAATCCATGAAAAAATTATCATTCAACGAAATATACTTTCAAATATATTATATTAAATTCAAAATTTTTCTTTCCCTCAAAGCTCACAACAAAATCAATAAAAATTTTAAGTCAATCAATAAATTTTCAAACCTCATTTTTATCTCAACTTTCACTATACTTTAAATATCATCTACTGTGCGAATGGCTATTTTAAATATTTTTAGTAACTATTTTTAACAAAATATGTAGTTTTTTTAAATATTACATAAAATTATAAATATTAATCTTGAAAATGGAGATGGATGAGATAAATTAATACACAAGAATGAAGATGATACACATGAATGAAGATGATGAGGTTGCTAGACGTGTGAAAGGAAATGTAATTTACATGTCATTTCATTAATGTAATCATTAATTTATTTTCTCTATTTTTATTTTATTTCATAATAATATAATATAATGTAGAAATAATAGTAATTCATTAACAATAAATAATAAGTGATAACAAGAGATAATATGATATAATGTGATATTATTTTATTGATATGGTTATAATACTTGTATAATAACAAGTGATAATACGATGAATGATATTTAGTGATAATGCTAACAAGTGATAATAATATGGTAACAAATAATAACCAGAGCGATATTTCTATAATGGATGGTAATAAACATAACAAGTGATAAAACATGACAATAAGTAATAAACTATGATAATAAGTAATAATAATATATTACATTATCAAATAGTTTAGATAATCATGATTTTATATAAGTAATTATGAATATTAGAAAATATAATGTTAATTAATATAAATTATCGATAAAAATTAAAAAATGAAAAATTAATATTAATTATCGCACATGAACGTGCGAGAGCTTCGTGTCCGCCACCATGCGCGGGCGCCCGTGCAAGTGGGTTGTTGGCACCTGTCCCCTGCACTCGTGGCCACCCATGCAGGGAGTTGGCACTGTGCGGCGCATGCAAATTAGGCTGCATGTATTATATTATATTATATATTATTATATAACTATTAGCATATACATTAGCATAAGTAAGTTAATGGCTGCATGTATTTTATATACTTATACAAAATTCAATGCTTCAATTTTAATAGTCCCACCTCAATAAAAAGGATTTTGTAATCAAAACTAATTAGTAAAATGGTTTTCATTGTGGGAATCTCTGTGTGAAAAGAGTAGTATATTAGTAGAACAAGCATCATTAAACATATTGTAAACGTGGACGCCCGTGTGTAGTGGTAAGTTGGGTAACCGACAGTAAGTAGTAGTAACTAGTAGCAACACCCGTGTAATAGTGGTAAGTAGTGGTATCTGGCAGGCGCCCACGAGGGTGTGTGGGCGCCCGTCTAGACTTGTGTAGATGCTTGAAAAAGATAAATTCTAAAAATTAATTATATGATATAATTTTAAATAAATTCCAACAAAACAACAAATAAGAAAAAAAATGAATATTATATAATTTTATATAAAATCCAAAACTAATATACCAACATAATTAATTATACTAATTAGCCACGAATTTTTGTTCATGGCTAATTTGCCACAAATCAATTTTCGTCGCTAATTTAGCAACGAAAATAATTATGCGTCGCTAATTTAGCGATGAAATTCATAATCCGTCGCTAAATAATCACGAATTCGAAATTTGTGGCAAAATTTAGCCATGAATTCGAAGTTCGTGGCAAAATTTAGCCACGAATTCGAAATTGAAATTCGAAATTCGTGGCTAATTAGTCACGAATTTTTGGTCCGTGGCTAAATTCATGGCTAATTAGTCACGAATATATTTCTGGTTAAATTCATCGCTAATTTGAAATTCTATTAAATATAATTTTATATTTTTATTAAATATAAATTTATATTTTATATGTTTATTAAAGTAGGGTATTGATTTTTATTAAATATATTTTTGTATTTTTTAAAATATAATTTTGTATTTTTGTTAAAGATAATTTTTTAATTTTATTAAATATAATTTTGTATTTTTATTAAATATAATTTTATATTTTATATTTTTATTAAATTAGTAAATTGTATTTTTAATAGTAAAATTTAGAAAGAAAGTAATGAAGTAAAAAAAAAGTATATCAGATAAGTTAATATGGCATAGTGGTTGAGAACGCTCCAGATGTCCTCTTAGTCCCAGGTTCGAATCTGGATAAATGTACATTTTCTACAAAAATATAAAGCAGTAGGAAGTTGGTTCATACACGAGCGGGGGCCGGCGAGTACGCCGGTGGCTTTTAAAATTAAAAATATAAAATGAAAAGTTTAGCCACGAATTTAGCCATGGATACGAATTCGTGGCTAAATTTTTGTGACACGCTATTAGCCACGAATATGAGTTCGTGGCTAAATCCGTCGCTAAACAATTTAGCGACGAATTTTTCTGATATTTTCGTGGCTAAATCCGTCGCTAATTTGGTATTTTTTTGTAGTGTTTGGACTTAAATCAATTTACACTTAGGAAAAAAGATTGGAATAGAAAATAGAGTGTGTTTTATTTAAGAACAGAGTATTGATTGCGCAATAAATTCATGTTTGCTTTGTTTGTCAAAGAGCTCATTCGCTACAATTTCTTTTGACTTCATTTATATCTCTCTTGAAAAGAGCCATTGAGCAGTAGGTGAGTTTTAATGTTGGAACTTCTTTAGTTAAGGCTTTCGACTGTTGCTCATTCAATGTTTTTGCCTTTGCTCTATATAGCTTTTCCTGGCTATTTCTCATTAAAGTTACATGTTCTTAAAGCAGTTTTTGGGTAAGCAAATTCTATTTGTAGAAAATTCAAAATGTTTTGAATGTTAACATAGGAGATAAATGTTGAATTTAAATTCAAATAGATTTGAACTATTATTTCCGCTTGACTTGAGATTACATGTCACCAATTTTGATTAGTAAAATAATTTTATAATGAATGAATAATCAATGTACACATCATTTCTAGAGAGAGTGAACTAAATAATGCAGATCGGCCTTTTGTTTGTCTCGGTTGGACTGTGCACAGTTATCTTCGCAGTAGATTGCTTAAGCATGGTAGGCTATCCACTTGAGCTCACGGTTAGCCACTAGAGCACTGCGGGTCAATCGCTTACGCGCAGTTGGCCGTTGGAACACTACGAGTTGACCTCGTGTGCATGCGATCAGCCACTTAAGTGCGCACTATATGCTTGCAGTTGATGGTACAAGTGTGTGCTGTCACCCGCGCGAGCTCACAAGGTGTTTGCGATAGATCGTGCAAGCGCGCGGTCTACCGCATGGGTGCACAAGGCAGGTTACAAAATAGAGAAATTTAGAGAATTATGTATTTCGAAAAGTACACAAAACAAATACAAAGTTTGAGATTACATAAGATGGAGAGCATCATTAAAACAGTACACAAACAGATCATGAAAGAAGAATGGACCTAAGTGCATGCGGGATCTTGTATTTCAAACTTTTGGCCTAAATTTAGCTTTTCCATCGTATTTGCTAGAGGTAGCAGAGGTCCTGGAGGTAGCAGAGTCAGAAGCATCAATGTCAAAAGGAGACGGAGATGGTGCAGGGACCATGGTAGGCATGAATGAGGCACTAGACGTAAAGGAAGTACCTATGACGGCACGAACACCAATGGGTTTTGAGAGGATGGATTAGGTGCAAGAGCTCGAGGTCAAGGTTGGGAAGGAGAGTAGTTAGGTAAGTCACGCTGTTTTTTACACTAACGCTTAGTTTGGGAGTTTAGGGAAGAAATGAAATGAAATGAAATGAAAGAAAAGAAAAGAGATGATGAGATTTTCTTTCTACTCTGTTTGGGAGTTTTAGGAAGGTATAAAAATGATATGAGATTTATTTGGAATTAAAAATTTTTCTATCATCTTTTTAAAGGTAAATTTGATATATTGGTAAGACAACTTTTCTTTTTCCCTTCTTTTCTCTCCTTTTCTTCCCACTTTTGGGAAGAAAATTTTTATTATTAAAATTCTTCCCATCTCCATTTCTCTCCTTCTAAAACTCCCAAAGGAAGGAAAATGAGTGATTTTCTATTAAAATCATTCATTTTTCCTTCTTTTCTCCCCATGCAAACTAAGTGTAAGAGCAAAACTAGAGATGATTTTCTGATCATTGGCCATGTGCACTAGCCTGTACTACAAGTCTTGATGAGTTTCTCTAGTTTCTCTCAGAAATTCACCCAAATTATCCTCAGTGTATTTCTTAAATTCACCCAATTTTTTTTCTATGTTGGATCGGATACTTTGGATTTTATCCACGGTAACATTTATGAAAACTAATGTGGCATTTGTTTTTTTTTTTTAAACCAATCTAATATCTATTTATTCGATTAATGCGGTTCGAATATTATGAGATCCAATTTAAAGATTAACTATATTGATATCTATTTTTTATTATCAAAATTCAAATTCAAAATCTTATTTAAGAGAGTTTAATATCGTGTAATCAAGTCCATACATTCTATTGGTAGTAATATCCATTGCCCGCTAACATGTCACGTCTTAGCAATTTCAGTGAAAAAATTTGTAGTTTAGTCTCCTCATCCTTAACTCATGATTATGGTCACATAAAAGAGATTAATTGCCGGTTTAGCCACAATCCCATCATAAAATTTGGGTCAATTAATTTTTGACTATGTCAACCACAGAAGAAGATTATTTAAAAAAAAAAAAAAAGATAATTATATGCGGAAGTCTAAATCTTTTTTCCATTTTTTGACTTATTTAAATCTTTTAGATTTTTTCCATTAAGTTTTAAATGTTCGGAGTTGATTATAATTTTTATCTCATGATTGATCTCATAACAGAATTACAAATAAACCATATACTTTGCTATTAAATAACTCTTATGATATCTATGTGGTATTGACGTTGTAGATACTTCAAAAAAAAAAAAAAAATTGTTTAAAAAAATGAAGGAG
Organism: Dillenia turbinata; assembly: GCA_037126225.1. NCBI lineage: Eukaryota > Viridiplantae > Streptophyta > Magnoliopsida > Dilleniales > Dilleniaceae > Dillenia > Dillenia turbinata. The sequence continues at coordinate 9,718,362 of JBAMMX010000018.1, read as the reverse complement.
TCTAACTTAGACTGCATTTGCATCGGTATAAGCAATAATTCTCTCCAAAGTTGGTTTGTATTTTTTTATCAAAAAAATAATGAAGTGGCTTATTTTAAGTGATTCCATTCTAATTCCGCAATTATACTAAAATTTAAATATTTAAAACTAAAGAGGAAAAATTAAAAATTTTAAGATTAAATCAAAAAAATAAGTAGAAAGTTTAGAATATTGTACATAATTATCTAAAAAAATTATTAAATTTTGTTGTCATTTCAAGAAACTAGCTGGTGGACACCGCGCATTGCACGGTGTGTGTAGCAAAAAGAAACAATTAAAAACAATTCTTATTTTTTACGTTTATTATGTAGTTATTAAATTACAGATAATACAATAAAAAAAATTAAGATTTCAATTTCTACTATAATAGATCATTTCAATTTAAGAGTTTAGAAATTTTGAGAGTAAAATGACTTAAATCAATCAATTTTTGAAACTTATATTATCTAAACGTACTCAGATACAGAGTTTCAAATGGATATCTAAGTCTTAAAAGTAAAGCAGCAAGTGAAAACGACGAATAAATACAAAATAAGAACGTATACAAACTCATACAATTTTTTGATTTTTTTGGGAGAGAAATCATGTGAGAGAACGATCACATACAAACTCATACAATTTTTTTATTTTTTTGGAGAGAAATCATGTGAGAGAACGATCACACCCATTGATTTTTTTTTATAATTAAAAGTTAGCGCGAGTTACCCATAAGATGTGGATTGTAATTTGTTCATCGTATACACTTATTAGACATAGTCTACATGAAATAAAAAAACAAAAAAAAAGAAAAAAAAAACACCTAGTTGAATAATTCAAAGTGAACAACAAAAAAAGACCAGAAAAAAGAAAACAGGAGAAAAAAGGGCACTTCGCTAACCAAAAAATTAAAAAAAAAAAAAAAAGAGGAAAAGAAAAAAGAAAAACCTAAGAAAAGAAAAAAAAAAAAACTAAGGAAAAAAATGCACTCAATCTTAAATAGTATCGGCACATGAAGGCTACAGGATCTCGATGCAAAAGACAAACATTTTAAAATGACATTTAAAATCAAAATAACAAATTTTTCTAATGATATACTTAAAAATGGAATAGAAGAAATAGTTTTTTGTTTAATTAGAACAATTGAGAATCAATAATTATTATCCAAGAATTTTAATAGTTGTATATCACATGAACGTCTATTTTAATAAGCAAATATTTAGTTTACTAAACCCCAAAACCTTTTATTTTTAACTTTAAACTTATAAGAATTAATATTTAATATAAAATTTATATAAATAATTTAATATTAAACTTAATATTTTATAAATATTTAAATTTTAATTTAATATTGTAAGTATTCAATTATTTGAATATATGTATTAAATATTTAATATATAAATTTTTTAATTTTTAAATATTAATTATTTAATATTACCAACTAAATATCTTTCTTTTTTGCAAAATTTTTTTATGAAAAATCTATTTTAATAATTCACAAAAATTGAAAAATAACCAAATATTTTGAGAATGTTTAAAATTGTTTTTTAATAAATTAATTTAGAAATTATAATTATATTGAAACTGATGAATTAAAAATGAAAAAATTTGTATTCCAACAAATTTTTAATTATATCAGAAATTTTTGTTAATGTGTTTTTTATTTTGAAACATGGAATTCAACATAACATATAACAAAATTTATTCAAACATATAATAAATCATTTTATTCAAAAATATCTTTATTTTATTTTATTCTATTTATAATATACATTTGTTAAGATGAAAGTTCTTTTTATAAAAAATATAAAATTTTATATGTAAAAATTAAATATTTAATTAAAAAACTAAATGATTGTTATATAATTATTGTATTAAAATACAATGTAATTCAATTTTACTTAATTTCAATTTTTCTTAAAATGCCCCTTGAGTTTCAACACGTTGTAATATTTTTCTCATATTCTTAGCGAAAATGACAAACATAGGATTGTAGAAGAATAGAGTACAGCCGAATTATGATGACCATAACATTTTATAGATATTAAATATATATAAACTTAAAATTATAAAAATTATATTCCTATTATTAAATAAAAATTGAAAAAACATGTGAGTGCAATTTAGTAAATAAATAATAAATAAGATAATACCCGATTTAAAAAATATATGATTCCACTCACTTAATTTATATTATTTTCTATTTTCATTCAATAATAACGATATAAAATTAAAATGTTAACGATAAAAATAAAATAAAATAATGGAATCATTGCTAAAAAAAATGACTTAAATGATAATTTAATAATATAAAAAATTTCAAATTTCAAATGAAAATATTAATGTGAAAAATAAAATAAAAATATTAATGTTCTAAAAATTAAATATTTTAAATATGTAATATTTTATTTTTAACCCTAAAGTTATAAGAATTAATATTTAATATAAAATTTATATAAATATATTATAAGTATTCAATTATTTAAATATATATGTTTTCAATTTAAAATGTGAATGAAAAAAACAAATCACAAAAAAGGGATGTAAGTGAAAAAAAAAATGTTGTAAAAAAAAATGTGTGACATATAGGGGATAGAGGAAAAAGAATGAGAGAGACATGGTGGGTCATGGCGGGGGCCATAATGGACAACTAGAGAGAGGAGATGAGAGAAAGTATGAAAAATAAATAAAAAAAAAAAGATGAATAAATGTTGAAGGACAATGTACGGGCACGTGAGTGACAATCTCACGTAACCGCACAAAACTCTTTTACCTTTATATATAGATTAAGAGGATTACACCACGTTACACCACGTTACACGTGATATAGAGTTTTAAATTTGATTAAAAAAAATTAGATTATATATCTAATATTCTTCTTGATAAAAAATTTTTGATAAAAAAATTAAGAATGTAAAAACTCTGCGGTTAAAAACTCTCGAGTTCTCGATACAGAAAAACTTCTCGATACATAATATATTTCTCTTTCAAAACTTTTCGGTAATTTATCGGTACTAAATCTTCTCAGTAACCATTTAAAAAAGCTTCCCAATAGTTTATCAGTACAAAAACTTTCCGATAGTTTATCGGTGCAAAAGTTTCCCGATAACCGTTTAAAAAAACTTCCCGATAGTTTATCGGTACAAAACTTCCCGGTAATTCATCGGTACAAATGTTTTCCGGTAGTTTATCGGTACAAAAGGTTCTCGGTAACCGTTTAAAAAAGTTTCCCGATAGTTTATCGGTACAAAGTTTTCCGATAATTTATCGATACAAATCTTTCCGATAGTTTATCGGTGCAAAAACTTCTCGATAACTATTTAAAAAAATTTCTCGGTAGTTTATCGGTGCAAAAACTTCCCGGTAACCATTTAAAAGTTTCTCGATAGTTTATCAGTATAAAAACTTCTCGATAGTTTATCGGTACAAAACTTTTCATTAGTTTATCGATACAAAAGTTTCCCGATAACCATTTAAAAACTCTCAGTAAAAAGTTTTCCGGTACATAATTTTTTCATCTCTCAAATCTCCCTGGTAAAATTATATTTTTTAAAAATTTCATTAAAAAAAAATAAAAACAAAAAAGACAAAAACAAAATGAAAAAACAAAATGAAAAAAAAAAAAAAAAAACCAAGAACCTTAGTCGACTAAAGAAATGCTTTAGTCCACTAAAGCATCTTTTTTTTTATGTTTTTGCTTTTTTTTTTTAAGCTTGTTTTTCTTTTTTTTTTTTCTTTTTGTTTTGTTTTTTTTTCTTTTTGTTTCCTTTCTTTAAAAAATATCAAAAGGTTTATCGGTGTAAAAGGTTCCCGATAACCGTTTAAAAAAAAATTTCCCGTAGTTTTTCGGTACAAATTTTTTCGGTAATTTATCGATACAAAAACTTCCCGATAGTTTATCGGTGCAAAAACTTCCCGGTAACCGTTTAAAAAAGCTTTTCAATAGTTTATCGGTGTAAAAGCTTCCAGGTAGTTTATCAGTATAAAAACTTCCCGGTAGTTTATCGGTACAAAACTTCTCGGTAGTTTATTGGTACAAAAATTTTCCGGTAACCATTTAGAAACTCCCGGTAAAAGTTTCCCGATAGTTTCCCGGTACACAATTTTTTTCTCTCTTAAAACTCCCCGGTAAAATTATATTTTTTAAAAATTTCATTAAAAAAAAAAACAAAAAAGACAAAAAGAAAAAGAAAAAACAAAATGAAAAAAAAAAAAAAAAAACAAGAGCCTTAGTCGACTAACGAAATGCTTTAGTCGACTAAAGCATCTTTTTTTTTATGTTTTTGCTTTTTTTTTTAAGCTTGTTTTTCCTTTTTTTTTTTCTTTTTGTCTATTTTTTTTCTTTTTGTTTCCTTTCTTTAAAAAATATCAAAAAATTATTATAAATATTTTTTAAAAAAAATAGTTTGAAAAAATTAATATTTTTAAAAAATATTATTTTTTAAAATTTTTAAAAATATTTTTTATATTTTGTGATAGTTTTTATAAAATATTTGATATGTTTTACAAATATTATACATGACTTGGTTTTTATATTTTGCGATATTTTTAAAAATATTTTGATTTTTTTAAATTAAATATGGTATTATAAAATGTAATTTCGTTATAGAATTTTGCAAGTGTACTAAAATTATTAAGAATGTGTAAAATATTTATGTATATATAAAAAACTTTAATATTATAATAGTTGAAAAATTATAATTATAAAAATAATAAGTAAAAAAAATTCAGATATTTTGACAGTTAAAAAATTTTAAAATTTTTTTCGATCAATGATTATATTAAAATAAATGATAAATTTATGAAAATATTTTATCAGTACAAAACTTCCCGGTAGTTTATCGGTATAAAACCTCCCGATAGTTTATCGGTATAAAACTTTTCCGGTAGTTTATCGGTATAAAATATTTCCGATAACCGTTTAAAAACTCCCAGTAAAAAGTTTCCTGGTATAAAACTCATGTTTGGTAGATCAAGGCATGTTTTAGTCGACTAAAGGCCTTTAGTCGACTAAAGCATGGCTTATAGTAGACTAAAGGGTATGAAATATTTTTTTTTCTTTTGAGAGAGAGAGAGATAGAGGAGAGGAGAAGAGAAAGAGGAGAAAAAAAAGACACGGGTGCCTGTAATATATATATGTTAATAAAAAACATTTATGATATTTTTTTAAAAATATGTTAAAAAATTCAAAAAGGAAAAAAAACAAAAATAAGATAAAAAAACAAAAAGAAAAAAGGATAAAAATATTAATTTTTAAAACTATTATTTTAAAAAACATTTATGATATTTTAAAAAAAAATATATAGTTAAAAAAAACCAAAAACAAAAAAACAAAATGAAAAAAAATAAAAAGAAAATGAAAAAATAAAAAGAAAAAAATATGTTTAGTAGACTAAGGCATGCCTTATAGTCGATTAAAGAGGCATGACACATTTTTTTTTCTTTTGAGAGAGAGAGAGGAGAGGACAAAGAGGAGGAAAAAAAAAGATACAGGTGCCTGCAAGTGAGTCCCGCATGCCACGATGAAAGATGACGAAATCCGACGTGTTCACAGGTCATTTACACTTTTATATATATATATATATATATATATATATGTTAATGAATAGAATTTGAATTATTTTTAAAATTTTTTCTTAAGATTGACGTAATTGAAGGGCTATGAACTCTTCGCCAACTAGAAATGACGTGTAGTCTATAGGGACGTTTAATGGGAACACCATTCACATGGGAACAACCCTAGTGCGACATTTCCTATATCATGTCCTTTCGCTTTACTTCGCCAAATAATGGACAAAAGGAAGCCAACAATGCTCTCTCTCTCTCTCTCTCTCTCTCTCTCTCTCTCTCTCTCTCTCTCCCTCTCTCTCTCTCTCTATATATATATATCCATACATATATATAAACCAATGGGTTGGAGACGAGCGCCCGTTGCGACCGAAGGGGTGGCAACAAATAATGGGTACTTTGACAGAAAGGTTATGGAAATCGAATTTGACAACAAATTAAGCACATTTAAGACATTGATTAAGCCGCATTAGCTTCAAAACTAGTTTGATTGAATCAAAACCCTAATTATTTATTTTGATTGGATGGTTCTGCACTATTCCTGAAGACTGGGTGTCCTCACAGATCTAGAGAGAGAGAATAAAAAGTCTTGCGTCATTCATTCACTGCAGCAACAACTAGAGCCAATCCATGCCGTTGACTTGACCATGCGATGTGATGCACTACTGGTATTTTGAGCTAAATCCATGCAGTTGAGCTTCTGGTGTGGGCCTGCTGGAAGAGTCGAGCCCATTCGACTGACGTGCACAGAAAGTGGACGTTAAGAGCCCAGATCCCATCTGAAGTTCATTTTTAGAACGCAGCTCATTTCGGAATCATCCAACCCAACATTTTTCGGGAAAAAAAATTGCTGGAAAAAGGTGATGTACTCCCTAGCTAGGGATCCTATGATACTCCCACAATTTCAACACAAGAACCCAGCTGTGAAAAACTCTAAATTTTGAGAAATGGCCTGTTGATTGAAATCTATACAGTATTTGTCTTTTTCCTTTCGATTACAAGGGAGATCCATAGGCCTAGCAAAGAATAAGAAGAATGAGAAATAAAGAGGCACAAGAAATACCCCCAGTGAAACTTAAACCCATAACCTCTTATTTTGAAGAGAGAGAGAGAGACACTGAGATTTTTCTTTTATCACACACATGTTCCTTTTTCTTTCCCCCCTTACCTCACTCAAGGGCTGTAGAAGAACGGTTTGTCCTTTTTCTTCTTGGGCATGAAGCAGAAAGGGGAAAGAGGCCCCCCAGCCTGTTAATTGGAGAAAAAGATGAAGCAACACTAAATTACAAGAGCATGTGATGTGAAAGTGTCCACAGCCTCTTTCTGGCTTTCAGCTCAGGGGAGGTGAATAATTCTAGCCAAGCAGAATGAACACAAAATGACATGCCCTTCAAAGCATAAAGGTGATGAAGAGAGGCCCACGACCCAAAACATCCACGAGAGAACATGTCCCATGTGGACTCCACCACTCTAGAAACCCTAATCTCATTGTCGGGGTAAGGATTAATGGGGAATGCGAAATAGTCAATAAACTTTGGCCTTTATTATTATTATTTTTTTATTCCTTTCTCAACTTACGAGTTTGGATTTAGGGGGTTGGTAGGGGCCATGCCCTCCAAAAAATTTGTAAATTCTTTTTACAATTAAGGAAGATTCTTATTAACACTAGATTGCCCCCTTCTGCCTTTCCCCCTTTTTCGGATATATATCTCTCTTTCCTCTTTTACTTTCTTTCATATTCTCCCTCTTTCTTCTAATTTCCGAATAGAATTTTTTTTTTATATATAGGGCGACTTAGACTTAAGATTTTTATAAGGGAAAGGAAACGGTGATAGTTGAGTTATAAATCATTAACAAAATATTTTCATTGCAATTGAGCAATTCTCTCTCTCACACACACAATAATGCAACCGTTTATGCAAATCTTTCTCTTGCTCTCTATAAATACATTTAGATGTATGGCTAGATGCATACCAATGTTTTTAATTTGTAGGGCTTTTTTTCAATTTCCAAATATTGGCGGATTGACCTTAATTCAATTAATACTTATTAGGTTTATTGAAATCAGTTAAATAAGGTTTTATGCCATTATAATTTTTCCCTTTTCCTCATGTGCAGTGATGATAAGATATTTGCACAACCATTGCCTTGCAATCCAATGATAAGAACACTAAATTTTCTTAATTAAGTTTTCAAACATATTATAAAATAATTATAAGTTTAAATCACATTGTTTTTTATATATAGAAGAGGCTCGAACTCAATATTTCTAACGGGAAAGGGAATGATATCAGTTGTGATATATTTGACCAGCTTTAAATAAAAAAAAATGGTTGTTCACGTTTATAAGATGTGTTAAGTTTTTAAAGCATTTCTCACTTGTCAAAATTTATACAATTGGATAGAGAGAGACCAGAAAAGAGAAACCAAGAGGAGGAGAAGAAACCCTGTCCCTTATAAACTTATGGTTGACATTATTTAAATACAGCAAACCCACACCCCTCCTCAATTTCTAATCCATAAACAAAGTTAAGGATTTTCCAGTATACTGCATTTTATTGGGTCAAAGAGATTGTGTTTTTCATTTATATTTTCGTGCAACATGGATATATATATATATATATATTAAAAAAGAAAAAGCAAATTGTATTCATTGCTAGTTTTCTAGATAGTGTTAGCCGGGGAAAATAAATGAAAAAAGAAAAAAAAAAGAAATTAAATAAAGTATTTGAGAAAAGAAATAAAAATATGTTTCGATAGAAAAATATGTGAAAATGGAGTGTTGGCGATTAGCGGGTAGTTATTTGATAATTTTTTTTCTTTCTAAATGTAAAATACAAATCTTATCCAATTAATTATTTTCCACAAATTATTACCAAAAAGGAAATTATACACACAACTTAAAAAATATAAATTACTATTGATCAGTGTATTTGCTTTATTAAGAATGAAAAAGATTTATTATGTCAACATTTTATTAATCCAGTTTTAATCTTGAAATTTTTATTCTCAAAATTTGAATATAAAAAATCGTTCATCAATAGATCTGATAGTTAACTTAAGTAGGATAAATCTAAACTAATAAATTAATTACCGAATATCAATTAATCAAGTATAAAAAAAATAATAATAATTATCTTCTTTCATATTTAATGTAATTCTTTTTTTTTCTTTTAAAAGTGTAAACATAAAGGACTAATATGAGAACCAGTCTCGACATAATTATAAAAATATGATTTTTTTTTTAGGATCATTAGTATTATTAAATATTCTTCACATAAAATTTTATCATATTATATAGTAAATTTTCATAGGATTCCAAAGATAAAGATAAATTTTGAGTCATAAGATCCAATGCCTTCTGCTACCTTGATCTCAATTAAATACCAAAAAAAATATAATATATAAAAAATTAAAAATTTGACTGCGTGCAGATACGAACGTACTTCTTGCACGTGAGTCTGCAGGTGTGTGGGAATTCTAGAGGTGGGGCCCACAATCTCCCGAGCGCGCGTTCGCCATTGACCTTCCGTTCTCACTCAATCGCTTCTCGTCGTGGTTGTTTGTCAGGCCCGGTCTACGAGTACAGTCAACCTGGACCTGTCAAACAGGGCTTTAAAGCAAATCTCATCACACGTGTGTATTTCTTATTGGTGAAATCCAAACCCAATGGCGAAATTCCGTTTAGTGATGCAAGATGAAAAGTAATGTCTATCCGTGATAGAAACATTTTTTACTACTTGTCCATGCACCAAGAATTTAAATTCCAATTTACAATTTGTAATCGATATTTGGCTCACTCGAGAATTAAATTTAAAGTTAGAATCAAAATAAAAAATATTAGGAATCAAAATGAGAACCGGAATTGATTTCAATATTAATTGTTTAATTCAAATTCTGAAATAAATATGATTATTATTATTGATATTTGAATTATATTTTTTGAAATGAAAATCATATAATTATCAATTTTATTTTTAATAAAATATACAAATAAAATAAATACTAAAGAAAATTAATTATGCATAAAAAATTGATAATAAAAATCTAATTAAATTAAATATTAATAATAAAAATAAATTATGTACAAATAAATATTAAAGAAAATAAATTATACAAATAAAAAATTAATTCTAAATTCGTTTGCAATCTATAGTAGTTGTTTTCAATTTAGTAAGCAATTGCTCGTCAGAGTTTTTTGATAGCCTTCAACTCCGCTGTTCTTCTTTTCTGCTATTCAACTTGAGTTCACTTTTTCGAGTTCACAGGCTTTTCCCATTCCAGCCATCAACCGCCATTCAATCTTCATCCATTTCTTGCTAATTGCTTTTCATCACAGTTGTCTTCTCCATCAGACGCTTCAGATTCTCTATCAGAGACACTATCGACGTTCAATTCACTAATTGTCTGCATTGCTTCCGTCTTTGATCGCCTCCACAGTCACCGTTCAGAAGAAGACGAATGGATACAGTTAGCATCAAAGAGAAAGAGAGGTGGGTTTGAGAGATGGAAGGGTGAGAAAGAGAAAGAACATAGAGAGAGAGAGAGAGAGAGTTGACTAGAAGGGCATGGATTTGAGAGATGGGTTCCAATCAAAATCCATTGATTTATTTGAATTTCACAAAATCTATCCATTGAGGGTTTGATTCACATTCCTTCATTCACATTCCATTTAATCCATACAACTGACGTGGGTTTTATTTATATTCTTGAAATTCATACATTTTAACCAAATAGTCCTTAAAGGTGTTATGATCATTTACTATTATTTTTGCCAAAACCTCCCTTTCTCTCTTTTTTTTTTTTTTCATTTCAATGTTTATCTCTCTTTTTATTTTATCTTTTCTTTTACAATTGATAATTGATAAGAGTAAGAAACAAGAGAAATAAGAGAAAATAAATCAAAAAAATAGAGTAGAAGAGGAAAAAAAATGAGAAAGAGATAGTAGTGATGAGAAAGAAGGTCACTTTTGGCACCAACAAAATAAAGAGAAGAGAGAGAAGGAAATAGACGTGATAATTCCTTAATCTTTCTCCTCATTTTTTTCTCTCATATTAATTAAGATAAATTACATAATAATTGAGAAGAGAAAAGAAAATATGAGAAGAGTAATGGCCACCATAACAGTATGTTTGAGAGTTTGAAGAGAAAAGAAAATATTAGTTAGGATAGAAAAGAAAAGAAGAGAAAATTTTAATTTTCTCTCCATCTTGTTTGGAGTTTTATAAAACAAAAAAAAAGAAATGAAATTTATTAGAAATAAAAAATTTTGCTTTCAATTTTTAAAAGATAAATTTAGCATAACTATGAGACTAATTTTGTTTTCTCTTATTTTCTTTCATTTTCTTCCCACTTTTGTGAAGAAAATTTTTGATATTAAAAATCACTCAATTTCTTTTCTTTTCTTCCCACGTAAAACTTCCAAACGAAAGAAAATAAATAATTTTCTCTCATAATCTTTTCTTTTTTTTTCTAAATCTTTCCTTCTAAATATACTGTAAGAGAAAGAAAATGTTGAGTTCTTTTTCTTATTGTTAGATCAAGGAAAGAGAAGAAAGAGAGACACCGGCAAAGAAATGAAGAGAGAATGAAAAAGTGATTTTCGTTCGATCAAAATATATGTATAGCAAAATTATTTAAAATTCTAAATTAAAATTTAAATTTGGGTGAATATCTCTGTCCGTGTTAGAAATTACTTTTCATAGTATTAATGAAGCAAATTTCATAAAATAAAATTAAACCTCCAGTCTCCAGTTAAGGATGGAGCACGGAGGAGGTCCACTCACTCCCGATGGTCGTGCCCCTTGCAAGGCAAATTTCCCCTTAGTCCCAAGGAGTTCATATGATCTACTATCTCCACAAAAAAAAGGACACAAAAAATTCAAATTTTAAACATGAAATACAAAAACAGTTTAAAATTCAGTTATTGAAAATAATAAATATAAAAATCAGTTAATCAACAAAAAATTAATAAAAATAAATTAAAATTTAAACACTATGCAATCACTCCATCATTGTAGATTGTTATACCTCTTATAAACAGCAACTTAATCAAATCAATAAATCATTTTTTTATAATACTTAATTCACTAAAAAAAACACAATTTTAGCGACAAAAAAATTCGCTATTTTACGACGAATGTGCTTTCGTGTTAAACCTTGATGTGAGTAATATGATCTATTCTGCAGTTAGATTTAGTGCAAAATCACTTGCTTTTTCCTTTGCAGTTAGATTTGGTGTTTAATGATGATGTTTTTATAGAGCTTTAGTTTTGTTTAATATTTTGTTAACATTCTTGTTTAATTGTAATAATAATTTTACTCGTTTTGAATATATTCTATTTCATTGGATTATTTGAACATATTTTGTTATCTTTTTTGTAGTATTATTATTTTGATAAACTCATAATTGCTCATTTTTATTGCTATATTTCACTTTCCTTCTAATTTTCGTCATGATAATGCAGGAGAAATATTATAAATCTCTACTAACTCATTTGAGTAGTGTTAATGATGGTGTCTCATCTAAGCTGTCTGTTGATAGTATAGCTTTATGGCTGAATGCATATGGTGGGGCAAAAAAAGAAAGAATACATGGGATGGGATCGTTGAACAGGATATACACACCTGGCTCATCTTCCTCCATCGCGACTGTTTCAAGAACACAAACGCAACTAAACGAAGACCTCAAAGAGCAACTTGCAAAGAAAGACAAAAAAAAAAAAAATCAAACAATCGCTTGAGACAACGCAATGACATATCTTGCAACTCCTCAAATTAGATGCGAGTCAGTTTCTCCCCTCACAAAGTCAGGTTCCCCCTTCTATACCTCCTAGTACCCCGATGATAACGGGCAGGACTATGATTAATAGATGCTATTATTATTCATACTATGTGTTTATTGATGGATGTTTGATGATGATGAGTAGGACGATGATTATTGGGTATTAGATATTATTATTAGTATTTTCTTAGATATTGGATATTGGATATTAGATGATATTGATATTTGTTTAATTTTGTTCTTATTGACATTTTGTTAGATGCACAAAAATTTATGAACTATATCAAATTTCTTGATTTCGAAAACATGTTTGGAATCTGATTATTATGTTGATTGGATAAATTTTTTTTAAAATTTATTGGATGAATATTCATAGCTATATTTGATGTTTATGTTGGTGAGACATAACATTTCCTTTAAAATATGAAAAAATTTGAAAAATAACAAAATTTTTTTGCTAAATTTTCAAACCCATCACTAAATTCGTCGTCAAATCACATTATTTTTATGGCTAAATTCCCTGATTCGTAACTACATTCATTGCAAAAGTTTAGTCATGGATTATTATGTTGAACTTAACGACGGAAAATATGATATATCACTAAATTTAATAACAAATAAAGAGATTCGTGGGATATTCGTCCGTAACTTTAGTAATGAATACATGGCTCCGTCACTAAAATTAGCAATGGATATATGAATCCATGACTAAATTAGTGACGGATTCCATATTTCATCGCTAAAATAAGTGATAGATCTGACTATCCATCATTAAATTTACCAACGTATAACAAAATCCGTCATTAATTTTAACCACAGATCAGGGTATCCGTTACTAATTTTAGCGACAAAAAATTATAGGCATTACTAATTCTAGTGATGAATAGTCAGATCTGTTGCTAAATTTAGTTATGAATTTAGCGAAGAAACCTTTTTCGTCGCTAATTTAGCTATGAATTATTGAATTTCATTGCTAATTTTTTAAATGTGTTATCAGCGGTGAAAAATTTTTTATCGTTAAACCCGTCACTAAACAAATTAGCGATAAATTTTTCTAAAATATCTATCACTAAATCCGTTATTAAAACCGTATTTTTTTGTAGTGGTTTCTATTAAAAAGTAAGTTAAAATTATTTATAGTGGTATAGAGGATTACATTCTACATAAACAAAATACTATGAATAAAGCGAGTGCTACAATTGACATCTTAGATGATTTAGAAGCATATGAACTACTTCCCAAACTCTTAATAGCTTATAATTTGAAAAATGATGAACCAAAATAACCAAAACCATGATTCACATAAAAACTTCACGGGTCATCGGCCATATATCGGGTGTTTCTGGTTGAATATAAGTTTCATTGGATATGAAAATAAAATAAAAGCCAAAATCATTTGAAAGACAAAATGTGTTAAGCAAAGGGTTTGCCATTTGTGTTTCACAATAGGTTGCTGTTCACATCTTAAAAGGGGTTTGCGATTGGCATCAACATAGAGGGGGGTGTGACAGAATAACTGAGGTGAGACAAGGAGGAAACTCACAATTGAAGTGGAGGAACAAATACAAAATATTGAGATTCAAAGACTTCAGTAAAAGAAAAGGGATTGGATTTGATGATGGGAGAAAGAGGATTTCAATTGTGGTTTCTATTTTATTTTTAAAAAAATAATTTAAATTATTTTGAAAGACCTCTCGAGGTGCGAGGCAAGTATCATTTTTCACTCCCCGTATTCACACACTTGTGGGGGAATATGTAACAGTGAGTCAGACAAATTCAAATATAACAGCTAGGTAGGCAAGAAACCCATGTTGTTCCAATTAACAAGTTTGTTATATTTAGTTACAACAGTCAATTAGTTTAAGTAGTCAGGTTAGTTGAGTAACAAAGTAATCACATTGTATAAAAGGTCAGAGACAAGAAATCAAAGGCAAGGAATTGGATGATGTTCTTACTCTCTCTCTCTCTCTACTTCTCCCCCAATTCTTCTATTTTCCTCTCTTTCTATCCCAGCACTCTCATTTCTGACTATTTCCCATGAACCCTATCACCATCCATTTTGACATCATAACTCACTTCCCCTGTATTTTTTGGTGCCTTGTTTTTCTGTTTAAAATGTAATGCAACCAGTTTAGGTTTCAATTCTCTGTTCTGAAGATTGAGTCATAACAAATTGGTGTTAGAGTGTCGATTCTTGGATCGAAAGGATCCAATGGCAAAAGGAACTCGTCAAAGAAGCCAAGAAGATCAATATAAGAAATACAAAACCAGAGTTGATGAGCTATAACAACACGTTGATAAAAGGTTTGACGAATAGAATCTAAAATTAGACACAATCACAGCAAACATAGATGTCAAATTCAATACTCTCCTAAAAATAGCACAGAAAGAAAAGAAAAATGAGAAGATCAGCATAGAAGGAGTCTTGAATTCACTAAAATTGTCAACACCGGTCGAAAACAGACTCAAGATGAATGTTGAGCTCAACACAAACAAGAAGGAGCAGTACTTGAAAGGACTGATTCCTAACCAAAAAAGAGTAGAGCTTTCTCTTTCTCAGGAGAGAATCCACGTGTGTGATTAAGAAAATATAACAATTTCTTCAATGTATATCAAATACCTAATCATCAAAGGATTGATATCATGGAGAGGTACCTAGAAGACAAAGTTGAAATCTGGTATCAAGATCTCAAGATAACAAAAAGAGAAGTAGGGTGGGAAGAATTCTCTCAAATAATATCTAGAGGTTTGAAGCAAGGGGACAACAAGACGTGGTAGAGGAGTTTAACAAACTACAACAAATTCGACCCCCATCCAATACCATGAGCGATTTGAGGAACTATGGTTAGTAATGCTTCACAAGAACCCATAACTCTCAGAGTCCTCCTTCATCTCTAGTTTTATCAGGGAGCTAAAAGAAGACATTAAGTCTATGATAAGAATTATGAAACCCACCACTCTTTTGTAAGCTTTTGAGATTGCTCACTATAAGTACAATCTCTCAAGTTTACAAAAAAAAGAGAAAGGTAATATGGAGGAACAACTAACCAGAGACTCAGGTCCTGATTAGGTAGATCAATCTCAGTCTAGAAGACTCTACTTGGAAAGATTTGGATTCATAAGAGTTTAGTTTTCAATTTTTCATTTTTGAGGATAAGGATGTCTTCAATGGGGAGGATATTGTAACAGTGAGTCAAACAAATTCAAATATAATGGCCAAGTAACCAAGAAACCCAAGTTGTTCTAACTAACAAGTTTGTTAGATTCAATTACAACAGCCGATTAGCTCAATTAGTTAAGTTAGTTGAGTAACAAAGTAATCACATTGTATAAAAGGTCAAAGACAAGAAATGAAAGACAAGGAATTGGATGATGTTCTCACTCTCTCCCTCTGCTTATTCTCTCTTTCTCTCTCTCTCTCTCTAACCCCTCTCTCTCAACTTCTATCTCTTTTAATTCTTCTCTCTTCCTCTCTTTATCCTAATACTCTCATATCCAGTGTGACATCACAGCTCACTTCCCCTATATTTTTTTGTGCTCTTTTTCTATTTAAATGAAATGCAACCAGTCTTGGCTTCAATTCTCTGTTTTGAGGATTGGGTCATAACAGAAAAATTCCCTCACAAGACAAAATTCCCCATAACCCTAGTCTTATATGAGCAGATCCCCGTGACTACCTGTCTATGTTGGGGTTAATCGCGATCTCTATTTGTGGGCCAATCAATGCCCCCTTCATTTTGTGGTGAACCATAAGGAAAATTATATGAATAAAAAAAGGAGAAAAAGATGAATTTGGAAAAGGGGTATACAAAACTAGTATTATTTGCAACTATCATAGAGAGAATATGGGTTTATGGTTAATCTAAATTAATATATATATATATATATATATTTTAATATTGAATTTTTTTTTTCAAAAATATAAGAATAAGATAGGAATATAAATATTTAAATAAAATCCCTGTTTTTAGCAATTTACGGCAAAATTTAAAATACTGTCAATCTTCAACATACATGTGTAACAACTAAATTTGAATATAACAATTAGTTGGGAATTAGTTAGATAGTGAGTTAGTAATTGAAACAAATTAATCTAAATAGTTAGATTGGTTAACTGGTTGATAAACAACAATGTTAGTTTAGTTAGTTAGTGTCATTAGTAGTTAAAACAAATTAACAAAAAGTAATTAAATTGGTTAATTGGTTGAAAAATAACAATGTATGAATACTTATAAGATGAGAAGGCAATGTATGGAAATTGATAGTTGATTCTTTCCCTCTCTCTCTTTATACTCTCTCCCTCTATTTCTGTTTTTCTCTCTCAACTCTCTCTCTCTCTCTCTCTCCTCTTCTACCTCTATTCTACTAGTACTAATCATCTCCTACATCTCCATTACCTTCCACTACAAACCCAAATCCTGCTCCCATGTTTTTTTACATACTCTATTTTCCTTTCTTTTGAGTCATGATAGTACAAACATTTCTATTTTTTCTCTTTTTGAATTGGGTTGTTACAAATTGGTATCAAAATCCACAATTCTTGGCAACATGGTGAAAAAAATCACATAGAAAACCTGGTATAAAGCTATTGACAAACGACACAGTAAGAAATGGCCATAGAAATAGAGAAAATCATCTCTAGTTGGAATGAAAAATGAATGAACAAGCCAAAAAATTGAAAGTTTTTATGGCTAATGTTGATGAAAAATTCAATATCATCATAAAAATATTGAATAAAGACAAACCAAAGAACAAAATATGGAAAGACTATATAAGTCTTCAATCCTATCCACCCTTATTAAAGGAAAATCAAGTGTGGAAGCAGGATCTTAATTGTCTAAGAAAGAACCTGTTAATATTGGTTTCTTGTCAAGCTCTCTAAAAATTGAACTTTCAAGGTTCACTAAGAAAAATCTTTTGCCAAAATAAGGGTCTTAATTGTCCAAAAAAGAATCTGTCAATAGTGGTCTCTTGTCAAACCCTCCAAAAATTAAACTTTTGGTATTTACTGAAAAAATCCTTCACCAAAAAGAAAAAGTCTCTTTCAAACTCCATCGTCTCCTCTTTTATCCCACTACCCTTGCTACAACTCAAGCCAGATCAGTTGCACATCTTCATCACCTTATCTTTCAATACAAATACAGGTCTTGTTTTAAAATTCATTCAATCTATCAAAAAATCTTGAAATCCTCCCTGATTTTCTTTCTTCAAGAACAACACTATCGCAAGAAATTGATGTTCTGTTTAATTGGTAATATGCTAACATTGATATTCAAGAATTGTCTGAGTTGGTACATTTTGTTTTGGACTACGTTTCTTCTAAAACTACTTCATTTCAGCAAATTACATGGTCAAAGTTCACCGATTCCCCCAGAAAATGGATTAATCTCAGTCTAGAATAGTCAACATGGGAAGATATGGATTTTATTAGACCACAATTTTTAGCATTTCATCCTTGAAGATAAAGAAATTTTCAAGGAAGAGAGTATTGTAACAACCAGTGAACTAAATTTGAATGTAATTATTAGTTGGAAATTAGTTAATTTAATTAGTTAGTATAGTTAGTAGTTGAAACAAATTAACCAAAAGTAATTAGATTAAATCGATTGAGAAACAATAATGTATAAATAGGTATAAGGAAGAATGAAAACGATGGAATTGAAAAGTTGATTCATTCTTCCTCTCTCTATTTTCTGTTCTCCCTCTCTTACCTTACTCTTTCTCTCTTTTTTTCTCTCTCTCTCTCTATTCTTCCTCTCTTAATCACACTATTACTCCTCTATCAAGTCGCCTTCATCTATCCCTCCGATCAGTGGCGGATTCAAAACTTAAGAGTAGTAGAGATAAAATATTTTCATAAAACAAAATGATATATTTTTAAGATACGAGCATAACGTAGTAATTCAATAATGAAACTGTTGACATAAATATTTATGTTTTGATAATGAATAAAATAATTTAAATAATCGGTTGAACACTTAGTTTGTCAAAGAACACATTAGTAACTGAAAAATGCATGTAGATGGTCGACGGGTTGATGTGCTCGGTCAACTGAGTAACGAGCAGCTGCTTGGTCAGTCGGCTGATGCACTCGACCAATCGAGTAGCTATTAGCTAATGCCAGGTCGATCGACTGCAAAGAACAGTCAATCAAATAGCTTTAACAAGCTACCTAGTTGATTGGCTGTAAGAATCAGTCGACTGAACAGCAATGCAAAGAAGCATTGACTAATCAAGCAAGAAATTAGCTGGTTATTTACTTAGTCAATTGACTGTTCATTTAATGAGATAATATCTTAAATTGAATACGATAATATCTATTAAATATATAAAAATTAATAGAATTATTTTTAATTCAGTAAACACAATTATGCGTCTTCTTTTTTACGCGGTTTCGTCGCTTGTCTCTGAATAAGAAAGAGACTTCCGTTTGTTTTGTTTCTCGTATCCCCAATTTTTCATGCTCCTTTTTTCACCCCTCTGAAAATTGAGCTGAGTCGTTACGGCAAGGTACTCTAAGCCACGGAGCAAGTGAAACGGATCTGCACATGATTTATTTTCTTGTTTAGCAACCTTGACATGGACTCATGGTGCGTGCTGGGAACAAAATACAGAATGATTTTGTAAATTATACTCTAATTAAAATTTAATTGATTCAATAATCGAACAATGGTTAAGTTGTTGCCAACCATGGTTAAAAGAAAAAGTCACCGGCAAAAGCGGAGGTCTTCCGGCATTGGGTCCCTTTGTCGTGTCACAGCCCCGCAAAATCTGTGGCTATCAAATGCAATAACCCATCCATAATAATAATAATAATAACTCCCTCTCTCTCTCTCTCTCTCTCTCTCTCTCTCTCTCTCTCTCAATATTTGCTTGCTCTTCTTTATTCCGATCTCCTTCGCCCATTTAATTAATTCACTCAAATTTCCTCCACCGTCGCTTTCATCAGCATCATCATCAGACCCCATACTCATCATGCATCCCCACCATGGCATGCATCTGCCACCGTCAGATCTCCGATCAAACGGCCAGAACTGAGTGTTTGATTAGGTGAGAGTGACGTGTGAATGATGTGAGAGAGAAGTGATGGGCATGTAACACGTACGTACATAGATGGGAAGAGGGTGAGGGGCAAGCGTGCAGGCGTAGGGAGCAGTTAATGATGCTACTAAAGACCCATGTCTTGGAAATTTAGTTGAATTGAGAGAGAGAGAGAGAGAGAGAGAGAGAGCCCCCCGGGTTAATGATGGAAAAAAGAAAAAAGGAATGAAGGTGGGAGGAGAGAGAGAAAGGAGGGGGAGTTATATGTCTCAGTCAACACCCGGCAATACAACTTCAAATGCCGCTTTCTTGTCCCCTCCTCACAGTTGTTCCCCCTGTTTTCCTCTGTCCCCCGTCTTCACCTATTCAGCCTCCGATAAATGCCCTTTGCGTGACTTGCACACACCCACCCCCCTCTCCTTTTCCATTTTTACCCTCCATTTCTTCCCTTATTCTCCATTGTCCCTCCCTCCCCAAATACGGAGAAGAGGGCATTCAGCTCGAGATTGAGAAGAACCCAAACGATCTCCCACACACAAATTATTTAACTTATCATATATATATATATATATATATATATATTATAATTTAAATTTAATATGTATTAAAATTAATTAAAGTTATAATAAAGTTGTCACTACCAGCACAATTAAAAAAAAAAAAACCCAAATAACATAAATGATTTTTCACTCAAAGTTGGTCCTCTTTTAAAAACCTAAATGAATACACACACGAGTACGTCTACCAAAGTGATAAATATACTCTCTAAAAATTATAATATCTTTAATCTACGTTATTCTTTTTATTTTAATTCTTAAAGTTTTACATTTTTATAATATTATACAAATTATCGACCTTACGACCAGTTACGCTTACATTTTTTATTAAATAAAATAATTTATTTTAACTTTAGTTTATATTGTAAATTTCTAATTACAATTGATTATTTATTAGTTTTTTAATTTAAATATTTAATTTAAGAAGGTAATTAAATTAAAATATGAATTTATGAGCTCAGCTTGATTGATTTTCGCAGCATTTAAAACCCTTGCAAACAAATTTATTCTCATAAAGAGAGGTAAAAAATTCTTAATTAAATAATTTTCCTGATATTTTGTATCTAAAATTTTTATGAGTCCAAACCTCCTCTCTGTCAAGGTCGAGCGGGTTTTTCAATGAAGAGTAGGGGTCGTAATGTAATATCGCAAGGGAAGCATGATTAAGGTTGCAATGAGTGGAATGGTTGAATTTGAATATATTTGGTATTTTTTTGATGATCTTGGGTAAACAAGATCTGGATTTTCTTGATTTTGCAATTTCTATCTGTTTCAGCAAAATGGTGCTTTCATCAAAGTTCTGTTTTGGTCTTTGATGATGGATGATGATCAAACCCCATCCACGCCCAAAAAGAAAAAAGAAGAGGTTTACCTTCAAATTACAAGTCCCCACTTTTGGCAAAAAGACAATCTTCTTTTCTTCCCCAACTTGCAAATAATTTTGGTCCAAAAATTTTTTGTTTTAATCTCATTTTTATTAAATATTCATTGTGTATTGCAATTTGCTAAGGAAAGAAGTGTTTTTATAATAGCATTTCCTATTTCATTGACCTTTAAATTTGTGTAAACATTTGGGATTCGAGTTGTCTCGCTCTTGAATTTGCAAATAATAAACTTTCTGAAATTGTGCTTACCACCCTTACCGGTAATACCAGTAATGTCAAGATATTCTCGCTTAAACCCATGATGCTTTCGAGCCATTTTTGTCCATAGAATACTTTTATGTGAAATAATTACTTTTATTAATAAAGTTTTTTAAAGTTGTAATTAAACTTCGATAACAGTCGGTATAGCGAGCAAAAATGATAAGTTTTATTAATTAAATATCGAATTTAAAATTTAAAAATGAAAAAAATTATATTATAAGAATTTTTTCCTAAATTGAGTTTAATAATACTCGAATCAAATTAATCAAAATATAACTATAAGTACTGATAGGGTATTAAAAAAAACCGAACGATATAACATGATTACAAAGAAATTTAGAGTAATACAGATGTTGGAGGTGAGTTATGACTCCACCGATATTAGCTCCTTCTTGACTCAAACAGTAGCTATCGATGGGTGGATACACCTGCAAGAACCGTCGGAGGGTGCTCCGACGGAGAGATTCCGACGCTCAAATCAATAAATAGTTATTTTCGATTGAAAAAAAACAGACTGAGAGTTGAGAAAAGATTGTTCCCTATGATCAGTGTGACCCTTGTGTTAGGTTTAGAGAGCGTACCTTATTCTGAGAGTTTTTAATATCACTTATACCTATGAGAGACGTGCCTCGCTGGGAATTCCAACCCTACCTTCATTCTCAAACTGATCCGGGAATCTCAGAGATAAATATTATGATTTGATTACGATCCTCATTTATCGGAAGAGCTACCATTTTCGGAATGAGTGCTTTCCTTACTTGAAAGATTAGGGATTTGTCATTATGAAGTGGGAGACTGAAGATAAAAAAAAACTCTGACTTTTCTTAAAATCGCTCGATCGATTGAGGGACCTTCATGATTTGATCGTTTGAAGAGTCGATGTTGGCTTACCCGATCGGGATGATTACCTTTTGACTAGTTATCGTTCGGCTGTTCGGACAACTGAGGCCCTATCGTTAGGTAGATTCGGACGACTGAGACCCTGGATGGTTATGACCCTTCGGTAAATTGTCATAACGGTCGTTAGATATCAGTCCGTAGGTGCCCTTCGTGGGCTCCTTAAGAGTTGACTCTTTTGGTCAGGGCTTGGGGTTATGTCTCATCATTTGCCCCCAACTTATGGCTTTTTTGGAAAAGAATAGTTATAAGTTAAACTCTGTGAAGCGTGTTTCGTACGTTATGAGCATATAGGGATGCTTGATCCACTCTGATTTGTCCTTTTTGTATGCCAAGAACGTGAGTATGTCTCTTTAGATACAACTTTTTTCATAGGGAACCGAAGACAATTTATTTCGACATTTACGACTTGCGCTTATGTAGATCCGCTTTACCTTTCTTAAATTAATTGAGACTTCTCCTTTTTACTGTTATAAATAGCCATGATGCATATCCATTTTCTTTCGCCGAGAATTAATACTCCTCCTTCATGGTTGTGCGGCCAAGGATGGTTCCTTCCGGGGGTCGATTCTTAGGGTACTACAACGTGCAACGCTTCTTGGCCGAGGTGACTTCTGCTAAAATGAAATCTCATTAAAGAAGAGAACTACTGGAATGAGATCTCATTATATTGGTCGTTCACTTTCGTCAGCATAATCTGATCCCTTGCCACCGAGAGGTGTATCTTGTATTGCCTTGCATGATCTTCTCCAATCGGTCCTAACCCTCTAGACGTGGTGGAGGTGTTTCTCACACCATCTTTGGATGGGTAAGTCAAGTTCGGGCTGCGTTGGGGGTGACAAAATCCGGACTCGTCTTCTCTTGTCCTTAGCACCATATTTTTGCATTGTTTATAGGGATCATATTCTCCCTTGATTTTTGAATCATTTACTTGGTCTATAACAATTGCTGAGAACTGCTTGTGGAATGACATTACTGTGTATTTCTCGTAGTGTAACTATCCCAGCTTAACGGTTTGTGTATGTCTCTTGTAACCGAATGTATTATTTCGCACAGGTGTAAATGAAAAAGTTACGCTTTACTTACTTGAGTTCTGTCTCTTCTCCTTTCTACTCCTCGTCCAGTTACATGCCTTTTTTTCAGTCTTTGTCAAAGTGGATTGGTAGGTGCTGGATGACTGAGGTCCTCCGAGCAATAGAGAAAATTTTAAGTTGTGGGCCGCGTCCACCCGTCCGGAGAATTACATCCCCTATTGACGACGCGTACGATTGGTAGGAGCTAGGCGACTGAGACTCTCTGAATGATAGAGAAAATTTTAAGCTGTGGACCGTGTCCACTCGTCCAGGAAGTTACATCCCCTATTGACGATGCGTACGATCGGTAGGAGTTGGGTGACTGAGACCCTCCGAGCGATAGAGAAAATTTTAAGTTGTGGGCCGCGTCTACCCATCCGGCAAGTTACATCCCCTATTAACGATGCGCACGATCGGTAGAAACTGGGCGACTGAGGCCCTCCGAGCATTAGAGAAAATTTTAAGCTGTGGGCTGCGTCCACCCGTCCAGGAGTTAGATCCCCCATTGACGTCGCGTACGATCAGTAGGAGCTGGGCGACTGAGACCCTCCGAGCGATAGGAAAAATTTTAAGCTGTGTGAGCAAGACCTTCTGACTGTTGGATAGCGCTAAGGCTCATTAATAGTATATGCACAAGTTCTCCAAGTTCCAAGTCCTAGATTTCACTAACCTGTCTGAGTTGTTGAGTCGGTACGTTCTCGGTCGAACCATGGAACGTACTCGATATGAACCTTCCCAATTAGGGGTGAGCTTACCCCTGGGCTACTGTTGACCAGTAGCCTCCACTCTCCGTAGCACCAACTCTCTGGGTTTAAACATTCGGCTTTTAACCCTTTGGTTATGATACATGGTCATTTGTTGCTGATAGGCCATCATTCGTGTTGTTGCAGATTCTCGTAATTCTAGGAGTAAGTCCAACCTTTCTCGTAGGGTGCGTTCTTTTTGCTCGGCATCATAGTGAGCTACTCGGAGCGAGTGAATGTCTATTTCCACAGGTATGACTGCTTCGCTTCCGTAAGTCAGACTGAAAGGTGTTTCTCCCGTTGTCCTTCGAGGGGTTGTACCATACGACCAAAGAATGTCGTAAAGTTCTTCGACCCATTGCCCCTTGGCGTCGTCCAGCTTCATCTTAGGTCTTGTAGGATCGTTCGGTTGGTTATTTCAGTCAGTCCATTGGTTTGTGGGTGAGCAACCGATGAGAATCTATATTAAATCTCCACTTTCTCGCAAAACTCCCGGAAGTGTTAGTTGTCGAATTGCTTCTCATTATCTGTGATAAGGACATGTGGTATACCGAACCTGGTGATAATATGAGTCTACATGAAGGATTAGACTTTTGCGACCGTGATCTGAGTTAAAGGCTCGACTTCCACCCACTTCGTAAAGTAGTCGATTGCATAATCAAGAATTTTCGTTGTCCCATGGTTGGAGGAAACGGTCCGATGATGTCCATGCCCCACTGAGCAAACGACCAAGAGCTGGATATTGGATTAAGCTCGGTGGAGGGTAACCGAGGAACCAATGAGAAGTGCTATCATCTGTCACACCTTTTGACATAGCTGTCAAAATCGACCTTCATGGTTGGTCAGTAGTGTCCCTGTCGAAGAGCCTTATATACTAGGTTTCGAGTACCCAGATGATTGCTGCAAATTCTCTCATGAATTTCTCGAAGGACGTAATTTTCCTCTTTGGGAGTCAAGCATTGCAAATACGGGTGAGTGAATGATTTGCGGTAAAGAATCCTATTGATTACGGCATAGTGCGCGGCCTTTCGCTTCAGTTTTATTGCTTCCCCTGGGGATTCTGGTAGGCGATCATGTCTTATGTACTCTTCTATATGATCCTTCCAACTAGGCGGCTGATCGACTGGGAGAATCTCCTTAGGTTCGTCGATGTTGGGATATGATAGGCTTTCAATATACACTGTTCGGCTGGTACGACTGAATCGGAACTAGCCAACTTCGATAAGGTATCCGTTCACTCATTTTCCGAACGAGGGATTTGTTGAATGTCTATTTTGTCTAACCGGTCTATCATCTCGTGCAACTTACTTAAATATTTCGCCATGATCGGGTCTCTGGTTTCGTAAACTCTTTCGATTTACCTATCCCCTTGACATTTCGTGCTCCCATGTCAGTGGTGATCTGGAGACCTGTTAGCAGAGTTTCGTATTCGGCTTAGTTATTAATGGCTTAGAAATCAAAGCGAAGTGTGTACTCCGCCTTAAAATCGTTCGGTCCTACCAATATGAGTCCAACGCCTTTTCCAGAAGAGTTTGACTATCCGTCTACATGGATAGTTCATTCGGAGGTAACCCACTCTTTCTGATGGCGAGAAAGTTGCCATTTAGATGCCGTGGGCAAAGTGCATTCAAGAATAAAGTCGGCCAGTGTTTGGCCCTTTATCACGGGTCGTGGTCGGTACTGGATATCGAATTCGCCTAACTCCCCACTTCATTTGATAAGCCGTCCTGATGTGTCCCTCTTCTGGAGGATTTGTTTCAGTGGTTGATCGGTGAGTACTACAATGGTATGTGCCTGGAAATATAGTCGAAGGCGCCTCGCTGAGACAATCAAAGTATAGGCTATCTTCTCAATAGACTGGTAATTAATTTCAGAATCTTTCAGTATTCTGCTGATGTAATAGACGGGTTTCTAGGTGGCGGACTCCTGTCTCAACAAATAAAGTTCTTCCTCAAGAATGGGCCGGAGAGTAGTGGCGGTTGCATCAAATATTTTTTTAGTCGTTCGAAGGCCGCTTGACACTCGGACGTCCATTCGAACTGTCAGGATCTTTTTGATGCGTCAAATATGGGTTTGTACTTTTCGCCAACTCTGGACATGAATCGGTTTAGGGCCGCTATTCAACCAATCAGACATTGCACTTCCTTGAGTGTCTGGGGGGGTGTCATATCCAATATTGCTTGTATTTTTTCGGGGTGGCCTCTATCTCTTGATCGGTAATCATGAAACCCATGAACTTTCCAGAAGCGATCCCAAATGTACATTTTTCTGGGTTCGGCCTTATATTGTACCGTTCTAAAGTCTGGAAGGTCTCTTTAAGATCTGTGACTTGAGTCTCTGCTGCAACACTCTTTATGAACATGTCGTCGACATAAGTTTCGACATTCCTTCCTAATAGGTCCTTGAAGATCGTATTGACCAATCGCTGGAAAGTTGCTTCGACGTTTTTTAGACTAAAGGGCATGACCCAGTAACAGTACGTACCGAATTCGATAATGAAGCTGGTCTTTTCTTCGTTTTTCGGTGCCATTCCGATCTGGTTATAACCGGAGTTGACGTCCATAAAACTCAAAAGTTGATGTCCCGAGGAGTTGTCTATAAGCTTGTTAATATTGGGGAGTGGATAACTATCCTTCGGACACGTTTTGTTGAGGTCGGTGAAATCTACACACATCATCCACTTGCTATTAGCCTTTTTCACCAAGACTACGCTAGCCAGCTATTCGGGATACTTGACTTCACGGATGAATCCTGCTGTCAACAGCTTCTGAACCTCTTCCTGGATGGCGCGTTGGCGTTCGAGGGTGAATACCCTCTTCTTCTGCTTAACCGTTTTGAAGTCGGGATTAATGGTCAGCTTATGGGCTATGACCGATGGATCTATGTCAGGCATGTCTTCTGGAGTCCATGTGAAGACTTTTGAGTGTCGTTACAAACAGGTGACTAAGGCCTCTCGTAAGGGAGGTGATAGGTTGGCTCCTATTCTGACTGTCTGATTGGGGCCGTTTGTCAAAAGGATCTCGATGGCTCTAGGCTCAATGTCCTCGTTAGGTTCTAGAGTGTCGACCGGAAAAACTTCTTGTATGTCTTGTGTCGTGAAAATGACATAGGGGTCAAGGTCGTTTCTTATGGTAGCCACCCCTAGCGGTGTCCTGAACCTTACTATTATATGTCTCGTGCTCGGTAGCACCTCTAGGTCGTCCAGGCTGAGCCTGCCGAGTATGGCGTTGTAGGAGAATTAGAGTTTTACCACATGAAAGAAGACGGGAGCAGTTGAGTGATTGAGAGATCTTCTTAGGGTCACAGGGAGATAAATGATGCCTTCAGGATAAGTTGTCTCGTTCAAAAGCTCCCAGAGGAATCCGGTAGATGGCAAAAGCTGAGATGGATTGAAGCCCATCCTACAGAAGGCGTCCTAGGTGAGGAGATCGCAATCAGCCCCCTGATCAACGAGGACCCTTTTTACAGTATAAGAGTATTTTGAGAGTGATGACTATATAGTCATTACGGTGAAAATCTATTCCAGTTGGAAGGTCATCATCATCAAAGCCTATGATTGACCTTTTTCTTTTGGAGGGTATCGTGTAGAGATGACCGTGCGAGCATTGTTATAAGATTTTAGAAAATTAATCTGTTTCTCACGAACGACGCCAATTTGTTGGAGGTGAGTTATTACTCCACAGATACAATCTCCTTCTTGATTCGAATAGTAGCCGTCAATGGGTGGATACACCTGCAAGAACCGTCAGAGAGTGTTCCGGCGGGAAGACTCCGACACTCAAGTCAGTAAAGAGCGATTTTCGATTAAAAGAAAACAGACTGAGAGTTGAGGGAAGATTGTTCCCTATGATCAGTGTGCCCCCTGTGTTAGGCTTAGAGAGCGTACCTTATTTTGAGAGTTTTTGGAATCACTTATACCTCTGAGAGACGTGCCTTGCTGGGGATTCCAACCCTACCTTCTTTCTCAAACTGATCCGAGAATCTCGGAGATAAATATTATGAGTTGATTACGATCCCTATTTATCGGAATAGTTACCATTTTCGGAAGGGGTGCTTTCCTTACTTGAAAGATTCGGGATTTGTCGTTATGAAGTGGGAGACTGAAGATCAAGAAAACTTTGACTTTCCTTAGAATCGTTCAATTGATTGAGGGATCTTTATGTTTTGATCGTTTGAAGAGTTGATGTTAGCTTACCCGATTGGGGCGATTACCTTTTGACTAGTTATCATTTGATTTTCTGGATGACTGAGACCCATCATTAGGTAGATTTGGGTGATTGAGACTCTTCGGTAGATTATCTGAGCGGCTCTGACCCTCCGGTACATTGTCATGACGGTCGTTAGATATCGGTCCGTAGGTGCTTTTCGTGAATTCATTGAGAGTTAACTCTTTTGCTCTGGGTTTTGAGTCATGTCCCATCAATAGATATTCATATCACCTAAATGATACATTTGTCAATTGTCAAATTTAAATAATTATCTCATAAAATAAGTTTAAGTATATCACCTTTTCACATTAAAATGCCATCGTATCCTTTGAAAAATAAATTAAAATTATCTTTGATTTAAAAATTAAAATTTGTAATCAATCAATCAACCAAGAGTAGAAATAGACGTTGTGTAAATTTTTCAAAGGCCGTTCTTTTGTGAAAACACTAAAAGGGTGTAGCTACGTTAATGAGGGTGCTTCCCTTCTAATTAAATCCAATTGAAAAATAAAATAAATAGCCAAGCAAAAAAGTTGGAAAATATTCATGGGTGGAGGAGGGCAAAAAGGTAATTTGATGACCGAAGGGCATAAATGTCATGCTAGAAGCATCTTTGCTCTTGCAAAGCAAAATAATTAAAAAAATTTGATCATACCACCTATAACGACGACAGATATTTATTCGCAATCTGACGGTTCAGATTTGCGCGATCAGAACCAGAACAATCAAACTCCGACAGTTCAATCCCATTTCCAGATCTGCGAAGTATAGAATCAATGCATGATTTATTTAGACAAAATTAATTATTTATTTATTTTAAAAAAGTGGAAGGTATTTTTATGGCATTGTGGGCTTTTTAATTTTTTCTGAGCTTTGAGTTTACAGCGGAAACATAGTCTAAGCTTTTGTTGCTTTCTGCTTAATGGAAGGACCTTAGCTCTCTCTCTCTCTCTCTCCTCCGTTGGTCTTTCTCTCTCTCCCTCTCTTCTTTGATTTGTGCATTTTGGGTTGTGAAATTTGAATTTATTTCTGAGCTGTTAATCAAAGCAAAATCTGTTCAGGTTTGTTTTCGTTCACTCTCTCTTTCTCTCTAGATTTTTGTTCTGTTTCATTCGAGATTGTTCGGTGAGATCTTGATGTTGTTTGAGCTTGATTTAAGCTTCTCTCCTGCATTTCTTGGGTTTGTATTTCTCTGAATCGCTTCTCTCTCTCTCTCTTCCTATCTCTTTCTTGACTGTGAGTTCTTATGAATAATTTTTGTGGTTCTATGGTAGGTTCGAAAATTTCTTTCTGGATGTTTTCCTTTTTTGAGTGTTCCAGTGCGCTATTTTTTTTTTTTTTTAAATCTAGTTTAATTAATTAGGTCTCTTTAATTCATATGGTTTATTTCAATCTTCCGAAATGAGACATTCTGTTTTTTTTTTCTTTTGTTTCATTTATCTGATTTGGTGAAAAAATTCCTCTTGCTTAATGAATAGTCTTGATGGCTTAGTTTGTAGGGTTTGGTGAAATCAGTGTTTGATTTTTTAAAATTTTTTCGTTAGGGCTTGACAGGCTATTATTTGTGATTTAGGTCAAAATACTGGTAGTTAGAACAGGTTGGGAGAATTTAAGTCTGTTTTGCCTCTTTAGTTTGTCCTTCTTGAGGAATTGAATGCCGGCAACCATTTGACTATTTTTTTTTTCCTTTTTGCCCTTTCGACAGGGTTGAATTTTTTTTTTCTCCTTCTGGGTCAATAAAACGTCCTTGGTTTTTCAGTTTTTCCTTGTGCTTTTAATATTTTTTCAATACCAAGTTTATACTGAAATTCTGGATATTGTCTTGATTTTTGCATTGCTACTGAATGTTTTGCGTAGTTTTCAATTTTTTTTTTTGGTTATTGGATTTCTATGGCAAGAAGAGTAATGTCTTTAAATCCGTGTTCTGTGCTTTATTCTGACATAGAGAGATGCAGGATGATCTTTTGATTTTTGAATCTTTGAACCTTATGAACAATATGGCTAACTTAGCGATCATAATTTGGTTCCTATATGTATATTAAAAAAATTCTTTTATTTTATTAATTTCTTGCTATGATAATTAGTACCCTTGACAAAATGCTGAAATTTTCACCTGGGACATCTAGTATAGTCCTTTTGATTTTATCCGCGTTATATATCATTTCTTCGGTTTTCCTTGTACAGCTTGTTGGGTTTATCCATTCTGATTTTTTGTATTTTGGTTGACTAGAAATGTTGAATTTCATTATCAGGAGTAAGAATTTGTTCTTCATTTTGCTTTCTATTAGTATGCAAGTGAAAGGGTATTTTTCCATTTTGAGAGACCGCCCCATTAAGTTAACATGCTATGCGTAAACAAAGTGATTAATAATGCTTTTAACGGAATATGGAACTACATAGCCAAAAAAAAAAAAAGATGTGGGACTAATGCCTTTTCATTTTTTATTTAGGCTTTCAAATAATCTTGAAGTCTAATGTCTCCACCACTGCTGGGTGTGGAGGAGGAAGGGCAGAGCAACATTTCTGTTGGGGCTTCTTCTGCTTCTCTTGATTGTCTTTCCCAGACTGGATCAGGGTTGAAAGAACGCAATTACCTAGGATTATCAGATTGTTCTTCTGTGGACAGTTCCACAGTCTCAAGCTTGTCCGAGGGGAATAAAGATGGTCTTAATCTGAAGGCTACTGAGTTGAGGCTTGGTCTTCCTGGGTTCCAATCTCCTGAAAGAGATTCTGAGTTATGCTTTCTGTCATCAGCTAAACTTGACGAGAAGCCCCTCTTTCCATTGCTTCCCTCTAAAGAGGGGGTCAGCTCATCACCGCAGAAAACTGTCATATCAGGTAATAAAAGAGGATTTTCAGACACTATGGATGGTTTCTCCGAGACAAAAAATGCTGTTTTTACCGAAGGGAATTGGATGTTCAATGCAAATGGGGCTGATTCTGAAACTCAACAGTCTGCTGGGCAAGGGAAGTTTCCTGTTAATTCAGGAATCAATGTGATACTATCTACCAGGCCTACTCCAAACTCTGGGGTGAAAGCCTTTTCTGTTAATGAGCATTCTGGGCCTCAGACAGCTATGATGAAAGAGTTACCTTCAAAGCCTTTACAGGGGCAACCTCGTGCTACCACTGCAACAAACCTTGGCCACATGAAATCTTCCAACAACAGCAGCAGTGCTCCTGCCGCCAAGTATGTCCACAACCACAGAGTAAATGAGGACAAAAGAGACAATAATTATATTATAAGTGTGCTAAACTATTGGTTTTGTGATGCTGATGGGCTCTAAATTTGAATCACAGGGCACAAGTAGTTGGTTGGCCTCCTATCAGATCATTCAGGAAGAACTCATTGGCTACTACATCCAAAAACAATGATGAAGTTGATGGAAAACCAGGTTCTAGTGCTCTTTTTGTTAAAGTCAGTATGGATGGTGCTCCCTATTTAAGGAAAGTCGATCTGAGAACCTATTCTGCATATCAAGAACTTTCTTCTGCTCTTGAGAAGATGTTCAGTTGTTTCACCATAGGTGAGCTATGCAAGAATCTTAATTTTAGGTTGATATCATGCTTGATTTGTTAGCATTATAACATGCTCGAAATGTACATGTTCCATGATGGAGTTGACACACTGTTAGATGGATGCAGTGACTACTCTTTTGCTTGGTTCCAGGCCAATGTGGATCCCATGGAGCTTCTGGGAGAGAGCTGAGCGAGAGCAAATTGAGGGATCTTCTGCATGGTTCAGAGTATGTGCTTACCTATGAGGATAAGGATGGTGACTGGATGCTTGTTGGAGACGTTCCTTGGGAGTAAGTTTCAATCTAACTTGCTTCTGTTGCCTCCATTTCGATCTAATTTCTTGCAATTGTTGTGTTATTTCGCAAACCAATTGCAAATTTTAGTTGCATTTACCTGAGTACATGTATGTGTAGCTTCTGATTTTATTAAGAGTGAAATATGCATTCTTTTGGTTGAGAACTAGTTTGCAATTATGTATGCCAAGCATATATACTTAACCACATGACATACTTTATTGCAGTGCCTTATAAGGAAAGTTGGTTAAATGCATTTCTTAAAGGAGAATATCTGTCAACTGCAAACTAACCTGGCTTTAGAATGTAAATAAAAGATTTTAGGATTATATAGGCAGAGCCTTAAGTAGGTCATTGCACCCAAGCAAATATGAGGCTCTTGTTGTAGAGGCAATTCCTTGCTAAAACATCTCTACATGTTGTAGTAAACGATAAGAAGGATAAATTTGTTGTTTTCTTCTGCTCACTTGAAGATTTCTTGAAAGTTTTGTTGTGATCAAGTACACCATCTTTGTATGTCGTATTCACCTATTTGTGGATTCTATAGCCTTGGAACATTGCAGACCAAAATTTAAGGGAATTGGAGATAAGTTTAATAAATTTCCGGTGCCATGAGGGGTACTTTTTCTTGTGGTTATGTTCTGAAGTCAACTTTGAGGAGCATTGCTGAGTGTGACTTGTATCTGTTTAACTAATTCTGTGAGACCCATAGAAGCTAGATCCTTATTGGAACGTATATGAGAACTAGGAATATCTGCTTAGATATTCATCCTCAGGGTTATTTATCCATTAGTCAAGTTGAGCATCTTGCATCAAATGTAGAGTTGCGTTCCCTTGTAGGTGTCTTGACTTAAATATAATTTGTCATTGGCTTTTTGTAGAGCAGACTTGCCATTTCAGTATCCTTCAGTTCAGTTCATTTAGCTACCAAGTTGTGGCTTAATATGGGCCAGCATGCATGTACATCTAAATTCATGTCATTCACCTGCAATCGGCACCATGGGCTAGCATGTTTGATGTTGAAGGCTGGCTTGTTCGTCGACAAAATTATTATTATTATTATTTTTGGTACATAAAGAAACTCGAACTCGAGATCATTGCAAGGGGAGGGGGGACGGTGCTAGTTGAGTTATAGCTCATTGGCTCGACAAAATTATTCAGAACTAGAGTACCATCTCCTTGAATAATGGTGTCCCCAGGGGGGCCAAGGGGTGCCATGCCCCCCTTCAAATTTCTAAAATTTTCTATCATATTATATTTTGAAGAAATGTTCTAAAATTTGGCCCCCAAGAAAAATTTCTGTGACCGCCATTCCTTGAATGGAGCATAAATGAACACCATAAAAATTTTGTCTTCTCTTTCATTCATTCTTGAAATGATTATAATTCTGTGGACTGCAATAATAAGTTCTATTATATATAAAATTTGCAAATTCTAAGATATCAATCCAATGATTTCCATCATATGAGTGAACAATGAATCTACAATAATGTCATCTATTGCTTCATGTTGTGTCCTTAGATGTAACTTGGGAAATTTAGCATGTCATCATTGAGCCTTTAATTCCTTTAGAGGGGGTGAAACAACAATAGTTTTGAGTTGTTGCACGTTGGAATCCACTCAACTGGAAGTGACTCTGACTAAAGAAATGAATCGTTCTTCTCAATTGGTTCCAAATAACAAAGTAGAAAGTTTTATGGCTGGACTACTCAAAACATAACTTCCCTGAATGTCTTTACTGCTAGCGGCATTTGCATTGGACTAATGAATCGTCCTCTGGCTGAAATTCAGCAATATGTTATTGTGGAGTTAATAGTCCAACGAAAGGCACTCTGGTAAGTGAATTCTGTGATCTCTCCCTATCAACAAACCTCCAGCATTAGTACAGCAACTGTTTAATTTTGTTCTATATGATTATGTTCCGGATAAGTTTGGTTATGTGTGTTGCAAGACAAAGGTACAGTATTAGTATGTATCACCTAGAGTTTATATGATTGTTCCTTTATGCCTTGAGTTTTGTGTGCTGGCACATTTGTTGAAGTCCAGTTCTGAAGAGTTCTGAAGGCAAGATCTTACATGGCTAGAGAGTCTGGCCCAGAGTAAGCATTGCTGATCATTGTATATAAGTATGCCCCTGTGATTTGGTTGCCATCTTTGTATACTTCTCTGCTGGGGCTTAGAGTTTACAATGACTACTCACCATCTTTTACCTTGCTTCTGTGTCAAGGATTTTGCTTTCCTCAACCCATGGATGTAGGCTTCACTGCAACCATGTATACCTTGCGTTCTGTTTCTGTTTGACTGCTTCTTGTTTTCACGTTTTCCATTTCTCTGACAAAGTCAACTGAGTTAAGTTGGAATAGATGTTGCTGTGGTGGACTTTTCTGGTACCTTATTTGCATCTTTGGTCTTCACTATGCAGCATGTTGGAAACATGAAATATTATAATCTGGCTTAAAAATTTGATGGTACATGATATTGTTGATATAGTTTGCTTTGATAGAATTCCCCTTGGGACTGTCAATGCTTGACACTATCTTCTGTTGCAGGATGTTTATTGAGTCTTGCAAGAGGCTGAAAATCATGAAGAGCTCTGATGCTATTGGCTTAGGTATGGACTCTCTCTCTCTCTCCCCCTTGAGTCATTGACCTAATTTTCCTGGATTTTGAACAAAAGCTTTCTATTAAATTGTATAATATGATAATGTGCAATGATTCAAGGTTTTATGACTGGGACTAATAATACCACAAATGTCAGTGTAGTTTGAGGAGCATTTGATGTTTCTGAAGATTTTGCTGTTCTTGTCATTATCTA
The DNA here is from genome assembly GCA_037126225.1 of Dillenia turbinata. Classification (NCBI taxonomy): domain Eukaryota; kingdom Viridiplantae; phylum Streptophyta; class Magnoliopsida; order Dilleniales; family Dilleniaceae; genus Dillenia; species Dillenia turbinata. The sequence continues at coordinate 9,683,703 of JBAMMX010000018.1, read as the reverse complement.
CTTGTTCATAGTAGTTTGTTGAGTTCTGATATGGATAATCAATCCGACAAAAGCTTGTCCAACTGTTAGGAGACTCTTTTTTTTTCTAGTTGCAATGCTTAATATTAAAACTTGTGCCATGTTGTCTGAGACTTTATTTAGGTCATTTCATTTGGAATTGTTTGATTACTTGGTTTCTTGAATTATCCCACATTATTCAACAATTTGTTTTAAATCAGCTTTGTTTTTCTTTATTCTTTTTTTTTTTTTGGCTTGCTCATTTACAGCTCCAAGGGCCGTGGAGAAATCAAGGAATAGAAACTAGCTCACTTCTGGGCACAACAATCGCTCTGCTGCTGACAAATTTGACCGGGTGAGCTGAGGAGTGGGAATCAGAAATAGTGGAATTTGAACACTTGCTGGAAGGAAGCCAAAGAGGTAGTTGACCTGGGTGGATGAGATCACAGTGTTTCAATTTCTAATTTATGTTTTGATTTGCATGAAAATGTTGATGTTGGTGACTTTATGTTTGTCTGGTCTCTCAAGTCTATTTGATCAAGATAGAACTTCAGGATAAGTGTTTTAAGGTATTTAGTACCTTGTGAGTTACATTGTAGTCCTCTCTATAGGGACCCGCTTTAAGTGTTAATGTACTCTGTAATTCGAGTGCCCGGCATTGTGTGTTGTTGCAAAACCCTGTTTGATATCATGCTTTTTCTCGTAATGTTTTCACTTTGTGATTCTTTATATTTAGGATTTTAGTCTTCTCCTTTGTACATGAAATTTGAAGACTTGATTGAGCTTCTAATTTGCATACTGGTTACATGGCACCGCAGAGGGTTGAGATTATGGCAATACAGATTTATATGCATAGTAAAGTACGACAAACTAATTTTCTGGGTGTGGGATATAAATAATTGAAACTTTTCACTGTCACGGTTGTCTTTTAAGGTAGGATTTGGGTTCTCTCTTTTGATATGGTATAATTTGTAGAACATTCTATCTTAACAGCTAGATTTCAAGGTAGGAATCATATTTATACGTTGAGATAACATTTAATTTTGTTGTTCTTTTGTTTAGGATTACATTCGGTTAGCTGTTCTTTTGCTTAGGAACACAATCAATTCATTACCTAAACTTCTTCCCCCATATGACTGGCATTAGTTTTACGGGGATTTCTAGTTTTATTTTTTTATTTTTTTGGTTTCTTATCCGTTATTTGGAGTTTTGTTCTGATCAATACGGATCGATTTACTGTCGGGTTTTTTCAAGAGGTTTCCCAATGGGATTTTTCTTATATCTGTAGGGTGTTGAATTTACGATCACGGTTAACGAAACTTAGCTACAGATTTATAACTTGACAAAACAAATTTATTGGACTTTTTGTTTGATTTCCTGCCATGGTTGTTCTTTTTTATTTTTTATTTTTTTTTTGGTATGAACTATTGGTATTCGGTAATTATGTTATAGATTTGACAAAGTTTGATTCAGTTAATCGGTCTTTAATAAGCAAAACTTTTCTATTGTTTAGTTATTTTATACACTACTTAAATCTGAAACTTTATTAATTTAAAAGGTATTAGTTCATTGGATGTAACCAAGTAAGTATCCGTTTTTAAACTTGATTATATGGATCGCGTATTGTCACGCATTGCCTTTTTCCAATCCAATGGGCTCAATTGGGCCTCACTTGATTGGACATGGTTGTCAGAGTTTAGTTTGTTTGGGACTCCCTTTGGATATTAAACTTTTTTTTAGGGATATCTATTACAGATATTTAAAATTATACTCCAATTATTTTAGTTTGAAGGTTTTATTTTTTGGGATAATTCTTTCAGTATATTCCTTTCTATTATTAAGTTTTAAACCTGAGATTTATTTAAAAGATCTAGTATCTCATCTTATGAGTCTGGCCTTTAACTAACAGTTACTTGAAATAATGATAATTGAATGATAATGTAATATTATGTATTATGAATCATATAGGTATTAATATTAACATCTAGTTAGTATAATTGTTGGATATTGATATTCTTTTGAATCGGGTATGGTAAAAATAAACGTCGAAAGAGTTTTATCCTTTAAGTAGTTAATTTGATTCGAATCAGATTTAGTTGAGTTCAACGTGATTATCGGAGACCAACTGTTTATAAAAAAATATATATATTTAGGTAATAATATTCAGACACTGTAGATAAGATTTCTTTCTCTCAAATCATTGCATTATTTAATTGCATGCATTAAATAACTAAATGATACGTTATTACATTGAATGAGTCGATGATAAATTAAAATTTGAAATACTACCGGCACTTGTGTAGGTATTCAAAAGATATATATAGTAAAATTTGTCTGATCATCATCATCATCCTCTTTTTTGGTTCATCTAGGCCAGTGAGGATTATATAAAGGGTTAACTCTTTCTATATAATCACTAAATAAATTGAAATTATTAGGATTCAAACTTACTTCATGAAAGAAGCAAATATCTAATATAAAACCGTCCGGCATACCCGGTTGTGTATTTTTCCAATCATTGTTGCACCAAAATTTTCACATCACTCAAATTTATATTTTACTTATTTTTTTATATAAACTTTCCGTTAATATAACATTATTTCACATCACTCTTGTATTATCTAGAGGATGAATTTTGATATAACGATAAAGTTACTCTTTTAATAACCTTGAGGTTACAGGTTTGAGATATGGAAATATCCTTTTTGTAAAAAATATAAGAGGAAGGCTATATATATATACACTCATCTTCTTCCTATCTCGCACTAAATCGAAAAGCACTTTGTGTACCGAATAAACCTTTTAGCATAACATTAATCCAGTTAATGTCAAAAAGGTCTAAGAAAGTTGATTATTATTAATTTTTTTTTCTATTCTTCTACTTCAGCTGACCTTTCTATAATGGAGAGGATATGCATGTTCTTAAAAGTTGAATAGAAGGTTGAAATATTCTCCTATGGTGGGGACTTTTCCAAGGTTTGAATTTTTTGTTTATTTTGAAAAGATTGGGAATTATTGTCAAATCATTGAAATAAGAAGCACAAATAATTGAGGGGGATAGTTGGAGTGGTTAGTAGGGTTGGTTGTAATGTAAATTAAGTTCTTGGGGAATAAAGACAGTTGGAGTAGTTATTTCGATTTTATTTTGATACTATATGAAAAAGAAACTCCTTAAGTTGGTTTCTTCATAGAAATTCTTGCTTTCATTGGTCGGGAAGAAGTTGAAATTTGCTCCCTCTAGCATTTTCTTTCTTTTTTTTTTATTTTTTATTTTTTTAAGATCATGATGTTAAAATAAATCAAAATGAGACTCATTGATTGATCTAGTCAACTATCATGATTGATCTAATCAACCATCAACCATTCAATCATAATAATTGATTTAGTCAATTACTATAATTGATTTAACAATTACAATTGATTTGGTCAATTATATATATTTGGTTGATTTAATCAATTATTAATATTGATTTAGTTAATCACTATATATTTAATTGATTTAATTAATGATTGATTTATTCAATCATTATATATTTAGAAAATTAACTTTATTTTTTATTATTTTCATTTTCATCAATTTTATTCAAATTTCTTTCCTTTTCTCCACTAGCTAAACTCTTGTATAAATAAAACTCTTCTCCACACTTTGTAATCAAGCAATGAGAGGCAATCTTCTCTCTGGCATTAGCTTTCTTCATTCTCTCTTGTAATTTTCTTCAACAATCAATACAAAGAAAGTTCTTTTCATTTTTTTCTTCTTTTTCTTTGAATTTTATCTTGATATAATTCTTTTACGTAATATTGGTTCTAGAGTACATGTCTAGAAACATATGAGGAGTCTAATATCAAGATTAAAATTTTCCAACATGGTATCAGAGTAAACTTCGATTCCTTTCTCTTCGAGGTTAGGTGATCCTTTTTTTCAAATCAATTTTTTTTCATTCACAACCATTTTTTTTTCCATTTTTCTTACATTTTCAAATTATTTTCAATGGGCTGCTCATATTAAGAGATCTTTAAACTTAAGAAATCTCTTGGGTCATATTACAAAGGATTCTCTTGAGGAGTTGAATCCAATATTTAAAGAATGGAAAATGAGGGATGACCAAGTTTTCATCTTACTCACAAGTTCTATGGATCAAACTCATAGAACTATGGTCACTTACTCTCCAAATTCAAAAGTTCTATGGGATCAAATATATAATCTTTGTGCGTAAGAGTCAAATTTAGGAAGAGTTTTTGAGATAAAGAGGCAAATTGCCAATATCAAAAAAGATGAAAAGACTCTCTTCCAACTATTCGACAAATATAAAGACCTTTGGGACGAGATCAAAATTTTGAGATCGATCATAACCGATCTCAAAATTTTTCAAAAAAGAGAGGATGAGAACAAGTCTTTTGGGCTCCTCATTTCTGTTGGAGAACAATTCGCACATGTTCGTCAAGAAATCTTTTGAATGAAGGATTTTCCTTTCTATCAAGAATTAAGAGCCATGATCCAACGAGTAAAAGCAAATATGAAATTTGAAGATATTCCTCAATCCAAAGTAGAAGGGTATAGTTTTAACTCGACCACAGAAGGGCAAGTGACCAATAAGGTGCACATATGGCCAAAAAGATATGTGCTTATTGCAAAAAGCCAAATCATTCACAAGAAAGATGTTGGTTTCTTCATCCTCACCTAAGGCCTGAACACATGAAGAGAAAGGACCAAATATCCTCAAATGTAGCCCAGAATGCATCACTTGAGTCAACTATCGAAAGTGTCATACCAAAAATGTTGCTCAAACAAGGAACAACTAATCCAGATACTTGCTTAAACTCAACTTTGAATTTCCAAGATTGGTTGGTAGATTTGGGTTGTGACCATCATATGGTTAGGGATAATGATAAATTTAAGAAACTGAAATCTCTTCCAAACTATAAGATAGTCAAGATTGCTAATGGATATAATTTAAATATAAGAAAATTTGAAAAAATTAATTTTTTTGGAAAAAAGGCTAATGCTTTATATATTCTTGAATTCTCCTCTAATTTTATGTATATTAGCCTAATTACTAGGGACCAAAATTGTAAAGTTATATTTGATCATAATACTGTTGTTTTTCAGGATCTCAAAACAAACCAAGTGATTGGTAGAGGATTCAGAAGAAACAATATATATTTTTTGAGTCAAGATAATCATGCATACACGATACATCAAGGAAAAAGTTATATTTTATGGCATGCTAGATTAGGTCACCATAGTAAGCAAGTTTTGAAATATCTATTTCCAACAAAAAATTGTGAAGATAGACGTTGCGAAACTTGTATTTTTGGAAAAGAAACTCGAATGCATTATCCGATTTCAGAAACAACTTATGAAAATGCTTTTAATCTTGTACATTCTGATATTTGGACATCTCTTGTAATATCTAGACGAGGTTTTAAATACTTTATATTCTTTATTAATCACAAGACTAGATACACATGGGTATATATGCTCACTTCAAAAGCACAAGCATTCGAAACATTTAAAAACTTTTTCAATTTCGTCACTAGGCAATATAACACAAACATAAAAATGCTTAGAACAGATTATGGAGTGGAATACATTAATCATGCATTCATAAATTTTTTAGAAGAAAATGGAATAATTTATCAAACTTCATGCCTATATACCCCCCAGCAAAATGGAGTAGCCGAAAGAAAAAATCGACACTTACTTAAAATAGCAAGAACAATCAGGTTCAATGCTAACATGCCTAAAATATTTTGGAGCGATACTGTTAGTACCGCAACTCATCTAATTAATTGCTTACCCACTAAGATATTTCAAGATAAATCTCCCTTAGAAGTTCTCACTAAAACCAAGCAAAATATTACTCACTTAAAAGTGTTTGGATACATATGCTATGTACATATACTAGAATAATTTAGAAATAAATTAGATAAAAAAAGGAAGCGGTGTGTCTTCGTAGGATATGGGTAATTTCAAAAGGGTTATATACGTTATAATCCTATGACTAACAAAATATATACATCAAAAGATGTGATATTTATAAAAAATGAGTTTTATTTTGCAGATACAAGTGAAGAGAGAACATCAGAAAAGGAAGATCTGTATGTTTTCTATTAACTCCAAAAGAAGTTAGCAACCCTTCTCGCCAATCTAACGAAGAGGACAATTCAGAGCTAGAGCAAGAGAGAGAACTATCAGAAAATTCTGAATAAAACAAAGATAGAAGTTTCCCTAAACTGAAGGAAGTAAGGAGGAAGGGGGAGACCAAATCCAAGAAGATTCACTTCCTTCAGAAGCAAATGCAGAATCTAATGATCCGCCATCATCTCGACCGCCACTTAGAAGGTCAACAAGGTTGAGGTTCCCTCTATCAAGATGGGATCACTATGTCTCTAAGGTAACATCTTATCCCATTGCTAACTATTATACTACTACTAACGTTTCTTCAAGTCACCAAGTATTTTTGAGTGACATTGATCAAATACAGGAGCCTAGAAGTTTTAATGAGGTCAATGATCACCCAGAATGGAAGAAAGCAATGAAAGAAGAGCTAGATGCTCTCACAAAGAATAAGACTTGGGAAATAACACTCTCTCAAGAGAAAAGAAAGTAGTTGGATGCAAATGGATCTACAAAATTAAGTATAAAAGCGACGGTTCAATTGATCGCTACAAGGCTAGACTTGTAGCCAAGGGGTTTACCCAAACCTATGGAGTGGACTATACGGAGACTTTTGCACCCGTAGCGAAAATGAACACTACAAATGTCATCTTGTCTTTTGCGACTAATAAGAACTGGCCAATGTACCAGATGGACATAAAGAATGTTTTTTTTGCAAGGAGAGCTGGAAGAGGAGGTTTACATGCATCTGCCTCAAGGGCTCAACCAACGTCACGAAGGACAAGTGTGTAGATTAAAGAAAGCCATCTGCGGTCTCAAACAATCTCCTCAGGCCTAGTATGTAAAACTAAGCTCTGCACTTCTCAGTAACAATTTTAAAAAATGCAATAGTGATTACTCCCTATTTACTAAACTTGATAATGAAAGAATCACTATTGTGCTTATATACGTTGATGATATTATTATTACTGGGAGTGATATGAGTCATATTTATCAAGTTAGAAATTTTCTTAAATCTAGTTTTGATGTTAAAGATTTAGGGATACTTAAATATTTTCTAGGAATAGAACTTGCCTACTCTCACAAGGGGTTTGTCCTATCCCAAAGAAAGTACACTCTTGATTTGTTGCAGGAAACAGGTAAATTGGGAGCAAAACCAACCATTAGCCCTATCCATTTGATGAAGGGAATGATGTTGTTCAACTATTCACAGATATATAAAAGTACCAGAGACTCGTAAGCAGGCTCATTTACCTGACTATCACCAGACCCGACATTGCATATGCCGTGAATCAAATCAGTCAGCATATATATGCTCCTAAGGTGTGCCATTGGAAAGCAGTTGAAAGAATTCTTAGGTATCTTAAAGGGTTTCTCTCGAGAGGAATCTGCATGAAGATTAATCAAAGTTCAGAAATAGTGGGCTATTGTGATGCGGATTGGGCCAAAGATTCAATGGACAGAAGATCCACCACAGGTTATTACATGTTTGTTGGTGGGAATCTCGTGTCTTGAAAGAGCAAGAAACAATTCGTAGTTTCAAGATCAAATGCGGAAGCTGAGAACAGAGCCATGGCAGTAGCAACTAGTGAAATTGTTTGGTTAAAGGCTCTAGTTGAAGAATTAAGATTTCAAGTCACTTCCCCAATCAAACTTTTCTGCGACAATCAGTCTGCCATTCACATTGCTTCTAATCATGTCTTCTATGAGAGAATAAAACATATTGAAGTTTATTGTCACTTTGTGTGCAAAAAAAGTTGAAGACAAGACCATAATCACTTCTCACGTGAAGAGTAGTGAGTAGCTTGCTGATATTTTTACTAAGGGAACTGCGACAAGTCACATGCATAATATTCTCAACAAGTTAGACTCCATAGATATCTACTCGTCAAACTTGAGGGGGAGTGTTAAAATAGATCAAAATGAGACTCATTGATGGATCTAGTCAACCATCTTGATTGATCTAATCAACCATTCAATCATTATAATTGACTTAGTCAATTACTATGATTGATTTAATCATTACAATTGATTTGGTCAATTATATATATTTGATTGATTTAATCAATTATTAATATTGATTTAGTCAATCATTATATATTTAATTGATTTAATTAATGATTGATTTATTCAATCATTATATATTTAGAAAATTAACTTTATTTTTTATTATTTTCCTTCTTACCAATTTTATTCAATTTTTTTTTTTTTCATTTTCTCCACTACCTAAAATCTTGTATAAATAGGGTTCTTCTCTACATTTTATAATCAAGCAATGAGAGACAATCTTCTCTCTTGCGTTAGCTTTCTTTCTTCTCTCTTGTAATTTTCTTCGACAATCAATACAAAGAAATTTTTTTTCATTTTCTTTTTTTTTTTTTAAATTTTATCTTGATATAATTCTTTTACGTAATATTGGTTCTAGATTGTATGTCTAGAAACATATGAGGAGTCTAATATCAAGATTAAAATTTTCCAACACATGAGAGAGAGAGAGAGAAAGTGAGAGAGAGAATCTTATCGTTAACCAAGTCATAATTAACAAAGAAGTTAATTAGTCACTTTGTAGCATTTTTTTTTCTTCACAAAAAAATAACATTTTTTTAACTAAAATACCAATATATATATATTTTAATTTTAAGAAAATGGGTAAATGGGTCTCAACGGGACAACAAAGCTTTCCCTTGTTTCCAAGCAGAGGGTATATTTCCTCTCACACTCCACTCCCTCCATGGCCTCATTAAAGAAAAACAAAATACAGAAACATTCAGGAAAATTAAAAGAGATGAATATTACTATTATTATGGTACTATGGTTGAGACTTCCTCGGCCATTTGTGGTCTTGGTCGTTCTTAAAGATCACACAATCCTCAAATCAACTTCACGCAAGATGTGACAAAACAAAAGAATGTGTCTATTCTTCCTTATGCAATGTATCTCCTTATTCAGCCGCCATGGTAGTTCAACGTTTGTATCTTTAGGTACCTAACAACTAGAAAGAGACTTCCTCACATTCTTTAATCTCAACTGTCCTTTTTCTTGGTATTGTATATGAATATATATTGACACCTAAACCCACTCCCAAATGGGCTTTTCATAAAAATATCAGTCCAATGAAGATCGATTGGCATTTGGGACTTCACATCACTTCTCTTAGCATTCTGATAATATCATTTTCAAATCACTTGAAAGCTTCGCACAAAATATTTATTGATTTAGTGTGAAAGTAGAAAAAGAATTAACGTATATATCTATACAGTCTTCTTTTTATTTTTTTATAAAAAGACAGGTTCCACACACCCTTTTCAATCACTTCCTATTACAAAATTATCTTGTTGAATGTTTCACAAAACGTGGATTCCAACATGTTTCCTGCCATTCCAACTAGGAAGTGATGTGGATTTCATTTGAAACTTGGTTTTATCATGGGTAATGTTCCATCACTGATGGTCCTCCAGTAGAGTTCATGTACTACTTATTCTAAATTTTATGTATTTAATAGAATGATGATGTAATCTTTTTGTGGCACTGGATGATGATCACACAATTGAAAAGGATATGTTTGCTCATGTGCTTAGCCTACATAGTTCTTACGTGGCATGAAAAAAAAGTAATATCCAAAGGGGCCTTTATTGCAAGAGATGGACCATTGCCTCATCTTTTGTTGTTTTAGGGAACTCCAATAACTACACACTACATAACATATATATAAGAAAAGAATTCAATACAACATTCACAAACACCCCTTTCCAAATCAGAACTAATGGTTGTGAATCCACCCAGCAACTCTCTTTCGTGTTCCTCACTTAGGACTCCACGCGTTTCTCCTACCACCCCACTTGACATGTATTAACTATGAACGCCAATATCATACCACAGTGACAATGGACCAAATCACAAGTGTGGAATGTACTGAAATGAAACCTGTTGTGCTCCATCTGAAGTTCTTCTGCGTTTGGAGTAATATACAAAACGGCGCAAATATATATATATGTTATGTTTGGTTCATGAAGATAAAAAGAAAATAAAATATGAGCAAAATTTTTGTATTTCATACCCAGAAAACTTGAGAAATAAAAACAAAAACAAAAAATTTAATAAAATTATTTTTTTTTTCAACTTTGTAATCGCACACATTTTTCAACTAAATATAAAAGAAAAAAGCGTGTTGAGAGTGGTCCTCCCATGTTTTTTTTGGACCCCAGTTTTTTTTTTTTTTTTTTTTTTTTCAACTCCATTTTCTTTTTTTGACATTTTTTAATTTGGATTATTTCTCTTTTTATTTTTTTACCTGGTTTTATTTTTTGCTTAGGTCTTTTATTTTTTTGGATATGGGTTTTCTCTTTTTATTTTTTTTTACCCTACTTGGTGACTACAGTACTTTCCTTCTTTTTTTCCATTCAAGTACTTTTTTTTTTTTTTTTTTTTACCTTACTTATTGACCATAGTTTTTTTTTTTTTATTTAATTCATGTCCTTCCTTTTTTTTGACTTTTTTTTCCTAAGTATAAAATAAAAAGCATATTGGGTGCGACCGTCCTATATTTTTTATATCTCAATTTTTTTTTTTCATTCGGCTATTTTTTTTTTCATTCAAGTCTTTCATTTATGTTTTTTTATTTGACTCTTTTCTCTTTTTATTTTTTACCTAATTTTGTTTTTCGTTTGAGTCTTTCATTCTTTTTGGACATAGATTTTTCTTCCTTTTTTTGCCCTGCTGACCATAGTTTTTTTTTTTATTTTATTTTTCTTTCGTTCATGTCATTCATCTTTTTTTTGAAACTTCTTTTTTATTCGTTCAGCTTCTTTCTCTTTTTATTTTTTTACTCATTTTTTATCACTTAGGTCATTCTTTTTTTGACATAAGATTTTCTTTTTTTTTTTTGCCCCTTTTATCCATTCAGATCCTTACTCTCTTTTTCTTTGATCCAATCTTTTATTTTTGCTTCAATCATTCATCTTTTTTGAATATAGGGTTTCCTTTTCTAATTTTTTGTACCCCACAAATTGTTATCTCTTTATTTTTAAACCATTGTTTTTTTCTTTCCATTCAGTTCATTACTCTTTTTATTTTTAACCCATTTTTGCCTTTTAATTCTTTCGTTTTTTAACATAGATTTTTCTCTATTTATTTTTTTACCTCACGGATCGTTATCTCTTTGTTTTTATTATCTTTCTACTCCACTTATTACCTTTTTTTTTTTTTACCTCATTTGTTGGTATTTTTTAGAACTACAATAGCTAGCATTTTTTTTCTTTTTTTTTCATATCAGTAATATATGTTGTATTTTTTATTGATTTAGATAATAATTTAGTTTAAATATAAAATTAATTATATATCTAACAAGTATTTATACAATAAAAAATACAATCCACATCTTGTGGGTTCCCCATGCTAACTCTAAGTGTAAAAGAAAAAAGTTAATAGGTGTGGTCGTTCTCTTATATGACCAAAATGTAACCTCTCTTCAAAGAAGTCAAAAAGTTATCTGTATATGTTCCTGTTTAGTACTTATTCACCGTTTCTACTTGTTACTTTATTTTTAAAATTTAGATATCTTTTTAAGATTTTATATCTAAGCATGTTTAGGTAAAATAAATCTCAAAAATAAAATTGATTTGAATCGTTTTGTTTTAAAAATTTAAAATTTTCTAAATATGTTAAAAGATATTTTAAATTATTAAAATAATTTAATACAGTTGAAATTTTAATATTTTAAATTATATTATTTATAATTTGATAATTATATCATAAATTTAATAAATTATAATTATTTATAATTATTATTATTATTTTAATTTTAAGAGTGAAATATGTTGTGTCAACGCCCATGGAAGGTCTTTTTCGGCATTTCGTTCTGTCCTTTGTGATCAGAGCAGGCCATCATATATAGCTTCACTGACCAGAAGTAGAGCTAATTAATAAAGGCTGAATGATGAGGTTATTCCGTACATAAGTCCAATAATTCCCATAACTCTCAACAGAACAAGACAAGAATCTTGAAAGAAAAGAAAAACAAAATCACAAAAATCACACAGAATTTTGTATTTATTTTACATATACCCTTGAAATTCAATTACAATTAAATAATGGTCCAAACTTTTAAAATAATAATTATTTATCTTAATACATAAACTGTGTCATTTTCTGTCCACTTTCAAATCATATGCTTCACATTTATTCCCAAACTTTTCTGCCCCCCTAAATTGCTGTGGATATTTTTGTTTTATTGAACTCAAATGTCACCGAGAAAGACGAAAACGAAGCGTGGTAGGCAAAGATAAAGCTAATGAAGATCAAGGGTGCAATTCGAGGAAGATTTGCATAGTTAAAATGTAAGATTTCAATAGCTCTATAATCTTCTTCACATCAGGGTTCCGATTTATATATTCTCTTTCTCTCTGTCCTCTCTAAAACTTTTCAATACGAAAAGCATCAAGGTTTCAACGAGAATAAATAATTATTATTTTAAAAGTTTGGGGACTATGTCGAGTGTAATTAGAAGTTTATGGGAAATGTAAACATATGTACGTTCTATTTCAAAATTAATTTTTGTAATTTCGGCCAAAGAAGAAACATTGATTAGATGAATTTTGGGGAAAAAGAATGTAAAAGGTCATTATTATTATTATTATTTGTTTTCACCGACTGATATTTAGATTTCATCTGATTAATTTGGTCTGAATATTATAATATTCATTAAGGGATTGGTTCTCTCAAATTCTTTTTCTCCATTCCTAAGATTCGAACTCAAGATTTCTGATTAAATGGATAAAGTGATCGATCACTCAACTCAAACAAGTTTGGTGTAAAAGGTCATTATAGACTATTAGATGCATTTTATTGAATAGTTTTTTTTTTTAAAAAAATAGATTTATTTTTTTATTTTTTTTTGTGAAATGGAAGATAGAAACAATAATAATAAATCCGAGGTTATTAAATTAGTATATGTTTTTGCTAAGTATTATTTGACCCAATAAAGAAATTCTTTGAAGACGTACGATAAAAACTACAAAACTTTTTCCTTGAAGCAAGGGAATAATAGTAATGATTTCATAAGTATTATCATAATTTCCAAGGTCAGATGCTTCTGGTGGTTGCTTTTTGGACTTCCTATCTCGGCACGCATCATGATTTTGGCCAAAGAGCTTTTTGACTTTACACCATTTTCTAGTCACATCAAACTTACATTAATTTTCAATTTGGATTAATAGTTACCACTTCTTTCTTTTTCTTCTTATCATTTAAATTTCTATGAACACTTTTTTTTTTTTAAATTTTTTCTTCAAATTTTAATTTTATATATATATTTTTTCTTTTCACTCTTTCTTATATTAATCTCTTAAATGCTCAAATTCAAAATTTGAGATTAAGACTAAATTATATTAATATTTACCATTTAAAACTCCACTGCAAATTGGATATGGAGTGAGGTTCGTTCAGAAATCTTCACTTAGTAATGGGTTAGTCAGAAAAATCGGCATTCAAAACTGAGATTACCCAAAATTTTTTGAAAAGAAATTAAACAATTAATATTTTTTTTTAATAAAAAGTTTAGATTTTTTGCTTGTAAGTTTTTATATTATTTCATAGAAAAATTTTTACTTTAATTAGAATAAAATAAAAGAAGTTAAATAAGGATGTTTTCTGTAAAGGGGTCCTCCTCGAGGTGTGGTTTGGTGCCTTTTGGTGTCTTAATGAATTATTGACCCACCAATCCACTATGTAGGACTAGGAGGACCAGAGCATAATTTCCTAAATGAATGTTGGAGGCAAGTTTAATGCAGTCCCACAATCATTAAAATAAAATGACAGTTGGATTCAACAGAACATTTTCCTAAAAGTCAGCTAACCATGATCTCTTAGAATAAATCAGCCCATTTGCCCCCAAAAGAAGACAATCTCACAATTCCTTTTTTTTTTTTTTTTTTTTTTTTTTTTTTTTTTTTTAACATGAAGCCAATCTCACGATAAAAACCTAATGCATATAATTTTGGGCATCTCTCTGTGAATAAGAATAATACACCTTTGCAGAAACAATGAATACCATACAGTACTTTGTGGTTGATTTATTGTATGCCTTTTGTAAATTATGTGTCGCCACCTTTGTCTCTTCGCATCGCATGATTGATGGATGTCCCAAAATGTTTCGTGGGTATGCCATGAATTTGCTCAAGATGTTCGATTCCAGAGATTTTTTTTTTATTTTTGGTTTTGATCGATTTGAGAGATAGAATTAATGGATAATAAACTTTAGATTTTTTAATTAAGATTTAATTTGAATTTTGAGAGAAAAAAGTAATATTTGAAGAGTTTCTTTCTTAAAGAGGTCTAATAGTTATTTAAATCGGATTAATCAAAATATATTTTTAAATAATGATCGATCAACGGAAGGAAGAGAGAGGATTAATAAATGATAAAGTCATGTGCCTCAATAATTGTATTGTTGTAACATCTCCAACTACCAACAGGAGAAGAGGGCCATTTTATTTTCATCAGATTGGCTTGATTATTTGTCATCTCTCTCTCTCACACACTCTCTCTCCATATATTTTTGGTGTGTTTTCTCACTTATCCATGTGACTTCACCTAATTCAAGTGGCGGTTCTGGCGAATGCCCCCACCCCCAAAGACTAACTGCTAATCATGGTCTGAAATAACAAAACTACAGAATAATCTTGTTATTAAATGTATCAATTATTGTAATCAATTTTGTACCTCTTTCATTAATATTTAATTATTTTTCACTTTCACATCTGGGGTTCGTTTAGCACCAAGTTTAGCAATCTAATCAATTGCCTTAATTTTGTATTTGTATTGCAAGAACCAACAGTGGCATCACGTTTAGGTCACAAACCTATAGAAGTCCACATTGGGAGGAAAATCTCACCTAATTCACTTTACAATTATTTGTTGAATAGTGATGGGCTTCCCATAAAATTGTTGATTTTATTTATCTTTCTTGTGAATATATGTAGAAGGTAATAACTTATTAACTCAAATTTGATCTATGGTATCAAATCATATTAATCTCCAAAAATCACCACCCTTTGGGGGGAGAAAATGTTAACGGGCATCAATGAGTAATTCCTTCAAAAGTACATGTATGATTTGTGAACTATTACGTATTGATTGACACTTAAAGAGATATTGTCGAGAGATTTTCTCTTTTTTTTTTTTTTTGATTATTAAAGAGGTTATGAGTGTCCCGAAGAAGAACAAGGAAGGCAGGAATACAAACAAGACAGAGCTGAAGGACTCAAACCCCCAGTATTCTAGATTGAGCAATGCCCATATAGTCACTTCTAAGGATGTTATTAAGACCCTATGGAGCAGCCTCGAATTGTTAAGCCAATCTGTTCACTTGTACTTGGTGACAAAGAGTGGATTTTACTTTTTTTTTTTTTTTAAATAAAAATTGAATCTCAGATCACGAAATTAGAGTGAAGAATTCTTATCATTGGATTGTTCCCTTCTAGTTTTTACTCTTCATAGAAAATAAATAAGGATTGATTTTTTGTGTGGGTGCGTGATCCTCCTTTCTTCTCATATGCAACTTGATCACAATCACATGGCAATCACAAAATGGAGGGTTGTAATCAGATCTAAACCCATAAGTTAAGAAGCCCATGTACTTTCCGCAACTTGGAAAAATAAAATTTTCATCCAATCAGAGACTAAGTACTTTCTGATGGATCCTCCATATGGGGTGTCTCAATAACATCTAATGCCATGTGGCCAATTTTCTCATATTTATTTACTACCAACCTTAGCAAAAAGACCCCTTTTCTCCATGGATATTCAATTTCATGATCTCAAGAAGAAGGGCAGAACTGTCATTTCATTTGTTAATAATAATTTCAACCGCAGTGCTCAAGGGACATGGTCTCCCTCGAATTCAAGGCTTAAAGCAAGTCTATTGGGATATGGATAAGAGACTCTTGATCCCAACTTATATAATGACAATTTTTAAATTCCTTTTTTCAAGTCAAAAGGTTGATGGGGTTTGATCACATTACAATCCCTCCTTTTTGTTTATAAGATTAAACTAATAGAGACATAATCTTGAGCATTAATTACATACCAATCCTTATTTGAATTTTGTATCATATTAAGTGTGGTCAAAGGATGGTATCCTGTCCCTCCTAATATTAATAAATAACACTAGTAGGTATCAAAATTTTCTCATACTGTTTTGGTTCACCCCATGGTCTTAGCTTAACATTGATAAACTTAATCAGAATATCAATTCTCATAACACCAATCCAAGGAAGGGGGGGGGGGGGGAAGAGAGAGAGAGAGAGGGAGTTTACAATCTTATATATGCACCTATCATATATTTGACCCTGCTATTAGTGGGTCTCTTTTTACGTGGAATGGTGAAACACTATTAAAAAAGAAAAATCTATTGCTGAAAGTAAAGACTCCATTATTAAAGGAAATTAGCGATGAAAATTTTCACTGTTAATTCTGTTGCTGAAAACTTCATCGCTAAAAATTAACGTTGAAAAAATCCGTTGCTAATATTTTTGACGGATTACCGACAGAAGAATCCAACACTAATCCGTCAAAAATTTCACAACTCATGTCGACATATCAGCGATGGATTTTTCTATTGTTGAAAAGATCCATCGCTAATCGATCTTTGATAAGTCGACATAAGTTGTGAAATTACCGACAGATTAACGACGGATATTTTCAGTGACGAAAAAATCCGTCGTTGATATGTCGACATGAGTCGTGAAATTATCGATAGATTAGTGATAGATTTGTACAGCGACAGATTTTTTCGTCGCTGATTGCCGACATGAGTACTCAATTTAGCGACGGATTTTTCAGTGACGGATTTTTCATCGCTAATCTGTTGTTGATTGTAGACATGAGTGCTATTTTAGCGACGGATTAGTGACAGATATTTTCAACGATGAACAAATTTGTCGCTAATCTGTCACTGAATGTAATTTTTCTGTTCGAGGACATTTCATTTAATTCGATCAACTTATTAACCTGTAACTTAATCAACCATTACATCGTAATTCTCATATTACCATCCATATTACGAATTTCTCCGTCTGATAGATATAAAAAACAACTATATTAATTACATACAAAACATAATATCTCAAGTTACCCAGTGCAATGTATAAATCGTATAACTCTATAAAATCAAGTACAATTCACAATATTGAGCACCATAAAAGTCAAATATATAAAAATAAAATCATGAGTATCATAGAGATGGGGGATCAAAATCTGGTGGCTGAGTGTTATCTAGGCAAGATGGTTGTTGTTGGACATCTAATTGTGCAAATATGTCACGAATTTGTGCCTCAGTTTGCTCTCTCACTTTACTTTGAACTTGTTCCAATATCTGGCTTTGCATGTTCTCCAAAATTTGATTTTTCATTTCGTTCATCATTCTATCTACATCTTCTTTAGTGTACATCTAGACATGCATGGAGATGAAGTGGCACCAGAGGAATTTTCCATGAATATGTCATCACCTCTTTCTCCAAAACCATATAAGTGTCCCTTCATTGGACCCCTAGTCACCTGACTCCATGATCCTGCATCAAACTCTGGCTAAGAAGTGCTATCTTAGCCATATTTTTCCTCAACCAATTGTTTGTACTTACCCTACAACAAGAAGACACCTGTGAGTGTGATTAAAGAGTTTGATTAAAGAGTTTTAAGTGCTATATGAGCCATATTTTTCCTTACACTTATTGCTTCTGATTTTTTGCCAACATATTGTTCATTTCCCTTATCATGCCTGTGAGTGCGATTAAAGAGTTCGAGTTGGGAAATTGTGTGACTGGATTCTTTAGACTGAATATAATAAAAATCATTAATAATTTTATCAGTATAAAAATTATCAACACAATTTGTAAAGAAGATATAAATACAAACCATTCTCTTCATGTGTGTTGCAAACGGGATTGAATTAGATGTGTGTTTTGTGATCTCTCTTTCTTTCTCCGTATTCCGATTTTGCTTGGCAGCATTTAACTTCTGTTGCTACTTTCGTGTGCTCCAGTGATTATCAATTAATTTTTCCCATACAGCAGATGTCATAAACTCAGGGGGATGGCCTTTGGTTTCGGCTATATTTGTCGTACCAAGGGCATGCATTGCTTGCTTCCTTGCTACCGCAAACATATCGGAATATCTTATTGTGCATGAAGCTTTCCAGGCATGATATATCAAACGTGATTTTTCATCTCGCCATGTGAATTTTTGTTGCACATAAACATCATTAGTAATTACTTGCAAACAAATCTATTTGTTGTATATAAACGAAGAAGAAAAGAAACAAATGATTGAAGATATTTGAGTCCTAAAATGCATGCATATATGTAGTATAATATATATAATATACATTTTGCATTACTATATATAAATTATATTATATAATATAAAATTTTACAATTAGTATAGGCCATTATCCTATTTGAAGTCTTGAAAATTTTGGGTTCTTGGCTTATTTGAAATTCTTTTTTTTTTTTTAATTGAAAGCAGGGCTTTTAAATAGGCAATTAGGTTATATTGCACATTTTTAATAAGTTAAGTTAAACCTAAATTTTGGCTTATATCAAGTCAGGGTCAAGTTATTATTATTATTATTTTTAACTATATAAGTGTGTGACATAACCTATTTTCACCCTATTAATTATCTTAAAATATAATTTAAAGGTGTTTGTGTGGTGTGCGGAGGTTATTGATTATTGCAGATATTTTATAAATTTATTCATACAAAAGATTAGCCACACATTGGACAAATGCTAGTTACTAGATCCTCAATTAAGCCCAGAAACAATCAGGCTGGGCACGGGTATGCACGGTTCCACCACGCGAACCACGCGGTTCAATCGCGTATGTGCGGTTCCACTGCGCAACCCTCGCGGCTCAACCGCACAGGCAAGTGTAGGGTGCATAAGCATGATTCCAGCAAAGTGCGCTTAATTTTAGCTTTCAAGCAATAACACAACTTACAAATCTTTGGAAAGTGATGCTGGCCAAATGTGTTGTTTTCCAAATTCAGCCATCAATTTCATTATCTCTAATTCTATCTCCCAATTTGATCAACAGTGTCTAGTGCAAAAGAAAGAGTAGCAACACATATTGCCCATAACCAAAAGAAAAAGAAAGGCAATTCCATGCAATAGAAACAAAGACTTATTTACTGCTATTTTAATTTGGATCTCAAAATTATACTCTTAAAGCACAATTCCTAATGTGCATGCATTAGCCGCAACCCTTATTTGCTGCTATTTTATACTCTTTCTCTCTCTCTCAAGACTACTTTCTAATTATTCCATGCAGAGCCATATTTGTCACCTAGATACACAGTTTTAATACCATTAATAAACATAATTTTTTAAAAATAAACACTAACCTGAAATTGCTCCCAAAGCCCACCTTTGGTCTCCTTTGGCACCATGCGCCAAGTAGGTCATGCCGCATTAAGACGTCCCTTAATATTCTTCGTAATAGAACAAATAACTATAGGATTAACAAAACTATTTCCAAAAACAAATATTGATTTAATATTAATTTCACACATAAAATTACGTAAACAAACGATTATAAAATTAAAACAAATATTTGTTTTAAGTATGATTAGCCGCTTCAATTAATGTTCTATTCACTGGATTGACGGACACCTCAGTCCCATGGTTTGGGCCTCTACCTTGAGTGGAAGAGGAACCCACAATAGCCTCAATGTCAACATCTGACATCGGGAACTTTGGTCTCCGGGATATCACCTCCATGCAAAGACCCTCGACTTCCCTTGTTACCTCTCTTAGAGCTTCCCCTAGACCTAGATCCTCTACCTCGTACCATATCTGTTTATTTGAAATAGATTTGTTAAGACAAATTGAATAACAAAAAATAGATATAAAATCCTAATATGACCTCCTAAATATTTCATATTTGAAATTCTAGACAAATTTTAAATGAGACAAACAAATAAATGAAATAAAAATAAATAAATACAAATATCATTAAGAAATAAATACACTATAAAATCTTTAAGATAAGTCAAAACCTACAAATATATAAGTTAAACAAATATGTAATAAGTTCATGTCATCATCACCACCATCAGAATCAAATTCTTCATTTTACTTTGTTTTTGAAGAATCAAACTATTCTTCTTCTTCTTCTTCAATATCCACTGACAAATCAAAACGGTTGTCTTCTTCTTAGGGTACTTCACTTGTATTTACCTCTTCCATATCACCAACAATTAGAATTCTAGAATCATCAAGTTTAGTTGTATAGTCAACAACTATAGGAATTGAAGGTTCATCTTCTTGATAAAAGCTTTCAGCTACAATCGGAAGCGTAACACCATCATTAGCTGACCTTAAGCCTTAGTTTTACATGTAACCCACCAATCACTATGCTCTCTCTTCTTATAAGGGTATGATGTGTAGTAAAGTTATTGTGTTTGTGTTGCCAACACAAAAGACTTATTAGAATGCAATCCTGATTTATGATTAAATTCAACAAGACCGTGACGAGGGTGCACCCTAACTCCTTTTTCAATATCATATTAAATGCAGTTAAATAGCACTAACATATTACCAAGTCCAAAGTACTCCAATTCTATGATATCAATCAACATACCATAGAAATCACGTTCAAAATCATTGCAACAACTCTCTTTCACACACACTACTATTCCTTGAAAATTTATCCTGTCTATATTCATGCGTGTGAAACTTGAAACCATTAACAAAATATTCCTTGCAATATTTTACTGAATGTGATGGCCCTTGTGCTATATCCCTTACATTTTTATTTATAGAATTTCTCTCATCTGTTACCTATTAATAAAAAAAAGAAATACAATATATTTTGATAAAATAATGATATACATATACTTTGAAATTAGTCAATACTTGTAAAAAGAATGCTCTACTTATAAATTGCCTCAACCAACTTTCAAACTCTTGTTCATGTCTTTTCTCTAGTCGATCATATGTAATATTTGAATTTTTTTGTCTAACAATATCATCAAATATCCTACTCAAAACAATGATGTAACACGTTATTAACTTTTCAATTCCAATTGATGTAAAAAGTAATCGGTTATCAAGATACTTACTCTATAAATTCATTGAACTCAATACAATTCAATAATACATATATCATTGCAGCCTTGTATTTTAATTCAGAGAAAAATCTCCGATGAGATTCCCCAATTGCTCGACTAGAGAGAGAAAATATTGATGATTTGCCCATAGATTGAACAGCTCCTCCATCATCATTTCGAGGAACCTAGTTCAACTTTGTTTCAACATACGATTTAAAATAAAAGAAACAAAATATTGAAATCTCCTCAATAATATAGTCCTCACATATATAACCTCAACACATGCTTGATTCCGCACTTTCTTTTTTAATCGAAACATACACCTAAAAATTAATTCACTTTAATTATAAAATGAATAAATAATGTCAATTAAATAGAAGTTCTAGACATTACATCTCAAATGGATACATCTATTTGTATTGAACGGGTTTTCCCACCTTGGCTTCACAAGCTAAGTGAATATGCAAATACTCCACACTATCAAAGAATGATAGAGGGAAGATTTTCTCAATTTTACATAGCGTTTCAACTATATTTTTCTCCAATAACTCCATATGCTTAATACTCAACTCAGTCGCACATAAGTCTCCAAAGAAATTACTGAGTTCTATTAAAGCATCCCAAACAGCGTTAGGCACAAGATCACGAAAGGCAATAGAGATCAATCTTTGCATAAATATATGATAATCATGACTCTTCATCCCACAAAATTTGCATTCCTCCAAACTCACACATCGAGCCAAGTTTGAAGCATATCCATTAGGAATTTTCAAAATTTTCACCCAGTGACATACATCTAATATTTGATTTTTATTTAATATGTATGAAGCTTTTAACTTCCTAATCCTCTCATTCATTTCTTTTAATTCTAATTCAGGGCATTTGCAAAACAATCCCAATGCAAGTCTCGTCTTAACGTTGTTATTGGTTTTTCCTTTAATATCCATAACAATGTTAAAAACATTATCAAACATATTTTTCTCAATATGCATCAATCCAAGTTATGTCAAATAAGAAGTGTTTTTTAATAAGACAACTCCCAAAATATACTATTTGTTTTACATAGTTGTGTTCAATCCCAAAGTCTTGAATAGTTTGTTTACTGTATTCTCTGCCGAAGATAATATCAGAAAGACAAAATACTCGATAAAATATCTCTTCTCTAGATAGTAGAGGAGGAGACTCATCAATTTCAACTTTTCCTTTATGAAATTTATCCATTTGCTTCGGATATAAATAATAAATAGGAAAAAATTGACGATGAAAATAAAAAAATGAAGTCTTTTAACCATTAGCAAGAACAAAAGATGTCGTGTGCTCCATGCAATAAAGGTAGGCTAACTTTCCATGAGTACTCCTTCTAGACAATATTGCATAAGCAGGAAAGTCACTTATTATCCATAAAAGTATTGCCGTCCTTTAAAAGTTTTGTTTTCTTGAAATATCATAAGTGTAAACACTTTCAGTCCATAACATTTTCAATTCTTCAGTCAAAGGTCTTAAAATGACATCAATAAGCGATTTTTTGGGCCTAGGATAATCAGACTCAGAAAAATGAAAGCTTGCTTCATACACATAGAAGTAGGCAAATTATACACAGTGATAAATATTGACCAACAAGAGTAAAGAATGGTTGACTGACCAAAAGGGTTAAATCCATCTGTGTATAACCCTAAGTGCACATTTCGAGATTCAAAGGCAAATGATGGATGAGTGCAATCAAAATGCTCCCACGCTTCACCATGGGTCGGGTGGTAACAACTTCATTATCACTACATTGATTTCTAGCATGCCGTGCCATGTGCTCTAATGTAGCTCTTGATATGTAAACCTTTTGAAGTCTTGGTGTTAGAGACAAGTATCATAACACCTTATTTGATATTTTCTTTCATCTTCTACTACCTACATTTCTTATTTTATATCGAGGATAACCACATACCACACACTCGGTTTTATCCCGATTTTCTTAATCATATAACATATAATAATTTTCACAAATATCAATCTTTTCATACCCAAGTTTAAGTTTTTTTAACAGTTTCTTTGCTTCGTAGAAATTACTTATCAACTTTGAATCTTCGGGTAATATAGTCTGTATAATCTCATTGATGCGATCATAACATGCTTTACTCATATTGAACTTTGACCTACAATTTAACAATTGTGATATAGTTAATAATGTTGTCTGCTTTTTGCACCCATTCCATAATGGTTTTTTAGTATTTTTCAATAACTCATAAAACAATGCCATATTTGGATTAGGCGGCTCAGTATTGTTAACATTCATGTGATCATAATTGCAACTCCAATCAAATTAAGGGTCTTAGGCATCCACAATTATGGATCTATATGGTACTTCAACATCCTCTCTTCGTCTAGGTTATTGTCCTTCAATTGATTCTCTATTTCTCACTTCTCCATGAGACACCCCTATGGTGTAACCATTAACAAACCCTCTTGAGAACAAGTGCACCGTGACATCATCTCCATTACAAAATTTATGATTTTGACAATTATGACAATGACATCTAATCTTCAATCCATCTATGAACTTATTTGAGAATATGCAAAATTCAAGAACTCATTAACACCCTCAACAAATTCATCTATCAAGTACCCATTAGTTAAGCGATGATACATCCAACTACGATCAATTGACCCCATTTCGAAGTACAAACTGTATAAGAAATAATAAATGTAGTATATAAACAAGAGATTTGAGACCAAAGAAAACAAGAGAGAATGGAAACCAATATCATCATGTGAGGCAATTTTAAGTTTCAATAGGATTTAAGGTTATGACCCTCCCATAGCAATCAGGTAAACTACGTTATGACTCTCGCAATCATGACCATATCAATAGGATTTAAGGTTCATAAATTGAACAGATCAGGTATAATTTTTGGGGGTTCAAAAGTTCATATGAAAAAGATGCAGAAAATGTGATATCTTTAGGTCACTAAATCACAAGAATGAAAAAAAAAAGGTAATGGTTTAATATGCCTGATCCTTTCAATGTAATCACAAAATCACAAAAATTAAAGATGTGGTAAAAGTCATCACCTGTACAATAAATGCCGTAATATGCCTAATCCATTCAACGCAATCAAGCAGGTGGGAGTCTGAAGGAAAGAAGCCCTTATTCACAAAGTAATGGTTTTCAATCCTTGCAAATGCCTACAAAGCCAAAAAAAAAAAAGAAAAAAAGAAAAGCATTTCATAGTCTGTACTGGGTTCAACCGCAAACAAAATCATTTAGAGAAATGAATTTGTGCTTATAGATAGACTTTTTATCTGCAAATAATATATATTAAGTTTACAAAACACTGATTCAAATAATTTTGATTAATAACCAATAAAAGCATCAAATCACATTGCAGACTTCAGATATTTAACTAAATACAACACAAGAACAATCACAAATTTTTTTTTTTTTATTCTCATACTTTTTGTCTGGCCAAAGAAGGTATCATGGAGTTTACCAGTAGCCATTAAGTTTAACAGCACAAAAACCCCTTTACTTATAGCAACTTTTAACAATACAAACAGAACAGAATATGACTAAATTTTGTGACTCCACAATACTAACAGAACAGAAGATATCAATGGCAGTACTCCATAATACCCGCCTAAATTTTGTGACTCCAGAAAATAGCACAATGGTGCCATCAAAACCCATAGTTTAGACAAGTATCAAATTTTTAGCTCATATTGCTCTTGCCCTAAGAATCTGAAAGAAAGTGACCGGATGAATTAGAAAAAAAACAAAACAAAACAAAACAGAAACAAATACGAGCCCTAGATTCAACTAAACCATTCTTCGCAAACAAATCCCATAGATACAACTGAACCATTCTTCGCAAACAAACCCTAATCTAATTCGAGCCAAATGCAAGCCAGATGCATCTCAAAATCAGATTCGACTCTCACACAACTCTTAGACAAGTAGTTAACGAATCAAATTCGAGTCAAATGCATCTCAAAATCCTTAAATATTTCAATGAATTCGTTATATTGACCAACAAATTTCACTCTGAAATTGGGGTTGATGAGTTCGACTAAACCATTTTTCGCAAAAAACCCTAATCTCACATAGAGAGAGAGAGAGAGAGAGAGAGAGAGATTGGACTTTGTCGATTTCCCTATTGACGAGTGGCAGTGAGGAATCGAGATAGTCATGCGAGGGAAGGGAGAGCGAAAGAGACAGTCACGCGAGGGAAATGAGAGCGAGAGAGAGACAAGGGAACTTTCGCATCTTTTTTTTTTTTTAACCCTAGAAAGATACAGTGACGGAAAATATCAGTCGTAAGATTGCATTGCTAATGTGTCGATAAGTAACACCGTTTCTATAATTTGCGACGGATTAAGGACAGAATTTTCTGTCGCTAATCTGTCAAAAATGTAAGTTTATATATTCGACAGAAACAATTCTGTCACTAATCCATTGCTAATCTATCAAAAATATGTTTCGCAAAAAACAATGCTATTTCGCGCCTATTTTACCATCAGAATTTGTAACAAATAATTTCCGCCGCTAATTCTGTCGTTAATCCATCGCTAATCTGTTGAAAATATGTTCCGCGTAATAATAATCAATTTCGCTCTCGTTAGACTATCAGAATTAGCGATGGATTTTTTCATTACTAATTCCGTTGCTAAATCCGTTATTAATTTTTCATTAATTTTTACATTTTTTATTTGTAAAATCCAACGTTAATCCGTCGTAATTTTGTTGCAATTAGCGATGGATAATTTTCCGTCGTTAATTTCCGTTACTGATATCCTATTTTTTTATAGTGAAATTTTCTGTAAAATTTATTATTTTAGAAATTATGAAATTTATATTATTCTATTTGCTGGTGTAAAGTCTTTCAAGTCATTGTTTTTCCCACGGGGAATCTTAATATGACTACAATATGGATGCTGAGTATACATAGAGACATAAATAAAGAATAGACAATTTTCTTTTTCACTTTTTCAAAGGCTATTGTTTTCACACGAGGAATCTTGACCAGAATATTGTTTTCCCATGTTCCCTGAAAAGAATAATGATACAAATAATGCTATTAGTATTAGTTCACAATTTTCTTTTTTTTCACTTTTTTCTATATTTGGAAAATTTTCTCTTAATTTTCTCAATAATTTTATTTTTATTTTGAAAAACCAGGATAAAATAATTAAATTTTTATTCATAATATAGCAGAAGCTAAAATATAAAAATTGTACTATCATGTTCTTCAACTAATAAATTATGTTATTGTAGATTTGATATTTTTGAGCTTTGGCTTTTTTAGTACTCCTAGTATATGCGTGTGTCCTTTTTAAAAAAAAAAAAAAAAAAAAAAAAAAAAAAAAAAAAAAAAAAAAAAAAAAAAAAAAAAAAAAAAAAAAAAAAAAAAAAAAAAAAAAAAAAAAAAAAAAAAAAAAAAAAAAAAAAAAAAAAAAAAAAAAAAAAAAAAAAAAAAAAAAAAAAAAAAAAAAAAAAAAAAAAAAAAAAAAAAAAAAAAAAAAAAAAAAAAAAAAAAAAAAAAAAAAAAAAAAAAAAAAAAAAAAAAAAAAAAAAAAAAAAAAAAAAAAAAAAAAAAAAAAAAAAAAAAAAAAAAAAAAAAAAAAAAAAAAAAAAAAAAAAAAAAAAAAAAAAAAAAAAAAAAAAAAAAAAAAAAAAAAAAAAAAAAAAAAAAAAAAAAAAAAAAAAAAAAAAAAAAAAAAAAAAAAAAAAAAAAAAAAAAAAAAAAAAAAAAAAAAAAAAAAAAAAAAAAAAAAAAAAAAAAAAAAAAAAAAAAAAAAAAAAAAAAAAAAAAAAAAAAAAAAAAAAAAAAAAAAAAAAAAAAAAAAAAAAAAAAAAAAAAAAAAAAAAAAAAAAAAAAAAAAAAAAAAAAAAAAAAAAAAAAAAAAAAAAAAAAAAAAAAAAAAAAAAAAAAAAAAAAAAAAAAAAAAAAAAAAAAAAAAAAAAAAAAAAAAAAAAAAAAAAAAAAAAAAAAAAAAAAAAAAAAACCTTTTTTAAAAAATAGAGAAGAGTCAAAGACAATCGATTCCACTTAAGCTTTCCCAGACAGTATTTGTCTACATGACTAGTAAAGTAGAAATTTGTCCTTGTAAAAGATAAACACACTTTTGGAAAAATTCAATTTGCCTCAACTTGCTTTTTATTTTGTCATAAACAACTTGTAATGTCCCTGATGGGATAATATAGTAGTCACAATTTGCTCTTTCAATTCGATGATTCCGAGCTTAAATTTCAGTGATTCACTAAAATAAAAAAAAAAAGAAATTTTATAAATAAAAGTCAAGTTTTTATATAAAAGAAATTTAAATAACCATTATATTAATAATTTTTATATTAAAAATTCATTTGAATTTGATATCAACTTTTTCAAGTGTCTTTCACCCTTATTCAAGTCTACATTGTTTGTTGCTTTATTCAACTCCTCTACAATCTCCGACAAGTAGTTGGTGTGTGTATCTTTCTTACCCAATGTATCAAATATAAGCGCATCATATATTACTAGTGACCGTGATATATATGATATGCGTAACAATTATTTTTATTATTATTTAAATTCGACTTAATTTATTTTATTATGATCAGTTCAAAAGTGTTAAAAAATAAAAACGGTACCAAAAAAAAAAAAAAAATCTATACATCAGAAAAAATTTTACAATTACAAAATTAAATATTTATTCTTCATGATGGATTTTCTCATACTCTGAAATTTCCATGTTCTTGAAATTAGAAAACTTATTATATGTTAACTTAAATCGAAAAAATAATTGTTACCATGGAACATTTGATAGAATTCATAAGAAGATATGACTTAATAAATAATGTTTGTGCAATCTCACATGAAGTAGTACGTTATTGTTATTGGTACGTCCAAGTCTCTCAGGATAGCTCAATTGATAGAGTCTTCTCATTTTCATTTTTTTTTTAATTTTTGTTTGGTTGTATTCTTTTGTATCAAAAAAAAAAAAATATTGGTACTTTCAAGAGGAGTTGTTTTGCTATCAGATGATTTTTGCATTCTATTTATTTTAAACTTCTATTCAATCTTATAACTGTTTCCTCTGATCCTTAATCATAAGGGTCGGTTGTGGTATACATAAATATATAATTAAATTTTTAATTTTGTAGTTTAGTATAACAATTTTTAACCATTAAATGTTTTAACACATAATTATTTCTAAACATAGGGCTCAAGTGGATTGGGCATGTGATGACAATATAGATGAAGATGTGAATTATAGGATTTAAACTGGTTAGATGAAATAAAGATAGGTATTCAGAATTCTTTGCGATCGCATGATACCATTGCATTTGAAGGGAAAGTTTTATAAAACTACAGTAAAACCTATATTATTATATGACAATGTATGTTGTACTATTAAATAATAACAAAAATAGAAAATGGTAATAAAAAAATAAAAATGTTTAAGTGGATGTGTGACAAAAGTAGAAGAGATAGAATTATAAATGAAGAGATTCGTAACAAATTGGGAGTTAGTTCAATTGTGGATAAAATTTGAGAATGTCCTTTGAGATTGTTTGGATATGTATAAAGAAAATCTAAAAATATACCGATTAGGAGGATCAAGAATTTAAATATAAGAGATATAATAAAACGTAGAAATAAACCATTGAAAATTTGGATGCAATTTATCAATAAAGATATGATAGTTAAGGATTTAGATGAGAAGATTGTATTAGATAAGAATGAATAACATAAGAGAATCCGCACAAATTAAATCAACACTATTTTCCCCATATTTATCTTCCAATTATTATAAAAGATTTTTTAGCAATTTAAATTATTTTTATTTCTAACTAAATATTTAAAACCTTTCATCCATTCATGATATACCCTTTAAATGAATGAGATATCTTCTAAGAATCATCGAGTGTCTAGATCAAAATTAAGGCAATTTAAAATTTTCTTTCCTTTAATTCATGATATGCCCTTTAAATCTTTCGTACATAATTTCAACCTGATCTCCTTAGATTTTCTATCAGGTTTTCTATTTGAAGTCCATATTTATAGATAGGAGAATTCTATTAAAGGTCCATATCAAGAAAATCAAAAAAAAAAAAAAAAGATTTTTTGACATTAGTTTTACATGAAAAAAGAAAGGAAAAAAAATAAAAATAAAAAACACATTTGATGAGAGGTGTTCATGGAAAGAAGTCCTTTCACTTTAGATTAAGACTTTTTATGCTCTCTACCTCCATGATTGCCATTTGCAAGCGCAGAGAGCAGGACTTAATAGATTAAATGTACAATTTGGATTGTTTATCTATGAATGAACACAATTTGGGTTAAAATTTAAAAAATTATTTTTATTGAACCATTTACTTAGATTTTGGATAATTTATTAATTATTTGATTTGGTTTTAAATAAAATCAAACTTTAATTTGATTTATTTGAATGATTATTGGTTTTAATAATTTTATTTCGAATTAACCGAATTAATTAAAAATATTATATATATATTTTAAATAATTTTTATTCATACAATTAAAATTAGAGGAAAAACTCCTTAAAAATTAAAACTAATATAGTGAACAGTGAACTCTTAGTTTTCACATTTTTAGTTCTAAATTTTCAATATCCAATCAATTTTATGGCTCTTTTACTCTCACATTTTTTTTTGTACAAGGAGAAGTAATCAAACGGAATCGAATCAGAAAATGAACGATGAAAGTAGAAAGACTCTACTACTTAAACTGTCCTTGGAAGTCTTCCACTCTCACACTTGAGACTCACTCATACATCTCCTTCTCATTGTCCTTCTCTTATTTCATTTTTTTTCTACTCCCAAAATTTAATTTATTTAAAATTTAAAATTTGAAATTTTCAAAATAATGTTTGGTGAATTAGAGTTAAAAGAATTTTAAAATTACAGTTTATAATCACATATTACATTTACATAGATATAAATAGAAAGTAGCATTACTTATAAGTATTTTATAATAAAAAATTTTAATAATTCGATTAATTTGATAATTTAACCAAATTAACCGCCTTATTCAATCAAATGAATTATTATTATTATTATTATTATTTTACATATTGAGACTCGAATCTGAGCCTATTATAACGAGAACGAGGGAGGTGTCACTTTTGAAACTCACTAACCTTCCTTTGGATATTGTCTCAAAAAGGAAAAGTTGCTTGTTTTGAAAAAAAAAATTAAATACCCAAGACCAAGCATAAATTTTCACAAGAAAAATAAGGGAGAACTAAGTATGAAATAAGTTGATCAGTGGCAACACCTTGTCTCAAATGAAAATTGCAAATATCATCGAGCAGACTTGGTACCGACCAACGCCCGGTCAAGGAAGGAGTGAGAGAGAGAGAGAGAGAAAGGAGAGAGAGAGTGTACAGACATAGTATTTTTTAGTTGATTAACAAATTTAAATTACAAATAGAGTCTATGTAACTCAACATGTATTTGATACTAACGTGTGCTGTGAGAGAAGTGAGACTTGGGAGTTGAGAGAAAGAAAAATATAACTAGACTTTTTAATTGTGTATTTATTTTTTAAAATCAGATGTAATACAGATATAACATTGTTATTATTATTATTATTATTATTATTATTATTATTATTATTATTATTATTGGGTTCTTGGGGTGGCCATAGCCCTAAATACAAAGAACCTCATAATGGGCACCCTCCAAGACATCAAACCTTAGTCCTAACTAGGGCACAATAAACCACCCAAAAAAAAAAAAAATGGGCGGCTTTAAAACCCAAATCTCTTGGATACTGACACTACATGGACCGACGACCCATAATTGTCTGCGTACACCAGGTCCATAAAAGACCGAATACACCTTTGTCTCTCTCAACTCCTCAGTTGAATACATGATCGAGAACCAATTCGTAATTTCTAATTCTCTTGGTCGCCTTAATCTCATCCCCTTGAGCTCCCGAGTTATCCTATTCCTCGATGGATGCATCTCATCGAACATAGGCGCCCTTATTACATGATGAATGTAACTTAGGAAAGGAATCCTTAAAAATTCGAATCTCCCTCACTCTCAGGAAAGTCCCTTCCACAAAGGAAATAGATTTCGATAAAAACCCCGATAAAGATGGAAATATTCACCACAACTTGAGTTTTCCTAGGTCTAAAGGATTTTAAATCTTTTCAAATTTTCTCAATCTTTGACTCCAATCCCAATGATCTCGAAGGATCTCTATCAACTCCCTACAAGGAAATTAGGGTTTTGATCCCCAAAAGGCATATAAAACCCTACATACGTGCTATATATATTCAGCATCGACAATGAACCAAGTATGTTTTAAAACCATACACAAAAAAGCACATAAGAGCAATAGAGGAAGAATATGCAACTCTTCTCTTGCTTGTTTTTCTCTTCTTTTTACAAATACTCTCTCCTGACTTGAACGTCGAAGTTTTCTCCTCCCGATTAACCCTTGGCAGTCTTTTACAGGTACAGTTATTCGGACTAAGCAACGAACCACACTGACTTCGCCCCCACTCTCAAGCCTAAGGAGCTACTATCTATGGAGTCTAAACCCACCTCTAACAAATTGATGTTGTCTGTGGAAAACAAGCTAAAAAGAAACTCCATTCGCACTTTACCTTGTCGTGTTTTCTGCTAACCATGTCTCCAAGAAGGAGTCGAAATACTTCCAAAATCGTGTCTGCGGTGGATGGACAAACGTCCACCCTAATAGACGAATGCCCACTTCAATGGACGACGTTCAACTGACTACCTCAATTGGCCCAATGGATGCTCCCGTCCCCCAGACTCAACTGGCAGAATCGCCTCCTCAGGGAAAGACTTGACTACCAGTTGTGCAACACCAAAACCACTCAGTTCCAAATCTTGCCTCGGCCTCTCCGGGTAGAGCCCACTACTCTAAGATGGAGAGGCTTGAATCAAAACTTTAAGACATGAGTTGACAATTGAAGGACTTCAGCCGTACTCATCAGCAAGAGGGGTCATCCTCCCCCAGAGATCAACCCATTCACACTTACACAGGCTTCAGCCCTGGAGAAACAGAGAGAAATTGGCAACTTCTTAGCACGATCCTAATGATTTGAGGAAACAAGAGATGGACCTCGTGATCACCAAACTGAGATGTGCCAACACTAGATGCAATGAGGTCATCCAATACGCGACCAACATTTTACCCTTTGACTTGAAGATCTCAACTAAACCAATGCCACGAAATGTGCTTCTTCCCCTCATGGAGAGGTACGATAGCATTACCAATCTTCGAGTTCACGCTGCATATTTCATGACGATCATATCTCTTAAGATAAGTCTGACACTGCCATATGCAAACACTTTCTCACGACTCTGAAGGGGAATACTCTGTTATGGTTCAACTATCTATCACTAGTTAGCATCAGAAATATCTCCTAATTAAGGGAACAGTTTGAGATCCACTTCGTAATCATTCATGGGGCCAAGAGGAAATTTACCTCCCTCCTCTTATTGCGACTAAGAGACGATGAGTCCTTAAAGAATTGTCTAGAAAAGTTCAAGATAGAAATGATGAAGATTTTAGATTTGGACCACTCTATTGCCCCTAGCCACAACATAGGAATTTTATTGGCACGCGAAAAAGTATATAGTCACTGAAGAAGCAGAAGCATTTGATTGGTGTCGAAACAAATCCCATAGGAGCAAGTGTAGCTGCTCTCCTCGACAGCACTCTCCCAAAAGAACCTCTTCACCGCAAATTCAATCAATATATACCGCTGAACGAAACATCGAGCCAGATCCTACTACAAATAATAAACAAGCTATACGTTAGGTGGCCAGGGTAGCTTCCAAGCGATGACTCCAAGAAGGACTAAACACGATATTACCATTTCTATCGAGACTATGGGCATCTGACAGATGAGTGTCAGAAATTGAAGAATGAGCTTGAAATACTAGTACGAGATGGTAAGCTCTAGAGGTTTATCCATGTTGATCATGAGAACAACTCCCGCTGAGAACCACGGGGGGAGAAACAAAGAGATGAGATGAATGAGCAATGTGCCTCGGAATCTACCAGGGACCAGGTGAACAAGATAATCCTTCACATACGGGCCGAGCAGTTATCTTCGATGACTGCTTCCTATGCAAATGATCCTTCCACTCCTCGGTCAACTAGCGTTATTGAAGAGGGCCCCTGACCAATAGAGATAATAGTAGCCCCAATCTTCTAGATAACTGAGCTGTTTACTTCCAAGGAAGTCCTCTCGGCTCATGTTGGAAAGGGACACAAGCAAAAAAGACCGATGATAGGATTTGATGATGATGATCTCATGGGAGTCCCTTTGAGATGCGATGACCTATTGATCATTATAACGATGGTAGGCCAGTATATAGTTAAGAGAATTTTCATTAATCGAGGAGTGGGATGGGATCTCCTTACTGGGATGCCTTCAAGTAGATGGGTTATGATCATGCACACCCGTAACCTAATGCTGGACCCGTAAAAAGGTTATGAATGACTATATCCCGAAGGCATCGTATCTCTTCCCTTTACACTAGAAATACCATCGAACCACTCCACTGATACTGCAACTTTTAATGTGGTGAAGTTCCCGTTACCGTACAATGCTATCTTGGGCCACCCAACCCTGAACGCTCTGGAGGCATTATTGAACATGAGGCATATGAAAATCAAATTCAGAACACCTCTCGGCACTAGGACAATCAGTTATAACCAGGATCCTTTGGTTATTTTTGCCTAGTAAACTCTATTCAAAATTTTATGCTACTTTGCTATTTAACTAGTGATGTTATACCACCCATTGAAATTTTCATTTGATGTTCTCGTTTTGTGAGTATTTTAATGACAATGTCTTGATTTTTTCATATTTCATTATGATAATGAAAAGCGTTAACTCACGTCGATTACAAACAGTTATTACAAAGTACGAACAATAAATTCATCAAGGCACAACGCATTCTAATATTCTCGGTGTAACTCTAGATATACTATCATCATTAAGTCGCAATGCCTTTGAGTACTCTCGGCGCAACGCTAGGTACACTATTTATCATTAAGGTGTAATGCCTCTAAGTACTCTCAGCACAACAACAAGTATACTATTCGTTCTTAAGGTACAACGCTTCTGAGTACCATCGAAGTAATGCAAGGTACACTATTCACCATCAAGGCGTAATGCCTTCAAGTACTCTTGGCACAACGCTAGATACACTACTCACCATTAAGGCACAATGCCTCCAAGTACTATTGGCGCAATGCCAGGTACACTATTCATCTTTAAGGCACAATATCTCCGAATACTCTCAGCGTAATGTTAGGTACACTATTCACCATTAAGACACACCGCACAATGCCAGGTACACTATTCATCCTTAAGGCACAACATCTCTAAATACTCTTGGTGTAACACTAAGTACACTATTCACCACCTAGGCACAATGCCTTCGAGCACTCTTGGTGCAATGCTAGGTACATTATTCACCATCAAGGCGTAACGCCTCCACATATCCTCAGTACAATACTTAGTACGTTTTACATTTTTAAGGGGCGAGACCTTAATACACCATTCCAACTTATCTCGACACAACACCGAAGACACCCTCATTATAATACTTCTACATAGCTCGGCATGATGCCTGGCCATCATCTCTACATTAAATTTCAAGAAGCTACTTAGTTTACTACATAATGCGAGCTTGACACCCCTCATTTGAGGACATGGGATGACAAAATTATAGTCCCTGCTAGGGACTATTTCCTGACATTCCCATTCAAAGGGATTATAAAATAATAAAAAAACATGGCAATGGTGTAGCAAACCCAAGAACTTTTTTCCATTCAAAAAGCCATTAGTACACAAAAAAAGGAAAAGGTGTGCAATGGAGAAGAACAAAAACAATGATAAATCAAGGAGAAGAAGGAGGAAGAGGTTTTCACTAAAAGTATAAGATCGGCCCGAAGAACAGTAATCCATGAGCCAGTAGCAGTCACCCTTTCAGAAGGGCCACCCCTAGCAACTCTAACTAGACTTGAACCCTGGGCACTAGAACTACTGATATCCGCTCCCTCGGTCGAGCCGCCCTGTAAACGGTGGATGGTCTCTTCAGCTATCCGTAGTTTTTCAAACAACTCTGGATGGTCCCATTCGTAGGTCTCCCTCAGCTCTATAATCTCCCTCTACAAGGTGACATAGGCCTCCTTTTGCTCTCATACCAACTCCTCGGCAGTTAGTCGATCCGCTTCGCCGCTATTTAAGATATCCCTCAGCTTCTCACTCTTAGTAATGGCCGCATCGATCACTTAATAAGAGTACTCTTGGTTAACCTATAATATCTCTATCAATTTTTTCTTTTTACTAAAAGCAACAGATGTTGCCTCCGCTTCTTCGGCTTTCCTCTAGGCCTTTTCGGCTCGGAGCCAAGTGATCTCTTTTTCCAATAGGTCCAACTGACTCTTTAGATGATCAATCAACTGGTCTTTCCTCATCTTTTGAAACTCAAATATTACAATGGTCTGCATGGAAAAATAAGTCAGAATGGTCATAATAGAATCAAATCTACCAATTGGTAAACTTAAAAAGTACTAGAAAGAACATACCTGAATCAAAAGAGCTACCACAAAGTCATCACCCTGCTCTATCGATAGGCGGTTTAGCTCTGACTCTGCCCTGTGAAAATCAAGTCTATCCATGAACCTTCTCATTTTTGAAATGTCTAGGTAGCAAAAATAATTATCACTGCAGCTTACCATAGCAGTTCCCTTCTCCTTCAATTGCTTCGATTAGTCAAACGATTGAACTAGAATAGGAGGAAGGGGGCTATTTTCTCCGGCATTACCCCTTTGCCCCTATGGACGTACAAGTACTCTGGCAAGGTGCTAGAAGAACCCAGCTCTACTCCTCCCAATAGGACTCCAAGCAAATTATCCTCTTTTACAGCCAAAGGAGGGGCTCGAGGTAACTACCTAGTATCATGTACCTCCTTGGTACTAGCGGCAGGGGCCAACAACTTACCCCCTTCCCTTTGGGAATAAGAGTGGCAACGGAGCACTCATCACTTGCCTTATCCTCTAGTAAACTCTCCCTCTCTTCTTTCCTCTCTTCGACCATGATAATCGGTGTTTCCACTTCAATCGACAATATCCTCCAATAGAATAGTAGAATTCCCTGGCACCAGCACTATCACCCTTGTTGACCTCAATCCGTCGCCATCCTTGCTTTCCTCGCTACTCGGTGTCTGCACAAGTTTTTTTTTTCGAGAAATATAACCCGAAAGTGTGTCCTCAGACGTGCTCTCCTCATCTTCCTCTCCTTTAGGGCCCACCTTGGCATAAGCCTTCATTGCTTTTAGAGCAGTCACCTAGTCTAAATCATCCACCTCAGCAAAATTAACGATATCAACAAGCCTCTTAGACCTCTTCTCTAACTTAAACGATCTTTGAATTTGTATATCATCATCCAATAGAAGGCAGGCTAATTTGAGCATTTCATTCTCAATTAGGGCATCTATCCACACAGCCTTACTCGATGCTCTACAAAAACTATCTACAAATCTAACAAAACTAGAATGCTAAGAAGACACAGGTGCCCTCAACCCGACAAGGGGTTCTGCATCAACCATGGGAAACGACGACAACAAATCCTATGAAAAAGAATTTGCTTTTCTAAGATTTGTGCAGAGTCTCCTTGTAGAAGAACTTCCACTTCAACTTTTGTCGAGTTTACACATAGTACCATCCTTCAGTAGGACTCCCTACACCACATTTCCTTAAATGAAAAATAGAAGACAATATGTCAAAATCAAACCTCACCCGATAGAAACTCAACAAACTAGCCACCGCTACCACTAATTGCCATACACTTGGAATTAATAGGGAAGGAAATGCATTCCAACCCCTTAAAGCAGTAGACAAAGGCCCCAAATAAGGAACTTGTAACCGATACCTGATGTATTCCCTGTACATAGAAACACAACCCTCTAGCATTTGGTTAGCCCTCTCCACATCCCTAGATAACCTCAGGTGAAAATCACCACCAAGATTCATGTCCTGTACCATAGAGTCCAACTCATTTTCTGTTATTAGACTTGCAATCTCACCAATCTTACGATGCTTGTGTGAACAGAACCTCGAGCCATTACCGCCTTTTTCACAGTTTCTATAAACCCTAAAAATCATCAGGTTTTACTTCTCTTTAAAGCGATTATATAGAACAAAACACACGAACCAATCATAGAGCAAATGAAGAGAAGCGTATAAAGGAAGATTCGCAGAAATTAAAATGATATGATCCGCATTAAATGTTCCACTTTCATGTCTATCTCGCTATAAAATAAAACTTTTCACTTTCATGCAATGAACTGGGTATGCTCTAAAATCCTACACTAAAAAGCACACAACAGCAACAGAGGGTAGATACGCGTCTCTCTCTTTGGCCTGTTTCTCTCTTCTTTTTATAAATACTCTCTCCTGAGTTGAGTGTCAGAGTTTTCTTCACTGGACCAATCCCCGGTGGTCTTTTGTAGGTACACTTCTTCGGACTGAGCGAGGAACCGCATTGACTTCACTCCCACTCTCAAGCCTAAGGAGCTATTATCTGTAGACTCTAATCCACCTTCAACAGATACTATAAGACATCTCAATCACCATGATTGCCAAACTGTCATGAATGAAGAGATTCATGGTCAAAGAAGAAGCCAACTAGAACTTTGAAGGACAAGAGACATAGACCAGTGGCCCGACTTAGAAGTGTAGATTAGAAATCTTTGCGGTTACCCTTGCATACCTAATGCCTAACCTTTGGAAGATATGGTCAGACTTTACTAATAGGTCACTAGTTACCACCTATTAGGACCCAAAAATCACTACCAGAAAACACGGTTTCAGCGACAGAAATTAGCGACGGATAGTTATCCGTCGTTAATTAATAACAAAATTACGACGGAACAGCGACGAAAAAATTAGTGACAAAAAATTCCGTCGCTAATCCATCGAGAAAAAAAAAATTCGGATCTATTAGAAACGGATTAGCGACGGAAAAAATCCGTCGCTAATAGGTCTGAATTTTTTTTTATTGAATATAATTTTTGGTTTATATTAAATATAATTTTGTATTTTTATTAAATATAATTTTGTATTTTTATTTTTTATTAAATATAATTTCTATTTTTATTAAATATAATTTTGTATTTTTATTAAATATAATTTTATTTTTTATTAAATATAACTTTTTATTTTTATTAAATATAATTTTGTATTTTTATTAAATATATTTTTATTTTTTATTAAATATAATTTCTATTTTTATTAAATATAATTTTGTATTTTTATTAAATATAATTTTATTTTTTATTAAATATAACTTTTTATTTTTATTAAATATAATTTTGTACTTTTATTAAATATAATTTTTTGTTTTTATTAAATATAATTTTGTATTTTTATTAAATATAATTTTTGTTTTTATTAAATATAATTTTTATTTTTATTAAATATAATTTTATTTTTTATTAAATATAATTTTGTATTTTTATTAAATATAATTTTATTTTTTTTATTAAATATAATTTTGTATTTTTATTGAATATAATTATGTGTTTTTAATAAATATAATTTTTATTTTTATTAAATATAATTTTTATTTTTTTATTAAATATAATTTTTATTTTTATTAAATACAATTTTGTATTTTTATTAGATATTATTTTTTGTTTTTTAAATATAATTTTATATTTTTATTAAATAAGAGTATTGTATTTTTAATATTGAGAGTTACAAATAAAGAGTATAGAAATAGAAAACAAATAAATCAATAACACAAATGTAATGGTGACATGGTGGTTAAGATTCTCAAGTTCTCTCTCTCACACCTGGGTTCGAATCTGGGGGAGAGCATATTTTCAGAACATTTTCAGCACATTTACACGCGGGCGGGCAGGCGCGAGGGTCGGGTTCCGGATGGTGGTGGAAGCGGGTCGGGCGGGCGGGTGTGTCGGACGTCCAGCTTCCGGCATTTGGGTTTGGTCTTACTAATTTCATCGACGGATTAGCGACCGAAATTTTCCATTGCTAAAAATCCGTCGCTAATCCATTGGTAATTTGAAAATTATAAAATAAAATTAGCGATGGATTTAGCGACGGAATTTTCCGTCGCTAAAAAATCCGTGGCTAATCCGTCGGTAATTAACGACGGAAAAATTCTGTCGCTGATTCTTCGCTAAAATTAGCGAGGTAACTTTCAGCGACGGAAAAATCCGTCGTTGAAAGTATCAGCGACGGAAAAATCCGTCGTTGAAAGTATTAGCGACGCAAATTTGGATATCAGCGACTGAAAAATCAATCGCTGAATCTGTGTTTTCTGGTAGTGAATGCAAGGTATCTTGTTTCCAAAGGGATAATCTAATGGTCATAATTTTTCTTCCCTAATTTAAAATTTCCATATTCAAGTTTCTATATAACAAAAAAAATGCAAGATATCTCCAAACTTTATTCATCTCTTGGATCTACAAACTTCAAAACAAAACTTCAAGCCGCAACTGACAAATCACTGGCTTGTTAATGACAATCATCGTTTCAAACTCTTATACGTCCCGAAGAAGATTAGGACTGTGGGGATGGATGGGAGATACATAGATCGGAAGAAGAAATAGTCTGACCTTTCCAGCTACACATTAGAACACATGCAGGAGAGAGAGTGGTTAGTAAATTGTTTACATACACACACACACACACATCAATTGGAGTAACCCTTTTTTTTTCAAAATGTGAAAAGAGATTAAGAGTGATTAGTGTGAGAACTGCATCCGTTACAAAATATATAGTTTGGTTTATCATGTTCAATCAAGTTGACCTTGCGTAATATCACTTTATTGACAACTAATTTCTAATAATTACTGTGTAACAAACCAAAAACCTGACATGCATGATACGTTGGTCCATCCGTTACCATAATATGAAGTGTGTTTTCGGGTCCCCTCCATAATCAATCTCTCTCTCTCTCTCTCTCACACACACACACATATTCTCCGTTCTTTCGCATCATGTTTGGTCTCCAGCAACCAAATCCGGAGAACAACAAAGCTAAGCACTAAAATTGGTCACATCAATAAGACTTGAGTCGCTTAAAGCGTATCAGGTTTCATTTTCATGCACCCTACTTCCACGATAGGCACAGCTATTGATCACAGATTCACAATAAACCAAGTTTCCTCACACCGTGACAATTTACTTCGTGTATTATTCGACCCTTTTTTTTGAAAAAATAATTATTTTTTTGTAATGAGGAATAATTTCTCCAAAAAAAATGGAAGAAGAAAATTTGCTGATATTATCTATAGTTAAGTAATCCTCCATTAAGATAATCTAAACAATATGGTTTTTCTCGTTCTAAAATAAGAGCTTCTTTTGTGCAATAAACATTAGTAACAATCAATTCATCAATTTTTTTTTTTTTAGTTTTCACCAATCGTTATCTGAAATTCGCCCAACTAATCCGATTTAAACATTGTGGGAGCTCATTTTAGGAGTTGACTCTTTCAAATCATTTTTCTCTATTCTAGAGTTCAAACTCAAGAATTCTAACTAATAGAATAGTGCCTGACTACTCAACTCAAAAGAGTATGATCATCAACTTTCTCTTTCCTACCCATTTTAACCAAAAAAGGGTAATATGTTCAAATAGAAAAATTGCAAATCCAATAAGAATAATTTAGTTGCATGGAAAAGATGATATAAACTTTTTATTTGATCAATAAAATTTAGGAAATGGTAGTAGTTTGTAACATGAAGGCTTTTTTAGTCACCATTGATTGTGTAGAACTACAAGTGAGATGGGATTTTTTCCTCACAAACTTTAAACTTCAAAAGAGTAATTACCTAAAAAGATAGATTATCCGGTTAAGGCCTAGAGTTGAGAGAAAAGTTTCAAAATATATTAGTATTCCAATGAAATAAGGTCCTTCTAAATAAAATAGAAAACTAAATAATAAAATCGTACGCCATGACACTCTCATGACTCGGAGCTATGCCGTGGTGTCCTTGAGGCACTTTCGAGGGCGCCACAGTGCTCAAGAGAGTCTGGTCAATCCACAGTTGGGCTTGGCTTTTTGTTTTCTACCGATGTTGCATTATTTGACTCATTTTACATCATAAAATTAAACTTCTAAAACTTTTTTTTTTTTGAACGTGACCATTTATTTTTTAATCTTAATGACCGCCATTTCTGCATCAATTTAACCAAACACTTTGATGATAGTACGGTAAAAGAGTAAATATTATCTCTATCTAATTCTCAATTATAATATGATAAATTTAATATTTCAAATAATAATTTAGTCAGTTAATACTAATTTTGTTTTAAATTATAGTTTTTCAATCAATATCTTAATTTTTATACAATAATCTTAAAACATAGGAAATGAATCAAAAGAATTATATAATAATATCTATAAAATTTATGTTAGTTTCTATTTATGGCAATTCTGTCTAAAAGGGTTGTGAGATGGAAGTCCTATTACCACTAAATAAGTTGTGAATGATTAATAGATAATCAGTTTGGTAGAATAAAATATTAATTTTTTAATTAAATTTAAAATTTAAAATTTTAAAATAAAAAATATTATATTAAAAAAATCATTCTTTAAGTAAAATTTTAAAGATGTTTAAATTAAATTAATTAAAATATTATTTATAGGGTATTCTATTATTGGATTATGAAGATGAAATAAAAAAAATATATATATATTTTTTTATTGAAACTGCAATATCATTCCTCCAAGTTTGAAAAATTTTGAAATTGTATCAAGTTTACGAGGCTATCAGCTTCCCAATCAAATCACAAAGCAGTACCATTTCTGCAATATCAAAGAAAGAGCATCCATCATCACGAGAAGATGATGAGAGAGGGAGAGAGATGACAGATGTATTTGATTGGCGTTGATTGGACTAATGACAGAAAATTCACTTATCCGAAAGCAAAATTTCAAAATTATGCATGTAATGCGATTGCAGTCGATCTGCTTCTGCTGAAAACAAAGACCAAGTATTCCCACTCCGACACTCACGTGCTCTCTCTCTCTCTACAGCCCGAGCGCCGT
This sequence comes from Dillenia turbinata, assembly GCA_037126225.1. Lineage (NCBI taxonomy): Eukaryota > Viridiplantae > Streptophyta > Magnoliopsida > Dilleniales > Dilleniaceae > Dillenia > Dillenia turbinata. The sequence goes on along the minus strand of JBAMMX010000018.1, from coordinate 9,641,406 downwards.
TACCTTCGGCTCACCTTTTGCTAAAACACTCATAGGGAATCGCTTTCTGCTTACCGATGAGACACCACCCGCTTCAGTCAACTCATCCAGTCATCTTTCTCTCTCTCTCCCCTCCCCTCGGAATCCGATGGTGCAGTTGTGTTGCAGTCATCTTATTTTATTCGACCGTAATTTGGCTCATATTTTAAATTTACTCTGTTAGAAAAACTCTCTCGCCATAACCTAAAATAAGGTTTTTAACTTTGTTTCTTTCCCTCATTTCCTTTTTTTTTTTTTCTGAGCCATATTTTAATTAATATATTAATTAAACTCCATTTTTCATCAATTTTTGGGGATTGACCAAATTTTCTAATATATTGTTTGAAAATTTTGTTCTGTTACTATTTTACCCATTATTTTAAAATTTTTAATATTCCTTCAAACTGTTTTTCAATTTTGTGATATTTAAGACCAAAAGTTTTACATTATATATAATTTTAAAAATTATAATTTTATATATTATTTATATTCTTAAAATTTATAATCATGTCATGCTCCCTTATTTTTTTCGTCTAATTTAACTTATTAAAGAGAATTTCTTTTTATATTAAAATTGAACTTCCTTCCATTATAAAAATTTTGTGATTTGGTATGAATATGAGTAGTGAAAAATTTTTTCTTTTCCGATTTTGTAATTTGATTTCTATTATAAAAAAAATCTAAAATAATTTGAAATGGTATTAAAATATAAATTAATTAAATTTTTAATTTTTATAATTAAAATATTACTATTTTTGTTATCATAATTATTTTTATTTTTTGCAAATAATGGAATAGGTGGAAATTTATGTAATGGGATAAGTCAGAGTCAGAGTCAGAGTCGTCGCATACAGGAGGAGGGACGTAGTCACCACCCACCGGTCGAAGGAGCATGTGGGGCACGTGAGAGTTTAATACACCACTGTCAGAAACCCCTTCTCGGGACTGTCTATATCGGATCCTCCCGTTTTTTGTCTGCTTCCCTTTCTGGGTTACCCGCCTCCTCCTCACACGTTTGCCACCTGTATCTCCACGTGGCTTATCTCTTGTTGTACTCCTTGTTTTAGTAAAATAAAGTTAATTAATTTTTTTATATAAAAAAATTAAAATCATTAACATCTCATGTGATACCGTAGAATTACCAAATTCGATTCAAATTATTTTAATTAATCTACACTCAACCTAATGTTTAAAAAAAGGCTATGCAGAGAGTATCATTCATCCTAATGTGAGAATAAAGAAAGAGTAGACATATATGTACTTTTTTACATTTAAAACTTGTAATCTTGAGATGATTAAAGAAACAACTCTACTATTATACTAAATTTCGCCCTCAACTCAACTTAATATTTAGTTTTTATAAATTCTATTTTCTTTAAAATTTCAAATTCTAACCTCTCGTATATATATATAAAATATATATAATTTATAAAAACTCAACTTAATGTTTAATTTTTATAAATTATATACAACTCAAAATCTCAAAAATAAAAGGATTGGTATCGGTGATTAAATGAAGCTTTTGTATATTCATTCATAAAATTTTAAAATATACATTTAAATTATTATTAAATATTGATTCATATAATGTAACATATCCTCTATTAAGATCTTGAATCCCTTATAATCTAAACTCAATTATAATTTAATTATATCATTTTCTTTTTGTTAAAGATCTCGAATTCCAACCTTTTATATATATATATATAAATCTTAGATTTTAATGGATTAAATAGGAAAAATATGGATTTAATTATAATTTATAAAGAAAAAACAAAGGGAATAATTATGACTCAACCACCAATCTTAATTAGAGAGGGTGTGGCGAACCTTTTTACAAGACCATTAATATTATTAACCTTTTTTATGAAATTGAAGAGAGTGAAAATTTCAAAAAGTTAGTAATTATTCAGAAAAAAAGGTAAGTCTGCAAATCTTAAGATAAAAGGGTCACTTTGCAGGTCGGTGAAGATATCCGATCCATCCGTTGACTTGTTTTACCGTGGGAGATACCACCTTCGTTTCCCGGTAACCAGTTAAAATTCCAGGTCTGTCGCTGTCCATGATCTTACACAGTAATTAATACCCGGATTTAGAGAGAGAGAGAGACAGAGGGGCGGGGGAAGAGAGAGAGAGAGATTTTGGGGGTTTTAATTTTAAATATTTAAGGGACACAGTGAAGATGAGTGTTTTGCTTAGTTATTTGGAAGGCACTGAAAGAGATTGAAAGAGAGAACAATACACAACAAACGAAGAAAGAAGAAAGAAGAAAGAAGAAAGAAGAAAGAAGAAAGAAGAGAGAGAAAAACAGAGTATTCCCTGCATCTTGATCTTCTAATCCACTTTTTGTCCTCTACATAACCTAATCAAAATTTCCCCCCTTTACAAAACAAACATTTTAGATTGAAACAATGGTGACTGGTTGGAGAAGAGCGTTTTGCACAACAATCCCACAAGATGGAGAAACAAGAACAACATTAATTTCAGAAAAACCAGAGAAACAACAAGAACAAAGCAACCCGAGTCCAAGATTCTGTTCGAAATTGGGCTTCTTATCTACTGGAATCAATCCATCAACACCACTATTGAAGTGTCGAACAGCACCAGCAACACCTACAATGAGGACGAAAACCCCAGAAGAATCCCCCAAACTTCAAACCAAGAGCTCCACAAAAAGCCCTCGAGTCTTCAGTCTCTCCAACTCCAACCCTTCATCTCCTCGATTCCCTTCCAGTTTCGCCCTCCTCAAAGCCAAACTTTCGAAGGTGAGTTCATAATTTGTTCTTGACACTTAAATAAGAGCAATTAAGAATTAAAACTTCATCGAATTTTGAATTGTGCAGAGTAGGTGTGGAATCTGTTTACAGAGCGTGAAGACAGGTCAAGGAACTGCTATTTTCACAGCAGAGTGCGCCCACACCTTTCACTTCCCTTGCATTTCATCTCACGTCAAGGGTCGTGACTCTCTCATTTGCCCTGTTTGTAATTGTCAATGGAAGGATGTCCCTCTCCTTACAATTCATCAGCATCAACCCCAATCGCTTGATCTTCATACACCTAGAGATCAATCTAGAAAACAATTAAATCGTTGTGATTCAATCACCAGAGTTTACGACGACGACGAGCCACTCCTCTCTCCTCGATGCCGCTTCAATCCTATTCCCGAATCCGACGAGAACGACGATGGGAATGATGAATTCCAAGGGTTTTTCGCTCAACCCAAGAAAGAGAATGAGAATGTAAACAAGGGTAAGCAGTGCGTCGCTGTGAAATTGTCGCCGGAAACTGCTTTGGTTTCCTGCGGGAGGAGTTATGAGACTTATGTGATTGCGATGAAGGTGAAAGCGCCGCCGTTACCGGCTTCGACTTCTCCGCTGTTGAATCCAGGGAGTCGGGCGCCGGTGGATCTGGTTACGGTGCTTGACGTCAGCGGGAGTATGACCGGGGATAAATTGCGTATGATGAAAAGCGCGATGAGGCATGTGATTTCTTCACTCTCGTCAAACGATCGTCTCTCCATTGTTGCTTTCTCTAACTTCTCCAAGCGGTTACTACCGTTGCGGCGGATGACGGTTGACGGGCGGCGAACGGCGAGGAAAATAGTCGATTCTCTCACGTGCGGACAAGGCACGTGCATCGCCGAAGCCTTGAAGAAAGCCGCTAAGGTCCTGGAAGATCGGCGCGAGCGGAATCCAGTCGCCACAATCATGCTCTTATCCGACGGTCATGATGATCGCGTTCCAAATACTTCGTCGAATCACAGGCCGCCACCCGGCAATTCTCGTTTCTTCCACCTCGAGATTCCCGTCCACGGCTCCGAGCCAGCCAAGGAGACGTTCGCCAAATCTGTTGGCGGCTTATTAAGCGTGGTGGTTCCAGATCTGAAACTCAAAATCGGGTTCATTTCTGGGTCGGGTCCTGTCGAAATAGAAGCGGTATATTCCACAACTGGTTCACCTGTTTGTCTCGGGTCGGGTTGTATCCGTATCGGGGATTTGTACGCTGAAGAAGAGAGAGATTTGTTGATCGAATTAAAAGTTCCACTCTCAGCAGGTGGGTCCCACCATGTGTTATCCGTTGGATGCTCATACAAAGACCCATCAACTCATAAACTGACAAGTGACAAAGATCAAATGCTTCTAGTGTCTAAGCTCCAAGCCGTTAGATCAAATGATCCCCGCATCGAACGGCTGAGAAATCACTTTATCACGACTCGGGCATTAGCCGAGAATCGGGTATTAGTTGAGCATGGTGACTTCACCGGGGGGCATCAATTGTTGTCATCGGCTCGGGCTTTGTTGCTGCAATGGGGCTCGGCTGAGGAGTATTTGAGAGCAGTCGAAGCCGAGCTGGGTGAGCTGCAGTGGCGGCGTCAGCGTCAGATGCAGATCCAACGGCAGAGAAGCTTGGAGAGAGAAGTGGCTTATGTCGATGGGAAGGGTGAGCCGCTAACGCCGACTTCGGCTTGGCGCGCTGCTGAGAAGCTGGCTAAGGTTGCTATCATGAGGAAGTCGTTGAATAGAGTCAGTGACTTGCACGGCTTCGAAAACGCCAGATTTTAGATTTCTCATTTTTAGTTTCGTTTTTCTATTTTTATTGTAAACACAGAGAGAAACAAGCATATGGTAAAAAAAGAAAAATAAAAACAAAAAAGAATCGAATGGGAGGATAGAAGAAATGAAAGAGGGTTTATAATAAAAGGACAATCAGTAGCCGACGGGTCGGCCCTTTCTGCAGATGAAAAGAACTGATGGTCATGATGAGTGTGTGTGTGTGTGTGTGTGTGTGGAGCCTCAGAACAATGGAGGTGGACAGAGGTCCTATTTGGCTCCATCATTCTTCTCTCTTTTTTTGTTCAATGAAAAAAAATTTCAGGAAAAAGAAAAAAAAGAAAAATTATTTGTCTAGAGGGAGAGAAAGAGAGAATGATATCTTGTTTCTTTCTGTTTAATTAATTAGTTTTTTTTTGTTATTTTAATTTTTTTTTCTTGGATGGATGAATGGAATGTAAATGAATGGTAGCACACGACATGGCTCCAATATATATATAAGTATATAAATATTTTGGGTTTTTTTTTTTTTTTATTGCATGATATATTAAATATAATTGAGGAGTGTATGATTGTTTTAGAGGGTAATGGGTGTGACTGCAAGAGTGGGGTTTGGATTCAAGGTTGGGGACAATATAATGCCAAATGCCTTTTGTGAGGGCCGACCCTCTCACTTAAAATTTCTTTATCCCTTCTTCACCATCCCCACAATCATTTGTTCTTGACTATCCTCTTCTCAATTTTAAAAATAATATATAAAAATTAAATTCTTAGGGCTATCCTATTCATACCTGCATTTTGCTAATCTAATAAGGCACGTTCAACTTGACCGAATGAGAACCATCTCAGATCAATTAGAACCGGTTAATCTAGCTTTACAAATTAATCTATATTAGAAAGCAGCACTAGCCGGAGATCATATGCCTACCGGAAACCAAAGCCAGAAACAATAAGCTCCCAAACTTTCTAAGGTTACTGGGCATATGCAAGGAATACATTGTTCCAACCACCAGCCTCAAAGGAGGTACTTGGCTCTATTGGAGTTCAGGCAGAATTAACTCATCTATCGTAGCAAACTCAGACCAAATGGTTCACACTAAAGGTAAAACAAACTCGATTCAAGTGTTTCACACTAAGGTAAAAGAAGACAATAGGCAATGTCTTTGACGGGTTTGACGGGTTTTAGAAACCCTCAAAATTAATATTGATCGCCCAATGTAATAAATTTGTAATAATAGTGGTACCACATCGAATCCTAAGGAAACTAAATTGATTTAATTTTTTAGTTAAGTGCTAAAAATAAAAATGAGAGATTTGTTAAATAAATTTCTAAATTAAAAATAACAACTAAAAAAACAAGAAACAAATTAACAATAAAAATAATAAATATTAAAAGAAAATCAATCTACCAAAACTCTGATCCAAGGGTTCATCATATTCAATTATTTCACTGATCATAGGTTAAAAATATTATTTTTGCAATTCAAACATTAATTTTAGATTTATTAAAATAACCGTAATAAATCTTGCGTTTTTCTAAATTAATTGACTAAATCCAGTATTTAATCAAAACTTATCATTAATTTATTGAACACGATAGCGTTCCATATCAATATAATGATAGTATTATATTCTATGAAAACAGTTAAATCAAAATACAAATAATTGAGATAGCCGTAATTATTCAATTTTATTCCATCAATTCTCTAAGTTAAACATGACTATTGGTAAAAAAACATATAAATATAAATAATCAAGTTGCTACTTGTATCATTCATTCATGACAATTACGGATCACTGAAATTCTGGATAGTAATAGAAGAGTAATATTGAATTAAATTATCAAATTAACTAATATTAAATTTTTATATAAATAAATCAAGAATCAACGAATACTTGAATTAAAATGACAAGAAATTAAATGAAATATATAACCTCACAGTAAAGACAATCGCCCCTTGAATCAGAAAAATAAATTAATCACTTATGGTGGTGAGTTTTCAACAAAAATAAAAAAATGAAGTTGAAAAGAAAAAAAATGAAAAACCTAGATGAGAGACAAGCAGTAGTAGCCACCCCTCCCTTTTTATGCTTGATGACTAGTGACGTCCCTTGATGTAGTGTCTAGCAAAAAACGAATAAGGGTTTTCCTTTAGGAATTCTAATTCTAATGAAAGTTTCCATCTAAAAGATAATGATTGGCTCCTCTAAAATAGGAAAATAAAAATTTTAACTCTTAAAAATAATTTTACCTAAAGTAAAATTCTATTAAAATTAACTAAGACTAAAAATCAAATTTCTTCTTTTTTTCATAGGTCTAATATGATGTCTTACTTCATTTAGCTCTAAATTGCCTCTTTAAACCCATTTTGCCCAAATCTTCCGATTCCAATTACCTAAAATAGAAAATCATAAATATCAATCATTAGAGCAATAACCAATATAAAATAAAATTATATTACCAACAATAAATTCAACATTTTAGACATTATCAGTCTTCTGTCTTTGACTTATGTGCAACCATGTAGCAAAATGAAATATTAATTTTATATACCAAAAAAAAAAAAGATAAATTTTGAATTAACATGGCCAGCTTTGTAGAAAATGTCTAGCTATTATGGTTCGTCATGGGAGATATCAAGAGTCAAGCGGCTGGATAGATGCATAAGGTTCCAAGAATGGTGGGACAAATGCAACCTCGTTGACCTAGGCTGTGGGTCCAAAGTACACCTGGCTAAGAAGAAAAGAAGGAAAAGTAGTGCTACAAGAGAGACTTAATAGGGTCTTAGAAAACCATCAGGTGAGATTTATCTTCCCTGAGCTAAAAGTCATTCACTTTTCATGAACACATGAAGATCACAATTCTATCATGCTATAAACAGAATCTACCAACCTCCAAGAAGGAAAGAAGGCCTTTTAGATTTGAAATAGTTTGGTTATACCACCCTCAATTTAGAGAGATCTTTAATAATGCTTGGCTTTTCTCCTTTTACGGCATTCTATAGGCCACAAACTCAACTATAGAGGAGATGAAGATCTAAAACAAAGAAATATTTGGAAACATCTTCTAAAGGAAAGGAGAATTGAAGCAAGACTGAATAAACTCCAAAACGCCTATAGTTTTGTCCAATCCAACTTCTTGCAGAATGTGGAGAAGGACTTGTTGGCAGAATTTCACATAACTCTAGCTTAGGAGGAAGTCCTGTGGTATCAAAAATCTCGATTAAATTAGTTCTATACTAGGGGCAAAACACAAAATTTTATCATGCAACTACTAAAATAAGAAAAAATGCTAATAGACTACCAACCCTAAAGGTAGATGGAGCTTAGACTCAGATTTGGACAAACTATAGGAGTATGCCATGAACTACTTCATCACACTCTTCACAAGTTAGCAAGTAACAAATCTCAATCCAAGATATTAAAGGTACCAAAGAAATCCCTTTGTGGAGGATCAAAGGATGCTTATGAAAGGGGTGACAGAAGCAAAAATCAAGGCTGCAATTTTTGCTATGAAGGGGTTAAAAGTTCCAGGACCAGATGGCATGTAACCCCACTTTTACCAATACTGAAGGGTAACTAATAAGCAGACTACGTACTTATTTGTCAAGAATGCTATTAGAGATGGATTATTCCACCTAGGTCATGTTAAAGCTAACATAGTCTTGATCTCAAAAGCAACCAAGCCAGAAAAGTGCTGCTGACTTCAGGACAATAAGACTTCTCAACACCTTATATAAAATCCTATCCAAGGTGATTGTGGAGAGACTTAGACTTATTCTGCAAAAGATAATTGGTCTTTATTAAAGCAGTTTCCTTTTAGGAGGAGGAACCTTGAACAACGTAACCATCACTCAGGAAATCATACACTCAATTTGCACCTCCTAAAGGAAAAAGCACCACATGGTGATGAAAATAAATCTTAAAAAAGCTTTTGACATTGTCAGCTAGAGCTACTTAAGTTTTTCTTAACATTAACCTCCCCATAAATCTGATTAAACTCATCATGTATGCTGTAACAAGCAACAAGTTCTCAATCTAGTGAAATGGAGAACCCCTTCCTTATATAAAGCTTAGTTAGGGGCTGACGCAAGGGGATCGCCTATCCCATGCCTCTTCATTCTAGTCATGGATAAACTAACATACATGATAAAAGATAGAGTGAGGAAGGGCAGATGGGATCCTATCAGAATAGTGGTGAATGGCCTCCTATTTCCTACCTTTTCTTTGCAGATGACATTATGATCTTTGTAGAGGTTGACCACCAAAATTTGAGTTGCATTTTGGATTACTTAAGAGAATTCATTGCAAAGAGTGGTCTAAAAATCAACTACAACAAATCCAAACTTTAGATCTCCCCTAAAGCTCCATGGTCACTCAAGAGCTCTTTAGCTGCAGTTAGCAAATTTTGTCTTACTGATGATCTAGAGAACTACTTAGGAGTTCCAATAATCCATAAGAAAATTGGAAGGAATACTTACAAATATTTGGAGGATAGAGTCAACTCTAAGCTTTCAAAATGGAAGGTAAAGTTACTCAGCACTGCTGGAAGTTAAACCACCTAGTGAATTTGGATCATATATAAGATAGATGGTTGCTTAGACCTAAGGAAAGAAAGAAAAAACAACTTGGCTTTTATGAAAAAACTTGCCTAGAGGTTATTCAATGACAACTCAGCTCTTTGATGCCAAGTCTATCGTCGCAAATATCTTCAGGGGGAGAGTCTCCTAGACCATAGAAAAAAGTTAGGTAGCTCTCATATCTTAGGAAGCATTCTAAAAAGCAATGACTACCTATGAAGGGGCATCTATTGGAAGAGTGGGGATGGCCAAAAAGTGAAATTTTGGCAAGACCATTGGGTAAAAAAGTAAAGCACTTTCTAAATCACACTTTGCGTCAATTAGATGAAGTCCTTGTAGATGCAAAAGTAAAACACTTTCTAAATAAAGATGGAGAGTGGCAACTAGAAGAGCTTAAGTGGGTGCTCCATGAAAACAAAGTAGAAGAGATAAGAGCCATAATGATCCCATATAGAGAAAGAGCCCATGACTACTTCTGTTGGGAGATGGCTATAGATGGCTCATTCTCAGTTGCCTCAATATACAATCTCCTGGAAAACAAGCATAATGAGGCACAATCCAGTTAAATGACTGAAAATGGATTTGGAAACTAGTATGCCCAAAGAGAGTAGAAGTCTTCATATAGATTACAAGACATGGAAGGCTCCTCACAAATAAAGAAAGAGAAAGAAGAAGACTTACAGACGACCCAAATTGCCCTATATGCAGAAACTCTAAAGAAACCATCCCTCAAACTTTAAGGGATTGCAAGTGGGTTATAGAAGTGTGGGAGATTATCTCCTCGGGAGCAGCAAACTCTACCTTCTTCAGCTTGAATTCCTTAAATGTGTGGCTCAAAAAGAATTGCACAGATCACAGACTTGTAGAAAACTCACCTTGGAGCATTCTCTTTACAACTAATACCTAGCATATTTGAAAGGGCAGATGCGAGCACATTTTCGATAGCCTGCCCATTAATTCAAACCATATTGCAATTCAAGTAAGAAGATTTGCAAGGGACAACACCACTATAGTAGTAAGAACTACATTGAAGTAGAATTGTCTAGAAAAATAGATCATGTGGAAGCCTCTTGATCAAAGTTTCACAAGCTTAACACAGATGAGTCAACAAAAAGCAACCTAGGCTTAGCTAGTGTAGATGGCCTCTTTAGAGATAGTGAAGGAAGATGGGTGATGGAGTATACAATAAACATAGGTATCATGGACAGCTTAAGAGTGGAAGTTTGGAACATTAGAGAGGGACTTAGACTAGCCATAAAGAACAACTTCACAAAGGTCATTATTAAGATTGATTCCCAAGTCCTCACCCTTTACTAGAACAAAGGTGTCACTACTTCCCACCTATTGTACTCTATCATTGAAGAGTGGAAGGACCTTATGCAGAAAGTTTCCATACAGTATCTCACATTTGTAGAGAAGGAAACAAATGCGTGACCACCTAGCAAACCTTGGTCACACACAAAAGCTAGGCATCCATATCTTTCAGTCCTCTCGAGAAAGTATCAAAGAGCTACTATAAGGAAAGAAGCCAGGTACGACCACTTAGAATCAAGACACTTGGTATAATGAGTTTTGTTATATTTTAATGTTTTGTTGTTTTTTCTCAATGCTGATAGAAGCTGGCACATAGATGAGCTGAAAAAGATCATTCCTGATTGCAAAGTTAATAAAATCAGAGCCATCATGATTCCCCAAAGAAGCCAAGTCCATGACTCCTTTTGTTGGGACAACCTACTGATGGTTCCTTCTCAGTTGTGTCAGCTTATGATATTCTGGAAAGTCACCTGCATGCTAGCCACCCTGTCCAGAATGATTGGAAATGGATTTAGAAGCTGTATTGTCCAAAAAGAGTTAAGCTCTTTATATGAATTGCTAAGCAAGGAAGACTTGTCACAAATAGCGAAAGAAAGAGACAGAGAATCGCTGAAGACCACAATTGCCCCACCTGTAAAAGCCAAGAAGAAGCCATTCTCCGCACTATTAGGGACTGCAAGTGGGCTAAGGAAGTTTGAAAGATCGTATCTCCAGGCTTGACCTCCTCCCCTTTCTTCCTTATGAACTTTTCTAAAAGCTGGTTAGCCAAGAATTGCCTTGACCATAGTTTCGTCAGTAGCTATACTTGGAGCATCATGCTCACTGCAACAATCTTGCATATTTGGAAGAATAGATACAAGCATATTTTTGAAAGTACAGCTATTGATCCAAGTCTTATTGCATGCCTAGCAAAAAAATTCGCTAAGGATAACTCCATTGTAGCTGTAAGTAACCCCGCAAGACTCCAGCCTACTGCCTCGTGGATCAAATGGAATCCCCCCAATCAAGGTTTCTTAAAACTCAACACTGATGGGTCTTCCAAATCCAACCCATGGCCTGCCAGTGTAGGAGGTCTCTTCAGAAATAGTGCTGGTAAATGGATCCTTGGGTTCTCTATAAACATTGGAATCACTGATAGCCTTAAGATAGAGCTTTGGGGCATCAAGGAGAGGGTTGAACCATGGTATGAAACATAATTTCCTTAAAGTCACCATGGAGTCTAACTCTCAAATCCTCACCCTCCTTCTGAATAAAGGTGTCCAAGCTTCTCACCCTATGCAGGCCTTCATTGATGAATACAGGCAGCTCATGGAGAAGGTTGGTATTCGGGTGGTGAATCATATCTGCAGAGAAGGAAACAAATGCACAGACTATCTTGCTAATCTCGAGCAGTCTCAAGATCCAGGCATCGATGTCTTCAAGTCCCCTCTAGACTGCATCAAGCCTCTGCTTCTTTGGGATGAGTTGGGCACTCCTTCTATTAGAGCAAGGCTCTCTGGGCCTCTGGCCCCCCCTCTTATGCGCTTTGTTTTGTTGTTAGGCCCCTTGGCTCTATTCTCTTCTTCACCCAAAAAAAAAAAAAAAAAAAAAACTCTATTAAAACCATGTATAGAGTTACTAAGAATTTTGTCATAGTTAATCTCTATTAAAAGCTCTAAGGTATATGCAAAGCATTTAAAGGTATCTTTTAATCTCTTCAAAGCATAAAACTATTTTTGTCATGGTTGAAATCTCTCTCTCTCTCTCTCTGCCCCAAAAATGTACTTCTAGTAAAGGAGTTATTTTCGTTACAATGACAAGAGTCGAAGTACAGCTTAATGTCATGTGAAGGAAAGGAAATACAATAAATTCAACTAGAAAGAAGAAAAGGGACACTTTTCATGAACCAAAGAAAACAAAAAAGCGAGGCAAAAATTGTCACTTTATTTTTACCAAAATTTGTATCAAAAATCGAAAATGCCATTTTGTAGTTTTTCCCTTTATTTGAGTTTCTTCTGCTCCATTTTGGTAAAGGGTAAAGAAACTTAATTACCAAATATTTCTCCATCCCTTTTCATTTCTTTTACTTCTCTAAACTTTTTCCATCATCACTACAAAGGGCAAATGCTTTTCCTCCCATATTCTCCTTTCCCGGATAAGCACAAGTTCAAGTTTCATATTTAGACACTTGGTCATCTTCATATCACATCAAATAATTAGTCACGGTTTTGCTGTTCCGTGTACACAAAGGAGACCAAAAGAGAGGGACAAAATAGTGAGAACAATATCAAGTAATTCAGGTAATAAAAATTCATAAAAAAATATCATTATATACAGAATCAAATTTTACTAATATTAAAATTGGGAGGCTTATGAATTAAAGAGGACTGCCCGAGTGTGATTGGACACCATTTGCTTCTTCTTTTTTTTTTTTTTTTCCTTGGTTTAAAAAAAAGGTTATATATGGGGGTGAGAGGATATGATGTTCTTTTATTATTCATAAATGATAAACCTTGACAGAAACAGTTGTCAATCTTTAAGGAAAATCAGAGAAGATCATATCTACATTTAATTTTCCTTGTCCAACGTATGGTCCTGTCCGCCTCACTTATTGAAGAAAAAGACATGCATGATAAACAATAGAAAAAACCCACCTAGGAAATTATAGTTATTATTATTATTATTATTATTTAGTTCAATCGAAGGATCGTGTGTTTAAAGCTATATAACGAGAGAAACCCTTTTCTATATGTAGTTACTATATAAATAAAAGTTATTATTAAAATTTTAACTTATTCTAAAGAAATTATCCGATACACCAACTGCTAGGTCAGACCAATGAAATCATAGTAAATTTAGTGTCTTTGTTTAAATGATTGCCTTGATTCTTCCCCTTTATTTTATTTTATTTTTTTTTGATTTCTGATTGACCGATATCTAAAATTATATTTTAATTAATCTGACTCGAATTATTATCGTATCCCTTTTAAGGAGGGGGTCTTTGACTAATTCCTCCCTTTTATTTATATAGAAGGGCAATAATGGTGTGTTTGGATCTTTAGTATTGGCACCAAAATGGCCGCACCCAATATCCAAGAGAAGAAAGATTCAACAATGTCAGTGTGAAATTGAGGATTGGCATAGATTGTGAATCCTTTGTATTTTTGGCTGAGTGTGACATTACATTCCCCTACCAAAGATCACGTGTTGTAACAATTATTTTTGGTTCCTCTTTGGATCCCACCACCTTTGATGGGTACACAGGTTGCTTGGAATTGAGCTGAAAGATTGATTAACAAAAATGGAAAAATAAAATATTGAGCCATAAGTTTTTTCCTTTTTGATATTACAATTCTGGTTCGAACAAATATTAGACTAAATTGTTTCTAATTTATTTTATTCAATTTATAATATTTGTTAATTAAAATATAAAATTTATAATAAAAATATAAAATTCTATAAATAAATATAAAAAAGAGACTAAAAATTATGATTGTAACAACAATTTTTTACATTGAAAACCCCACCAAGTGCAGCTAAGCCTAGCTTAAGCTTTCTCAAAAAGAAATTGCTCAAATTAAATAATAAAAAATATATGGAGGTGTTGGGTACATAAAAATGAGTAGATTTTTTTTCTTTAATTTAATAAAAGATGGGTCAGTTTAAAAAGATATGCTTAGATTTTTTGAAGCTACACCTCAAGGTTGAACATAAGTGAAAGTTTGATATTCCTATTGAAGATACTATCTTTTTGCTTCTCTCAATCTTTTGAAGTTTTAAGAATGATATGACAAGGATGTTTGCAACTCAAAAAAGTGTGACATGACTTCGAATCAAAAAGCAGAATTGCCATTGCATAAGGATATAATATTGGGGTAATTATAGGAAAATGCAAAAATCTTTCACTTTCTCTTTTACTTTTATGTATATATATATATATATATATTCTAATTAATGGTGATTAAAAAATTATTTAAATAATGCAATTGCTAAATAGACATGCTGATAAAAGGGGTATTTTTTTGGGATCCCAGGGAGATTTTTTGTAGAGAGAATCCTCAAATGATTCAGCGGATGTGTTCAAGCAAAACGTAAGATGATTTCTTTTCAGCTGCACCTTTTTATCAGAAATTTTGGTTGGAATCCCACCAATGATTCGATAGCTCGTCCAACAAAACGGCCCAAAAAACTTACACACAAAGCGCGGACACACGTATACATATTGGGACATGATCCAAAAGTTTAAATTAAAAAAGTCAATTCTCAATAAACTCATCAAAGACACTTACGGATTGGTATCTGACAATCGTCATAATAATTTACTAAAAGATCATAGCTACCCAGATCAATCTACCGAGAGATTTCAGTCGTCCGGATCTACCCGAACGATAGGGTCTCAGTTGCCCCGCCAGCTGAACGTAACTCACCGAGCAAAGGTAATTGCCCCGATCAGACAAACAAACACCAACCTATTAATCGGATGAGTCCTGATTGACTCTTTATCGATTGGGCGACCGAACGACAAGTAGCACCCCTATCGATTCTAAAGAAAAGTCAGTATTTTTTAATTTCGATTTCCTATTTTCATAACTGCAACTTCAGGATCTTTCAGATAAGGAAAACATCCCTCCTGAAAATGGAAATTTTCCAGATAAATGAGGATCGTGATCAATTCGGAATATTAACCTCCGAGATTTTCGGATCAGTTCGATAAGGAAGGTGGGGTTGAAGTCCCACTAATGGCACACGATTCTCACAAGTATAAGAGATCTCAAAACCCTTCAAGTCAGGTATGTTCTCTGTACCTAACACTCGGGATACACTATTCACAGGGAACGACCTTCTCTCAGCTCTTATTTTATTTTCTATTCATACGAAAACCGTTCTTTCTCACTTGAGTATCAGAGTCTCCCACCAAGGCATCCTCCGGCGGTTTTTTACAGATGTTTCCACTCATCGATACCTACCGCTCGAGTGAAGAAGGAGTCGGTATATGTGGAGTCATAACCCACCTCCAACAGATTGGCGTCATCTGTGGGAACAGATTAGAGTAACTTTTGTTATCTTGACAACCATGCCTCCAAGAACTATAGTATCCTCAAAAGCTGCCCCTCTCGTCAAAGGGCGTACTACCACACTTTCTGAGGCTGCTCCTCCTGTGGCACCTGATCATCCGACCCATGATCAAGCGGCCTCCTTCGGCCTACTTCATCAGGAACAGGTCTTACAACCCGCTGTCCCCATCCAACTAGTTGTGGCCCCTGCTCCGGAGTGAGTCAGCTGCCTCCAGATGGAGAGGTTAGAGTCCAAAATCCAGGATATGAGTAAACAATTTGAGGATCTTAGCAGCGCCCTCAGGCCCGAAGTCCAATCCTTTATCGGGGGATCTAGGTGTCCCTAGCGACTGCCATCACACACACATGGTGAAGCATCCGAAAACTCCAAACCAGTCCCTGATGATTTTCGAAAGTAGATCGAGCAACTGGTTGCTGATGAACTTAGACGGGCCAACCCCCAGGAAGACAAAATCTCCTCTTACTCCCATACTTCACCATTTGACCCCAAGATCTCCTCGGAGCCAATGCCTCGCAACGTGCTTCTGGCCCCCATGAAGAGATACAATGCGACGACGGACCCTTGAGATCATGCGGCCCATTTCATAACTGTGATGATCTCTAGAGACATGTCTGACACGGCCATGTCAAACACTTCCCCACCACTCTCTCGGGAAACGTATTTACCTGATTCAATTCTCTCTTACCATTGAGTATAAAGACCTTCTCTCAACTACATGAGCAGTTCAAGTCGCACTTCGTGATAAGTAGGAGGTCAAGAGGAAGTCCACTGCTTTGTTATCGTTGCACCAAAAGAAAGAGGAATTCCAAAGGGATTTCCTCGAAAGGTTTAAGACAGAGATGATGAGGGTCCCTTCTTTGAATCAATCGATTGCATTGGCCCGCTACTAACAAGCCTATGACCTTCCAGTATGAAAGTATCAATCACGAAAAAACCCCCTGCTACCATCTAGGAATTTTACGCTCGAGCTGAAAAATATTTTGCTGCCAAGGACGCTGAAGCGTCCGATCACAGGAGAGATCAATCTGCCCGAAAAGAGAGGAACCAGTCACTCCAGAGGTCTCCGCCCAGGAGGAATCGGGCAAAACCCCCTCCTCCAAGGAGGTACAATAAATATACCTTGTGAACGAGACCCTTGGACGGGTCTTGGCTTTCATTAGAGACAAGCCAAACATCCGATGGCCCCCACGATCAACTGAGGACGACCTAAACAAGGATAGAACAAAATACTATCACTTTCACTGTGACTATGGTCATACGACGGATGATTGCAAGAAGTTGAAAGACGAACTGGAATTCCTAGTGCGTGAAGGGAGGCTGTAGGAGTTCATCGTCGGAAGGGAATGAGGTCCCCCTACTGATTACCTGTTCGAACTGCCACGACGTGACCAGATAGAGGAGCGCTAAACCGCTCGACCCTCGACCGACAAAAGGGATTGGGTGATAATCCAGGTTCGCCATGTGCCGACAAAAAATGAGGCCAGGCACTTGATCATGTCGATTTTTTATCACCTGAAGGCAATCCCCTCTACACCACAAGAAGTTTTAGCAGCGAGCGCCGATAAACAGCAAAGGGAAAAGAGGCCCGTCATCGGTTTTACCGATGAAGATCTAGTCGGGATCGACCCAAATCAGCATGATCCCCTTGTGATAACTGCTAAGATCGGACAATTCGAGGTTAGAAGAATCTTTGTCGATCAGGGAGTCGACTGTAATCTCTTATATCGGGATGCTTTTAGACGAATGAAGTTCACTTCTGCTGATCTCCAGCCCCACGCAGGCCCAGTTAAGGGGCTTTCAGGTGAATGGATATACCCCGAAAGTATTATCTCACTGCCGGTCAGGAGCACCCCCTGATCATGCGACAACTCCAGTCATATTCAATGTGGTGGATCTCCATTCGCTCTACAATATTATCTTGGGCAGACCAGGTCTGAACACCTTGGAGGCTTTACCTAGCACCAAACATATGAAGATCAAATTTAGAACGTCGTCGGGGATCGAGACTCTATCACGTGAACAGGAGCCTTCTACTTCTGCTCCTTAGTAGCTATCGGGTCCTACTGCTGGTATTTTTCTAAGTTGCGAGGATATTTCTCAAACTTTTGAAACCACCTATTTAATAGACTTTTTTTAAGTTCCTATCGTTCGGAGGTCTCAGTCGCTCAGTATCTCTCGTTTGTACGCATCGTTAATATGGGATGTAACTCCCCGGACATATGGACGCAACCCAATTATTTGAAAATTTCCTATCATTCGGAGGGCCTCAATCGCCTAGTATCTCTCGTACGTGTTGTCAATAGGGGATGTAACTCTCCGAATAGGTGGACGCAACCCAACTATTTAAAAATTTCCTATCGTTTGGAGGGTTTCAGTCACCCAGTATCTTTCGTACGCGTCGTCAATAGGGGATGTAACTTCCCGGACGAGTGGACGCGACCTAACTATTTGAAAATTTCCTATCATTCAGAGGGTCTCAGTTGCCCAGTATTTCTCGTATTCGTTGTCAATAGGGGATGTAACTCCCCGAACGGGTGAACGCGGCCCAATTATTTAAAAATTTCCTATCGTTCGGAGGGTCTCAGTCACCCAGTATTTTTCATACGCGTCGTCAATAAGGGATGTAACTCTCCAGATGGGTGGATGCGGTCTAACTATTTGAAAATTTCCTATTATTCGGAGGGTCTCAGTCACCCAATATCTATTGTACGCATTATTAATAGGGGATGTAACTCCCCAAACGGGTGGACGCGACCCAATTATTTAAAAATTTTCTATTGTTCGGAGGGTCTCAGTTGCCCAGTATCGTCGCCTAGTATCTCTCGTATGCGTTGTCAATAGAGGATGTAACTCCCCAGATGGGTGGACGCGGCCCCACTACTTAAGGGTTTCTTACTGTTCGGAAGGCCTCAGTCGCTCAGTTTCTATCATTCGTATGCTCTGACGACAAGAGATGTAATCCTCCGAACCAACAAACACGGCCTTCCCTTCTAAAAGTTCCCTGCTGAGCGGAGGACCTAAGTCTCCTCAACTCTGCTGAGACAACACAATAAGAATTACAACCAAAAAAGATAAAGATGACTTCTGTTTACAAAAAATAAGAATTTCTCATTGAACAAACAAATGCCGTTAAGTACAGAGTCAAGAATCTCAAGGGGAAGTTATGCAACTGGGTTTTGAGTGTTGGCCTCTTCTTCGACTGGAGGCAAGGCATCGTTTAGACCCATATAATGCATTATCTCTTCTGCACATTTTAATCTCTCGATTAGCTTGCCCTGGGAGTCTTGGTGGATAGTAGCTTCCCTCGCACAGGACTCCTCAAACTCAGCTATCCTACGCTCCGCCGTCCGAAGTGACTCCTCCCGAAGCTGGGCCAACTTCTCGATCGACCGAAAACGTACCTCACGTTGGGCTAATTCTGATTGAAGTCTTTTTAGCTCTTCTTCCTTTTGATTGAGCAACGTATCAGACATATTCTCGATCTTCGCGACCTCTTCTTTCATCATAGGGATTTCTTCCTGCGTTCAAGTCGGACGGGTCAATTCAGAGAGACGCCCCTCTAAATGACTTATTACCTGTCTCCCCTGCCGACCTTGAAATCGGGCAAGGGCAATAGTCTGCAAAGAAGATCGAGTTAACAAAGGTAAAAAATGAAGAGGAACCCTAGAGGCATAGAAAAAATACTACCATCAAGCCTAAGGACTCAAGCGCCCCGCCGACTTGTTCATAAGACATCCTATGGAGATCGAGTTCACAATGGTGAAAATCAAATTGGCCGGCAATACGCTCTGTTTTTGACAGATCTATATAGCTATACTGTATATCCCCAGCACAAACGGTAACGGTTCCACGCTCTTTCAAACCCTTCTTACCATTGAAAGACCGAATGGGGATAATGGATGGAGAAGTTGCCCCTCCAAGAATGTTGCGCTTTCCCTTACGCGCAGGCCAAACCGGAACAACGGAAGAAGGTCCTGCCATTTTACTTCCCACAACCCAAGAAGCGCTCGTTCTCGCCCCGGCGCTGGCCGAGGGACCGTCTCCAGCTTCTCTTGGCCTGTCCGCACCGACACTTGTTCCACTTGGTGGATCATTCCCATCTAGAACGATAGTCTCCATCGATATAACTGCTGCTGGGGCTGAACGATCAGACGAAACTACCAATGCGGACGAGGAGGAAGAAATCACCTTCCTTTTCACCGAAGGGGGTGGTGGCTTGGGAAGGGCCTCAGTCGCTTCTGAAGAAGACCCAAGTAGGGTCTCAGACGCCCTGGTACTCTCCTAAAAGAGCTTCTTCACATTATGTCGAACTAACTTGTCAACAGTGACATTCTCTAACACGATGTCATCAAGAGAATTCAAAGAGTCAACTAGTTCGACTCTCCCCCTCTCCAGCAGAAGGGGCCTGTTAATTTTCTCTTTTCCCCAAGAAACAAACTAGCCAGGGACAATATTTAGTCATCTAGTAAGGACTCGACCCATATACTCTGGCCGGTGGACTTGCAATAGCCACTAATTGACCGAATGAAACGACCGTGTTTCGAAGTAGTTGGGGCTTCAGCCCCACAGAAGGCACTCCGTCAGCCTTGGGAAGCAGGAGCATGCGATCCCTATCCAAGAACTCAACAAAAAAGAACTTCTACATTCAGTTCTTGTCGATAGACTCCTTATAGTAAAACCTCCAAAGGGACTCGTGCCGGGTCTGTAGTTTGTACCACCCCTTGGTCGGACTGATGCTCCTGTATCTCATCAAAATAAAAATAGAAGATAAAATGTCGAAATCGAAACGAAGGCAACAAAACCCTAATAGGGAAACCACCGCAACTACCAGTCGCCAAGTACTGGGGATCAGGAGGACCGGGAATATATTCTAGCTGCTCAGAATCTCAGAGAAAGGATCTGTGTATGGAACTTTCAAGCCATACTTAATTGATTGAAGATACATTGGCACGCAGCCTTCTGGCGCATATTAGCCCTATCAACCTCTGTGGCGGATATCAGAGAGTAATCATCCCCCAACAGCATATCAGTTTGCACTTCTTGGAGCTCCTGCGCGGACATGATGCTCGTAATATCGTCGATGTCTAGAAAAGCCTGAGAAGCAGACATCTTCCCTACCGTTCCCAGTAATAACTTTTTGACAGGAGGAGTAAAAAAGCAGAAAGGATGTTGGTATGAAGAAAGCTATAAGGGATAAAAGTCCTAATAAGACGTACAAGAAACAATTCGTGAAGACCGAAACGACAGTAGCCGTATTAAAAAGTTTTAAATCTCCGTTTCAAATCATTACTCATGTCACCTCTTTCCAAGAAGATCATGAGTCGGGGGCAAATGATGAGATATGACCCAAAAGCCCAAACCAAAAGAGTCAATTCTCAAAAAACCCACGAAGGGTACTTACGGATTAGTATCTGACAATCGTCATAATAATCTACCAAAGGGCCATAGCTGCCCAGATCAATTTACCGAGGGGTCTCAGTCGCCCGGATCTATCCGAATGATAGGATCTTAGTCACCCCGCCAGCCGAATGTAACTCACCGAGTAAAGGTAATCACCCCGATCGGACAAGCAAACACCAGCCTATCAATCGGATGGGTCCTGATTGACTCTTTATCGGTCGGATGACCAAACGACAGGCAACACTCCTATTGATTCTAAAGGAAAGTCATGATTTCTTAATTTCGATTTCCTATTTTCATAAAGGCAACTTCAGGATCTTTCAGATAAGGAAAACATCTCTCCCGAAGATGGAAGTTTTCTCGATAAATGAGGATCGTGATCAATTTGGAATATTAACTTCCGAGATTCCCGGATCAATTCGATAAGGAAGGTAGGGTTGAAATTTCCCAGCGGCGCACGATTCTCACAAGTATAAGATATCTCAAAACCCTCCAAATCATGTACGCTCTTTGGACCTAGCACTTAGGGCACACTATTCACAGAGAACGACATTCCCTCAACTCTCAGTCTGTTTTCCATTCATACGAAAGCCGCTGTTTTTGATTTGAGCATCGGAGTTTTCTCGCCGGAGCACCCTCTGACGGTTTTTTTGTAGATGTTTTCATTTCGATTTGAGCGTCGGAGTCTTCCCGTCTACTGTTCGAGTGAATAAGGAGCCAGTATTTATGGAGTCATAACCCACCTCTAACACATATAACCATCAAATTTGAAAGATTTTAAGTGGAAAAAAAATGTAGCATATATCATAGAGTGAGATACAGTGGTTGGGTATTGGTGTTTTTAAGTGAATTCTCGATATCAAGTTTTGTATATGACGAAAATAGATATCGAGAGAGTTTTATCAATTAAAAGTAAAATTTAATTTAAATTAAATTTAATCAGATCTAATATAAATATGAAATATTAATAATTTATTAAAAAGAGAGAAAAGAGAGAACATGTTAAATTTTATGCGTCGTGCCATAATACACGTAGGAGAAAGGGTGAAATCTTTTCGGCAGATGAGGATGCATAATGCGGAGAGGAGAATCAGAAGGTTAGCCTCACTTTTGGTCGGCCCATGGCAATTTCCTCTCCTGGGTCCATTGGGAAAGCTCAACCGAGTGTTTTGCAATAAAAATTGCAATTTTTTTTTTTTTTGGGATAAAAATCATAGAATTTTACAAGTAAAAAAAATACATTTATGTATAAAAAGAAATTTAAATCATTATTATGTTAATAACTTTTTATATTAAAAGGTCAACTTAACCTTAATAAAGTTTCACTTTCTTTTGAAGGTTGAATTCAGTTTATTATTTTATCTTTTCATGAATCATATGTTTATGATGGTATATGGTTCAACAATCTATTACCATAAAGATCAGAGATTACTAAATCCATTGAGACCATAATCATAAAGCCCATAGACCATCAGGAGATCTCTCGGTAAACACCAAAAATGGCTAAACACATTCTCAATCGAGCTCTCTCTCAGCTAAATGCCCTCTCGTTTGAACATTCTTGTTTAGACCTCTCGACTACTTCGGTTAAACCCTTTTGAGGAGGCCACTTACTCACTTCTCGGTTGAGCGCTCTCTCAGATGTTACTAGTCTCCCAACGAATAATGCTCCCACTTGGCAAACCAAATAATGATCACTTAAAATTTGAACCTCCCCTAATCTCGGGAGTAATCTCTCTCGATAAAGAAAAAAATTTCCATAATCTCTCGCTATAATAAAGGGAATCTCCATGACAATTTGAATTTTTTTTAATCTATAAGATTCTAAATCTCTTAAAAGGCTTTGACTATAGTAATCTTGAAAGATCCCTAATAATCTCTCCATAAGAAAACTAAGATTCTATACACTTAATCAAGAGACTTATCATGCATGCACATACTATATATAATAACCACAGATGACCCGCCAGGCACGTTCTTTATATTTAATAACTCTACATTTATCACATAACGATTACACATGAGCTATTTAATGACTCTTATCACTCTGTTCTCTTTTTCTATTATTCCTCTTTCTGATTTGAATATCGAAACTTCCTCCATAGGAGTCACCTTCGACCGTATTTGCAAGTCTTATCATCCACGAAGGCCTAGAAGGTTCACCAGCATCGGTTCACTACTCAGGTTAGTAGATCAATTATTTGTAGAGTAAAATCCATCTCCAACGGTTTGTAACTTGTTTCTACATGATACTGTAAAATCCTTGCAGGAAATAAAAAATAGGTGATGCAAATGACCTATGGTGAGCAAAGATGGGTGACACAAGACGTTAAGTGTAAAGTGTGTGTGTGTGTGTATTCGTTTGAGCATGAGATTATGTAGTAGAATATCTGAGTAGTATGATAAATACTTAGAAGGACTATGAGAGGCAGCATGTCTCGAAGTTAGGCAGAGATATTCTCATTGTGTAATTCAATCACTTTAAAAACTTGAAAAGAAACATATTTACAACTTCTGATTTCCACAAACTAAGGGCATTTGGGTTCTTCGATAACACTATCGCCTGATTTATCCATTAGCTACAATATCTAATATAATGCAGGAAACTGATGGAAGTTAGCAACCCCAAGCACATTTGGGTCGTAATAGATAAATCCACAAACTAATGGCATTTGGGTTTATTAATGCCAAATGTTCCTCTTTTAGTATCATGTTTCGAATTCGATTTCTTATTCTCTCTGGGGGATAATATCCTCTAAAAAAAAACAGATAAATTTACAAAAATCACGAATTATACCAAAAACTAAATTATTTTGGAAATCGAGTTATCTCCTTTTTTGGTCGGGAAAGGAAAAATACATTAATAAGAGCCAATACAAACAGTCTGAGGCTAACCCATTACCCTCAGATCATCTGAATACAAAGAGGTTAAAAGTATTCAACAAAGATACATCAACCCATAAACCTAATCTTACCATTTGGAGAGAGGTTCGGGAAAGTATACGTGACCAGAGATCAGATGTATTCATATAATATTACTAATAAAATGAAAAATTTTCTCTTAAATAAAAAAATTAATTTTTATTTATTTACTATTTTTTTTTAACTTAGTTAATAAATGATCTAAGTGGATTAAAACAAAATAGAGATCGTAAAAATAAAAGCATGTAGAGATTTACCGAACAGGGTTTTCAATAGTTCTTTGCATCTCTTTCTTTTCACAATTGTAAACTCATATCAGTAATTTGAATTTGATTTCAATTTGATTCGACTCAATGCTAATCAACTAAGGAGAATACTCATCAAACGAGTTTTTTTAGAAACTCTTAAAAAAGGAAGAGTTTTTTTTTTTTTTTTTTTTTTTTTTTTTTTTTTTTTTATGAACAAAAATTTAAAAAGTAGCTTTAGGAGCTTTTACTTCTCTTTATTTTTAAAATCTAGCATTTT
Organism: Dillenia turbinata; assembly: GCA_037126225.1. Classification (NCBI taxonomy): domain Eukaryota; kingdom Viridiplantae; phylum Streptophyta; class Magnoliopsida; order Dilleniales; family Dilleniaceae; genus Dillenia; species Dillenia turbinata. Next base: position 9,617,042 of record JBAMMX010000018.1, on the reverse strand, counting down.
ATTTTTTTTATTCCACTTATACCTTCACTTAAGGAATATAAAATTTCAAATAGGTCCATATTATGAATTTATTTACCATTATATCCTCTCTTTTTCTTTAAATTTTACTTTTTACTTTTAATTTTTAATTTTTTTCTTTTAAATTTATTTAAAAGCTATAAAATAAGTTTGTTTTTAAAATAAATTTACCAAACAACTTTTAACTTAATTTTAAAATTTATTAATTTTTACTTCTTCTTATAAGGAGAAGAGAAGGTAAAAAAACCCTACTAAACGAGCACTAAATTCAAATTCAATTTGTTCACAAAATAAGTCAAAATTAAGCATCAAATTACTGGACTCATACTTGTGAGAGTTTGAATATTTTATTGCTTGGTTAGATTGATCGATAAATATCATTATTTTAATTTGTTCTTTTTTTTGTGTAAATAGATATTTATCACCAACCGGTATTCAGTTTTAATCTAATTAATCTGGCCGAGTATTGTAGGGTCTATTAAGAGATTGGCTCTCCCAATGTCTATCTTTTTATTCCCAAGGTTCGAATTCAAGCGTTTAGTTAAGGAGATCTAGTGCTGTGCTACACTTATGGGTCATTGGTATTTTAATTTGTTGTTTGATTATACTTTTAAGGACCCTTCTTCTCTGTTTTGGTATTCTATTCAATTCTTTGTTTTGTTTAGCTCTAAGCTAAACGTAGCTTTACATTTATAAAAGATCACCTTGGCTCAATGGTAAGCAGAAAGAATATTTTAGTCAAACAAGAAAATCAGGTTGGGTCGTATCGCGGGCTGGCTCTGGAAGGGTTTGATGGGCCACGTTGAGAAACTGGGCTACTTCTTTTTGGGCCTTTCCCTTGTGTGCAAGGCTTTCCCCATATTAGCCCATAGAGTCCCATCACAATCAACACACCTACTGAAACCCTGTTCATTCTTTCAAAAAAGAAATAAAATACCATACAAAAGATTAGATATGAAATCAAAATATTGAAAAAAAAAATTAAAATTAGGAGATGAATGAATTACCTTTCTGTATACAACCTTTCGTCACACGAAAAACAACTCAACGACGGCTCCAAATAGAAGGATCAAAGGACAGAAAGAAGGCACCAAAACCTAATTGATTCGGTGGTTGGGTATTAGTATTGCTTATAGTTCGAATCTTATGTGTAACATTTGAGTCGAATCGAATTTAATCAGATTTAACGTAATTATCAAATGTCGATAGTTTATTAAAAAAAAAAGACACGTAAAGTGGTCCCTTAGCTTGTGTACACCATTTGGTTATTGCCACAACAAATTTTGATCCAAACACTCCCCGCTAATATTGGAGCACAATTTCATTGTTACAAATGGAAAAAATATATATATGTGTGTGTAAGTATTTTCTTTATAATTTTACCCCAATCTTTTGTTAAAATCACAATTTTATCTCAAAACAAAATAAGTAAAATATATTTGAAATGTTTTGTCTAGTATTTGATAGAAAAATTCAAAATAGACAGAGATGCTCGATAAGATAAAATTTTGTTTCATTTTGCTCATTTATTAAATTGAAATGAAATATTCTTACCATTTTCAACAGAATAGAAAAGGAATGGGGATTTTTTTTTTTTTTTTTTTTTTTTTATAATGTAATATGGCAAAACGATCGATATTTTCCTGGAGGATAAACCGCATAGCAAATGAAAGGCATGAACCCACACCTAAAAATAAGCTAACCATCTGATTGCGTTGCTACACAATGTCACAATCCAACTCTAGAGGATGGTAAAAAGATAGAGAGATATAGAAATTGGAGAGAGAAAGATAGAAAGAGAGATAGAGACAGAGATAGAGAGAGAAAGACCAGAGAGAGATAGAGAGAGTCTAGAGAGAGAAAAAGAGAGAACACAAGAGCGAGAAAGAGGGTTTTCAATATAATTCCAAACAATATCATTATATGTCTCATGGATTACTATTTATACTATTTCACTAACTACTTTTACTAACTATTTAACCAATTAACCTAACTAACTACTAACTTTATTAACTACTAACTAATTTTGTTAACCACTAACAAATATTTCTAACTATAATTAACTACTAATCATAATTGTTACAATACTAACCATTATAGTTAACTGCTAAATATTATGGTTAGTAATTGTTTTAATATTTTCCCTATTTGAAAACATCTTTATCTTCAAGAATGGTGAAGGGACATGATCCAAAATACTAATGGGGCAATGCTCAAGGACCCCGAGACTCGTATCGGGATCATACCGATGAGGGATTCATCTCTCCATTAGAGTGGCCAATAACGGATCGATAGATTAGTTCCTGATAATGGTAGCTCGACTGGTTCATAAAAACATTTGGCAAGCCCAAACATAAATTCTTAGTTGATGAGCAAACGCTCCCTAAGGAATTGATCGCATTGGTTAAAAGTAATATTTAACTGAACCTCATATCGACCTTTTATTTTTTATTCCGACACGAGACGTATCTCCTAGATAAGGAATAAAACTTTCAGAATCTAATCGATAAGGGAAGATATCTCCCCTTATCACCAAACGCCCTAAGTGATAAAAATTACGAATCTTTTGGAATATTTGACCATTTAATTCCGAAATCTTCGAATCTGCTCGAAAGAAAACTAGGGTTGTAATACCCCGATAACATATGACTCTTGCGGCGCCGTGTATAAAAGCTTCGGCACACAAGTCACATGGAAACTAGCTCTCTTTCTCTTGCTCTCAATCTGTTTCTTTCTCATCGAAAACCGTTCTTTCTGATTTGAGCGTTAGAGTCTCCCCCGTCGGAACACTCTCTAACAGTCTTTTGCAGGTTTCAAATCACTTTTGGAAGCCAATATCTGTGGTGTCTGAACCTGCCTCTAATAGTTTGGCGCCGTCCATAGGAAACAGACTGATTCCCTAAATAAACTTGACATCCATCCTTTGCCACAGCTTAGAATATGTTGACAACTTAGAGAAAAAGGCCAATTATTGGCTTCGACGATGATGATCTAATTGGAGTTGATCCCCGTCACAATGATCCATTGGTCATCACTATCAGAATGGAATCCTATATGGTTAAGAGGATTTTTATTAACCAGGGAGCAGATTGTGATATCCTTACTTGGGATGCCTTTTAGTGAATGGGTTTTAACACATCTCACCTTTAACCTCCCACCAGGTCCCTCAAAGGACTTTCTGATGAGTGCATTTACCTGGAGGGAATTATTCCCTTTATCGTGACCCTAGGAACTCCTCCTAACCATGCAATCGCAAAAGTCATCTTTCACGTGGTAAAGTTATTTTCACCTTATAATGCCATCCTTGGTCACCTCAGTCTAGATGAACTAGAAGTACTACCTAGTACAAGACACATAAAGATAAAGTTCAAAATGCCGGAAGGAATCGCTACTCTTCTGAATGATCCCGATTCTTACACTCTCTTAGCGGCTGACAGTGGATAGAAGAACTTCCCGATCAACACTCTAGAATTCAGAGATGATGTTGAATCCATATCCAAACTTGAGCTTGTAGAAAAAACAATCGAGATCTCTCCAACTGATGATCCTAACCAGACCATTTGAATTGGGGATAACTTACAACACCCCTATAGGAAGCGGTTACTAGTTGCCTACGCAAACATTCAAAGGTCTTTGTTTGCTCCACAGAGGACATGTCAGGCATCGACCCCTCGATCATAGTCCACAAATTAACAGCTAATGCTAGTTATAAGCCGGTAAAAAAAAAGAGGGTGTTCGCCCTCGAACGTTGATATGCCATACAAGAGCTGGTTCAGAAATTACTGACAGTTGGAGTCGTCCGTGAAATCAAGAACCCTAACATACTCTTGGTAAAAAAGGCTAACGACAAATGGAGAATATGCATAGATTTACAAACCTCAACAAGGCATGTCCGAAAGATAGCTATTCACTCCCCAATATCAACAAACTAGTGGACAACTCCTCAGGTCACCAACTCCTAAGTTTCATGGACACTTAATCTGATTACAATCAGATACGAATGTCACTAGAGGATAAAGAAAACGCCAATTTTATTACTGAATTAGACATGAATTGTTACCGCGTTATGCCTTTCGGCCTGAAGAACACGGGGATAACCTTCCAATGACTAGTCAATAAAGTCTTTAAGGACCAACTCAATAGAAACGTAGAGGTATACGTGGACGACATGCTTATCAAAAGCACCAAGCAGAGTCTCACATCGCCAATCTTGAAGAAACCTTCCAAATGCTAGAACGTTACAACATGCGGATAAACCCGGCTAAGTGTATTTTCGGGATTGCATCTGGCAAATTCTTAAGTTTCATGATCACTAATCGGGGAATTGAGGCAAAACCTAAAAAAATACAAACCATACTCAACATGTCACCACCGCAGACATTGAAGGAGGTATAGTGCCTCAGCTGTAGAATATCAGCTCTAAGCTGATTCATGTCAAAAGTTAGGAAAAAATACAAACTCATCTTTGACGCCCTGAAAAGGTCTCAGAGGTTCGCATGGATGTCTGAGTGTTAGACGGCCTTTGTGAAACTCAAAAAGTACCTCATGATCCCCCCGTTGCTCTTTCATTCGATTCCTGGTGAGAAACTATACTTATGTCTTTCTATTTCTAACCGAACACTTTGCTCAAATTGGTCTATTACATCAACTGAATACTCAAAGAATCCGAAGTTAATTATCGACCAATTGAGAAAATAGCATAGGCTCTAGTCGTCTAAGCCAAACGTCTTCAGCCATATTTTTAGGCTCACACGATTGTGGTACTCACCGATCAGCTGCTAAAACAAATCTTTCAGAAAGGGGATACCTCCAATCGCCTTATCAAATGGAGCATAGAGTTGGGTGAATTTGACATCCAGTACTAACCGAGGCTAGCGATCAAAGGCCAAGTTCTGGCAGATTTCATTCTTAAATATACCCTTTCGGCACCAATTGAGCAAGAGCTCATCGACAGTCACACCGATTGGTCATTGCCAGAGTGGATGATACACGTAAACAGATCATCAAACTCCCCCGGGAGTGGCACTGGGTTCATACTAATAGGTCCGAACAATTTCAAGATTGAATATGCCATTCGTTTTGACTTCAGATCCACCAACAACCAAGCGGAGTATGAGACTTTATTGATGGGACTCCAAATCGCAGTGAATATGGGGTCTGAAGTGTTTAGGTGTTTACCGATAGCTAGTGGTTGTTAAACAAATCGAAAGGGTCTACGAAACTAAAGTGCCAACCTACTCTTAACGGTTAAAGCGAGCCCTTTTATTTTGAATTAAGACCAAATATCTAAGCAAGCTGCGTGCGACGATGAGTAAATTAGACAAGGTCGACATCCAACAAATCCCTCGATTAGAGAACGCACGGGCCGATACACTCTCTAAGCTGGTCAGTTCAGACTCGGTCGTCCCTAGTCGAATAGTCTATATCGAGAGTTTATCACACCTCAGCATTGATGAGCCTAAGGAGGTCCCTGCAACGGACCAGCCTCCGAGTTGGAAAGATCCGATAACAGCCTACCTAAAACACGACCGACTACTAGATTCACCACTGGAAGCAACAAGATTGAAAAGGAAGGCCGCCAATTATGCGATCATTGATAGACGCTTGTACCAAAAGTTTTTCACTCACCCATACTTGAGGTGTTTGACTCCTGACGAAGGAGACTACATTCTTTGAGAGATCTACGAAGGAATATGCGGCAACCCCTTGGGGGTTCAGAATCTAGTTCATAAAGCTTTGCACCAAGGGTACTATTGACCAACCATAAAGACTGACTCCGACAATTACATCAAGAGATGTGATAGGTGCCAATGTTTCTCTTCGATATCACGACTACCTTCAACTGAGTTTAGTCCCATAACAAGCCCCTGGCTGTTTGCTCAATGAGGGATGGACATTCTTGAACCATTCCCACCAGCCACTAGACAACGGAAATTTCTCATCATGGCTATTGATTACTTAACCAAGTGGGTAGAGGGTGAACCTCTAGCCCATATAACCACAACTAAAGCCTAATCGTTCGTGTGGACTCATATTATCACCCGGTTTGGTATATCTCGCATCTTCATCACGGACAACGGAAAATAGTTCGATAATGTTAGCTTTCGTGAATTCTGCAACAAACTTGAGGTCGACCACAGGTTCTCATCGATCGCCTATCCATAGACCAACGGGCTCACTGAGATAACTAATAGGAGATCTTACAGGGGCTAAAGACAATGTTAGATGATGCCAAGGGATGATGGACGGAGGTGCTTTACAATATCCTCTAGTCGTATCGTACTACACCGTGAAGAGTGACTGGCGAAATATCATTCAGTCTAACATACAGGAGCGAAGCCATCATACCAATGGAGATAGGGATTCATTCACTCCAAGTAACTTGGTACAACACCGAATGAAATGAGGCCGTCTTACGGGAATAACTAGACCTACTCCCAGAACTAAGGGAATCCGCATCGGCTCGAATGGCGGCTTACCAGCAACAAATGATTCGGTACTACAATCGAAGAGTCTAGAATCGAGCGTTCAAACCTAGCAAATTAGTGCTAAGGAAAGGGTAAGCCACTAGTCAGCCTTAACCTGGGGAGAAACTCGCCCCAAACTGGGAGGATCCCTATCAAATACGTTCCGTAGTTCACTCGGGAACCTATCACTTAACCAATCTAGATGGGTTAGCTGTGCCTAGGACCTGGAATTCGAAAAATCTATGTATACACTATCAGTGAATCCCATCGCCATTGATAGGTGGAAGAGCCTCTCGTCAAGTAAGACCCCTATGCTTTTTCTTATTGACTATCGTATCAATTGTTTCTTATAGTTTCCATTCCTATCAGTTGTTACTGGGTCAAAGGAATCTATCTTCTCGAATGGGCCTAAGTCATCCTGATCTAGTAAAGGGATCTATCTTCCTGAACGGGCCTAAGTTGCTTTAATCTACCAAAAGGATTTATCTCTCTGAATAGATCTAAATCGCCCTGATCTACTGAAAGGATCTAACTCTTCGAATGGGTCTAAGTCGCTCTGATTTACCGAAAGAATCTATCTTCCTGAATAGGCCTAAGTTGCCCTGATCTACTAACAGGATCTATCTGCTCGATAGGCCTGTGTCGTCCCGATTTACTGATAAAACTAATTTGAACCTACAAGTGAGATAAGTACAATTTGTCTTACTAACCGAGCAAGTATGAGTATCATCTTTTGGATCATTTACATTCATGGGATTATCACATGGACACTTTGACAATGATGCCATTCAGTCAAACATACAAATGCCATTAGAAGGAATTCAATTAGAGACAAAGATAAAAAATAAAGTAGAATTAAAACTCTTGTTTTATTTCCATATGATGAGTACATGTCAGATTACGTGGATGAATACACTTTACAAGTCTCTAAGTTAGACCGGTTACATCGAAAGAAATACATGAGAAGTTTACAGCATTGTTCCTGGACAAAAAGACTACAACGCCCCAATCATTCTACAATACTGGACAATACAAAAATAGTAAAAGGAGAAAAAACGGAAAAAGAAAATCTAATACCTACATGCAGCCAAACTTAGACAAGAAAATTGCCGAAAAGGAGTAGAGGAGGGTACGAGGTGGAAATTATGAGAATACATCAAAATATCATTAGGATTCAAACTTTCTACCATCCTCAGCTCCCTACACTCTACCAGCATCTCCTGTCATCCGACCTAAGAAGATGCTAGCCAGATGACAAACTCAACCTAGAAAAGGAGAATATATTAATCTCCCCATTGTGGTCAAGAACCCCCATAGAAACCTTGATGGAGCCTATCATGACACCCGAGAGTCAAATGACATAACGAGATCTCATGTCCGTAATCCTATTTTTGATGTGACCTCGCATCCATAGGAACAATCAATACTGCTGAGCTTTGCCAACAATAGCACTCCATCAAAGGATCTCCCAAAGTTTTAAAAGAAGACTCCCGGTAGGAAAGAACTCTCAGACGAAAGGGAATGCACAAGTTCTTCTTGAGGCAACACGGGGTCCAACTATTGCTATTTGTAGTTGATAGGGCATAAATTAGTGTAATATTTACAATTGATTTTGTTTTATTTTTAAATAAATATTACACTAATTAGTATATTTTATTATATTTTATGTGCTAGGAATAATGGAGGAGTCATGAAGAAAAAAGGAAGGAAAAGAAGACAAATTTGGAAGCATTGAAGATTTGCAAATATTCCTAAATATTTGGGAATAAGAATTTTGGGAAATTCTAAACTCTTGTAATTTGTCATTTAGTAGTTACCTAAAATTTAGGAGAGTTTTCTCTCTAAAAATTAGGTTAACTACTCCTATATATAGAGAGTTATGAAAGCTAAAGGGGAGCCCAAGAAGGGGGCAGTCGCCCCTTCACCCTCTTTCCACTATTTTTGTTACGTCCTATAGCTTTTAAAGATCACATTCTTCATTGTCCAACAACTTTTCAACATTAATGAAATAGTTTTGTGAGTTTTATTTTTTTCCTCCTCTTATGTTTTCTCTTTAATTTTATTTTCTAGTTGAAGGTTAGTTGAAACTTTGATTCATGATATTGTGAGATCTAAATGTGTTTATTCATTCATCAATCATAAATATTTATTTAATTTTCGTACTTCATGGATCATGATTTTCTAGGGTTTATTGAATAGATGGCCAATGTTTAATAGACCTAGATTAATCTACAACTAATTAAAACGGCAAATCCGTAATTGTTTGTTAGTTTTAATGAAGTGGTAATTGGCATTCATGTCATGGGAATGACATTCGTGTCATGAGATTAAATAATCTAATTTAAATGAACCCGATGTGTGTTTGTTAATTAGAATTGGGTCTCTCTAAATTTTAATGCTGTTGAGACTTTCAATCCTAAGAGCTTCTCTAGGGTTGACTCTCGATTAGGGAAATAATTAACGAGCGTCTCTTAATTATCGACGAAGTAAAGAGAGATTGGTCGTTGGGCGATTGTCGGCGACTATAACCAATTTATTTATGCATTGTTGAATTATCCTTGAATCAATGATCAATCGATTGAATCAAAGTGGAAACGAACCCTTCAACTAGATCAATTTATCTTGATTTTTATTCATTTAAATTTGCCCGATTTTATTTTGTCGTTTTGCTGTTTCAATTTTAATTCTTCGTTTATTTAGATTAGAAGTTAATTTAGTCGATTCAAAACCCCCCAAATTTTATTTTAATTTTTATCTTCCTTAAAAGAAATAAATCCACCGTTCCCTGTGGATTCGACCCTGTTTACCCTAGACTCGTCTTTCGTAAAGTAGGTAATTTATTTTTGGTTGTTTGACACACACCAAATTTTGGGGCCGTTGCCGGGGAACGGTATTAAGTGATTTATTTCTTTTAAGTTTTGTTTTCTTTTTATTTTTGAAGACTAACCTTTGCAGTGAGTTTATTGAGATTTGACGGTGACATTGAAGAGAAGGATTTGACGAAAATATGGCTGATCAAAAGACTTTGAGGGAGTTGTTATTTCCTGATGCACATACTTTTTACAGTAATTTTCCTAATGTTGAGACTTCTCAACAATTTGGAATATGGCAAGATGTTCCAAAGAGAGACAATGAGGTAAGTGATTTTTCCCTTCGTCAAGAATTGAGAGAACTAATTTCTCTTATGCGTAATTTTATTGTAGGAGAAACACTGCCGATACAAACTTGTGAAATTTGTTCAGAGATGGATCATCCAACCGAAAAGTGTCATATTCTTTATGGTGACCCATATTCAAACATCTATAATCAAGGATGGTATAATGAACCATATATTAATTATGGAAATTGGCAACAAAGATTTCAACAACCACAAGTTCAATCTCAATTTCAGTCTCAACAAACTTTTTCAAATCAAGGTACGTCTCTAGAAGAGATTGTTAAGAGTTTGGCTAACAGTACTTTGAGATTTCAACAGGAGACAAGAGTCAACATCCAAAATTTGGAAAATCAAGTGTCAGAATTGATGGCAACCATGAGTCGATCGAAAAATTCATCAAAAGAAGTAGAAGATAATTCATCAAAAGCCGAAGAAGATATGGAAAATGAGCAAATAGAGAAATCATCAACAATGAATGAATCCACCGAGGAGGTAAATAACGAGTCTAATACTTTCAAAACAAAAATTTTGATTTTACCACCTTTTCCTGGTAGGTTGGCACAACCGAACGAAGATGAAGAAAAAGAGATTTTGGAAACTTCTCCAAAAGAAGGAACCAACATTCCTCTCCTAGAAGTAATAAAGCAAGTGCCAAGACCATTCATGAAAAGAGTTAAGACAAAAATTGATACGGATTTGGGTACTCTAACTCTTGAGTTTGATGGTGAAGTTGATACTTTTAATATTGTTGATGTTATGAAGTATCCAAATGATTTTAAGTCTATTTTTCATGATAGCATGGTGGAATTTATTGTTCATGATAATTTTGTGCAAGATGAATTGGATTTTGTTTTTAAGGAAAAAGTGACAAACAAGGTTGAACAATTGGACAAATTTCTTGAAAACAAACTCGCTCATTGGAAACAATCATTGGTAGGCCATAAAATCCTTCACTTCAATTCAAAGTTGAAGTTCACGCCAGGTATGTTGAAATCTAAATGGATCGGACCCGTCTTTGAACGAGGTTGAAACGAGGAGATAATGTCGAGCCAAAGACATTAAACAAAGGCGCTTGTTGGGAGGCAACTCAATATTTTCTTTTATGTTTTTTATTTCATATTTATTTGGTTTGATTTAGGTTTGCTTTTAATTTTTAGGTGAATAAATGTTGAAAAATTCGGTGACCAGAAGTGCTTTGTCATTAAGGCGTGCCCATGCCTTAACAAGCCTTCAATGCTGTCCAGGTTTACAAATGCTCTCAAATGACCAGAATTGCACATGAGTTAGGGCGTGCCCACGCCCTAAGAAGGGGTCCATTGCTACCACCAAAACTTTTTCTTCAAAACTTATTGGATTTGACCCTCCATTCACCACTCCACCCTAGGGAAGTTTTGTTCTCACTTTATCTTTTTATTTTGCTTTTAATGTTATTTATTTTTATTTTTATTTTTTTTCTCTCTCATTTGGCATACATTGGGGACAATGTATGATTTAGGTGTGGGGGGATATTTCATGTTTTTATTTGTTTGTTTTCCTACAATAGGTTTAGTTTTGTTTCATTTTATTTATTAAAAATTTTTTTTTTCGAATTTTCTAAATTGATATGTGTTATTTGGTTGGCTAGAAATTTATGAAAAATAGCTTGTATCAATGGTCTTTGTACTTGTAATGACATGCATATCTTTACTAGTTTTCTTTGAAGGATAAATATGCAAGATTTGACACAAACCCCATTTAAAAGTGAGGTTTTGAGCCTATAACGAGCAAATTCATTCTTTGTGCTCGGAATTTCTTTTCTTCATGAGTGATTATCGCACTTGGATTGATCATTCTAGAACTTGCAATGTTATGCATTTCGAGATCACATCTAGGGTTCATGCATTGAAATGATAAAGGCATTTAGGTTTTACCTCATTTTGGCTTTCGCAAAAATCCCTTCCCTGAATTTTATTTCCTTTAGTGAACCAAGTTGAGCCTGAAACCCTTTCTTTCTTCAAAACCCTCAATACAACACCACAATCTTATTTTGGCTTGCGTTTCAACCCTTGTACCAAGAATTTATGTAATTGATTGCATAATTTTAGTTATGTTTTTTGTCTCATTGGGAAAGTGTTGACTTGAATGTTGAGTTTGATCCTTTCATTGATGTGAAATAAAAACGGAATTCATGATTATGAAAGGAAGAAAGAATTTGAGTTTTGTTCACTATTTGTATTGAGATACTCAACGAAAATAAAAAATAAAAAAAAGAAAAGCAGCAAAAAAAAAAAAAAAAAAAAAAAAAAACGTTGCATCTCTGAAAATTTCATTTCAGTCATGGATCATTGATCGAAAAAGTTTGATATTTTTATGTATTCGTGACTATTGGCTATTATGAGCACATGTGGATAGCGAGATCATTTATTTTTGGTGTGCTATTTGTGAGGCGAAAGTGTTCATTATACAAGAAATTGTGTAGTTAATTGCATATTATCCTCGGTACATTTTAAACCCTTGTTATATCTCTTTTATCCTACCCTTAACCCTAACCATGTTACAACCAAATGGAAGACCTTTAGATTGATGCATGAAATTCAAATTTATAAGTGGTGGAGATTTGATATATTTGCAAGCATATGGTAATGCCAATTCCAATGTGTTGATTTGAGTGTTATTGATATATTCTCTACCCTCATTTTGAGTGAATTTGAGTGAACCTTTGGAGAGGATGTTGAATCTTGCCGTTTTGATTTCATTGGGAGCTGTTGGGATTTGTAATAGTTGTTCTTGTACGAAATACTGTGAAGTACTTGCTGTTTTGATTATTTTTCCGGTTCAATTCTTATAGCACATGTTGGCTTAGTAGTTCAAAAGAAAAATAGGTTGGTTAGAGTAGTTTTAATTTTATTTGAGTTAGAAATGCTTGAGGACAAGCATTATCTAGGTGTGGGGGAATTTGATAGGGCATAAATTAGTGTAATATTTACAATTGATTTTGTTTTATTTTTAAATAAATATTACACTAATTAGTATATTTTATTATATTTTATGTGCTAGGAATAATGGAGGAGTCATGAAGAAAAAAGGAAGGAAAAGAAGACAAATTTGGAAGCATTGAAGATTTGCAAATATTCCTAAATATTTGGGAATAAGAATTTTGGGAAATTCTAAACTCTTGTAATTTGTCATTTAGTAGTTACCTAAAATTTAGGAGAGTTTTCTCTCTAAAAATTAGGTTAACTACTCCTATATATAGAGAGTTATGAAAGCTAAAGGGGAGCCCAAGAAGGGGGCAGCCGCCCCTTCACCCTCTTTCCACCATTTTTGTTACGTCCTATAGCTTTTAAAGATCACATTCTTCATTGTCCAACAACTTTTCAACATTAATGAAATAGTTTTGTGAGTTTTATTTTTTCCTCCTCTTATGTTTTCTCTTTAATTTTATTTTCTAGTTGAAGGTTAGTTGAAACTTTGATTCATGATATTGTGAGATCTAAATGTGTTTATTCATTCATCAATCATAAATATTTATTTAATTTCCGTACTTCATGGATCATGATTTTCTAGGGTTTATTGAATAGATGGCCAATGTTTAATAGACCTAGATTAATCTACAACTAATTAAAACGGCAAATCCGTAATTGTTTGTTAGTTTTAATGAAGTGGTAATTGGCATTCATGTCATGGGAATGACATTCGTGTCATGAGATTAAATAATCTAATTTAAATGAACCCGATGTGTGTTTGTTAATTAGAATTGGGTCTCTCTAAATTTTAATGCTGTTGAGACTTTCAATCCTAAGAGCTTCTCTAGGGTTGACTCTCGATTAGGGAAATAATTAACGAGCGTCTCTTAATTATCGACGAAGTAAGGAGAGATTGGTCGTTGGGCGATTGTCGGCGACTATAACCAATTTATTTATGCATTGTTGAATTATCCTTGAATCAATGATCAATCGATTGAATCAAAGTGGAAACGAACCCTTCAACTAGATCAATTTATCTTGATTTTTATTCATTTAAATTTGCCCGATTTTATTTTGTCGTTTTGCTGTTTCAATTTTAATTCTTCGTTTATTTAGATTTAGAAGTTAATTTAGTCAATTCAAAACCCCCCAAATTTTATTTTAATTTTTATCTTCCTTAAAAGAAAAAAATCCACCGTTCCCTGTGGATTCGACCCTGCTTACCCTAGACTCGTCTTTCGTAAAGTAGGTAATTTATTTTTGGTTGTTTGACACACGCCAGTAGTCATAAGAAAGGAAGATCTCAGCGAATCACTCGATAAAGGAAATGATTCAACAAAGATCATGTGAAATAAATGGAAGGATTAAATCTCCTTGACTGCCTATACTGCATTTACTTCAGAGTTAAATTAGGGGAAGATCAAACAGTTGAGCAAAGATGGGGATTCACCTTAATTTTGCATTATATGAAATGTACTAAAGACGATTCATATCTTTTGAGGCGACGCATATGACATTAAAGGCTTTCCCACCTTTCCAACTCCTTGTGAACATCCATCACTCATGGTGCCTTTCTTGCAAAATGACGTCATGAGTTAGAGGCAAATGATGGGACATGACCCAAAAGATTATTGGGGCGATGTCCAAGGACCCGGAGACCCGTACCGGGATTCATACCGATGAGGGATTCGTCTCCCCATTAGAGTGGCCAATGATAGATTGATGGATTAGCTCCTGATGATGACAGTTCGATCGGTTCATAGAAGAGTTTGACAAGCCTGAACGTAAATTCTTAATCGATGAGCAAATACTCCCTAAGGAACCGATTGCATTGGCTAAAGGTAATATTTGACTAAAGCTCATATCGACCTTTTGTTTCCTATTCCGACACGAAACGTATCTCTAGATAATGAAAGAAATCTTTAGAATCTAATCGATAAGGGAAGAGATCTCCCCGTATCACCGAACTTCTTAAGTGATGAAAATTACGAATCCTCCAGAATATTTGACCATGGAATTCTAAAATCTTTGGATCTCCTCGAAAAGAAACTAGGGTTGTAATATCCCGTGATCATATAACTCTTGTGGAGCCGCGTATAAAAGTTTTTGGCACACCGAAACCCAAGTACGCACTCTTGGCCTCAAAATTCCTAACACACAAGTTACAGGGAGACCAGTTTTCTCTCTCTTGCTCTCAGTCTATTTCTTTCTCATAAAAAACCGCTCTTTTTGATTTGAGCGTCGGAGTCTCCCCTGCCAGAGTATCTTTTGACAGTTTTTTGTGGGTTTCAAACCATTCCTGGAAGCCTTTGTTCGAGTCAAAGGAAGCCAGCATCTGTGGAGTTTGAACTCACCTCCAATAGATGGAAAAACAAGAATTGAGATTTTAAATTTATGAATCTTAAACCAAGACTTGCATTTGTATTGAGAGATAAGATGATGGAGACGAACAATGAATGTGACTTGAGTTGCAAGATGAGTAGTGGGAGAAAAATAGAGATGGAGAAATTTGAGAGAAACTTTTCTTGAACTTCTTTTTGGTAAAGGATTTTACCCGATGAACAATCAAAATTCAATCTTTGGAGAGTTTGGCAAGAACCCACCATCAATAGCTTCTTTTTTGGACAATTGAAATTCTTTTAGCTTTAACATTTTTTCACTAGGAGTAGGTAAAATGAGAAATTGAGAAAGTGTTTCAATACCTTCTTATTCCATGGAATTTGGTATTGTTTCTTCAACCATTTGATTTGTTTTGTTGCTTTCAATTTCTTTTCATTTTCTTACTCCTTTTCTACTGTCGATCTTGCTTCAATAGGGGTGGGTAGGATAGAAAACTTATACATTTTTACGTATTCTTTAGAGTTATCTTTGAATACCATCTTTATGATGATGATGAAGTTGTCATCTATTCTTACCAAAAAAGATTCTATTTTTTGATCTAGTTTCTCCATTCTTTGTTCTCATTAGAGACAATCTTTTTCGATCTTGATGGCTTCATACCCAATTTCCCCTGCTATTATTTAGCCAAGGATTCGTAAGTTTTGATACCAATTTGTCACAATCCAACTCCAGAGGATGGTAAAAAGATAGAGAGTTAGAGAAATTGGGGAGAGAAAGATAGAAAGAGAGATAGAGATAGAGATAGAGAGAGAAAGACTGGAGAGAGATAAGAGAGTCTAGGGAGAGAAAGAGAGAGAATACTAGAGGGAGAAAGAGAGTTTCCAATACAATTCCAAATAACGTCATTATATGTCTTGGAAATTACTATTTATACTATTTCCCTAACTACTTCTACTAACTACTTAACCATTTCACATAACTAACTATTAACTTTATTAACTACTAATTAATCTTATTAACTATTAATTAATATTTCTAATTATGATTAATTACTAACCATAGTTATTACAATACTAACCATTATAGTTAACTACTAATCATTATGGTTAGTAATTGTTACACACACCTGTCATGATGGTTAGTAATTGTTATACACACCTATCATGATGTTGTCACATCATGATTTGCGTGTTTTAGTAGGTTGGATTTGGTCGACCATAACTTGTAACTCAAACCTAATGCAGTGCCAAGTCAAGCGCCTTAGCTCTCCGGAACAACATTTTAATCCCCACCTCTTCCAACCTAAAAAAGGTAGGGGGGAAAAAATAATTGGCCGTGCTCGTAATTTTTTATATATATGACATGATAAATTTTAGGGAATTGTTTTGTTTTGTTTTTTTTTTTTAAATTATAGTACATTCACCCTTGTCATTTTGCATAATGTGATTTATGGCAAGCATACGGAAAATAAAAGCGTTTGATTTTTTTGCAAACAAATATATATATATATATATATATATATATATAATCACTCGTCTTAAATATTAGAGCTAAAATTTGAATTTTACACTTACAAGATATATTAATTATTATAAGATATAAATTCGAAAGTATCAGTAAATTAGAACATGAGATGTGCAAATATTGCAGGATTATTTCACTGTATAGGTTCCCCAAAATTCAACAGAGTTAATACATTATGTATATAAAAGGAACAACAAAGTATATACATGTATATATATATATATATTTTGGGAACAAGATCTCTCAAAACCCAAATCTTTTCCCATAAACTTAAAAACCAAAATTAATTTTTATTTGATATTTTCCTATTGGGATTACCAACAAATATGGTATAATATCTTTCTAATCCAAAACCATAAACACACTCATTCATGACTATTCTTCTTTCATGATAAAACCCAAATTTCTAAGTATCCATCTTGGTTTCCCCATTGGTGGAGACATTTTGGATCCCTATTTGACATTCTTGTCCCATCAGTGAGGGAATCCTTTGAATTATTTAAAACATATTATAAACTTTCAAAAACTGTAAAGAAATTCTCGCCTTTATGCCTATCTATGCAAAATTCTTTGTACTCTAGGTTAACCAATGGTCCCGTGGGTTATTTTACTATTCATGGGGCCATGGATGAATAGTACTGTATGAACAATACATTTTTTCTGTTTACAACATGTCTGTCATGGAGGAGAATGTTCTTACAATTGGAAATTTTTACAAAGTACTCTTTTAAGACATACTCTGTTTATAACAGATAAGATTTTATCAGTTTTAAGCTAACTGACTGGCAATTGAAAGATTTATCAGTTTTAAGGCAATTAATTGGTGAAAAGATTTTTTTTTTCATGGCCTGCTTTTTCGAGTTTTTATATGAATGTAAAACCTAACATTTATTTATAGGAAATAATAATGTTAACATATTCTGAAAAGCGTTTGATAATTAATAATATGCAAAATAATAAGAGGCAGTAACATATGGTGAACAAATATTTTGGAGAATATTTTTAAATAGTAACAAAAATGGAGTAGAAATGGGATCAAGTCAAATTAACTTGGAGACTTGATCATGAGTATTTCTATGTATGTCTGATTGAATTTGAGTAAAATATCATTTAGGTATTATTATTTACAAGAGTGTCGCACGACCTCAAAATCTTTTACAATCCTAGTCATCAAAAAATATATATATATTTTCCACTGACAATGTGAGACAAACTTCCTTTAGAAATACTTCTAATGCTCCAACACTAATATATTCATATTTAGAGTTGCAACTATTTACAAGAAAAAAAATATTTAAATATTAAAATTTAGAAAATATAAAATGTAAATAAACAAAAATGTTACATCGATTTTTGTAATTTGGCCTAAGTTTTAACAAGTCTCACCCCGCTTTTATTTAATCATCTCTCTCTTGTACGTGAGGGATAGTGATAGAAAATAGAATTTATTCATGGAATGAGCCTCATGGCTCCTTTCAAATATATTGCAAATATTAAATGGTAAATATAATATGATAGTAATATTTAAATTATGTCTGATTGATGGCCAACAGAATCTAACTTATTGAAAAATTTCTCAGGGGTGATTTTGCAAGCCAGAGAGAGAGTATTTACATGGAAGAATTTATCAGTTGCTATAGCAATTTCTTACCCAAAGAATCCATAGAGGAACCCTTCATAGACTATTTTCAATATCAACTAGAAAATGTGATTGAATCAAAATACGTTTAAAATTGAACATAAGCTTTGCAGTTGAGACCAAAAACTGTGAGAAATGGAGGGTGGTCCATCACCCATCATGCCCTGTAAAACCCATACTTGGGTTGTTCTAGAAATTTAGGGATTTTTTTACCCACCAATTCCATTCACAGGGGTAACCAGGCATAGACCTCCACGGTAGTTATTGATGACACAACTACTATAAACAAGAGTAGAGATATCAGAGGTTCTTAACCTCAATTTATCAGTCTTACACACCATTTAAAGAGAGAATTGAGAGTTTAAAAGACTTCCTGTACCTCCAGAGGTGCCATAAAGTGAGTTATAGTTGCCGGAAAAATATATGTCAAAAACATGGTCGGAGCTATATCTTTGCTTCCACTTGTTTTGGTTCATTTTTACTATGTAATTCATGCATTAGGCTCGCATGAATGTTTAACATTTGGTATTAGAGCCATTAGAGCCTCTACTTGTTGTTTTCTAATGAATATTTCAAATTTTTGGTTTCTGAATGTTAGTTTTGATGACTCAATCATGTAACGGAAGCGTATAATAAAATTTTTGGAATCATAAAATAGATTTGGATTCTGAGTATACCTCAATGAGCAATGTAAAAAATTTTGGGAACAACAAACCCTTTATCACAAACTACTCGCAGTCGGATGATCATCACAGTACGAACCACCACCGCAATTCCACGAATCGCAACTCTAAACCTGGTGATTAGATTGTCGAAAAATTCTCTACTCGGAATTTTGTTAACCCTCTCAATAGAGTATTTTTCTTTTTCTCAAAAACTCAAAATATGCAATTCTCCCTCTATGGGATGAAAGCCTAGATCTGCAGGATTGTTCTTCTCACAAGAACAATTGATCTTTCCATATCCTCTTTATTCTCTCAATGGAAAGGAATAAATTAGAATCACTACAAAATGGAAATCACAATTAATTAGGAAGGAAGTTATGTAATCACGGTGAATGGGAGTTATCCCATTTTCTATCTAAATTTCGAATGGAGTATTTTACCAAAATACCCTTACGTGGGCATTTACCAACATCTCCCACTTGCACACGAGAACATTTTTTACGATCATCACAAAACCACAACTCATGTGATCTCACCATATCACCATACTGGATTTTCATATAGAATTGGACGTCGTGCGACTAGCAAGTATACCTATAAATAAAAACGTCTCGATATACCTGCTAGGATGATCAATAGTCACCGTTAGTACCAAAAGAAAACTTGTTGTACCCTAGATCCAAAACTAATTACATCTGTTGAGCTACTTTCCTCATCGAAAGTAATCCTCAATAATCGCTCGACTATATATTTACTATTATGTTCAAATCTCTGTATGGATAGACATAAAAGACCGGTTGGTGAATACAATATAATAATATAATGTCAATTGGTCTTCCTTTTCCTAAACTTGAATCTATCAATTTCAATTCAGCTGCTTTTCTAAATCTGTCCCTTAAACCTTAATTTATCTTCTGACCCATAGGTAAACAGACTAAAATAGCAAATACTGAATCAGGACCTCAAGAAATAGTCGAAAATAATAATGGCATAAGAGATCCCATCCAATGGATCTCGAGTCTCACACAATGGGGCTTGAGGATAAATATCAAATTATTGTCTCAAATAAAACATCTCCCACTATCTCTAGTCGTCTTATCATATGCAGTATGAAACACGTGCCATAATGTTATTCCCCTATCTCTCAAAAGACATATGTCAGATTTCTTTAACACTGTGTAGGTATGAGACTCAGTCTACATATAAAACTTTACCCAGAGATCTCAAAGACAACCTCATAGATAGTAGGTGATATTTGAGATCTTATACCTAACTACTTACAGGCAACATGGATATGGGTACGTCCATGTCGGTCATATCACATATGACCTTATTCTGAACACGTATCAAGGTGACTTATGTTCTAGCAAGACTACTTTCAAAACCTCTTATAGTTAGAAACCGTCTCATCTCCGCTTACTCAGAGATAGAGGTAGTCACTCGTGTGAGAGAGTCGACCTCCTCTGCTTAACATATCTATTATCAAATCATAGAACATATATATGATAATAAAACTAAGTGCATTAAATAAAATATAACACAAGTGTGACTGAATAATACAAAATTATCATATATATAGAAAATCAATAAGCATCAATGTCGTTAATATAGTACAAAATGAGAAATGTCAATAAATACCCAAACTCAATGACTCCCTATGCCCTAAAAGGGAGTTTCTAGTAATGGGTTTAGTGAAGGGGTCAGCTACCATACTATGTGTAGAAATGTACTTGACGGTCACTTCACCATTCTTGATGATATCTCTCACGAAATGGTATCTGATATCAATGTGTTTAGTCTTTCTATGAAACTAGAGTCTCTAGTGTAAGCGATAGCGGCTTGATTATCACAGTAGATCATCACTGACCTCCCACTATTTACTACAATCCCTAAGTCATCCAATAGTCTCCGAAACCAAACACACTCCTGAACTACAACTGATCAAGCTACGAACTTAGCCTCCATTGTAGATAGAGCTATACAGGTTTGCTTCTTACTACTCCAAGAGATGGCACCGCTATTGAGCAAGAAAGCAAAACCTGATGTCGATTTGCGCTTATTCAGATCGCCTCCACAATCGGTGTCCGAATAACCCATGATGCACAAATCACCTCCTTCGTAACACAGGGAGAAGTTTACAACTCCCTTAAGATATCAAAAAATCCTTTTTACTGCTCTCCAATGATCACTTTCAGGATTTACTTGATATCTACTCACCAGACCGACTACATAACAAATGTCTGGTCGTGTACACAATACGCGTACATTAGGCTTCCCACTGCACTAGAGTAAGGTACTTTTCTCATTTCCCTCACTTCTTCCTGAGTTTTAGGACACATTTCCAGACTTAGGCCGACACATTTGGCGATCAGAGTATCTATGGGATTACAACCACTCATTCCAAAGTGCTCAAGAATTTTCTTAATATAGGTTTTTTGTGAAAGAGTCAACGTCTTTCTCAAGCAATCCCAATGGATTTGAACTTTGAGGATGAACTCAGCTTTACCCATGTCTTTCATGTCGAAACTGGATGACAACCATATTTTAATGGTCATTAGATACTCAATACTGTTCCCAGTTAACATTACGTCATCCACATACAACAACAAGATCATAAATGGGTTATCAGAACGTATCAGATAGACATAATGATTCTCTTTGATCATTGTAAAACCATAAGATATCACCTCCTTGTAATGTTTTAGGTACCACCGCCTGGATGACTGCTTTAGGCTGTATATCGACTTCCGAAGTCGACAGATCTTATCTTCCTGACCTACTAGAATGAACCCAGGAGGTTGTTCTATATAGATCTCCTTATCCAAATTCCTGTTAAGGAAAGCGGTCTTTACGTCCATCTGGTGTAACTCTAGATCTATACTCGTGATAATTGCCAAAAGCAAATGGATCGATGTAAACTTAACTACTGGGGAGAAAGTCTCATCATAGTCAATGCCTTTTGTCTGTGGTTACCCTTGTCTACCAGATGGGCCTTATACCTCTCTATCGATCTATCGACCCTTTTTTTGATTTTGAGAATCCATTTGTTCCCAATGGCCTTTCTATCCTCACGTAAGTTAACTAGATCCCAAGCCTCATTGACTTTCGTAGATTCCATTTCCTCTTGTATGACCTTTAACCATTGGTCTTTCGCTAGACCCTCGAGAGCCTCCTAGAATGTTCTGGGCTTCTCATTGTCCTCGGGAATCACAATAAGGATCTCATTCTCAATCTAGAAACGACGACGAGGTGTGTGTCCCTGACTAATCCTACAAGGAGGGAGAGCCTCCTCACCTTTAGATGGACTACTCCCACTAGGACCAAGATCCGTAATAGACTCTTGAGTCCTGCTGCTAGACCCAACTGAGTCATCAGACTTATCCATCTCATAGAAGGTGTTATCTCAATTGATTTCTCCTCTTTTAGAGAAATCATTCTCGAGAAATGTGGCATCACGAGACTCAATCTCAGTGACTGTGCCATCTGTATGTTTTCCTAGGAACATATATCCCTTGGAGTGTTTAGAGTATCTTATAAAGATACACTTCTTTCCTCACAGGCCTAACTTTCCGTACTGATGTGAGGAATCATGAACATACGTGGCATAACCCCATGGCTTTAAATAGTTAAGGTTAGGTTGCCTCCTTATCCAAAACTAGTATGAGGTGCTGACTACATACTTTGTTGGGACACGGTTAAGAATGTAGGTAGTAATCAATAATGCATCCCCCCAATGGGAGATAGTTAAATTGGCCTACTCCATCATTGACCTCACCATCTCCAACAGATTCTTATTCCTTATCTTGGCTACTCTATTTTACTGAGAAGTAGCCGGAATAGTCAATTGTCTTATAATGCCTCTCTCAAAACAGAGCTCTTTAAACTATTCAGACAGATACTTACACCCCGGATCGGTTCTGAGAGTTTTCACTCTCAAGTCTAGCTGATTTTCAACATCGCTAATAAACCTCCTGAAGCACTCTAGTGTCTTAGACTTGTGTGAGATCAGTTAGACATAACCAAAATGCGTGTAGTGGTCTATAAACGTAATGAAATACATTTCGAACTCTCACATTCATGGGTTCGCAAATATATGAATTGACTAACTGCAATGGAATCCCAGCTCTTATTGCTTTTCCAAATGATTTTCTTGTAGCTTTGTCTGCTAGGCAAAAGTTACACAAGGGAAACTCGACTTTGGTTAGCGGGCCCAACAAGTCACTCGCAGCTAATTGGGCCATCCTCTCTTACCCTATGTGGCTAAGTTTACTATGCCATACAATCACATCATCAATTACACTATCAGATGCAAAGGCAATAGGAGATAAAGGAAAATTTTCATAGAATGGAATCAAATCCAGTACATAGAGTCCCTCATGGACTAAACCAGAGCAAGTCAAAGTACTGCTCTAGAGTTTCCCAACAAAACAGAATATCCTAACTGATCAAAATATCGGACAGATATGAGATTTTGTTAAATCTCAGGAGCATACAATACATCATGCAGATACAGGACTTGGTTACTTTGCAGCATCAGCTTGCACGTACCAATCCCTCTCACTTCCACAAATGCTCCGTTCCCCATATATAGTTTCCTCGCATCGGGACTCAAATGGCAGAACTCCACATACGCGCTCCTATTACGAACTACATGGTCGGTGGCTCCTGAGTTTACAATCCACAAAGGAGAAGAGTTAGTGAGCATCACACTCGATGACACATAACTCAAACCATGTAAAAAAGAAGGACGTACCTTTTGCTCGCTGCACTCGCGTGCAAAATGCCCATGCTTGCCAGACACATAGCATCAGACATTGCTCTTATCGAGCTTATTTTTCTTGTGTTTATGCCTTTTGTTGTCAGTCTTAGCAGATTGCTTCTTCTTGCCTTGGCCCTTGGTCTTCTTCTCATGCTTGCGCCACTTGTGCTTAATGGCCCGAGAACCCTTAATTGACTCTGCTATATTAGCAAAATCGGAAGTAGACCTAGCCACCTCCTGGTGCTCCTCCTCAAGCTCACAATGCCTACTCACATCCATGAAAGTATGAATACTCTCAATGTGTGTGAGATAGGTCTTAACAACATCCCAGGAGTCAGGCAAAGATCGGATCACACAGTACCTGAAGCTCATCTGACATAACTACCCCCTTACTCTTCAGAGAGGCAATCATACTCGACACATACATATGATGCTGCTTCAAAGTATGATTGGGCCTCTTCTTGTACATGATGAACTTGTAGGTCATCATCCTCAACTTAGGAGCTGACCGGGAGCCGTAATGCTCTCTCAGAGCAAGCCAGACTAACATCGCAGTAGGATACTGCTCATATACTAGGATCAACTTATCGTGCATGTTGCTAAGAACGATCACCCTAGCTTGGCCATCTTTCTTTTTCCAAGCACGATACGCCTCCTGATCTCGTCTCGCCTGTTGCGTGGTACCCTCCACGGGGTCCATCATCTCGTGCTTCAGAACTTCCCTGAGTTCTTGTTCCTCGAAGATAAATTGAACCTTCCGATATCAAATGTCATAATTGTCACCATTCAGCTTGTCTCTTTTCACGAGATCTAAAATGACAGTCTTTGTAGCAACCATATCTCTGTCACACACAAAAAAGAGATGTTAGTGACAAATGATACTTAATATTACAATTTTGTGCATCTTACAAATCAACAAGATCCAAATGATTCGAATATAAACCCTAAAACGAGTGTACAAGTCAACGGACACCATACACCATAACTCGGGATTGCATCTCACTATTCGAATTAGAATTTGGCACAGAAAAACCCATATTTAGTCACATTAAATGGCATAAGACCTTCAAAAAAATAAAAATTTCCATCCCAGCATGGCCTAATGCGCCGCCAGTGGGTCCATGTACCGCCACGCACCAACAGAGCATCCCCACGTGCCTCCACACGCGCAGCAGAGGGTACAGCGCATGACAGACGCGTGGCACATCTGTCACGTGCCTAAAGGGCCACAGACTCGGGGCGGATTGGTTCTGGGTCAGATGCGCGGGTCGAACCTGATTTGGGTCGGGTCTAGATCTGGGTCGGAAACTGACCCGGATAGGACCCTGGGGAGCTCACACGCCTCATCGCGTACCCATATCCCTGCACGTCACGTGCCTGCCACATGTGTGACATGCACGTGCCTTGGACCCAAGTCGGGTCTTCTTCGCCCGATGGGTCCTACAACCGGATCTTTCGACTCGACTATTGAAAATCGACTTTTCCAGCCTTGTTTTCGCTAGATTTTCTTAGGAATCTGTAATTCCTCATATTCCAATCATCCTTGACTTGATTTTTGGAATAATCGCGCCCTAAACTCGGTGAATTTAGAGTCCAAAATTCTAACCCTTCACGACCAATTTTGAAACTTTACTTTTCGGCAATGATAACACATAATATATATATCAAAACGTAGATCATGAAAGCAAGAACTCATATATACCATTTTCATGCAACAATTTTCCCTAAATCTCGACAAATCTGGGGTTTTAAGGTCTTGGTCACTATTCACGGCCGAGAACTTCAACTGGAATTTTCATGGACTAAACGTGTTCAGAAAATTACGAAAAAATTATTTTCATGATCTACATGACATGAGTAAAAATGTGGTATAATTGGATTCATGAAACTCATCCATGATCCAAACCCCAAATTTTATACCCTATATTTTTATACCCAAAATAATTTCGAAAGTTTATTTTTTAAAATAAATCTAACATGACTCTGATACCAATATTAGTTTTGATAACTCAATCATGCAGCGGAAGCGTATAATAAAATTTTTGAAATCATGAAATAGATTTGGATTCTAAGTATACCTCAATAAACGATGTAGAAAACTTTAAGAACTGCGAACCCTTTATCACGAACAACTCGCAGTCGGATGATGATCACAGTACAAACCACCACCATAATTTCATGACGTCGCAAGTCTAAACCCGGTGATTAGATCGCCAAAAAATTTCCTACTCGGAATTTTGTTAACCCTCTCAATAGAGTATTTTTCTTTTTCTCAAAAACTCAAAATGTGCAATTCTCTATCTATAAGACGAAACCCTGGATCTGCAAGATTGTTCTTCTCACAAGAACAATTGATCTTTCCATATCCTCTCTATTCTCTCAATGGTAAGGAATAAATTAGAATCACTCCAAAAATAGAAATCACAATTAATTAGGGAGGAAGTAAAGCCATCATGGTGAATGAAATTTATCCCATTTTCCATTTAAATTTCAAATGGAGTATTTTACCAAAATGCCCCTACATGAGCATTTACCAACACTGAATTTTTTAAAAAATGGCCTAATGTTTAAGAAATTTTGGTGTTTTGAGATTGGAAACGGATTGTGCATGAGATCCTGTGCAATTCTGTGTTTTCAAAGTAAAAATGGTACTTTTTGGTTATTTTTTGGCATTCAAACCTGTCAGAAATGGTTGGATTCGGTTCGGGCCCCTCAGGGTCCATTTGAGTGAAGAAGATCTAGATACAAGCCAAAACGATGTTATTTGATTTGTATTTTTAAAAAATTTGAGGTTTGGTCTGAAAACTTTTCGTAATTTCATAATTTCCTGAAAACTATTAACTTGTTGCAATCCGGTCCGTACAATCTTTTAAAGCCTTGTACATTTTAAAATGTTGCCGGTCCCCAACCTTTTAAAAAAAAAAACCGATAAACTTTGAAATGTTACAAATTGGTTCTTTGGAGGTAGGGATGACAACGGATCGGTTATGGATCGGATCATATGAATATCATATCTGACCCTAAATGCTTACTCCAATATCTATATCCGATTCTAAACTGATTCGGATTAAAAAATAGAAAACCATATCCGACCCTATGGTTTTTTCTAAAAACCCAATCCAATCCGATCTGAACCGATATATTACATGTCTTTTTAAAAATTCGATCCGATTCGATCTATACCCGATTCATACCCGACCCGAGAATAGAAAACATAATAACAAATAAAACTATATTAAAAAATACCTAATCTATTTAAAATTGCTTCAAAATCTATACCATGTAAGCAATGGAATAACAAATAAATTAATCAAAACAAAAACATACATGCACAAGAACAATAAAGAAAACATAAAAATCATCCCAATATTAATCAAAGCATACAAATTTCATGTTTAGATAAGTGAGAAACAACTCATAAAACAAAACATAAAAAGAAATTACATGTTTTTAATACTAAGGAGAAACAAAATACTTTAGTTTTTCTAAAACAACATTATAAATTTCAAGTGACCAAATCAGTAATAGGAAACTCTTCAGCCATTTCACAGTCATCATCACCATCCTCTTCTCAATCTTCATTCAACAATGACAATGGTTGTATGGCTTCAAGATGAGCTTTTGACTCGTTTTCTTAAAAAAAAAGAAAAGTTGAAACAAATATTAAAATATAATAAATCAAATATTAATTAATAGAGAACATTTAAAAATTTATTTTAGAAACATACCTAGATATTGAGTCTATAACCAATTTTGACTACATTGCAAAGCTTCTACAGTTGTGTAATGAAGTCTATTTCGATAAGAAGATATCACCTGACCACTTGTACTAAATGTAGACTCAGAAGCCACTGTGGTAATAAGTATATCATAAATATATTTTGCCATTCTATGCAATATAGGATACTTTCCACCATTTTGTTTCTACCACTGCAATATATCAAAATTTGGTTTTCTTGGGATCACTTGCTCTTCCAAAAAATATCCAATTTTGATTTTGACTTTTTTCTTGAATCAATTTCCATTTCTTTCTCAGCATATACATCAAAATTTTCTAATTCATCTGTTGAGACTAATGTACTTGCAATGCTAGATGAATAAGATTCATGATTTACCATCACCATGTATTTTCTTTCATATTCAACAAACAACTCATGACATACATGTAAAATATTTTCAATCTCTTCATTTGCCTTATTCTCATAAAATTTCTGAAAATAGTACTACAACATCAAAGTCTTGTACCTTGAATCCAATACATTAATCACAACCAAAATAGCATGAGTTTTACTCCAATATTTGTTAAATTTTTGCAACATTGCCTTTGCCATTATAGTAATGATCTCATTCTCAACTTCACTCGCCCATTGCATCAATAACAACTTAACGTCACAAATTTTTGGGAAGTAAATATTTATAGTCACATAACTAGTACCATTTTATATCCCTATCATAGTATGAAATTTCTTTAACTTCTCAAAAGACCATCCTAGCAATCTCCCACTCTTCATCACTACCACCAATATTTTCTCTTTTATTCATCACCAAAATTTTTTTGTCTTATATTAGTATTTTGCCTTTTGGGACATCTTTCTAAATGTGTCTTTAAATGACTTGTCCCATTTTTTGAGTTTTCTCCCACTTTTCTCTTACAATAGTTACACGTTCCCTTCCATTCCCCATTAATTTGCTCATTTAAGAAATGATTCCAAACAACTAAACTTTTTTGTTTGCCCTCATAATTATAGGCAAAAAATTCAGTAGAAGTTGGAGTCGAAGTACCTGTCCCATCAGTAGCTATGGGATTGTAAATGGAGAATCTTTGTTGGGATTTGAATCTATTAAATCATAGGGAGATGAAGGAATTGAATCCATACTTTAGTGCAAACTGTAGAACGTAAAGTGAATAAAATGAGATTAGTCTAGAACATAATTTAAATAATGTGATGAGTATAATTTTTTAACTATGCGATGTGCAGGGTGCTGTAAAACCTGAAATTTACAGATTAGTTATATGAATAATTTTAACCTATAGAAAAATTTTGATGTTGTAAATTTGATCCATGAAATTTAGT
Organism: Dillenia turbinata; assembly: GCA_037126225.1. NCBI lineage: Eukaryota > Viridiplantae > Streptophyta > Magnoliopsida > Dilleniales > Dilleniaceae > Dillenia > Dillenia turbinata. The sequence goes on along the minus strand of JBAMMX010000018.1, from coordinate 9,588,453 downwards.
GAATTAAAAATATGAGAATTTAGACTTGATTGAATTAGTAATTTAGTCTAAGTTTTAAGTATAATTCATAAGATTAACAATTCAACAATTAGTCCAATTCAAAACCAAAATTTTTAACCCCTTTTTACAACCCATTTTGAAGTCTTAATACTTGAGAGAAGGCTCACAAAAGCCATCCACATTTTGTCTTCCATTGTATTGCTCTTTTTTATTTTTATTGGCCAACAAGTTTTAGAAAATTCAAAGTTTGCTACTAAGGTCAAAATTTTCAACTAAAGGTTGCATTTAATAAAAGATAAGTGTGAAAGCCACCATATTCTTGAACTGTCCATGGGTTATGAGGGGTGTGTGTATGTTGGATGTCGAAGAGAGGGAGAGAGAGATAAAGAGAGAGAAAGAAAGAGAAAAAGAGAAAAAGAAATAGAGAGAGAGAGATAGAATAATACTTTTATTCTTTTGAAACCTAAATTTCGAGTTCCTTACTTCTTCCCCACAAACCCACCTCAAATTTCATCAAAATCAACACTTAAACTTGAAATCAGCTATCCCTATCTATGTATATCTCATACGCAGCCTCTAGGAAGCACAAAATGGAGTGAAAGGTCTTTGATTCAAGCCAAAAGTATTGAGAGAAGGAAGAGGCCGATGAGGAGAAATTGAGAAAAGAATTTGGGGGTATAAAAGCTAAGAACAAGGTAAGTTAATTCATGGTTTTAAGCTTCTATTTATCATTGAAATAGAGATGATTCCCATGTTTCATGATCTGAATTTAGAAGAGTGATGAAAGATTGGATTGAAGATAGAAACCTTAAATTTTTGTAAATAGGGCAGTCTGACCTACCTGTAGTTTTTTTGTTATACCTTTTTCAGCATGAATGCAATTTACTTGCAATTTTCTGCATATGCAACTAGACTTCCATACCTTAAAAATGATATATGATTCGTTAGATTCTGATGAGAATTGGATTTTTGGTGATTTTTCAAAGTGAGACCTTCTGCAGGATAATCCCCTATTTCTGTCCTGTTTGGGCCGAGATTTTGGCTCGATTTTGAGATACCTTCTAAGCTGAATTAAGCTAAACTCTGAACATGAAATTTGTAGATCTATGTCTTATGTTTAATTTGAGGTAAGAATCATATGGTTTTGATATCTATAGTGAAAGTTACAGCCAATTTCTCATGACTGCACAGATTAGAAATTATGCAGTCCAGACTACATAGGATAAATCTCCATGTCTTTGTGTTATTGGAGTAGATCTAAGCTACAAATATAAAAATTTTTGTGTTATGGCTAGTTTTTGAGTGGAAACTAGAAGTTTTAAAATTCAAGAATGCTAGTTCAATGTGCAATTATTTTTCTAAGACATAAAGATATGAGGATGAACATTGAAAATGGGTAATGAACACTTTAAGTATAAAGACATATCTTCCACTTTGCATATCATGCATTTGACATCTTAGTAAGATTGGATAATGTCTAATCTAAGTTCTATATTGTGATTTACATAACCATTAGGCGAAGGTCTATTGAACCGGGATAAGGTTGAGACTTTGGATTAGTGGGAGTGCACACCCTCCCCAAACTTTGTGTGGGACTTTTATGCCTTATTTAATGATAAATGTTTTTATGTGTTTTGAATACTTTATTCTGAAATGCGATTTTATAACTTTATTTGAGTATGATGTGTTCTTATGAAACTACGATATTGCAAATGTGAACTTATACATGTTATTGTCACATAATTTACATTGTTTTGTTAATTGATGTTTATTGGGACAAAAAGGAGTATGAGTTGCAAATTGGTTTTGTAATTTGATTGTAAATGAAAACTCTATTTTTTGTGACCAATTGTTCACACAACTGCTGTGGTTTATTACTCACTCATAATTGGCAGGAGGAAGAACAGTATGAGTGGAGTTGAATATTAGATTGGAGTAGTGTGATGTAGGGCATTAACCTACCTAAGGTTACGGTTGGTCAGCCAAGAGTCACCAATGGTGATGTCCAAGCCAACCAAGGATAGGACATTTTTTTTTAAACAAATGATAGAACAAAACCCTTGGTAGTTCTAGTCCTTGACCCCGGCAAGGTCTTGAATTATATAGTATGTTTTCGGCAGTCCTAAAGTTTTGAACGAAATGCAACCCATTTGATACAAATAGAAATGTTTTACTTTAAATATATATTAATTGTTAATGATATGTGAATGCTTTGTGAACTTGTGAATGCTTTTGCAATGGTAATATGGAATTTGTTGATAATGGTTTTAGAACATGATCACACTCCCATTCATTGGCATATACATTGATTTCTCACTCACTGGGTACATTTGTACTCATCCCATTTTTTTCCTTCTGTTTTCAGATTTGTAGATAGTAAGTGCAGAAAAAGGGCTTTCTTTTGGAGATCTCTGAGATACATTTCGTTTGGAGTTTTGACTTTATATAAGAGAGTCTTATTTTGGGCTTATGTAGTTGTAGACGGATCCATGGGAAAAGTTAGTGGAAACAGAATTATGTCATCGTGATTATTTGTATAAGGTTTAATACTTTTGTATATGTATGTTTATGTTTTGATGTGCCACTTTGTATTAAAAAGAAGGGTACTTCACTTATTTTATTTTGAGAGAGATCATATGGAGAATGTTTTATGATTACATGGATTAGGATGTGGATTAAATTTAGGTTGATAATAGGTTAGCCTTGTAGAGTCTCGAAGTGCATGTCCAAGGTTACATGTAGTTCAAGACAACGCTGCGGTTGTCACGTGCTCGGCCTTGAAGACCGGGACGTAACAATTTTAGTGGTATTAAAGTTTAGGTTGTTGAGTTTGATAGAGTGTTTTAGGTCACCCATGGATCCTAGGGTAAGCAAGTTTAGTGTATGGTTAGTTAGATTTGAATATGCTAATTTGTTTCCATGAACTAAATCTTATCTTCTTTTGTAGTTGATGCCACCTAGGAGATGCACCAGGGAAGTTAGTTCCCTCCCTACTGAGCATGAAGCTACTTCTTCTTCTCATGCTTTGATGCCTCCTAAACCATTGGAGATTCCTCCTCCTCCCATAGTAGCTTTCCAAGAATGTATGGAGTGGTGGAACAAGTATGGATCTAGGTTTCACCTACCAAATTAACTTGAAAGTCAAAACCTCCACCACCACCAAATCCTATAAATCCTGCTACACCTCTAGTTATGACTGCACCTCCTATGCTAGTTGTTGTATCCTCTACTCATCCCACCACTGCCCTATCTAAATTGATTAAAGAAGCTCGACAATTGGGTTGTGAAACTTTTACTGGGGTGAGTGATGCTACAGTAGTTAAGGATTAGATAAATCGGGTTTCAGAGACTATGCAAGACATGGGTTTAGATGATGAAGATAAGTTAAAAGTGGTAGTTAGATTACTTGACAAAGGAATAAGAACTTGGTTAGAAAATCTCAAGAAGCATTATTCTATTTCCATAACTTAGAGTGAATTCCTAAGGAAATTTGATGAAAAATACTACACCCGATTTTACAGAGATCAGAAGCAGAAGGAGTTCTTTTATCTCTGGCAAGGGAATAAGTCTGTGACTGAGTATGAAATAGAATTGAGAGAACTTTTCATGTATGTGTCGAAAATGGTAGCTACAGAAGAATATCTTTGTTCTAAGTTTGAGGAAGGGTTGAACCTCAACATTCGAGAGAAAATGATAGTTACTGATGCCCACAATTTCAAGGATGTGTTACAAATAGCTTTGAGGGCAAAGAAAATGGTTCAAGAGAGGGGTCGAATTCGAGAAAACTTTAGAAAGAAAAGGAAGTTTGGGAATACTTCCGGTCAACCAACCAAAAGAAGTCGTAGTGTTACTTCTCAAGACGGTGCCTCAATTATTGGCTCAGCTGCTTCACCAATGGGCCAATCTTATTCAAAAGTGAGTGTCTTTCCCGCTAGTGTAAGTTTTGGTGTGAGGCCCTTCCTAAGTAATCGTGACCAATGTCGAAATTGTAAGAAAGTACATACTGGGGTTTGTCCTCAGCCCCAGAGATGTTTTCATTGTGGAAAGACTGATCATTTGAAAAGGAATTGTCTCGAGCTAGGTGGTGAAGTATCAAGGAGTCAGACCTTGCAGACTAAGATGAGTGCTCTTAGGGGAAAACGTGAGAATGTTCCTGCTCCTTGTTCTACTACCATTGCCAAGACCAGGACAGGGAGCAATGCAATGACCTGGAATCCTTCTCATCCTCAAACTCATGCACAAACTAGGATATATACAATGACTAAGGAGGATGCTCAGATTAATCCCAATGTCATCACAGGTATTGTGTTTAAGGCTTAAATCTCTGTAGTTAATATTGGTAGAAAGCATGCATAAAAATCTTAAGATATGATGAGGTAATTGTGCATATGAATAATTGATATATGCGTAGGATTTAAACTTCTTTAGCAATAACATCAGTATTTTGTGTGATAATATTTATATGTTTTGCATATTGAAATGGCATGAAGAAAATTGATGAATTATTATATTGCATTAGGTTTAAGTGGGGAATGGAGTCCAGTAGTGCAAATAGAGAGTCTGTACACTAGATAGGAAAAGTAGTTGATACCAAGTGGTTGAGAAGAGTAGAGAGCTATAATGTCAGAAATATAGTTTTGAAATGTCTAAAGTAAAAGTGTTTAATATTGGAGTTATAAAGATTAGTATAACCATGTTATGGTTCAGAATCTAACTTCGAAGAAATTTTCTTTGAATAGGTATGATGACCCTCTTCAATCAAAGTGCATATGTATTGATTGATACTAGTGTTGATAGGTCCTTTGTTAGTGCTAAATTTTCACAATATGCTAATAGAGAGTTGTCTTCTCTTGAGGATAAATTGCTTGTGCAAACCCCTTTAGGTGAGCAGTTAGTGAGAAATTCTATGTATAAGGGTTGTGATGTTAAGGTTGGAGAAATAACATTGGAGGTAGACTTGATTCCTATCGAGATTCACGATTTTGATATCATATTGGGAATGGATTGGTTATTTCGGCATAGAGTTACAGTGGAATGTTTTATAAAAAGAGTTGAATTTAAAAAATCAGATGCTCCAAGTATAGCTTTTATGGGGGAACGTTGAGTATTACCTACTTGTGTGGTCTCGACTTTGGAGGCTAGAAAGATGATTAAGAAAGGATGCCAAACTTACCTAGCTCATATGATTGATATAACAAAAGAGGGTCCAAAATTAGAAGATATTCCGGTGGTGAAAGAGTTTCCAGATATTTTTCTTCAGGAATGTCAGGGCTACCCCCAAATAGAGAATTTAATTTTGCTATTGATTAACTCCCGGGAATAGCATCGATTTCTATCCCTCCTTATAGGATAGCTCCCGCGAAGTTAAAGAAACTTAAGGTACAGTTGTAGGAATTGCTTGATAAGGGATTTATTAGGCCAAGTTTTTTACTGTGGTGAGCACCAGTTTTGTTTTTTAAAAAGAAGGATTACACTTTGAGACTCTGTATTGATTATAGGCAGTTGAATCGGGTGATAATTAAGAATAAATACCCTCTTCCTAGGATCGATGATCTTTTTGATCAGTTGCAAGGAGCATGTATATTTTCAAAGATTGATCTTCGATCAGGGTATCATTAGCTTAAAATCAGGGAGAGTAACATCCAGAAAACTGCTTTTCGGACTAGATATGATCATTATGAATTCTTGGTGATGCCTTTTGACCTTACTAATGCTCCAGCTGCTTTTATGGATCTTATGAATCGAATTTTTCACCCGTATTTGAATAAGTTTGTGATTGTTTTCATAAATGATATTTTGGTATATTCTAAGAGTGAAGAAAGGCATGCAAGGCATCTTTGAGTTGTACTTCAGATACTTCGGGAGAAACAATTATATACAAAACTCTCCAAATACGAGTTTTGATTGAGAGAAATTGGTATTCTTGGTCACATTGTATCCGGTGAAGGAATTTTTGCGGTTCCTAAGAAGGTTGAAGCAATCCTTAAGTGGGAGCAACCTAAAAATATCATTGAAATTCGAAGTTTTCTAGGGCTAGCAGGTTATTATCAGAGATTTATTGAGGAGTTCTCATTGATAGCAGCTCTGTTAACAAGGTTAACTTGAAAAGGTGTTAAATTTGAATGGGATGACAAGTGTGAAGCAAGTTTCCAAGTGTTGAAAAAGAAATTGACTTCTACTCCTATTCTTTCACTCCCTACAAGTGGTGATGGATTTGTTGTGTATAGTGATGCTAGCAAACAAGGATTGGGATATGTGTTGATGCAAGGAGACAAGGTGATAGCCTATGCCTCTAGGCAATTAAAGAAGCATTAGGTAAATTATCCAACCCATGATTTGGAGTTAGCTGCAGTGGTGTTGGCTTTGAAAATATAGAGACATTACTTGTATGGTGAAACTTGTCGAATGTATACCAACTATAAAAGTTTGAAGTACTTGCTTACTTAGAAGGAGTTAAATTTGAGGCAACAAAAATGGTTGGAACTTATTAAAGATTATGATCTTATTATTAACTACCATCTCGGTAAGGCCAATGTGGTGGCAGATACATTGAATAGGAAGTCATCAACTAGTTTAGCAAGTGTTGGAAGTAGTTATCTTTATCAGTATTCGGTCCCTTGGGGCGAGGCTAGCTAGTGATGGACATGGTGCTCTTGTGGCAAAATTTGAAGTAAGGCCAACCATGACAGATAGAATTCGAGAACTACAAGTATCAGATGAAGAGTTAAAATTATTGTTTGAAAAGATTCAAAAAAAAAGAAGTAACTGAGTTCATGGTAAGAGATGATGACATAATAGAGTTTAAAGATAGAGTTTGTGTTCCGAAAGATGGTGATCTTCGAAAGGCCATACTAGAGGAAACTCATGATTCAGCTTATGCTATGCATCCAGAGAGTATGAAAATGTATCAAACCATTCGAGGGAATTATTGGTGGCCAGGGATGAAAAGGGACATAGCTGAGTATGTAGCAAAATGTCTAATATATCAACAACTGAAAGCTAAACATCAAAAGCCAACTGGAATTCTTCAACCCCTACCAATTCTCAAGTGGAAATGAGAACACATAGCGATGGACTTTGTTATGAGATTGCCAAGATCTCAAGCGAGACATGATGCCATATGAGTAATTGTTGATAGGCTTACTAAGTTCGCACATTTCTTGCCCATTCGAACTACGTATTCATTAGAGAAGTTAGTTAAGATGTATATTGATAAAATTGTGAGATTATATGGGGTGTCATTGTCTATAGTTTCGGATAGAGATCCACGGTTCACTTCTCGGTTTTGGCCAAAACTACAGGAGTCTTTGGGGACTAAGTTGAGGTTTAGCACAACTTTCTATCCTCAGACTGCTGGCTAGTCTGAGAGGACAATCCAAACTTTGGAAGATATGCTCCGAGCTTGTGTACTTAATTTTTCTGGCAGTTGGGATAGGCATTATCCTTTAGTGGAGTTTGCATATAATAGTTGTTATCAGTCTAACATTGGAATGCCATTGTATGAAGCATTATATGGGAGAAAGTGTCGACCTCCATTATGTTGGGATGAAATTGGGGAAAGAAAGATCGAGTGTGTGGAATTGATTGATACTACAATTGAGAAAGTTAAGATCATTTGAGAAAGAATGAAAGCAGCATAAGATCATTAGAAAAGTTATGCCGATAGAAGAAGAAGACCATTGGAATTTGAGGTAGATGATATGGTTTTCTTGAAAGTTTCACCTTGGAAAGGAGTGATCCATTTTCGGAGTTGAGGGAAGCTAAATTCTCGATACATTGGTCCATATAAAATCATTTCGAGAATTGGAAATGTAGCATATAAACTTGAATTGCCTTCGGAGTTGGAGAAGATTCATGACATGTTCCATGTATCCATACTCAAGAAATACATACCGGACCCATCACATGTTCTTGAAAAGCCTCCAATCGAGTTAAGAGGAGATTTGAGTTTTGTGACTAAGCCAATTGCAAACTTGGATAGTCAAGTTAAAATTTTGAGAAACAAAGAAGTACCAATAGTCAAAGTTTTGTGGAGAAAAGATCGAGTAGAAGAAATGATAACCGAACCCAAGGATCAGATGCAAAGACAACATCCCCACTTGTTTAAAGGTAAGTTTTAGTGAATTTTGAGGATGAAATTCTTTTTAAAGAGTGTAGAACTTGTAAAACCTGAAATTTACAGTTTAGTTACATGAATAATTTTAACCTATAGAATAAATTTTGATGTTGTAAATTTGATTCATGAAATTTAATGAATTAAGAATATGAAAATTTGGACTTGATTGAATTAATAATTTAGTCTAAGTTTTAAGTATAATTTATAAGATTAACAATTCAACAATGAGTCCAATTTAAAACCCAAAATTTCAACCCCTTTTTATAACCCATTTTTAAGTCTTAATACTTGAGAGAAGGCTCAAAAAATCCATCCACATTTTGTCTTCCAATTGTATTGCTCTTTTTTATTTTTAATGGCCAACAAGTTTTGAAAAATTCAAAGTTTGCAACTAAGGTCAAAATTTTCAACTAAGGGTTGCATTTAACAAAATACAAGTGTGAAAGGCCACCATATTCTTGAACTTTCCATGGGTTGTGAGGGGTGTGTGTATGTTGGACATGGAAAAGAGAGAGAGAGATAAAGAGAGAGAAAGAAAGAGAAAAAGAGAAAAAGAAAGAGAGAGAGATAAAATAACACTTTTCTTTTCCCAAAACCTAAATTTCGAGTTCCTCACTTCTTCCCCACAAACCCACCTCAAATTTCATCAAAATCAACATTTAAACTTGAAATCAGCTATCCCTATCTATGTATACCTTATACACAGCCTCTAGGAAGCACAAAATGGAGTGAAAGGTCTTTGATTCAAGCCAAAAGTGTTAAGAGAAGAAAGATGTCGAGGAGGAGAAATTGAGAATAGAATTTGGGGGTCTGAAAAGTTAAGAACAGGGTAAGTTAATTCATGGTTTTAAGTTTCTATTTATCATTAAAATAGAGATGAATCCCATGTTTCATATCTAAACTTAGAAGAGTGATGAAAAATTAGATTGAAGATAGAAACCTTAAATTTCTGCAAAAAGGGCAGTCTGACCTAGCTGTAGTCCTTTTGTTATAACTTTTTCTGCACGAACGCAAATTAAGTGAGGTTTTCTGCATATGATACTAGACTTCCATTGTCACACCCCGATCCGCGATCCAGAGGCCGTGAACAGTCGCCCGTTACCTCAGACACCGGCCCAACCTTGTCACGTATCCTCAAGGTAACGCAAGGCTAATCATATATTTCAGTTACAAATATTTTATTAGTATTTAAATACAAAAGTCCTCAAATATATATATACTACAAAAGAAAGTTCCTTTGTTTCGTACAGTCATTCTAACATGATCAACTAATATTCTCAAAGATACAGTAGAAGTTCCATACTGTGATACGTCTCTAACGATAGTCTCTGAAATTTATGTACGCCGATGTCTATCAACATGTCTCTCTAAATACTATCTCTATAAAATTTAAAGGAGTGAGGGGTGAGTAAAATTATTTACTCAGTGAGTGAATAGTCGTAACATGTAGTTAATAAGTGGTGTGAAAATGGAGTATTAAAACCATATATATATAAATATACTTTATATCATATTTCAAGTATGTATGACAATTTCAAACACATTTTTGTAACATCATCATCCATAAAACATATGCATCCAAATTTTTTGTCATAAATCGTAGAGTCATGCCAAAACAAGCTCTCGACAAAGATCTGTCTTTACCAATGACGAGCCACCAAGGGTTTTTCTTTTAAATGGATAAATGACCCTAACCTTGGCGTTGGCATCGGACCTCCCCAAGTGCTAGACTGAAACGTCATTCAGTCCTTCCCTTTTGGTTTAACTTGGCTAGTCCGGAAATCTAGTATCGTATACATGCCATCTAACCATGTGGAGTATCTGCGTTTCGATGACATCGCAACCGTACGACTATCTATAGAACGAGACGGGTCTGCTATAGCATACGAGGCGAGTCTGCATGGGACAATGCCTATTGTATCATAATATCATGGCTATAAGTACTATCCCCGATCTACGATCAAGGGGATTCAGGTACTAATGCCCGAGAATGTAGTCTCGCATCAAAATCATCAATCAAACAATCGTGTCATATAAGTTAAGGAAAATTATGAAATCCGATACCTCATGTATTTTTATATAAATATCATCAAAGTACATTTCATGGTTCAAACACGACACATATATTTTTCATCAAAATTCATGTATGCATATTTAAAAGAAATTTTTGGGATACTCCATTTATCACAAAATCGATACCAAACTATTTAACAAGTCATTTCATAATTCATTTCACAAATCATGCTTTGAAAATGATACAACATGGTTTTGCTTATTAACTATATGACAACAATAGGACCCACTCACATGTACGGGAAGGGTACACCACTTCCCTAAAACCTTGTTACTCAGCTGAGTTGCTCCTCGAGTGTAGTTTAATCGTCCACTCCTAAGACAATAACATATATATGTCAATCCCCCCTATTTTTTTCAATAATTTTATCCAAATTTGATTTAGTCCGATTCCAATTTATCCTAATTTGTTTAAACCCATACATCTACAATTAATATTTTTTTTCAAGTTCTACTCTTACGTAGTCTTAGGAAAAATGTCATAACTTTCTCGATATAACTCGGAATTGAGTGATTCAAATTGATAATTAAAACTAAGACATATATCTACATTTTTTATGTTCAACTTATCTCCAAATTCTTATTGCACGAATTTATAGAATTTTTCAAACTTTTCAGTCTAAGTTCCTAAAACCAATTCTGCACAGTTTTGGGAGAATTTTCATATCTCCCTATGTACTTCTCCAATTTAATTGATTCTTATCTAAAATTGAAGATAAGACATAGATATAAAACTTTCTAGTTTAGACCATTCTCATATTTTAAAGGTATAATTTTACAAAATTCCATTTTCATCTCAGTTTTGATTTTAAGATTACTTCTGCACAGTTTTAGTAAAAATATCATAACTTTCAGCATACTACTCCGATGCAAGTGAATTTTATCTCCTTTTAAAGATAAGACAGAGATATAAAAGTTTCATGTTTTGAGTTTTCTTAATTTTTAAATCAATTTACTGGTCGTGCATAGGACAATGAATATAACATTGATTTTTACCTTTTCTTCTAAAAATTACCATAATTTCATTTCTTAATGAAAAATTTTGCATCATAGCTCATTTTAAAGCTTAGGGAGTCTAGTTTTATTAGAATCAAACCAATCTAAATTTTGATAATCACAGAATAAGATATCATAGAATCACTACAGCTCATTGACCATGCTAGTTTATTTGAACAAACCTCCTTCATGGGATCAATTTAATCCAATGTATACTTAAAGAAGAATGTATTACCTCTTTAATAAGATCTTGACATCCAAATATTCATCACCAACACCATTCTTTAGCACTTGATCACCACATCTTGCAACACATATACATCAACATAAAAAAATAAAAAAAAAATCTCCACATCATGCTAATGCTATCTAAACAATTAAAATTTTATTAACAAAAAATTTTTCTTACCTCTTCAACATCTCAAGTGCTTGGATGAACACAAGAAATCCTCTCTTTTCTTATTAAAAATTTCATCCAAGTGAGGTCAATGGAAGAGAAAATGAATAAAATAGTTGGTTTTGGTCTTTATATAAACCAAATCAACATATCTTAACCCTTGATTTATTTTGCATACTTTATCTCATCCTACACTTGTCAAGACTCCTCTATATACTTAAAATGGCAGCAAGCAACCATCATGCATGCAAAGGAAGTGTCAAATTCGGCCAAGAGGAAAGAAGACACAAGAAACCACTAAAAAAACCCTTCCAATCACATTTCATGCATCATTTTGTTCTTTACAAGCAACCTTCTTTAAACTTTAGTAGTGGAATGTCCTATGTGGCCGCTAAGTGTGCTATTGGCTAATAGTTGATCTCCAATTGTCATTCAATGGCTGGTTTTATAACTTAGTCCCTCAAGTTCTCATATTTATACTTTAGTCCCTGAACTTTCCAAAATTGTAAATTTGACCCTATGCGATTTTTAATCTGAAAGTTTTTAAAATTTTCAAATTCACTTCTTTGTACTTATACTTAAGTGTTTTGACTTTAGTTAGCTATTTTTAGTGATTTTAGGGTTTGCCGGCAGTTTTCGAGGAAGTTTTCAACTTACCGATAAAATTTTCGATTTAAACGATTTTAAGGGCAAAGTTTTAGAAATTTAAAATCATGTGTCTCAAAATGGATGCTGTAACACTGACACTGTGGTGTTCGTACTAGTATTCCTGTTCACGAAATTAAATAAAATATTTCGCAGTTTATATATAGAGAGAGAAATTTTTAATTATATTGATTTTTGATTTTGGGGTATTAAATTGAATTTTTGGTATATTTTAAAATGTTGCGTCCGTAATTCTCAGTAAATCTCATTTCTACGAAATTTATATTCTAGAGAAAAGTGGATATAAAAATATATATATATATATATTGATATTTATTAATTTATTTAAATTTGTAAAAAAAAAAAAAAAAAGGGAGAAGGGGCAAAACGCGGCGTTTGGCGCCAAATCAAATTAGGGATTTTAGCCCTAATTTCCTTTCGTCTCTCTCTCATTCTCTCATCCCCTCCCGCGGCGCTTCTTCCTTGCGCCTCCGCCCTACGGCTGCCGCTGCTCTCCTCCGCCGCCACCGTGGCAACCGTCAACCACCACCCTCGTCTTTCCCTCACAGTCACTCTATCTCTCTCTTTCTCTCTCTCTATTTCACTGTCTTCATCTCTCTTGCTCTCTTCATCTCTCTCCCTTTCGCGATCACTCGATCGCCATCCCCGCCACCTTCTCCGCCACCGCATACCACCCACGAGTGGCCGATCGTCTCTATGCCACCCTTTCTATCTCTATTTCTCTCTCTCAGTTTCAGTTCCCTCTCAGTCCCTCTCGGTCTCTCTCTCGATTCCCCTTTCGCGCGATCTCTTTCTCTCTCTATCGTCTCACTCTCTCTCCCGTGAGTTCTCTCTCGCTCTGCTTTCTCCCGCACGCAATAGAGCGCGACTGCTAGCGCGACAGCGCGTGACCCCATGCGAGACAGCCCCCCTCTTGCGCGCGACGGAAGAGCTATCGCTCTCTCTCTCCTTTGCTAGCTCACGCATTGCTCACTGTGAGCTCTTCTGCAATTCTCTCTCAGTTCCAAACTGACGTTTGATGGATCCTTCGGAAAAACCCTAGGCCGCGACCCCCTCTGCGCAGGTAATTGATTCCTAATCCTAGCTTAGGGTTTTGATCTTTTTAAGTAATTAAGCCTAAATGATAAATCTTGTTTTGGTTAGGAAACATGTACAGGAAAATTTAGAACTTTGGGTATGAAATTTGATGGGTTTTAATGTGATTTTGAGTGTTAAAATGTGGATTTGATGTACTTGTATGCATGCTGAATTTTGGATAGAGGTTAGTGAGCATGTGGATGAAAAAATGTCTTGATCGAATCCATTGGAGAGATTGGGAATGACTCTAGTAAGCAAGATGGTGGTTTATATGTGTATGTAATAAGGTATAGAAAGTGTATGCATATATATAATGATATTGGTGTGTTAAAGTGATATGAAAATGTGCAATTGTAAAGAATAAGCAAAAGCATGTGTATTTATATGATAAATGTATAGAATTGTATTGGTATATTGAAGAGAAGAAGTTGATAAAGAATTTTGAATAAAAGTGTGTTGGTGTATATGCTGACTCTTATGTGCGGCGAGAGATTGGATTGGTGTGAGCTTTGTGCAGGATTAGTTGAGTACCATCACTTGAGTCTTGAGGACATGTTGTAAGCATGAACAAAATATGAAGAGTTAAGGTAGTGGCTTAAAAGACTTGACTTGACATTGGAAATTTGAAAGTGAAGAACATGTATTTTAGCCAATTGAACAGCATGTAATCTTTTAGCATAACTTTCTCTACACAGTTCCGAATGACATGAGGTTTTCTGCCTTAGACACTAGACATCCTTAGTTTAAAAATGAAATAAGAAACCCCTTGATTTGTAAAGGTGTATTAGAAGTTATAGCCTATTTTCTATAACTGCGCAGGTTTGAAACTTGCTGATTATATATATGCGTAAGTGTTGGATGTCTTGATCGAGGGGAGTACAGTTTCGACACTTGTGCATTATATGGAGTGATTGACTCTTCCGTATACTATGAGTGGGATTTATTTCAATGTTTTCGTTTAATATGTAAACCCTGTTTTACAACAGTTTGATAAATGAGCATGATTTATTGTGTGCTTAAAATGTTTTGACTGGTTTTGGAAATGATTTTTGTGAACCGATGGAGTGTCCAAAAATTTGGTTGAATTATGAAAATATGCATCCATGTGGTTGAAATGTAAAATGTGTCATTTTATGATATATGTTGCATTTGGTTTGTGAACCTGATTTAAGACACATGTTTGATATGATATTGATATTGGCCTTGAGGGCTGTGATATGTATTGTTTCGTAGCTACGAAGGACACCGTGAGAGGCGCTTGGGTGGCGTCCGGATATGCCTAGGCCTGGGGTATCCCACGAGTTGTCGAGATGATATTTACGACACGGTACTAGCCAGGTTGAACCCGAAAGGGGGAGGATTTGGATACACTCTCCAAGTCTAGCACCTGGACGAGGTTCGTCGCCAATGCCGGGGTAGAGAGCACTTTAAATAAAATCGCATATAACACCCCCGGTGAGCCTGTCATAGGTCGTGGTAGACCTCTGTCGGGACATTTTCGGCTGGCAGCTCTATGATTTTAATGACAGTATTTTGGATGCATATTTGATTTGCGGATGCGTGTTAATGATATATTGTTGAAATGAAAAGCATGATGATTTGAAATATTATTTGTATACTTATGCTTTGACACTCCAGTTTCACACCCCATATTACATGATTACATTGACCCACTCACTCACTGAGTATTCTTTCCTGAGTACTCACCCCTCCTCTTTCCCTTCCCAGACAGGATTGTTGTGCCGGAGCGACGCTTCAGATTTTGGAGATCTTGGTGGATTGGTGTTTACGACGGTGAGATTAAGTTTTAATTGAAAAGATGAATTTCATATTTTATTGTCGACCCTGCGTGGTCTTGTTGAGATTCATAGTTGACCGTGTACATATTTTGGGATGACTGTATAATTTTTGGACTTTTGTTTGCGAAACTCTCATTTCACTTGCATTGAGGCATTTGTAAATATTTAAAGTGTTGACTTGGGAATTTGTAATATAATTATATACATTTAGGCCCACTCAGTGTGGCGGCTGCTAATGCTCTAGTTGGGCATGACAATAGAGGTCTGTGGCTAGGACTGTTGTTGATTTGTTAGCCTTGCGTTGTCTGGATATCGGTTGTGAGATTCGGTGGATTGTTTGGAGAGGCCGGGATGACCATTGGTTAAATTTACAGGATGATTTTAATGTATACAGGTATCCAGGTTTAATTGTACATGGGAGACCTCCGATTTATGGGGAGGTTCTGCCCGATTTTCTGTAGAAATACAGCCGGTATCCAGGGCAACGGGCGGCTGTTCACGATTCCCGGTTCGGGGTGTGACAGATGCAATATCATATATATAAATATGAGGAGAGTAATAATACACCAAGAGTCGATGTTACATCCATACCTTGAAAATGAGATATGATTTGTTAGATTCTGATGAGAATTGAAGTTTCGGTGATTTTTCAAAGTGAGACATTTTGTAGAATAATCCCCCATTTTTGTCCTATTTCGGCCCAGATTTTGGCTCAATTTTGAGATGCCTTCTAGGTTAAATTAGGCTAAGCTCTGAACATGAAATTTATAGATCTATGTCTTATCTTTAATTTGAGTAAGAATCATATGATTTGGATACCTCTAATGAAAGTTACAGCCAATTTCCCATTACTACGTAGATTGGAAATTATGTGGTCCAGACCACATAGGATAAATCTCTATGTCTTTGTGTTATTGGAGTAGATCTAAACTACAAATATAAAAATTGTTGTGTTATAGTTAGTTTTTGAGTGGAAATTAGAAATTTTACAATTTAAGAATACTAGTTCAAAGTGCAATTATTTTTCTAAGACATAAAGATATGAGGATGAACATTGGAAATGGGTAATGAACACTTTAAGTATAAAGGCATATTTTTAACTTTGCATATCATGCATTTGACATCTTAGTAGCATTGGATAATATCTAATCTAAGTTCTATATTATGATTTACATAACCATTAGGCGAAGGTCCATGGAATCGGGATAAGGTTGAGACTTTGGATTAGTGGGAGTGCACACCCTCCCCAAACTGTGAGTGAGACTTTTATGCCTTGTTTAATGAGAAATGTTTGTGTTTTGAATACTTCATTCTGAAATGTGATTTTATAACTTTATTTGAGTGTGATGTGTTCTCATGAAACTATGATATTGCAAATGTGAACTTTGACATGTTATTGCCACATAATTTATATTGTTTTGTTGATTGATGTTTATTGGGACAAAAAGGAGTATGGGTTGCAAATTGGTTTTGGAGTTTGATTGTAAATGAAAACTCTATTTTTGGTGACCAATTATTCACGCAGCTGCTGTGGTTTATTACTCACTCATGATTGACGGGAGGAAGAGCAATATGAGTGGAGTCAGATATTAGATTGGGGTAGTGTGATGTAGGGCATTAACCTACCCAAGGTTACGGTTGGTCAGCCATGAGTCACCAATGGTGATGTCCAAACCAATACCAAGGATGGGACATTATTTTAAACAAATGATGGAATAAAACCCTTGGTAGTTCTAGTCCTTGACCTCGGACAAGGTTTGGATTAGAAAGTATGTTTTCGGCAGTCCTAAAGTTTTGAACGAAATGCAACCCATTTGATGCAAATAGAAATGTTTTACTTTGAATATATATTGATTGTTAATGATATGTGAATGCTTTGTGAACTTGTGAATGCTTTTGCAATGGTAATATGGAATTTATTGATAATAGCTTTAGCACATGATCACATTCCCACTCATTGGCATGCACATAGATTTCTCACTCACTAGGTACATTTATACTCATCCTATTCTTTCCCTTCTGTTTTCAGGTTTGTAGATAGTAAGTGCAGATAAAGGGCCTTCTTTTGGAGATCTATGAGATCCATTCCATTCGGAGTTTTGACTTCATGTAAGATAGTATTATTTTGGGTTTATGTAGTTGTAGACGGATCCATGGGAAAACTCAGTGGAAATAGAAATATGTCACATTGTGGATTATTTATATAAAGTTTAATACTTTTGTATATGTATGTTTACGTTTTGATGTGCCACTTTGTATTAAAAAGAAGGGAACTTCACTTATTTCATTTTTAGAGAGATCATATGGAGAATGTTTTATGATTACAAGGATTAGGATGTGAAATAAATTCAGGTTGATAACAGCTTAGCTTTGTGGAGTCTCGGAGTGCGTGTCAAAGGTTACATGTAGTTTGAGACAACACGGCGGTTGTTTTTTTGCTTGGCCTTGGAGACTGGGGTGTGATTGGTGTAGTGTGCAGTGTGCAATGCAATTTCTAGACAAGCAATGCAATGTGCTGGGCAATTTTTAAACAGTTGTGTAGGGTGCAGTGTGCAATATGCAGTGTGCCGAGCAAGCAATGCAGTGTGCAAGTGCAATGTACCGATGTAGATATGCAATGAACCATGCGATGAACATAATTTTTGAACTATGTGATGAACATAATTTTTGGACTATGTGATGAGCTATGTAGGGCAAGCGAAATGGCAATAGTATAGATGTTGATGCTCCAACCTGACACTCAAGTTTTGAAAAATGTATCGTGGTTCATTTAAACAATTTTCTAGATTTAGACTAAACGACTAAACAACTAAATGACTAAATAAAAAAATGACTAAATGGTACTTGACTATTACAGATGCAAATACTCGAACCCGACACCCAAGTTTTGAAAAATGAATATTTGGTTCATTTAAACAATTTTCCATATCTGCTAAAAATGAATCTTTGGTTAGATCTGTTAAAATCTTAAAAATTTGAACAAAATAAAAGGAAAAAAAAACTAGATGATGATTTAGGAAAAAAATTGAAGTTATGATCGAAAAGGAGAAAATAAAAAGAAAAATAAAAAAATAAAAGGAAAAAAAGTGGATAATCAGTTAGGGTTAATAAAACGAAAAAAAAAAAATCATTTAATCACCAAAGAATCCAACCTTCTGAAGTCGTCGTAACTACTGTTGGTGATGGTGAAGAATGAGAAACACAATCTTTTGGATCTAGCATCGACACAATCGATGAAGGTGATGGAGGTCGGCACAGTCGATGAAGATGATAAATGTCGGCACGGTTTTCTGGATCTGGTGTCAGCGATGGCGAACGAAGGGGATGGCATCGGCATAGTCTTCTGGATCTGGCATCAGCGATGGTGAATGGAGGGGATGCCGTCGGCGATGGTGATGGACGATGATAAGATGAAGGGGAGAGTGTAAGGCGACGGCAAAGCAAACGAAGGAAAGAAGAAAGGATGTTGTTACTGTGCGGCTGTGGCAAAAAGAGAGAGATAAGAATGGGTGGGATGTGTCTTAACCCTAATTTTTGTTAATTTAATAATATAATATTAAAATAAAATTTTATTATAAATTATAATACAATCGGATCGGATAATTTATAACCTAAATCTGAATCCGAACCAACCCGACTATTTTTATACTAAAATCCAATCCTAATCCAAGCCGAACCCGATTTTTAAAGAAAAACCCGATCCGACGGATCGGATTTTTGGATATCCATTAGTTCGGATCGGATACTGCCATCCCTATTTGGAGGAGGAGGAGGAGTAATAATAATAATAATAATAATAATAATAATAATAATAATAATAATAATAATAATAATAATATTTATTATTATTATTATTATTATTATTATTATTATAAAAATTTGAAAAAATTAGTTTTTAATTTTAAATTTATATTTGAGCAATATTTATGAATCTAAAATTAAAATTTTTTGGATTTGTGTAGGATGGTATCACACAAAAATAGAAATTGGTGCATTTTTGCACAAATGAATTATGTGTATGGCCTTTTGCATATTAAGGGGTGTGCAAAAAAAAAAAATGTTGGGGCTGCACAAAATTATAAAATTGTCAAAATTTGTGAAATTTTTGTGTAAACTAATTTTTGTATGGCTTTTGCACATAAAGGGTAGTGCAAAATAAATGTTATAGCCTGCATAAAATTAAAGAAAAATATTCATATGATCTGTACGACTTCTGATTGTTAGGGTATCGCCACAATAGTCTTAATATGAAAAAAAAAATCATACATTGGGTTGATTTTGACCATATAAAAGAAAGAATATTATTTGTGATTATTTATTTTTGTGTGATAAATCTTATTCTCTAGGAATATTTATCATATTAAAATAATTAATCAAGATTAAATGGCAAGATCGGCTAACCTAGTTATGTGGATAGTCTATCTAACTTTAGAGCTTGCTTCTATAAGGTTTTTCGAGTTTAGGAGATCAAGTGCATGTCAAGAAATGTCCTATGAACAAAATGAGGATAACTCTAAGGTTGGTTAGTTATTAAGCAGTTTCATATGACACACCACCTACCTGGAGACTTTTCTTGTGCATGAGTGATGCTGTCTGAGAAGCTCTAATTCATCGAGCATGAATTTTCCTAATTAGCCCATGAGTGTTAGGAAATTAGATAATTTTGTCAATTTAATTATAAAGGATAATAAATCTAATCTGAATTAAAAATTCAGTCCATAGACAAATTCTATGTCAGAAGATTTATTTTTAATATATATATATTGTATATAAGGAGACTCCAACTCGAGACCTTTATAATGGGGAGGAAGTACAGTGTTAGTTGAATTATAATTCATTGGCATTTTTAATATGTATTTTACATTGGTAAACATATGCTAAAATCTCAACTAAAGTTTATAAATATTTTTGTTATAGTTATACAAACTGTTGATATCGTTGAAGTTTCTATACTAAATGGGGAGAACTTCAAGGTATGGAAGGGACTTTGTAATTATAAAGGATGCCCACTTGTGATGCGATACTATGATGATGACATTGATGATTCCGTAGCTACGAAGGGACTTTGTAGAGGCACGAGTTGGCCGGATACGCTTCTGCAGGAGGTATCCGCAAACGTCCAGTGATTGATTCATAGGCGCGGCCAGTTGAACCCTTATCGGGGGGGACGTGTGTCCATTACCGTCTAGCACCGCACGTGGTCCTATTGATGAGCATATATATTTTCATAGGCGCGGCCGGTTGAACCCATATTTGGGGGAGGACGTGTGTCCATCACCGTCTAGCACCGCACGTGGTCCTATTGACGAGTCTGGGTAAGCAAGGGCTAAACCCACGGCCAACGTCGGGATAGAGAACTACTTTTGAAACACGTTGCATATTAAAACCCTTGATGCGCCTGTCCCAGGTCATGGTTGACCTTTGCCAGGATTCTTTTGGCTTGCTCTACGTTATACTTGATATACTTGATTTTAAATGGATGCATATGTGTGTGATATCGTGTGATTGAATAAATGAGTTCATTTTATTGAACATATGATGATTTATTGCGAAACTTGAACTTTTGTTTACGAATGATATTATTTGACACTCCAATTTTCACCTACACTATTAGTACTTGAGATTAATCCCCTCACTCATTGAGTATCCTCCCATAGATACTCACCCCTCTTCTTTCCTCCCTCAGACAGGATCATTGTGCTAGAACGACATTTCAGACTCTAGAGGCTTCGGTTGATCATTGGCGGATTTGGTTATTCTGGACGGTGAGGTTTTAAGTTTAAGTTGAAACTCGAATTACGTATTTTATATCGACCCTGCAAGGTCTTATTGAGGTCCGTAGTTGGCCGTGTACTTATTTTGGGATGACTGTATAATTTATGTATATTATTTGCGAAACTCTCATATTTCATTTGCATTGAAGCAATTGTACGTATTTGAATGTTACTTGAGAAATTTGTTATACATTTGTATAAATTTAGGCCCGCTCGGTGTAGCGGCTATTCATGCTCTAGTTGGACATGACAGTAGAGGTCTGTGGCTAGGTTTGTTGATAATTTATTTAGCATGACGTTGTCCTGGATGTCTGCCGTGGTTGGTGGGTTGTTGTGAGGCCGGGATGGCTCTTTTATTTTAATTTCAGGATGATTTTAAATTATACAGGTTGATATACAGGTAAATTGTACATGGGAGATCTCCGATTTATGGGGAGATTCTGCCCGATTTTCTGTAGAAATACAGCCGGCATCCAGGGCAACGAGCGGTTGTTCACGATTCCCGGTTTGGGGCATGACAGTTCGGTTGGTATCAGAGCTCTAGGTTGAGAGCTGTGTTTTATAAAATAGTTTTGAAAATATTCCCAAGTACATTTTAAAGTCCTCAATGCATATGAGAGTTTTATTACAGTCATGAGATCCCAGTACAACGGTTTTAGGCATATGAGTTATTCTTTTTAGGGGGTTAGATACGGTGCGTATCTAACCTAGCATATTGGTTTTATCAGTTTTTAAACTGATAAGTTTATTCATTTAGGGGGTTAGTTACTTCGTAACTAACTCTAAATCTTTGAATCATATCTAATTTAAGCTCCTTCTTTGTAAGATTATGATTACTAGACGAGGTACTAGATTTGTACCTGAGACACTTAGAATATCCGAGGATGTTTCCTCGTTATGTGTATCTTTCTAGTACTTTCTCAGCAGGCTATTATAGTCATGGTTCCATCACCATCATTTGATGCGTTTAGGTAGGTGTATTAGTCGTACACCTCCCATTGGGTGCAGATGCCACCACCTCGACCACAGAGTTTTGGGGCACCAGCCTCTAGTGTCACTACACATTTATGGCATAGAGATAGCCTTTCTGCCGTAAATGCGGTAACCACCATGCATATGGGGCATGAAGAATACGGGTTACTTGCTTCCAGTATGGGAAGCAAGGTCATATTATGAGTGCCTGCCTGGATTTAGGTCGAGGATCGACTTTACAGAGTCGTGCTGGTACTTCTGGCACAGGCCAGCAGGGGGTACCTGCGTACTCAGCTCTTACCGCTCCTCGGACTGTAGCCGGGAGTAGTACAGTGTCAGGACCGTCGCGACAGCAGCCTAGGGCCCAGGCTCGTGTGTTTGCGACGACCCAGGAGGACGCACTGGCAAACCCTAGTGTTATTATGGGGGATCCTCCCACGGACCTCTCAGTGTAGCGCTTTTGTTGTACGCTCTTTATGGGATCTAGTATATCACGATATTGATGTACAGTTTTGACTAGTTAAAGCTTTCGAAGCTTAACTAGTTTGATATATATATATATATGTCTACTTTTGTTAGTATTTTAAATGTTTTAATCTCTTCTTATCTTTAAGTACCATACGAATATTTGGTATTGACGCTCGTATTCTCATAGATATCGAGTCGAAGCTTTTATATGTGAATGACACATTCACTCGCTATTCTGATAGGCCTTTCTCGCCACTTGATGGGGAGATTATGGTAGTCACTCATGTTGACAAGCATATCATTTGAGATACAGTCTATAGAGGCTACGAGTAACAGAGAGATTGTTACATGGGGATGCCCTCAATTTGTAGGAGGCTATTGTGATGAGATTATCGATCTATTGTGATAGGAAGACTTCTTGAGGAAATTCGACCATCGATAATTTATGAAGTTTTAGTAGGACTTTTTTTCAGTTAACATATTTCAGTTCTAGGATTCTTGTATATGGTATACTCATGGATCGATGGATTCCCTTGGAATTAAATAATGAATACCAAAAGGTTTTTCTCGATTGCTAGTGACAT
Organism: Dillenia turbinata; assembly: GCA_037126225.1. Lineage (NCBI taxonomy): Eukaryota > Viridiplantae > Streptophyta > Magnoliopsida > Dilleniales > Dilleniaceae > Dillenia > Dillenia turbinata. Next base: position 9,565,531 of record JBAMMX010000018.1, on the reverse strand, counting down.
TTTCTTGCTAAAGAGGCTTTAACTTTATAAATTGATGAAGAAAATTTTGGGGATAGTAGGAAAAGCTTTCAAGTTTGGTAGTTAGGTCTATTTTACTTTTGAAGGAAGCAGGCTATAAATAATTTCAGAATTGAAACATCTCAAGGAATTCATGTGTACAAAGCTTGAATTGGTGTTGAGCATAAATAAAATGGAAAGGTATTGTGATATAAAAGATTTTATTGTGCAAAATTATGAGTAAGATTATGTATACCTTGACTTCGAGATTTCTAAATTTCCCAATGAGGAATTATTAGCCTTAAATATATAATATCACTAGAAACTGGGGAAAATTAAAGAGGTAATGAAACATTGTGCATTAGCTGCAAGAGCAAATTTTTAAAGTATTGATGCTCGTGCATTTATCGACACGGAGTTCATGGGTTGATAGGGAATTTGAACAAAAGGTGGCTTGTGCTCTATTATTAGATTATTATGTTTGGAGGTTAGTATTCTCGTTATTTATTCATGTTCATTATTATGTGGATCATTGAATAAGGTAATATAGAGAGAGTTTGAGTCTGTCTTTTTGGCCTTGAAGTTGGAAATAATGTCTCTTGTGACAATAGAGTTAGGTGTAATGAGGTATATATTTCTTATATCTAAATCTTGATAAGTTGGGAGTAGTAATGCAAACACCGGGTGATATGTGCTTATATGTGCTTGATTTGATGTGTATAGAATGTCAGTGATATTGTATGATACTAAAGTTGATTGAAAATGATTATGATAAAAGTACTTTGATTGAAAAGTTATCCAATTAAGGATTTGAAATTTAAAACTTGGAAAGGTTCAAATATTGATAGTGGATTAAGTTTTCTTACGTAGTCTAGGCTATCTTGGAGTTGATTTATATTTCATCGTATACAAGTTTGATAATATATGGAATTGTATACATCTTACACTTAGTCTTAAGATTGTGGTTGCCATACGCACTATCTTGATGGGGATTTTGGAGTTTTGGCTAATATTACCTCTAGGAATATATGTATTTTGGGTGCACTTGCAGTTCATGTAATTAAATTTTGGATTGTAGGGCTTTTATCTTAAAGTCCTAAAATAGCAAGAATATTGTGTTTATAACTAAGGCAATATTATTGAAGAAGGGTTGAAGCACCCATGGAAAGTTGGTCAAATGATAAGTATTAAGGATAGCTATTGCAACACCCTCCATTTTTATGTATGAACTGCAATTGAAGTTTCGAGGACGAAACTTGTTTTTAGGGGGTTAGAAAATGTAACACCAAAACTACGGTGCCCGTACTAGTTTCTTATTCATGAAATATAATAAAATATTTTTTTCAATTTATATATATATATAGAAATTTTTAATTGTATTGATTTTCGATTTTGGGGTTTTTAAATTTAATTTTTGGTATATTTCAAATACCGTTTCTGGGATTTGTAAAATAAGGTTTGTATAAAAATATATATATATATATGTAAATAATTATTTATTTATTAATTTATTTATTTACTCAATTAGCTATTTATAAAATCTATTTATATAAAAAAAATATATAAATAATAATAATAATGAAAAAAAAAATTCGAATTAGGGCTAAGCCCTAATTCCTCTCTTTTCCCTTCTCTCTCTCTCTCTCTCTCTCTCTCCCTCTTTCTCTCTCCGTCTTCTCCTCTCCCTCACCCGCGCCGCACCGCCCAGCCCCGCCGCCGCTGCCATCCACCGCGACTCGACGCCACCGCAGCGACCACCGCTCTCCCTTCTCCACCTCTCCCTTCGGTTCTCTCTCCTTCTCTCTCTCTCGGCTTCTCTCTCACCGCGAATCTCTCTCCCTCTCGCGGATTCCACCGTCGCAACCACCAACCCCGCCACCCGCAGCCACCGCGACCCACCACGGGTCGCCACCTATCTCTCACTCCCTGCTCGCGCGACTGCGCGTGGCTGCTGCGCGACTGCCCTGCCCCAGCACGCGCGAGACTGCTCCTGCGCGCACGCGACTGCAGTGGGCGACCTTCCTTTCCCGTGTAGCCGCAAGCACTTCTCTCCCTCTCGCACGCGTGACGGGCCACAGCCTCCTCCCCTGTTTGCTCGACCGTGAGCTGCACATTGTTGGGTTCTGCGATCATCGCAGGAGCTCCAACCAAACCGTTAGTGCAGACCTCAAAAACCCTAGGCCAATTTCACTCCTGCGCAGGTAATAGCTGATTTGTCTCTTACCATGGTTTTAGGGTTTTGACTTGATATTAATTCCTAAGTTATGTGTCGATTTAAAATGCAGATCTCAGAGTGAACTAAGAAGCCGTTGAGACGAGAAAATCGTAAACTGCGCAAAACCCTAGGTGAGGGAAATGCAATTCTTTTGGACGTTCGAATTATTTTTATTGAATTTAGGATTGAAATTAGAATTGGAAACTATATATATGCTTTGAAATAAGTTCGACTCAAAGGAAATGTACTTTCCTGCAATTTCATATGAAATTATTTAGGTTAAATATAGGATTTTATACAAATTGGACTGCGAAGCATGGAAGAATATCTTAGATAGTATTAAGGTTTTTGTTTAATTGGGTTGTGTAGCTTTCTTTGGGATTTGAGTTTAATAAATTATGCAGTCTCTTCATCATAAGTTGTCCTACATATAAGCAATCAAAATACTATTTCCGTATGATGAAAATAGACTTAAATACCTTGAAAATGACATATGGGTTGAAGAAATCGGATGAGAATTGAAAAGTGTATGAATTTTCAAAGATTTTTCTAATTTATAGAGAATTTATGTATTTAGACGTGTTTTCGATTTTGAACGATTTTAGGTTTGAATTTAACTTGATTTTGATTTGGTTAATTTCTTATAAATGGAATGAAAATTGATGACATTGGAGTTTATTCATAAATTAGAGAATTAAGGTTTGTACAAACTTAGGGAAAATGATAAACCCTAAGATTAATTGGAAATTTGATGATTTTTGTGATAACTTGATTAGGTTGATCTTGTTGGAGACTCGAGGAGTCAAATTCGGATTTATTTTGAAAATAGGGAGTGATTACCTTCCCTAGAATGTGAGTGGGACCCTAATCCCTTCCCTAGAATGTGAGCGGGACCCTAATCTCTTGCATGAAATGGTGAAAATCTGATTTTACCATGTTTTAAATCAAAACATGCTTTGATATGCATTGATTCGATGTGTGATATTAAATTCAAATCTGTTTTGTGATTATTGGAGTGTCCTAAACTTACGTTTTCTACGATTATGCATCCATGTTTGAAAAGAAATAAAATTGTGCAATGATTTGAGAAACGGAATGTTTGCTATTCGACTATTGCATTGGTTTGTTGAATTTGAAATGATTTTGATGAAATTGTATTGGCACACGGATTTGAAATGTTTTGATGAACTGTGAGGGCACCGGGATGCCCACTTGTGATGCGATACTATGATGATGACATTGATGATTCCGTAGCTACGAAGGGACTTTGTAGAGGCACGAGTTGCCTGGATACGCTTCTGCAGGAGGTATCCGCAAACGTCCAGTGATTGATTCATAGGCGCGGCCGGTTGAACCCTTATCGGGGGAGGACGTGTGTCCATCACCGTCTAGCACCGCACGTGGTCCTATTGACGAGCATATATATATTCATAGGCACGGCCGGTTGAGCCCATATGAAGAAATAGATCCCTTCACTAGGATAGGGCAACAAAAGCCTAATTGGGGGGATAGATCCATTCGATGGGATAGGGCGATTAAGGCCTATTTGGGGAGATAGATCCCTCCGATATGATGGGGCGACTAAATCCAATTCGGAGAGATAGATCCCTTCGATAGGTAACAACCGATAGGAGTGAAAATATTAGGAATCAGCCGATAGGACTATCGAAAGGACAAGCGTGAAGAGCTTACCCGATAGGAAGTACCTATGTTGATGGAGAATGATATGACTTACTGATAATAGATCCATAGTTTCTCTACGTTCCAGGTCCTGGCATAACCGATCCATCCAGATTATTGAGGTGATAAGCCCCTAGGCGAACTATAGAGCATATCTGATAAGGGGTCTTTCCAATTAAGGGTTAGTTTGCCTCTAGATTGGAGTTGGTCGATTGCTTCTACCTTCCTTAGCACCAGATCACCTGGTTTGAATGTTTGACTTCTGACTCTTCGGTTATAGTACTATGTCATTTGTTGCTGATATGTAGCCATTCGAGCGGATGCGAATTTCCATAACTCGGGAACTAGATCTAAGTATTCACGCAAGGCAGATTTTTTTTTGTTCTGAATCATACTGGGTTATCCGGAGCGAGCGGATCCTGATCTCCACCAATATGACAATCTCACTTTTGTATGTTAGGCAGAGTGGAGTCTATTCGGTTGCCCTTCGGGGTGTGGAATGATACGACCAGATGATGCTTAGAGTTTGTCTACCCATCATCCATTATCTTTATCTGGCATAGTCTTTAGCCCCTGAAAGATCATTCTGTTGGTTATCTCCGTAAGTTCGTTGGTCTGTGGATGAGCGATCGATGAGACTTGATAATCGATCTCGAGTTTTTTGCAGAACTCCCGGAAGCTAGCATTATTGAACTATTTTCCATTATCCATGATAAGACCATGGGGCATGCCAAACCGAGTTATTATATGAGTCCACATGAACGACTGAGCCTTGGCTACTATTATTTAGGCTAGAGGTTCGACTTCTACTAATTTAGGAAAATAATCGATAGCTACTATGAGAAATTTTCGCGGTTTGATAGCCTGTGGGAATGGTTTGAGAATATCTATTCCTCATTGGGTGGACGGCCATGGGCCTGCTATAAAACTGAGCTTGATGGAAGGCAGTCATGGGACCGAAGAGAATCGTTGACACTGGTAACAGTTCTTAACATAGTTGTTCAAATCAATCTTCATGGTCAGCTAGTAGAACCCTAGGAACAGGGCTTTGTGGACTAGCTTTCGAGTCCCTAGGTGGCTGTCGCATATCCCTTCATGGATCTCCCAAAGGACATAGTCTCCCTTTTTTGGGATCAGACATCTCAAGTACGGATGAGTGAAAGACTTTTGGTATAGTTTTTCATTGATGATTGCATAGTGGGTGACTTTTCGCTTTATTTTGGCTACCTCCAGCGATGAGTCAGGCAATCGATTGTCTTTCAAGTATGTTTCAATTAGATCTTTCCAACTAGAAGACTGATCTGTTACTAGGACCCCTTCAGGCTTATCTATGCTAGGATAGGGTAAGCTTTCATTATAGATCGTTTGGTTAGAAGTGACTGAATCTGTGCTGGCCAATTTGGAGATGACCTATACATTTTCTGAGTGAGGATTTACTGAATGTCGACTCTGTCTAGTTTAGCCATCGTCTTGCGTAATTTGCTTAGATATTTGGCCATGGTTGAGTCTTTAGTCTCGTAAACCCCTCTTCAATCTGTTTGACTACTAGTTGGCTATCGGTGAATGCCCGAATACTTCAGACTCCTATGTTAGCTGTAATTCAGAGTCCTATCAACAAGGCTTTATACTTCGCTTGGTTGTTGGTGGCCCTGAAGTCAAAGCAGAGGGTATATTTTGCTTTAAAGTTGTCCGCAACCATTAATATGAGCCCTGCGCCACTACTCGAAGAGTTTGAGGATCCGAGGACATGTATGGTCCAGTCTGGCAATGTCCATTTGTTAGGGCTATTGGTGAACTCAAGTTCAGCTGCCACTGGGAGGGCGCATTTAAGAATGAAATCGGCCAAGGTTTAGCCTTTGATCACAGGTCGAGGCTAATACGGGATGTCAAATTCACCCAATTCGATACTCCATTTGATTAAACAGTTAGAAGTGTCTCTTTTCTAGAGGATTTGTTTTAGTGGTTGATCAGTGAGTACCACGATGGTATGGGCCTGAAAATACGGCTGAAGCCATTTGGCCAAAACGACTAAAGCGTATGCTAACTTCTCAATCGGTCGATAATTGGCTTTGGCTTCCTTGAGTATCCAACTAATGTAATAGATCAGCTTCTGAACAATTGAGTCTTGTCTTGTAACAAGGATAGAGCAAAGTGCCTAATCAGAAATAGAAAGGTAAAAGTAGAGTTTCTCACCAGGAATCGGATGGGAGAGCAGCGGAGGAGTCATGAGGTACTCTTTGAGTCGTTCGAACGCCGTTTGGCACTCGAGCGTCCACATGATCTGTTGGGACCTCTTTGGAGCATTGAAGATAGGTTTGTACTTTTCTCCGACTTTTGACATGAATTGATTTAGAGCCGCTATTCGATCGATAAGGCGCTACACCTCCTTCAATGTTTGAGATAGTGACATGTCTAGAATGGCTTGTATCTTCTCAAGATTTGCCTCAATCCCGCAATTGGTGATCATAAAGCCCGAGAACTTACCCAATGTGATATAGAAGGTACACTTTGCGGGATTCAATCGTATGTTATAGCGTTCAAGTGTCTAAAAGGTCTCCTCAAGATCAGCAACATGGGTCTTCGCATTGGTGCTTTTGACGAGCATGTTATTTATGTATGCTTCTACGTTTTAGCTGAATAAACTTTTGAAGACTTCATTGACCAACCGTTAGAAAGTTGCTCTCACGTTCTTTGGACCAAAAGGCATGACTCGGTAATAGTATGTACTAAACTCAATGATGAAACTTGTTTTCTCTTCATCTTCCGGTATCATTTGTATCTGATTGTATCCCGAATAGGCATCTATGAAACTTGAGAGTTGGTGACTTGATGAATTGTCTACTAGTTTTTCGATGTTCGGGAGAGGATAACTGTCTTTTGGGCATGCTTTGTTGAGATCTATGAAGTCCACACACATCATCTATTTACCGTTGGCTTTCTTTATCAGAACCACGTTGGCCAGCCATTCGGAATACTTGACTTCCCGGATAAACCCGGCGGTCAGTAGCTTTTAGACCTCTTCTTAAATGGCATGTTGGCATTCAAGGGCGAACACTCTCTTCTTCTACTTGACTAGCTTGTAGCTGAGATTCACAGTTAACCTATAAGCAATAACCGAAGGATTGATACTGGGCATATCCTCGGGGGACCAAACAAAAACTGCAGAATGTCTTTGCAGACAACTAACGATTGTCTCTCGTGGGGACATAGACAGGCCAGCTCCAATTCGAACAGTTTGGGTAGGGTCATCAGTTAGAGGGATTTCAATCACCGCTTCTCCTAGTTCTGGTTTGCTTATTGGTTCAATGTCGCCTCTGAGTTCTAGAGTGTCAATTGGAAAATTCTCCTATCCGTCTCTATCTGCGAAGAGGGCGTAAGAATTGGGATCACTACGGATGGTAGCAACCCCTTCTGGAATTCTAAACTTCATCTTCATGTGTTTGGTGCTGGGTAGCACTTCAAGCTCATCTAGACTCGGTCGGCCGAGGATGACATTGTACGATGAGAATAATTTTACCACATGGAAAGCGGCTTTGATGGTGGCATGGTTAGGGGGTCCCCAAGTCACGATAAGGGAGATGATTCCCTCTAGATAAATGCATTCATTTGATAATCCCTTGACGAGTTGGGGGCTGAAGATGTAAAGCATTAAGGCTCATTTGCTGATAAGTGTCCCAAGTAAGGATGTCGTAGTCTACACCCTAGTCGATAAGGACCTTTTTGATCATATGAGACCCTATTCTGGTAGTGATGACTAGAGGATCATTGCGACCAGGGTCAACTCTAATTAGATCATCGTCGTCGAATCCAATAATTTGCCTTTTTCTCTTAATTGTAGTCATACTTCATTTGGAAACAAAACGTTGGTGAGAAAGACTGATGATTAGTCTTTTCCCACAAACGATGTCAATCTGTTGGAGGTGGGTCTTGATTCCATAAATCCGGCTCCTTGTGATCAAATGGGTGCTTGATGAAAAGACTTGAAATCTAGAAAAGACCGTCAGAGGGTGCTCCGCCAAGGGAGGCTCCGACGCTCAAGTCAAAAAAAGTAGTTTTTTGAGAGAGAATAGAATAGACTGAGAGAAAAAGGAGGGACGGGTCCCCCTATGATTTATGTGTCGAGTGTTTAGTCCCAAGGACTTACCTGACTACAATATATCGAAAGCTTTTATATGGAAGACCTTAAGAGTCGTGTGCATTTGAGGTGTCCCAACCCTAGTTTCCTTACGAGATCGTCAAAGATTTGAAGTTGTTATCATTTATGAAGTCTAATCATACGAGGAGATTCTTTCCCTTATCGATTAGATTTTTAAGGGTTTCCCTCCTTATCCAAGAGATGTGTTTCGTACTAAAATAGGAAATATAATCAAAGTGAGATTCGGTTGAATATTATCGCTCAGGAGTTGAAGTGGTCGGTCCTTTAAGTATTCGGTAGTCATTGGTCGAATAAAGGGGATAACCATTCGGTCTTACTGAATGTGCTTGTGGATCGGTCGTGTTGTTCTGATCGATTTGTTTGTTGTTTGGCTCAAGAGCTTATCCCCTCGTGACCATGGGTGTCACGTCGGGCTTTTGGACACCCGGATACTGTACTGATTGTTGTTTGGAACATGTCTCATCATAACCGAAAATATAATTATTGAAAAGGAATTAAATGTCATAGAAAATGAAGAACTTGAAGAATTTAAAATTGATAAAGATTATATAGATAAGGATTTTTATTCAGAGAAGAACAAAGAAAAAAAAGAATGGTTTTTTAAAAACTTTGGGCATAAAAAAATAAGATTCAAGAAAAATACTATAAGTATATTAAGAGGATAAGATTAAATATTTTATTTTTTGTTTGGTTTGAAATTTATGCAAAAAAAAAAAACAAAAAATTAATTATCCATATAAAATGGTTAATCGTATAACCACCAGAAAAATGGCTACAGTTTGGGAAACTATGGAAGGTCAAGCCATAGAGTCAGACCCTCCACCACATAAGACAATTAAAATTCTTATAGGAATAGGAATGGAAACAATAGAGGCAGGTCCTTATAAAAGACCACAGGATGATAACTCTGTAAACTTAAAAAACATAATCATTCAAAATAATTTCACAAACACATATCTAAGTTTGATGGGAAAACAATTAACTAGGATAGAAAAATCTTAGAAGACTGTAAAACCTCTTGTTGAACTAGGAAAAATAGAAGAAAAGTTTAAAAAACAAAAAAAAACCCCATATTAAAACCATGTCAAGTTTCCAGTCAAGCACAACAGGAGATTAAAACAAATAAAGAAAAATTTTTAGAAGCAATAAAACTTTAACTTAGTAAAATAGGGCCAACATCAAGATCAATTGATCCTATTATCCTAGAAACTACACAATTAATAAATCAAGATGTAACAGCCTTGAATAAAACAATGAAACCTAGTGCTGATGAAGAAATTATTTAGAACCAAGAGCCTGAGAGAGTTAAACTTCATTGGAACAACCGAAGACAAAGTATATAAAACCTAGAATGCCTAAACTAGTGATAGGAAACTAACCTGAAATTGCATCAAATGATTATAAAACACAAGTCGGAACAACCGATAGAATACCACTTAGCTCCTGGTCACAGGATTTCCTAGACAATTAAAAGGATGGTGGGACTTTCATTTTACCAAAGAACAACAATTAAGTATTTTAAATGCTATTCACACCGTGGAAGATGGAGAACCCATTTTAAACTATTTAGGAGAACCTATACAAGATGCAATATTAACATTAATATTTAATATAGCACTTCACTTTATAGGAGATTCATGGCACCTAAAAGATAAAAACATTAACTTATTATCAAATCTAAGATATAAAAAATTAAGTGATTTTTAATAGTATAAATCAACTTTACTAACTAGGGTAATGCTCAGGGAAGATTCAAACCAGTCCTTTTGGAAAGAAAAGTTTTTAGTCAGACTTCCATCATTACTAGGAAAAAGAGTTAGAAATATCATTCATGAAATATTTGGGAATCATAAAATCCCATATAACCAACTTACCTATGGTGAATTTTTTAGTTTCACACAAAAGGAAGGGTTAAAAAATATGTCAAGATTTGAAACTACAAAAACACTTAAAATGGAAAATGAAGAAAACCAAAAAAGAATTAGGATCGTTTTATGAACAATTTGATTTTAACAAACATAAAACTTGTAATGGAGAGTGCAGTAAAAAGTATTCTAAAAAGCTTTCTAAAAAAGAATATTCAAGGAAATATAAAAAACCTTATAAAAAAAGTTAGGAAAGTTATTATAAAAAACCTCATAAAAGACATTTTAAAAAACAAGATAAACTATCAACATCTAAAACATTAAAAGACATTAAATGTTTCAAATGTGGAAAAAGGCACATACCGCAAAATATTGTAGAGTGTCCAAAAATATTAAAGAACTTCATTTAAATGAAGAAACTTTAAATAAAATCTTAGCATTATTCGCAAGTTCTAATGCTGAATTTGAATCAGAAAGTTCAATTAGTTAAGATACTAATAATCCGCAAATAGATGAGCTAGAATCCAGTTCATCTAAAACTGAATTAGACTCTGAGTCTAATGAGATAAACATGTTAATAAAAGAATAGGGTCTAATATTAGATGTAATTCAACATATAAATGATCCTCAAATTTTTTAAAAAAAAATATTTGGATCAATTAAAACAATCACTATAAGAACTTAAAATAAAGCCATATGAGCTTCATTCTGTAAGTATTGGTATGTATGATCTTATATCCATAATAAAAAGAAATTCGGTAAGAAATCCTTTGTAACAGTACAAAAAATTCAAGAGGAGATAAAAATAATTAAAAAGGAAATAAAAGATTTAGATCAGAGACAAGATGAAGATGCTAAAACAATTTCATTCCAACTGACTCAAATGCAATCTAAACCTAAACAATCTGAGTCAGGTAGTGACGACGAAAGTCTCTTAAAACCACTTGAAGATTCTTTAGAATTACAAGCCTTAGAAAAGGATCCAAAAAACTTTCCTGAAGAAATTCTTCTTATATTAAAAGAGATTACTTCTAGAAAATATCTTATTAAGACAACTTTAGTATTATCTGATGATTTTAAAATTGATACAATTGCCTTATTCAACACATGAGTAGATTCAAATTGTATCAAGATAGGAGTAATGCCTTAAAAATTTTATGAAAATACTTCTGAAAAATCGAGTTCTGTAAATAACTCGAAAATGGATATAATTGTCAAAACATAAGCAGGAATTCAAAATGGAAGATTTCTAATTAAAACTATATTTTTAATAACTAATATTCATCATACAGTGATATTAGGAACTCCATTCAACAACCTAATAACACCCTTTAAAGTTACTTATGAAGATATTAGTTTTAAAATAAGAGGCACAAAAATATTTTTCCCATTTCTAGAAAAACCTAAAACTAAAAGCTTAAATATAGTTAAAACCATATAAATTTATGAGAACTCAATAAATTTAGTAATAAAAGGAAGACAATCACACTTATGTGATCTAAAACAAAGCATTAATATTCAAAGAATTGAGGAACAACTAAAAAGGGAAGCAATAAGACAAAGAATTTCTTATTTTAAAAAACTATGTGAAAAAGAAATATGCTCCTACCTCCCAAATGCACTCTGAAATAGAAAGCAGCATATAGTTGACCTACCATTTGAAAAAGGGTTTGATGAAAAAAATATTCCAACAAAGTTAGGCCAATTCAAATGAACGCTAAATTAAAAGAATTTTGTCAAAAAAGAGATTCAAGAATTTGAATATAAATGATTAATTTCTAAATCTAGATTCCCTTGGAGTTGTGTAGCTTTCTATATCAATAAGGTATCCAAAATAGAAAGAGGCACTCTAAAATTAGTTATAAATTATAAATCCTAAAATAAGACATTAAAATGGATTAGGTATCATATTCCAAATAAAAAGGATCTATTGCATAAATTAAATTCAGCAAACATTTTTTCTAAATTCAACATGAAGTTAGGATTCTGGCAAATCCAGATTCATCCTAATCATCGGTGTAAAATAATGTTCACTGTTCCATTTAAACAATACGAATGGAATGTAATGTCATTTGAATTAAAAAATGCTCATTTTGAATTCCAAAGAATCATGAATAATATATTTAACTCATACTCAAAATTTTGTATAGTTTATATTGATGATGTATTAATATTATCAACATCGATTGAACAACATTTTAAAATTCTCAAAACATTTTTCTATGTGTGAAAAAAGAATGGTTTACTATTGTCAAACAAGAAAATGACTTTGTTTCAAACAACTTTGTTTCAAACAAAGATCAGATTCTTATGACACACATTACTTGTGGAACTATAAAATCAATTGAAAGGTCTCTGGAGTTTACAAATAAATTTTCAGACAAAATCCTTGATAAAACCTAGTTACAAAGATTTTTAAGAAGTTTAAACTATATTTTAGATTTTTTATCAAATATGAACAAAATTGCAAAACCCCTCCATAAAAGGGGGTTAAAAAAGAACCCCTAAACCATGGACTGATAATCATACTGAAATAGTTCAATATATTAAAAAATAGGTTTTAGAAATTCCATACCTACATATAGCCAATTTGAGCCTACCTAAAATAGTTGAGACTAACTCCAGTAACATAGGCTAGGGAGGAATCCTAAAACAAATCCAACGCAATAAAGAGCTAATAGTCCAGTTTACTTCAAGACATTGGAACCAAACCCATCAAAATTATTCTAAAATAAAAAAGAAGATTTTATCTATTGTTTTATGTATAACCAAATTTCAAAGTGATCTTTTAAATCAAAACTTTTTATTAAAAATTAATTGTAAATCTACTAAAGAAATCCTACAAAAAGATGTTCAAAGCATAGCCTCTAAACAAATTTTTGCTAGATGACAAGCTATTTTATCTATATTTGATTTTGATATTGTATATATAAAGGGGGATAGTAACTCCTTATCAGATTTCTTAATACAGGAATTTTTACAAAACAAAAGAATCTAGAAAAAATAAGGCTAAGCTGATAAAATCAAAGAAAAAACTCTTTCCTTTGCAAAACCTATCAAGTCCTAGTACGAGATGATAGTCGAGGATGAAGAGGCAGAAAAAAAAGGCAAAAACCCATAGTGAGGCCTAATCAACGGCCCAAAATGATAAATTAAAACAGATGCTAAATCAATCCCTGATAGCCTAGAGCTATGGAGCCTGGAGCTCTAAAGGCATCAATTAAAGCAGTCCGAGATAAAACCTATATACCAAAGTAAGCCCAAGAAGCGAAACAAAAGCACATTCATATTCAGACGGTTTCAAGTAAAACCCCATTTCTAAAACTGAGAGAGGAGAATCATCCTCTTTAAAAACCTCTCTCAAACAGATTTTAAAACTCTGGCTGCCCCAAATAGTCAATAGATAATTTTATCAAAACCCTTTCAATCATCAAAGTTTATTAAAAAAACCTTTCTATCAAAATATTCTGACTGTTGATAAGGATTTTTTTATAATATTCTTTTTAAACAATTGAAAAATATTTTTAAAAAATTGATTTTATAAACCATGGGATATCTCTAAACCCATGAAATATTTTCAAGCTATTCTGGAATTGACGGGCAGTGCAAAATTTAAACACTTTGCATTTTCCTCAAAAATTCAAAATCTTGTATATTCAACTAGTAAAATTCAAGGTCCTCCATCATTCTGATTGGGGACAAGACCTTTCTAAACCTAAACCCTTCCCTGCGAGTCTTAAAACAAAAATAAACTTTTATCCAATATTCTCATATTGGGATTACCAGTAAACATGACATAATACTTTCCTTATACAAAACCATAAATATACACATTCATTGTTATTTTTCTTCCATGATAAAACTCAAATCTCAAAATACCCTGCCTGATTCCTGCACTAGTGGAGGCATTTTGGTTCCTTACCTGATATCTAAATTGCCTAAGTTAGGGAATCTTTTGAATTATTTAAAACTCAATATAAATCAACTGAGTGTAAAGAAATTCTTCTCTTTGTTGATTTTGCGTTAAATTCTTTGTACCATGGGTTACTAGTGGTATTTAGAATATCATACCTCCGAAGGATCTATTGTTTTACAAAGAAAATTCAAAATAAAATGGTGGAATTTTTTTAAAACCCCTGAAAAAATCCTTATACCGGCTATCTCCAATTGGTTAAAAACTAAAGGGCTTTTGGACCCAAATCCATTAGATAAAACTCTCTTAGCCCAAAAATTCCTCGCTCAGACTCTCCTGGACATAGCAAAAACAAAAGAAGAATATCTCCAGATAATGACGCAACTGCTCATCAGTGAAAAGGGTTCATCTTCTGGATCAAAAATATCAAACTCAAATCCGGAGCCCTTAGATGATTTGAGTAATGACGATGATGATCTTTTATAAAATCTAGCCTAAATCTAGCGTTAAAAGCCAAAGCCTAATGGGGTAAAAACCTGAAAAGGTGGCCCATGAGGGAAATTAAAAAAAAAAAAAAAAAAAAAAGAAAAAAAAAAAGAGGAAGACCTGATGGTATGAAAACCTGAAAAGCCAAACCATGCAAATTTGATCTATTTAAAAAGGTCAATGGGTTGAAAACTCAAAAGAGCAGCCCATGCAAAAGTTAGGGCTCAAAACTCAGGAAAAAAAAATAAAAAAAAAATAAACCTTGGCCAATTAGTTGACTTAAAACTAATAAAACTTTCAATGGTTAGTTAGCTACCTTAAATCTGATAGATCTTATCTGTTGTAAATATCAATCTTATCTATTGAAAGATTCTGAAAAGTATTTTGAAAAATGTCTCAAAAGAATAAAAATGTCTCAAAGGAATACTTTCTTCTGAGACAGACATACTAAAAAATAGTAAAAAAGTACTGTTCATATGATAGTATTCATACAACAGTGCTCATCCGTGTTATAACAATCTCCATGAATAGTAAAATGAGGTATTATTCATCCGTCACATAACAGTACCTCTCAAATTCTATTTAAAGAGCCTCGGATGAGAGTAGGGTGAAAGTTAGGGGACACAAAACCTTGAGAGAAGAAATCTCCTCCTACTTTTGATACTCTCCCTTCCCTTTCAAGTGAGTGATTGCATCCTCTAAAGCCCAACCTTCAAACCTTCCATATCCCTCTTCTCAGATTGAATAAGATTATATTAAAACCATTGTAAGTCTCTTACCTTTTGTAAAACTTTTATCTGATCAATAAAATTTCAATTATTTCTATTAATCTTTATTTCAATTTATTCTTTGTGGTGATTGGCCCTATCGCCCAAAGATCTCATATCATCTGTTTGTTTATATGTTGTCTTCTAATTTATTTATTCACTTCAGAGTGTGGTTGGTTCTACCGTCCATAAATCTCTAGTCCTTTTATTTATTTGCTTATTTATTCACTTTAAAATGCGGTCGGCTCTGGTGCCATCTCAGGTCCTTATATTTTCATTTCTCATATTTATTGTATCCCTTAGTTCTTCGGTGCCCTTGGATATATATATTTATATATATATATATATATATATATATATAAGACAGGTGGCCATACTCAACCCATCGTCATAGGTTAATCTTTAACAATGTTGACACTGCCATTAATAGGGCTGATTAAGTCATAAAGAAATATGTTTACTCGGGTTCAGAAAAATTCATTATCATACCTCTCTTGATTCTTCCAATTATATGGAAACGAGTGAATTTTCATGCTTTCTGAGAGTCGCAACTAATATGTCAATGGACATTCCAGCAATCAGACTTGGCCTTCGATTAGGCTGGATAAAGGGGCACGATATCTTATTATTGGGAGCCATCAACCTCAATCGAGGTTTATTCTCTGAATGGCATCCATTATGGCTAATAGTGCAGGATGATATTAAAGTTTTTTTTTTTTTTGTTACATCAAGATTTGAACCCAACGTTATCAGATTGGGAGAGTGGGATTATGACTACTAAGTTTTCTCCTTGGGGATGGATGATATTAAAGGTTTGTTGATTGAGAATGGAGACTAAAGGTGACTTGTAGATTTTATATCCAAATTTGGGATTCAAAAAATAAATTGTTAAGAAGATTTAGGAGAACCCTTCTCATAATAAAATTTATAGTTGATCCCAAATTTGAAAATAAAACTCAGTTTGTTGTCGTGGTTGTTTCATCTATTATTGCCACAATGGCACTTGTTAATGTTGCTACCATTTTTATAGAAATTCTTGCCATATTTAAATCTTTTTATCCTTTTTTATTAATATTTATTTAATCAAATGTTTAAAATAATTTAAGAGCTAGAGCTGAAGACAATTTTTAAAGTCTAAATTACGTTCATATTCAATTATTAAGTTTTTGTTTTTTTTCTTTCAGCTATGATTTTATAGAAAGACCTTTTTAAAGTTTAATCATGAAGAAAAAATAATATCCAAAAATAAAGTGTTACAATTGGGGGGGCGGGAGTTCATAAATAAAAAGAAAATTTTCACCAAAAAGCTATTTGATTATAATTATCAACTTTTATCTATTTCAACCGACAAAGAGTGAACTCTTCAAGGGCTCATTTATTAAATAATAATAAGTACAAAATGTCATGGACCTTTTTGCTAAAACATACCAACTATAAGAGTATTTAACAGGGATACTTTTATTATTAGAAAAAATAAGAGGGCAAAACGATAAAAATATTGTGAATATTTCTGTAGTAAGGAACCGTTGATTGCACCTTAATAACGGTCCTTAAAGCTTACCTAAGAAAAACACATAAAATAATTTTTTTTTTTATTAATCACCGATATCTAGTAATTATAATGAATTCGACCAAATCCAATTCGAATTAATTTAAGCTCTAAAACGATAAAAATCTCCCCATATCTACTTTCGTTCGTACACAAAAATCGAGACCTTACTAAATATTTCAATGACACATAATTACTACCTTCCAAGACAAATACATCACCACAACTCCAAAAAATAAAATATTTAAAACTTCTCTGACTTGCGATCAATTATAATACGCCCCAAACCTTTTGCCTGATGATATGGTACTATAAATGTATTTTTATGCATCGAGTACTAACTGGTCACACTGATTTTTCAAGTTGGCGGCTCTAGCATGACGATGTTATTTCTAGCGTTGGAGTTAAAAGTATTTCGGTACCCCAAGCATTCCTTCCAAATAGCCAGTTTTGCCAAATGAATTTCTATGTACAACTGGTTTCATTAATGGGAAAAAAAGGAAAATAAACCAACAGATGGGGCTTTTGCCCTCATCGTGAATCATTATCAACCTACAAGTTTACACAACATAACTTGATTTTCTACACAAGATAACTGGAGAGAATGTTCACAAGACAGACAGACAGAGAGAGAGGGAAAGAGGGAACAATAAATCATGATTGCTTTACCTGACTACTCATCAGAAATGTAGCTGCCTACAATGGGTGGCATCGACCTCCATTGGACAGTATGGACACTTGAAAGGTCGCGTGCTGCTCTTGGACATCTTCACTATAGATTGCTTACAAAGCACATGTCCACAAGACATCAACATTGGCGGATTCTCTTCGCTTGCCTGCTCTCGACTCACAGGACAGACGAAGATGGAGTGGAACTGGAATTCTCTATCCAAATCAACTGGTACAGGCAACTGCTTCATCGTCTGCCATTCCTGCATTTTACCCATCATCACACTCATCAGTTTCAGAAGGGTGGGCAGCCCTTGAACTCCGGCTGCAATAGTCACACTCAATGGACTTTCGTGAGATTGCCCCAGAAGGTAACAGAACTGCCTGGTCAGTTCATCCGTTAATGTGTCCCAGTGTGTCAGGGATGGTAACTCGGAGTAAGGGGAGGAATCAAGCCTTCCTGCCCAAAGGAGACAGGCCATGAGTTTCTGAATTTCGGTCATATGCGTTGAAGCAAAAGGAGCAAGGAATTTTCTAGCATATTTTAGGGCTTCATCTCTGTTTCCCTTCTGCAGTATTTCCATGAACTGCAGACGATGAAGTTTCAACTTAACATCTGAACCAGTCTGTTTCAGTTTGTCTCCATTGGTGTCAGCCCAGTTCAGTGCTGGCTCTAAGTTGCGTTCTCTCATGGCTGCAAGTATCTGATACAATTCTAAGAACGGAGTTTTCATTCCAGCTGCCTCTGGCTCCCCGGCCTCATTTATGAAGCAATCCCCTAGATCAAACAGTCCCTGGCGATAGAAATGGCTAGCGATAATCTGATTAACCGTGTGGATATCAAAATCCACATTTCTATAGGCCTTGGAGATATCTGGATTGAAAGATTTCTCCAGGAGTTTTGGATACTTGCTTAATATTACATTCAGTTCTTTCTGTGTGCCTTCTAGCTGACCAAGAGGAGCAATTTCCTTGAACTTAGTTTTTAGCTCAGTCAGAATGGGCCTCTGATCAGGATTCTGGAGTGACTGTATCCTCACCAAAGTCTGGTCAATTTCCTGACAGATCTGGTCAATTACTTCTTGAGCTTTCGAAGAAGATAGTTTCTGCTTCTTGGCAACACGATCAAATGTATCTTTGATGGTGTTAAGTTCCATCTTTTACGTTCCTAGAAAGAGCTCCTTGATTTTGAAGATGTAAAGTGTGGAAAGTGATAAATAATGAGGCACACCTACAATATGAGTACATAACACACATCATGAAACAAAGACAAACATCTAAGATACATACAGACAACAAAAGACGAACAGAAAGGAGCCCTCTTGAAATGAAAAATATACCTAGGAGAAGATTTGGGTTGTCACTTGATATAAAATAACACAAAAAAAGGGTTAACAAACATATAGATCCCTCATAAATTGATGCAGAGGAGCAATCACAGCCTATCTATAACACAATCACTACACAGAAGAAAAAGGCTCCGGTGCCAAAATTATGGTGTTTTAATAGGCCATGTTATCATTATGAAAATCAAAAGCTGCAAAATAGTCACTTACATTACATTAAATAACATGAAAAAGCATTTGATATTCTGCAATCACCCTTTACAACAACAAAAGTTATGTTAGAAAGTATGCATATGCCACACTACATGCTCAGAGAACTGGAGGATTGAAATTCCCATCAGTAGATGGAGATTTATTAAGCAAATAATTCTATATTTCCCTTAAACAAATTATAATATGCAAAATAATCTGCTTCATTCTTTTTACTCCTTTACTTATATAAATTGTTACGGTAAAAAAAAAAAAAAATAAAAAAAAAAAAAAAGAAGAACCCACCAAGCTGCCACAGTTTGAAGCAAGACCTAGTCCCAGAGCAAAATCATACATAAGTTGAACAACAGAGACATCTCAGCACAGTAAACTATGCTTGTCCTATGACAAAGCAACATAAACATTAATAACAATAAGAAAAAATTTTGAGCAACTATATTGGATTCGTGTTGTTGAGGTGGAACAAAATTCCTAGTAGATCATTATGGCAGTCCAAACAAATAGAAAATAAGTAAGACATCATCTCAAATTGAAGTTGTCCCTGCATCTTATTTGCAAAATATACTTCACTAATAGTAGTTAAAGTACGTCAAAATCAAACGTGTATGTTCAGTAGTGAATCATTTCAACTCAACTGGATGCGAACAATTTCAACTCAACTCGTGGCCCACTTCTTAATATAAATATGCACCACAAACACATTGTAAATGCAGGCAGGCACCCCTTCTTAATAACACGCAGTCTTTCTACTAATACAACAAACTAGCATAACACCATGCATAAGTAACAAAATTTTTACATGCAACTCAAAGTCATTGCCCCGAAGTCTCTGACGCCAAAGCAAACACAATATATCCATGAACTTCTATTAATTTTAAACATCGCTCATACTTCAGTAGGAACCAGGCTTAGTTCCAAATAATGAGTAATTTGCCCAGTCTCATGCAAGACCGAAAGCAACGAATTCTGTTATATCCATTGCTTTATGTAGCATAATCAAACATTCGAAAGAACAAGGACATAGCATAAAACAGGTACATATATTTAAAAAAAAAGAGAAAAAAAAATGTATATCAAGTTGAAAATATACTATGCACACTATATATAATCCAATCCGCTAGGAGAAATTAGTAAGCATGGCAGGCCGCATATTTAACTTACTCTCATTTCTAGAAACCTGATTTATGCCTTCATCTCATGCACTAAATATTAGTTTAGATACCACCCTCTATTAGATTCTTACATTTCTAACCCCCACCAATATGTAAATCATAATGTCAATTGGGTAAGCTTTAAAGATTGCAAGGGTGTCAAGAGGTGTTCAGTTGAAAATGAAATTCGGAAAAAAAAAAATAGTAAGAACTAAAAAAGGACATGGTTGAGATGTGTTATCAATATTGTACAGTATCATTTCTACAACAAATTTTAAACACAAATAACCTTTCTATCTAGAAACGTTAAGAGCATCATAAATCCCTTCCAAGGGGGCGATAGGAGATGACTATAAGCATAAACATTCACACATTATACATGCAAAGTAAGGACTTGTATAAGTGAGCGCTCATGAGGAAAGGGATCTCTTTGAAATACATTAATCTTATTAGGGATATGTATGAAGGAATTATGACCAATGTAAGGACTTGCGGGGGACTGAGTGATAGCTTCCTATTAACATTGGGATCGATCAAAGTTCGGCATTGAGTCCCTTACTATTTGCAATAGTAATAGATGAAATAACAAAAAATATCCAAGATGAAATACCATGGTATATGCTCTTCGCAGATGATATAATTTTGGTTGATGAAACTAGAGAGGGTATTAGTACTAAATTAGAGTTATGGAGAGACATGTTATAATCTAAAGGATTTAGATTGAGTAGAGCTAAAACTGAGTATATGAAATGTAAGTTTAGTGGCAACCACCAGGATAATGAAAAAACGATTAGATTAGAAGGAAGAAAAGTCTCAAAGAGCGAACGGTTTAGATATTTTTGTTCTATCATCCAAAATGATAGCAATATAGATGGGGATGTCAACAATAGAATTCAAGCGGGTTGGATGAAATGGAGAAAGGCATCCAAAGTGCACTGTGATCATACGATGCGATTATATTTAAAGGGAAAATTCTATAAGACTATAGTAAGACCTACTCTATTATATAACACTAAATGTTAGGTCATTAAACAGCAACAAGAGCAAAAAAATGGCTTTAACTTAAATAAAAATAATTAGGTGGATGTGTGACAAAACTAGAAATGATAAAATTAGAAACAAAGAGATACGTAATAAACTGAGAGTCAGTTCAATTGTGGATAAGATGCAAGAATACTGTCTGAGATGGTTTGGACATGTGCAGTGAAAGCCTAAAGACATACCTGTTAGAAAGGTAGAGAACTTAAATATAGGAGATTTAATAAAACATAGAGGTAGGCCATTGAAAACTTAGATGTAATGTATTCGTAAAGATATAATAGTGATGGAATTAGTTGAGAAAATGATCTTAGATAGGAATGAGCGACGTAGGAGAATCCGCACAAACAAAATCTTTCTTTTTTTTATTTTTTTATTTTATTTTTATTTTATTTTGAGTTCATTATTTGTCTCTTATATGACCGACCCCAAATTTTGGGATAGAAAACCTAGATTGTTGTTGTTGTATACATGCAAAGAATATGCAAAAGGTTGTTGTCAAGCAACAAAATTGTTATGTTGTAATGATGTTAACCTATATTGCATGGACGTCTTTAACAAAGTGTTGTATCTGCATTTCAATGTAAGACCTCTCATCAACCATAATACCTACACTTTTACATCCACAAATTCCACAAATCCACTGATGCTCTTATTTCCTTTAACATCCTTTAAATATTTTTTTCTCCAGCCAATCATTTTGGACAATCTTCAACACCATGCACACACACAGGCACATTAACATACAATACTCTCAGGTTAAGTAGAAAAATCAACAATAGCTAGATCCAAGTTTCTAAAGACATTCCTTTTTTTTTTTTTTTTTTTGATGAATAAGTTTCAAAGACATTCAAGCTGTATAATGTACATATCAGGTAAATATAATTATGATTTTCAAGATAAGAAAGTTCCATAAAATGCATGCACTATACTGTTATCACACTCATGTATCGAGGAATGTTTTATCTATTTTAAGTACAAACGTGTGATGTCATGCCCTACATATTCTACTTCCTTTGGGTCATGGTATCCGCATCATTTTACATTCCATGCCAATATCCATGTTCAATTAGTTCTAAGCTCAAATTGAGAACATCACCAGAACCTGAAAATTAAACCTAAAGTTCTACTTTTATTGGTTCATAAATTCCATGTCATTTTACATCCCATGTCCATGTCCATGTCCATGCCTTCATACCTGGTAGCTACCAAATTAATAAATTTTCAGCTAAAATTGACAATATGTTATTAGTGAAGCAGCTGAGGTTAGCATCTACTGGCATGGAACCTGAAAATCATAGAGTTCTACCATCCTAGAATGAACTCACACAACTTAACAAAAGAAGAAGAAGAGAAGAAGAAGAAGAAGAAGAAGAAGGGGGAACTCAATAAATAATTACAATCTTATACACATGAACACACATGCATACATTTCAAAATGTAGTGGATGAAATTCTCTTATAAGCATGATATCTTGTGAATAAGAAGCCATTAATTGGGTGAGACAAAACAGGAATAACTGAAGCGTAAGATAAATTCAAAGAAAAAGAATAACTGCACGAAAAAAAAAAGCAATACTTCAATAGAGCGCTTTGATATAGATAATAAAACAAAGAAGTGGTATAAAAGCTTCTGAGCTTCCAAGAATTAGAGCTACCCAACCATGTTGTAGATTAGAATCCTTCTGAAAGCTCTAGAGGCAAAACAGCTAAACAGAAATAGAAAATAATTTTATCCCATAAAAACAACAATGGCAAAACTTAAGACATTAATCTAGACATATTTTCAACCTGATTGGCACCAAATCACCACCAATATTGGAAGTTTTTCATTGCGCCACTGCCACTCCTCAAAATCTTTGAAATTAAAACATGTATATCCCGAGAAAACAAGCCACCTCCCAATAAGGGAGGTGAAAAGAAAGAGAAAAATCCTTAGAGAATAAGCCACAACAATATAAGAAAACAACTGTTGTTGACCTAATTATTCATAGACCACATAACACCTGTTATATCTAGAATAGTTTGTTACCAACTATCCTAGAGAGATGCACAAACAAACAGAAATCCTAACAACTAACATGGGCTAGCCTTAAGTTTCCAAATGTGAGTAATTTCAGGAAAATAGTCATCATCTGGAATATCAATGAAGTAATAATTAAGGATTTGTAAGTTAACATTGCAAAACTATCATATTACAACCATGCATCCAACTGTCGAGATAAAAGGAATGCAAGAGGCAAATTAAGCCATGAAGTGAGGTCCTTTCTCTCCTCATCTTTCTAATTTTCAAGTAAAGAAATTCCAAAAAAGCTAGATAACCATTTAAAGGGATGAATAATAATGGGAGCAATGTATGGGACAAACTCGATAAAGGCACCAGCGATTCTAGTAAATGGACACTTCCCTGCCACGTAATTCCTGAGAACTTCCAACAATGTATTAAACCCAGAAAATAGATTCCAAGGGTTAGTGTGGATACCATTTCCTATTTTTCTCTATGATAATATTAGTTACCATCTTCGCAATGAACCTCACACGAATCTCTTACCAAAAAGGACACATCAACACCTCTTCAATATTATCAAGTGCACTATAAAAAGTAATTAAAGAGTTAACGAGCAAATTTTGTAGCTACCAGAAAAAATGAAGGAGAAGCTACGTATCTTAGACATACAAAATCAATTGTCTCATTGGATTTTACGAGACCCAATTTTATTGTCTCCAAGGTGGCATCCATTATCACATTGGGTGCAAAGGAACCAAGATGTGAGATGATCAAGCTCATTTACTCAACTTTGGCCACGCTTTCAGCACATTGTTTGAGCTTGATGCATCCAAACAATCCCGAGCTTCAGCATTATATCAAGCATAACTTGGTTAAAGAAATTCAGTCCACAGAAGTTGAATCATAAATCCTAATATTAGACACAATTAGAGCTCAGTCAAGCCTTGAAACGAGCCTGTATTGGCTTGTTAAAAAAATTTAAAATATATATTTATATACATATCTATTTGCAAGTATTCTTAACGTCTCATCCTTTTGTCAAATTCTCTCATGTGAGAATTTAAAAAGCAGTTGATAACCAAAATTAAATCTAGCTCATATGTTTTTGTGCCTGATCAGTATGATAACACAGTACAAAATTTCCAATCTCTTAGGGTTGCTAAAAATATTAGCAATATTAATCCATAATTCTCTGATTTGTCACCAAATAACAGACACATCATACAGGTATCCAGTGCAAACTATAGGTGGCCAAATGATACCGGTACTCTTTCTTTTTTTTTTTTTTTTCATTTTTTTCATCTTTAACAAGCCTCCTAGCCCCACTCAATTAGTGTAATGCTACAGCATCATAACAGGTTGTTTATTTGTCAAAGTTTCACCTGCTGATCAAAATAATACTCTTCTTACATGCTTCTGTGTATAGATACTTTTACTGTTAAGCTTCAGTTGCGGGGCTTATCAAGAAAATTGTGTGATGCAAAACCAGCTCCTCAATAAACTAGAATTTTGACGGCAAATTATAGATAGTGAGAGTTGAATCTTACATTCCACCTCTTACAAGACATGTAAGTACAGGAAGTTTTTCAGGTTGGCTACATTTCTCATTACACAAAACATATTTTTCTTTTGTTCACATGATTTGAACTGTTTATCCTTCAAGGAATTTTCACAATGGAAAGCATGTTTGCCATGAGAAGATGTTGTTCTACATGGGATTATAACAAAGGGATGCTTTGGAGGAGGAAGGAGAACAGCACCGATGGGAAAGAGACAAAATAGTTTTCAAGTGATCACTATATTACAAGCAAACAATGCATACCTCTTTTGAACAAACTAGACGTCGTACATAGACAATGGTCCCCTGCAAAATTGAAGTACAAAGATTCAGTATTTTCAGAGACATAATGAATTTAAATAACCAATTCAACAAAACTCATAGCAACAATCAAATAAAACTTATCAATAGTTCATTCTAGAAAAATCAATATGCCATGACATTGAGGCTCAAACACACACTCTACTCTATGTAATTCATTTATAAAGTCAATAACACTTGGGTAACATTTGAAATAGTATCCAAGACGGAAGGGACGGGTACGAGAACATCTTGTTTGATTTTGCGGAGATAGAAAATTCTCTGTTTCCGGGACAAAAATGAGCCAAATTTCTGTACCTCCTTTTTGAGAAGACATGGGGACAGAGACAGAAATGTAAAATTTGATCAATTTTTCTTTCAATTTTATCCTCATGTATTTTCAAAATTTCTGTTCTGCCCCCTATGTCCTCTCTCATCCCCTCATACTCCAAACCAAACACTACCATAATGATCAAATTTCACTTTTATCAGGATTATTTTTATTTTATTTTATTTTATTTTATTTTTTTGCATCTCTAGAATTTAATTACACATTAAGTCGATCAATATGCCTAGTCTATACCCAATTTCAATTTCTGAAGTACTTTCAATTTTAATTACTTACAAAGAGTTTTCCATTTGAACTATATCACCACGTAGTTAAAGCATGAAAACTAGTTAAAGAATCAACAACTTGTAATGCTACTATGACCCAAAAAGCCTATGACCAAATTGACAAAATCCCATGTGGAAACCAAATAGGACTTTTACAACTCAAACGGTGATTTTTCCGGTTCCAAAATCTAATACCATTGCTAAACAAACAACCAAGAACCACCGACAACCTAATATGGATAGAAGGCTCGCAACTTCAACGACAGCGAGGATTAGGATCAAATTCAACCAAGAGATACGATTAACACAAATGATGAATGTGAGGAACTGATTGCTTCCGTGCCCAGACATGGTCTACGGAAATGATTCCAGAAAACGCAAAAGATAACAAATCTTTAGTATCACATTAGTTCGGATTGAGAAAATTCCAAGAAAACACCTAAAATTTAAAGTTCCCAGATCCGAGTTCGTCAACCATGCCAAAGCAATACAAAATCTCAATAGAGAGAGAGAGGGAACACATGTATAGAATCAAATGAGAAATGAATTAGACAGCAAAAAATTAATAAGAAAAAAGAGAGAGAGAGAGAGAGGGGATATTACCAGCGAACGAGCGCGCGCGCGCGTGCGAGAGAGAGAGGGAGAGAGAGTGGAGACGAAGATGAAAGAATCAAGAGGAGGAGGAGGAGGAGGAGGAGGGCATGAGTGCGAAGAAACTCTGCATTTCTTTGTGCAAATAGGGGAAAGAAAACGCCACGTGAAAACAGATAGATTTTCTTTCACTCTTTCTGTTTTCTTAGATGGGCTTTGTGTTTTGAGTTATTATGTTTTCTTACCAATCCGGCAGCCAAGCTGACATCTAGGCCCGGCCCGAACATTGCGGCAACCACCTTGATGGATTCGTCTCAACTGCAGAAGTAATGGGGCCGTAAAGACCGTTCTGGTGAAAGTGCGAAGTTTGGTTATTGATTTTTGTTTGGAATGGACTGCTCCACAAATGTCTCCTCTGTTTCAATTTTTTTTTGTTACATAATGATTAAATTTTCAGATTAAAAGAGAGAGGTTATAATCACTAAATTATCCTTTTAAAAAATTTTATTTTAAAATTATGATTCAATTATTCTTATAAAGACATTCAAATAGTAAAAATCTCTTATTCAAATGTCTTTATTGAGATCTAATGTTCGAATCGTTATAAGTGTGTATATTTCTACTATTTTCACTATCCTTATAAAAAATATATATATGATTCGGTTGGTTCAATTATTTGAGTTACAAGCTAAACCATTGTTTTTTTTATTATTTTAAAATATAAAAATTATATAATTATATTTTTAAAATGAAATTTCAACCTAAAGATTCATAAACGGTAATATAACTATATAAAAAAAAAAAGTTAAAACTCCACAAATTCATATTTTTCTTGCTTTGTCGACATTTAGGATGGATTTGAGGATTTGGTCCTTGCCTCTTGTGAGAATTTGGTTAGGATTTAGGAAAAAGTAAAAGAAAAAATTGATTTGGAAATTCACTTTTCCATTTGGAAGAAAACACAACTTTTAGCTTTTTGGTTTTTAACTTTTTTTCATTTTTTATATACAAAATTTCATTATTATCACCAAATTTAAATAAGTTTACATTGCAAAATAAAGGTAAAATTGACTTTTAATTGAAAATACAAAATCTATCCGATTCTCTTAAAAACCACAAGTCAATGCCAATTCAACCAGAAGTTCTTATAGGTCAATTGCATTTTGTAACAAATAGAAGAACAATACTAGTCAGTAGCTTTGTTAAATCAGTTAGCTTTGTTAAATAAGGTAGTTGTTTCGGTTGTACACTAGGATTGTATAAAGGGAAATGCATAGGATGCAAAGGAGGGAAGGAAAATTAATCAAGATCCAACTTTCTCTTCTCTCTATCTCTTTCTCTCTCTTTTCCTTTTGCTGCATCTCAATTTCACGGTTGAACCGAGCTTCTCACAGTTCCACCGCCTTACTCACTCACAGTAGAATCGTCGCTACCCATGGTTCCACCGTATCTTTCACTTACGGTTGAACCATCACTTTTATGGTTCCATCGTCTCACATTCGAAATTCACAAGAGCCTAATAAATTGGTATCAGAGCTATCGATCTTGTAACTCCTAAAATGCTTGAGGTCAATCTTGCAACTCCTGAAATGCTTGAGGATTGATGGCAGAAGGCATAAGAAATAAAACAACAGAAGAACAATTTAAGAAGCACGATTCAAGGTTTCAAGAAATGTTGTCCAGACTAGATGATAGATGTGCTTGACTAGAGGAGACAAACAAGAAGTTGGAGACTTCTGGACTTCTATATCCAACATTGAAACCAGACTAAATGTTATCATAAAGATATTAAATAATGACAATCATGAAGAACGTGAAAGAATACAACAACAACAACCACCTAAATCTTAATCCTAAAATTTGAGGTTAACCATTTATGAAACAGATATAAGATGATTTAAAAAAACAAAAAAAAAAAAAAACACACACACACACACACACATACTATCTAAATACATATAAAATACGAAAAGTGATGATTTAAGTTACTCTAATTCTCCTACGTCATTTGTTCCTATCCGAAATCATTTCTTCAGTTAACCCCTTAACTGTCATATCTTTGTGAATATATTGCATCTAAGTTTTTAATGGTCTATCTCGTCGTTTTACTAGATCTCCTACATTTAAACTCTCAATTCTCCTAATTGGTACATCTTTGGGTTTTCGTTACATATAACCAAACCATCTCAAACGATACTCTTGTATCTTATCTACAATTAAGCACACTCTTAATTTACTGCGTATCTCTTCACTTCTAATCATATCCTTCCTAATTTTACCACACATTCATCTTAACATTCTTATCTCAGTTACAGCCATTTTCTGCTCTTGTTTTTATTTAATGGCCCAACATTCAGTACCATGTAGTAATACAGCTTTTACTGTTGTTCCATGAAACTTTCCTTTCAGAGAGAGTAGAATCATGCGATCGCAAAGAACTTCAAATACTCTTCTCCATCTCATCTAACCTCTTGTATCCTATGATTTACATCCTCATTTATATTGCCATCATTTTGAATAATGGACCTTAAATATCTAAAACGTTCACTTTTTGTTACATCATATCCTCCTAACTTAATTGTTTCTTCATCATTTTGATGGTTATCACTGAATGTGCATTTCATATACTCTATTTTAGGTCTGCTCAATGTAAATCCTCTGGACTCTAGTGTGTCCCTCCATAACTCTAATTTAGTATTAATACCCTCTCTAGTTTCATCTATCAACACTATATCATCTGCTAAGAGTATACACCATGATATTTCATCTTGGATACTCTTTATAACTTAATCTATCACTATTGCAAACAGAATTGAATTTAATGTCGATCCCTGATGGAGTCCAATGTTTATTGAAAAATTATAATTTACCCCCGTAAGTTCTTACATTAGTGATAACTTCATCATACATATCTTTAATAAGATTGATATATTTGATGGAAATCCCCTTTCTCATTAACGTCCACCATAATATATCTCTTGACACCCTATTATACGTTTTTTCTAAGTCAATGAATACCTTATGTAAGAACGTGAAAGAATGTAGTATGATAAATCTTCATTTCCAGCTTCCTTTTTAATTAATTCCCCTCTAGATGAAGATCTACTTGGTCTTGCCTTTCAAGCAAACTCGCCTGAATGAAATGAACCGAACTCAGCAACTCAATTAAATGGACCAATTCTCCAATCTCCACCTACATCTCTAACCTTTAAGGTTCCTTTTCTCCAAAAACAAATAAAGAACTTACACATCTGTGTCACCCAGTAATGTACAACCTCCACTTATTTCAGCCCCTCTACTTGTAATATTTCTTGATATTTTTTTGACTTTGCCACCTATTATTCTGAAAAGAGTGGCGTCAAGTGATAGTGGCTCTATCTTTAGCCCATTAGCTCTAGTACCAGTTGTTTCATCCCCAATGATATCGCTAGAGAATCCTCTTTCAATCCATTCTATAGTACAAGGATCAACACCAGTAACTTCACAAATAAAGAATCCACATTGTGTAACCATTGCTTGTAACATTTATAAGTACTTGCATGCATATAAGGCAAAGGAGAGGCCTTTTGTTGATTTCATGAAGAGGACTCAGGAAGACACTAATGCTGGTATGCCTACAATAATAATGAATTGGCTTGTTGAGATAGCTGAAGAGTATAGATTTGTACCTGATACACTATATTTAATAATGAATTATTAAGCTCAATTTTCTATTTTTCATCATTGAGGATAAGGATGCATTCAATGGGGGAAATGTGCAACAAACAGAAAACCAACACTAGTCAGTATCTTTGTTAAATCAGTTAGCTTTGTTAAGTAAGGTAGTTGTTTCGATTGTAGATTGGGATTGTATAAAGGGGAATGCACAGGATGTAAAGGAAGGAACGAAAATTGATCAGAATCTAACTTTCTCTTCTCTCTCTCTCTCTCTCTTCCTTTTGCTGCATCTCATTTTCACAGTTGAACCGAGCTTCTCATGGTTCCACCACCTTACTCATGGTAGAACCGCCGCTACCTATGGTTCCACCGTGTCTTTCACTCACGATTGAATCATCACCTCCACGGTTCCACCGTCTCGCATTCGAAACTCACAAGACCATAACACATTTGCTATCTTATTCATGAACTGGCCCTTATTTCTTACAAGTCAATCCAGTTCAACCGATAGGCTGGTCTAGGTCTAATAACTATGGTTGGGATGTATTGGTTAGTTAAAATTGTGTTTTAACTACAAGTAAGTGCGGGTAGTCAAAAATCACCACAAGTTCTTATGGGTCAATTGCATTTGCGATCTTATTTATGAAATCCTTATTTCTTATGGGTCATGGGTTGACCCAGTTCAATAGGTAGATTGGTCCAAGTTTAATAAATATTGTGGAGATATGTCTTAAATACAATATTAGATCTTAAACTAATAAGATAAATGGATATAGTTCAACCGATTTGACCAATTCAATTGGTTAGTATGATTTTGTAAATGCAATAAATAATAAATAATTATTTATAATTATAAAAATTATAAATAACATCTTTTCATAATTATAACTATAATTATTATAAATTATAGAACATAGATAAAAATAAAAGTGATAGAAAGAAGGTAAAAGCGGGACAAAATGTCATTATGCAAATGTAATTAATAAAAGTCAAATAATTAGGGAAAATGGAATATGATAATTCATCGTTATTAACTCTTTATTGTAAAACTATAAAAAAAAATTAAATTCAAATAGAGAGAGAAACAATCAAATCCGATTTGATATGATATGCATTTTTAATTTTGTGATTTCTGATTCAAGTGTGATACATCAAGAGCATTTTTTTTTAATTGGATAACTTACCAACAACCAATATTCAAAATTTACCAGACTAATCTGACCGAGTATTGTGGGGCCCTTCGTGAAAGAGTTGACTCTCCCAAATCCTATTTCTCCATTTCAATGACTTGAATCCAAGATCAAAGTGAAGGAAGTATAGCGTTTGACAGTTATACCCATAAGAGTTTGGTACATCAAGAGATTTAAAGTATTCTATCAAGGTACCATAATTCCTTGCGGGCCATGACCATGTCCTAATTCTAAACAACTCAAAACTCATTGTTTTTGGCTTGTCAAGCTCAAAGCTAAGCACAATTTAATTAATTTAAAAAGAAGCAAAGCCTAAACACCGCATAAAGGTTGACTTGACTCATGCTCATTGGAGCAATATAAACAAAGCATGAAATTAGCACCATGAATGTAATAGACTAGCAAGCGATAATGTGAAAGTTTGGCAAAGTTTAGTACAATTCGTGGGCTAAACCTAGGTTTCTCTTAGAAGTGGCTGAACAAGAATTCACTTTTCTTTTCATAGGTAGTACAAAAAAGATTGGACATAAAATTGTTCACCCTACAACAGCAAAGTTTATGGCCTTCATTGCTGATCATCGATGAACAAAACCCTTATATATATTAATTAATAATACAAAATATAATCCTCGCCTTAAAAATGATAAATAGATATAAGACTAATTACAACTATGAAAAGATGGTAATGTTTAAATGTAACACTTGTAACCACTACAACCATTGCAATTGGAATTTGAACCTAACGACTAGGAGTAGTTGAGTTCAAGATTCAGTTAGGATGGTTAGGTGGTTTGAAATTAGTTAGGAGATTGTATAAATAATACAATCAATGAAGGAAGAACATAGGATTTGGAATGCAATTCTTTCCTTGTTCTCTGACAATTTCTCTCTCTCTCTCTCTCTCTCTCTCTGTAATTCTCTCTCTCCCTATATCTCTTACTCTAAATTTATTCTCCTTCTTGCTCAACTCAATCTCTAAAACTACCATCTTCCATATTAGTTCATTACTTCATTACCTCCAACTTCATACTCACATCTACCATCTTATTCTATTTCCTTTCAAAATTCAAAACTCACAATATGATACTTCACTTTCAGCATTAGAAGGCTCAACATATTACATTAAACTACAATATTACCAGTTTTGTATATCATCGGTGGGTAGTTGCGGTTCCGCAAGTCAGGATTCTAATAAGATCACACTTTTCTTTGGATATGCTACTTCATCAAGCTTTGAGTTCTATTCATGTCAAACATAGAGGACTTTAATAAATACTATAATATCTAAATCAAAGGAAGACAAAAAAAAGAACAAAAAAAAGACTCGTTAAAGTCGACTAACATAGTTTTAATTTGTGAATGCTAAACCAACATCGATTCATTAATGATCTTTATATATTTGCTAATATCACAAATGATAGTTAAATGATTTGGAATCCAAAAGATTTAGATTGAGCAGATCAAAAAATGAATATATAAGATGTAGGTTTAATGGTAATCATTAGGACAATGAAGAAACGAGTAGGTTAGATGGACAAATTATACCAAAGAGCGAACATTTTAAATATCTTGGTTCCATCATTCAAAATGATGGCAATATAAATGAAGATGTGAATCATAGAATTCAAGCAGGTAAGATGAAATGGAGAAAGGTATCCAGAATCCTTTGCGATCGCACGATGCCACTGCATTTGAAGGGAAAATTTTATAAAATCGTGGTAAGACCTACACTATTGTATAACACTAACTGTTGGGCTTAAACAAAATCAAGAACAAAAAAAAACAGTAACAGAAATGAGAATATTTATGTAGATGTATGGCAAAACTAGAAGAGATAGAAATAGAAACGAGGAGATTCGTAATAGATTGGGAGTTAGTTCAATTGCAGATAAAATGCAAGAATGTCGTATGAGATGGTTTTGGTATGTATAAAGAAGACCCAAAGGTACACCAGTTAGGAGGATCGAGAATTTAAATATAAGAGATTTAGTAAAATGTAGAGGTAATCCGGTAAAAATTTGGATGCAAGTTATTCGTAAGAACATGATAATTAAAGATTTAGATGAGACCATAGTTTTGGATAGAATTGAATAGCGTAGGAAAATCTGCACAAATTAAATCAATCTTTTTTTCTCTTATTTGTCTCTTATATTACTGACACTAATAATTAGAATTAAGACTCAAATTTTTATTGTTGTTGTTGTTGTTATAGATTCACTCACATCCAAGGGTTGTGTTACCTAGTTTTGCAAATCATCTAACTACTCTAAGAATAGGGAGAAGAAGATTTGCCAGGAATAAGATAGAAATAAACCTTGCATTTGGATTTGTACCAAATTTTGTTCTTTCAATTTGGCCAAAAAAATTGTTTAGTACCATAGTGTTGACATCTATTCTCTTGGAAAAGCTAATAGTATCTCTTTTCTCCATAGAACCGCCTGAAATGTCCCAAAGAAAAAAGTGAAAAGAGAAGACCACAAGTTTCCATGGAGGATCATAAGAGGTTAATCTATTCAATAAGAACTTAGGTTTATTTCTCTTTTATAATATAGAATATTTTGCATTTAAAAAAAAAAAAGGATTTAGCAAAAAAATGTAATACCACTATCAGCATCTCATGAACACACGAGCTAAAAATTCCATGAGCATAAATAGTAGCCCCATGAACCAAGAATATATGCATCTTTAAAGCAGAGCAACTATTTTCAAATTCAACAACCTTACATTGTACTATTTTCCCATAAATTGCCCAGCTTAATAGTCAGATACTAGAAGGACCTTGATAGATCCCACAAGCATTGGATGAACAGCAAGATATTGTTCACAAAAACCTATGGATTATGTCTCCTTTGGAGGCCGATTTGCAATCCAAGCAGAAATTGAATACAAAGTAAAAGTGTAAGAGTCTCATGTAGTAAACATGCAGTCCTCCTTGGCTTAAGTGAAATAGTTGTCCCTTCCTCTATTTTGGTGGTTGTTGTAGGGGGAGTACTGCACTTTGGTGCCAAAACAGGTTGCCAGAAACTCTTCATACATAGAATTGTAGAGATTGATGAAATTTTGTTAACAATGTTATATTGTTTAGTGCATTATTCAGCAAAAGGGTTGTATTTAATTCAATCAAACAAAGCAATTGAATACATAATGATGTTGTGATTCTTTTAGGTGAGCTTAAGAAGACACAATCCGATTACGAAGCCCAACCATGAAGATGAATGGAACAAACAAGTAGAAGAATTTCAAGGATTTTTCACTCAACCAAACAATATATATATATATATATATATATATATATATATATATATCAATGAGAAAATTAGAGATTGATGAATTAAAGTAGGGAGGAGGCAGAGAAAGATCTGATTGTGATGTGTGGAGTTTATTTCAATTTGGGTTTGTGGGGTTTCTGAAATTGGCTTTTCAAAGGCAAAGCTGACATTGGAGATAAGGTACAAAGGATTAATGTCAATTTGGGCTTGTGGGGTTTCATTTCTTCGACTGGAGAGAAGAGACCACTGTTTTATTTCCATTTGTTGCTCTAGCAACAAATGCAAAAGCTTATTTTTCATTCCAACTTTTTTTTGGAGGTTGGTGCAACTGCTCTAGCATTTGTAAGTTGCGATTCCAAAACATAATATTAAAGTTAACACTTCTAAAAACATTACTACACTCGACATTTTTTAATATCACATTTAATAAAATCGCTGATGTGTTAGCTTATTTAAAGGTACAACCCAATGTTATCCACAATAAGAATATCTCTACTTGGACATCTAATTTGAGCATAAATTTGTGGCCAAAACCTAGGAAAAATACATTAGAACATATACCTAGAAGTGCAGAAATTTTGGACATGTATTGGTCTTGAAATGAAATGATTCTTCGTGTGCTAGGGTGCTGAAATGTGTCCCTTAGTGAGTCCATTATATGCAGAATTTTAGAGATTTAAAATGGCACCATTATGTATGTATTATGTCTTGAAATAAGGAGAAATGGTTGCAGATTTTTAGTGGGTGTTAGTGATGGTGTTCGAGTGACTTGTGTGCATTGAGAAGCTTGAGAGGTGTTGTATGCATGCAGAAAATTTTTGTATATGTCATCACTTTTGGGTGTCTAGATACACGCCAAAATGGAGAGGCAGGGTCAAATGTGCAGAAAATTTGGGTATTCATGCTGAAGTTTGGGACTAAATTTTGGATTTGAGGGAGTGTGTTGTTGGGGTATATGCTGGCCCTTGTGTGCGAGCGAGAGATTGGATTGGAGTGAGCTCTGTGCGGGATTGGTTGAGTACCAACACTTGAGTCTTGTAGACATGTTGTACGTATTAACAAAATATGAGGAGTTAGGGTAGTGGTCTAAAGGACTTGACATGACATTGGAAATTTGAAAGTGAAAAACATGCATCTTAGCCAATTAAACAGCATGTAGTCCTTTAGCATAACTTTCTCTACACAACTCCAAATGACATGAGGTTTTCTGCCTTAGACACTAGATATCCTTAGCTTTAAAATGAAATAAGAACCCCCTGATTTGGATATGTGTATTAGAAATTATAATTTATTTCCTATAACTGCACAGGTTTGAAACTTGCTGATTTTATACATTCATAAGTGTTGGGTGTCTCGGTTGAGGGAAGCACTTTTTCTTTACTTCGTGGTATTATTGGGGAGTGCGCTACCCTCCCCCATACTGTGAGTGGGACCCTAATCTCTGGCATGAAATAGTGAAACTTGATTTTTACCGTGTTTTTAACAAAACATGCTTTCGATATGCATTGATTCGACGTGTGACTCTAAATTTCAAATTTGTTTTGTGATTATTGGAGTGTCGTAAATTTATGTTTCCGATGACTATGCATCTATAGTTTGAAATGAATTAATATTGTGTCATTATTTGAGAACTAGAATGTTTTCCATGCTACCATTGCATTGGTATGTTGATTTGAAATGATTTTGATGAAATGTATTGGCACGCGAATTTGAAATATTTTGATGAACTATGTGGGTTGGATGCCTACTAGTTATGAGATGATACAGCTATGTGGGTTGGATGCCTACTAGTTATGAGATGGTATGATGATATGATATTACTTGATTGATTCCGTAGCTACGAATGACGTTTGTAATGGCACCGGGATACCCAGATACGCTTCTGCAGGAGGTATCCGCAAACGTCACTTATGCATGCGATAGGCGGGGCCGGTTGAACCCATATTGGGGGAGGACGTGTGCAACGCCACTGTCTAGTACCGGGTGGGGTCCTATTGACGAGTCTGAATAAGCAATGGCTAAGCTCACGGCCAACGTCGGGATAGAAAGCGACTTTTGAACATTTGCATAATAAAAACCCCCGATGCACCTGTCCTTGGTCATGGTTGACCTTTGTCAAGATCCTTTCGGCTTGCTCTATAATATAGTTGATTTTTAATGGATGCATAAACGTATGATGTCGTGTTATTGATTAAATGATTTCATTTTACTAAACATATCATGATTTACTGCAAAACTTGAATTATTGTTTACGAATGATCTTGTTTGACACTCCAATGGTTCACCCACACTATTTGTGCTTGATATTAATCCCCTCACTCACTGGGTATCTTCCTTGATACTCACCCCTCTCCTTTCCTTCCTCAGACAGGGTTATTGTGCTAGAGCGACGCATTCGGCTCTAGAGGGCTTAGTGGCTCATTAGTGGATTTGGTTATTCACGACGGTGAGAATTTAATTTAAGTTGAATTTTGAAAACTTTATTTTATATCGACCCTGCGAGGTCTTTATATTGAGATCCGTAATTGGTCGTGTACATTTTTATGGGATGACTGTATAAATTATGGATATTGTTTGTGAAACTCTCATATTATACGTGCATTGAGGCATTTGTAAGCATTTAAAATGTAACTTGGGAATTTGTTATACAATTTGTATAAAATTTAGGCCGCTCGGTGTGGCGGTTACTCATGCTCTAGTTGGGCATGACAATAGAGATCTGAGGCTAGGACTGATAATACTTGTCTTACGTTGTCCTGGTTGTCTGCTGTGGGTTGGTTGATTGTTGTGAGACCGGGATAGCCTTTTTATTTAATTGACAGGATGGTTGTGAATTATACATGTTAAATTGTACATGGGAGACCTCCGAAATATGGGGAGGTTCTGTCCGATTTTCTGTAAAAATGTAGCCAGCATCCAGGACAACGGGCGGCTGCTCACGGTCCCGATTCGGGGCGTGACACCAGGCAGTGATCTTCATGCAACCTTGTTAAATTAAACACCTTCATTTCTGGGAAAGCAAGCTTTGCTTCTAGATTACAAAGGACTCTGTCCAGCTTTTGGAGAAGACGGGTTTTCCCCTGACATTTCCTAACCTAAGTGAA
This sequence comes from Dillenia turbinata, assembly GCA_037126225.1. Taxonomy (NCBI): domain Eukaryota; kingdom Viridiplantae; phylum Streptophyta; class Magnoliopsida; order Dilleniales; family Dilleniaceae; genus Dillenia; species Dillenia turbinata. The sequence goes on along the minus strand of JBAMMX010000018.1, from coordinate 9,528,198 downwards.
CTTGGGCCCTCCCACGTTTGTGTTTAATAATCCACACCTTTCCTACCTAGTTTTGAACCTCTGGCTCCTCCTCCAGGTGGTGTTGCTACACTACTAGTCTCCTCTACTATTGCAATCTCATTGAAGCCCCCTAAAATAATCCAGGGGCCAGTTATTCTATCAGTAATGTTTACTACATCTTTCCAGCACTTCTCTTTGGCTTTAGCTTGGGGTTGACAATACACCCAAGTAACCTTCCAACTTCTGTCACCGGCCACCACACTGTTGTGAATTAATTGATTGTTGTGAGACAAAACTTTAAGATTAACTTTTTTTTTGTTTCTTATCCGGTATCTGGAGTTTCACCCCGACTAATCCGAATCGACCTACTGTCGGGCTTTTTTTAGGGGGAGGTCTCCCACCGTGATTTTTTCCATACCCATGGGGAGTCGAACTCACAACCATGATTAAGGGAACTCAACTCCCTTCCAGTGGAACCAACCAACGTTGGTAACTTTAAGATTAAATTTGTCAGGGCTCCACAAAAGCCACAAACCGCCTTTAAATCCCTCAGCCAGCACAATGAACTCCTCACACAGGCCACATTTCTTCATGAAAATTGGGAGCCGATAGCTCCTAGTCTTTGTTTCCAAGCAACAAATGGCATTCGGCATCTTTTTCTTAATCACCTCTCTGTACACCCTTCTAAAACTATCACTATCCACCCCTCTACAATTCCACACTATGCACTTAATATTCATTTTGACAACAAAGGGAAAATCAAGCAAATGCTTACTGAATCTCCATGTCTTCATCACCCCTCTCAACTATTTCTTTGCTTCCTCACCCTCGTGATTAATATCACACTCCATGCTCTCATTTGGACCCCTCCTAGAAAACCCAGTAAACTTAATCATTTTATTGGCCATTATGTTTGAATCAAAATGGGTTTTTGAGACTGCACCTGGGTCGAAATCTATTAGGTTGTCCCCCAACATGCTTTGATTCCCATCCTTTGGCCTATGATGATATTGGCCCATCCCAAATTCTCTTAAATCTTTTCCCATTGTAATTTGGGCTCTCATGCCTTCTTTTTGGGTTACCTTCCTTGTTGCCTATGTGTATCACACCAGGCCAGCTCTCCCCTTTTAACACTCGGTTAGCATTGGCCGACATCTTCTGTGCCTCCCCTATAATGACCACCTCATCTTCCTTGTCTACCTCGTACAACCCCATGCTTTTCTCTTTTCTATTCTTCTACAACATGCCTTTTCCCTTTCTTGTCTCTGCCTTTTTTGACCTCTCTATTGTACTCTCCCTCTGGTAGTCTCTGTGATTGTTGGTCATAGGTAACAAGTTTCAGGTTTCCTCTTCAATGTCTGCACTCGCCACTTCCAATGCCTTATTGACTTTACCCAATTGATTGAAGCGGTTGAGGTTTGTCATGTCTTTCTTCTCCTTGTTTCTAAGGTTTCCATTTTTGTTAATTCTTTGTCTCCTCTAGACCACCATCCAAGGTCCAAGCCCCTCATCTTTCTCCGTCGTGACCACTGTCGTGCTTGGTCTTCTCAAACCTAGGGTTTCTAAAATCGCTTCCTTAATAGCCTCTGGGGTTCTTTCCTCTATGATTTTGCACCGATCACCGCACTACTCAGTTCTGTGCCCAATTCTACTGTAAGAAAAACAAATAACATGTAATCCTTTATACTCAATCCATTAGACCCTCTTCCTAATTTTGACTGTAGAGACTAAAACCTTGTCCAAGTCAATCTGTATGCACACCCTAGCATATTTTCCCCCCAAAATATTCGCTATGTTTGAATTAATTTTTATAGGTTTTCCAATAGCTCTTACAATCTCAAATAGAATAGTTTCATTGAAGAACTCAATTGACAAATAAGGCAACTAAATCTAGACTGCTATGGATTTTATCTTACGTACCTCTTGAGTAAACCATGCCTCTTGAGTAAACCATGGTTTCCACTTCCTCATAGTAAGGTATGGTCGTGAATCAATAAAAAATCATCCATTAGAACATGATAATAATCTTGTTTGCTGGTGAATTTAGTAAGAAAAAACCCCTTTCCTAAATCAAGGAGATCCAAGATACCCTCTAACCGCCACATATTTAACACCTTAGTTAGCATCAGTTGGTATCCTATATCTTTACCAAGCAATTTTACTATTAGTGTCCTCTTCCACGGATTCCATAATTCCTTTAGCTCATCATCAGACACTACAACCTCTGGTATATTCCCTGAGCTAGTGAACATCATGTCTTCACCCTCCTTCATAAGTTCCTCCTCCTCTTCTAAGTCAGGATCGTCCATTACTCTGGAATTTTACCTAACTTCCTTTTGCCCCATTAGAATTTCATAAGGAGATTCCCATTTGAAAGTCATTGTCCACACCATCAGCTTTCGCATTCTTGATATTTTTTAGCAGTATTTTGAAATTCAGACCGGAGTACAAACCGGTCACGTCAATGGACCAATTGGTCACTGAGTCAAACCGATCGGACTGGACGAAAAATCCGGATAACGTAATCATGATATCATAAATAAATTTAAATTATAATATATTAATAATTCAAAAAATCTATATATCTAATTACAAAATATTATCAAATCATGTTCAAAATATATAATATTAATATAACATAATTTATTCATCTAAATATTTCACATAATTTAATACGAAATATTATTCAAATATATTAAAACTTAATTCAAATAATAGATTGAAATATCAAAATATAATTTAAATAATAAGGAAAGACCTATGAGGAAAAAAAACCAAGTGAAAAACAATTGAAAAAAAAATGAAGAGGTAAGATAAAATTAAAAAAAATAAAGGAAAAAAAAAGCCAACATAGCATCGTGGCCCAGTGGTTCTCACAACTCAAACAAATCATTTCACTCCTTGGTGTCCTAGGTTTGAAGCTCTACAACTACACTTCTTTTTCACTAATTAAAAAACCCAGTTGGACTGGGCCGGCTTCCGGTCTAACCCAAGTTTGACCAAGTTTGTCTAATTTTTTAAAATTCGGTTATTTTAAAAAACTGGACCGGCTCTTGGTCCGGTTCCCAATCAGACTGACCGGTCCAATTCAGGTTTAAAAACAGTGCTTTTTAGTAGATGATCTTCCTCTTGTGTCGTTTGTTCAGATTCCCTCCCAGGTTGACCAAGGCATGCAACCGTAAAGCTTGGCATATTCGTACACTGACGAAGACCACTCTTGAGGTTACTTGCAATTGAAAGGAATCGTTAAACTTCATTCTAGTTTCCTTAAAAAATTAGGTAAATAAGGAAACTAAGAATGGAAAGGAAATTAATTTAAAAGAGTTTTTTGGCATGAAAATAATGCCTTTATTCCTAAAACTGGATCACAATATTTGGTGCCACTTTTTTTTAATTTGTTGTCATTTTAAAAAAAAATTTATATTTAATTCAATCTTGAATTCTCGATGTTAAATTTCCTTTTTTTTTTTCTATTTGTTACTTTAGCTGTATAAAGAAAATGCTTTACAAGGAATTTCATTAATGAGGTGTTTAGTTAATTTTATTTCAAACTTTTGATAAACTCATAAAATTTAAAAGATATTTTTATAGTTTATATATTATTTTATTATAAAAAAAATTATTGTATTAAAAATCAATAAGTGCTTATGAGTTATTTTTATTATTAAAATAGCTTAAAACGACATGATGGAAGAACAAAATATTAATTAGGATATTTTAATTAGGATAACCTCTCTAAATATTATATATTAAGAGCTAATAAACTCTGTTTAAGAAAAAAAATGAGTTTATATATTTTTAAATAATTTATAAGATATTTTGAAAATTTTGTATACCCAATAAATGCAAAATAGGAAAATTAGGACCTCGGGGGCAGAAGAAAGGAAAGGGGGGCTGAGACCCGTACGAAAGCGGGTGTTACAGCCCAATCTAGATGATAGAAATGGGGGTAGTTTCAGCTGAGTTCTTGCAACTGCAGAACTGCAAACTAAAACTAAGGAAAGCTAATGCCTTGAAGATGGTGGAGATGGGCTGTGATTAATAGCGAGAAAGGAAGGGAGAAAGAAAGAGAGAGAGAGAGAGAGATGAAAGAGATTAAATTTCAGAATCTTCTTCTTGACTTTCTCCTTTTTCATTCTTGCTCTTATATATTGGTTCATCTATAACTGCTTTAACCAATACAACTACTTAACTTCTTGGTAGTTGAAACTAGTCTAGTTAGTTAGGTAGTTGAAGTTTATTGTCATAGCCGTTGCTTTTAAAATTTAGTAGATTGCTACAATTTCCCTCCCCATTTTGAAAATAACCTTGTCCTCAAGGTTGAAAAGTTGGAAACTGGGCTTTGATGAAGCTTACATCCTCCCATGTCGATTCTTCAGGGCTTAGATTCACCCGTCTAATCAGCCATTGATTCACTGGTATGTTGTTTCGCATGATAGCTCTTCTTTTCAGAACTGCTTCCGGTTCCACCATAATTTGCTTATCTGCTCCAACTAGAGGTAGAGTAGCCATGGTTGACTGGTGAGGTCCTATCTTTTATTTGAGGAGAGAAACATGGAATACAGGATGAATCTTTGATCCTAGAGGCAACTGCAGGCGATAAGCTACCTTGTCTATCCTGGCCAGGACTGGAACGGGCCCATAGTATTTTGATGACAGCTTCAGTTGCTTTCTTACCTCGATAGAATGTTGCCTTTAAGGTTGTAATTTGAGGTAAACTAAATCTCTCACCTTAAACTCTCTCTCTGATCTTTGTGATCAGCCTGAACCTTTATTTTATTTTGAGCTTTACTCAAATGTTCTCACAGGATCTGAAGCATGGCTTGCCTATTCTGGACAAAGCTGGTAGCTACAGGTGTGGACAAATCTAAATAAGGACCTAAAGATATGGTTTTTGGTTTATAACCATAAAGTGCTTCAAAAGGGGACATCTTAATACTTGAATAGAAGCTTGAATTATACCACCATTATGCCAAGCTGAGCCATTTATGCCATAATGCTGGTCTGTCTAAAGTCATGTACCTTAAGTGACATTCTAAGCACTGATTAAGTCTCTCACTTTGACTATCCATTTGAGGATGATAAGCATTACTTAACTTCAGTTGAGTCCCCACCAGCTTGAATAATTCATTCCAAAAAAGACTTGTGAATATCCTGTCCCTATCTGTCACAGTTGAATCTGGGAGACCATATAATTTGTAAACTGAATCCACAAACAATTGAGCCACTTCTAATGCAGAGTAGGGATGTTTGAGGGCTGGGAAATGACCAAACTTGGTTAACCTAATATGGTATCATATCCTTGTGATTCTGGTAGCCCTTCCACAAAATCCATGCTGATCTGAGACCAGACTTATGTAGGAATGGGTAGAGGTTGTAGCAATCCGAGGTAAGGAATGTTCTCATGCTTATTTTTTTGGCATACTTCACATTCCCTGACAAATTTAATCACAAATTCCTTCATGAAGGGCCAATAAAAGACTGCTTTTATTCTCTGTAATGTTCCTTTCTGGCCTGAGTGACCTCCTATGGCAGAGCTGTGCATTTGCTGGACAATCTTAGTTCTGAGTGGAGTTCCACTTCCTATATAGATCTTTTTCTTAGACTTAAGTAACCCATCTTGGTATTGGTACTTTGTATCTCCTTCTGGTTGTGGAATCTGTTGAGCTATGGTATCTTGACATTCAGCATCCCCAATATAACTCTGACTGACATCCTTTATCCATTGAGGTTGAATCATGGTAGTTGCCATTAGTATAGCTTCCTGCTATTCTTCCCCCATTGATTCCCTTCGTGACAAGGCATTTGCTACTTTATTCTCTACTCCTTTTTTTTATTGGATTTCATAATCCATTCCCAACAATTTAGTGAGCCACTTATGCTACAACGTGTTGGTCAGTTTCTGCTCTAGCAAGTACTTCAAGCTTTGAAGATCTATCCTGATTATAAAGTGATATCCAACCAAGTAATGCTTCCATTTCTGAACAACCATCACCACTGCTATTAGTTCCTTCTCATAGATGGATATTCCCTGGCTTTTAGGTCCTAGAGCCTTGCTTAAAAATGCAATTGGCTGTCTTTCTTGTATTAGAACAGCTCCTCATCCTTTTGCACAGGCATCAGTTTCTAATATGAATGGCTTTGAGAAATTTGACAGTCACATCACAGGTGCTGAACTGATAACTGTCTTAAGATGTTGGAACGCTTGACTAGCTTCCTTGTTCCATGTAAATCCTTCCTTTTTGAGTAGATCATTAAGAGGTTTAGTTATCAAACCATAATTCTTAATGAACCTCCTGTAATACCAAGTAAGACCTAAAAAACTTCGCAGTGCTTTGACATTAATTAGTTCTGGCCATTCTAAAATACAGTCAACCTTGTGTGGATCCATCTTAACTCCCAGTTTTGAGACTATGTGACCAAGGTATTCCACTTGTGTTTGAGCAAATGTACATTTAGAAAGTTTGGCATATAACTGATGCTTCTTAAGGGTTAATAGGACACATTTAAGGTCTTGAATATGAGTGAGCAGATCTGAACTGTACATTAAGATGTCATCAAGGACAAATTTTCTAAGATAGGGTTGAAATATATAGTTCATCAATGATTGAAAAGTAGCTGGTGCATTGGTTAACCCAAATGGCATTACTAAGAATTCAAAATACCCATGGTGTGTTTGAAAGGCAGTTTTTGCTACATCTTTTGGCCTAACTCTGATTTGATGGTATCCTAATCTAAGGTCAATCTTAGAAAAGAGTTTTGAACCATAAAGTTCATCCATTAGCTCATCAATATTGAGAATAGGATACCTGTGTTTTATAGTCAAGTTGATGAGTTGTCGATAGTCCACACAAAATTTCCAAGAACTATCTTTCTTCTTGATCAAGAGTAGAGGAGAAGCAAATGGACTGTTACTATGTCTGACTATTCCACTACTGACCATCTCCTGAACTTGCTTTTCAATCTTAAGCTTCTATGAATGTGGGTATCTGTAATGAGGGAGTTTGAAAGGCTGAGCTTCTGGTTTGAGAGGGATTGTATGATCGTGTGACCCTTTGGGTGGAAGTGAATTTGGAGTTGAGAATACATCCCCAAACTGTTTCAGAACCTTAGAAATGTCAGGTTGTATTGATTAGTGTTGTTCTTCTTCCTGGTTCATTTTTAACTTCTCAATTATTCTATGGTTAAGGTAGCTATTTGAGCTACCTGTGTCCACCAAAATAGTTATTACCAGGTTCCCTAAGATGCCTTGTAATGCAATGGTCTTTCTCTTTAATGAGCTAGACAAAACACACAAGGGAACTTCATAAATCTCACATGTTAACTCTTCCCCTGCTGCTAGTTTTTCGGGCTTTGGATCTTCTTCCTCTTCAGCAGCTATCATCAGATTCAAATGTCCGAGTCTGCAATGATGTCCCAATAGGTAATTTTCTCCACACTTATAACAGAGGTTGTTATTCCTCCTATACTGCAATTCCTGAGCGGATATGTTGGTTGTTCTATCATCGACTGCCCTTCCACTAGAGCCATCTTTGCCTTTACCCAGGGTATTTCTATTGGACATACCATATCCACCCGAAATTTTGAATCCTGACCTTGATTCACTAGGATCCCAGTTTCTGCTCCAATTCCATTTTCTTGTTTTAGCAAGCTCTAGTGACTGCTCTTGAAGGGTGGCTAATTCAAATGCCTGGAGTAATGTTTTAGGCTTAAGCATCCTCAACATTGGCTTAATTTCCTCTCTTACTCCACTGATGAAACCGGATACAAAATAAGCCTCTGATAGAGTAGGGTTCTTATAGAGCATGACTAACTACAGCTCTTCAAATTTTTCTTGATAGTTTACCATTGTCCCATCTTGTTACAACTTATTAAATTCTTCTACCTCATACCTGATGCCTTTGATTTCAAATCGTTGGCACAAACATTCAGCAAATTCATCCCAATGCATGTCATTCTTCACTTGCTTCAGATCTTGAAACCATATTTCTGCCTTTTCATCTAGATACATTTCTATGGTCTCTACCCACATATAACTGGGTATTTGATATACAGCAAAAAACTTGCTGCATTTCCTTAACCATCCTCGTGGATTTTCCCCAATAAACATGGGAAGTTCAATCCTTGGATAATTTAGCCAAGGCCCTTTACAGTTAGTATCTTTTTTAAGCAAGGCTGATCCTCTATCGCTTCTATTTTTCCCTTCATTGGGAGTAGGCAGGATTGGAGTTTTCAGAGTCCTTTCTATTTCTTGTACATCTTCCTTACCTATTGTCCTCTTCGGTGAGTTGAATCGAGAGTAAACACTAGCCAGTAAAGCCTCCCATCTTTGGGATTGTTCAGTCATGCTTTGCCGAAATTCCTCTAATTGTTTATTGACTTGAAGGCAGCGTTCTCTTGCTTCATTTGCCCACTCTTGCATTCTAGTTTCCAATTTTTTGAGTTGCTCATCTACCACCTTTTGGCAAGTTCCTTCTGCCATTGATCCTTCTGGAGGTCCAAGGAGTGTAGTGCTTTGATACCAATTTTGTTACAGCTCAATCTAGATGACAGGAATGGGGGTAGTTCTAGCTGAGTTCTTGCAACTGCAGAACTACAAACTAAAACTAAGGATAGCTAATGTCTTGAAGATGGTGGAGATGGGCTACGATTAATAGCGAGAAAGGAAGGGAGAAAGAAAGAGAGAGAGAGATGAAAGAGATGAACTTTCAGACTCTTCTTCTTGACTTTCTCCTTTTTCATTCTTGTTCTTATATATTGGTTCATCTATAACTGCTCTAACCAATACAACTACTTAACTTCTTGGTAGTTGAAACTAGTCTAGTTAGTTAGGTAGTTGAAGCTTATTGACTTAGCCGTTGCCTTTAAAATTCAGTAGACTGTTACAGCGGGCCAGACTGCCGGCCCGCCACTCATAAACCCTTAAAGGCGGATACTCTATTTGATTGCTTCTTTCCTCTCATCTCCACGCTCCGAAAACCCTAAAAGTCTCTCACACGCACAATGGGAAGTAAGAAGATCATCTCAGAATCAGAAAAACTACTCTTTCCCCCTTATTCATGACTCGTTTTGTTTGTCCTTTTTGATTCTTACAGGCTCCAACGAAGGATAAGGCTCCTCCTCCTGCTTCCAAACCCGCGAAATCTGGCGGTGGCAAACAGAAGAAAAAGGTTCGTAAATATTTTTAGGGTGTAGGGTTTCGGCCTAAATCTGCGATAGATTCTATGGGTACTATTTTTGGATGTTGTTGAGCTTAAATTCTGAAGTATTTGGTGTTATTATGTATTTCTTTTAAAATAATTGTATTGGGGTTTAATGCTAGGATTAAGGGTTAGGGTTTCCTATTTACTTTTCTTTGAAGAGAATATGATTCAAGTCTGCAGCAGATCCTGATGGGTGTTGTGTTAGGATGTTGTTTAGTTGAATTTTGGAACGTTTTTTGTGTATTTTTGGTTTTTTTCTTAAATAATTCTGTCTGAGGTTGATTATAGGGCAAGGGTTTCCCAATTACTTTGCTTTGAAAAAGAAATGACCTAAATCTGCTACAGGTTCTGATGGGTATTATGAGTTTAGCTTAAAATTTTAGGGTTTTGTGGGTTCTTTTTTGGGGATTAAATTTCATCTATGCAGAAATGGAGCAAGGGAAAGCAAAAGGAAAAGGTGAACAACATGGTGTTGTTTGATCAGGGGACTTATGATAAGCTTCTTTCTGAAGTTCCCAAATACAAGCTTATCACCCCCATCTTGTCTGACAGACTGAGAGTAAGTGTCTTCCATATAATCTCATATACTGTCGATGATAACTTGCCTCTAATTATATGTGACATTTAGTTTCCCCAAAGAGAGTCGGTCTGAGTTGACACAACTTGTTCGGTTACCCTAGGGGGTAGATACTATATGAAATTTTGGAGTCAATATTCTTTCTGTTGAACTAATGCTTGACGCGGTTGTTGAATAAAATTTTGATGCAATGAGCTCCTAACTCGAATCTGAGGAAAATCTAATTCATGATTGGTCAAATATGCACTTCCACGATACAGTTTTTTCCATCAATCAAATGGCATGTTGCATAAATGTAGAGTACAGGGGCCAGATTTGGATTCTACTTAATCCAAATTGTTTTGAGAAAACTAATTTATAATTGTTCAAATCTGCATTATACCTAGATGATCTTATTCAAAAAATTGGTAGAATTCAAATATAACTCTAGGATTTTGCTCTAGAAACAGTCAACTGGGATACTGATCATAGCAACATTGGACTGATTTATCCTACAAAAGCAATTAAAATTATGGATAAGGATATCTCCATAAATCTTGAATAATGGCCCATTGCGTCATTTGGTCCAACTTTTGGAAATGGTTGACTTCTTTGATGTATGTTGAGTGCTAAGTGGGGTATTTAGTGTTGTTAGTGGGAACTGTAACTGCCAAAGGCTTGATCTAAAACAATACAAGGCCATGCTATAGGATTACCTCATTTATCCCACAAGTCTTCTTTTGGGGAATTTTATACAGGCTAGCTCAGGTAGAAACTATAAGCTCTGTTATTCTAGAACCGAGTTGTGCCTGTGGCAGAAACATTTTTGGATGATGCAATGTGCACAACAATTTCTAGACACATATTTGGCACGCCATGCCCATGGTAACTAATTTTTTTTAAATTTTATTTTTGGCCAGACATTTTTGGGTCATTCCCATACTTAGAAGTCACTATGGATGTAATGAGTTATACATTTGAGAAGTTTTAAACTATGAAATTGATACGGGGTATTGTAAAACTCAAAATAAAGCTATTGCATTCATAAAATGGGAGTACAAAACAGCATCTCTGGAAATATTAATAAGGAAACTCATGCATTATCATGCTTATGAATTTATTCCAACGTCACTTATTAGATGAAATTTATGTTTACGTAGCAATATATATTTAATATATGCGCCCATATCATGTACTGCCCTTTTATTTTTTACTTATCCGTGTTGTTGTGTCTGCTGTATTGAGTCTTGTATCTGCTACTTGGATTATAAGGATGAACTGAGTGGCATAAATTTCCATCTGGACTTGTTCAATTGGTGATCTTAAATTGTGCATTCTTTGAGGTAAAAGCTGGAACAAGGCTATAACAATTGAGTCATACATGTTTAGTGCTGCTTTTATATTCTAATTACATGCTATTAGATGGGTTTAGATTTTATTTGGATTTTGTGATGTCATTATTTAAATGTTAAGTGGTATGTGATGTACTGCTACGATTTGTTGGCTGACTGTGCATGGTCCCGGTACCTTTGTTTCCTTTCATGCCATCTTACATTATTTTTTATTATTATATATGTTGCTTAATTTGGTCAAAGGGAATTGTTCAGGCTTGACCTAAAACAATATAAAGCCTTGTTGTAGAATCCACTCCAAGGTTGGATCCAGGAGACTTATTTTTTGGGGGGGGGAGAGGGGGAGATGTCCAAGATGTGAACTTTTGGGAAGGGACCTGTACCCAGCCCCCGGGGAGGGGCCCAATCCATCCCCAATTAACTCCTTTATCCGATAATATTTTCTCGAAGAGCTTTAGACAAGTTAGGCTTGATAAATTTACTTAGAGCTTGTTTGATTTGAATATTTACTCTTAACTTTTGGCTTATAATTAGTTTTTAATTTATTAGTTAATTTGAAAATAAATAATTTAAGTGTTTTGCAAAAATACTAAAAAGTTACTTTTAAATAGTTTCAAGTATTTGATTGAAGGTGCTGAAAAATAACTTATCTATTAAAATGACCAATATATAATCTTTTTTTTTGTGGGGGGTAAAAGTAAATCTAGTTGTTGAAGGCGCCGTATAGTGGTGGGTTAGAGAATGTACAAGAAGGAATGATAAATTGTTAGGATTTGTCTATTGTAAAATGAAATAAGGGTTGTTTTGGTATGGGATAATATAGTCTTTTAGAGTAGTTATAATAATAAGTTGATAATGAGAAGGAAGGGGGACTTTACTTTCAACTTTTGGCTTATTTTAAGTAGCTTGGTTTACTTATAATCCAAACCAAACATGTCTTCCTTACTTTTTGCTAAAAGTAGCTTTAACCACTTATAAGCTAAACCAAATATGCTTTTAATTAAATTCTAATACTGTAATGTGAGGTCAGTTGGTTAGCTGAAGGTTCAATCCTCATTTGTTTGCTCTCAAAATTGTGATTCATTTGAGCTAAAAGCTTGATGGAATCTGTAATTAGTAACTAAAGCGTGGTATTACTATGATATGTAAATTTAAAATATTAAGTTATAAAATAGTCTCCATGTTGGATATTTTAGAGTTCTTATACACAGCGGAAGCATACAAATAATTTTCAAAAAAATAAAATAAGATTGGGTATAAGCTATGTATCTTGACGTGTAGGGTTTCTCAAAAAACATCAATCGAACTGGCATGTCTCTCGATCGAATCTCGCGGCCAGGATGGTGATCACGATGTTAATCGAACCACCACCACAATATCACGATACCGCAACCCTCAATCCGGTGATCTGAATGACACGAAAAATTTTCTATTCAGAATTTTTCTCAATCCCTCTATATTCTCTCTCAAGCCCTCTAATGGTGTCTCAACCCAAATAATGCTTACATCCATAGAGATGTTACTCTCCTTCTATATATCAAATTTTGTATAAGAGAGATTCAAGAGGAGGTTAGAGTAACATGGGTAAGTGGGAGTTATCCCACTAATCCCTCACAAATGTCCAAAATGCCCCCCTCGGGCATTCTAAACTAATATCTCCTACTTGCACGTGAGGGTATTTTACGTCTGTCAAAAGATCACAACTCATGCGCTTTTTTATATCGCCCTACTGGACTTTCATACAGGATTTGGTGTCATACGACCGGCGAGTATACCTGCAAGCAAAGACCTCTCAATGCACCTGTTAAAATGATCGAGAAGTCATCATTAGTATAAAAAGAGCTCGCTACATCCCAAATCCAATACTAGTTACATCCATCGAACTACTTTCCTCTTCGAAAGTAATCTCCAATAAATGTTTGACTGTGTATCCACTATTATACTCATATCCCAACATGGACAGGTAAAATAGGATAGCCAGTGAATACAACACAATGATGTAATGACAATTGGCTTTCCTTTTTCCAAACTCGAATCTATTAGCCTCAATTAAGCTGCTTTCCTAGACCTGTTCCTCATACCTCAATTTATCTTCCGGACTATTAGTAAATAGACTAAAGTAGCAACACTGAGTCAAGATTTTTAGAAACAGCCGAAAGTGATAAGGGTACAAGAGATTCCACCAAATGGATCTTGAATCTCACACAGTAGGAACGGGGATTTAAATCATATCATGTCTCAAATAATGCTTCCATTATCCCTGGTCAACATATCATACGTGGTATAAAACGCGTGTCACAGTGTTATCCTCCCATCTTTCAAAAAGGGTATATGTCAGATTTCTCTAACACTGTGCAGGTATGAGATTCAGTCTACACATAAAACTTTACCTAGAGATCTCAGAGACAATATCACTAGTCGCAGGTGATCTGAGATCTCAAATCTGGCTACTTACAGGCAACATGGATGTGAGTACGTCCATGTTGGTCATATCGCATATGACCTCATTCTGAATACGTATCAGGACAACTTTTGTTCTAGTAGGACCACTATCAGAACCTCTTACAATTAAAAACCATCTCATCTCCGCTCACTCAGAGCTGGAAGTGGTCACTTGTGTGAGAGAGTCGACCACGCCTGCCTGACATATCATTTATCACAATAAATCACAGAATATATGACAATTTAAAATAGTGCAATAAATAAACTTGTGACTCAATCATGCACACATGTCATATATTTATATAAAGCACAATAAGCATCACTACAAAGTGAGAAATGTCAATACACACGTAAGCCCAATAATTCTTACATCTCACAAAGGAATCCCTCATGATGAGTTTAGTGAAGAGATCAGCCACTACGCTGTATGGTAGAGTACTTAATGTCACTTCATCCTTCTCGGTGATATCTCTTATAACGTGGTATTAGGTTTCAATGTGTTTGGTCTTACTGTGATACTTAGGGTTTCAGGTGTGGTCAATAGTGGCCTGATTTTCTCGATAAATCATCACTGACCTCCCACTATTTACCACAACCCCTAAGTGATCCGGAAATCTCCAGAACCAAACACTCTCATGAACTGCCACTGAGCGTACCACAAGCTCAATATCTATCATGGATAGACATACACAGGTTTGCTTCTTGCTACTCCAAGACAGCAAAATTTGATATCAATTTGCATACATTCAGATCACTAACCCAGTTGGTATCTGAATACCCAACAAGATGCAAATCACCTCCTCTGTAACACAAGGAGAGGTCCGCAGTTCTCTCAAAATATCTCAGAATCCTTTTACTGCTCTCTAGTGATCCTTTCTAGGATTCGATCGATACCTAATTACCATACTGACTGCAAATCAAATGTCTGATCATGTAGGTAACACTACGTACATCAGACTACTCAGTTCACTGGAATAAGGGATTCTACTCATCTTCCTTACCCTTTCTTGAGTCATAGGGCATATGTCAAGAATTAAGCCTTAACCTTTTAGCGATAAGAATATCTATAAGGTTGCTATCATTCTTCTTGAAGCACTCGAGAGCTCCCTTGATGTTGGATTCCTGTGAAAGAGTCAATACCTGTCTCGAGTGATCCCTCTGGATCTTAACTTCAAGGAAGAACTGAGTCTCACCCAGGTCCTTCATATCAAAACTCGACAATGACCACGTCACGCGGTCATCAGATACTCTATGTTATTCCCAATCAACAGAATATCATTTAAACACAATGACATGATCACAAAAGAGTCAGAAGAACGTATAAGGTATACGCGATGATCTTCCTCGATCATCACGAAACCGTGAGATATCACCTCATCGTGAAATCTCAAATTCCACTGCCTGGATTGATGATTAAGGTCGTATGTCAACTTCTGAAATCAACAGACCTTATCATCCTGATCTACAGGAATAAAACCCAATGGTTGTTCCTTGTAGATCTCTCCATCTGAAACTCTCACTCAGGAAGGCAGTTTCAACGTCCATCTGGTGTCACTTTAGATCAATGTCCACGACGATCGCTAAAAATAAATGGATCGAGGTAATCTCGCCCTCAGTAACCCCTGGTTATCAGACGGGCCTTATACCTCTCCACCGACCCATCGGCCTTTCTCTTGATCTTGAGAACCTACTTGTTCTCAACGCCCTTACTATCTTCAGGCAAATTAACTAGATCCCAGATCCCATTGATTCTCATCAACTCCTCTCATCCATGGCCTTAAATCAATGGTCCTCCACAGAACTCTCAAGAGTCTCTAGGACCGTTTAAGATTTCTCATCATACTCAAGAGTCACTTTGATAGCTTCTCCCTCAATCGAAAAGTGACGGTTAGGTACGCGTTCTCGATTACTCTTATGGGGAGGGGAAACCTTTTCACCTCTAGATGAATCGCTCCTACTAGGACCAAAATCCGTAATAGATTCTTAGGTCCCGCCGCTAGGCTCAGCTAAGCCACTAGGCTCATCGATCTCATAGAAGATAAAGTCTCAATTGATTTCACCTCTCATAAAGAAATCAATTTCAAGAAACTCGGTATCGCGAGACTCAATTTTAGAGACAGTGTCATCCGTATGCTCATTAGAACACATTCCCCTTGGAGTGTTCTGAGTATCTCATAAAGATACATCTCTTTTCTTGCAAACCTAACTTACCGTATAGATGCGAGAAACTGTGAACATACGCGGCACAACCTCATAATCTTAAATGGCTAAGGGCAAGCTGCCTCCCTGTCCAAAACTCATATGGGGTACTGATTACGGATTTCGATGAAACACAATTGAGTACGTAAGTTGTAGCCAATAATGCATCTCCCCAATGAAAAACGAGCAAATTGGCTTACGCCATCATTGACCTCACCGTCTTAAACAAAGTCCTATTCCTTCCTCAGCTACTTTACTCCACTGAGTAACAAGGAATAGTCAGTTGTCTCGTAATACCCTTTTTGAAACAGAACTCTTCAGACAAATACTTGCGCCCTCGATCGGTTTTGAGAATCTCCACTCTCAAGTCTAACTGATTCTCAATCTCGCTAATAAACCTCCTGAGGCATCTCAATTCCCCAGACTTGTGCGAGATCAGATAGACGTAACAGAAATGCTTATAATTATCTATGAACGTAATAGAGTACCCAACTCCATTTCGGATTCTCACATTCATAAGGTCGCAGATGTCGGAATGAACCGACTACAATGGAGTCTCAGCCCTCATTGCATTATTGAATGGTTTTCTTGTAATTTTACCATCTATGCAAGACTGGTTAGCGGGCTCTACAGACCACTCACTGCTAACCGGTTCATCTTCTCTCACGCTAGAAGGATAAAAAGAAATACCATTGAAAGGAATCACTTCCAGTGCATATAGTCCCTCATGGACTAAACCAAAATCAATCAAAAAATTATCGTAATAAATGAAAACTGTAAAATTTTTAAATTAAACAGAGCATAACCTAGGCTGAGATTAAGTTTTGTCAAATATCCGGAGCGTAAATGATGTACAGAGTTTAGCAACTTTACAACTCCAACTTGCAAGTGTCATTCCCTCTGTTGTTAATAAAACATTTCGTTCCTTACGTAAATCCTCTTACTTGAGAGCTCACTCGGTGGAACTATATATGTGTTATCTCGAGCTACGTGGTCAGTAACTCCTGAGTTTACAATTCACCAAAGAAAGAAATCAGCGAGCATCTCAAACCACATAAAAAAGGAAGAGATAATTCCCGCTCATCACACTTACGAACGAAATGACCAAGTCCACTACGGAAGTAGCACTACACCTTGGTCTTATCTAACTCCTTCTTTCTGCACTTTAATATCTAGTTGTCGGTTTTCTCAGATGATTTCTTCTTACTTGAATCTCGAGTATTTTACTCATGCTTATGCCATTTGTATTTGGTGCCATGGAAGTCCTTGCTCAACTCCATTGCGTAAGCATGACCCGAGTATGGCCTACTCGCCTCCAGATGCTCTTACTCGAGCTCACTGTGCCTATTCACATTAGTGAAAGTACGAATACTCTCGTCGTATGTGAAATAGGTTTTTCATGGTTTCCCACAAATCAGGTAAAGACTGGATCGCATCTGGTGCTAGAAAACACATCCGAAATCTGTTCGTTCACATTTTCCAACTCGGCGATCATACTCAATATTTTCATCAAATGTTGCATCATCATATGATCAACATTTTTCTTATAAGTTATTAAACTTATAATTTAGTATCATCATCTTAGGATCTGTAAGAGCATCACAATGCTCTTTTTAGGGTGAGCCAAACTGACAAAGTCATAGAATATTACACATAGACCGGGATCATATCATTGTGCATGTTGCTTAGGAGGATTGCCCTAACTCGGCCATCCTTCCTCTTTCATACATGTAATGCTTCCTAATCCTATCTCTCTGAGGTGTGGTACCCTCCCCGGAGTCTACCATCTCACGCCTCAAAATTTCAGTTAGATCTTGCACCTTGAGGATAAACTGAATCTACCAGCAAAAAATCTCGTAATTATCACCATTCAGTTTTATCCCCTTTATAAAAATCTAATACGACAATTTTTAAACCAATCTTAGAGATTTTAGTGACTTATCGATACTTATTCTCACATTTTATGCACCCTACGAATCATCAAGACCCAAATAAATCAAGTACAGACCCCAAGACGATCGTATGAATCAACAAATACCTTACACCACAATCCGGATTTTATCTCACCATTCAAATTAGAATTCGGTACACAAAAACCTATAAAAAGTCACATTTATGGATGTGGGACTCTCAAAAATTGAAAAAATTCCTATTCTGGACAACCTCACGCGCCGCTGGTGGTCCCACGCGCCTGCACGTGCTGGGGAAGGCCTGGGGCGCGTGCCAAACGCGCAGGCGCGTGTGGCACGCGCCAGACACACAAGGCATGGGGCCACGCGCCTACACGTGCGCGACCCGCCCGTCGGGTCAGGTTTCGGGTCTTGGCACGAGTCGGACTCCCTTCGCGGTCGGGTCTGGATCTGGGTCGGAAACAACCCAGACCGGACTCCTGGAGCTCACGCGCCTCAGCGTGCGTGAGCTCCATGTGCCTGCCCTCCTTGCTGTCACACTCCTCCTGCACGCAGGCACTACACGTGCCTGCAGGTTGGAGCCTTTCTTCTATACCCGAATTCTCTGCAACTGGGTCTTTCAACCCGGTTGCCTGAAATCTCCATTTCCGATCATATATTTCTGACGGATTTTGACTGGAAAATTTAATTTGAACCTCTTTCAATCATCTTAACTCGATTTTTATGAAGGATTAATGCTCAAACGTTCCGAATCGAACACCCAAAGTCGCGGAACTCTGCGGCCATTTTCGGAAAATCCAATTTCCGACGACGACAATGCACAATATATATATATATTAGAACGTAGATCATTACACGTAAAACACATATCAACCATTCATTTAAATCAACACGTCCTTAAACTCAACAAATCTAAGATCTAAAGGTCCGGTCAATATTTGGGTTAAAAACTTTAACCTCGGTTTTTATGGCCCTATTGTGCTCAAAAAATTTAGAAAAAATTATTTTCATACTCTACGGATCATGGGCAACATAGTGGTGTTTTCGGATTCACGAAAGTCATCCGTGATCAGAACTCTAAATTTAATACTCGAAAATAATTCTGAAATTTATTTTTAATTAATCCAACAAAATCTCTGATACCAATGTTGGAATTTAGGGCGTTCTCATGCGCAATGGAAGCAAGCAATAATTTTCAGAAAATAAAATAAAGATCGGGTATAGGGTATGTACGTTGACGTGTAGGGTTTCTCAAAAAAAATCGATCGAACCGGCATGTCTCTCGATCGGATCTCGTGGCCAGAATTGTGATCACGATATTAATTGAACCACCACCGCAATATCACGACACCGCAACCCTCAATTCAGTGATCTGAATGACACTAAAAATTTCCTACTCGAAATTTTTCTCAGACCCTCTATATTCTCTCTCAAGCTCTCTAATGGTGTCTCAACCCAAAGAATGCTTAGATCCATAGAGATGTTACTCTCCCTCTGTATATTAAAAATTTTATATAAGAGAGATTCAATGAGGTGTTAGAGTAACATGGGTAAGTGGGAATTATCCCACTAACCCCTCACAAATGTCCAAAATGCCCCACTCAGGCATTCTAAACTAATACTCCATTTGTTATGGAATTGCATGCTTCGAGGTGTTGCATCTGTTTACTAGGAATTTTCTTTTGATTACAAGGTTTTTTGGGTGTACATATTGAATGCTTGCAACACGACTGTCAGCAAAAGTTAGCAGCATTATATGTGTGTTTTCTTTGGGCTTCGGTGTA
Organism: Dillenia turbinata; assembly: GCA_037126225.1. NCBI lineage: Eukaryota > Viridiplantae > Streptophyta > Magnoliopsida > Dilleniales > Dilleniaceae > Dillenia > Dillenia turbinata. The sequence goes on along the minus strand of JBAMMX010000018.1, from coordinate 9,508,752 downwards.
GTGATAGAAATGGCCGCTGTTCAAGGTTGGTGGTAACATAGTTGTATGCTAGATATTGACATAGGATTAGAAGAAATTCCTCTTTCGGCTGGGAGGTTGTGATGTTCTATGATAATTGTGGAGGAGTTCAGCCCTTCTATATGGTTCTTTAAAGGTCAGGAATTCAAGTTTGTGTGGTTCTGTATGGTTAGGTCTGAGATTTCATATAGCTTGAACGTGTCTATGGCTTTTACAGATTGTTATGATTTATAGGAATTACATTTACTTGATTCAATTTATTCCTCTTGAATTATAAGCTCAAGTTCCAAGTTGTAATTTCTACTCTTCTGATTGATTGAATTGTGCTAACTTTTGGCATGTTGGTGATAACATTATCTTTTTTGGCCAATCTAGATTAATGGGTCTCTTGCACAACGTGCTAGACTTGGTAGCTAGAGGCTCTATTCGCATGATTTCAGCCCATGCAAGTCAGCAAATTTACACCAGAGCGACAAACACGTAGGTTGACAGGCCGGGTTTTTATACGCTTTTTGTTCTGTGGTTTTAGACCACACTTCTGTGTGTTTTAACTTTCTGGGATATTCCAAGGTTTGAATGTTAACTTATTTTAGATCACAAAGGAAGACATTCGCTTATATTCTGCAAGCTTTCTAGGAAATTTTGTGGACAAAGAGTTAAGAAAATCTAACTAATTTGGTCTGAATGGCTATGAGACTCAATTCAGGAATTGACTCTTCCTGTGCTTATTTTTTTCATTCCCAAGACTTGAATTCAAAGTCTTGGTGAAGAAAGTCCGGTGTCCTGATGCTAAACTCACAGGTCCATGGTTTTCATCTACTTACGTTTATCATTGTGTATCATTATTGGTTGGTTGGGCTACTGGGCTTCTGTGTGGGCCTAAGAATGGGTCCATAAACACAAAACCATATCATTCTTGTTTGCTTCTACCCCGTAGATGCAGGGAAACCATTCTGATATTGCCCTCCATCCTTCCGTGCTAGCAGTGCCGATAAGTTGTTTTTATAAGGCATTTTAAAGACAAAAAGCAATAAGGGTGGTGCTATTTAAATTGAAAGTCGGGAGAAAATGACAATTTAATGTGGACGGTGAATTTGTCCTATTTCAATTATTAACTTTCTTGGTGAATTTAACACTACCAGACCTTGGCAAAATATCTCCATTTTCCGAACGTTTGAGAACACCCTAAAGTTCTCTCCCTCCCTCCCTCCCCTCTCTCTTTCTCTCTCTGTATGATCACAAGCATGTGTTCAGGGGAAGTGTCGATCAACGTCCTAGGATAAACATCACAGGACAGAGATATATTAGGATTTAATGATCACAAGATCACATGAGGTGTAGTTTTCTTTTAATACAACTCATGAGAGGCTTGTGATGATTGGACCTGCTTCTCCTAGATTTTATGGGTCTCTTTCACCAACTCATCCCTGGCTCGTTGACATTGATTTTTTTCAATCTCTTATCATCTTTCCCCATATCCTCTCACTTTGTGGCTTTGGGCTTCAAGATTCAAATCCCCGGGGGGGGGGGGGGGAAGGAATGGCCACACATTCTTATATAACAAATTTTTAGTACATCTCCCCATATAAAGGATAACCAACAAGTGTAGCCAACATACATATTAGGAATTTTCCAAATTTGTTTGCTTCGAATTATTATTATTATTATTATTATTATTATTATTATTATTATAAAAATAACTTGGTTCCTGTTTTATCCATTTTCCCTTTTTTTGGGGGGGCTCCAGTCCCAAACTCAGATCAAGGAGAGTTGTGAGAAAAATTTGGCATCAACGAAAAGTATTTTTCCTTTATATAAAAAAAAATCACATTTTAGTAAAAGTACTTCTGTTTCTAAAATTTTGAGACTCAAATAAAACCCATTTGCCAACAGTGAAGGTATGTGGAAAATGACTCGAAGAAAAAGAAAGTAAAACTTTAAACTTTAAAAAATTTATATTATATTTCTTCTTGTTTTAAAAATAATTTCCATTGATCCACATATCCTCAATTTAAAAAAGGAAAAGAAAAGGAAAGAAAAAAGAAAAAACAAGAACATAGGTTTTTAGTGTCATGACCGCATTAAATTGGGCATGTATGATATAAGAGTAAAACGGGGGAAAAAAGACCCCCCCAATTTGGGGTAAAAAGGGGGGCAAAAAAAGGGCCCCAAATTACGTAAGGAGAGTCATTTTCTAAATGAGATCTCGTAAATTTTTAAATCAAATTAGTTAAAAAATATTTTTGGGGGTAAAAAAAAAAAAGAGGGGATTTTTTTTCACCTAAATCAAAGTTACTTGAATTTTTTATTTTTATTTTTATTTTTCGCTCGGCAAAGTTGATTGAATTTGGCTTGGTGATGTAAGTCTGACACTCGCAGATCTCCAGAAATAATATTTAAGATTATCTCCTTAATTCCCATGTAAATGGGGGGCCTTGTTTGTCCACTCAAATTTAGGGGGTTCTATCTGGTTAAGGTTCAACCCGGAGACCTGTCACCATGGAAATGTGAGCACTTGAAAAACTAATCATGGGACCATTTAGCATTACTAAAATGTAAACACATGAACCATTTAGAGGCATTAAGAGGCACCATTTGGTCCAACTTATTTAGTGCATTTTTTGTTTTTTTCTTTTCAAAGTCCATTGGAAATTAATTTGAAAGAAAGTGTCCCGACCTAAAAGTTGAGATGAATTGTCAAACTCTACCATTTTCAACAGAGAGAGAGACCCTGTGAAATTGATGGTTGTTGCACTATCATGTTCAAATTAAGTGAAAGGTGCCACTAAGTGAATATTTCTTTCATCACCGCGATGCTTGTATCTTCATGTAGGTGCATGCATATATAAATAAGTCATGGTCTTAGTAAACTATAAAAACAAATATGGTATATAGTCTGAAATTTTCAACTTCTTTTAATTAGGAGAATTTGTTGCTGTCATATGGGTTGGATAGTAAATTAATAGTGAAAATAGTAAAGTAACTATCATTATCTTTTTGGTTAAAGGGTAATAATCAAATTTTAACCATATACAGGGCTTTCACTCCTTTTTTTTTTAATTGATCAATCGATATCTGATAACTAATTTATTGGTTTTGACTAATTTGTCTAGAGTTAAATGTCGGACCTATTAAGGGATGAACTCTCACGACGTCTATTTTTTCTATTTCTAAAACTCGAATTTGAGAATTTGATTAAGTGAATTCGGTACTCTTACTATTAGATCAACAAAACGTTAGTTTTCACTCCTCCCCATCCTAACCATATATATATATATATATATATATATATATATATATATATATTTATTTATGGGTAAACCGGTTTTGGATTTATTATTATTATATTAAACCACCATGAATTTAACTTGGAGGTTAAAATTATATAGTCAGCAATCAACATGTATTCCTCCTCAAATTTGTCAAATGAAATAGTCAAAATCGTTTGAATAAAAAGCAGTCCTTTTTCGTCGCTTTTTATTTTTTATTTTTTATTTTTTTCATGTATTGTTCCTTTAACTTCAAGGAGAGATGCTTAACTAAAATAATAATAATTAAAACAAAATTAAAGAAAAAAGAAATAGGTGTTGATGGATTTATTTGAGAAAGATATTAAAATTACATTAATAATTAAACTGTATACTTCAAAATCCAGAAAATAATTAATTTTTTAATTTTTAAATAAGTGAATCTTATGGATATATTTATAAAAATGAGTATTGCAACTATTATCAGCCTTAATAAGAATTGGAGAAAAGGGAACACACAATCTCCCCATGTTTTTCTCTATGCACAACCCTTGAAAATACACTTAGCAATAGAAATGGCTAAAACCAAAAAGGAGGTGTTTGTCGATAAAATCGAAGAAAAAACTTCTCTCTCTGTCTTTTAGCTTAATCAATCACCTTAACCTTGAAGGATTAAAATATATATAGGGTTACTCGGGATACAAAGTTTACATAAATTGGCTTTCTTTGTTTTTTTTTTTTTTCACCATTGGTATCGAGAATCCGTGGAAGCCCTATTTAAAGAGAACCCACTCAATATAATTGTTTTTATTCTTAAATTTTATAATTGTTTTTATTCTTAAATTTTAAATTTAAGAAAATAAAATTTAGTTATATTGGAATTTGGGTCTTCATTATCAACACAATCGCCTCTCCAATTATGACAATGAAAGCCATTACTATTACAATTTAACTTTTTCATAAATCAGATTAATCAGATTTTTGAATAACAGTAGTCAAGTATCCAAAAGAATTATGATTTCAACTTTATAAAAAGAAAGAAAGAAATTTTTCTTTTTTTTTTTTTAATTGTGTTGCTCCATTCAAATAGATCCATATGAATATTGATAAATGATTAGAAAAAAAAAAAAGAAATTATCGAATACAATATGTTAAATTTAAATAACATGAATAGTAATAGTATACCTAACCTTGGAGGAATTGGTCACCGGGTCGTATCAGCCATTGCATTTTCATACCCATGACAAAAACTTCATACATAACAATGAATTTGGTTGAAATTTCTAAGTGCACAACCTTTTGGGGTGGGAACTCTAATTTGTCACAAAATCTGATACCAAATTGGGTCGGCTTTAGGCTCTGATAGGCTGCCTCGGCTTCTATTCTATATAGTCGGCTTTACTCCTTCAAAACATGCTCCCTTGCAACCTTATCCCACCCCACACCCTTAGAAGGACTTCATTCAGACTTCACACCATACGCCACCTCCTCAAATATCAATTAATTATGCCATTAAATATTTAAAATTTGTCATAAAAATTACGGAACATGTCAAACATATGTACCTGATTTTTTTCTAAAAAAAATATCACATATATCCGATGATTATATTAAACTTGATTAAATTCGATTCGAATTAGATTGAATCTTTAAAAGATAAAACTCTTCTCGTATCTGTTTTTTTCGTATATAAAATTTAAATATAAAATTTTATTTAAAAGAAATCAATATACAGGATCAATCAAATATTAATATAAATGCCTAAATCTCAACGTAAAATTTTATTATAACACTACAAATGTAAATATTTTTATTTTTATATTATTTTCAATTGAAGGGATCTTAACTTATGATGTCAGATTCATGTAAAGCAATCAATCCACTTTCAATTGAAAATAATTTAAAAATAAATTAAGATTCTTATTTAAATATTTTCAACTCTTAATATAATAAAAACAAAAGAAATTAAAAAGGTTGGCGCCTACCCGTTATAGAGCGAGCAAGTTATACATAAAAAGGAAGTTGCTTCCAATTTTGGTCGCCGTTGTCGCTATCAACTATCATGTACCATGGAGACTTGGCACACCACAGACAAGAGCCGGCTTTAACACCCCCTCCCTCTTTCCCATCGCCATTGTGTGAGAGAATTTTGATAGCAACCACTAAACCATTTTAATTAATATTTTAAATTTTAATTTTAAAAATAAAAAAAATATATATCAAAAAAAATAATTTTTAAATTAGGTTTCATTGTGTTAAAATTAAATAAATCAGATAAATCAAATACCGATTGATCAATAAAAAAAAAAGATTTTGGTTATTTACTTCTTTTTTTTTCCTTACCATATCATATGTGATATGTATTAATTACGGAGGAGTTAGCATGAAGTTGGCTTGTTTTGTTTCGGTTCAAACTCAATTTTTAACATTGGTAAAATGAGAAAGAATTCTTAATTTCTCTAAATTTTATCAAAATTCAATTATTTTATATGCGAATTCAATGTAGTTAATTGGTACATGAATTCAATATTTTATATGTAAATAAATTTAATCAGTGTCATTTCAAAAGTGGAGGAGGGCATTTAAGAGCCAAGTTGAATCCGTCCCCCCTACCCCCAACCCCAAAAGCCAAAGTCTTTTCCTCTTTTTTAGGCTTTTACCAGGAATTTGATCTTTGCATATTGTACATTGATGCCTTGTCGATCGAATAATTTTTTTTTATTATATCAAGATTTAAACGTAACATTATTGATTTGATTCGAAGAACGAAAAATTATAATTACCATAGACCGAATAATTTGTGGGAAATTAGAGTTACATCGACTCATACTGCTTTTCAGCAGGAGCCCTGGAAAAAATGTCACCCCGTACCTGGCTTTTTTCTAACCAAACGCAAGACAACAAAGTTGAGTATATTCAAATCCAAAGGGCAAATTCTTTTCTTCCAAGCTTGGGAGTTGGGGAAGAAACCCTCCCATTCCAATCCCCCCCCCCCCCTCCAAAACCAAACAAAACCAAAACCAAAACACCATCTTTATTCCCATTTATAACTCCAAGAAAAAAAATATAATATATATAAATAGAGAAAAGATTAGTACCACAAGGCACAGGGAAACCAACCCTCCCCAAAAAAGGACAAATTGAGGCCGCACCATAGGGTTGATACCAAGAAATGCCCCTTCAAATTGACCCATCAATCTCACAAAGTTGTTATTTTCAGCTAATGCCTCCACCACACATTCCCTCCCCATCTCCTACCCTCCATCTCCATCACCTCTTGACGCACATTCATGGAAACTTTACCACAAATCAAACCTGTGATTTTGTTAATCTTTCATGTGATTTGTCATGTGTTACTCCCTAGATTTTTCCCTCCCACCTCCGCTGTGAATCTTCCGATATTTGTTTACGTCACTATCATTTGATTTACCTGAAGAATTTCGGATTAGTAAATTCTCCGAAAGTGTGTCATGTGTAATACTTTTTTTTAAAATTTTATTCCACAATTATTTTTTTAAAATTTTACATTCTAAATTTATTGGATAATTATTATAATACCCAAAAATAATACTTAATAAACGTCAAAGAAATAAATGTTAAATACCGATCAAAGAGAGCTTTTTTATAAGAGTAGTTATACAGTGATTTAGATAGTCTCTTATAGATGGTGAAGATTAATATATCTAATTTCTTGTGACTTATGGTATCAATCATGCTCAATTTGATATAACCAAAATATAATGCACTTTGATTTACTAAATTATATATATATATATATATATATATATATTTATATATATAGAAAAGGATATGTAACAATTAGTACATAAGAATTGTCATTTATGATCTTGAAAATATAATATTGAAAATTTATTATTACATAACTTTTTTATCGATGAATATTTAACTATTAATTTAGTGATAAAATATTATATTTTAAACTTAAATTTTAAAAATAAAAAAATAAATATTAAAAAAATCAATTTATAAATTAAATCTTATAACCATTTGAATCGAAAATTCTTTCACGATTAGACCCCACCCTCTCCATTTCCATAACAATAAATAAACAAACAAACAAAAATAATTAAAAGAAAAGAAAAATAAATCTTACCAAACATTGTCATAAACAACTGTCAAGGATCGTTCACGAGCTGTTTCAAGGGATACTTCCTCAAGATTTGGCCCTTTTTTACGGAATTCGAGTGCTTTGTTCAAATATAGGTGAGGGTTTTTGATGCTGATTTCCTTCATCAATCATTACACTGTCTCACCTAGACGAATTTACTTTTGTAAATCATAAATTGATAATTTCTTTTTTTTACCAAAATGACTTTCACTTTTACACAAGTTTTGAAAAGAAAAAAAAAGAAAAAAAAAATTAATTTTCTCTCCACATATTGTTTAAGAGTTTTATAAAATAAAAAAAATAAGATTTATTAAAAATAAAAAATTTTATTTTCAACTGATAAATTTGATATACTTATGAGACAACTTTTTTTTTCTCTCATTTTCTCTTTTTTTTTTCTATTTTTGGGAAGAAAGGTTTTTGATATTAAAAACCACTCCATTTACTTTCTTTTCTTCCTACATAAAATTTCAAACGAAAAAAAATAAATAATTTTCTCTCCTAATTTTTTTTTTCTTTATAATCTTTTCATCCAAATATGTTGTTACTCTTTTATACTCTCTTACCTACTTGTGTATATTTTTTTTTCTACAAATAATAATTTTTATCTTTTAAAATTTAGATTCTCTCTTAAATTTTTTATCTTTTTTTTTCCTCTAGTCCTAACATAAGAGGAGGAGAAAGCCGACCTTGGAACAATTGGTTGAAAGAGAAATCACGTAACACCATAATCCAGAGACAAATCTTGATTTTCTTTTCCCAGCAGCACTATTGCAGTTATATTTTTTAAAAAAAATATATCTCTAAAATATATCAATTTTAAGTAATAAAATAATTTTTTTTTTTATACCTACGTTTAATTAGGAAACAAAATGGAAATTTTGTGTAGATATAAGGCGATTTATAAATTATAAATTTATAATCTTTATTAAAATTCACTAAGGTATATTAAAATCTCATTTGTCTTCTCAATAATAATAATAATAATAATAATAATAATAATAATAATAATAATAATAATAAAAGTGATATCTACCCAAAATTTAAAGAAGGAGATACATCGAAAATATCTGCCCAATTGACCACAATCAGATACCCTTTTTTTTGGGTTGAAATCAGATACCCTTTTTAATAATCTTAGTCTCGCACACCAAAACGTGCTCTAATAATGTTTTATTTTATTTATTTATTTATTTATTTTGTGTGTTTTCTCTAAAATGGGATCGATACAATGGGCCGAACTCAAAACCCTGCTGATTATGCCATTTCAATGTATGAATTTGAATTAATCCCAATATTTAAACATATCAGCAACTCGTTCAAAGTTGACCCATTTGCTAATCTCATTTTAAATCCCTCAATCCCAATAATAAATACTAATATATTTATCTATATTTAAATTATGTAAATTTTTTTAGATAGATCTTAGCATGACCAAAATGTTCTGATGCAGGGAAAAGAAGATCTCAACTCTGAATTCTACGTAGGATTGACAGAGAATGAAGAAATCACTCAAACTTAGAATTGAAAGAAGAACTCCATTAACGAACTGTAAACTTCATTTAATAAGAATCATTTAATGGATACAAGTTTTCAGAGAAAGAAAGAGAGAGAGAGAGGAAGAAAATCTAAATTGAGAATGAATTCTACTGTACTTTGAGTACATTGGCTTTTTTTTGTTTTCTAAGTCAGTTTTCTAACTGATTAACTAATTCTAACTAATTTCCTTTAACTAATTCTAATTACTTGTTACTATTTTGAATTACTTGCCATCTCAGACTTGCTGACTTGAATTCGCTTAGACAACTCATCAGCTCAATTCATCCATCTTAGACAACTCATTTCCCTTTTATTTTCTTACACGCATCAATCCCTTCTCTTTCAAGACAATCATTGTCCTCAAGGATTAAAAACAGGATATCTTTGCTTGAGATCATGCCAATTAACCCACATGGCATCTTCAGGGAAACCATTACTCCATTGGACGAGGACTTGTGTTATAGCAGCATTTCCTCTCTTCACTACACGTCTGTCCAACACTACCACAGGTTCCAATAATAATTGACCTTGATCATTAATGTCCTTAGGCAACTGAGATGTAACTGGTTCACTTCCAACCTTCTTTTTAAGCAAGGATATATGAAAAGTAGAATGAATCTTTGCATCACTAGGTAATTGTAGCTAATATGTAACCTTGCCCACCCTGGCTTGAATTAAGAATGGACCAAAGTATCTTGGGGATAGTTCTGGCAATGGTGAGCCTTCAAAGAATGCTGTCGATAAGGCTGGAGCTTAACATAGATCCAATCTCCTACTACAAATTCTCTATCAGTCCTCTTCTTGTCTGCCAACTGTTTCATCCGATTCTGAGCTTGACTAAGATAATGTTTAAGGTTATGAATGAGACACTCTCGTGTAGTTAAACTTCTATCAATGGTTTCTACATTGGAAAAACTAGGAAGGTATGGATGATGAATAGGAGGGGCTTGTCCATACAACACCTAAAAAATGGGTTGTTTTGTGGCAATATGGTAGTTAGTGTTGTACCAAAATTCAGCTAAGGATAACCACTTCACTCATTCTCTAGGTTTATCACTAACCATACACCTTAAGTATTGCTCTAGACATCGGATTGTCCATCAGATTGTGGATGATAAGCTGTAGAGAACTACAGTTTTACTTGCTGCAACCTGAAAAATTCTCTCCAAAACTGATTGAGGAATACCTTGTCTCTGTCACTTACAATAGTTTTTGGCATTCCATGAAACTTAAACACTGAGTCCATGAAAACTTGAGCCACTGCCACTGGTGAATAGGGATGAGAAAATGGAATGAAGTGTGCATATTTACTTAACCTGTCCACAACTACCAGAATGACAAATTTTCCAAACAAATTTGGAAGTCCTTCTATGAAATCCATAGTTATGTCACTCTATACTAAAGTGGGAATTGGTAAAGGTTGTAAAAGAACAGGATATGCATAATTGTCTGGTTTAGATCTTTGACAGATTTCACATTCAGCAATGACTCTAGATACTTCTAAGTATATATGCTTCTAGTAAAAAGATTGTTTGAACCTTTTGTAAGAAACTTCTACACCTGAATGTCCTCTAATTGCACTAGAATGCCATAATTGAATTAGTTTCTTCTGCAACTGAGATACATTGCCTATTACAATTTTCCCTTTCCTGCACAATATTTCATTGTTCCGGAGTAATTTTCGACAGATTCTCCACTCTGCAACTATGAAAGAACCTTTTGGACTTTAGCATCAACTTGCCAACTTTGTTGGATTTCAGACATGAGGTTGGTGTTAACAGTTGACATGACTTTAATTTCAGCTCCCTCAGATTTTATAGATCTCTTGGATAATGCATCTGCTATCACATTGTCACTTCCCTTTTTATAGACCACAGAGAAATCATATCCCAAGAGTTTAACCAACCATTTCTGTTGTGCTGGGGTAGGGATCTTCTGGTTTAAGATATATTTCAGGTTTTGATGATCTGTTCTTATCACAAAGTGAGTTCCAACTAAATAAGGTCTCTACTTCTGAACTTCTAACACTACAATAAGTAATTCTAGCTCATAAACCGGCAAAAAGCCTGGTGTCTAGCGGCTAAGACTTCGCTGAAAAAAGACATTGGTTTGTTGTTTTGCAATAACACAGCTCCTACTCCACTGCTAGATACATCTGTCTCAACCACAAATTTCTTTTTGAAATCTGGTAAAGTAAGGACTTGGGATCTACATAAAGTTTCTTTCAATTTTTTGAAAGCAGATATTGATTCTTCTGTCCACATGAATCCTTGTTTTATAAGCATATCTGTGAGTGGTTTAGCTATTATTCCATAATACTTAATGAACTTCCTATAATATCCTGTAAGTTCCAAAAATCCCCTCAATTCTTTCATAAATTTTGGTTGAGACCATTGCTCTATAGCCTTCAGTTTTTCAAATTCAACTCTAACCCCAGAGTGATCAATAATGTACCCCAAATATTGAATCTGAGTGACAACAAAGGAGCATTTACTCTGCTTAACCTTCAGTTGGTTTTGTCTCAAGAGATCAAAGACCATTTTGAGATGTTGTAGATGTTCACTTTCATTTTTGCTATAAATGAGAATGTCATCAAAAAACACTAATACAAACTGTCTCAAATGTGGTCTAAATACATATTCATAAGTTTTTAAAAGGTTGAAAGAACATCAGTCAATCCAAAGGGCATGACTAGAAATTCATAATGTCCATCATGAGTTCTAAAGACAGTTTTTTCTATGTCACCAGCATACATCCTGACTTGATAATACCCTAATCTTAAGTCCAGGTCAAAAAAAATTTGAGAACCAGTTAGCTCATCTAACAGCTTTTCAATTAAGGGAATGAGAAACTTATCCTTAATGATAACATCATTGAGCTTCCTGTAATCAACACACATACGCCAAGACTCATCTTTTTTCTTCACTAATACCACAGGGGAAGACTAAGGGCTAGTGCTAGATTTAATAGTGCCATTAGAAAGTATTTCCTTGATTAATCTTTCAAGCTCAGCTTTTTGGAAATGAGGATACCTATATGGTCTCACATTTATAGGATTTACCCCTTCCTTTAGAACAATCTTATGGTCACATCTTCTTGTTGGGGGTAAGCTCATCACTTCTTTAAAGATGTCTGAATATTCTATCAAAAGTTGTTGTATACAGGAATGAAATTGACTGTCAAGTTTAGTATGTTTTTCTGAGTTTACCTCTGTAGTCAAGAGTTGTAGGGAGGAGCCAGACTCTGCAATATGATTCTCCTTTATTTGAGTTAGCTAGATTAAACATAACCGGGCAGTTAGTGCTGGTGAAGATGTATTCAGGATCTTTTGCATCTTTGAACTCTTAATAACATTTAGCTCAGTTGATCCCCTTAACACTACCGTCCTTCCATTATAATTGAATTCCATCCTGAGAGTTCCGAAGCTTCAAGTAATATCTCCCAATGTCGACAGCCATTGAACTCCCAAAACTATATCATATCCTTTAATTGGTAATACCATAAGTTGTGTGCAAAATTCTTGTCCACCCATGATCACCATTCCCAATTAAGGTCTGAGTCTTCCCCATTAGCTAAATTAGCTAATGCTACTAACATTACTCTTACTTCTTGTATTCTCAGCCCAAACTTAGACACCATATCAGGATGAATAAAATTATGAGAGTTTCCTCTAACCAATAGTTTGCAAAAGTCACTCTTTCCTAGGTGACCATGTACTCTCATTGTGTGAAAATTGGGGAGTGCAAAATAGGACACTGCATGCACTGAGATGTGAGCATTGATAGTTGATTCATATGACTCACTAGCATTTTGTTCTGAATCTTCTTCTGCCTTATCATCCTCTAGTCACATTTCTACCCTATATAATTGTTTTCCGTTGCATTTCTTCATTACGACCCTTCTTCCTTTTCTCTTCTCATTCTGACGAAGTGAGAGTTCTAAATGCTTTTTTAGCAATTTCTTGTTGGATTGATCTTGGTGTGGGTAGAATTGAAGCATTGTCCTTGATGGAAAACCTATTATTTCTAGCTACATTTATTACCTTCCCTGAAACTCCTTTCCAATTTGACTAAACACACAGCATAGGATAAAATCTTTGGCATGAACATCCTTACTGTAATTTGGATTTCTTCCTTCAACTCACTTAGGAAACAACTCACAGCATATGATTCCTGTAATTCCACTCTATTAAGGAGCTCTTCAAACCTTTCATGATACTCCTCTACTGTTTCCTTTTGTTAAGACTCGTTAGTTCTCTCATAGGGTTATCATACATGGTATTTCCAAATAGAGCAGCTAGGTTTCTGATATATTCTTCCTAGTTAGGTAGTTCATGTGTGTACCTAGATTTTATGAATACCTGATACCATTGAAGAGCTCTGCCCTCCAAATGCATGGCCACCAATTTCACCTTCATCTCTGGAGGGGTTTTATCAACATAAAAAAACTATTCGCACTTGTATTACCATCCACGAAAATCTTCTCCTTGGAACCTTGGAAAATCCAGCCTAGAAAGCCTGGTAACTACTGCACCACCAACCCCTCCTGTTCCTATATGAATTTGTCCATGTCCTGTCTGTCGTGAGAAATGATTGTTGCCTCTTGAATGGTTCTCTACAACCAAGGTTCTGAGAGCATCCAATTCCCTATCAAGAGCCTCTTTGTGTTCCTTGAATAAGGCATTCACTGTTTCTTCTATCTTCTTGTTTACATCTTGAGATCAAGTTCCTGTTTCTTCTATCTCTAATACCAATTGAGCGGAAGGAGGCTCTACTCGCCAATTGATAGAGAATGAAGAAAATCAATCGAACTTAGAATTGAAAGAAGAACTCCATTAACAAACTGTAAACTTCATTTAAGAAGAATCCTTTAATGGATACAAGTTTTCAGAGAAAGAAAGGGAGAGAGAGAGAGGTAGAAAATCCAAATCGAAAATGAATTCTATTGTACTTTGAGTACATTGGCTTTTCTTCTTTTTCTAAGTCAGTTTTCTAACTGATTAAATAACTCTAACTAACCTCCCTTAACTAATTCTAACTACTTGTTACTATTTTGAATTACTTGCCATCTCAGGCTTACTAACTTGAATTCGCTTAGACAACTCATCAACTCAATTCATCCATCTTAGATAACTCATTTCCCTCTTATTTTCTTACACGCATCATGTTCACCCCTCTCCCACTATGTTTTTGTGTTAACAATGGCGCAAGGGGCACAATTGGCAAAAAGGAGGGCTGTCACTCTCTCTATATCATTTTATAAATATTATAATTTTATAATTTTATAAAATTAATTTTTAATTTTAAATACATATTATATATAAATTTTTTAATTCCATCTTATTAATACTTTACATAATATATTGAATAGCAACGACGTAATCACAATTTGAATCTAGAAACTGATTTGAGCTTTTATGCTCATCGGATAAATTGGGTCATCTTTTAGTTTTTTATTTATTCCGTGTGGCACTGGTAAATGGAAAACCGAGAGAGAGAGAGAATCGTAGAAAAGAAAGGCTGCCTCGTGAGAGGCATCTATCTATCTTAGCCCCAAATCCGCAAAAAGTCAAAAAGTATAAAAAGGTTAACACAGAGAACAAAAAGCAAATACAATATTATGAAAAGAAATAAAAGTTTATTAATTAAAAACAAAAAGAAAAATAGATAAATAAAATCCCACTGGACCGCAACTGAGCTCTCTCCTCTCTCTCTCTCTCTCTCTCTCTCTCTCCTTTCTTTTATCAACCCAAGAATTTATGTTTAAAGGAAGATGACGTGAGAGGCAGTACATGTTGGGAAAGATGGTAGGGACGCTTAAATTTCGGTCACTTTCCTGTCGACAGACGATGACGTGGCACCAGTGTTGGCATATTTTCTTTGAGTTGATGACCGAACTATAACCGGCATCTGATGTGGAGCTGATCATGGTCCAGATACGGGATGGATAGGGTTTTCTTGCTGTACTTGTCAACGCGTCGTCTGTCCAGACATGTGGACCTCTTCGTCTTTTGATCCGACGGTCCTTATTTAAAGATTTTTGAGTGTGGGATTTTTAATATTACGCGCTTACGGTAGTATTACGCATCGTTTTTGAATGGGTCTCCAAAGACTTCAAAGCTAAAGCCGGACGAGTTCTCGTGAGACCCGGAATATGAGTAGGAGAAATCGCAAACCAAATTCCCTTTTTTTAATATAACATCAACTCTTTATATTTATTGTAAACATCGTACAGAAAAATAATAATAATAATATTGGTCACTTCTTAACTTGATTTTTCAATGGAAAAAAATAAATAATTATATTTTTATATTTAGTCACTCAAATAGGCTGAATTTAATTTAATTAGAACATGGCTAAATTTAATTTATTTTTTAAACGAATCAAACAAGCTAAAATCATATTTCTATATTAAATCAGAAATTTTTTTTCCCCAAGAAGTTGAATTTTAAAAAATGCACCTATGTAATAAGTACAATCTTGCATGAGTTGGGAAGTTGTATTTATGTTTGTTTCCTCTAACCAAATGAAAGACTCTTATAATAAATGATTTATCACCCACTTTTAATTGGTTTAACGGTAGAATATTAATATTTTTTAATAAAAATTTTATATTTAAGTTTTATGTATAAAAAAAAATATTAAAAAAATTTTATTCTTTAAAAATCAACATGAACTAAATTTAATCATAATTTATCCTAAAAATAAAAAATTTATTTAAACGTCATATACTTCTGCCAAATAATAGATGGCATTAATTTTTTATTACCACTTTTCATTTTTTGCAGTTATCTAAACATTTGACACGACTTTTATAATGAAATATATTTAGTAAATCAATTTGAAAAGTCAAATGGTATTAGGAGTATATAGTCGGTTGCTAACCCAATCCCTACGACATGACCCAGAAAAAAAGAAAATTCAACGTTATTTCTTAAAATTATTTTGATGCTAATTGTCATGTCTTGATAGTCGACTCGCATTTATTAATTTAACTTTTAAAAAAAAATAACGTAAGACGTGGGAAATTCAGATTTTGCCATTGAAGAGCAGCACTTCTCCACGGAAAGAAGAAAAAGAAAGTACGGATGTTGCGTGCCAACTCAAGCATTTCCACGTGTTTTTCATTTATTTTTTTTCTGATGTGAAATTTAAATGAATAAATAAAGATATATACGAAACTGGGGTATACAAAATCTGCCACGTTCTTCTTCTTCTTCTTCTTCTTCTTCTTCTTCTTCTTCTTCTTCTTCCATTTTAGGACATGTTCTCGAGGCTAAGGGGTAAGATATTACTTCTTTTTTTTACCCTTTTCTATTTAAGTGTATTTAATAAATATTTCTTTTTTAAAAAAAAAATTAAAGTAGGGGTAACAACACGTAAAATGTCACAAAAAAATCGTAAAAAAATAAAAAATAACATAAAGTTATGTCTTCTCTTTCTTTCTTTTTAGAAGATAACTTTCCCTCCCTTCCCCCCCGCTCTCTCTCTCTCTCTCTCTGTGTGGAAGATGAAAATATTTTTTTAGACATGATGAAATGAGAATTTTTATTACTTATTCTTGCATTTTTTTTCTCTTATCCATGGCGTTGTACAAAAATAAATTTTGAAATTTTTTATTATAAAAATAAAAATAAATACTATATAGTTACTTGTGACAAACGATCTCTGTGCATGTTGCAAATTAACTGATAATGCTTTATGTCCTCGTTGTGAGCAAGCTGTCCCCCTCTTTAGAGATTGTCGGGTCTCTCGACATGTTTAGAATGATTTGTTACCAAACCATTGTACTTAGAGTTTCTTCAATGGTGATTTAAACCAATTGTTCCGACTTAATCTTGCAATTAGCAAAGTGAAGGTTAATCATTTTCTTTCTTGGGCGGGTGTTTTTGGCCAAGCTTGCTGAACTCTTTGGTTGTGGAGGAACAAGCAGGTTTTTGAGAATCTATTTCATGGGCATAATGAATTGTAGTGGCAAGTTCGAGTAATGGCAGAGGAATATTGTCCAGAAATATAATCCTCAATAACTTCTCCTAAGCTTGAAATTTTGGTACCTTAGCGTAGCGCTACCCATGTATTCGCCAAAGATGGTTCACGCTCTACAAAAGCCACCAATGTTGGAGGATTACAGTGTGATTGGAATGGAAATTGGATATGTGGGTATTGTTTTTTTTTTTTATAGATACTGGAACTTGAACTCGAGTCTATTACAATGGGAGAGGGAGAAAGTGCCAATTGAGGTAAAGCTCATTGGCGATACGTGGGTATTGTTGTCAATGTAGGGGAATCAACTATTATTCATGCAAACGTTCCTCCTACATTCTATAGTCTTAGCATGGTTTGGGACGATGGTTCCAGGAAAGTAAATATCGAGTCTGATTTCAGAGGGGCCATTTCAAACTTCATAGAGTCTGATTCTAAAGTGACCATTCCAAAGTTCATAGAGCTTGATTCCAAAGTGGCCATTCCAAACTTCATAGAGTCACCGAACAAACAAATCCGGATTTTGGACTTTTAAGTACTTGCATAGAGTTATTGAGCAAAAATTATGGGTGATAGATATTTCATATCTATCGGGGGAGCAGTTGGTCTAATTGATTTAATAGGAAAAACGTTAAAATCAAAATTCAAGTTTGAATTTTGAAAATAAAAAGTACTATATTAGGAAAACTCTCTTCTATAGAAAATTCGATAGTAGTTCGAATTGAATTAATCGAAATATAATTTCAGATACTAATTAGTCAAGTATGTATATATATATATATATTTCTCAACAGCTATTGTCAAACAAATCTTAGAGCGTACTATTTGGCAAAGATGGTTCAAGACGTGGGTATTCATTATTTTGAGCACGCTTCAAAAGCATTACTCCACTAGGTTGATTATGATCGATTGTGTGTTAGTCAAACTCCTTATGTTTCTTAGTTAAACTTTGTCTATCATTATTATCAGAAAAAAAAAAATAGTAAACATGTAAAATTAATATCTCAAATCACTTAACAGTAATTAATAAAAAATTAAATTCAAAGTTTAGTTATAAACTAGTGCATCATTTGGTTTATATTTTATCACAATTTACAACCTTTTTATGTCATCAAAATCTAACACATATAAACAATGACAAATACAATATAATTTGCTGACGTTTCGCAGCTGAAACATCAAAAAAAAATTGATCGGAAATTCTCCCACCATTTATAATAAATAACGGGATATTGTTGGTGTTTCGGAGCTAAAATATCAACAAATCCATATCTACTTACCATGACAAATACAATATGATTTGCTAATGTTTTCTTAAGTTTAGAAATAAGTGATATCTAAAGTTCACGTGACTTACTATTATACTAACAAATTATGCATTCACATATGACTCGTATTTCTCTTGTGAGTAGCTTTGTATAGTTCAATTCTGTCATCTATCTTCAATTATTGAAATAAAATTATTAGCAACTAAAAAAATATTATTAAATATAAAATTAGTATTTAAAATAATTACTAATTCCTTTGCTCGTCTTGCAAATGATTTTGAACTGCAAGTGTGTGCATATATTTGCTGCAATTGGCTTTGTTTTCTCGCTTTAGACTTCTCTTACAAAATAAATATTATGGTAAGTATATAAAAGTAAATAAAATCATTAAATAAAACATGTTATTACCTATGCACATCTTGAGTACCAGTGTACGACTATATCCTCCCATTTACGAGGGTTGTGACCCTCCAGGACATTTGTTTAAAGCTCTTTAGCAGTATTGTCCTCATCATAATATTTTTTTAGAAAATATCTATACATTTTAAATTTTGTAAAAATTGATTTGAAGACGAATGTATTAGCAATGTAATCATTTTTTATTTTTGGTTTTTTTTTAAATCTTTGCCGTAAAAGAAAACAGTTAAATTAGAATATGTTGCAACCACAATAAAATGCAACAAATAAAAAAAAAGCTCTAATGAAACATTTCATTTGTTCTTTCAAAGTTAAATTAGAATATGTTGCAACCACAATAAAATGAAACAAATAAAAAAAAAAAAGCCCTAATGAAAGATTTCATTTGTTCTTTCTATATCATAGGGACACTACAATTCACTGAGATCTTAGCTCCCATATGTCGTTGAGAGCGGTCCTTCCACTTTTTTGAGTATTTTGAAGATCATCAATCATAAAATATAAGATAATATATTAATAAACGATCAAAATTAATACGTTTATAATTAGTTTTGACATATTACCAAATGTAGCATCCTACAAGACAAAGGTTTCTTCTTCATTTGGACATTCATCAACATGTGCCCACGGTACTTTCTCAGATGATTCGATAATTCTAATTCCCTTAAGTTTTCCTTTTTCTTGAGAGATGCTTCTAATACAAGAATTAAATATTTGTAACATGTGTTACTTTGATATAAAAAAATATGTAAAATCAATAATGAATGAAATGAATTCCAAGTAATTGGAGAATAACTAACTAACCACTAATGAATATAAACTCAAAATTCCTTTATATATATATATATATATATATATATATAGGGGTGTATTCGAATCGAGTCGAGTTGATCCTGAGTATCCCTATGGTCAAACTTGAACATGAGTTTTTTTAACCCGACTTGAACTAAAACTCGAACTCGATGAGAAGTAATAATAGAACTCGAAAGTCGACTTAATTGTATAATGAACCACTCGAACTCGACTTGAAAACTCAATTTTTATATAATATATTAATATATTTTATTTTATTTAAATTTTTATATTATAATAATATATATTAATATAGATTATCGAACTATTCAATGAGTTTTTGAATTTAAAATTTTATTACTCGAACTCGACTTGGTTATATAATGAATTCGACTCAAACTTGATTCGAACTCGGTCAAAGTCGAGTCGTTGACGGAGCGGCTTGCGAGCGACTCGAATTCGGGTTGATTCGTATAACAACCCTACATATATACGTTAATCGGACTTTAGTATATGTTGCTAAGCTAATAGCAAACTTATAAGTTATAAATAAATTATACATACATACATATATACCTATATGTATATATACATAAAAGAAAATTAGTCTACATAAATATTTTAAAATTTTATTTTACAAGTAAATATTGTCTTTTATTAATAAAAGTAAATATTAACCCTAAAACCCTAAAGATAAAATCATATAGTGTATACACACACACACACACACACACACATTATTAATAAAAGTATATATGGGATTTATTTATGTATATAGCATATTTATATAACTTATTAACAATAATTGTTAATATTATCTTTTATATGTATTATTTTTAAAAATTGTTAATAATTTATATGCATTACATTATAAAAATAATATATGTTAATAAAACAATTATTAATTAAAGATAATACATATATAGTATATTTATATATATTATTAAAAAAATTATATATGTTTTTTACTTATGTATATGGTGTATTTATGTAATTTAGTAATAATAATTGTTAATATTATATTATATGTATTATTTTTAAAAATTGTTAATAATTATTAATAATCTATATGCATTATATTGTTTTATTTGTCCTATACGTGTTATGAAATTTCAACTCTTTTAGTTTTATTAATATGCGTATTACTTTCAAAAATTAACTTTTAGTTGATATATATAAGATTTACTTTTATATAAAATTTACTTTTATTAATAAAAGTAAACAAATTCTAAACTCTAAATCCTAATTTTACCTTAATTTTGCTTTAATGTTGTCCTAATTTCACCCTCACTTTGTCCTAATTTTATCTTAATTTTGCTCTAATTTTATCCTAATTATAGAATGACAATATGAATAATCTCTAATTTCAAAGCTAATTTTCTCCCAATTTTGTCTTAATTTTGTTCTAATTTCACCACAATTTTAGTCTAATTATATAATGAAAATATGAAGAGGTCCTAATTTAATTTTAAATTAACCTAATTTTGCCATGTCCAAATTTGCCTTATTCTTTACTCTAAACTTTAATCATGTACTGTTACCAAAAATAGTAACAAATCCATAAATGATTACAGAAAATGGAAGAATTTACCTATGATAGAAGATGGTATTCTCAGCGAGGAGAGAAAGTAGAATTTACCTTTGACAAAGATGGTGTTCGTGACAGAACTTACCTCTGGTAGCTTCCTTATGACGGTTTGGTTGGGCAAAATTCTTCAGATTTAACAAGATTTAGCAACGATGTGAATGAAGAGAGTGATAGAGGAAAAAGAGAAAAGAAAGAATAGGAGAAAAGTGATGTTTAGGGTTTTAAAACATGCTCATGACATTTCTCTCAAAAACATCAGGGAATACTTTACATATGTTGATATTTTTAAGTAAAATTGTAGGCATTTACAATTTAATTTTTATTGACATTTCTATTGAAATGTTAGGAAAGGTTCCTGCCGGTACTATTTTTTTTACGGTAATTACTTTTTTTTGACATTTTTTTTCTCTTAAATATCAAAAAATTTGAGTTTTTTTAATGTCTTTGTCTATAAACGTCTAGTACAACAACAATAATAATTTGAATCTTAATTCTAATTCATTGGTTTTGGTCATTTAAGAGACAAATATGAAAAATATTAAAAAAAAAAAAGAGGATATTGGTTTAATTTGTGTGAATTTTACTATACCATTTATTCTTATCTAATTCCATGTTCTCATCTAACTCCTTAACTATTATATTTTTATAAATAACTTGCATCCAAGTTTTTAGCAGTTTACCTCTATATTTTACTAAATCTCTTATATTTAAGTTCTCGATTTTCATAATCGGTATATTTTTTTGTTTTCTTTACACATGTCCAAACCATCTCAGATTACACTTTCACATCTTTTTCACAATTGATCTAACTCTCAACTTATTATAAATTTTTTCGTTTCTAATTCTATTTCTTTTAGTTTTGTCACACATTCATCTAAATATTTTCATTTCTGCTATAACTATTTTTTGTTCTTGTTATTATTTAATAGTCCACTCAGTACTATCTATAAATGTCAAATAAAGAAAAATATTGACAACAGAATACTTAAATATTTAGAAAAGACTGTTAGAAAAAACCTTACCTTTTTTAGTGTGGCATTTTTTCCTTTTTGGTTCAATCAATTCCATTCAACTCTTTTTTTTGTTACACAAGGATTTGAATCCCGGTCCACGAGATTATGAAAGAAAAATTATGATCATTAGACTATTCTCTTAGAGACATCAATTCCATTCGACTTTCATGGACAGAAAATGAGAGAAAAACACGAGAGGAGAGAAAGGTGAGAAGACAAAATATAGAGAAGTGATAAAAACAAATGTCAATTGTTTAAGTGATTTGATATTAATATCCATTAAATAAGTTTTTGGATTTGATTCTTATGTATGGTTAAAACAAGTGTCAGAATAGTTTTATCCTTTAAGAATTCAAGTCGATTCAAATAGAATTTAGTCGAATTTTATTGAATAACAATGATTTTTAAATTAAAAAAAAAAAAGGAAAGAAAGAAAGTGACAAAAGAAGAAGATTGGAGTTAATTCCAATTTGTATGAACAACCCAAACAAAAGGAGAAGATCGGAGTTGATTCCGATTTGAATAAACAACCCAAATGGGATTAAATTTAATTTCAACTACATTGAACTTTTAATAAACAAAAATCATTCGGAATCTATTTTTTCGTACATAAAACTCAAAACTAAGATATATCAATGTTCAATCATTGAATCCAGTAGAAGTTGGCTATTTGTTATTAACTTCTAAGTTTGCAATTAATCTCATCTTGCCCACTCATATCAAATCATAATTTACATATAAAGATGTTTAATGGACTAAAAGTATTGGTAATTAGTGTTAACTAGAGAAAATTTGGAAACAAAAAATCATCTGCCAAGTGCAAACTTCTAAGTACAAACTTCTATTAACCTAACCTTTACTTTTTCCACGATAATTTTTTTTTTCTAAATAAGTTATCGTTTGTATAAATAAAAGTTTGGAATTAAAATTTTATTCCAATTTTGTTGCCAAGTACAATAAAAAAATAATGCAGCAAACCCTAACAGCATTTCTCAATTGGATCAATTTTGATTTGCATAGAGCATAATAATAAATATACATAAATATTTTACTTATTAAGAGATTTATAAATTTAAAATTATTAATTATTAAAAGAGTAAAATAATATTAATAAAATTCAAATCTACTCTATAGTTCAGAATAATAAGAATGATTATATAAGATCTCATTGAGTCTAATGAGAAAAAGGGCAACCTACTACCAAGATATTAGTCGTTAGCCGATAAATTATAATTAACTGATACTATCTTTTCTTTTTCTTGTAAAAAATTTAAATTGAATCTCTTGTGTATTAAAAAAAAAAAAGAAAATTAGGCTGCCTTCTCTTTCATTAGGCTTCATACCGTGGATATTCACATCAAATTATTGTTTTTACCAAACTCATCCCCTGCCGCCGTGCATTTATTATAAGCATTTATAGAAAATTTAACACTATCCCTTTAATCATCTAATTTTGTTTAAAACTTTCTTCTTCTAATTAATAATTGAGTTTAGGCCAGCAAAAAACCGAATCAATAATTCTAGAGACTTCTCTTAAAATATTTATAAATCAAAATATTCAAAATATTCTTTTAATATAAAATTTACCCATTTTTTAATTGTTCATAAGATGGAAAAATTTCATTGCAGACGAGTGTTGCATACAAAATTTCTAAAGATTTTATTCATCGTACGAGGATCGACAATATTCGATCTGATCCGACGAATACTTAAAAAATTTGATCCGATAGATCAGATTTTTTCCCTAAAAAATCAGATTAAGATCAGATTTTAATATTAAAATAGTCGGATCGATTCGGAGATGGATTTAGATTATAAATAATTCGATTCGATCTGATTCGATTCGATAAAATTTATCATAAAATAAATTTTATTTTAATATAATATTATTAAATAAAATAAAAAAATTTTTAGAGTTTATTATAATTT
Organism: Dillenia turbinata; assembly: GCA_037126225.1. NCBI lineage: Eukaryota > Viridiplantae > Streptophyta > Magnoliopsida > Dilleniales > Dilleniaceae > Dillenia > Dillenia turbinata. The sequence goes on along the minus strand of JBAMMX010000018.1, from coordinate 9,484,829 downwards.
ATAAATTTCATTTTCATTTTTAAACAAATGTTATTAAATTAAAAAAGAATGTATTAGACTATGATTTAGATTGGATATGGGTCAGGTGTATATAATGTTCAAGTTGATTTAAGATCGAATCAGATCAGATCGGTTTTTAAAGGTATGTAATATATCAGGTCAGATCGAGTTAGATCGAATTTTTTAAAAATTCTATAAGGTCGGATATAATTTTTTATTTTTAATCCGAATCGAGTTAGAGTTAGATATAAATATTATAATTAAAATTAGGATTGAATATGATATTAGTATAACTCGAATCATAATTGATTCATTCCCAGACACAAGCAGTTGTTGATTTTTTTATTTGACGTGTAATGTAATTATTTCTGGATTTGTGTGATTTGTAAAAGAATATTTCTATGTAATTCATTGCCAACCAATATTTATTGCATTGTATTAAAAAGCTGATTCATGGGATTATCATAAAGATTTACATTAATCCAAAGGTCACACGTTTTTAAACGTGTCTGTGGCGAAACGACGACGATTGACCTTTTTAACTTTCCATACCTCAGCTTTTGGTACGAGAGAGCACACACGATTAAAATCTCAACCGGTACCAGAAAATTTCCCCGAGATATTGACGCTATTTTCGGAACCCAAATCGGAATTCAATCCAGTTTAATATTACATCTCCCCACATACGGCGCGTTTGGCCTCCCCACTTCACCATTTAGGCCGCGTTTTGAAAATTGATAACCTTTTTTTTTTTAATTGTAATTATTTAAAGAGAAGGCTCCTCAAAGTCTCATCGACTAAAGGATACATTTCAAAATCTCAACCAAGAGAGGGGAAAAAAAAGGCTTTGTTTCTAAATAACCCCTTTACTATAAAAATAATAATATTGAGAAAAAAAGAAAAAAAATACAATTATTTCGCAATTTGTGGAGCTTGACCACGATAGGGATTGGATTTAACCAGGGTAGGGTTTATACGGGGTTAAAGTGTGGTTAAGTTGAGCTCGTGAAGCCTTTAAAAGGGGGCTTGGTGCATTCCGTTTCCCCCATCGGTTGCATTTGCTTTCTTTCTCCTCGAGAACAGCAAACATCGACTACACCTCCACACCTTTGATGGTGGTGTCCTTTGTCATTTATTTTTAGAATAAAGCTTCTCTCTCTTTTTCATTCAAAAATTCAGGTTGGTCTTCTCTCTCTCTCAAGAGTTTCTCTCTCTATAGTTTAACATCTGACGAAATTATGTGCGGTTTTGTAGGGGAAAAGATGGCAGGAATCGAGAACGGAGAATTCAGCTTTGCCTCGACCAATGCGAAGGGAGGAACGGCGAGGAGTGGCTTGGCGAGAATTCAGACAAACCAGAAGAAGAACAACGGCATCTGTCATGATGACAGTGGGCCTCCGGTGAAGGCGCAGACAATTGATGAGCTCCACTCTCTTCAAAAGAAGAGGTCCACGCCCACCACGCCTATTAAAGGAACTCAAGGCGCCTTTTCTCCCATGTCCGAAGAAGAACGCCAAAAACAGCAACTCCAATCCATCAGGTTGCCACCGCACGATTTTCTACCACGTCGTTGATAATTATAATTACTAACATCGTAAAATTTACCTTTTGAAGAAATAATAATAATTTTCTTCTAAGAAAAATAGAGAAAAAAATAAAAAGTGAAAGAAGGAAGATGGGGATTGATTTCAGTGGAAATTTCTAGTGGGACCCACACGATTTTGGGGGTGGGTCCTGCGGAAGGTTTATGATTATTTTACTGGAAAAAGAAAAGGGAGGGTGCGTGGGTGGGTTTTTGTGTTTATTTTTGTTTTTTTCTTGATTAGAATATTTTGGGATATGGATGGAATTAATATTTTTGTTCACTTGCAGCGCATCGTTGGCATCGCTGACAAGAGAAACCGGACCCAAGTTGGTGAAGGGAGATCCGGCGAAGAAGAGCGGACACGTGGTGCATCATCATTACCACACCCCGACAATATGCGTCAGTGATAGCTCCCTGAAGTTCACTCACTTCCTCTACAATCTCTCTCCTGCTGGTAAAATTTTCGTTAAAATAATCATAAATTAAATCAAATCCTAAGTTTGTCCTTTGTCTATGATTTTCTCTTTAATGTTTGGATTTGGAATTTGCAGAGTTGTATGAACAAGCAATCAAGTATGAGAAGGGTTCGTTTATCACAGCCAGTGGAGCTTTGGCCACTCTCTCCGGTGCCAAGACTGGCAGATCTCCTAGAGATAAGCGTGTCGTCAAGGATGAGACCACTGCGGAGGAACTTTGGTGGGGCAAGTAAGTCCTCTCTTTCTTTTTTGATTACACGAGATTTGAACCCGAATCGCGGGTTGGAGGAGCGGATGTGACTTGGGACAGTCTTCGCCCTCTCTCGCTTGAAAATCATGGGTTTAATTTGGATACATGTAATTTGTTGTTTGAGATATGTTTTGATATGGGTTGTGCTTGAAATATACAGGGGTTCACCTAATATTGAGATGGATGAGCATACTTTCATGGTAAACAGAGAAAGGGCTGTTGATTACTTGAATTCCTTGGACAAGGTATACTATATTACTCTCCTTTTGCTTTTCCCCTTTTTGGGTTCTTCTTATCTCGAGTGACCTCTACTTTTGCATTCCAGTGACTAGCCCAAATTTGGATTTAGTCTTCTAACACCGTGTTTCTTCATCCTAAAATGTCTTAAATCTGAATCAATAGACAAGACTATCAAAATTGGCAATTTGGAAAAATTTGATTCAGGGTGTGTGGTTTTTAGTCCCTCTCTCTCTCTTGTTGGCATGTGATTTGCACACGCCTTGTTTATACATTGAGTCTTGAAAAAGCAGAGGAAAGTGGAGTGTAGTTGACATACTAAGCACACAGATTCACAGGAATAAAAAGGATAATTGAAAATGATATTATCCAAAGAAAGTGATATGGCTGTGTTGTGGCCAGTTGGTAACGTGCTGTTGCTGTTTGATAGTATCTTTCTTGTCTTTTTCTTCAAATTGGCGTAAAGGTGTCCCTCATGCCTTGGGGAGCACCTTCCTTGTCTATACCCATGTAATTTCCTTGTCTATGTCTCTCCAAAGTAATATATATATATATATAAGTATTATCTTCAATTTATTCTTGCAAAATTTCATTTTACCCTTTTAATTTATTTTATTACCAGCAATTCAAAAACTTTGAATATGGTTAATTTCCTAGGCAAACTTGAGTTTCACCGTAAAATTGCGTTTGTGTTCATTAAACCGTAGCCCACAAAATTTAAGAAAAATTTAACTATGTTCTAGGAATTGTCTTTAACATGTTTGTAGTTTGTGTACTCGGAGTGCCTTAATGATGATCCTCTAGTCATGTATGATCTTGTACTAAGAATTTGTAGTTTGTGTAACTGATGTGATGAATATCTTATGTTTCAGGTGTTTGTGAATGATCAATTCCTGAACTGGGATCCCGTGCACAGAATCAAAGTTCGAATTGTCTCAGCTAGAGCTTATCATTCCTTGTTCATGCACAACATGTAAGTAAAAATAGAAGAGCCTTTTATCTGCAAATGCAAATGTTAATATGTTTCTTGCCCTCTTCGCCAAATGGTAAGCCAAGCCCAGATAAGTCCTCTCATCGTTGGCCTAAATATAAATGTTGAATACATTAACTCTACTACATATTACTATGTCCCATATACCCAGAAATCCAATGGCGTAACTAGGCCTATGATGATAAGTGTTAAGTGTCTGTGTACAAAATTGGATAACCGGGTCGGTGGCAGGTGTATCCGACCCACACCTGAAGAGCTGGAGGATTTTGGTACTCCGGACTTCACTATATACAATGCTGGGCAGTTTCCGTGTAATCGTTATACACACTACATGACATCCTCTACTAGCATAGATGTCCATCTTGCTAGGAAGGAAATGGTCATCCTCGGCACGCAGTACGCCGGGGAAATGAAGAAGGGTTTGTTCAGTGTCATGCATTATCTCATGCCTAAGCGTGAAATCCTCTCCTTACATTCTGGATGCAATATGGGCAAAGATGGAGATGTTGCCCTCTTCTTTGGCTTGTCAGGTACAGTATCACTGGCGGATCGGTAGCTCCCATCTCTCTGCCCTATCCATCCCTTTGTCATACTAATATGCCCCCCCTCTCTTTGCCCTGTGTTAGAGACTTGGCTGCTCATAATCTCTTAACTTGTGCGTTCTTGGTTTTTGATGAATTCTCCTTTGCTTTGTTTTCTTATTTTCAGGTACTGGAAAGACCACACTGTCTACTGACCACAATAGATTCCTAATTGGAGATGATGAACATTGCTGGAGTGAGAATGGTGTGTCTAATATTGAGGGTGGTTGCTATGCCAAGTGCATAGATCTTTCCGGAGAGAAGGAGCCTGATATTTGGAATGCCATCAAGTTCGGCACAGGTAACATACCTGAATATTTCCAGCTATAACTTCTGGTACTAGAAACAAATTTCTAACAATTTGTGTGCTTTGCAGTTTTGGAGAACGTGGTTTTTGAGGAGCACACCAGAGAGGTTGACTATTCGGACAAATCTGTCACAGGTATATGGGAAACTGCAGGAATTGATACATGATGCAAGACTAAGGACAAGTTTGTCAAACTTCTCATATGATGTTTTGCTTTTGTTGCAGAGAATACTCGTGCTGCCTATCCCATTGAGTACATTCCAAATGCAAAGTTGCCATGTGTCGGCCCACATCCAAAGAATGTTATCCTCCTAGCTTGCGATGCATTTGGTGTGCTCCCACCTGTTAGCAAGCTGAGCCTGGCACAAACCATGTACCATTTCATCAGTGGCTACACTGCCCTGGTCGCTGGGACGGAGGACGGTATCAAAGAGCCACAGGCTACATTTTCAGCCTGCTTCGGTGCAGCATTTATCATGCTACATCCTACCAAGTATGCAGCTATGCTGGCTGCCAAAATGCAGAAACATGGTGCAACCGGATGGCTGGTCAACACTGGGTGGTCTGGTGGCAGGTGGGTCTAAAAAGTACTATTCAATGGTTCAAACCGAATGTTAAACTGAATACACCAGAATTGTATCCTGACCATTTTAAGTTTTCTTTCAATTGCAGCTATGGATCTGGGAGCCGTATTAAGTTGGCATATACCCGTAAGATCATTGACGCCATTCACTCTGGGAGCCTTCTTCAGGCAAATTTTGTAAAGACTGATGTGTTTGGACTTGAGATCCCAACTGAGGTGGAGGGTGTTCCCTCAGATATCTTGGATCCAATCAATGCTGTAAGTCACCCTTTTCTTGCCAATCCACATAATTTTTTTACTATTAGGTTGTCGGGGTAAACAAAATTTTGTTGGCTCATGTGAATGTGAATTTTTGCAGTGGTCTGATAAGAAGGCATACAAGGACACTCGGTTGAAGCTGGCTGGTCTTTTCAAGAAAAATTTTGAGGTTTTCGCCAACTACAAGATTGGAGAGGACAACTCGCTTCAAGAAGAGATTCTTGCTGCTGGTCCAAATTTCTGAATTTGATCCGAGGATGACGAAAACATGGTGGGCTGTCCGGAAAAATTGAAGAATCATAGTTACAAATAAAAGATGGTTATATGGGGGATGTGAAATCGATTTATGTGTGTTCTCTATTTAATTTCAAATCATCTTTCTTGAGCATCCCTCTTCCTCATCCTTTTTTTTTTGGGCTTTTATCACTTTCACAATATGACACGCTGACAATCGCATTTGCATAACCTCATATCTGATGCGATACATACAAAGCTAAAGCAAAGACCTTGAAATAAGTCTGGTAAGTCCGTAAGGTAGCCACTTGACAGCAACTTTTACGAACCTCGGCTCTGCCAGACTTCATTACGGTTCATTACGGTCAGCCGAAAAGGTCTTTGCTCCTTCGCAACAAAATTGAGGCCAAATGCCCCCCCCCCCCCAAAAAAAAAAGAAAAAGAAAAAAAGGCCCCTGTACACACAACCAAAGAAAAAAAGCCCAAGCTATTCAACTCGAAGCGAGCTGATTGTAATGGATGGCTGTAGTCTCACAGATCACTTAATCTTGTACTTAAACCTCCCACCTGTTTTCCTCATTATATAGGTCGGTTGTTGATACTTGGCCACATTCTCATTCAAATCCAGGCTGTTTTTTAAAGTCTACTAGATGATTAGACACCAATCTTATAATTAATCAAAATACTATTGAGGCATTTTTTTTATTTAAAATTTAAAATTTAAAACTTGAGATTTTAAGATTTTCATTCGAGCGGAAAATTACATAAAACCGGCGGAAGGAATAAGCTCCACAAATCAAAACATTTTCTGTGCATTTCCATTGTCCACTAGCCAGAAGTGAGACTGCACATTGCATATTAAGTATTGTTTCTTCAATTGCTAAGTAGCGACACTGCTTTGGCTTGTCTAAATTATCATAAACTTTTCCTTGGATCCTTCAGCACATGGCACAAACAATCATGCATGCACATTTCGCACTCCAAAAAACACAGAAACAAACACGAAGCAATTTAAAAAGAAAACTGAAATTTAGCTGCAAACTTTGATATATACCTACACACTGCCTGGTACTGAATCTTTAAAAAAAAAAAATGAGAAGAAGAAGAAGAAGAAGAAGAAGAAGAGAGAAAGATGAGAGAGAGAGAGAAGAAAGGAGAGTTGTCACTTGGGAGAGACCCAATTAAGGAAAAAAACCATACTGCAAGCAAATACATTCTGATTCAGCTACGGCTTAAGCTATTCTTCATGTGGTTTTAAACGAAGGGCACTTACTGGAATGCTGTACAAATTGTGCAGTAGCATGTAGCTCCGCTGGAATCCAACTAAAAATCTCGGTTCACCTGAAAGCATCCGTAAGATCTGGAGGTTCTTAATGAATTGAGGCCTAAGCCCAGCATAAATTTCCTCAGCATCGGAGATGAGACAGAACCCAGAGAACCAAGAAAAAAAAAAGGAATAACTCGACTGACACTTCAAGACAGCACCTATGGTGGTTGTTGTCCAGCAGAAACCTCCACTGAGTCATGGAATTAGTTTCCAAGCTTGACGCAAGACTTCTTCATCAATAAAGGGCCTTAGAGACCACATCAGGCTGTAGCTTTCCATTTCTCCTGATGAAGTCTTGAGATCAAGAGAAATAACAATCCTTTCCTACAACAAGAAAATAGTCTTCAGTTGCTGATGCATAAATTCCAGACAACAGGGTAGTTAGCACACACGCAGAGAGATCGACGAGAGAGATGAAAACATATGAAAGAAGTGTAAAGTAGTAGCTCCTATCACTGCACTTTATGTTTACTCAGACAAGAAACCTTAGCAAGTATGGGGAGAAGATAACACAAATACCTGCATGGTATGGTCTTGCTTCATCAAACTAAAAAAGCTCGCCATCATTGTAGCATAACACATAATTTCAGGCATTTGAGGATCACCTGAAAACATTTTCTGCTTAAAATGAAGATTTGTTAGCAATCCATGGTAAGAAGATCCACATCCCCATCCATCAATTGCTATATCCATATACACAGACTTGCAAACGAAGCAGCAATCTACAAAGGCACCTTGTGAGCTTTTAGAAACTCATAACAATACAGATGCTTTTTAAAATTTGATCATCATAGAGTTCTAAAATTTGATATATTCAAAGTTATCAAAATTAATGGGAAGAAAAATCAAGTACATGAAAAGATGAAAAAGTGACTGACCTCGTCATAATTAGCTCATTGCAGATCCCATCCACTGATAGAATCTTCATCAGACGTGCTAAACTACTTTTAGCTCCCTGCATTGCCGTAGTAGCATCTTCCACAAGGCATTGCAGTTCATTGAGCAGGCATGTGGTTGCATACCATGACAAATGCTTCTTTTTAAAGGCCCCAAGAGAGTTGGAAAGAAAATGCTGATCAATGATCAATGACATCCAGTACAAATATACTGTGGAAACATCCAACGTAAAAGATAAAGAAATTGGTTCTATATGCGTAACATCTGTAGCAAAACATACCACAAAATGCCACCCTCAAATTTACAGGAGACGAAACAAAACAAGAACTTAAGAAATAACACAGATATATCATTAGCACTTTTTATATGATTCCCTTACCATACTAAGGTGTCAACCCTCTCTGGAAATATCCATGACAGAATTAGAAGATCTACGTTTGCTATATCAAATATTGTAGTATATATTTCTGGGAGACAAAATTTAAATATTTATTTGCATGCATGGCTTTCCTGCTTGTCAAAGTTTTGTAATAGCCTACACTTCTTCAGAAAACTACCATAGTATGACTTAATATTTTTTCAGATGTTTATGCATTTAATAAATTCCGACTCATATTATATAAAGATTAGAAAAGCAAAAAGAAAACTTTTAGGCATAAGGAAATGAACCCTACCTTTAGATAAGTAGTCCTTAAGTCCTTGTAGGCATTATTGCACTTCTGGATACATACCAAGCATATGGAGCAAAGAAAAGTAGAAAATTAGGGTACTAATCATCATAATAATGAAAGATCCATGGTATTAAGGACATGTTATGAGGAGAAGGAACATCCAAAAAAATGCTACAAGAAGAGAGGTGGTGGGAAAGAGCGATGTCCTTATTCACGATATTCAAAAGAACAAAAATTAGAGCTGAATTACAAAAGGCAGAAAGGAGCCATTTATCTAGCAAATCACGAAATGACAGTTGCACTCACACTTGCCAATGTTTTGCACATGTTGATGAATAATGACACATCCAGTTTTAATATATGCATCAACCCTCTTAGTTTCATTGGATTTGAGGATGCTCTCAACCAGTTCAGATTTTATTGAAGGAAGGCTTTCGCAGCATCTCTACGAGCAGAATTTGGAAAGAAGATTACCATCTGTGTCACGTCCCGACTCTTCCGTCGAGCAAGTAACAACCGCCGTGTTATCTCGGCATATGGGCATTACCTCCCCATATACCGGGATAGCACAAGGTATTCCAATTTTATAATAAATCTTCCAAAACAATAAACCCATCAAACAAGAAATCTTATAAACAATACACATGCAAAGGACGTCCATCCCTGTACATACAAGCATACATCAGCATACATTTGGGAAGGGGTTCCTGTACATGCATGCATGCAATGTGGTTATCCCAGCCAATCCAGAGTTTTCAAGCATTGCATAATTTACAAATCTGAAGTAAAATATCAAAGTATATAAATATAATCCAATCAAAATGAGTGAAGTCCCAAATTATAGTCGTATGGATTTTACTAATACTTGTCCGAAAAAAACAAACCAGTATCAATAAAGTCCAAATGGTATGAGATGTACAGAACTTCATAAAACCGAAAAAAATATCGAAATCCAACAAAACAATCCAAATGTTCCAGAACAAGATAAAACATCTTTACAAAAATATTTCAAACAAAAGAATTAAATCCCAAATCGTATTCATTCGGATTTTATCAATATTTGCTTGAAAAATTCAACCGGTATCAGTAAAATCCGCACGGTATGAGATGTACAGAACTTCTTATCCATGGACTAACGATCTATAACTCTCAAAATAACTCCATAATTCATATCTACCCAAAATCAACAAAAATAATCCTCTAATCCGCAATAATGGACGTTGTCTCCATACACGTCCTCTGAAAATGATTTAAAATGGGGGGACGAGTATTTTAAATACCCAGTGAGTGAAGTGCAATATTATGCAGCATATAAATGAGGGATGAGGGTGGTGATGCCAAATACATGTATCAAATATAATTTGATGTAATAAAGAAATTCATTTATATAAAATCATTCATATCAAACAACCATGACTCATGTAATCAAATCCAACAATCCAAATTCATTTTTCCATAATTTTGGGACGTGCCGAAAATATTATCCTACCAATAGCCGTTGACAGAATCCGCCAAAGGATTTTCTACAATTTTTGCATAAAATCCCCTTTCCCTTAGGCGTTGGCCCGGAAATTTTTTCGTGGAGTGCCACCACGTCATCCGGATGACTTGAGTGGCTCTCCAACCCGCCATCTCTAAGTCTCTAATTTAATCACAAGTTAGCCCAAACCACGCCGCCCCGCTAGCCAAGTCCATGGCAGGACTCAGACTATAGTCTTTTTCGAGCACCACGTTACCACAATCAATACCAAAATCAATTCATGCTCAATGTATAAAATAGAGCAATATTTCACAATTCATATGTGTATACAAACGTAACATGGTGCAAACAAATCAATATTCAACTCACGAGTCATGGATTTATCACAAAATTCATTTCAGACTCACCACAATCACAAAACATTATAAATTCATTTCAAAATCAAGTTTGCATATCGTATTTAAAATAATTTACTCATTCATATTATACATAACCATCCACTCACCTCAGGGTGATCACTCCCAATTTCTCAATTAATCCAAAATGACTCCTTTCGAGTCTCCAAAAGGTTAACTTAGTCAAATCATCACAATTTATCATCAAATAAAGTCCTATTAAAAGGGTTTTCAAATTTTCTCCTAATTTAATACAACTTTAATTTACACAATCACATTTCTAGATTCTCATTTCATCAATCTAGGATTATTTGCCTCTTTAATGACTCTTATTCCCAATATTCCTCAATATTTCCAATTTCCTCTCGAATTTACATAACCTTAATAGTTTCAGGCATATTTCAACCAAACTTCAGAGAAAACTATTCTAATCAACCCAAACAAAGTTCTATTATCATTTAACATATTCTCTCATACTAGACAACCTAATTCATGTAACATTCTAAACTTAACCTTAATAACTACATACAGAATTTCATGAAAATGCATTTCCTTCGAATTCAACATATTTTCAGGATAGATATGCAAGGCGCTCATCCTAAATTCAGCCTAAATTCGATCAGTTATTGAAGGGATTAGAAATTCCCTCACCTAGGTTTCACAGTTCGTAGCCCTATAGCCCGTGAGCCTGCAATTCAGTCCAAGACCTGCAATATTTCCAACTCGAAACAAATTCTAGCAGTTAGGCTAAATCATTGAAAGAATCAAAACCCTAGGGCTATTGTTCAGAGAATCGCCCTTACCTACGCAGAGAAGGAATCGCAGGTCATGGCCTAGGGTTTCTAACAGAGTTTCTACTGCCGGTTTGGAGTTTCTGCGAAGGTTGCAAAAATGAGTTGCAGCGGCGGCAGAGCAGCAGCGCGCGCGCGAGGGAGTGGGGCAGAGGGACTATCACGCGCGGGAAAGAGAGAGAAAAAGAGAGAGAAAGAGAGAGAGAGATGTGCGGCCTTAAGCGATGATGGCCGGCTAGACGGTGGCCGGAGCAACCACCGTGAGAGGTAGAGAGAGAGAGGCGAGAGAGAAAGAGCGCGACAGAGTGAGAGAGAATTCGAGAAAGAGAGCGAGAGAGACAGAGAGGGTGAGATTAGGGTTTAACCCTAATCTCAATTAAAGGGGGAGGACGCAGCGTTTTGGGCAAAACGCTGCGCCTTCTCTCTATAATTTTTTTTTTTTACAAATAAATATATATATAAAAATAAATATGTGTTAATGTTTATTTATACTCACATTATAATAAAACTCTAAATTTATCGAAAATGAAATGCACTTTGAATTTGCAAACACGGTTGTTTTAAATATATCAAAAATTCTAAATTTAATATCCCAAAATCAAAAATCAATAAATTTTTTTTTTTTATATTATAAAGATATTAATAAAATTTCTAACACCAAATTTTTCAGTGTCACAATCTAACTCACAATGGTCATCACTCAAAGTTTCTTAGCTACAATGTTATTCAGTGCCCTTACCTAGCGCTTGCTAAAAGCCAATGAGTAGCCTGCTTCCAACAGTCACCAACTCCTCTATTTTTGTGACCCTGCAAGGACAAGATTTTCTATTAGTGGCTTATTGGCTTTAAAAAATTAAGAACAGTAAATAAAGACAGGCAAAAGAAAAAACAATTAACAAAGACCATCTTTTAATAATAATGGTGCATTGAGACTGAAAATGCGACCTTAGAAAGGGAAGGTTGGGAGGGTCTAAGTGTATGATACTAGGATACATTAACTTTTTGCAATTTTACTTCTACAGACATAAATGACCTTCACACTCATGAGAGTTTAAGCCAGCCATGGATATCATTGGCGTATATTGAGGTACACACAGAACAGTACTCTGCTCATTCAATAAAATAGGAGCATCCAGCATCAACCGAGATCCATTTGACGTACAATCATTCACAATCCACCTTTCTGTCTCCTTTTATTGCTTTATAGCAAAGACATTCTTGGCATCCAATCCATCCTCGGGCTTGAGGCAAGTTTCTTTAGGTTTTTGGAAATTAGCGTGACATGCATCTAAAAAGAATACAAGTGGGCAATAAGAATATAATGCTATATCATGATCAAACGTGAATATGCAATTAAAAGATAATAGATGGTAGGAAATATTACATGCTGCTGCAAACATCATTGAACTTGAGCTACAACTACAACTTAGAACTTCTGTTCAAAAAATTTGAGATCAACCATATGAGAGACAAATAATAAAATCGTAAAAAAAAATAATAATAAAAAAAAAAGAGATTTAGTTTGTGCGGATTCTCTTACACTACTTATTCTTATCTCAAATCATCTTCTCAACTAAATCCATCACTATTATATCCTTACGAATGCATTGCATCCAAGTTTTCAGTGGTTTACCTCTACGTTTTATTAATTCTCATATATTTAGGTTCTCTATCTTCCTAACAGGTGCGTCCATAGATCTTCGCTGCACATGTACAAATCATTTCAAACGGTATTCTCATATCTTATCTATAATTGAATTGACTCTCAGTTTGTTACGTATCTCGTGGTTTCTAATTCTATCATTTCTAGTTTTGTCACACATCCACCTAAACATTTTAATTTCTGTTATAGCCATTTTTTACTATTGTTATTGTTTAATGACGCAACATCCAGTACCATATAAAAAACTGAGAGATAGTTTTTTGAGGTATCGGTAATAATTCTTTTCCTTTAAAAAATGATAAAAAGAGCAAATCTACAGGACTGGTGTGGTCAGAGAAACTTAAATATACAAGATAATGTTACAGAAATTATGATTAATGTTGAATGTTCCTAAAAAAATATTATAACTAAGGGGGATGGTTCACATTGACCTTGTCATGAACTTTACAAAAATGGAAGATAGTCTCTTTTTCAATTCAAAAGCCACCATTTTGCTATCTTTCATCCTGCAAGCAGTAGATAGAAAATGTTAAATAATTAAAAGGTTTCCAAATCATAAAACCTAAGCCAGGGGGCGAAGCTTAAAAAAAAAAAAAGTTTTTTTTTGGGGGTGGGGGGGAAGTACAAGAGTTGTAAAGGGTTTGACATTCTATACCTTACACAATTGTACGACAAACCGATAAATATGAGAATTTGAAAATCAAGTATGCAACAACTTAAATTGTTAATAACTGTAGTAAAAAAATGGCATTTTTTTTTTAATTGGGTATATGTCATATGGTTATGAGGGCCTTGAACATGCATGAATAGTGCAGGTAATATCTCAAGATTACTTCTCCAATTAATTAAACCTAGACAAACATGATGCTGATAAGACCTGCTGCTTTTACAATTTCGGATATTAATTGGTACTATTTGGTAAACGATTGAATTAATCAAGTAAACAATCCTTGTGTACATCCACCAAAAATTTTTCATGCTTTGTAATTTGCAATGTGGCTGACCAGCTACCACCAACAAATCACATATAACTTAGAATTTTTTTACTTAAGCATGGAAATTAGTGATCCCTGGCTGGAGATTTCATAGTTGCCCTTAAGAAAAGAAACTTTTTGACCATTGTGTTTGGGCATGTATCGTATAACAATAGGGTAGAACAACAAAGAAGTGATAAAGATCCATCTCGCTTCTTTCTGTCCAAGTTACTGCAGCAGAATCACTTCAGCTGTGGTGGTTGTAAACATGCTTATAGGTTAGATCATTAATTTGAATTTTTAAAATTGGCAGAACTAGATTCAATGTTCAACATTTTTATCAAAGTTTATTATCAAGGTTAATTGCAAAAAAATAAAAAAAATAAAAAAAATTTCGGCAAACACCTAAAATGCAATTCAAGAGAAACCACTTGTTTTAGGTCTTTTTTTATCTTTTGTTCTTTCCTTTGCAAATGCAGTTTTCTCACATCAGGACTGGACGTAAATGTAAAGAGCCCTAAACCCTTAAAAGAATGAAGATAAAAAAAAAAAAAAAAACATAATTTCAATTCCCAATTTCATCAACACCACAATCAGATTTCTCATTTTTTTTCCTCGTCAAATCCACCCACACAAAACACCCAAAATCCACAACCATAACAAAAACTAAAATATCGAACACAAACATATAAAAACCAAAAATTTTACCCGAAGCAATTCAATCAAATGCCAGCTTGTTTGGTGTCTTTGGGTCTTCTTAACTGCAGAGATGAAGAAGATAAGGAGCGATTTAGGGCCTTTAGGGTCTTCTTGAAATCTTTGTAGGGAAGGTTGGGAGAATAGGAGAAGAAGAGAACTGGAGGTCGCTTGGTTTATAGACCTGACCAAAGAACTAAAGTCAAAATTTTCTGCATATCATCTATTTTCAGTTCTACACATCCTACACAATTCAATTTCCCTTATAAGCAAACAAGGAAATGATCATAATTGTTCAATACTTCTCAAAGTGAAGATAATTAGGCCCATGCCTACTTTCCACCAAACATAACAGTCCCAATTTTCTTAGCAACTAGTAAAGTGAGCCCATTTAGATGGGGGCAGAGAGACAAAGGGTTTTTTCTCTCACAGATTTTTTGGCACGACAATTAACAAGTATATTAGCGTCGAAATTGTAACAATTAGCAGATACATGACAAGCTAGGCATCTACAAGCTGCATTCTCAGTAGTTTGCAATGCTGGAAACCATTTCGAGAGACCAAATTCTAACGGCAACATCTAAAAATAAGGTAGAGGACGAGGCTGGTGAAAAGACAACCTCCCCATATGAATTCTATAACAAGAACAAACAGAAAGTTCTCACGAAAAGGTATCTAAAATGGCGAGCTCTTTGCACATAACCTGATGACATCACTCATGAAATAAAATTAGATAAGTGAAGCAAAGCTCCACATTATCTGCTATCCTATCACGAGGCAAATGCCTCACAGCTTGTCCCAACTCCAATGCTGTTATAAAGAGTCCAACCTAGATTCACCTCAGGGGCAATATGGCATGGACGAGGCATTCAAACAATATGAGAGGCGGTACCATGTTCACACATTTGGAATATCTGTTTAGAAAACCGACGAAACTCGAAAGAGACTGGTAGGAATTTTATGAAATCTCACCTCTGATTGTCAACGGAGATGATTGGAATTTGAAATGAAGGTGCAGAGATTGAAGTTGATTCTTGGGTATTCGATTGCTGATGAGGGCTTGCGGATTCAGTGATGATGATGCTATTGAGAGAGAAATCGAAATCAGTCTGAGAGAGGGAGATTGAGAGCTCGAGGCTTCAACTAACTGAAAGGAAGAGAGAGAGAGAGAGAGAGGTCGATCAAGGCTAGCTGGGTCCGATTGCGTCTAAGAGGAAATCGTGCTCAGGGGCGGTCGCTTCGAGGCGGCGGTCGAAAGCAGAAGAAAGAGAGAGAACAGAGACACAGGCGCAAACAGAGCGAGAGATGGAAGAGAAGAGAGCGAAACTGGGAGAGCCAAGGAAGAGAAGAGAGAGTGAAAGTGAGAGCCGAGAAGGAGCGCGGAGACGGAGACTTGAGTCTGAGACCGGGAAGAAAAGATTGGAAATGAAGCTATTTTTGGGAAGGAGAAGAAAGAAAAAAAAAATTTTCTTACATATATCAAATTTATTTTTTAAAAATTGAAAATAAATTTATTATTTCTAATAAATATCATTTCTTTTTTTTTTTTTCATAAAACGTTTAAATAAAATGAAGAGAAATTAAAATTTTTAATTTTTTTCTTAACTAATTTTTTTTTCTCTCCAAAACTCTTAAACAAGTTGTTAGAGTGTTTGATTATAGAGAGATGTACTACTCTAACCTTAAAAAATAAATAAATAAAAATTTTTAAAACAATACATTTCAAAAAAAATTTCAAATATATCACTTATCGAGTTTTAAATACTCAATATGAATAGTATATAAAAAAACATATAAATAGTACATATCAAATTTTAAAAACTCGATATATGTAAAACGTAAACAATATATGTCGAGTCTTCAAGACTCGACATGTACTGAAAAGTATTTGTCGAGTCTTCAAGACTCGACATGTATTGAACAGTATTTCAAGACTCGACATAAATGAGTTAGTTTTAGAATTTTTTTCTCCAATTGTGTTATTTTAATTTTTTTTTTTTGAATGGGTGTTATATCCATACATAGCTCTTGATTATAGAGCATAACAAGAGGGTGTTTGATTACAGGTATAAAAATCAAAAATGAAAATAAAATTCATATGAATCATTTGACTTAATGAAATGAAAATAATGATATGTTAAAATGATTAAAATTAGAATAATTGATTTAATTCGATTATACAACTTTTATAACTATGACCTAACTGAATAAATTAAAAATCGATTAGTTATTTAACCGAATTAGACTGTTAATTTGATTCAATTATCCAAATTAACCAAATTATTGACTTATTATATTTTGATTGACAATCCAATCCTCCTAAGAGATTAAAGATCCTTTTGCAACTTCAAATTGGATGTTATTTTCGATCATCTCCATGTCATCTCTTGAAAGTTTCAAGTTTGAGAGTGAAAGAGTCACGTGAAAAATAAAAAAGTCAAATCAAAATATTAAAATTAAAAACTTTTTATTAATTGTTTCTACAATGTTCTTTTAAGGTTTTTTTTTTCTCTTTTAAAATAGTCACATTAAAAATAAAAAAGTCAAACAAAAGGTGAAAATTGAAAAATTTTTGTTATTTTTGCATTTTCCTTTTTAGATTTTTTTGCTCTTTTAAAATAGTGATATTGGAAATAAGAAGATCAAACCTAAATCTGAAAATTAAAAATTTTTTCATTAATCGTGCATTCTCCTTTTTAGAGTTTTTCTTTTCTAGAATTTTTTATTAATTATAATATTTTTCTCTTTTAAATTTTCATTATAATATTGTAATAATATTTATATAAATAAAAATTATCTAAAAAATATATAATATTTTTAATTAATTCGGTTATTTCGGTTTGACCAAAATAAATATGTTAAAACCGATGACAACCCAAATAAATCAAATTAAAATTCGATTTTACTCAAAATCAAACTGAAAATCTAATAAACTATCCAAAATACATAAAAACGGTTTGAAAAAAATGGTTTTTTCAATTTTAACCAAAGAGTGCTAACCCCTAAATATGAGAATGAAATGTCAGAATATGAATTTTATGAAATTCAAATAAAATGATGGATTTCGATCGAAACCATACATAATTTTAAGATTAATTAATATATATATATTTTTAATTTTAGGATTGATAATTTTCTATTTTCCTTATTTTATAATTTAATTTAGGGATTATTTTAAAGTTTATACTTAGTTAAATTTAATCTGTTAATTTAATTATTTAATTATTTTTTATCCATTAGGTTTAGTTTTTCAATAATTTTTAGTTTTATTTTTTGATTTATTTAGTTATAATTTTTAAGGTTTTGTATTTAATTATATTTTAGTTCTTGACTATTTCTTTGTTCGAATTTTTATAGATTTAGTTTAGAATTTAATTTTTATTTTACTAGATAATTTGATACTCCATAATTAAAATAATTAGAAATTAATGAGGAAAAAATTGATTAATATTTGTAAGATTGATAACTCTATATGCTAAAATAATCACACCAGACAAGCGAATAGAACGAAGGGAAAAACCCATTTTTAATTAAATTTTTTAATTAAAAAATATTTATCAAACATTTTTTATCATTAAAAAATCCTTTTTTTATCAAATATTTTTTTTTTTACCTTGAATAGTCTTAAATAATAAAAAAATTAATTATAAAAAAAAAATTTGTTAGGAGCAAAATTGATAATTATATGACTTCACAAATCAAATATCAACAATGATAATAATTTCTATTCCATAATTTGAATCAAATAAAAGATATCAAATTTTGATTTCAATTCCAATTCCTAAAGTTTTTATTCCAATTTTTATTCCGATTCCCAAGTGCGAACTAAACACTCTCTTAGTTTCACAAAAACCATATTTGGATTTGAGACATGTGTTTCAAGTGAAAACTCCTCTTAGTTTCACAAAACCCATATTTTCAAAATTTCATTTTCATATCTTTATTCTTATTTCATTTACCCAAATTCACATACCCTTTAACTAAATACCAACTCAAAACAAAAAGCGTGCTCCTTTTGGTCTAAGGGCGTGTTTGCTTGTACTTCCTTTTTTTTTTTTTTTTTTTTTTTTTTTTCCGATTGTACTCTATAAATTTGTAAAAGAAAATTTTTAGGGCACAAACATTGTTTCCAATTTTTTTATAAAGTAATAATAATAAAAAATAATTTAAAAAGGATTAGGGGATAAACTATTATTTTTGAGGTACCAAATGATAATTTTCAAGAGCAAATATTATTTGGAATTATAAATTTTAGAAACCTAAATAATAATAATAATAAAAAATCCTCTAGGGCATTCATGCTCTCCTCCCTAACTGAAGAATGAGCCAACATTTGTAACTTGGGAGCCGAAGAAAAAGTGTAATATAAAATTCTATATTGAAAATATTAAATAAAATATTTGAAATTTTATTTATTATTTATGCCTTATTCGTGCATATGACTAAAATTTCTTATCATGGTATTAATATTAAAAATTTTCAGTAATTTTCTCTTACTGTATATGGTTAATCTTTTTTTTTTCCCCCAAAAATTCATCTCCTACTCTGTCATGAAGTAACATTGAATATTTGTGACAATATTCCATCCTACCAAACTAATATATTGTCGATCTTTTTAATGTTTAGTATAGAACTCTGGTTTTTGGAACTCACAATTTGATATACTCAAATTAAAAATCAAAATAGTGCAAAGATAAAATCTAACTCAAGACTTAAACACAATATATAGAGAGAGAATAGAGAGAATAAGATTTTTATTTCTCTTGTTGGTGTACATATGAGATTAAAAGAGAATCTATTTATAGGCAGTTGAAAGAAATATAAAAAATCATTCTCATTAAGTATGACAAATTAAAAGTCATACAATAAAAAATTACATTCATAAAATATAACAATTCAAAAGCCAAGGTCACCTAAAAAACCAAAAGTCAATGGTTATATGTTATCTATGGGCATTCAAATTCCTGTAGTGGGACGTGTTATCCATTCAATTATAATACTCACTCTTGAATGTCCATTGTATAATAAATATGTCTCGCTAAAATGTTACCAGAGAAAAATTCAGTGGAACAAAAATCTTAATAAAAGAAAAAAAGTACATCTTTTCTTATATATAAAATCCTTCATATTATACTCTCTCTGAGAAAAATATCACATAAAGTCTTTAAGACGTCGTATTCCAATTTTATGAATCATTTTCTTGAACATTGTGGTGAGTAATTCTTTTGTGAATAAATCTGTAGAATTTTTAGTTAATTGAATTTTATAAATATCAATATCTCCATTTTGTATTAAATCATGTGTGAAAATTAATTTAGGAGATATATGTTTTGTTTTGTCACTCTTAATGTATCTACCCATTAATTGGGATATGCATGTAGTACTGTTCTCATATAATATTATGAGAGTTTTCTTAATACTAGTTAAACCACATGATACTTGAATGTGATTAACCATTAATCTGATCCATACACATACATGGTTTCATGAATTGCTGATATCTCAACATGATTTGATAATATAGTAGTCATTATTTGCTTCATAGATCTCCAAGGTATGATAGTGCCACCATATGAAAATATATAACCCATTTGAGATCGAGATTTATGTGGATTAAATAAATATCTAGTATCTACATATCTAATTAATTGTACATTTGACTCATTTGGATAAAATAAATCCAATTCAATTGTACCTTGGAGATATCGTAAAATATGTTTAATTTCATTTTAATATTTTTAGGAATTCGCTTTGCTCTGTGGTTCCTTGTTAGTCTTCTCTCTCTCTCTCTCTTTCTCTCCCTCTCTCTCTCCTTCAAATGCTCGCTTTAGCAATTTGACTGCGATCCGCCGCCTTAATCCCTCCATCAATCACTTAAGCGGCTCACTGAATGCTACTCGACCAGGTAAGTAACCTTTTCCCTCTCCAGTAATGTTCCGATTTAACCAAAAAAAAAAAATTCTTAAAAAGTCCTTGGAAGCAAACATATTCTAAAAATGATCTAAATTGGTCGAGTTTTGAAAACTCGACCAATATTATTTACTATTGGTCTAGTTTTTAAAACTGAACTAATACTGTTCATACACTATTCATAGTTGGTCGAGTTTTTAAAACTATACCAACCTTTAGTGTAAACAGTGTTGATCGAATGTTGAACACTCGATCAATCTGTGAATAATGTATGAATAGTATTTTTCGAATTTTCAAAACTCGACCAACCTATTAAAACTGATGGTCGAGTTTCCAAAATGTGAACATCATGATTTAGAAACTAAATTTCTTTTCCTAGAGGTTGTTTTAAGAATTTTTTTTAAAAAAATTTGGTCAAATCCGTACAAACCTCCTTCCTTTTCCTCTACCACCGCCCTCTAATCCCTCTCTCTCTCTCTTTCTCGCTCCTCCTTACCAGAGACTATGCTCTCGCTCCCTGTCTCCCTCTTTCTCTCTACCCCTCTATCCCTATCTACCCACAATCTCTCTATTTCATAGGTAAGTAACCTCCCTATCTCGCCATCTGCCCACCTGAAGAAACCCTATCATTCCCCGAGCCACAATCGAAGGAGCAGCCCTCCATCGCAGCATTCGGCCTAGATCTGCACCTCACAAACATCAATCTCCCCCTAAAAAACACAAGACCACTTAGATTTACCCTCAAAAACATAGATCTGCACCTCACCTATCATCTCTCCTTGCTGACCCTACATTCTTCGTCATTGTCTGTGAAACTCTCGATCTTCGGCTTTGTCCTCTTCACTTCTATTTGTACCTTTGTCTGTGAAACCCTTCGATCTACCCTCAATCTTCCCCATTGTTTGGTCTTAGGCTTCATTGTTCATCTTTGATCTGTCATCTACCATCATACCATCATATTCGCCTGTCCTCGTCACCTCAAACCCTTCGGCTTCGTTTTTTGTCTTTGACATGTCGTCTTACTTTTCGGCTTCATCTTCGTTTGTAAAACTCAGATCTAGTCTTTGATTTATCTTCATCTTCATTTGTTCACCTTTGAATCTTGCTTTGTATAGCTTAGGTCTGTCTTTGTCCTCGCTCGTCTTTGATCTTCGTCTGTTCTTTGCCGTTGTCGGTCCCTTTTGTAACACCGACACTACGGTGTTCGTATATTATTTCCGTTTTTGAATTTAATAAAATGATCCTCAATTTATATATATATATATAGAAAAATATTTAAATTTTATTGATTTTCAATTTTGGGGTTTTTAATTTAAATTTTTGGTATATTTACAATGCCGTTCCTGCGATTCGTAATGTAAAGTGAGTATAAAAAATATATATATATTTCCTTTATTAATTAAATTACTTATTTACTCATTTATTTATTTATAAATCTATTTTTATAAAAAAATATATATATTAATAAATAATAATAATAATGATAATAATAATAATAATAATGATAAAAAAAATTCAAATTAGGGCTAATAGCCCTAATTCCTCTCCTCTCTCTCTCTACTCTCTCTCCCTCACCCGCCTCTTCACCTTCCTCCCGCGCGGCTCTCCCCATCGCCGCCGCCCTCCCTGCTGTCGCGCTGCCCCTCTCCGCCACGCACGGTGGTCCCTCCAGCACCGTCATCGTCTTTCCCTCCCTCACTGTTTCTCTCTATCTCCCGCGGCTCTCTCTCTCGATCTCTCTGCACTCTCTCACTCTCCGCTGCTACTCGGCTCCTTCCACCACCCACGACCGGCTGATCATCTACTCTCCCTGCCTTACTCCCTGCGCGCGCAACAGAGCTCGACTGCTCACGCGACAGAGCGCGACTGCTCGCGCGACAGCCCCTGCCCCAGCGCGCGCGAGACTGTCCCTGCGCGCACGTGACTGCAGCGCGCGACTTTCCTTTCCCGTGCAGCTGCAAGCGCTTCTCTCCCTTTGCTGCGAGCAGGTTCTGCCACCTGCGGAAGCCCCAACCGAAAACCCTAGGCCCACTTTTACGTAGGTAAGGGCGAGATTCTGATTCAATAGCTCTAGGGTTTCGATTTCTTGGTGATTTAGACTTAATTGCTGACTCTTGCTTCGAATTTGAAGCATTTCAGGTCCCGGACTGAATTGCACAACGCTTGGATCACGGGATTGTAAACTGCGCAAAACCCTAGGTGAGGGAAATGCAATTCTTTTGGACGTTCGAATTATTTTTATCGAATTTAGAATTGAAATTAGAATTGGAAACTATATGTATGCTTTGAAATAAGTTCGACTCAAAGGAAATATACTTTCCTGTAATTTCATATGAAATGATTTAGGTTAAATCTAGAATGCGATATAAATTGGACTGCGAAACATGGAAGAATATCTTATATAGTATTAAGGTTTTTGTTTGATTGGTTTGTGTAGCTTTCCTTGGGATTTGAGTTTAAAGATTGATGCAGTCTTTTCATTATAAGTTGTCCTACGTATAGGAAATCAAAATACAACTTTTGTATTAAGAAAATAGACTCCAATACCTTGAAAATGACATATGGTTTGAAGTATTTGGATGGAAATTGAAAAGTGTATGAATTTTCAAAAATTTTTCTAACTTATAGGGAATTTATGTATTTAGACTTGTTTTCGATTTTGAACGATTTTAGGTTTGAATTTAACTTGATTTTGATTTGGTTAATTACTTATAAATGGAATGAAAATTGATGACATTGGAGTTTATTCATAAATTGGAGAATTAAGGTTTGTACAAACTTAGGGAAAATGATAAACCCTAAGAATAATTGGAAATTTGATGATTAATGTGATACTTTGATTAGGGTGATCTTGTTGGAGACTCGAGGAGTCAAATTCGGATTTATTTTGAAAATAGGGAGTGATTACCCTCCCTGGAAAGTGAGTGGGACCCTAATCTCTTGCATGAAATAGTGAAACCTGATTTTATCGTGTTTTTAATAAAACATGCTTTTGATATGCATTGTCTCGACGTATGAAATTGAAATTCAAATCTGTTTTGTGATTATTGGAGTGTCGTACTTATGTTTTCCACGATTATGCATCAATGTTTGAAATAAAATGAAATTGTGCCATGATTTGAGAAATGAATGTTTTCTTTTCTACTGTTGCATTGGTATGCTGTTTTGAAATGATTTGATGAAATGTATTGGCACACGGATTTGAAATGTTTTGAGATCTGTGAGGGCACTGGGATGCCCACTTGTAATGATATGATTCTTACCTGCGGGACGTTGTGCCCTTGTGATACTATGATGATGACATTGATGATTCCGTAGCTACGAAGGGACATTGTAGAGGCACGGGTTACCCGGATACGCTTCTGCAGGAGGTATCCGCAAACGTTCAGTTTATATTTATTCATAGGCGCGGCCGATTGAACCCACATGGGGGGAGGACATGTGTGACGCCACCGTCTAGCACCGGGCGGGGTCTTATTTGACGAGTCTGGGTAAGCAAGGAGCTAAGCCCACGGCCAACGTCGGGGTAGAGAGCTACTTTTGAAACACTTTGTATAATAAAACCCCCGATGCGCCTGTGCTTGGTCATGGTTGACCCTTGCCAGGATCCTTTCGGCTTGCTCTATGATCTACTTGATTTTAAATGGATGCATATATGTATGATATCGTGTGAATGATTAAATGAGTTCATTTTATTGAACATTCCATGATTCACTGCAAAACTTGAAGTATTGTTTACGAATGATATTATTTGATACTCTAATGTTCACCTACACTATTAGTACTTGAGATTAATCCTCTCACTCACTGAGTATCCTCGCATAGATACTCACCCCTCTTCTTTCCCTCCCCAGACAGGATTATAGTGCTAGGGCGACGCATTTGGCTCTAGAGGGCTTGATAGCTTGTTGGTGGATTTGGTATTTACGACGGTGAGATTTAAGTTTTAATTGAAAATATGAATTACATATTATATTTTCGACCCTGCGAGGTCTTGTTGAGATCCGTAGTTGGTCGTGTATATATTATGGGATGACTGTATAATTTTTGGACTTTTTTTGCGAAACTCTCATATTTCACTTACATTGAGGCATTTGTAAACATTTAAACTTTTTACTTGGGAAATTATTGTATATTATATAAAATTTAGGTCCGTTCGGTGTGGCGGCTGCTCATGCTCTAGTTGGGCATGACCGTAGAGGTCTGTGGCTAGGATTGCTAGTAATTTATTTAGCCTTGCGTTGTTCTGGATGTCGGTTGTGGGATTTGTTGGTTTTGGAGAGACCGGGATGACCATTTATTTAATTTACAGGATGATTTTAAATTATACAGGTATACAGGTTTATTTGTATATGGGAGACCTCCGATTTATGGGGAGATTCTGCTCGATTTTCTGTAGAAATACAGCCGGCATCCAGGACAACGGGCGGCTATTCACGATTCCCGGTTCGGGGCGTGACACCTTCGCCGTCTATTCCTCCACTGCATATGCCCATGTCTGTTACTTAGCTTTGGATTTTTATTATTATACTAATTTTTGAACCCGCGTTGGTGCACGAAATACTCAAAAGATGTGATTTATATTTTTTTAGCTGTATAAATAATTATTTCAATTATAAGTATCTCAATATGTGAAGTCAATTATTTCTTATATTATTAATTTGTTTAAATGATAATATTATAAGTAAATATAGTGATGATCATATATCCTTCAGGGATAACTCAAGTGATAGAGTTTCTCTATTTTCATTCTCCCTTTTTTAATTCGATCTAACTTGATTGTATTTCTTTAAAAAAAAATTATAGTGATGATCATATTTGAAAAATAATGATATTCAATAATAATATTTATACCAAAAGATATAATACTTTAACAGTAATATTGGGGTTAGAAGAATACGAAAAATAGAATATACTAGTCTACATAGGTTTTAGTTTTAATTTACATGGACTAGATGACAAAACTAAACAATGCTTATCAAATAGTAATAAGAAAAATATGTATAAAGATATAAATTTATAAGAATTCACATTAAAATAAATATAAAAAATATAACATTTAATAAATTAAGAGATGGGGGGGCAGAGGTTTTTTTTTTTTGGAATACCCGAGTAGGAAAATAATGCATTCTATTAGTTGGTCGCTTCTCCCAAAGAATAAAAAACCATTTTTCTTTGAAAACCCTTATAAAACAAATGATATAATATTGTAAAATTTATATAAATAATTTAATATTCAATTTAATATTTTATAAATATTTCACTTTCAATTTAATATTATAAATATTCAACTATTTCTTAAAAAAAATGAAAACAAAAATTTTAAAATAAATTTTGCATAAAAAGTTTAAAATAAATTTTTCATAAAAAAATTTTTGCAAAGAAAAGGGAAAAAAAGAAGTTAAAAAGGTAAATTTCAAAAATTATTAAAAGAAAGTAAAAATTTTTAAATAAAAATATTTATAAAAAGCAAAAAGTTTATTAAAAGAAAACAAAACACAATTTTTTTAAATTAGTAAAATTAATTTTCCATAAAAAATTTTTGCAAATAAAAGGAAAGAAAACAAAAGGTTAAAAAATATAAGTTCGAAAAATTATTAAAAGAAAGCAAAAAATTTTAAATATTTGTAAAAAAAAAAAGGAAATCAAAAATTTTAAAATAATTTTTTCATAAAAATTTAAAGGAAAATATTTCTATTAAAAAATTTTGTATCAAATGAAAAAAAAAATATTTCATAAAAAAATTGAAATATTTATCCAATTTGCATTGATATTATTCCAGGTGAAGAGAAAAGAGACCGTAAGAGAGAGAGTTGACTTCAAAATTAATGATATTGGGAATTATGATAAAATTTTAGAAAGATGAAAATTTTCAAATTCTAAATTTAATGATTTAAGAAAAATAAAATTAAAATATTAATGATAAAAAAAATAAAAAATATGGAATTAATGCTAAAAATGATTTAAATGATGGTAAAATTAATAATTTAAGAAATATAAAATTTTAAATTATAATATTAATGCTAAAAACAAAGTAAAAATATTAATAATATTTTATTTTTAACCCTAAACTTATAACAATTAATATTTAATAGAAATTTATATAAATAATTTAACATTTAATTTAATATTTTATAAATATTTCAATTTTATTTTAATATTATAAGTATTCAATTATTTGAATATATATAAATTAAAATAGTTAATATATAATTTTTTAATTTTTAAATATAAAATATTTAATATTACTAACTAAATAGCTTTTCTTTTTTGCAAATTTTTTATGAAAAATTTATTTTAATAATTTATAAAAATTGGGAAATAACCAAATATTTTGGGAATGTTTAAAATTATTTTTTAATAAATCAATTTAAAAATTATAATTATATTGGAATCAATCAGTTAAAAATGAACAAATTTGTTTTTCAACAAATTTTTAATTATATCAAAAATTTTTGTTAATGAATTTTTGATTTTGAAACATGAGCACCACGACAACATATAAAAAAATTTATTCAAATACATAATAAATTAATCTATTCAAAAATATCTTTATTTTATCTTATTCTACTTATAATATACATTTGTTAAATTGAAAGTTTTTTTCATAAAAAATATAAAATTATATATGTAAAACTTAAATATTTTATTAAAAACTAAAATGATTGTTATATAATTATTGTATTAAAATACAATATAATTTCATTTGACTTAATTTCAATTTTTCTTAAAATGCTCATTGAGTTTCA
The DNA here is from genome assembly GCA_037126225.1 of Dillenia turbinata. Taxonomy (NCBI): domain Eukaryota; kingdom Viridiplantae; phylum Streptophyta; class Magnoliopsida; order Dilleniales; family Dilleniaceae; genus Dillenia; species Dillenia turbinata. Next base: position 9,457,774 of record JBAMMX010000018.1, on the reverse strand, counting down.
ACATATTATAATCTTTTTTCTCATAATCTTAGTGAAAATAACAAATATAGAATTGTTGAAAATAGAGAACAACCAAATTACGATGACCATAACATTTTGTAGATATTAAATATATATATATATATATATATATAAACTTAAAATTGTAAAAATTATATTACTATTATTAAATAAAAATTGAAAAAAATATATGTGCAATTTTGTAAATAAATGACAAATAAAATAATACTCGAGTAGAAAAATATATGATGTCACTCACTCGATTTATATTATTTTCTATTTTTATTCAATAATAACGATATGAAATTAAAGTATTAATGATAAAAATAAAATAAAAATATAAAATCAATGCTAAAAAGTGATTTAAATGATAATAAAATTAATAATATAAGAAATATGAAATTTAAAATGAAAATATTAAGGTCAAAAATACAATAAAAATATCAATGTTGTAAAAATTAAATATTTTAAATACGTAATTTTTTATTTTAAACCCTAAGGTTATAAAAATTAATATTTAATATAAAATTTATATAAATAATTTAATATTTAATTTAATATTTTATAAATATTTTAATTTAATATTATTAGTATTCAATTATCTAAATATATATATATATATATTCGATTTTAGATGTGAATGAAAAAAAAAAAAGAAAAAAAAACTCATAAAAATGGACGTGAGCGAAATAAAAAAAAAATTGTTGTGATCAAAAAAGAAATAATGTTATCTATATATATATATATATATATAGGGGATGGGGAATGGAGACGAAATGGAGAGAGAAAGAGAGGTGGTGGGGGCCACAAAGAGTAGGAGAGGAGGGAAAAACGTGAGGGGAGGAAGAAAGAAAAAGAGGGAGAGAGAGAGGGTGGTGGGCCATGGTGGCCCACAAAGGACAGGGTGGAGAGAAGGAAAATGTGCGGGAGAAAAAAAAAAAAAAAAAGATGAGGACGAACAACTTGGAGGACGAAACCCTTTACCCGCGTTATATATATTAAATAAATATTAGGATTACTGATAATAATAATAATATTATTATTAGTTTAATTACTAGTGATAGTAATTAGTATTTTTATTTTTGCCCTAAACTTATTTATTAATTATGAATTTGGTTTACTTAGGTATGAATTTAAAACCATTGGAACCTAAAATAAACTAAATTTTGGTTGAATTTATTTTAGTGTTAATTTATTTTATTGTTACTTTTATTCCTATTTCATTTTATATCATTATCGAAAAAACTCTATCATGACCGGTCTCAAGCTCGAATAAAGGAGTAGGATTACGGTAGGTTAACACAAGCGTAAAATATTTGTCAAAATACAAAATGAGAGACAATTAAAAAGAAAAGAAAAAAGACTCTAGCGCGTTCTGCAGAAGTAACGCGCCATATCACCGCCCGAATGTGGTGTCAAACAGACAAGAGTTCCTGTATTTATGTGGACAGGTGCGGATAAAGAAATTAGTCTATGAAAATAGGATTCATTTAACTAGTTGGAATATAGGATCTCAAACTGACAAATTAGGAGAGATGGATGAAGTAATGAATAGAAGAAAAATTCATATTATGTGTCTCCAAAAAACTAAGTGGGTAGAGGTGAAGGCTAAACTAATAGAGCCTTATAGGCACAAATTTTGATACACAGATAAGAATATAATTAGAAATTATGTAAAAATAATTGTCCATAAGAACTTATGTGAGAGTGTAGTGGAGATAAAAAGAAAAAGAAATAAAATTTTACTTGTTAACATGATTAGGGGAAAGGACATAATTAATATAGTGACCGTTTATATATCTTAAATAGGTATAGATGCAATTAGTGAAAAATAATTTTAGAAAGATTTAGATGAATTTATACATATCATACCTGACATTGAAAAATTATTTATTGGAGAAGATCTCAATGAACATGTTGGGAAAAATAACGAAAGATTTGAAACCGTACATAAAAACTTTGGTTTTTGTAGTAGAAATGAGATGGAAGATACCATTTTAAAGTTTGTTACACAATTTGATCTGATACTCATAAACACTTTTTTTCAAGAAAATAGAGTTTTACATAGTTACATATAGAAGTGGGTCGAATGCTAGTCAAATAAATTTCTTTTTCACCAAGAGGAGTGATAAAATGACTTGTAAGGATTGCAAGGTTATATCGGGGAAGAGTGTAATAACTCAACATAAACTCTTAGTTGTAGATGTGTGTGTGCCTAAAAGACAAAAGAAATATCGTTCATAGGTAGAATCAAGAATTAAGTGGTGGAAACTGAAAGAATAAAAAGTGATAATCTTTAGAGAAAAGTTAATTAAAGGATCACTTGGTTAGCTAATGATGATTCAGAAACTATGTAAGTAAAAATCTTTAATAATATCAAAAATATTGGTAGGGAGGTTCTTGGCATATCTAGAGGTCGGGTCCCAATAGGTAAGGAGTCATGGTGGTAGAATAAAAAAATCCAAACTGCTATACGAACCAAACGGAAGTATTATAAAAATCATAAAAATAGGACGATACATTTAAAATATATAAAAATGCAAAGAGAGAAATAAAAAATATTATCCAAAAATCAAAAAATAAAGTGTATAATGAATTATACAAAAAATTAGAAACCAAAGATGGAGAGAAAAAAATTTACAGAATTACCAAACTAAGAGAGAGAAACGAAAAAGATTTAAATAGTTTAGATGTATCAAGAGTGAGACTAATAGTATACTTATAAGGGATAAAAATATAAGAAAGCGTTGAAGGGATTATTTTGACAATCTCTTTAATGTGGAGGGTACAAGAGATATCGACAATCTCACAATACCTGTAGAAGAGATCAATAGAGACTCCAAATGCAAGATTTGTCCTCGTGAAGTAAAAGAAGCGTTAAAGAGAATGAACAATAATAAAACCATAGGACCCGATGACATCCCTATTGAGATGTGAAAATATTTTGGGAAAGTCGGGATAGCAATATTAATGATAAAAATAAAATAAAAATATAAAATCAATGCTAAAAAGTGATTTAAATGATAGTAAAATTAATAATATAAGAAATATGAAATTTAAAATGAAAATATTAATGTCAAAAATACAATAAAAATATCAATGTTGTAAAAATTAAATATTTTAAATACTTAATTTTTTATTTTTAACCCTAAGGTTATAAAAATTAATATTTAATATAAAATTTATATAAATAATTTAATATTTAATTTAATATTTTATAAATATTTTAATTTTAATTTAATATTATTAGTATTCAATTATCTAAATACATATATATATTCGATTTTAGATGTGAATGGAAAAAAAAAAAAAGAAAAAAAAACTCAAAAAAGGGGATGTGAGCGAAATTAAAAAAATTGTTGTGATAAAAAAAGAAATAATGTTATATATATATATATATATATATATATATATATATATATATATATATATATATATATATATATAGGAGATGGGGAATGGAGATATGAAGAAAATTTGGCAAATCAAGAAAATACCAAAAACATGAAGAGAGAGTACACTTATACCATTATATAAAAATAAATGAAACATACAAAACTATTCCAATTATAGAGGAATTAAACTTATGAGTTTTACTATAAAACTGTGGGAGAGAGTAATTGAATATAGATTGAGATTGGAGATAAGTGTGTTTCAAAATCAATTTGGATTTATGTCAGAAAGATCCACCACCGAAACAATCCACTTACTAAGACAGTTGATGGAGACATTTAAAGTACAAAAGAGAGACCTACATATGATATTCATTGACCTAGAAAAAATATATAATAGAGTTCCAAGAGATATATTGTGATGGGTATTGATGAAGAACTGGATTTCCATCAGATACATTATTCTTATCAAAGATATGTATGATAGAACTGTCATTAATATAAGAACTTGCAGGGAATTAAGTGATAGCTTCCCAATAAATATCAGGCTCCACCAGGGATCGACATTTAGTCAAATCCTCTTGGCAATAGTGATATATAAAATCACAAAGAGTATCCAAGATGAAATACCATGACATATGCTCTTTGCAGATGGTAAATGAAACTAGAAAGAGTATTAGTACTAAATTGGAGTTATAGATGGACACACTGAAGTCTAGAGGATTTAGATTAAGCTGATAGAAAATGGAGTACATAAAATGTACATTTAGTGATAATCATCAGAATGATGAAAAACCAATTAAGTTAGAAGAACATGACATACTAAAAAGTGAACGTTTTAGATATCTTGGGTTCATTATTCAAAATGACGACAACATAGATGGAGATATAAACCATAGGATCCAAGAGGGTTGGATGCGATGGAGAAAGGCATTTAGAGTTCTGTGCGATCATGTGATGCCACTATATTTGAAAGGAAAGTTTTATGGAATGACAGTAAGATTTGTACTACTGTATGATACCGAGTGTTAAGATGGATGTATAACAAAATTAGAAAAAATAGGATTAGAAATAAAAAGATACGCACCAAATTGGGAATGAACTCAATTGTGGAGAAGATGCAAGAGTATTGCTTGAGTGGTTTGGATATGAAAATCCAAAGACGTACTAGTTAGGAGAATCAAAAGTTTAAATATAGGAGATTTAGTGAAACGACGAGATAAACCATTAAAAATCTGGATGTAATGTATTTGTAAAGATATGACAGTTAAGGGGTTAACTGAAGAGATAATTTCGGTTAGGATTGAGTGACGTAGGAGAATTAGAGTAACTTAAATCAGCACTTTTCCTATTATAAATGTGTTTGGATTGTGTGTGTGTGTATGCGTGTTTTTTTTTTTAATTTCTAAATTATTTTATATTTGTCTCTCACGCGACCGGCTCCAAATTTTGGGATTAAGATTTAGACTGTTGTTGTTGTTTCATTTCAATATTTTCTGGTTGGAGTGCAACTATATCTTGTTAATATGTTTACAACAAAAGTTATATCGGGTCAAATATTATTATTAAGATACATCAATACACCAATTGTACTTAGCCATAGCACTTCAAGACCAAGAATTTCTTTGTTATCCTCCCGTGGTTGAAAAAGATCCTTTTGCACTAGAGCAACTATTGGATTGGTTAATAGATATGATTAATCTATATTAAGTCTTTCTAACACTTTCTTAGTGTAAATTGATTGATGAATAAAAATTTTGTCTTTTAAATATCCAAACTGCAAGCCAAGATTTTTTATTTTGAATTCTTTCTTTAAATAGTTTATGACATTTGAAAGCTCTTCAGGAATTCTAATTATATTTAAATTATCAACATATATAGCAATTATTACAAATCTATGTTCAGATTTGTTTATAAAAATATATAGGCAAATATGATTATTTACATAATCTTCTTTCAACAAATATTTAGTGAGACGATTATACCACATATGCCTAAATTGTTTTAAACCATACAAAAAATATTTTTAATCTAATAGAAAATAATTCTCGAGAATTTAAATAACATACTTTAGGCATTTTTAGTCATTCTGAGACTTTCATGTATATATCATTATCTAGTACACTATATAGATATGCATGATTATTTACATAACCTTCTTTCAACAAATATTTAGTGAGATGATTAAACCACATATTCTCAAATTGTTTTAAACCATTTAAAAATCTTTGTAATCTAATAAAAAATAATTCTCGAGAATTTAAATAACATACTGTAGGCATTTTTAGTCTTTCTGAGACTTTTATGTACATATCATTATCTACTACACCATATAAATATACGGTGATAATATCCATTAATTGTATATGGATTCTTTTATATGCTACCAATCTAGCAAGATAGCGAAAAGTGATTCTATTTATCATAGGAGAATATGTTTCTTCATAGTCTATATCAGGTCTTTACGAAAAATCTTGCGCTACAAGTTTTGTGTTGTATCGTATAATATTATTTTTCTTATTTTTTTTCGTACAAATATCCACTTGTAACCTATCGGTCTAACACCTTCTGGTGTTTTGACGATAGGACCAAAAACAACATATTTTGAGAGAGATTCTAGTTCGGCTTGAATTGCATCTTTCCACTTTGGCTAATCATCTCTTAATTTACATTCCTTTATAGTTGGGGACTCATAATCATTATTTTTATTCAGGACGTCAACTGTCATATTATATGCAAATATGTCATTGATGATAGTATTTTGCTAATCACATATCCTCACTGGGGAAATATAATTGATTGATATTTCATGATTTTTCCCATTCTCTTCTAAAGGTTCAACTTCTTCAGGAAGATTGTTATGGATTGGATCATTCATAACTTCTTCTTATATATGGTCAATTTGACTATTTATACTCTTTTTCTTTTGGGGGTTTTTATCTTTAGAACCAATTGGTTTTCCATTCTTCAAAAGTTGTTTAGGTTCATTTGTTGTTAGAGGTCTTTTACGGACATTAATTCTAATGTGAGCATTCTCAATAGGAACATATGACTTAGTTATTCATTTTGGATCAGAAAAATAATTTGCCAGTTGTTTTGTAATCGGTTGTAAATGAATTATTCATTGAACTTCTAGTTTACAATATTTTCTACGAGAATCAAGATGAAGTAAGGATGGGTTACTCCAAATAATCTCATTTTCCAACTTTTCTTTCCTTGTGTTATCTTCACCTAAAGTTAAAAAAATTGTTTCATCAAAATAACAATCAGCAAATTTAGTTGTAAAAATATCCCCTATTGATTACCCAAGATATTTGATAATAGAAAGAGATTTATATCCAACATATATCCCTAATCTTCTTTGAGGTCCTATTTTGGTTTTATACGGAGGGGCAATTGGGATATATATGATACAACCAAAGTGTGTAAATGAGAAATATTTGGTTCTTATCCAGAAACCAATTGTAAGGGAGAGAATTTTTGATAACTAGTGGGTCAGATGCGAATAAAAGTTGATGCATATAAAATTGCATATTCCCAAACATTTACTGGGAGTTTGGTTTTGATAAGCAATGTCTCGCAATTAATTAGAGACGTTTAATAAATGACTATTACGCTGCTTTAGGTATGAACATAAACAATATGATGTTCAATTTTTATGCCGATAGAAATAATCATTAAATGTTTAGAATGTAAATTCTCTAACATTATCAAGGTGAATTATTTTAATAGTGTAATCAGGGAATTGCGCTCGCAATCGAATTATTTGAGTGAGTAATCTCGAAAACGCCATATTTCGAGTTGATAATAAACACATATGTGACCATCGTGTAAAGACATCAATTAAAACTATAAAATATCTAAATACTCCACATGGTTGGTGAATTGGTTCACATATATTACCTTGAATTGATAAAAAACTGTAAGACATTCAAACCCAATTTTACTTGGTGATAGTTTTGTTATTAATTTGTCTTGACAACATGTAGTACAACAGAATTGAATTAGATTAAAGAAACTTCAAGTTCTTTAATGGATGTTTAGAAGAGTTTTCGATAATTTGTCGCATTATTGTAGATCCAAGATAACCCAATCGGTCATGCCATAATAGAAATACATTTTGATTAGTAATCTGCTGGTTTACTATTACATTCATTTCGATTGGTCGAATATGTGTATAATAAAGACCTGAGAAAAAACTTGATAATCTTTCTAATATTGTTTTTGTCCCATTTTGATATTAGTAATGCATAAATACTCAGTATTTCCCACATTGATTGTCTTTATATGACAATCATTGAGACGAATATATTTGAAACTCAATAAAATTCTATGGAATTTTGGTGAAAGTAATGCATTACTAATCATACAATTTGTTGCTTTTGGTAGTAAAATATTTGCTCTTCCAGAGCTTTCAATCAAGGTCACACTAGCAGATATAGTATTTACATTTTGTCTTTTCATACTAATATGAGAGAAGTGTCTTTTGCTTTTGATGATTGCATATGTAGTCGCACTGTTTATAAGACAAATATCCTCATTTTCGACATTTGATCTAAATCAGATGCAATAATATCCATGTGTCTTCAAATTTAAATAAATAAATAATGAAGTTCAATTTATTATAGATTATCGAGAAATGAAAATAATTACATTAACTGAAATGATTAATTTCAGTGTTATCAAGAAAATCACCAACTTCTAATCGGAGCAAATTTGAAAGACTCAAAAATATTATTAAAGTTATTATTTTGATATAAAAAATTTGCCTCCATATTATTATTCTTTTCCTTCAATGAGACTTGATAAAGTTCGATAAGATATTTTGGTATACAACAGGTATGCGACCAATGTCCAATCACCACGTATCGTTAGTATTTATTTTTGGTGTTTTGACTGGATCCACCCTTTTCTTGTTTTGCCTCATTATTTTTCCACTTTTGGTGGTTTGTTTGACCACTTCAATCATTATGATAAACATTCTAGCCGCGACCACGACCACGACCACGACCACGACTACAACCATGATCATGACCATGACCACGACCACGACCATGACCACGACCACGACCACGTACTTGACCACTACCATTTCCACATCCTCCCCCATGTCCAGAATTGTCGTGAGTTGTTGCATTCATTACAGGGAATGGACTAGAGCCAGTTGATGAGATTAATAAATTTTTATCAATAACTCGTTATTTCGTTCAGTCACCAATAAACAAGAAATCAGTTCTAAACATTTTTTAAAACATTTTTGTCGATATTACTGTTGCAAGAGCATATTTGAGACATAAAAAGTGGAGAGTATTTTCTCTAACATATCGTAATCATTAATATCCACTCCACATAATTTCAATTAAGAACTAATTTTAAAAATAGTTGAATTATATTCACTTACTGTTTTAAAATTTTGGAATCTTAAATGGATCCAATCATAATGAGTTTTAGGAAGTATTACTTTTTTTTTTTGGTGGTTAAACATTTACTCCAAAATTTTTCACAATTCAAGTGGATCTCTCATTGTTAAATACTCGATTTTCAAATGTTCGTGGAGGTGATAATAGTGAAAAATCATTTCCTAGGCTCAATTTTGTAAAGTCTCTCTATTATTTTCTTTAATTGTTTCTTCGAGTCCATTTGGATACAAATTGATTTTAGCATCAAGCATCCATGACAAATAATTTTTTCCCAAAATGTAGAAAGTCAAAAACTCAGGTTTGATGAGATTTGACATGTTAAATATTATACATCACATAATATTCTAATAGAAGAATATCATATCAAGAGAAATAATAATAATATATATTCATATGAACTAAACAAAATGATAAGTACAATGGTAGGAAATTACTTATTGGATAATGTTCCTTTCTTATCCATTTTTTCTTGGTTGGTTAGAGTCTCCTGCTGATAATGTATTATAAAATTTTGGTTTTTGAAACCCAAAATTTGATATGCTTAAAGTAGAAATTGAAATGTGCAAAGACAATCTAACTCAAGACTTAAACATAATATATATATATATATATATATATATATATATAGAGAGAGAGAGAGAGAGAGAGAGAGAGAGAATAAGATTTTTATTTCTCTTGTTGGTGCACAAATGAGATTACAAGAAAACCTATTAATAGGCACTTGAAAGGAATACAAAAAATCACTCTTATTAAGTGTGACAAATTAAAAGTCATATGAAAAAAAATCACATTCATTAAGTATACAAGCTCAAAAGCCAAGAGTCACCTAAAAAACCAAAAGTCAATGGTCATGTGTTATTTATAGACATCCATTCAAATTGCTTAATACTTATAACAATGATAACAATTATTGATGTTAATTGACTTTATTGATAGAAATATAAATGAGAAACATTCAATAAAACCCAAAGATGACAACCTACTTGTATCATCCAATTAACTTGGTCTATCATTTCTTAATGTGACTAAGTGTGCAGATTTTTCAAGAACTGTGAAACTTATAGTTATTAAATTTAGACCGACCCGTAAGTCGAACCAGGTTAACCCTCCACCCACATAGTATCTGAGTCGGTTCATTAGACGGACCGTTTATGCAATTGACTCGAAAAAAGCCACAGGTCAATGTGGGTTAACCAGAAACCATGTGACCTGCGAGTTTTTAGAGCTAATCGAGAGAGAGAGAGAGAGCAGAAAAGATACGAATGGTCGAGGAAAAAGAAAATGAGAGCCAATAAGGGAAACTAAATCCATAACCTCTAAACTCAAAAGTTGTTTCTGCAGTGGCGATGAAGAAGAAGAAGAATATGGAGAGAGAGAGAGAAGTGGGTATTGTGAAAAGTAAGAGAGGTGGGTATTGATGGGGGTAGCTATCTGTGCAATGACGAGGAAGAAGAATAAGAATATGAAAAGTGAGAGAGAGAGAGAGAGAGAGAGAGAGAGAGAGAGAGAGAGAGAGAGTGGGAAAAGAGACGGATGGTTGAGGAAGAAGAAAACGAGACCCAATAAAGGAATCCGAATCCACAACCTCTAAACTCAGAAACTGTCTTTGCAATGGCGAGGAAGAAGAAGAAGAATATGAAAAGTAAGAGAGAGAGAGAGAGAGAGAGAGAGAGAGAGAGAGAGAGAAGTGGGTATTGTGAAAAGCAAGAGAGGTGGATATTAATAGGGGTAGCTGTCTATGCAATGGCGAGGAAGAAGAAGAAGAATATGAAAAGTAAGAGAAGGAGAGAGAGAGAGAGAGAGAGAGAGAGAGGGAGAGGGAGGGAGGGAGAAGTGAGTATTGAGAAAAGTGAGAGAAGTGGGTATTGTTGGCAGTTTGGGAAGAAAAGTGGATATTTGTTCGAGAAGAGAGAGAGAGAGAGCTTGTAGATTGAGGAAAGTTGCTGCCGCACCACAAAACACACTGCTCAAGGTCCATAGGTGACAAAAAATCTATAATCAAATATTAATAATATAGACATAAGCATGTATTTTACAGAATTATTTTTTATTAATATTATTTTTATTAAAAAGTGAATTTTTATATTATCTTTATATATTTTATTAAATTTTTATATATCTCTTTTTGATATATATGGTTCATTTGTTTGATGGTATTTGACCTTAGAACAATATAAATTAAATAAATGAAATTGATTTGCTTTTCTTTCCCAACATAAATTCGTGACAAATAAATGCTAAAAAAAAGGAAAAATACATTCCTTTTTTTGCTTAATTAAAAAAAAAAATCACTTGGTTTAATTAAGGGATTGATATTTTATATTTTAAAAAATATAATTATATATATTTTGAAATTTTAAAATAATAAAAAATAATTAACGGATGAATCAGTGATCAAACGGTCTAACTGGTTAAACCTTAAATTTTAAGATACACGGGTCAGATTTAATAACTATGATGAGACTAATTAAATTTAATATATTTCAATTTTAATTAAAAATAAATTTAATATTTCCCTTCCTATTAAAATTGACCCACCCATATAATATTTATTGAGTAGATCCATTGTCTAATATCTTGAATGTTGAGACCATGAGAATAAGCATGATTTTAAACATTTATTTAATTTGAATTCCAAACTTTTTTCTTTAAAGTACTACAAAATGTAGCCCAATCCAAACCAAGCTCACTCAATACTCATCCTCGTATCTCCACTCTTCCATCCTCAAGCCACTTGCTATCAAAATGTAACTTGGGAACTGCAGAGTTCTCTACATCTAATGACAATTTCAAAAAATGAAGAACTACAAGAACTGCATTCAAAGATTTTATCTAAACCAAGCTCATCCAATACCCATTCCCATATTTCCACTCTGCCGTCCTCAACCCACTTCCCTATAAAAATACAAATCGGAAAGTATAAAGTTCTCTGTATCCAATGACAATTTAAAATAAAATGAATAGCTACAACAACAATCATTTGGGGGGTGCTAACCCCCCTTTTTTTTTATTTTGTTTTCTGTTACATAGGGAAAATTCGAACTTGAAATCTCTAAGAAGAAGGTGTTAGTGTCAGTTGAGTTATAACTCATTGGTCTCTATATTCATCTATACTCCCAAGTATACTGAAACCTAGTGGCATAGAAAGAAAGTCGGACATTGTAAACATATCTTTACTCCCTAAAAAAAGATAAATATGATAAATAAATTGTTGAAAGTTCAATTATAGGATGCCACGAAGAGAGGGGATAGTTGAGATGGTTTTTCTAGTTGGTGTTAAATGAGAATTCAAATATTGTATGTAATGCTTGGAAGAAGGGATCGTCGGTAGTTAATCAAAGTATATGATATCTGAATAAAATTGTTGTCACACTATTGCCCCAGAAATTTAGATGTGGGGTTAAGAGAGAAAAATGACCCTAAGGGAATTTGTTGGAATTTAAATATTTATGATAATTTTTATATGTATGTAAAAAAGGTTACGTAGTTTTTGACATTTTCATATATGAATACTATATATTTATTTTAATTGACTTAGATAATATATTATTGTAGTTTATATTATGTGCTTATGTATGTATAAAGTCTATTAGCACAATGTGTTTAGCACCGAGAAATAACCAAAAAAAAAAAGAGAGAGAAAAGAAAAGTCAAACCACTCTCCCCACTTATTCTCTCTTCTCTCTCCCCCCTCACTCACTCTCTCTCCTCTCTCGCCCTATCTCTCTCCTCTTATTCACGATTTTACAAAACACCATGACTTGTATCCATCGTCAAACACACCCCCGTCGCCAGATAACACTATAACTACCGGCGAACTTGCTTTCTATCTCTCTCCCCCTTTTCACCTCAAATTAAACATTTCCCCTTCAAGATCCATAAGCAAATATTGATGGATCTCACCTTTCAGGGTCACCCACTCTAATCCACCACCAACACCATCATTTTTGGTCCCTTAGCATCCTAAATATGCCCTCAGAACCCTTTGATCATGGCTGCAAAGAAAACCCATTTTCCTTGGCCGAAATCGCATTTTCTCTTCAATTTGTGATCTAGGGTTTTGGTTAGAAGCCCAAGTTGCTAGTGGTTGGAATAAAAGAAAGATTTTATAAAATAGACAAACATTTAAAACGGCAAATACCTTTGCTTATATGATTTTATTAGCGTATGTTGCATGTATGGATGTTGGGTGAATTTATGTCATGATTTTGAGTAGCCAATTAGGTTAATGTTGATGTTCCATACCTTATAATGATGGCATGTGAAGCAACAACCTAAAGAGGGGGTGAATAGGTCGTTTTAACACTTTTTTGTAATTTTCTGAGTTTTATGAGAAATTTAGAGAAGAGAGTTAAAGGAAAATCAAGACACCAAAATTTATAGTGGTTCCACATTCCCGTACGTCCACTCCCAAACTTCACCTAGATTTTCAATCCACTATTTTTCAAAAATAGTACACAACTAGCTTGCCAGGTGCTAGTCAGACCTTATAAGTATTTCTCACAAACACTCATCACTTGCCTTTCCCAAGAGCTAGCAAACCCAATAACAATTTCACTCGACACAATTCAAGTCCAAGATCAAGAAGATCAAACTTCTAATCTTTTATAATTGATATTTTATAATTGATACGAAGTGAAAATGAATCACAAAATATAGCTTTAACCAATAATGGGTTCATTACAGCACAAGGGAAAATACAACAAAAAGGATAAAAAATAGAGTATGAACTTTTGTGTTCTTTTTGCTCATCAACAATGTGTAAATCATTCTTCATTCATCCTTGTGTCGTATTTATAGCCAGAGACTTCAATTTAGCCATTAAGGATTACTTATGAACATTGAATGCATCTTCAGAAGTGGTTGGAGTCCCATTAAATTTGAACAGCTTTTCTGAGAATATAGACGTTACTCATATGAAGTCAACTTGTTGAAACTTGGAGTTGACTCATCTTTGAGTTTTGAAAAGCCTGGGTTAACTCATCATAAGATTTGGTTGACTTTTCTCTGTATTCTTAAAATGTTCAAGTCGATTTAATTTGTCTCTAGGTCGACTTGTTGATATATTGTGTGTGAGATATAGGTTAGCTTGCGTTGTCTCTGAGTTGGCTTGTGTAAGTGTGAGTTAACTTACAAATATGTTGAGTCGACTTAAGTTATATTTCTTTCAGATTAGGTTGGCTTACAAATAAACTAGGTCGACCTGTTATGTTTTATCATGAGGGACAGGTTGGCTTGTTCTAACCCCAGGTCGACTTAGTTATGCATTAGACATGATTTTCTGAGACCTTGATTATTAAGGTCGACTTGTCTTCTTGTTAAGTCGATTAGTGTTCTTTCTATTACTAGGTTAGGCCGACTTATCTATTTGTCAAGTCGACTTATGTTTATATAATATGCAAGACAGGTCGACTTGATTAATTTACAGACTTGTGATTTTGAGAGCATGTTGGTTTAGGTTAACTTGTGACTATCTTAGGTCAACTTATATTGCTTTGACTTATGTCTTAGGTAAACTTGTTATCGCCTTAGGTCAACTTACAGTGTTTCAGGTCGACTTATAGTATATTAAAGTTGAATTTTTGAGTGCTAACTTGTTTGGGTCAACTCAATATGTCCCTAGGTCGACTTATCTATCCTATAAGTCAACTTACTCTCTTCCTAGGTCGACTCAACATTTTTCAGAGATGAGATTCTGAGACTAAGTTTTGCCCAGTTGACTTCTTTAGTTAACTTGGTGAATATGTAGGTCGACTTAAACACAAAGTACTTGTACTTTGTGACACATATGGATGACTCTATATAAGTAGATTTGTTCTTGATCTAGGTCGACTTATGTTTATTCCTAAGTATGATCAGGTCGACTTGACCTTCTTATAGGTCGACTTATCATTGTGCAGAATTGATCTTCCGAGAGTTAGATTCTCCAGGTCGACTTGGCTCTTGTGTAGGTCGACTTAGTTATCTACAGACTCAAGTTTTTAAGGTTTTAATTATTCAGGTCGACTTGTCCACTATTTCAAGTTGACTCGTGATGTCCTATATTTAGTTAAATTTCAATTTTTTTTGAATCTTAGGTCGACATGAGATTATAGTGAGGTCGACTTGATAATTTGACAGATCGACTTGTACAAAGTGTAAGTTGATGCTCTAACTTAAGTCGAAGTGTTTTGGATGTGCAGGTCGACTCGTCTAAGATGTAAGTCGACTTACTCATACTATATTCAATTTTAACAATTTTTCTAACCTTCTAAAACTTCAAATAATTAACCCTAATTATCATCAAAACCTATCTTACTCAACAGCATATTGTGTTAAGTTTATAAAACTGCCCTTGTGATCATTGAATGGTGATAGATAGAATGTTACTTAGATAAATAAGGGTTGTCGGACTATCCTGTTCTCACTTAGAGTTCTTGTAGGGTTTGTAATCAGATTTTTGGTGATGATTGCTAGGTTTTGGGTGTTGTTTGAATGTTATAATTGTGATATACTTGTTGGCCCTGCGGTTTGTTTGATTTTGACTTGTTGTGTTTTAGTGTACTTGTATGATATATATTGCTATAATTTCTGGCCAAGACTTTAAAAGGTATGCTTGAGGTGTATAGGACATGTTACATGGGTTATTTATGATTTAGGGGTTGGCCCTTGACTCATGAGTCATGTGAACTATTGGCTTAACGCAAATGGACTCTTGTCTATTTATATGATATTATTGGTGTTGATGGTGTATAATATTGTTGATCTTGATGGTGTATGATATTATTGGTTCTGATGTTATCATTGCTCTTGAAGAGATGACATAATCTCAATGATACCTTGAGACATGATTTGTATTTGTTGGACTTAGAATATATATTGATGGATTTATGAAATTATGGATCATATTGTGTTGGGAAAAAAAATCAATTAACCCTACCCCTATAAGTGATTACAAGTGAAATTGGTGTTGAATATCATAAGTCAAGACATTTGAAACCTAAAGTGACACTAGATATCGATTTGGTTGTGGATTTGGGAGTGATTACCCTCTCAAAAGATGAGTTAATAGATCATTACGTCTTCAAATGAGAAAAATGGTTTTTAAATTTTTTTATAAATGATTTTTAAATAATTTTTACAAATATTTGTGATGGTGGAATATCCCAAAATGGGAGTTTATAATATGTATGCATCCTATATGATTATGAATGAATTTGGGCCATATTTTATTGGAAATTTGCAATCATGGATATGGTGATATGATTTGATAACTTATTTGTTGAAATCATGACACATTGAATGATATTAGAATATTTGTAAAATGATGGTGCATGTAATGTAAACGGTTATAGTCATTTCCTTCGTGGGACGACTCAACGAGATGTCATGATTAAGATTTATTGGCAATGCGGTCTCCTGTGCTCCCATCGGACTATCTGATTACACTATCGGTGAGGTTCCGAGTCAACGCCAAGGAAGAGAGAAGTAATGTTATGAAACGAAATGATTGAAAATCCCTTGATGGGCTTCCACCCAGATTTAGCCAGACTATGGGCTGAAATGTTTTCTTTAGGGAGACCTTGTGATTTTTGAAAAATATGAATTTGTGGATATATCTATCTTTTTAATTATTATCTAAACTATTTGAAACTACTTATAATTGATGAGTTGTTTGAAATTCATGATTTTGACATTCCCATGTTCACCACTTATTTACTGTCACAACTATATCATTGCACTCCACTCATTGAGTATTTTCATATTCATCCATCTCTCTTTCATTTTGTTTTCAAAGGAAGTTTAAATTTGGAGTTCTAGCTAACCTTAATGCTAGATTTTGCTGAGCCCAAGTTTGTCTTTGTTGGGTGTTCTACTTCTGGTACTAGTTCTTACTTTGGTTAAAATTTTGAGAAAAGTAGTTGGACCCATAAGGAAGGGGTAGATATATTTTTTTGGAATTACTTTTGAAACTCTATTTTTTAACCCATTTGGATTACAAGTTTAAATTGTACTCGAATCTTTTATGTTTTCTTCCATTGAATTTTCTTTTGAACTTGTGGTAAATTTTATTGAAAATGTTTTATTGGCTGGACTAGCCTTATGCATGTATTGGATTTAGAATAGTCAGGTTGGCCTTATACATGCCTTTTGAGATAGGGATAATCGAGCTGGTCCTTTGGATTTTTCCCAAGTTATTTAGGAAATGGTCGGATTTTTTATGAATGTACTGCATTATCCTAGTGTACGGGTGTAACACCGACCCTCGGTATATTCTATAGTGAATTCCATTTCGTATATATATATGATGTTTCTATTACTATGTTCATGAATTTCACTAAAAAAATTTTTCCGGTAAATCAACTTTAGATGTTTGACGGTAAAATATAAATCGAATCAATTTTGACTCAAAGAGATTCAAAACCTTAATTTCACATTAAATAAATTTAATTAGGTCTAATATAAGATTTTGGGCCTAGTGTGTAATTATGAAAATTTTAGGGGTCAAATTAGAATTTTTATAAGTCAAAAGACTTGTTAGCAATTAACAAAACTTAAATGAAATGTGACAAGTGTATTCTTGTATTGAACAAGTGTTATAGTGAGGAGGACAAGTGTTGGCCAAATGGAGATGAGAAAGGTAAGGTGGGCCAATGAGAACACATGCACATGAAAAAAAAAAAAAAAAAAAACCAATCAAAACACATGCAATAGTCAAAATGATCATATGGTTTAGATTAATTGGAGATTTGATCCTAGGGTGGTGAGTTATTAACACAATAACAAAAGAAGAAGGCCTTAGAATGCTTGTTCATTCATCCCAAATTCGTGAGAACAAGGAGAGAAGCAAGAGAGGAAGACAAAGAAAGTAAGGTAAGAAATTTTATCCTGTCTCACTTTAAATTATTTCTGTCCGTGACTTCATCTCTGTTTTAAGGCATCTTAGAGTCAGAATTTGAAAATATTCTAGTTATATGAATTGTAGATCTAAGTCTTATCTTTTCAACGAGATAAGAATCACCAAAATCTGATGCATATGCCAAAAGTTATGACACTTTTCCTGAAACTCGACATAAAAGTGTCCTGTTTTGAACTTTGACAGTAGTGAGTAAAAACTACCCCTCTCCATTCTTATTTTGAAGAAACACAAAACATGAAAGTTATAGATATACTTCTTTCCTATAACATATAAAACTTTCAGCCATTTCGCACGAGGAAATTGAAAGTTATACAATTTTCCTTAAAACTGTATTGATAGAAACTTTATGTTTCACTAAAACGTATCTGTCCTGTTCATGAATTTTGTTCAACCCCTTCCAGACATATTTGGATAAAACTCAAAACACAAAAGTTGTAGATCTACATTTTACCTATAACATGTTAAAATTTCATTAGACTTTGGTGAGTAGAATGAAAGTTATGGCTTCTGCACAAAAACTGGACAGAATCGAAAACTTAAATATGACAGTAACAAAATGAGGCTTACCGGGAATTCTGTGATTTGAATCTGAGGAAGTGTGCAAAATGAAAGTTATAGTGCTATCTCTTGGCTTTAAAATGAGCTAAGAATCATCTGATTTGGACTGGTATAGCCAAAGTTATAGTCTATTTCCATGACTACGTAGGTTAAAAATCTGCAGACTGTTTGTCTTCCTAAAAGTTATTTGAGTTGAACGGAGGGAAGACTTGATTTACTGCAGACTGTTTGTCTCCCTAAAAGTTATTTGAGTTAAACAGAGGGAACACTTGATTTACTGCAGACTGTTTGTCTCTCTAAAAGTTATTTGAGTTGAACGGAGGGAACACTTGATTTACGCTTTGTGGAGATATTGGGGAGTGCGTTATCCTCCCTTAACAGTGAGTGGAACTTGACATCTATTTTTAATTGATACCGTGTTTTAAAAAGCTTTCAAAGGCATGATTTAAAATGGTATGATTGACCTATTTCCTTGGATTTATGAAAATATTTTGTGATATATGGAGTGTCCCAACTTGTTTATATCGATATGCATCCATGATTTTGATACTTGATGATTGTGCCACACTTTGATATATCCACATGATTTTATGCTTCCATTTCATATTGGCACATGCTTTTGATATGATATGGCTTAATGAATTGGCTTGACATATGTGATTTGGGCTGGATGCCCCTTGGATACTGTGATAATGATGATATGCTTCCTATGACATTCCGTAGCTACGAAGGACATTTGGTAGAGGCACCTGTTGTACCCGGATAAGCCTTTGCAGGGGGTATCCACCAGATTGTCATACATATTGTACGGATAGTCGTCGGTTGAACCACTTCGGGGAGGATCTTGGTAGGTCTAGCACCGGCGGGTTTCCATACACGCTTGATCCTTGATACGTGTGCGATATATATATATACAGGCTAGTTGGAGTAGTCTGTGGCCAACGTTGGGGTGGAGAGCCTTATTTTATTACTTGCACCGTGAAAACCCCCAACGTTGCCCGTCCTTGGCCATGGTTGGCCTTTGTCGGGATATTTTCAGCCGGCTCTACATGATATGACGGACATGCATAATGGATGCATATTTGATTTGATACGTATGCCGTGAATGATTTATTGAGATGTCATAATATTTTTTTGCATACTATGGATTTATTGGGACATATCTTTGACACTCCTGTTCACCCTAAAATTAATTGTAGCATGTCATCCCCCCGACTTGCTGAGTACCAACCCCCCTTTCTACGGTACTCACCCCTCACATTTCCCTCCTACAGGTGTAGACTCAGACTGAGAGATTTGTGCGCATTGTTGTATTGGATATTCTTTGGATATTATTGGGCTGGGGTATGACTATCTGCTCTTCCGCTATGTATTGAGGTTATTGTATCATTTTGAGGAAGTTAGGATGACCATTGTATTTGTTTAAATTGGGATGACTGTATTTATAATTCTTCTGGTCTGTATAAGATTAACTCTCACTTGTTTTAATTTGCATTGAGGCATACATGTATTATTTTTATCACTTGGGGATCTCTGTGATTTGGAAACCTGGATTTTGTGAATGCTGTCAGCCTTACGGTGCTTCGATGTGCGGGACGTGGTGCCTGTGCATCGAGGTGCCGCGGCGGGCTGGTCGCGTGCCCGGCTCGGGAGTGGGTTGGGGCGTGACAACAGGTAGAGTTTACCCGTATTCCGGAGTGACGCGGTGGTTGCTGCATATCCTACTTAGGTGGGTGGAAGTGTTTTCTTTAGAAAAACTCCGTGATTTTTAGAAAATATGAATTTGTAGATGTGTCTATCTTTTTAATTATTATTTGGATTATTTGAAACTACCTATAATTGATGAGTTGTTTGAAATTCATGATTTTAACATTCCCACGTTCACTACTCATTTACTGTCATAACTATGCCATTGTACACTACTCATTGAGTATTTTTATACTCATCAATTTCTCTTTCATTATTTTTTCAGAGAAAATTTAAATTTGGAGTTCTAGTTGACCCTAGTGCCAGATTTTGCCGAGTCTAAGTTTGTTTTCGTTGGGTATTCAACTTCTAGTACTAGTTCTTACTTTGGTTGAGATTTTGAGAAAAGTAGTTGGACCCATAAGGTGGAGGCATATATATATTTTTTAAATTACTTTTGAAACTCCATTTTTTTAACCTACTTAGATTATCAAGTTTAATTGTACTCAAATCTTTTGTATTTTCTTCCACTGAATTTTCTTTTCAAACTTGTGGTAAATTTTATTAGAAATATTTTATTGGCTGGACTAACCTTATGCATGTATTGGATTTAGAATAGTCGGGTTGGCCTTATGCATGCCTTTTAAGACAGGAATGGACCGAGCTGGTTCTTTAGATTTTTTTTGAGTTATTTTGTAAATGGTTGGATTTTTTATGAATGCCTTACATTATCCTAGTGTACGGGTAGAGTTTACCCATATTTCGGGGTGACACAACAATTGTTGCATGCTCTACTTGAGAGTCGGGACGTGACAATGTGTGTCATTTATTTATGTGTGATAGAATGGATAATACATATAGTTTCCATAGCTGATTGATAAAATTAGACATATTATTATGTATATACTATAGCTCGAAAGTCTCTAATAAAATAGAGATGGTTTATTAGATCATCTGACAAAAGTTTGGGCTCAATAACAGCTAGTGAACGTGGCTATTACTGAACAAGACTTTATAAAATGGTTTTCATTAGTACACTATAAAAATAAAAAATTAGTACTCCATTTACTATATGTAGTTTACATATCTTTATTTTAAGCATATGTAGATAAATTTAACTAGAGTTATATATTTTGACGTATCACAAGTAAAACTTTTTTATGAGTTAAGAGTTTCGAATGATTAGGTATATAATAATGATTAGTTAGAATATGCATATGCAATATGGAATCATTATTGATTATGTTGACAATCATCTCTTTGGATCGTTATAATTGATAACTCAAAAATTAGATCCAATGATATGATTTTGTATCATATCCATTCTTTTAGTGCTTGTGAAGTCCCAGCAGGACAAGTCAAACGTTCTTGGATTAGCATCCTTGAATGAGAGGCCCAATAGAAAAAAATAACCGAAGAGGTGGTAGTATATTTGTTTTTCATACCCTTAATTAGGAGTGTTACATAAAGGTATAGTATGAGCAATGCGTATAGGTCGAGAAAATACGATATTTATTTTCAAGTGCATGTTTAATTATTTAATGAAATCAATTAAAGTAAAATATTAAATAAAATTTTATATGCCATAACAAATAAGTTGTAAGTACTCTTTCTGTATCTTAATACTCTATTGGCTCGTTAGCCTACTTATTGTGTGCTTATTTTATGCTAAGCATAATAATATATGTGGGTGTTAAGAAAAAAAAGACAGAAAATGAGAGTTCATCGAGAAAAACTAATTTGGTTGGATCCCAAATAAATATAGGGTTTATTTACAAAATAAAAGTTTTTATAAAGTTAAAAAGTAGTATACATTGTAGTATACAGAAGATAATACTCGATGGTTAAGATGATTTATTGTCGTGACTCATATACTCTATTTTCATAAATTTATGATTTGAAAACAGTCATCAAGTTGTCTAATAGGTCAAGTGAGAGAATGTTGGAAATGACCGGATGTGGGTGTTAAAGATGGAAGGATTCTTGAACATGGGCTAGTGGATCTCCTACCCACGTTTTCATGCATCAATAACCTCTCTAAATAGTCCATCAATGATTTTCTAGTAACATTTGAGGGGTTTTATGATTGTTTGATGGTAGCTGTTGGAGGTGGATTTCGACTTCACAGATTCTAGCTCCTTGTTGACTCGAACGGTTGCCGTCGAAAGGAAGTGAAACCTACAAAAACCGCCGGAGGGTGTTCCGGCGGGAGAGACTCCGACATTCAAATCAGAAAGAACGATTTTTGAATGTACAGAAACAGATTGAGAAGTAAAGAGGGGGAAGTTCTCTGTGATTAGAGTGCCCAATGTGTAGGACTAAGGGAGTATACTTGGGTTGGAGAGTTTTAGGATGTCTAATACCTGTAAGAGTCGTACGCCGTCGGGATACTTCAATCCTACTTTTCTTATCGAACCGATCCGAAAATCTCAGAAGTTCAATATTTCGAATTGATCATGATTCTCATCATATGAGGAACTTTCGTTTTCTGAACGGATCATTTTCTTAACTGAAAGATCCTAAATATGTTGCTCCTAAATAGGAAACCAGAGCTATTGGGATGTTTTGATATTTCTTTAGAATAATTAGAGCTGTTGGCTATCGATTGGACATTTGGCCGATGAAAGCTTTTCGGGGTTCGTTCATTCAATGGACCAATGATTGAGTACCTGATCGGGGAGGTTACTCCCGCATGGTACATCTCGTTCGGTAGGTGGGGTGACTAAGACCGTATCGTTCGAGAGATTCGGGCGACTAGAACCCTTCGATAGATAGTCATATTAAATATCGGATGATGGCTAAACCCTCCCTTGACCCGAGCCTGCCCTTAGGAGGGCCCTATCTTGGTCCACTCTTAAATGTAAAAAGTGGTGCTAAAAAGGATCAGGTTAATGTTTTAGTTATAGGAAGAAAAATGTCTCCACTTAAATTGTTTCTCAAGTATACAGGTACATTGACATTGTCACAATAAGTCCTTTGATACAGATGGTGACCGACTTCGTGAAAAATGTCCTCTATCTACGTCATCTTACGATGAGTCTTTCATTATACTGGGAAACCCCCCTTGGGGTGGATCTTTGGTGCAAATCTCTTTTCTGGTTCTATGTTCTACTATCTACAACTATATTATAACAACTTTTAAATGTCTATTTTTCACAGCACAAATCATGCAACATGCGGCGTGTATATGGCCTGCTAGTTCATTTGAATAGGTCTTGCTTTTATTGGAATGTTTCTTTCATCAATACTCTTTTTTATATGGTAAATATTTTATATGTTTCTTTCTTTCCCAGAATGCGTTTGAAACATCAGAACATACTTCATTTATTGTGATTGTTTCTATTTCTTTAATTTTTGTTTTAATTTCTTGTTTCTGAAGTTGTTCTTCAATTTTTAAATATTTTAAATCTTCTTTTAAATGGTTAATATGTTGTTTTATTCTTTTTATGGTATTTATGTAATATCGGACAAGTTCGGATTGTGATGTAGACTCTAAATGAACTATTTGAAATTTTTATATTTTGTGAAAATATGAATTTTGCTTTTTGGACTGCCCAGAAATCCTTTAAACACTTGATCGATAGAGTCTTAAATTTTTAAGTTCCTGATCACTAGAATTATCGGTTATTTGAGTGTCGGTGTTCGTACTTAATAGAATTTAACTATTCGATATTTGGTAAAATTTAACTATTCAATGGAACTTTAATATTCAGTGAATAGTTTTTTCAAATTTTGATTTCCTGATCGGTAGTTGGTGGTAACCATCTTTCGGTAATTTACTAAGTTAATGTCTGTCGGTATAATTATGGAGTTAATAGGTTGACTGTGTATAGTGGGACTAGTAGTCTCTTGATAGATCTATTGTTTCACAATTTTTATATACCTATCAGTACACTCAAATTCTCATGTCTTTCAATATATTACATTTTTTACGGTAAATATTTGAACCAATCAGTGAATGTCAAATTTTGGAATGTATTGGTGAATATCAAATTTTGGAATATGTCGGTGTCCATTCTGAGATGACTCCTCGATACTAACACTGTGAAGCTCCACGGTACTGTAGATATTTAAACCTCCCTATTGGTGGACATTTAAACCATACTCTTCGTCTTTGGTAGATGCTTGCTCTGTGAATCCTCCTGGTCAGTTATGCTCCACTCACAAATTTACCAAACTCTTGTGGGTTCTTACATACATGGAGGTTTAAACTCAAGTTCTCCAAGCCAACCAAAAAGACTTTTACCACCAAGCCATCTAAACCCCATAGTTATATAACATTTCATTTATATTATATTCAAAATATTAATATTTCTAAACTTGTTCCTATAGATTGCACTTCCATTTCCAATTTTCCCTACTCATCGGTAAACACATTGTCTCTAATAGAACCTGACTCCTTGTACTTAACTTATGTTGTTAACCTTTTCCAAAACTCAAAAAGACATGTTGGACATTTGTATAATTTAAAGTGAACAAGGATTATTAAGCAAATATGAAAATGGGTTGGAAATAAAAGGAGTGGAGATTGAGATTCCAGAAAGCTCACGAAACCCAAATTTCATTTCTCTCTCTAAACCACTCTTCTCTTTTCTCCTAAAACCCAAATCAAACCACCAACAAAATTCAAAATTCAAGATTCCAAACTATCCATCGAACATCCCAAAATTAAATTCTACGCTAATTTTAGGAGAGATAGAGGATCTAGAGTTGTCTCAAGGAAGGACAAAATCCTAAGATTTGGTATAACCCAAACGAGAAAGATTTCTTGGAGACAAGAATCAAGGTTTTATCATCTTCTTATCCTATCCTTTAGTTTACTTATTTAGTTCTTTATTTGGATTTGGAGAGCAGTAAGCCACAATAAGTGACGGAGAAACTAGGTTTTGACTGTTTGGATTTTTGGGTTAACTTGAAAATTTATATCTATGATTTTGGTTACTTGATAATGTCTTTTAGGAGTCAAACGGACAGATCGTGGCAAGACTTTTGCTGACACTACTGTTGAGAAATCTGAGAGTGACAACTCTCCTTGTCATTGTTAGTGGATGGATTGTTGTACTTCAAATGAAAAAAATGATTTTATAAATGATTTTAAATGATTTTTCAGTAATTATTTGTGATTATGGGATGTTCCAAAATGTGAATTTGAAATATACATGCATCCACTGAATTTGAGAATAAATGTGTTATTTGTTGTCGAGAATTACATTCATGAATATTATGATATGGTTTGATAATTATTCATTGAATTTATGACACATTGAAAAATGTTTGGATATTTGTAAAATGATGGTACTGGTGATGCTAAATAACTATAGTCATTCCTTGCATGGAGTGATCCAACGGGGTGATGTGGTTTGGGTTTTATTACCAAGTTTGATTATAGTACCATATTGAAAAATCACTCCTTTCCTCTTCACTCCTTCCTCTCCTTTAATTCATCTTCAAACAATCCCAAACCAGCACATTGAAAAATTTAAGTCAAAACAACAATTCAAAAAACAAGTGATCATAGTACCATAACCTTTAAAAGAAATACAAGCATCCCATCAATTCAGTAATTTTATCAAAATTCAATGTATTAAGATCCAATACCCTCATAAGGGATTCACTCTATACACTCAAAGTGTTTAAGAAAATTTTTCAATAATTCTCAGATCAAAATATAGCATGTCATTACCATAAACTTACTTATTTATCAAATCTCTACTACTAATTATATGAATTCAAAACAAAAATTAGGGAGTTTTTACAAGAGTTGTTACTTGGCTTAGGCAAAGATAGGATAGAAGGTAAATATAGTGTGTAATGTATATATCAAAATATCAAACACATCTCATAACATGGAGTACAATCAACTCAAAGAAAAATATCCCTTATTTCTCTCTCTCTCTCTCTCTCTTTCTCTCTCTCTCTCTCTCTTTTCAAATTCCCTTATCTCAATTTCTGGGAATTTTTTTCCTTTTTTTTTTTTCATTTTTTCTTTGCTTTTTTTTTTTTAAAGAAAATCTTGAGGATAAATGAAAATATGGTGTATATATAAACTAACCTCAATTATATGATTGAATCTCTAAAGACAATCCCCCAATAAAATTTTCCTTTCCCTTTTACAAATAACCACTCAATTTATATTCTAATTGCATGCTTCTTTAATATAAGGGTCAAAAAGAAGGTTAAGTGTAAAAAGAAGGCCATGTGTCAATTTATGAAGTTATAAACAAAGGAAAAGGGATATAAGCTTAAATGGGTTCACTAGAGGAAATATTATGCATGGGAAGGTTTTTTTTTTTTAAGAGGTAAAGGGGTAAACCTAAGTGCCCCCATCATATTAATGAATGAACTCATGGATGTAGTCTCAAAATATATAGTAAAGTAAGTTTTAGAATAAACATACTATGATTGATGAACACTCATCAAAGAAAATTTAGAGCAAAGATGATGTATGCTTTTAAGGTTCAAAAATTCACAGAAGTGTTTAAATTTGTATCAAATTTTGCACATCTTCATTTAATTCAATCATCAAGATCAATGGGACACTCAAACATTTTTATCCAAATACAAATAATCACACTTGACTCTTTCATGCATTTCAACTCAAACCAACAATTGATACTAACTCGAAATTATTCTTAGACAAAAATCAATAGTACAAAATTCCAAAGAGAGCACAAAAAATAAAATCGGCATGAAAACCCTCCCCCATACCTAAATTCTAAACTGTCCTCAATGTATGTAGAATATAAGAAATTGGGTACAATGCTAAAGAAACTCACAAACTAACACAATGAAAAACTAGCAACTAGTTTCAAAAAATCACCTAATGCAGTATATAAAAGTAGGACAATGAAAAGAGAGATAAGAGAGAGAACTCCCCTATGGTGATGGTGAAAAAGGTAGATTGAAATCCACAAATTCAACAGATACGAATTCCTCAATCGAAGGACTTGTTCGTGGTTTTTGCTGGTGTGAATAAGCGGTTTGCTGGAGTAGGTGGAGATGATTGCATAGATGAAGTCGCTGAGGGATAAGGCTATGTTCAGCAACCCTCTTCTTCCCCATGGTGATGGAATTTGGTAATTGCAACAAATTAGGGCTTTGGCGACCAAGGATTTAGCGACAAATCTTGAAGAATCAGGGGGAATTCTTTGTGGAGAGGATTGGGTTTGAAAATTTTAGGGCTTTCGATTTTATTTTTTTTTTTGGGAAGAAACGTGGGTTTGAAATTTGAAAGTTTTGAATGAATGGGTGTTCCTATGATAAAATAATGCAGTTTGAAGTGGATTTGGAGTGAATTTGGAAAGCACGATGGGGATTGATGATGGGTATGGTGGAGAAAAAATGAATGATTTGCGAAGAAAATCATATGATCATGCACTACTGTATTGAGTGCTTCTGCCCATTTATTGAATTTTTCTTTAGAATTCAACGTGATCTCGTCTTATGGGAAAGAGTGCTTTTGCCCATTTGTGAATTTAACTTCATTTTTCCGTGTGATCACGTGCTAATCCACCAAGTGCTTCTACCCATTTTTTTTTTTAATTTCCTGTGTTCCGCCTCTTAAACTTTGAATACATGCATCCTTTAGAATTTCTATTTTGGGCACCTACAAAAATTAAAGGAAGAAACTAATGATACTAATCAAATATTCCTAATTAAACGAGAAATCAAATAACAAACTAATCAAACTCAAGGAAAATATTGCGTTGCCTCCCAACAAGCGCAATTGCTTAACGTTTATGCTCGATGTTCTCCACTTGTTTCTTTTCAAGGAGGCTTTAACTTTAACTTGGGAGGCTCATATAATTCCCTCCCCCCGATATCTAATTATGCATTCAATTCAAAATTAATATCACATTCTTCTTCATAAATTTACTGCATAATTAAATCAACAATATCAGTAGAACAAATTGATTGACACTCATATGGATACTTTATAGGATCAAAAATAATAAATTTAACAATCTCGCCATCGAACTCGATAGAGAGAGTACCCTCATTCATATCTATTTTTGTCTTTGATGTATTCATGAATGGTCTTCCTAATAGAAATGGAACTGAATCTATGATAGTATCTCCTTTTATTTTCAAAATGTAAAAATTGGCCAGAAAAATTAATTCATTAACTTGCACCAAAATATCTTCAATAATCCCTTTCGAATAAGCATAAAAATGGTCAAATAACTGAATAACAACTCCAGTTCTTTTTAAGGGACCCAATTTTAGAGTCTTATAAATTGAATAAGGCATGATATTGACGGATGCTTCTAAATCTAGCATGATATGCTCAATTTTTTTCTTAGCAATAACACAAGGTATAGTGAACATATCTGGATCCGTATATTTTTCATGTAGAACTCTCTTGATGATATCAGACACATTCTCACCTTTTTCATCACCTCCTATCTTCTTAACTTTCTTCTCATATTCTTTCTTTTAGGAATTCTCCAACCTATTAGGAAAATGTAAACAATTGCACTAGAAGTATTAGGCAAAGAGCACTCGGATGTTACTTTGATTGAATTTTCATGCATGCGTTCATATTTCTTGTCCACATCCTTCCCTTCATCCACATTCTTAGATGGAGTAGAGCTCGAGTGAGGACAATCTTTTAGAATTTTGTGCCTCCAACCTGTTAATCGAGGTCACTAGTTGGAAAATCTGGTTCTCGAAATTCTGAATGCTAGCTCTCGTTTCCTGTTAAAATTATTGAATGTTAGTCGCAAGAGGTTTTACTATATCTTCTAGAGACATACCTGAATTTGAGGTTTGTGCAGGTGCTGGTGGTAATCTATTAAAAAGTTGATGTGGATATCTTGGCTGTCCTCCTTGATTTCTATAGCTCAAATTTGGATGGTTCCTCCATCCAGGGTTGTAATGAGTGGAGAAAAGATCATACGTGCATTGAAGTTGACTAGAAAATCCTCCTACGACATTTACTTATTGAGTACGATTTTTTAGCAAAGATAGGCACATATCTATAGGATACCCGAGAATTGAGCATATGCCACAAACCTTATTTATCTGTGATTGTCCTACAACCAATTGATAAAGCAAAGCAGCTAGTTCAGAAATTTAATTTTTAAGATTTGAGTGGTTTATCTCAAGAGTTGGATACCCGATGCATAAGGATTGTTGTTTCAAAATTGGTGTAACAAAATCCTTCAAAGTTCTTTTACGAATTGTCGTCATTTTTTTCTTGTTTAAAAATTGGTGTGTCGTCATTTCTTGCATAAGGATTGTTGTTCAAAATTGGTACAATTAACTCCTTCAAAGTTCTTTTACGAATTGCCATCATTTTTTTCTTGTTTAAAAATTGGTGTGTTGTCAAACAACAAAAAATAATTTAACCTACTACACTAAATACTAGTATAGAGTGAATAGGGTTATCTCCATAAGAAACGGTGAATTTATTTCTTTTAAGGAAATAAAAATAAAAATAAAAATATGGGGGTTTGGAAAACTAACTAAACTAATTAAACAAAAATAACGAATTTGAAAAAAAAAATAAAAACTAATAGAAAATCAATTTTCTAGTCAAAGGAATTATATCCACCTTGATTTCATGTGATTGATCATCGATCTATTTAAAAATTTCAACATCCATAAATAAATTAGTTATAGTCGTCGATAAATGTCCAATAATCAATCTTTCATTATTTCATTGATAATTAAGAGAAACTCATTAATTATTTTCCCAATCGAGAGTCAACTTTAGAGAAACTCTTAAGATTGAAAGTTTCAACAACATTAAAATTTAGAGAGACCCAATTGTAATTAACAAATACAAAATGGGTTCATTTAAATTAGATTATTCAATCCCATGACATTAATGTCATTTACCACTTTATTAAAACTAATAAACAATTACGAATTTGTCATTTTAATTAGTTGTAGATTATTTTAGAACTATTAAATATTGGCAACTATTTAACAAACCCTAGAAAATCATGATCCATGAAGTGCATGAATCAAATAAATACCTATGAGATATTGATTTAATAAACCCAATTTAATCTCACAATCATTGAAAATCAAGATTTCAATAATGTTTTAACTAGAAAATAAAATTAAAAATAAAGCATGGAAAAGAAATATTAAAAAAATAAATAAAAATTACCAGAATTAATGTGTTGGAACAAAATTGTCAAAAGTGCTGAGAAATAAAAAAAAAAAAAGCTTGCAGCCATGACCTCAATGCTACATAGAGAAGAATAGAAGGTTTGGCTCTTACTAGAACATGGGCTGCTCCTTATTG
Organism: Dillenia turbinata; assembly: GCA_037126225.1. NCBI lineage: Eukaryota > Viridiplantae > Streptophyta > Magnoliopsida > Dilleniales > Dilleniaceae > Dillenia > Dillenia turbinata. The sequence continues at coordinate 9,427,561 of JBAMMX010000018.1, read as the reverse complement.
CTAGACGTGAACTGTTGCTATTAAGAAAAAAAAAGGGGGGCTATTGGGAAAAGGAGTTTGGGGGAAGCTATAAGAGCCGTGGCCCCCTCTACGGACTGCCTTCTCTTTTGCTTCATGTAACATTATATATATATGGATGAGTTAACCTAATTTTTAAAAAGAAAATTCTTCTAAATTTTAGGTAACTACTAAATAAAAGATTACAATAGTTAAAATTTCCAAAATTCTTATTCTCAAAAATTTATGAATAAATTCAATATATTTACAAATCTTTCATACTTCCAAATTTGTTCTCACTTTTTCTTCCTTTTTCTTCATAAGTCTCATCCATCATTTCTATTATATCAATCATTATAAAACACACAATTAGTGTAATATTTATTCAAAAAATAAAACTAAAATAAATCATAATTATTATACTAATTTATACCTTATAAAAAATCAATAACGCAAATGAAAAGCACAAACTAAGAAATTAATGTAGTTCCCTGACAACGGCGCCAAAATTTTGACGTGTTGTCGAAACCCTCAAAATTAATACTAATTCTCCAAATGCAAATAAATTTGTAACAATAGCGGTATCAAGTCGAATCCCACGAAAACTAAATTAATTTAATTTCTTAGTTTAATACCAAAATAAAAATAGGGAGTTTTCAATTAAATTCATAAACTAAAAATTAACAATTTAAAAATAAGGAATAAATTGGCAATGCAAATAACAAAAATCAAAGGAAAATTTAATCTACTAAAATTTTGATCAAAGAGTTCCCCACATTCATTTGTTTCAGTGATTACGGGTTAAAAATATTTTTATTACAATTCGAGCATTTAACCTTAAATTTATTAGGATAGCCATAATAAATCTTGTATTTTTCTAAATTAATTGATCAAACTCAGCATCCAATCAAAACTTATAATTAATTGACTGAACACGATGAAGTTCCATATCAATATAATGATAGTATTAAGTTTTGTAAAAACAGTTAAATCAAAATATAAATAATTAGGATAGTCACATTTATTCAATTTTATTTCATCGATTCTCTAACTTAAACATGAATATTGGTAAAAAGCCCATAAACGTAAATAATATATTTACTACTTGTACCATTCATTCATTCATGATAATTACAAATCACTGAAATCCTGAATAGCAATAGAAAAAATAATATTGAATTAAATTGTCAAATTAATCAATACTAATCTTTCATATAAAATAAAATCAAGAATCAACGAATATTTGAATTAAAGGGTAAGAAATTAAACTAAACACATAATCTCACAGTGAAAACAATCGAATAAAAATTTCCCCTTGAATAAAAAACAAAAAAGAAACTAGCCACCAATGGTGGAAACCATGTCTCTTGAATCTTTAACAAAAGAAAAGAAAAAAAATAAAAAATAAAGTTGAAGAAAAAGGTGTAGAAAGGCAGCAATAGCCGTCCTCTCCCTTTTGTGCTTGATGAATAGTGACGTCCCCACTTGTTTTCTTGAAAACCTATATCTAAAAAGAGTCCTCCATCCAAAGGATAAAGAATGACTCCACAAAATAGGAAAATAATAAAAGTTTAACTCCTAAAATCAATTTTACTTAAAGTAAAATTTTACTAAAATTAACTAAAACTAAAAATCAAGTTTCTTCTTTTCTTCATTGGCCCAAATTGATGTCTTAAACCATTAAGCTCAAATTGCTTCCTTAAGCCCATTTTAACCAAATCTTCTGATTCCAATTATCTAAAAATAAAAAATCATAAAAATCATCAATTAGAGAACTAACCAATCTAAAATAAAACCATAATATCAATAATAAATTTAACATTTTACACATGATCAAACTTATATGTTTGAAAATTATATTTTGAAAACTCTTTTTGTAGTATGTCTTACATATATTTTTGTAAAGTTGAATTTGTATCTTGAAATGTTAAATATTTTGTGTGTTGGCATTCGTTGGTTTGAAAATGGTATTTTCATAGTTTTGCAAAATCTTGAGGTATGTGCTGGTGTTTGTACGTATTTCTAGATCACACGGTGATTGTAGTGTGCTTAGACCTACAGGTTAGGATGTGACAATTTATCTTTTTATATATAGAATTTTCTTTTATTAATTGTATTTCTCTTTGTTTTACTAGATTAATAAATTTGAATATTATTTCGTCTCCTATCATATCTATATGTACTCGTTCTTGATCAACCTTAAAAGGATAAATTTGTGTAGCAAATAGAATTCTTAAAATCATTTCATTTGTTTATCTTCTACTGTGAATATATTTTGAAAACAATAATTTTTATTATATATGTAAGTTTTGGTTAATTTATATTCTACATGTAATTCTGTTGCATTAGCAGATAACAATCTTTCTTTAGTTTTTTAACAATATTTTCTAGGTACTATTTTTGTTCTAATACAATTTAATTCTGCTTTTGAATCTATTAAATTATTACAAGTTATTGAGAAATTTTGATTTATTATCAGATTTACTTTTACATACCATATTTGAAATATTATTCTATCTACAATTTGTAAATTTTTTTTATCTATATTTTCATTTATGATTATGTTTTCATTTATAATTTGATTTTGTATAGAACTTTTTCCTAGATTAATTATTTTTTGTGATTCTAAATCTCTTATTTTCAACATTTCTATTTCCATTTTTAATTGTTTTAATTGCGATTTTAATTCTTTTGTTTCTTTATGCAATTCTTTAGTAGTTATTTATTGTATTATATTTTCAACTGGTTTTTTTTTTCAAATATTTTGGTTAAACTTAAAAGTTCTTGTATTTGAGGAAAAAAGTATCTCTTTCAAATTTTCTAACAATTAGTTTCTAATTTCTAAATTTTCCACATGAATTATTAAATTAAATAATTCTTCTTTTTTGTCTTTTGATAGAATACTTATTGTTTTAAAATATATGGGAGCTATTATATCGTTTTCTTCTTCAAATTCACTACTTGTAGAAGACTCGTTTAAGGACATATATTCTTCTGGCTCAAATTCCTCTTCTTCGTTACTAAAGCTTTCTTGATCTTTTATTAAAAGATTCATTAATTCATTTCTTAAAATTTCATCTTGTATTGTTTGCTTTATGTCTTGGTTTTTCACATTTCCAACATATTATTTTATTATATTGTTAATTCTTTTTCTTTGATGGTTTATAATATTTCTGTTTTTTATAACTTATTTTTCTTCTTTTGGATTCATAATTTTTACTTTTTTGTTTCCTATATTTTTTATGTTGAAACGATAGTGGTTGATTTTTTTCTATTCCAAATACTTCATGAAAACATCTTAATTCTTTTCTTGCATATTGCTTACTAGTATACTTGGATTGTAATTTTAATTCCGAGCAAAAAAATAATCCTTTTTTTTTATAAAAGAAAATAATTCTCCATATGTTATATCATTGAATGGTATATCGTCTCTTCCTACTGTTTCTCTAAGTTTATTCATTATTCTTTTTGCAAAAAGTTTTGAGAGACCCGCCATAAATCTTCAATCTTTTCTTTTTAAAACTTGTGATATAAACACATGCTTGTACTATCTATAATATGATAAAGTTGGGCATCTAAAATTTGTTAGAACTAATTTTGAACATATCATTTGTTTATTAGGATTTCCTATAAAATGCATAGCTATTGCGTGGATAAATGTTTCTAATGAATTGTGTTCAGTCCTAACATTTCCTTGTTCATCTGTAATTATTTCTGTGTGCTGAAATATTCTTGTTTTGTCTTCTACAGATAAAGCATTGTCCCATCATTTTTTTAATTATCCAGAAAATCCATGTATTATGTTAGCTGTTATCTCTTGATCAGTTATATTTCCTATTTTATAGGCTGCTTGTGCCATTCTCATTTTTGTAATAAATTTATATTTCATAACTAGACATTCCATCTATATTTCATTTATAAATAAAAGTCCCATCATCTTGTGCAGCTTTAAATATTTTTCTTTCTTCATATTGAAGATTCACTGGGGTTGGTCTTGAGTAATAACTTTTTGGGGGTTTTATAATATATTTTGTTTTTATTTTGTTTATTTGAATTTCATCTTCAGTAGTTGTAATTTTAGAATTTTCTATTTATCCTTGTTCTATAATTGTAATTCTACCATGGAAGGTGCATCTGTAATTCTATTATTTGAATGTATATCTGTAATAGCTTGTTTTATCCTATTTAACATATTTGTTCCACGTAATATGTTTATATCATCTAATTCACTTGCACTAACAGAAAAACATGTATCAGTGACGAAAATTTCCATCGCTGAAAGTCACATCGCTAATTTAGCGACAAAAAATTTCTGTCACTAAGAAAATCCGTCGCTAATCAACGATGAAAATATTTCCGTCACTAATAATCCGTCGAAAATTTATTAGTATTTTTTAATTATTATTAATTACGGACGGAAATATTTCCATCACTGAAATGAGTAAGGGCAAGCCCAAATGCCAGAATCCGGGTGCCCGACCCAACCCGACCGCCTAGCCAACCCCGTCCGCACCCGGCCCCCGCCCGCCCGCCTTTAAATTGTTTGAAAAATACTCAAAAATGTATCTATTCAGGTTCGAACCTGAGTTGAAAGAGAGATATTGAGAGTTTTAACCACCATGCCACCATCACTTTTGTGTTATTAGTTTATTTTTTTCTATTTCTATACTTTATTTCTTACTCTCAATATTAAAAATACAATACCCTAATTTAAAAAAATATAAAATTTTATTTAATAAAAACACAAAATTATATTTAATAAAAACACAAAAAATTACATTTAATAAAAACAATAAATTATAAAACACAAAAAATTATATTTAATAAAAAAATATTATATTTAATAAAAACAAAAAAAAATTATATTTGATAAAAACAAAAAATTATATTTAATAAAAACAAAATATTATATTTGATAAAAACAAAAAATTATATTTAATAAAAATATAAAATTATATTTAATAAAAACACAAAAAAATTACATTTAATAAAAGCAAAAACTTATATCTAATAAAAACACAAAAAATTATATTTAATAAAAACAAAATATTATATTTAATAAAAAAATTATATTTGATAAAAACAAAAAATTATATTTAATAAAAATACAAAATTATAAAAAAAATTATATTTAATAAAACAAAATAATTTAATAAAAACAAAATATTATATTTAATAAAAAAATTACATTTGATGAAAACAAAATATTATATTTAATAAAAACAAAATATTATATTTAATAAAAAAATTATATTTGATAAAAACAAAAAATTATATTTAATAAAAACAAAATATTATATTTAATAAAAACAAAAAAAATTATATTTGATAAAAACACAAAATTATATTTAATAAAAACACAAAATTATATTTAAACAAAAAATTATATTTAATAAAAACAAAAAATAATAAAACAAAAATATATTACAAAAAATATATTTAAAAAACAATTATTATTATTTTGAAAACAAAATATTATATTTAATAAAAAAATTATATTTGATAAAAACAAAAAATTATATTTAATAAAAGCAAAATATTATATTTAATAAAAAGATTATATTTGATAAAAACAAAAAATTATATTTAATAAAAACACAAAATTATATTTAATTAAAAATTTATATTTAATAAAAACAAAAAATTATATTTAATAAAAATAAAAATTTTTTTGCGATGGATTTAGCGACGGATTTTTCTGTCGCTAAATCCGTTACTAATTCTGCCGTCGCAAATCCGTCGCTAATAGCGATGGATTTTTTTTTTGTCACTGAAAGTCTGTTTTCTTGTAGTGTTGGAATATTTTTAATCTTAAAGTGTGGTGGTGATATATCATAGGGAAACTTAACATTTTATAATCTAATGTTTTCTAATTTAGTAAGTATATATTTTAGTTGATTCCCTATGTTGTTTGAGGATTGATTAGTATAATTATTTTGCTTATAGATCTTTTTTATTATCTTTTATTTTTACTTCATCATTAGCTTGATTTCTTCCCTTTTGGAAAGGGGATCCTAAAATATCTCCTTCTTTTGTAGTAATAATAATAGTGTCTAATGGTGGATTAATTGCAGTTATTATTTTATTGTTTTCTGCTAATTTCTATTTTTTTATATAAATTTGTATTTGTTTCTATTAAATGTGTTTCATAGGTTTGTATTTTATTGTTTTTTATTAAATAGGTTTTTATAAAACTAAAAAAATAGTTGATTAGTTTGTTTTCTCTAATTTCTTTTTCCCATTATTTATTTAATTGTTCTTTAATTTCATTATCTAATTGTTCATACCATTCTCTTTCTTTTGCATATTGTTTTAAATAATATCATTTTTCTAGATATTCATAATTTGGTCTCCATTTTTTTATAATAGTGTTTATATAATGACTTTTTACTTGTAACGGAGTTGGGGAATTTGGTGGAGAAGATTCTAGAATTTCTATTGGTTCAGGAGTAGGATTTCTGTATCTCATGAGAGGATTTTCTTCTTGTTGTGTTGATAGTGTTGATGGTATTGATGATGTTGACCTTCTAGATGGTTGATTTGTTATTCTTATCATTAATTCAGATATTGTTGATGATATAGAAGTTCTAAAAGTTCCTGTATTATTAAATCTTAATAATATTCTTCGAGTTTCTTCAATTACTTCTGATATACTTCTTCTACTATTTGTAATGAATCATTATTGGTTAATTGAAAATATTCATGAATTATAATTGCATTCCATTTTAATAACCTTGGTATAAAAATATTTGATCTTTCTGCTTCTATTTGTAATAATATTGTTTTATTGTTATTAGGAATTGTTTTGTTAAATTTGGGATTAATTTGTGATGACATTAACCTATAATAAATTCTATAGGTAACTGTAAAATTTTTACCCCATTCACGAAATTTGTTACATTGTAAATGAATATCTAATATTAAAATATCTAATATATGTAGATCTGTTATGTCTACTGAAAAATTTAGACAATAGTCAAAATAGATTGGTCCATTATATATATTCGTTTGTATCATTTATTGTATTGAATCAGTATAACTTAATAATCTTTTGTCTCTTAGTATCATTTATATCGGTGCATCGATTCCTAATCTTACTAATGGTTTAATAGCTACTTGTACTAATTCAAAATGGATATATTTATATCCTTTTTCTGTGTATTCTGAGAGGAGGTTGTTGTGTTCTACGAAAATTGTGGAGGAGTTTAGCCTTCTGTATGGTTCTTTTGAAGGTCAGGAATACAAGTTTGTATTCTTCTGTTTCGTTAGGTCTGAGATTTCATATAGCTCTAACGTGTCTAAGGCTTTTACAGCTTGTTATTATTTATAGGAATTATGTTGACTTGATTCAATTTATTCCTCTTGAATTATAAGCTCAAGTATTACAAGTAGTAATTTCTACTCTTCTAATTTATTGAATTGTGCTAACTTTTGGCATGTTGGTGATAACATTATCTTTTTTTGCCAATCTAGATTAATGGATCTCTTGCACGACGTGCTATTAAAGACTTGATGGCTAGAGGCTTCATTCTCATGATTTCAGCCCATGCAAGTCAGCAAATTTACACCAGAGCAACAAACACATAGGTTGACAGGCTAGGGTTTCATTATATGCTTTTAGTTCTATGGTTTTAGACCACTCTTTTGTGTGTTTTCAGCTTTCTGGGATATCCAAAGTTTTGAATATTATCTGGAGGCATAATATACATGTTTAACAATTGTTAACTTATTTTAGATCACAAAGGAAGACATTCTCTTATATTCTGCAAGCTGTCTAGGAAATTTTGTGGACAGAGAGTTGAAGTATTTTTTTTTTTACTATTTGATCACTGATATTCCGAAGCCTGATTAATCCAATTCATGAGGTCCAATTTAGGGATTGATTCTTTCAACATCTGTTTTTTCATTCCTAAAACTCGAATTTGAAATTTTGATAAAAAATTTAGTATCCTGTAATTAAATACGCTGGTTTTTATTTTATTATGTATATTAATGAGTATTATTATTGGTTGGTTGGGGTCAAATGGATAGTCCAGTGACAACATCTCTCTCTCCCGATCCCAAGGTTCGATTCATGTTGTAACAAAAAAAAAATTATTGGTTGGTTGGGCTACTCAACCTTTGTGTGGGTGAATTTTTTTTTTTTTTTTGGTTATATAATTATTTGAATCTGGATTTAAATTTAAAGGTTAAGGAAGAAAAATTGTGGCCATTCAGCTCTGCAGACAGACGATATCCTTTTGTGCCAGCAATGTTGGTAAGTTGTTTTTATAAAGCATTTTAAAGACAAAAAAGCCGTAAGGGTGGTGCTATTTAAATTGAAAAAGTCGGGAGAAAAAGGCAAAATTTAATGTGGACGGTGAATTTCAATTATTGACTTTTTCGGTAAATTAACGCTACCATACGATGGCAAAATATCTCCATTTTCTGAACGTTTGAGAACACCCTAAGGTTCCCTCTCTCTCTCTCTCTCTCTCTCTCTCTCTCATATCCCAAGCTTGTTGGCAAGTGGAAGAATTGACTAAACCAAGCGAGCAGGTGCTCAGGGGAAGTGTCGATCAACATCCAAGGATAAACATCACGGAAGAGAGAGATATTAGGATATAATGATCACAAAATAATATAAGGAGTCACTGCAACGATCGATTCAAATTAATCGGGATAAAACCTCATATATCAGGCAGTGTTCAATACAAGGTACCTAAAAAAAATAAATAAATAAATAACATGAGGTGTAGTTTTCTTTTAATCCAACTCATGAGAGGCTTGTGATGATTGGACCTGCTTCTCCTAGATTTTATGGGTCTCTTTCACCCACTCATCCCTGGCTCTTTGGTTGACATTGATTTTTTTCAATCTCTTATCATCTTTCCCTATATCCTCTCACTTTGTGGCTTTGGGCTTCAAGATTCAAATCGAGGGGTGGGGGGGGAGGGGGGAAGGAATGGCCACACATTCTTATATAACAAATTTTTAGTACATCTCCCCATATAAAGGATAACCAACAAGTGTAGCCAACATACATATTAGGAATTTTCCAAATTTTTTTGCTTCGAATTATTATTATTATAAAAATAACTTGGTTCCTGTTTTATCCATTTTCCCTTTTTTTTGGGGGGGGGGGGGGCTCCAGTCCCAAACTCAGATCAAGGAGAGTTGTGAGAAAATTTTGGCATCAACGAAAAGTATTTTTCCTTTATATAAAAAAAAAAAATCACATTTTAGTAAAAGTACTTCTGTTTCTAAAATTTTGAGACTCAAATAAAACCCATTTGCCAACAGTGAAGGTATGTGGAAAATGACTCGAAGAAAAAGAAAGAAAAACTTTGAACTTAAAAAAATTTATATTATCTTTCTTGTTGTTTTAAAAATATTTTCCATTGATCCACGTATCTTCAATTTAAAAAAAAAAAAAAAAAAAAAAAAAACAAGAACTTAGGTTTTTAGTGTCATGACCGCATAAAATTGGGCATGTATGATATAAGAGTAAAACGGAGAATATAGCACCTCCCCTAATTTGAGCCTAAAAGGGTGTCAAAAAGGGTGTCAAAATTATGTTAGGAGAGTTATTCTTTAAATGGGATCTCATATATTTTTAAATTAAATTATTCAAAATATGATTTCGGATATTCACAGTGAAAATCAGGATATTTCAGATCATATATGAACCCAAACCAAAGATACTTGAAATTTTTATTTTTATTTTTAATTTTCTCCGGGCAAAGTTGGTTGAATTTGGCTTGGTCATGTAAGTCTGACACTCGCAGATCTCCAGAAATAATATTTAAGATTATCTCCTTAATTCCCATGTAAATGGGGGGCCTTGTTTGTCCACTCAAATTTAGGGGGTTCTATCTGGTTAAGGTTCAACCCGGAGACCTGTCACCATGGAAATGTGAGCACTTGAAAAACTAATCATGGGACCATTTAGCATTACTAAAATGTAAACACATGAACCATTTAGAGGCATTAAGAGGCACCATTTGGTCCAACTTATTTAGTGCATTTTTTGTTTTTTTCTTTTCAAAGTCCATTGGAAATTAATTTGAAAGAAAGTATCCCGACCTAAAAGTTGAGATGAATTGTCAAACTCTACCATTTTCAACAGAGAGAGAGACCCTGTGAAATTGATGGCTGTTGCACTATCATGTTCAAATTAAGTGAAAGGTGCCACTAAGTGAATATTTCTTTCATCACCGCGATGCTTGTATCTTCATGTAGGTGCATGCATATATAAATAAGTCAAGGTCTTGAGTTGTCCCTGACAAGAATAAGCCATGGTCTTGCTAAACTATAAAAACAAATATGGCATATAATCTGAAATTTTCAACCTTTTTTTTATCATAAGGAAACTTTATTGTTGTCGTCATGTGTTTGATGTTAAATTAATGGTGAAAATAGTCAAGTAATTATTATTATCTTTTTGGTTGAAGGGTAATAATCAAATTTTACCCAACTACAATGCTTTCTTTCCTTTTTTTTCTTTTGATGTTTGACTTACTAATATTGGGTAACCAATTTATTAAACTCAATTAATCTGTCTTGAACTAATTGTCACATCTATTAAGGGTCGAACTCTTCTAATATTTGTTTTTTTTCATTCTCAATAGAAAGGGCTAAAACCAAAAAGGAAGTATTTGTCAATAAAATGGAAGAAAAAACTTCTCTCTCTATCTTTTAGCTAAATCAATCAGTCCTTTAAAATGATTTTTGAAACTTCTTTCGGCCAATACTGTTATTTTGTTTAAGAGCAAATATTTTTAAAATAGATGTCACACTTAAAATTGAATTTCTTCACTAAGTTTAAGGATATAAAATGCAACCAGTGCTTTAAACATATTTACATCCATAGATAAAAAAGAAAAATAGTTTTTGATGGTACCCTATTTAATAGATTTTCAAAATTATGCATAGTTATCCGATAAAAAAAGTAATTATCATCAAGATCAAATCTTTCCATATTTCTGCAAAATTATAATTCTCGTGAACTCTCATAAAGTTCTAAATTTTCCTAAATTTTGAAAAAAACTAAATCTTTCAGAAGTATCTAATTATAATCCTGACCATCTTGAAAAATTTCAAATAAAATGAAACTAGAGTTTTCTATACTCCTAGAAAGACTATAAATACAGAGTATAGATAACCTTCAAACGGATCTTGGTTTTGACACATGAAAGAGAGATAGTTCTATATATAGTTCAGAGGGGGCTCTATACCCAAATCCATATAATTCAGATGAGGGTTCCATACCCTATCTACACATCGTTTAGAGGGGGGTTTCATACCCGTTTACGTACACCGACAAAGATAGGGATTCATGCTCAATGTTATGCGATCAGAGGTATGCTTTCGTATTTTACTCTATACATGATCATAGGTATGATATCTACGACTATTATCAGTCTTTATCTTATCACTCATACTGACTTGAGCGTCGGAGTCCCTTCGTCGGGCCAGCCCCGGTGGAGTTTTTACATGTTTCTCATCCGTGAAGAACCGTTGAATACCACCGCCATCGGTTTCCCACTTGAGTCGGAAGAGTATGTATCTGTGAGGTAAAAATCGATTCCAACAGTTTAGCATTGTCCGTAAGAAACAACTAACTGACCTGTCGTAGAAATCTCAAATCTGGCTTCACTTCTTCTTGACAGTTTGAGTTTATTTGACTATGCGACAATCAAGACAAGAGTACATTATTGAACAAACGGGTCGTGTCATCCCGATCTACCTATAGGATCTATCTTCCCGAACGGGCTATGTCGCCCCGATCTACCAATGGGATCTATCTCCCCGAACGGGCCATATTGCCCCGATCTACCAATAGAATTTATCTCCCCGAATAAGTCTATGCCGCCCTCAATTTTTCAACTTGTCGGTCTTTCCATCGTTTGGCCCGTCGGTCACTCAATCTCTTGTCAGCCTCTTGACTCCCAGATTATTTGATTTTTTGACCCATCAGTCTCTCTATCATTTGGCCTATCGGCCTCTTAATCTCTTATCGGTCTCTTGGCCTTCGGATCATTCGATCCTTTGACCTGTCAGTCTCTCCATCGCTCGGCCTGTCGGCCTCTCAATCTCTTGATAACCTCTCGACCTCTTGACCATTCGAATCGTTCGACTTGTTGGTATCTCGACCAGTTGATTTCTCCATCGTTCAACTTGTTAGTCTCTCAATCATTTGATCTGTTGATATCACAGTTACTCGCTCAATAGATCGATCGACATATCGGTTTCGCAACCTTTTGATCATATGATCTGCTGATTACTCGATTTGTTGACCTCTTTGTGTCTTAATCTCTCGGTCGCTCAGACATCTCAGTATCTCAATCTCCCCGATCCCCCGACTACTCAACCTAGAAATGTTGATCTCTCGATCACTTGATTTGTAAATCAGTCAATCTCCTGATCTCTTGACTTATCGGTCTCCTAATTGCCTCTCTATCCTTTGATCAGTCGACCCGTTAGTATCTCCCTGAATGAGCAAATATCGTCCAGTCTATCAAATGAATTCTCCTGAACGAAATCTATCGTTAGGGATTTATCTCTTCGAACGAACAAACATAGTTTATCTTTTTGAATGAAATCTTTCAAATAAATCCTCCCGAACAAAGCTTATCACTAGGGATGTATCTCCCCGATGGACAAATCTAGTCCACTCTTTCGATTGAAATCTCTCAATGGAAGTCTCTCGGATACAACTTCCAGCCAAATACATATAACTTATGCTAGTAATCATACATCTCACATGGGTTTTGCATCCACTTTCTCTCGGTTTTTTACTTACGAGCTCCAACCTCCGAATGGGATTTAGCTCCCTTTTTATTCGAAATTGCATCACTATAGTTGCAACATTACTCCAGTATATTCTCTTGGCAATAACACCTTCGACAATAAGCCAGCACTCATGAATGCAAAGTCCGACACTATTCTCTCGCATCAGTCTTTAGCCTTTTGCATTTATCGAGAGTTACATCATTCGGTTAGAACACAGACTCCAGGTCAATTTTCAGATTTTTTACTTTTGCTTTTCTTAGCATAAGCTTTATGTACACCTTACCACTACTCGTCTGAACTCCTGATCACACGGCCCCTCAACCTAAAGGCTCCTATCATTTGTACGGGTCGTCAATAGGGGATGAAATTCTCTAGACGGGTGAATGCGGCCCCACTATTTAAAAACTTCCTATCGCTTGGAGGGCCTAAGTCGTCCACCTTTTATCGTTCGTACGAATCGTCAATAGGGGATGGAACTCCCCAGACGGGTAAACGCGGTCCCACTATTTAAAAAATTCCTATCGCTCGCAGGGTCTAAATCGCCCAGTTCCTATCATTCGGAGGGTATAAGTCGTCCAACTCATATCGTTGGAGGGTTTAAGTCACCCAACTCCTATCATTCATACGCGTTGTCAATAGGGGATGGAACTCCCCGGACGGGTGGACGCGGCTCCATTATTTAAAAACTTCTTATCGCTCGGAAAGTTTAAATCGCCAAACTCCTATCGTTCGGAGAGTTTAAGTAACCCAACTCTTATCATTGGAGGGTCTAAGTTACCCAGTTTCTATCGTTCATACGCGTCATCAATAGGGGATGAAACTCTTCAGACGGGTGGACGTGGCCCCACTATTTAAAAACTTCATATTGCTCGAAGGGCCTATGTCACCCAACTTCTATTGTTCGGAGGGTTTAAGTCACCCAGATCCTATCATTAGAATGTGTCATTGATTAGGGACGGAACTCCTCAAACGGGCTCATGTCGTCCCGATCTACCGATGGGATTTAATTTCCCAAACAGGCCTGTAACGCCCTGATCTATAGTTTAACCTGTCGGCCTCCCAATCGTTCGATCATTCGGCCTATCGGTCTGGTATTCTCTCGATCATTCGACCTATCGATCTGGTATCTGTTCAATCGTTCGACCTTTGGATCTCACGATCACTCAACCTGTCGATCTGTCAATCTCTCAATCACCCGAAAACTCGGTCTCTCAATAACTCGATCTCTCGATCATTTGATCTCTCAGTCTACTGACTTACTGATCTCTTGACCTTTCGGTCTTCTGGGAGACCTCTTGCAGTCCACTCTACTCCTAATACCATTTCTTCAAAATGCAATTAGGAGTTGGGGCAAATGATGGTACCCTATTTAATAGATCTTCAAAATCATACATAGTTATCCGATAAAGAAGATAATCATCATCAACAAATCTTTCCATATTTCTGCTAAATTATAATTCTCGTGGACTCTCATAAAGTTCTAAACTTTCCTAAATCTTGAAGAAGTCTAAATTTTGAAAAAGTCTCTAATTACAATCCTAACCATTTTGAAAGATTTCAAACAAAAGGAAACTATGGTTTTCCATACCACTGGGAATGTTATAAATACAAAGCATAGACAACTCTCAAAAGGAGCTTGGTTTTGACACATGAAAGAGAGATAGTTCTATACATAGTTCAGAGGGGGCTCTATACCCAAACCCATATAATTCAGATGAGGGTTCCATATCCTATTCTACACGTCGTTCAGAGGGGGGTTTCATACCCATTTACATATACCGACAAAGGTAGGGGTTCATGCTCAATGTTATGCGATCCGAGGTATGCTTTCATATTTTACTCTATACACGATTAGAGGTATGATAACTACGACTACTATCAGTCTTCATTTTATCACTCATACTGACTTGAACGCCGGAATCCCCCCGCATGACCAGTCCCGGTAAGGTTTTTACAGATTTCTCGTCCGTAAAGAACCATTGAATACCACCGCCATCAGCGTCCCGCTCACATGTATCTGTGGGACAAAAATCAACTCTAACAGTTTTAGTATATTATTAAGAGATTTTTGGAAAATGGTAGTCAAGTATAAAAAAAAATTATACTTTCAACTTTACTTGAAAAGAAAGAAAGAAAGTTTTTTTTTTTTTTTAATTGTGTTGCTCCATTCATAAAATAGATCCATGTGAATAGTGGTAAATGACCAAAAAAAAAAAAGAAAAGAAATTATTGACCACAATATGTTAAACTTAAATTTAAAGAACATGAATAGTAATAGTATACCCAACCTTGGAGGAATTGGTTGCCGGGTCGTATCAGCTAGCACATAAGGATGAATTTGGTTGAAATTTCTAAGTGCACAACTTTTGGGGTGGGGTGGGGGGGGGGGTGGGGAGGGGACCCTAAATTGACCGACCCACCAAAATCACAACTCTAATATGTCACAAGATCTGATACCAAATTGGGTCGGCTTTAGGCTCTGATTCGCTGCCTCAGCTTCTATTCTGTATGGTTGGCCTTACTCCTTCAAAACATGTTCCCTTGCGACCTTATTCCTTTTTTCTTTTTGATATAGAGAAATACAATCATACAATATTGAATTAAAAAATAAAAAAATAAAAATGTCTAAACTCGATCCCTTAAACTTTCTCTGAGAGACCTTGCGACCTTAATCCTCCCCCACTCTCAGAAGGACTCATTAAGACTTCACACCAAACGCCACCTCCTCAAATATCAATTAAATATGTCATTAAATATTTAAAAATTGTCATAATAAATACAGAAGATGTCAAACATATATATCTATTTTTTTATAAAATAAATATTACTTTTATTCGATAATTTTATTGAATCTGATTAAATTTGATTCGAATTATTTTAGATTTTTAAAAGATAAAACTCTTCTTGTATCTGTTTTCTCTTTACACAAAATTAGAATCTAAAATTTTATTTAAAAAAAATCAATATACAGTTACTTGATCGATTAAACATTAATATAATATATTTCAATATAACTTAGAGTAGATTTACAAGTAAAATTTTATTTATAACATTAAAAACATAAATATTTTTAGTTTTAAATTGTTTTCAATTGAAGGTATTTTAGCTTTCGATGTTGGATTCATATAAAATAATCAATCCACTTTCTATTGAAAATAATTTAAAAATAAATCAAGATGATTCTTATTTAAATATTTTCCAACTATTAATATAATAAAAACAAAAGAAATTAAAAATGTGGGCACTTACACGTTATAGAGTGAGCAAGTTCAATGAGACAAAAGGTTGCCCCCCGGAGGGGGTTTCTCTCCCCGGTTATAGAGCGAGCAAGTTATGCATAAAAAGGAAGTTGCTTCCAATTTTTGGGTCGTCGTTGTCGCTATCAACTATTATGTCCTATGGGGACTTGGCGCACCACATATTTGAACCGGCTTTGACAGCCAACCTCCCCCTTTCCCAACACTGTTGGAGAGTGTGTGTGTCTGGGATATCAACAGTACTCTAAGTTTTATTAAATAAAATTTTAAATTTAAATTTTAAAAATAAAAAAATAAATATAACTATTAAAGTGTTGTTTGAATTGAATTATTCGGATAACTCACGGTTGGTCAAGAAAAAAAACCAGTCAAGTTGAATCCCCAACCTCCCCCCCCCCCCCCAAACACCAAAAGCCAAAGTCTTTTCCTCTTTTTCAGACTTTTACCAAGAATTTGATCCTTGCACATTGCATATTGATGCCTTCTCGGAGGGGCTGGGGTCTCTAACTAGACCCAAGTATATTTGAATAATTTGTGTGAAATTAGTGTCACATCGGCTCATATCCTGATTTTCAACAGGAGCCCTAGAAAAATTGTCACCATGTTCTTGGCTTTTTTCTAACCAAACACGAGACAACAAAGTTGAATAAATTCAAATCCAAAGGACAAAATCCTTTCCTCCAAGCGTGGAAGTTGGGGAAGAAACTCTCTCACTCCCATCCCCCAAACCAAAGAAAAACAAAACACCATCTATTATTCCCATTTATAACTCCAAGAAATAAAGAAAAAGAGAGGAGAGAGAAAAGATTAGTATCACAAGGCACGGGGAAACCCATCTTCCCCAAAAAAGGTCAGATTGAAGCCATACCAAAGAATTGATACCAAGAAATGGCCCTTTTAATTGACCCATCAATGTCACAAAGTTGTTGCTTTTAGCTAATGCCTACGCCACATATTTCCTCCCCTACTCCTACCCTCTTATCTCCATCACCTCATCACGCACATTCATGGAAACTTCCCACAAATCAGACCTGTGAATTTGTTAATCTTTCATGTGATTTGTCATAAGAGTTATTTCCAAGTTTTAGCCCTCCCACCTCCACTACGAATCTTCTGATTTACGTCACTATCATTTGATTTACCTGAAGAATTTTGGATTAGTAAATTCTTCGAAAGTGTGTCGTGTGTGTTAGAGATAGATTTGACTTCATAGAAAATAATTTTAATGACTTGAACAAGATAACTATCTACTGAACAATCTTGATCGGTGAGACTTACAAAAGATTGTCAAAAGATGTTTTGAATGGAGAGATTCCGACGCTCAAATCAAAAAACAATTTTCAAAAATAGAAACAAACTAAAAAAAATTTCATAATACCTTTGTTTGCAATGTGAGAGATGAGAGAACAACGACGACCTTGTAATGTATCTAAGGGCTCTCTATCTGAGTCTCGTGTGTATCTGGAGTATTGAAAAACTTAGTTTTCTTGTAAAAGTATCTCGAGATCGCAAGATCCTTAATGAAAGATTTCCAAGAGATCCAGAATTCTTCTAGTCAGAGAAATTTTTTGTTGTTATGGGATTCTTTTCCTTATTGATTAATGTTCGAGATTGCCTTCCTAACCATGGGATGTTGTTTCCAGAATTTAAGGAAAAGTGAATATTATCCCAACTAGTCAAACATCGAGCACTGTTGAGGCACTGAACCAATCAATCAAGAAGGACCTCAAGAGTAGTTTGAAATGGGTGAGAATTCAAAAGGATATCAATTAAATGCTACTCTGTCAGTATCATCGTTTGGCGTTAGAGATGTGAATTAATGCGGTTGCAATTAGGGAAACCAAAAGGCATGAAGCATCATGGGTGAGTGGAAAAGACGCAATAGGAAGCGTTAACGGTGAGCTGTGGTTATTAAATACGGAATGCCTTTTCGACTTTCAGGAGATTTGGCGATTCAGTTCCTATCTTTGGACTATATATACATATAATGATGGGAGGTTGAATTCAACGTTTGTGAGTGAAAAGTCGTGTCTTTTGTGAGGATTCAAAGTTGAGAGGGGGTTTTTTCTTCTCTAAGGGTTTGGCTTCCAAAAAAGTGGTGGCGGTGAAAGCCTGGGTACAAGGTTCCATCAATGAAAGAACCTGGGTACAGGGTCCCATCATACTAGTTAAGCAAGTTAAAAGCTGTTGTTATGACAATCTTGTCCTAAAGTGTTCTGATTAGGCTCCCTGCAGCTCATTATTACTCTTATGCTCTTTTGTTATTAGGGTTTGAGAGTAACTTGATGGGCTGCAAAGTCTTTTCCGGCTTCTATTTAGCATCTAGTTGCTTTTATAGTTTTATCATCTTGCTAGGTGCTGGACAGAGGTTATGAGATTCATAGAGTTCATCTATGAATTGGTCGAGGAAGACATCAGTTACTCTGGTAGGAAGGAGGAGGCTTCTGGACTTGAAGTGCTAATCCATTTGGGAAGACGAAGATACTCATTATTTCATTCTTTAAGGTTTTCCTTTTGATGTAATCTAGTCTAACTTAGGAATGTATAAATTTTCCATTGTGTTATTCCTCAACTTTGTACTCTGATATGGATTTATTGCTTGGAAATAATAAATAAAGTTTCGTTACTTGTTAGTCTTGTCTTGATTGAGAGATGATTGTCATGCTTGTTCATGATCTTAGAACATCGACATGAGAGGTGCACTGCTGAGTGAGTTCCTTGACTGATATCATTATAACTGGTCAACTGGCTAGCCCGGTCTTTAGGTGTAGCATCTCGTTACTTCTCGATACGCCTTGGTATGTTTGATTAAAAGAGTAGGCCGTATTCGTCCATTAGTGAGATACATCCCTTATTCATATTTCATTTGATAAGAAGATTAGGCCGTACCTATCCATTGGGAAGATACATCCCTTATTGTAACACTCAGAGAGGGATAAATGTCAATCTCCATTGATATCACTACTTCGCAACTGCAAGTTAGACTGAATGGTGTTTCTCCCGTTTCCTTTTTGGGGCGTTGCTTGGTAGGCCTAGAGGATCCTGTAGAGCTCGTCTACCCAGCGAGTTTTGACTCCAACTAGTGCGGCCTTTAATCCTTATAGGATTATTTGGTTTGTCACCTCAGAGAGGACATTAGCTTGCAAGTATGCGATGGAGGTAAAACGATACTAAATTTCCAATTTGCTGTAGAAATCATAGAAGCTTTTATTGTTGAGCTGTTTGCTGTTGTCGGTAATTAGAACATTAGGCACACCAAATCTGGTGATGATGGACGTCCACATGAAATTTTGTATCTCGTCAGTGGTGATCTGGGCTAATGGTTCAGTTTCTACCCACTTGGTGAAGTAGTCGATAACTACAACTAGGAACTTTCGCTATATGGTAGCTAGTGGGAACGGCCCAAGGATATCTATTCCCCACTGTGCGAACGACCATGAGCTGGTTATCAGGCAGAGCTTGATGGAGGGTTAGCGTGGTACCGATAAGATACACTTTCTAACATAACCATCCATGTCTGTTTTCATGGTTGGCTAATAACACCCTTGTTAGAAAGCTTTGTTCACTAGATTACGAGCGTTTAAGTAATTGTCGCATAGCCCCTCATGGATCTCTCGAAGCAAGTAATTTCATTCCTCAAGTGTCAAACATTTTAGGTATAGATAGGTAAATGACTTTTTTGTAAAGATCCTCATTGATAATAGCATAATGGGTAGCTTTACGTCTCAGCTTAACGGCCTCGGAAGGCGAACTTGGTAGCCGCTTTTGTTTCAAATAAACCTCTATGGGGTCATTCCAACTTGGTTAACTATTTGTCAATAGGATTTGCTCGGGTTTATCAATGCTTGAGTATAACAGGCTCTCGATATAGACTGTCCGGCTGGTAACGACCGAATCAAAACTAGCCAACTTGGAGAGCATGTCAGCTCAGGCGTTTTCTGATTAAGAAATCTGTTGTATATCTAGCTTATCAAATTTGTTCACCGCCTCTTAAAACTTAAATAAATACTTCTCTATTGTCAGCTCTTTAGTCTCATAGACCCATTTAATCTGCTTTATGACCAATTGATTGTCGGTAAAGATCCATATGTTTCGGGCTCCTAACAATGCTGCGATTTGTAATCCGGTCAGAAGGGTTTCGTATTCGGCCTAATTATTAGTTACTTGGAAATCAAAATGGAGGGCACATTTGGTTTTAAAATCGTCTGATCCTACGAGAATGAGTCCAGCTCTACTTCATGAGGAGTTTGATACCTTGTCTATATAAAGGGTCAATTCTGGCAATGAGCATTCTTTTTGATCATTGGCAGGCACTTGCTCGAAGGGTGTCAGGAACATGCATTCGAGGATGAAATTAGTGAGGGCTTGGCTTTTAATTGCTGGCCTCGGTTGGTAGTCGATGTCAAATTTAACGAACTCCATACTCTATTTAATGAGTCAACCTGAGGCGTCCATCTTCTATAGAATCTACTTAAGAGGCGGGTTAGTCAATACCACAATTGTGTGGGCTTGGAAGTAAGGTCAGAGGCATCTAGTGGTAATGACTAAGGCAAATGCCATATTCTCAATGGATCTATAATTAACCTTTGACTCTTAAAGTATACGGTTGACATAGTATATTAGTTTTTGTGCGGTAGATTCCTACCTTATAAGAACAAAACAGAGTGCTCGGCCAGAAATGGAGACATAAAGGTAGAGTTTCTCACTAGGAACAAGCCAAGAAAGCAGCGGGGTGATGCGAGGTATTCTTTAAGCTGTTCAGATGCTGCTTGGCACTCTGGTGTCCAAGAAAACTTCTAAAACTTCTTCAGAGCACATAGAAGGACTTATACTTCTCTCTCACTTCTGACATAAACCGATTTAGAGTCGCAATTCTCCCAGTGAGATGTTGCATTTCCTTTAATATTCTCGTCGATGCTATGTCTAGTATGGCCTGTATCTTGTCTAGATTTGCCTTGATTCACTGTTTGGTAATTAGGAAACCTAAAAATTTTCCCAATGTGATCTCAAAAGTGCATTTCGTTGGATTCAGCCTCATATTATAATGTTATAGTGTTCAAAATGTTTCTTCCAAGTCTGCAACATGATTTTTGGTATTATCACTCATGATAAGCATGTCGTTGACATAAGTCTCCACATTCCTGCAAACTGTTCACTAAAGACTTTGTTAACCAACCACTAGAAAGTTGTTTCGGCATTCTTGAGGTCGAATGGCATGACTTTGTAACAGTAGGTACTAAACTCCATGATGAAGCCGTTTTTTTCTCGTCCTCGGGGGCCATGCATGTCTGGTTGTAGCCAAGTATACATCCATAAAACTCAAGAGTTGGGACTCAATGAGTTGTCCACCTGTTTATCAATATTGAGAAGCAAATAACTATCTTTCGGGTATACCTTGCTAAGATTGGTGAAATCTACACACATTCTCCATTCGTTGTTACCCTTTTTTATTGTAACAACATTGGCTAACCAATCAGAGTATTCTATTTCTCGGATAAACCATACTGTTAGTAGTTTCTGAACTTCCTCTTGTTTTGCACATTGATTTTCTAGCTCAAATACCCTCTCTTTCTGCTTAACAGGCTTTTGGCTCACATCTATAGTTAATTTGTAAACTATAACCGAAGGATGGATACCTCACATATCTTTCGGGGATCACACAAAGACTTTTGAATGTTGTTGAAGATAGTCCACTATTGCTTTCTGGAGAGGTATCTGTAGGTGGGTGCCACTTTAGACTGTTTGACCAGGTACATCCGTAATGGCAACTTTGGTCACTTCCTCTTCGAGCTAAGGTTTGGATGATTGCTCAATGTTATCTCTAAGTTCCAAGGTGTCTACTAAGGAGATTTCTCTTTCTTCTCCGGCTATAGGGATAGTCGATGGGTTAGGGTCACCATAAAGTGTTGTGACTCCTAAAGTGTTATGAACTTGATCTTCATGTATTTTGCATTAGATAGTGCTTCGAGACTGTCCAAACTAGGGCGGTTTAGGATGATATTATAAGGAGATAGAAGTTTCACCACGTCAAAAGTGGTTCTGATAGTAGTATGGTGAAGAGGCGTTCCTAAAGTTACAACAAATGAGACACTATCTTCTGAAAGTATACACTTGTTGACGAATCCCTTTAGAGGTCCAGCAGAAGGTTGAAGGTGGAATTGGGCGAAACCCATTCGTTGGAAGGCATCTCAGAAGAGGAGATCTCGGTCTGCCCCTTGATCAATAAAAGTTCTCTTGACGAAGAATGATCCTATTCTGGTCATAATGACTAATGGGTCATTTCAATTAGTGTTGACCCCCTATCAAATCGTCATTGTCGAAACCAATTGTTGGTCTTTTCTTTTTAGTTGGTGTCTGAAAAGCTCATTCAACTAAAAGTATCAGTCTGTTCCCACAGACGGCGCCAATCTGTCGAAAGTGGATTTGATTTCACAGATAATAGCTCTGTTGATTCGAACGGGATGACTATCCATTAGATGATATTGATCGGTGAGATCTGTAAAAAACCGTTGGAGAACTCTCCAATGCAAGAGACTCCAAATCTCAAATTGGAGAATGATTTTCGAAAATAAAAATAGACTGAAAGAAAGTTTCATAATGCCTGTGTGCTATATGAGAGCTGAGAGAACATAGCTGGATGACGATCTTATGACGTATATATAGTCCCCCTGTCTAAGACCCGTGTGCACCTGGGTATTGAAAACCCTAGTTTCCTTATAGAAATATCACAAGATCGCAAGATCCTCGATGAAAGATTTTCAAGAGATTTAGAATCCTTCTAATTAGAGAAAGTTTTAGTTATCAAAGGATTCATTTCCTTATTGATTAAGGTTCGAGATTGCCTTACTAACTACAAGATATTGTTTTTGGAATTTAAGGAAAAGTGAATATTACCTTAACTAGTCAAATACCGAGTAACGTTAAGGCACCGAGCCGATTAGTCAAGAAGGGTCTGGTCGATGGACACTGAGAGGGTGAGTTACATCGATCCATTGGGAGACGTACGCGTGCTTTGTTCTATTAGACTGCAGGCTCAAAAGGGTCTCGGATCTTGAGGTGTTGGGCCAATGGATCATGTTCAATCAATGTGCAACACTTTCTTTTTTTAATTTTATTCCACAATTACTTTTTTTAAAAAAATTACATTCTAAATTTATTAGATAATTATAACAATACCCAAAAATAATACTTAATAAACAAACACACTCATAAACTATTTTTAATACAACGTCGAAGAAATAAATGTTAGACCCCGATCAAATAGAGGTTTTGTATCATTGTAGTAAAATGGTGACTTAGATAGTCTCTTGTAGATGATGAAGATCCACATATATAATTTCTTGTAACTTATTGTATTTATCATGCTCAATTTGATATAAGCAAAATATAATAATGCACTCTGATTTACTAAATTTTATGTATATATATTTACAAGGATATGTAACAATTAGGACATAAGAATTGTCATTTATGATCTTGAAAATATAATATTGATAATTGATTATCACATAACTTTTTATCTCCTTCATATAGATGAATATTTAACTATTAATTTAGTGAAAATAGTTTATTAGTCACCTTATTTCTTATTATACCTGTTTGTCCATACCTTATTATACCTGTTAATGCATCCCCCTTCCCAAAAGAAAAGGAAGAAGAAGGAAGAGATAATTGCCAACAACTAGTTTTTATGGTGCGTAAGAGCTTTTCAATTCCTTCATGGCTAAACCCCACCCTCCCCATTTCCACGAAAATAAACAAACAAACAAACAAAAATAATTAAAAGAAAAGAAAAATAAATCTTTCTTCCTTCTTCCCCCCCCCCTAGTCCTAACACGAGAGGAGGAGAAAGCCGACCTTGGAACAATTGGTTGAAAGAGAAATCCCGTAACACTATAATACAAAGACAAATCTTGATTTTCTTTCCCCAGCAGCACTATTGCAGTCATTAATCGAGAGATGTATTTTTAAAATATATATATATATCTAAAATATATCAGTTTAAATTAATAAAATAAAATTTTTTTTATATCTACGTTTAACTAGGAAACAAAATAGAAATTTTTTATACCCAAAATTTAAATGAGGAAATATCTTGAAGTTATCTGCCAAATTGACCACAGATCAAATACCCTTTTTAATAATCTTGGTCTCTGCACACCAAAACGTGCTCTAATATATGTTTTATTATTATTATTATTTGTGTTCTCTAAAATGGGATAAATAGCTATAATGTACGGAAACTTCTCAATACTAGTATTTTTCCGTTTTTAAAACATTTTAACATATTAAATTAATAAATATTTACATCAAATTTCTTACCTTTTTATATTTACATATTTTTTCATATTTAATGAATTATTTATTTATTTATAATTTATAATTTTATATTATTTATCTTATAATTAATAACTACATATTTGATCATTTTAAATTTTTATTATAAAATATAATTATTTTATTATTTTATAAAATAATTAATATTTACATAAAAATTTTTATATTTTTTATATTTATACATTTACTCACATTTCCTTTTTTATATTTTTATAAAATATTATTTTTTTATTATCTCATATCCATTTTGATTCCGTACAACATCGATCAATACAAAAAACCCTGCTGATTATGCCATTTCAATTTATGACTTGAATTAATCACACCATTTAAACATATCTACAACACGTTCAAAGTTGACCCATTTGCTAATCTCATTCTAAATCCCTCAATCCCAAGAATAAATTTTGTGCTTAAATAACATATTACGTCAGCGGACAAAATCTATTATATATCAATTCATATAATTATTTAAGAAATTATTGTCAAATCTTAATATTTTAATGATAACAAAACCCTATATGTATTACCAAAGACTTTATCAAGTGTGTAGGTATTTAAAATATTCAATTAACACATATTTATATGAGTAAAAGTTCTTGTAAAAGTTTAAAAGTATGGAACTGGATAAAAAATACTGTCACAGAAACTGGATAGAAGCAAAAACTGAGTAGAAGCAATCAAATTTTAGAATAGCTCTGTACTACTGCGTTTTTAATATATTTCAATATCTAGCTCAGCATATTAAGTATAAATTGGGAACTACACTTAATCCTAAATTTGTCCAAATTGGTGATTCAAATTCAAATCATTTGGAGGTTTCAAAATTAACATTTTTACTAGTGGTAAAATGAAGAATCAGATTCTGAAGTTTTTTTCAAAACTACAAGCTGATTTTTAGGGGGGTTTGCTACCTATAACTTCTCCAACAGTCCACCATTTTAAAATTCGAAAATATCAAGTTAAAGAGAAATTGTTGGTGTTTAAATTTGAATATTTACAGAAGTAAAAAACAGAAGATGTGATAGAGAAAATTAAGCACAGAATCAGCTACTTACCATATTTTTACAGCAGTAAAAGTTGGCTGAGAATACATGTTTGCAACTTTATAACTTCACGGTGAACAATTTTTTAGGCACACTTACTGAGATTTAAAGTGCAATATACAGAGAATATTCACCATATTTTACAGAGCAAATTCAATTTCTTAAGAGTGAGATATTAGATCTGAAAATAAACTACTGGAACAGCCTGTCAATCTGTCTACTGGAGTTTTTTGATATTGTCTTATGTTTGTTTGTGCTAAAAAGCTTTAATAAGTTTAGCGAGAGTGTGAGAAACATTGTTGTGGGTATATAGGCTAGTTAGGTGAGAGTTAAAACTATTTCCTTGTTGGACTAAACCATCTTCAAAAAGGAAAGGTACAGATCGTTAACAATGGAAGATTGTACTCGTCTTTGTAACTCTTTGTACATAATGAAAACTAACTATCGTTGGATCTTGACTTGCTGAACTAGAAGAATGGACGTAGATATAAGACCGAACCATTATATATTGGGTTTGATCTCTCTATCCTACTCTTTAATTTTTGCATTTTCATTTATATATTTCATATAGTTTGACCATAGTTTTAATTGAGATTTTAAGTAGAGTAAAATCTAGAATTTGAAACCAACCAATTTAAACCCCTTGGTTGCATAGGGATCAACAAGTGATATCAGAGTTAGTACTCAACTCCACAAAAGTGCTAACTTTTGAGCCAAAGACCCAATTGCATCACACTTAATTTTTGGCCAATCCACCAATAGGACTTCATACTTTAATGGAGTAAATTTTTCTCATTGGAAGTGTAGAATAAAGACTTTTATTGAAGCTATAGATTATGATACTTATGAGGTTATTTTCTCTGGAGATTTAGATATTAGATTCTCAATCATAACAGAGGAAGATAAGAGAAAGATTTCAATAAACTTTAGAGCAAAGCATTTAATTTTATGCTTTATTTCTCCCATGGAATTTAATTTTGTTTCTTCTTATTCTACGGTCAAAGAAATTTAGGATAAATTGTGCATCACTCATAAAAGCTCAAGGACTATTAAAGACATTCGAATTAACCTCTTAATGCAGAAATGTGAATTATTTAACATTCAACCGGAAGAACTTATAAAAGACATGTTTAATCGTTTTACTACTATTACTAATGAGCTTAATTCTCTTGGAAAGACTTTTTCGGATGCAAATCTTGTTAGAAAAATTCTAAGAATACTTCTTAAAACATGGAATGCCAAGAAAACAACAATAGAGGAAGCCCAAGATCTATCCAAATTGTCATTGAAAAAACTGAGAGGAAAACTCATAACTTATGAAGTAGAGCTCCATCATTATGCAGAAAATGATGGAAAGAAAAAAATTATTGCATTCACGACAAAGAAGGAAGCAGAATCTGATGAAGATGACAACAGTAAATATAAGCTGAATCTGCTAACAAAAAGCCTTTATCGAATCCTAAAAAAGAAAGGTAAAAAGTTCAATAAATTTAAGACCTTTAAGATCTCTTGAAAGTTCAAATATGATACAGAAAACAGTAACAAAATAAAAGAGCAACATGAAGAGATTGTCTGCTATGAGTGCAAGAAATCAGGACATATCAAATATAAGTGTCTTGTCCTACTACAAAAAAATCCAGAAATTCCATAATAAAGAAAAGGCTAAGATGGCAACATGGAGAGATTTGGATGAATCCAGTTCAGAATCAGAAAGAGTAGAAAAAACCAATTTTTGTTTCATGGCAAAATTACAGGTTATCTCTCACATTGACTATGAAAGTTCTGCAGATTATTGTTTTGATGCTAAAAATGTGATTAATGTGATTACTAGACTCAAATGTAGAATAGTTGATCTAGAAATGAAAAGGATGTTCTGAAACAAACTAATGAACTTCTGAATTCAGAACTAGAGTTTGTTAAATCTAAAAATTTTGCTATAAATTCTGAACTAATAGCCTTAAAATCTGAAAATGAATCTGTAAAATTAGAAAATTCTCCTATGAAAGATGAAGCATGTTTGTTGAAAACTAGAGTAGATGGCCTGTCCATATCCATTAAAAACACATTCCAAAAATTCAATGAAAGTGATGAAAAATTAAATAGACTTCTTGCAATTCAAAAACATGATTTTTCTAAAAAGGTTTAAGGTATAAATCTAAAAATGGTTCTGATTTACAAGCTAATAAAACATATTTGTAAGTGTAGCAGAAAACAGAGAAAAAAAAATTCAGACTGCAAAAATCAGGCATAAAAGTAGTGGTCATAGAAACACAACCTTTAGAAGTAGAAGAAATTAAAAATCTGCCTATTTTTTCAGAAATTTCAAGAACTTTTCTAAATCTCAAAAATCTGGTTTTTCACGTGTAAAACATGGATATACGAATGATTTTTAGAAAAAGAAAAATATTTTTTCATACAACTACTGTTATGGAATTGGATATATTGCTAGATTTTGCTATTTGAACAACTTTAGTAATAATCAAGAAAAATTTATTTCAAACACAAACTTGTTTTCTAGAGAATCCAAACTAATTTGGATTCCTAAAAATAGATGATCCTTTGAATGGATATTAAAAAAAATGATATATAAATAAAGAAAATAATGAGAATACAAGAACTCCCCTATGAAAATGATAAAAAAAAGTGTAGAAATTGAAAATAAGTTTAAGGAAGAAGTAATTAAAAACTGAAAATTTTCACCTAGTCACTCACAAGATGATGTGATTGGTGATATAGATAAAGATATAAAAATTAGATCAAGAATCAATTTCAATTATTATTTAGCATAAAGTCTAAAGTATAGAGAAACATATGTCAATAGGAAATTGTTGCGTTTAACTCTTATCTTTGAAAATAATAAGAACTTTTATTATTTTTGAAAATTTTGTATTTAATATTTTGAATTTATTATAATACTAAAATTGTTTTGAAAATTCTAAAAATACTTAATGTTGAATTTATTATCTTTATGAGTTTTTATGTGTTTTTTTTTATGATAAGAAAAAAGGAGAATAAAAAATTAATGTCTTACCAAGGGGGAGAATACATATGTATTGTATTTTTTATGATAACAAAAAGAATGAGAAAAATGAATATATCTAATTTTGAATCTGAAATTAATCTTTCTTATTTTTTATGAAACAAAAAGGGAGAGATATATATATATATATATATATAATTCTGAAAAATTATACACATATTAAGGGGAAGATAACAAAATATTCATATGTTCATAAATAGATGGGAAGAATGATACCGAGCATTCAGGGAGATAACAAAATGTTCATATGTTCAAAATAGAGGAAAAGCATGATATTGAGCATTCATGAGCAAATTTTTTCAATTTTTCTTTATGGTTTTGTTGTCAGAAAAAAGGGAGAGATTATTAAGAAAATTGTTGTCAAACCCTAATATTTTTTATGATAACAAAATTCTATATGTATTACTAATGATTTTATCTAATGTGTAGGTATTTAAAATATTTATTTTTCAAGTAACACATATTTATATGAGTAAAAGTTTAAAAGTAGGGAACTAGATAAAAAAATGTTGTCACAAAAGCTGGGTAAAAACAAAAACTGGATAGAAGTAGTCGAATTTCAGAACAACTTTGTACTGCTCTGTTTTTAATATATTCAAGATCTAATTCAGCATACTAAGTATAGATTCAGAACTCACTTAATCCTAAATTTGTCCAAATTAGTGATTCAAATTCAAATCATTTGGAAGTTTCAAAATCAACATTTTTATTGGAGGTAAAATGAAGAATAAGTTTTTTTACAGAAATACAAGCTGATATTTTGAGGAGATTTTGCTACCTATAACTTTTCCAACAGTCCACCATTTTAAAATTCGAAAATATCAAATTAAAGAGGGATTGTTAATGTTTAAATTTGAATATTTACAGAGGTAAAAATCAAAAGATATGGTAGATAAAATTAAGCACAAAATCAACTACTTACCATATTTTTACAACAGTATTTGTTGTCTAGGAAGGCATGTTTGCAGCTTTATAATTTCATGATGATGAATAGTTTTTGAGGCACACTTCCTGGGATTTAAAGTGCAATATACAGAGAATGTTCACCATATTTTACAAAGCAATTTCGATGTCTTGAGAGTAAGATATTAGATATGAAAGTAGGCTACTTGAATAGCCTGTAAATCTTTCTACTTGAGTTTTTTGATATTGTCTTGTATTTGTTTGTACTATAAAGCTTTAGTAAGGTTAGGGAGAGTATAAGGAACACTGTTGTTGGTAGATACGCTAGTTGGGTGAGAGTTAAAACTATTTCTTTGTTGGACTAAACCATCTTAAAGAATGGTAGGTATAGATCGTCAACAAAGGAAAATTGTACTCAAGTTTGTAACTCTTTGTGCATAGTAAAAGCTAGTTATCACTGGACCCTAGCTTACTGAGCTGGAAGAGTAGACGTAGACATAAAACCGAACCACTACAAGTTGGGCTTGATCTCTTTATCCTTACTTTTTAATTTCTGCACTTTTATTTACATATTTTATATAGTTTGGCCATAGTTTTAATTAAAATTTTAAATGAGTTAAATCTAAAATTTGAAACCAACCAATTCAACTTTCTTTCTTGGTTGCATAGGGATCAACATATATATACATACATATATATATATAAATTATTTAAATTTTTTCTAGACAAATTTTAGCATAACCAAAATATTCACCCCTATCCCTATATGTTTTTGTGTCAACAATGACGTATGAGGCACAATTGGCTAAAAGGAGGGCAGTCTCTTTATATATTTTTTTTAAAAAAATTATATATAATTTTAAAAATTATAAATTAAAATAATATTTATCTTTTTAATTATTAATTATTAATTTTAAATACATATTATATATAAATTTTTAATTTCATCATATTAATACTTCACATGGTATAATGAATAGAGAGTACGTAAGCACAATTTGAATAATTGGATCATCTTTTAGATTTTTTATCTATTCCGTGTGACAAATGTAAATGGAAAAACTAATAGAGAGAGAGAGAGAGAGAGAATCGTAGAAAAGAAAGGTTGCCTCGTGATAAATATCTATTTATTTTAGCCCCCAGATCAGCAAAAAGGTTAGAAAGGATGAAAAGGTTAAGAGAAAATTACATGTCAAATCCCTGAACTTTACCTTGAATTTATAAATTAGTTCTTAAATTTCAAAACACTACGATTGAGGACCTATAATTCAAAATTCGTAACTTGTTACTTCCTCTGTTAATAACGGCGCCAACCTGGGCGTCAAATGCTGATGTATATATATGTCGCAAACGATGTGGATCCCTCATGGCATGAATTGCTGATGTTTCAGATGACAAGTCAGCACCAGATACTGGAAATGTTTCCACGTTAGCATTTTTGCTGATGTGGCATTCCACGTCATCTTTCTCAATTTTTTATGTCACGTTATTTTATTTTGGTGTCGTTGTTCCCTCCATAACGCTGGCTATAAAGGGGTTGGTGAAAAAAAAAATAGAAAGAGGGAGAAAATACAAGTCGAAAGAGTGATTTGATAGAAAGAGAGAGAGAACATTCATGCAACATCAAAACAAAAGAGGGTTAGGGTTTGGACAACATTAAGAGGGATTAGTGTTTGAGAGAAAAAAGAGAGTTAGGGTTTGGGTTTTGGCAACATCCATACGAAGGAGGGTTAGAGTTTGGGCACTGTCTCGTTTTCATCTTTTCGTCAGCAAAGCAATATCCATAGAATGTCATCAAACACAGTTGAAGGTTCATTGAAATGCAAATGCAACCTCGATGCTATTTTGGTGACTTTATGGTCAGAAAGAAATCTATCATGAAGGTTCTATGGTTATCCTAATTTTTAGGTATGTCGAATCTTATGTATGGTTACCCTAAACTTAATTTTGCTGAATGTTAATGCTTTTGTAGGAATGCAATGCTAATAATTTTTTTGAATGGTATGATCCACCATTCTACTCTCAAGTAGTTGAAGTCATTCATGGGCTAAAAAAAACAAAAAAGTTGATGAGATAAAAATTGTACGCAACTCTATAATAGCTGATTGGTGTTTGAGAATGCAGGATACAAGAAACACCATCAAGAGGCTAAAGGAAGACAACAATCATCTGTTACGTTGTGTTTAAGAGCTTGAAGAAATGAATTTGACAATGAAAGAAGAGATTTTGAGTTTCAGGAGATGAAGGAGAAGAAAATTAAATCCTTTTGAAAAGATTTCATACGCGTAGGTGGAATATTGTCAATGGGAGTTCTGTTTTTTGGTCTTTTATATAAAGTTGGATGAGATAGGGGCTTATTAAGAATGTAATATTAAGAATGTTATATGTTGCAGTAATGTGTTTTTTTTTTTTTAAGATTTTTTTTGGGTCAAAATACTATATAATGTTAAAAATCTTATATGTAATATTACGAACTCTTGCTTTCTCTTGCGCTTTTATTGACTGAAAACAATGAAAAGTTTCTGAGTATAAAACATTGGCTTCAAACAATCAAAGGCTAAATTTAATGTAGCAATCACAGGTTGAAGTTTTGAAAACAATTAAAGGTTGACAACAGCAAAAATGTAGCTATGGGCTTCAATTAATGTAGCTATGGGCATAAATTAACATCAGTTCTGAAGTTCTGAAATTCAGAACTGAAGCCATTCTGAACTATAAAACATCAGTTCAAGACTAAAGCCATTCTGAGGCTCAGAGTATAAAACATCAATTCAACATTCTGCATTTCATCACATCCTACATTTTGCATCTCATCACATCCTGCATTCTGCATTTCATCACATTGTTTACATTCTGAGCATAATCATCACATTCTACATTCTAAAATTCAGAGCATCACATTCTGAGCATAAAACATCAAAGGCACCAGGAATTCAAAACATCACATTCTGCATCTCATAATTCTAATCTTAAAACAAAAAAGCATAATACATCGTAGTTCAAAACAGGTCTTGTAGCATAAAACAACATATTTCTGCACTTCGCATCAGTGGCTGGGATGATCGTTTTACAACACATCATTGTTCCAACAAAGCATAAAACATCATTGTTTACAACACATCATTGTTCAAATCATTATTACAAATTCACAACACAGGGACCCTTGGGAGATGAATTGTTCAAAACATCATAAATTGAATCCAAATTATTGTTGAGATGAAGGTGGTTGGAACCCTTGTGATGCACCTTGTGAACTACCACATGTCTGGCCTTACAAGTAATAATTGGATTAGTTATTGATCCAAATAGTGCTACAAGTATAGTATGGATCCAAATTTAATCAATAACCTTATTTGTATTGAAGTCGCATGATCTCTTGTTATGTCCTGCTTGCTTATAAATAATGTGATGGTTCCAACTTTAGAAAGAGAATGAGGATTTTTAGATAGGATATTAGTGGGCTCCTTTCTCCTTTTTTTTTTTTGTTGGCCTTCCTGCCTTTTTTTTTGGTAGTTGGGAGGTAACAAGTTTGGGGGTTGGTATTTGTCCCATGTATTTAGTCCATTACAAGGATAAACAATAAGTGCATAGCTCTCCGTATAACATGCTAGACTATAACAACTTGACACAAATTTCTCTATTTTTTCTCTACAAACAAACATGCAACTAATTGCATGGGCACAAGGAATACCACATAATTCCCATACTCTATAACTGCAGGTCCTATTGTTCAAGTCAAGAATAAACTTATTAAAAAATGATGTCACCTCATAAATCCCACCACCCGCTAAGGTTGGAAACCAATGTCTATTTAGTCTCTTCTCCTTTTTAAGTTTCCTTTGAATGACAGGACAAATATCACCATAGAAAGATGATATTTTGCTCCTATTTTCAAAACATTTTGACATCAACCCAGACCTAATTATCTCTAGCAAACTGATAATAGACATGTCTCTTGGTTCCAAAATTTTAGTATTGAATGATTCACAAATATTGTTAACCAGTAAGTCACACTTGCTATATCCAGAAAATGCAGACCGTGTCCATGTTTGGGTAAACTTTTCCATCAGCCAAGCATAGGCAGCAGCATCTAATGTCTGAATTTCTCTTATCACTCGAATGAACTCAGCCTCATATGTGGCTCTGGCAGCAGTATAGAACATGTTTTTCAACTCCAAGTTTTTAAACTTCTTGTGTTTATTATACAAATGCCGAGCATATATTCTATGTTTAGAATGTGGAGACAATGTTGAAATGGTATTAATTAGTCCCTACACACAAACATGTGCAAATTAATACAATAGCACTGTGAGATAAAAAAACCCATAGGTTGCTATAGAATTGTTCAGTTTGATATTTTCTATTGGTCAGACATGAAAGTCCATTTCCTATCATCTCCAATGTCCCCAAGTAAGTGCTGCAGGAACCACATCCAATTATTTGTCTCCTCCAACTCTACAATTGCAAAAGTTAGTGGAAATATTCTATCATTTGGGTCTTTTCTAACCGTAATTATCCTCCATAAGTTGATTTCAAAAAATATCCATTCAGTCCAATAAATAGCCTACAAGCTACCAAAAATCCCCTCTTACAAGCCTTCAGACAAATGTACAATCTTTTAAAGATTTAGTTAGAGGATATTGGATGGATAAGGGATGCTTATCACCACAAGATAGATAACTCTCTATTTTACAAGTACTTCTCTTATTTGTTCTCAAAATCTCTTCGAAATGTCTTAACAAGAAGAATTGCTCTTTATTTTTGCTTTCGGCTAGTTCTTTAATCAATTGTCTTGCCCTCCAAGCCTTCATTCTTTCACAACTGACCATAAATTTCTCTTTAGCCTTTTGTTAAAGTGTACACAATTTTATATTAAGATCACTTTGGACACTCTTCACCCATTTTCTTGCAAGCCACTTAGCTGATGCATGCTTATTATTCCAACTTCTAGCACTGCTGTGTTTAGCCCTACATGTCACTACCATTGCTTTCTTCTCATGACCTTAAAGTTTTTTTGCATACAGCAACCAATCACAGCCCTCAATTCATCTAACTCTTACTTTATCCTTGTCATTTTTAACAAATCTGATATTCCTTCCACTGTGGATAGTATAATCTTTCAATACATCTTAAAAAATTTCAGACTTTCATAAATCTGGTCTTGCTTGAATTCAATAAATTTAGGATTGTAATCTGTCTTGAATTCCTCATATCTACAATTTTTTTCTAACCTCAACCCATTCATCATCACTCTCTTACTCTCTCATTGTGTATTCTAAGTCCTCCTCCTCATCTATCTCCCCCCAATCAAAGAAATGAACACATCTGAAGTTTTCCTCTTCTTCTGATTCTATAATGCCCTCTTCATCGCCTTTATTAAGCTTTTCACCCTCTATAGGATTATCATTGCACATTGACTCCTCCTTTTCTTCCCTTGAACTATCATCATCACTCTGTTAAGAATCATTATTCACCAAAATCTCAGTACCAAAGCCATCATTTTCACCAATGTTTTCATCACTTTTAATAAATAAATTAGCATCATTCTCTATAGTTTTTATAACCTAACTTTGCTATTATGTTTCCTAATTCAAATATTGACATTATATCCCTATCAGGATTATCAAAATATATTAAATCACCACTTTCATAACTATTTGTTCCTACAAATTTACCAACATGATGGAATGCAGCTGTGAATTTGGTATAATCCATATTTAAGGAAGGAAAAAATTTGAAAAATGCTGGGACATTGTACACACAACATTTAAACAATCTCGATATAACACAGTTAATTGAATATACTTAAAAACCAAGATTGAAATTATGGTATCAGTACATAGATCAATATTAACAAAGCATAATACAAATCTTATAACAACAACTTTAATAAAATTTTATTGAAATTATAGTAACAAAACATAGATTTAATCACAGAATATTAACACAGCATAATACAGATCTTATAACAATATAAACAAAAATTGCAGATTTAATAACATTTTATTGAGCAACAGAAGATAGATTCAATCGATATTAACAAAACATAATATAGATGTTATAACAATATAGACAAAAATTGTAAATTTAATAACATTTATTGCCAATTTTAAAGAAATCCTAATATTTTTCAAACCCTAATTTTTAACGAACCCTAATTTTACAGATCTTATAACAATATAGACTTAACCACATTTTATTAACAAATTTAAAGAAACCAATTTTTTTAAACCCTAATTTTTTCAAAACCTTAATTTTTTTGAAACCCTAATTTTTAACGAATCCCAGTAACACTTGAAATTACAAAAATAGTAATTTAAAGGTTAGATTTTATACCTTATAAGGACCCTACCATGAGGAAATAACTTCAATCAATGACGATCACGAACTAAGAATCTGAGACCACAAGCCTAATTTTTAAAAGGAAACCAAACACAGACACCTTGTCGAGACCCAATTTCAACTATTGCTTTCCCTCGAACACAGTAAAAAAATCCCTAAACTTCATTAATCCGTCTGTATGTCCTTTGAGATCTTCACTCTCTCTCTAAAACCTAATAAAAACATTTTTCGACAACTTGCCTTGTCTCTCTTTCCCCGCCTATCAATGTTCTATCGTTTTTTCTTTTTTACTTTTTAAGGTAATTATATGCCGAGTTAACCCTTCGTTGATAGTAGACTTCTGCTGACGTTAGCAAAAATATGACGTGGTAACATTTTCAGCATCTGGTGTTGACATGTCTTCCGACACGTCAATAATTCCTACCATCTGGATTCCACATCATCTGCTGCATGGATCCACATCAGGAATTAATAGTTACCACATTAATACTATTATTAATGAAGAGACTAATAAATTACGAATTTTAAAATTTAAATCCTTAATCGTAATATTTTAAAATTTAAAGACTAATTTATAAATTCGAGATAAAATTCAAAAAGTTGATATATAATTTTCTAATAAGTTTAACACTGAGAACAAACAAAAAAAAATATAATATTATAAAGAAATAAAAGTTTTTTAATTAAAAACAAAAAGAAAAATGGAGGAAAGCACCAAATAAGAAGATTCCAAACGAACGAACAGCGAGCAAGTCAAGTCAGCCGTAGCCATAAATAAAATCCCTCTGGACCGCGATTAAGCGCTCTCTCTCTCCCAAGAATTTAGTTTAAACTTTAAAGGAAGATGACGTGAGAGGCGATATCCGCAGGGAAGGATGGTAGGGACGGTTAAACCTATTACACTTTCCTGTCAGGAAACGATGACGTGGCACCACTTTTGGCGGATTTTCTTTGAGTTGATGACCGAACTATAACGGCATCTGATGTGGAGCCGATCATTGACCAGACTCCGGATACGGGGATGATAGGGTTTTCTTGCAGTACTTATCAGCGCCACGTCTGTCCAGATATGTGGACCTTTTCGTCTTTTGATCCGACGGTCTTTATTTAAAGAGTTTGAGAGTGGGATTTTTATTATTACTCGCTTACGGTGGTATTACGCGTCGTTTTTGAATGGGTCTCCAAAGAACTTCAATTCAAGCTTAAACCGGACAAGTTCTCGCGAGACCCGGAATATGAGAAGGAGAAATCGCAAACCAAATTCTGCTTTTATAATAATAATATTGGTCACTTTTTAACTTGATTTTTCAACAGCAAAATATATATATATATATTTATATATATAATATTTTATGTTTAGTCACACAAATAAACTGAATTTAATTTATTTTTTAAACGAATCAAGCAAGCTAAAATCTTATTTCTATATTAAATCAGAAATTTTTTCCCGAAAAGTTGAATTTTAAAAAGTGCACCAATGTAATAAGTACAACCTTGCATAAGTTGGAAAGGTGAATTTATGTTTGTCCGCTCTAATTAACGGAAATACTCTGATAATGAATGATTTATTACTGGATAAATCCGATATTAATCTCATTCGAACCGAATTTAATTACATCCTACGTAATTATTAGATTTCGATGATTTATAAAAAATAAATAAATACACGGTTTATCAATAATTTGATTCATTTAAACCATCATATCCATTAAGTTTTTATTACCATTTTTACATGTTTCGTAGTTAGCAAAATATTTGATCCGACTCTTATAAGGTAATATACAGTAAGTCAATTTTGAAAAATCAAATGGTATTAGGAGTATATTGTCACTTGCTAATTGAATGTTAATGAACCCAACCCCCACGACATCCCGATAAAAAGAAGAAAATTCAACGTTATTTCATAAAACTATTTTGATGATAAGTTGATAGTCGATTCGCATTTATTAATTTAACTTTTAAAAAAAAGATAACGTAAGACGTGAGAAATTCAAATTTTGCCATTGAAGAACAGCACTTCTCCACGGAAAGAAGAGAGAGAAATTATGGTGTTGCCGTTGCGTGCTTGATAGTAATCAATTCAAGCATTTCAAGATTTTCACTTTTTTTTCTGATGTAAAATTTATATGAATAAAGAAATATACGAATACGAAACTGGGGTTTAAAAATTCTGCCACGTTTTGCCAGCTTTCTTTTTTTAAAAAAAAAAAAAATTATGTAACGAAAAATCGAGTCCATTTTTTTAAGCTCTAAACGAAGCAACATTTTTTTTTTGGTCACGTTCATCAAATTTAAATAGCTTTGTGTCATGGAATGGGGTTGGTGATTTTTAGTCATCTTCCGCCTCTCTTACGACTTATTTGAATTGAAAGATTTGAAAAAAAAAATAATTAAAAGAGAAAATTTTAATTTTTCTTTCTTTTTTTAGAGATTAGATACTCGAGAAAACGAAAGAATCGGATGAATTTAAAATTTTTTCTTTCTCAAAAGTGGAAAAAAATAAAAGAAAGAAAATGTTAAATTTAAATACTTTTTATATTCTAAAAATATCCTTTAAAAATTGAAAGTAAAACTTTTTATTTCTTATAAATTTTATTTCTTTTCTTTTCTTTTCTTTCATAAAATTTTTAAACAAAATAGAATTTTTTCTCTTAATTAATCTTTTCTTTTCTCTTTAAAATTTCAAAATATACTGTTAACGTTTTCAACTTTATCCATTTTAGGACGTGTTCTCGAGGAGAGGGGGTAAAATATTACTTTTTAAAATTTTTACCCTTTCTATTAAACTGTATTAAGTACTTCTTTTTTTGAAAAATTTAAGGTAGGGGTAACAACAGGTAAATGTTATCTAAGCGAGAAAAACGTCAAAAAAAATAAAAAATAAAAAATAAAGAGTAAAGAATATCATAAAATTTACGTCTTCTCTTTCTCCTTTTAAGATGATTTTCCCTTTACTCTCTATTTCTCCCTTTAGAAGATGAAAATATTTTTTTGACATGAAATGAGAATTTTAATTACTTGTTCTTGATTTTTTTTTTTAATAATCTATGATAATGGTATAAAAATAAGTTTTGAAATTTTTGCTATTATAAAAATAAAAATAAATACTCCGCGGTTACTTGCGACAAATGACCTCCGTGTGCGTCGCAACTTAACTGATAAGGCTTTATGTTCTCGTTGTGAGCAAGCCAATGAGACGGTACTCCACCTCCTTTATGCTTAGTTTGGGAGTTTAGGAAAAAAAAGAAAAGAAAAGAGATGATCAGATTTTCTTTCCACTCTATTTGAGAGTTTTAGTAAGGAAAGAAAATAATATATGATTTATTTAGAATTAAAAATTTTTCTATCTTCTTTTTAAGGGTAAATTTGATATATTGGTGAGACAATTTTTCTTTTTCTCTTATTTTCTCTCCTTTTCTTCCCAGTTTTGGGAAAAAAAATTTTGTTATTAAAATTCTTTCCATTTCTCTCCTTCTAAAACTTCCAAAGGAGGGAAAATGAATGATTTTCTATTAAAATCTTTCCTTTTCCCTTCTTTTCTCCCGATCCAAACTAAGTGTTAGAGATTGTCTCCCCATCCAAACTAAGTGTTAGAGATTGTCGGGTCTCTAGACATGTTTGGATTGATTTGTTACTGAACCATTTTACTTGAGGGTTTCTTCGATGGGGATTTAAACCAATAGCTCCGACTTAATCTTGCAATTAGCAAAGAGAAGGTGGATCATTCTCTTTCTTGGGCGGCTGTTTTTGGCCAAGCTTGGAACTCCTTGGTTACGGAGGAATAATAAGCGGATTTTTGAGAATGTATTTCACGGGCATAATGAATTATAGTAGCAAGTTCGAGCAATCGTTACCAAAAAAAAAATACTTTTCCTTTCTTTTTTCTTATCATTCCCATTGTTTTACTAACATTATTAAATGACGGATGATAATCAAAAAAAATTTTGGTGGGGAATTTATGGGGGTTTTAAAAAAAAAAAAAAAAAATTTTAGTTTTTTTTTTAAAAAAAAAAAAAAAAAAAAAAAAATAAATTTTTAAAAAATTTGTTAAAAAAAAAAAAAAAAAAATTTTTTTTTTTTAAAAAAAAAATTTTAAATTGGTTTTATGTTTTTTTTTTATTTTAAAAAAATATATGGTTTGTTTTTTGTTGCCAAAACTTACTCCAAAACTCAAACTAAATTCAAACGTGTTTAACAATCGTCATCAACCATAATATCAAATATTAACCAAAACAATCTCAAATTTCATATTTCATTCATACTTCATATTTCAAACAAACAGCGATTTAATCACCAATACTAAATAACTTATTATTCCAAATAAATATAATGTACTCATCACCTTTGAACCACAAATAATTCATTATTCCAAACATAATGTGAAATTTAAAAAAAAAAAAAAAAAAACCATCCACATAATTTTGAACAAAAAAAAATAAAGACTTTATTAACAATAGCGTAAAAAAGTTTAAAAAAAATGATAATCAACCAACATTCCATTACATACAAAATATATATCACCTCTCAAGGACTACCTCCTTGAAGGGAATGAGAGCCATCACCTTCACCAGATGAACCATTATCATCCTGTAGAGAACAAAAGTTAATATATCACCTAAAATGTCACATGAGATAATTCCTCTTATGTAAAAAACAAAAGTTAATATTTTATCTCTTCCCACATCTCATGATATACTTTCATATCTTAAAATTTTGAGATAAACATTTGAAACAACATTTCAAATCTTGCTTTTGTTTCCTTCAATTTACGACACATCTCAGTTAACTCTTTTGTATGAGAATTCATAGTAGCTTGCAGGTGTTAACCTCATCCTTTTACCTTCATTCTACCCGAGCGTTCCTTTCCAACACACTGTTCTTGATTTGATTGATGGACTCTTGCATTGAGGCAGGCTGTTGAGTTGTCATCATTTTATCAACTTATTCCTATGTATAGAAAATACATATAAAAATATAAACACAAATGCCTAGAAATAAGTGATATCTAAACTTCATGTGACTTACCATCATATTGATAAATTTTGCGTTTACATATGGACTGCCCTTCTTCTTGTGGGTAGTTTTGTACAGTTCGATTCTATCAAATGATGTCCTATCTCTAATTCCTGAAACAAAATTATTAACAACTAAAAAATACTATTTAATACAATATTAATATTTATCAATTCCTTTGCTTGTTTCGTCAACGACTTTGAGCCATAAATGCGTGTATACATTTGTTACAATTGGCTCTACTTCCCTACTTTAGACTTCTCTTGCAAAATATTTTGACTTATTATGATAAGTATATAAAAATAAACAAAATATTATCAAGTAAAACATGTTATTACTTTTCCATGCCCTGAGTATTGGCGTGCGACAATGTCCTCCCATTTATGAGGGCTGTGACCCTCCAAAACATTTGTGAAACCTTTTCAGTAGTTTTCTCCTTATCATAATATTTTTTTAGAATACATCTATACTATTTAAATTTTGTAAAAATTGATTTGAGAATAAATGCATTAACATCACTCTCATTTTCTATTTTGAAAAGAAATATTTATTGTAAACGAAAACAGTTGAATTAAAACATTTTGCAACAAAAATAAAATGAAGCAAATCAAGAAAGTACCTTAATAAAAGATTTCATTTATTCTTTTGATGCCACAGGAATACTATGCCAGTTCTTGTGACTAAGGTAAAATTGCAAACTTCTAGTCACAAGATCACAAAAACTAGCTAGTAATTACAACTCTCGTCTAACGGGTTGCAGCTCAAAATTGTTAACTCACTGAGATCTTAGATCTCATATGCTCTTAAGAGTGGTCCTCCCTCTTTTTCGAGTATTCAAAAATTATCAACCATAAAATATGAGATAATACATTTATAAACAACCAAATTCAATATACTTGTAATTAATACTCAGTTTTGATACAGTGCCAAATATAGCGTCCTACGATACTTTCTCGGATGATTCCATAATTTTGATTTTCTTAAATTTTTCTCTTCCTTGAGATATGTTTCTAGCACAAGAATTAAATATCTATAACGTATGTTTGTTTGACAAAAGCAAACATATAAAACCAATAATAAATGAAATGAATTTAGAGTAATTGGAAAATAACTAACTAACCAATAATGAATATAGACTTAACATTATATATATATATATATATATATATATATATATATATGTTAATCTAAAGAGAAAAATCAATATATATAATGAATGATCATTATATACGTGAAAAGATAACATTAAACCAATATACAAATATATAATGAGTACTAATTAACCACTTTTCAAACATACTATCAAACTTTTATCAATGTCATCATTGAAACACACACACACATATACCAAAAACATGCAAATCAATATAGATACATGTATGTATGTCCATCCTTGAAACAAATATACATATCCATTTTTGTAACACATGCAAACTTTTGGTATATGTTGGTAAACTAATAGCAAAATTTTAAGTTAGTAGGTTGTTCATATCATGATTTCAATTATACAAACGTACATATATGCCAATTGTTGGAAGTGGTTTGCGGCTCCATAGATATCGGTACCTTGTAGACTTAAACGGTCACCATCAGGAGAGATGTAATATCTGTAAAAACCATCAGAGGGTGCTTCGACAATGAGACTCTGACGCTCAAGTCAGAAAGAACGATTTTCGAATGAAATAGAAACAGACTGAGAGCTTAAGGGAGTGGTTCCCTGTGATTAGAGTGCCCAATGTGTGAGGGCGAGAGAGTGTACCTGGTTTGGAGGATTTTAGGATGTCTTATACCTGTGAGAGTCGTGCGCCGTAGGATGCTTCAACCCTACTTCCTTTATTGAATCGATCCGAGAATCTCAGGATTTCAATATTTTGAATTGATTGTGATTCTCTTCCTCTGGGAAACTTTCACTTTCTATTGGGATCCTTTCCTTAACTGAAAGATCCTAAAAATACTGCTCTCAAATAGAAAATCAAAGCTATTGGGATATTTTGACCTTCTCTTGGAATAGTTGGAGCTGTTGGCTATCGATCGGGTGTCCGACCAATTAAGGGTCTTCAGAGTTTGTTTGTTTGATAGACCAACGATTGAGTATCCAACCGGAGTGGCTACTTTTACTCGATGAATGATGTTCAGTTGACGGGGCGACTGAGTCCTTATCGTTTGGGAGATCTGGATGATGAGGCTCTTCGGTAAATAGTCATAAGGAATGTTTGATCATCGATTGGTAGCTGTCTTTTGTGGGCTTTTCGTGTAAGCCTTTCGAAAGCTGACCTTTCGGATTGGGCCTAGGGCTGCCCCCCGTCATTTGCCCCTACTCAGGGTGCCATTTCTTGAGAAGGGTACGGGAGTAATGTTAACATCATATGTCGTCACTAGGAGTATACGAATCGTCCCTTGATGTCTTTATAAGTCCATTTGTTCATGCGTACCTGACACCTTCATTTTTCTTCTTTCTTTGAGAACTGCTAGAAAAACGATTTCCAGGAACATTGGTGAAAGCATCCGCTTCTCAAACTTTTCCAGGCATCGTGATATCGCAAATACTATGTCCATGAGGGAGCTTCAAGAGGTCCAAACTGATATGCTGATAGGAGACAATTACACCTTGGTATCCGCCACAAATGCCGATAGAGCTAACATGGCTCCAGAGGGATGCGTACCGATATACCATCAATCAGTTAAATATGGGCTAAAAGTTCCATACATAGACCTTTTCGCAGAAGTATTACACCGTTGGAATATATTTCCAACCCTCCTGATTCCAAGTGCATGGCGTCTGGTTGTTGTCGTGGCTTCTCTGTTAGGGTTCTGTCATTTTTGTTTCGATTTCTTCATCTTGTCATCTATCTTCATCTTGATGAGATGTGGAAATAGCGATTTGACCAGGGGCTGGTACAAGTTACAAACCTGACCTGAGTCTAGCTGGAGGTTTTGCTATAAGGAGTCTATTGACAAGAACTGGATGCAAAATTTTTTTTATATTGAGTTCTCGAATAAAGATCACGTGTCCATGCTACCCGAAGCCGATGAGGTGCCTTTTTTGGGGCTGAAGCCCCTATCCACATCAAAGCATGGTCGTTTCATTTGGTCCATCAGCGGTTATTGCAAGTCCACCAGTCGAGGCATATGGGTTAAGTTCCTACTGGATAATCAAATGATGTACTTAGCCGTCCTACTGATTGAGAAGAAGAGAAAATTTGACAGGCCCCCTTTGTTAGAGAGGGAGAAAATCGAACTGGTTGATTCCTTGGATTCTCTTGATGACATTGTGCTAAAGAATGTTACTGTAGATAAGCTAGTTCGATCAGGTATGAAGAGGTTTCTTCAGGAGGATATCGGGGCTTCTAAGGCCCTTCTGGGATCTTCTACTGGGGCGTCTGAGGCCCTACTAGAGTTGCCACCTCCTTTATTGAAGAGGAGGGTGATTTCTTCTCCCTCGCCTTCATCTGGGCGCGCATTGATGATTTTGCCTGAACGTTTGGCCCTGATAGCAGTTACACCAAGGGAGACTACCGTTTTGGACGGAGGTAGTCCATCAAGTGAAACGAGTACTGATGTGAATGAATTAAAAGGATCGGGAGACAATCCCTCATCTAGTGCCTTGGTGAAAGCGAATGTTTCCAGGGTCACGATAGGCAAGATGGCAGGGCCTTCTTCTGTTATTCCAATTTGGCCTTTGTGTAAGGGAAAGCGTAAGGTTTTTGAAGGGGCAGCTTCTTCGCCTGCCATCCCCATTTGGTACTTTGATAGAAAGAATGGCTCAAAAGAATGGGGAACCGTCGTCGTTTGTGCTGGGGATATGCAATATAACTACATAGACCTGGCTGAGGTGGATCGCATCGCCAACCGGTTAGACTTTCATTGGTGCAAG
Source organism: Dillenia turbinata (assembly GCA_037126225.1). Lineage (NCBI taxonomy): Eukaryota > Viridiplantae > Streptophyta > Magnoliopsida > Dilleniales > Dilleniaceae > Dillenia > Dillenia turbinata. The sequence goes on along the minus strand of JBAMMX010000018.1, from coordinate 9,382,978 downwards.
CTCGACTTTCACAAGATGTCTTACGAGCATGTCGGTGGGGCCCTTAAGTCCCTAGGCTTAATGGTATCGTTTTCTCTATACTCATTGGGTTCTACCTCATTTTTGTCTTTATTGACCTAGTTTCCCTTTCAGACAATGGTTCTGGCCGAATTTCAAGAACACAAGGAAGACAGGTGATAAGCCACTTAGAGGGCGTCTCTCTGAGTTAACCCATCCGGCTTAAGTGCAGGAAGAAATTCCTATTCGAGAGGAAGAGACCGCGAAGACTGAGAGCACGTCCGAGGCGTTACTCAATTAGAAGGAAAAACAGCTGAGAAAACTTCGATCAAAGTTGGCCCAATATCAAAGGCAATGCGAAAGGTTGAAATCAGAGGCCACGGTGCGCGAGGCATATTTTTAATCGATCGAGAAGTTGGCCCAACTTCGCGAGGAGTCCCTTTGAATAGCGGAATGCAGAATAGCTGAGCTTGAGGAGTCTCGCATGAAGAATGTCATTATCTTTAAAGACTCTCAACGTAAATTGTCCGAGAGATTAAAGTGCCCTGAATAGATAATCCGTTGTATGGGTCTAAGCGACGTTCTGCCCCTGCTGAGGAAGCGGCTAATACTCATAACCCGGTTGTATAACCTTTGTTTGAAATTTTGAACCCAATGACTTTTGTTTGTTCAATAAAAAACCTTTGTTTTTTCATCGATAGAAGTCATCTTGTTACTTTCAGCTGCAATCCTTGTCGCGTCAGCCCGGCAGATCAGGGCGACTTAGGCCCTCTCTTGATAGGAAGCTTTTAGATAGAGAGGTCGTGTCCACCCATTTGGAGAGTTCCATCCCTTATTAATAACACATACGATCGATAAAATTTGAGCGACTTAGACCCTCCGTTCGGTAAGAAGCTTTTTAGATAGAGGGGTCATGTCCACCCGTTCGGGAAGTTTCATCCCTTATTGATAACACGTATGATCGATAAGATCTGGGCAATTTAGACCATCCGTTTGGTAAGAATCTTTTTAGATAGAGGGGTCGTGTCCACCTATTTGGGGAGTTCCATCACTTATTGATAACACGTATAATCGATAGGATCTGAGCGACTTAGGCCCTCCGTTCAGTAAGAAGTTTTTTAGATAGAGGGGCTGTGTCCACCCATTCGGGAGGTTTCATCCCTTATTGATAACACGTACGATCGATAGGATCTGACAACTTAGATCCTCCGTTCGGTAAGAAGCTTTTTAGATAGAGGGGCCATGTCCATCCGTTCGAGGAGTTCCATCCCTTATTAATAACACGTACGATCGATAGGATCTGGGCGATTTAGGCCTTCCATTCGGTAAGAAGCTTTTTAGATAAATGGGTCATGTCCACCCGTTCGGGGAGTTCCATCCCTCATTGATAACACATACGATAGATAAGATATTGGCGACTTAGGCCCTCCAAGCAATAGGAACAAGGAGTGTGTTTGTAGAAAATCAATTAAGTCAGTGTTTCAATAATTCGAAAAATACCCCCGCAGTCCGGAAAGAAAACCATTAATGGTAGAGCTTGATGATTACTTAGGAGCATAACTTGAGGGCTCCAAATCACATGACAATATCCTGATCCCTAGCGGTGTTCTAAACTTGATATTCATGTGCTTAGTGCTGGGTAGAGCTTCTATGGCGTTCAGACCCGGCCTGCCCAAGATGACATTGTAGAGTGAAGGAAAATTCACCACGTTGAATACGACGAAAGCTGTCGCATGGTTAAGGGGCGCTCTAAGGGTAACCAAAAGTGAGATAATACCTTTAGGATATATCCATTCGCCTGAGAGCTCTTTGATTGGGCCTGCGTGGGGTTGGAGATGGGCAGAAGTAAACCCCATTCGTCTGAAGGCATCCCGGTATAAAAGGTTACAGCCTGCCCCCTGATCGACAAAGATTTTTCTAACTTCGTGTTACCCAAGCAGTCATCACAAGGAGGTCGTGTCGGCTTGGGTCTATTCCGACTAGATCTTCATCCGTAAAATCAATGACGGGCCTCTTCTCCCCATGTCATTTATCGACGTCTGTCACTAGAATTTCTTGTGGTGTAGAAAGAAGTGTCTTCGAAAAATAGAAGATCGGAGTGATCAAGCGTCCTGCTTCATTTTCTGATGGATTATCGGAAGGAAGAGGAAGCTTCTGAAGGACTGGTCCATCCCGGATTTGGAGTATTACTCCATCTCTCCTATCAACTGGGGGCTAAGCGGCTAGCCGGTCCTCCACCCGGTCACGTCGCGGCGGTTCATGCGAGTAACTGGCAGGGGGATCTCTTTCTTTGCTGACGATGAACTCCTGTAGTCTCCCATTACACACCAGGAATTCTAGTTTATCCTTTAAATTCTTGCAATCATCTGTCGTATGACCATAATCACAGTGGAAGTGGAAGTATTTGGTTCTGTCCTTGTTGGAGTCATCCTCAGTCGACCGTGGGGACCATCGGATGTATGACTTGTCTCTGATTAAAGCTAAGACCCGGTTAGGGGTCTCGTTTAGTGGGGTATAGTTGTTATACCTTCGCGAAGGAGGGGGATTCGTTCAGCTCTTCGTTGGTGGAGACCTTCTGAGTGATCGGTTACGTTCCTTTCAAACGGATTGATCCCTCCTGTGGTCGAACACCTCAGCATCCTTAGTAGTGATATATTTCTCCGCTTAGGCGTAAAATTCTTGAATAGTAGCAGGAGAGTTCTTCGTGATCGACACTTTCATGCCGGAAGGCCGTAGTCCTGTTAATAGCACAGCTAGTGCAATTGAATGATTCAGGGATAGACCCCTCATCATTTCTGCTTTGAATCTTTCCAGGAAGTCCCTTAGGGACTCTTTCTCCTTCTGATGTAATGACAATAGTGAGGTGGACTTTCTCTTGACCCTTCTACTTATCACGAAATATGATTCGAACTGTTCTCGTAGTTGGGAGAAAGTCCTTATGCTCAACGGCGGAAGAGAATTAAACCAAGTTAGTGCGTTTCCCTAAACAGTGGTGGGAAAATATTTACACATGGCCGCATCGGACATGTCTCTAGGAACCATCACAGTCACGAAATGGGCCACATGATCTCAGGGGTCTGCCATCCCATTGTACCTTTCTATGGGGGGCAGGAATACGTTGTGAGGCATAGGCTCTGAAGAGACCTTGGGGTCGAAAGGTGAAGCATGAGAAATGGGGGAGGTTTGGTTTCCCTAGGCATTGACCTGCCTGAGTGAGTAAGCAACAAATTGCTCAATCTGTTTTTAAAGGTCGTAGGGGGCTAATCTTGAGTTTTCGGATACTTCAAGGCACGAGGGCGACGGTCATCGCTGGGGACGCCTAAATCCCCCAACAAAAGATTGGCCCTCAGGCCTAAGGATGCGGCTAAGGCCCTCCAATTGTTTGCTCGTGTCCTGAATCCTTGACTCCAACCTCTCCATCTGGGGGCAGCTGAATAGCTCTAAAGTAGGGGCCACAATCGGTTGGTCGGGGATCACAAGCTGTAGAGTCTGTTCCTGATGAGGAGGGCAAGGGGAGGCCGCATGACCACGAACAGAGTGATCAGGTACTATAGGAATGGCGGCCTCAGAAGGTGTTGCAGTGCGCCTTTCTACAACGGGGACGGCTTTCGAAGATACTCTGGTTCTCAGAGACATTGTTGCCAGAATAACAGAATTTGCTATAGTCTAGTCCCATAGACGGCGCCAATCTGTTGGAGGTGGGTTGCAGCTCCACAGATACCGACTTCTTATAGACTTGAACGGTCACCGTCAGGAGAGATATAATACTTGTAAAAACCGTCAGAGGGTACTCTGGCAGAGAACTCCGACGCTCAAGTCAGAAAGAGTGGTTTTCGAATGAAAGAGAAACAGAATGAGAGCTCAAGGGAGTGGTTCCCTGTAATTAAAGTGCCCAATGTATGAGGCCGAGAGAGCATACCTAGTTTGGAGGATTTTAGGATATCTTATACCTATGAGACTCGTGCGCCGTCGGGATGCTTCAATTCTATTTCCCTTATTGAACCGATTCAGAAATCTCGGGATTTCAATATTTCTAATTGATTGTGATTCTCATCCTCTGTGAAACTTTTGCTTTCTGTTAGAATCCTTTTCTTAACTAAAAGATCTTAAAGATGCTGCTCTCAAATAGGAAATCGGAGTTATTGGGATATTTTGACCTTCTCTTGGAATCGTTGAAGCTGTTGGCTATCGATCTGGCATCCGACCGATGAAGGGTCTTCAGAGTTCGTTCATTTGATGGATCGACGATTGAGTACCTGACCTAAGCGGTTACTTTTACTCGATAAACTATGTTCGGTTGATAGGGCAACTGAGACCCTATCGTCTGGGAGATCTAGGCGACTGAGGCCCTTCGGTAAATAGTCATAAGAAATGTTTGATCATCGATCGGTAGCTATCTTTGGTGGGTTTTTCGTGTGGTCCTTTCGAAAGCTAACCCTTCGGATTAGGCCTAGGGCTGCCCCCCGTCACCAATATATGTTATTAAACTAATAACAAACTTCTAAATTATAAACAAATTATACATACATATATATACATGTGTGTGTGTATATATATATTCATAAAAGTAAATTAGTCTACATAAATATTTTAAAATTTTGTTTTGTAAGTAAATATTATCTTTTATTAATAAAAGTAAATATTAACTCTAAACCCTAAAGATAATATATATATAACATATATACATATATATTATCAATAAAAGTATATATGGGATTTAAATATGTATATAGCATATTTATATAATTTATTACAATAATTGTTAATATTATCTTTTATATGTTTTACTTTTAAAAATTGTTAATAATTGTTGATAATTTTTAGTTGATATATATGGAATTTACTTTTACATAAATATTTATTTTTATTAATAAAGGTAAACAAACTCTAAACTCTAAACCATAAACTATAATCCCTAAATATTAAAACCTAATTTTATCTTAAACCCTAATTTTGTCCTAATTTTACCTTAATTTTTTCTAATTTTGTCATATTTTTACCCTAATTATAACACAACAATATAAATAATTTCTAATTTAATCTTAATTTAAGTTAATTTTACTTTAAATTTATTTTAATTTTATCCTAAATTTAACTTAATTATATTGTGAGAATATAAATAGTCCCTAATTTAACTTTAAATTAACCTAATTTCACCTTAATTTTACTCCAATTTCGTCCTAATTTTATTATAATTTTTTCCTACCCTGATCCCTAATCATGTATGGATATCCAAAAATAGTAATAAATCCATCAATTGGTATAAAAAATGGAGAAACTTACCATTGACAAAAGATGGTGGTTGCGGTGAGGAGAGAGAGTAGAATTTACCTCTGACAAAAGAAGATGTTCATGGCAATACCTATCTCCAACAGCTTCCTTCGATGGCGGGGCAGAACAGCAGTGTCCGATTGAGCAAAGATTTTTAAATTCAACGAGATTCAGCAGCGACGGCGATGAAGAGAGTGACAGAGAAAAAAGAGAAAAGAGCAGGAAGAAGTGAGAATTGAGCTTTAGGGTTTTAAAACATTTTCATGATGTTTCTCTAGAAAAAGTTGGGGATTTCTCTACATCTGATGACGTTTTAAAGTAAAAACGTCAACAAATGCAATTTATCTTTCATCGACTTCTTTACTAAAATGTAAGGACCACCAACGCTATTTCTTTGTAGTAATTTTTTTCTAACTTTTTTTCTCTTAAACGTCATGAAAAATTGATTTTTTTAAACATTTTTGTATATAAAAGTCAGAAAAAGAAAAATATTGATGATGAAATACTTTGTCAGGGAAATTGTTATCCCCTTTAGGTTTTGATGATAATAAAATCTTTCCTATTATTCTAACATTTTTATTAATTGTGTAGATTAAGTCTCGTTTGAAAATTCTAATAAAAATTGTTTAGAAGTTGCTGTGGAGGATACCATAGAGACAAGTTACATTGGACCATAAAGGCTGTTATAGAGACAAAAATTCTTCTTATTTATCGAAGGCCTAGCCCAACAATCTAAGTGTAGGTTGGGTACTACACCTAGTCCAAAAACATGTTCAAATATACATTTCAATGATTCAACAACTGAGAATTAAATTTTAAATGAGCAAATTCAAAGTCAAGAGATTTAGGCAATTTTTTTAGGTATAAAAGGATGATCATTTGCACATGTTCAAGCCATAATATCTCTTTGTACGATTAAACTTTGTAAAATTCAAAAATTACATATTAAAAAAGGTGTGTAGGGTTACAAATTCAAGTATTTACATCATTAAAATCTCAAGAAAAAGTAGGAGAAAAATAAGTAAGAAGTTGGCTAGTCACTTGACTTCTGCAAGTTGCAAGATTCTCCAACAGTTGATTTTTTGGAAGGTTTTCGAGTTTTCTGCAATTTCAATAATTAGAAAAATTCAAATCAGGGTATATAAATGTCAAGAGTGAAATTCAAACTTTAAATTTAAATTTTAATAGTAAAAAATTTCAAGAAAAAGGAAAAAATTAAGCCTATAAATCAAGACATTTTCCAGAAAAGCTATGATCTTTGAGTTGTGATTTTGTTATGTTATAGTAGCATTTTGAAGTCTAAAAATTTCAATTAAAGTTTATAAATCTTAAGAGTGAAATTCAAATTTCAACAGTTGAAAAATCCTAAGAAATCAAGAGAGATTTTTATAATATAAATCAGGAAGTTACCATATTTACTACTATAAAAGTTACTGGGAAGGTAACTTTTGGGTTTTTATATCTTACCGATGGTTATTGGTTTTGAGGGGATCTTTTCTGAAATTTAAAAATTGATATATCGAGATCATTCAGCAAGTTTTATAGAGCTATTTTGACATTTTGGAGTGAGATATTCATGCTAGAAGTTGACTACTTGAATAGCCCATATGAGATAGTTTGGTGAAAGTTATGAGTTTTTCACTATTAGACGAAAGCATCTTCATGTTGAAGAAATTCAAAAGTCAACAATTTTTTGTTATATCTTGTAACTTCTCATCATAGTGAAAAATTAACAAATTGTTAGATCCCGACTTACTTGCTGGAACAGTGGACGTAGTCATATGACCGAACCACTATAAAATTAGGCTTGTTTCTCTATCCTTTATCTTTATTTTTATTTTTATTTTTCGCTGCATACATTTAAAATGACTATAGAATTATTTTGAATTTAAGTGGAGTTAAATTAAAAAAAAAATTAAAATCAATCAAAAACAACAAATTCAACCCTCTTCTTGGTTATCACAGGGACTAACACGTGGTATCAAAACACAATATTCTACTTCACTATCGAAACCTCTTTAGAGTAAAATATCTATGGTTTTTCCTTATACATATGGCCAAGCCATCAATAAAATACCCTATTTTGATTATGTAAATTTTTTCCATTGAAAATGTAGGATGGAGACATTTATAAAAGTTACCGACTATGAGGTTTGGAAAGTCATTACCTCTGAAGTTATAGATGTAAAAGGTCCAATAATAACTGAAAATGATAAGAAAATGATTTTTATAAATTTTAGAACTAAACATTTACTTTTTTGTGTTATCTCTCCCACTGAATTTAATCTCGTTTATTCATGTGCTACAACTAAAGAAATTTGAGATAAATTTTGCATTACTTATGAAGAAACCAGTATGGTGAAGGAAACTAGAACAAATTTATCGATGTAAGAGTTTGAGCATTTTAGAGCTCAGCCAGGAGAAAACATCAAAGATATATTTAATCGCTTTTCTATTATTATTAATGAATTAAACTCACTTAGCAAAAGATTTCATATGTTGATCAAGTTAAGAAGATCAAAAAAAAAAAAAAAAAAAAAAAAAAAAAAAAAAAAAAAAAAAAAAAAAAAAAAAAAAAAAAAAAAAAAAAAAAAAAAAAAAAAAAAAAAAAAAAAAAAAAAAAAAAAAAAAAAAAAAAAAAAAAAAAAAAAAATATGAAAAAAAAAAAAAAAAAAAAAAAAAAAAAAAAGACAAACAAAAGACAAAAAAAAACGAAAAAAAAAAAAAACGGCAACAAAGAAAAAAAAAAAAAAAAAAAAAGAGAGAAAAAAAAAAAAAAAAAGAAAAAAAGAAAAAAAAAAAAAGAAAAAAAAAAAAAAAGGAAGGAGGAAAAAAGAAAAAAGGGGGGGGAAAAAAGGAAAAAAAAAAAAAAAGAGGAAAAAAAAAAGGGAGAAAAAAGAAAAAAAAAGAAGAAAAAAGTAAAAAAAAAAAAAAAAAAAAAAAAAAAAAAAAAAAAAAAAAAAAAAAAAAAAAAAAAAAAAAAAAAAAAAAAAAAAAAAAAAAAAAAAAAAAAAAAAAAAAAAAAAAAAAAAAAAAAAAAAAAAAAAAAAAAAAAAAAAAAAAAAAAAAAAAAAAAAAAAAAAAAAAAAAAAAAAAAAAAAAAAAAAAAAAAAAAAAAAAAAAAAAAAAAAAAAAAAAAAAAAAAAAAAAAAAAAAAAAAAAAAAAAAAAAAAAAAAAAAAAAAAAAAAAAAAAAAAAAAAAAAAAAAAAAAAAAAAAAAAAAAAAAAAAAAAAAAAAAAAAAAAAAAAAAAAAAAAAAAAAAAAAAAAAAAAAAAAAAAAAAAAAAAAAAAAAAAAAAAAAAAAAAAAAAAAAAAAAAAAAAAAAAAAAAAAAAAAAAAAAAAAAAAAAAAAAAAAAAAAAAAAAAAAAAAAAAAAAAAAAAAAAAAAAAAAAAAAAAAAAAAAAAAAAAAAAAAAAAAAAAAAAAAAAAAAAAAAAAAAAAAAAAAAAAAAAAAAAAAAAAAAAAAAAAAAAAAAAAAAAAAAAAAAAAAAAAAAAAAAAAAAAAAAAAAAAAAAAAAAAAAAAAAAAAAAAAAAAAAAAAAAAAAAAAAAAAAAAAAAAAAAAAAAAAAAAAAAAAAAAAAAAAAAAAAAAAAAAAAAAAAAAAAAAAAAAAAAAAAAAAAAAAAAAAAAAAAAAAAAAAAAAAAAAAAAAAAAAAAAAAAAAAAAAAAAAAAAAAAAAAAAAAAAAAAAAAAAAAAAAAAAAAAAAAAAAAAAAAAAAAAAAAAAAAAAAAAAAAAAAAAAAAAAAAAAAAAAAAAAAAAAAAAAAAAAAAAAAAAAAAAAAAAAAAAAAAAAAAAAAAAAAAAAAAAAAAAAAAAAAAAAAAAAAAAAAAAAAAAAAAAAAAAAAAAAAAAAAAAAAAAAAAAAAAAAAAAAAAAAAAAAAAAAAAAAAAAAAAAAAAAAAAAAAAAAAAAAAAAAAAAAAAAAAAAAAAAAAAAAAAAAAAAAAAAAAAAAAAAAAAAAAAAAAAAAAAAAAAAAAAAAAAAAAAAAAAAAAAAAAAAAAAAAAAAAAAAAAAAAAAAAAAAAAAAAAAAAAAAAAAAAAAAAAAAAAAAAAAAAAAAAAAAAAAAAAAAAAAAAAAAAAAAAAAAAAAAAAAAAAAAAAAAAAAAAAAAAAAAAAAAAAAAAAAAAAAAAAAAAAAAAAAAAAAAAAAAAAAAAAAAAAAAAAAAAAAAAAAAAAAAAAAAAACTTCGTATGCTACCAAGAACATGGGAAGCCAAGAAAACAGCCATTGAAGAAGCACAATATCTGAATAAGCTATCTCTAAATAAGTTAAGAGGCAAATTAATGTCTTATCATATTAAAATTTTTCATACTGCTGAAACTAAAGGCAAGAGGAAAACAATAGCTTTTGCAGCAAAAGATGAAGAAGTTTCTGAAGATGAAGATGGCAGTGATTAAGAGCTGAACATGTTGGCAAAAAAACTCAGCCATGTTTTTAAGAAAAAGGGTAAGAAATTTTTTAAATCTAAAAGGCTAACAACTCATAAAAGCTCAAGCTTAGTGCAAGAAAAGACAGTAGGGAAAAAGAGCAAAAAAAAAAAAAGAAATAAACTGCTACGAATGTAAGAAGTTATGTCACATAAAATATGAGTGTCCTATCCTACAGTGAAAAATTGAAATCTCCAAAAAGAAAGGGAAGGCAATGGTGGTTACTTTGAGTAATTCAAAAGAGGAAGATTCAGACTCTGAAAATTCTGAAAGTTCTGAAGAAGTCAACTTTTGTCTAATGGCCAAATATCAGGTGAACTCTAAAACCCATTTAGATTGCTCTTTCCAAGTAATTTTTGAAACTAACAAACTGTTGGAAATTATTTCAAATCTCAACAGTAAAAATATGGTCTTAGAAAATGAAAAAGAAATGAATACAAATAAAAATGTAGAGCTGAAAAATAAAATTAAAGTTCTTAGAAATAGAGTAGAAGATTTGTAAAAATCCATAGGAACCACGTTTTAAAATTTCATAAGAGTGATGAAAAATTGTCAAAACTGCTTTTAATTCAAAGAAAAGATTTTTTCAAAATTGGTTTGGGGTATAAAAATGATTCAGAAATTGCTGCACAAACTAACAAAACTATTTTTGTTAATGTTGCAAAAGGACATATAAAATATTCACAGACTATAGAAAATTTGTATGAAAACACTCCTAGAGATACCCATAGAAATACCCATAGAAGCATCTATAGAGGTTATCGCGAAAAAATAAAATTTCAGAAAAAATTCAGTTCCAGGATTTAAATATAATAAACTTATGTTGATTCAGAATAATTATGGGTTTAGAAATTATAGATTTAATTATTTAAAAATAAAAAAAATTCTTGTTATATATGTCACAAATTTGGTCACCTTGTTGGAGTTGTTTCATAAATAAACTTAGTACAAATTAAGAAAAATTTAATGCACATAAAAGCTTGTTTTCTAAGGGATCCAAACTTGTTTGGTTCCTAATAACAGATAATGTTTTTCTTTATTGTGCAAGAACATAAGGCAAAAGCCAAAAGAAAATGGTATATTGATAGCGGATACTCAAAACACATGACGGGTGACGTCTCATCGTTCAAAAAGTTTGAAAGAAAAGATCATGAGATTGTGACCTTTGGAAACAACTAAAAAGGAAAAATTATTAGAAAAGCCTCCGAGGTGTAAATTTTACTATCATAAAAATGTGTTTTTTGTAGATAAATTGATATATAATTTATTAAATATTAGTCAATTGTGTAATTTAGAATATGATGTGCTATGTAAAAAAAAATAAATGTATTGTGTTTAATAATGAGACATAAGAACAAATTTTTGAAATGACTAGGTTAGGAAATGTTTATATAATAAATTCTACAATTTTAAATAGTTTAAAAGAAAATTGTTAATGATATTTTTGCATGGCATAAGAAATTAGACAATTAGAAAAATTGTTCAAAGAAAAATTAGTTTGAGGAATTTCAGAAATTTCAATGAAAGAATATATAAATTGTAGTGTTTATTCATTGAATAAACAAGTAAAGACATATTTTAACAATAAAGATCATATTTTCACATCTAAACCGTTAGAAATGTGACAAATGGATTTATTTGGATCTGTTAGAAATCTAAGTTTAGGTGAAAACAAATATGGACTGGTAATGAAATATGATTTTTCTAAATTTATTTGGATCTTATTTCTAACAAATAAAAATAAAACCTTTAAGTCTCTTAAAATTTTTACAAAGAAAATTCAGAATAAAAAAGGTTTTTAAAAATGAAGAATCAATTTGTATTATTATCTAATATGGAACCGAGTCGAGTTGAAATATATCTCAATAGAAAATTTTTGTGATTAAAACAACAACTTAAAAATTATGGGTTAGATTATAAGAATATTGTGATAAAATATGACAATATGAGTGCTATTTGTTTCATCAAAAAACTCATAAATCGTTCAAGATCCAAACATATAAAGATTAGATATCACTTTATTAGAGATCATGTTATTAGTAGAGATGTGGTTATGGAATATATTGATACTAAAAATCAACTTACTGACATTTTTATCAAACCCTTAAATAGAGAGAAGTTTGAAAATATTAGAAATGAAATTAGAGTATATTTTTCATTTTTTTTTTTTTAAAAAGGGAGAAGAAAACTTAGGAAAAGTTTTTAGAAATTCTAAAATCGCTTTTAAAGGTTGATGACCACATTGTATAGAGTTTGTTGTAGTTCCAGTGTCTTCTATGTCAATTTCTAAAGATACCTCTATGTACTGCACTTAAACTTAATGAAAGTTAAATATTGTTTTTTTTTATTTTTCTGTGGAATGGTTACTCTAATGTTTACCTATTTTCTTTTTAATAAAGCAAAGGGGGGAGAATAAGGAAAAAATAATACACACATTAAGGAGGAGAAAATTTAAATGTCAATAAATCCATAAATTGATAGAGAGTTTGAAAATATGCATTCACTTGAAAATATATATTCATGATATTTTTAAACATTTATTTTTTATGATTTTGTTGTTATAAAAAAGGAAGAGATTGTTAGAGAAATTGTTGTCCCTTTTGGATTTTGATGATAATAAATTCTTTCATATTATTCTAACATTTTTACTAACTGTATAAATTAAGTTTTATTTGGAAATTCTCATAAAAGTTGTTTAAAAGTTATTATAGATGATGTCATAAAGGCAAGTTACATTAAGCCATAGAGATTGTTATAGAGACAAAAATTCTTCTAATTTATCAATGACCCAACCCAGCAATCTAACTATAGTTGGATACTACACTTAATCCAAAAACATGTTCAAATACGTATTTCAATAATTCAACAACTGAGAATCAAATTTTAAATGAACAAATTCAAAGTTCAGAGATTTAGGCAATTTTTTCATATATGAAAGGATGATCATTTGCATATGTTTAGACCATTATATCTCTTTGTACGATCAAACCTTTTTAAATTCAAAAATTACATATTAAAGAAGATATATAGTGCTACAAATTCAAGTATTTATAGAATTAAAATCTCAAGGAAAAGTCTGAGAAAATAAGTGAGAAGTTGGTTGATCACTTGACTTCTGCAAGTAGGAAGATTCTCTATAAGCTGATTTTTTAGAAGGTTTCCGAATTTTCTACAAATTTCAACAATTAGAAAAATTCAAATCAGAGTGTATAAATGTCAATAGTGAAATTCAAATTTCAAAATTAAATTTCAACAACCAGAAAATCTCAAGAAATAAGGAAAATATTTAGCCTACAAATCAAGACATATTTTAGAAAAGCTACTAATCTTTGGATTGTGATTTTGTTCTGTTATAGCAGATTTTTGAAAAATGAAAATTCAAGTCAGAGTTTATAAATGTTAAGAGTGAAATTCAAATTTCAAATTTGAATTTCAATAGCTGAAAAATCCCAAGGAATCAGGAGAGATTTTATGATACAAATCAGGAAATTACCATACTTACTACTATAAAAGTTGCTGAGAAGACAACTTTGGATTTATATATCTTCACAATTAGGACTCGCAATTGGACCGGGCTGGTCCGATCTTAGCTCATTTAGGGCTCGGGTCAAGCTCGGATCTGTTTTCTAGGCTCATTTTAATTATGGAATGAGTCTAAATACCAGTAAACTCAGCCCGTTATAGGCTCAGCAAGGTTAATTTAATCACCAGAGAGGCTAATAAGCACAGAGATACAAACCCACAATCCCAAAACAACTCTGTCTCTCTCTCTCTCTGCCCCCTTTCTCTCCCCCCACACACAAACACACACAAGCCGCCCCTAAGACTGAGAATAGGACCAGTGGTTGTGGAAAAACTTAGGTTGCGGTCCAAAGAGAAAAGCTTGTTATCGATCAAGCCGTCTCTGGTTTTGGGATCGGGATGCGGAGGAGGATCAACAAGCTCTCTTGTTTGTCGATATGGAGAGGACGAAACTTCTCTTTGGATCGACAAGCACTTTGGACGAAAACTTCTCTTTGGATGACCCAAAGCTTGTCGTCGACAAAACTAGAGAGCTCTCCCCTATTGTCAATTAGCCTGATTACCAAAACTTCCAACCCCTACCCACGATGTGACACTGTTGCAACAGAGAACAAGTTGCTATGGTGGCAGTGGCACAGTTGAAATTGAGGGTTTCTTGATCTAGGGTTTCTTTTTCCCTCCTCTCCTCTTTTACGATTAGGGTTCAAGAGAACAAAGGCAAAGACCCTCTCACAAAACCAAAACTGAGAGTTTTGACAAGAATAGGTAAATAGATCATGCTCAAAACTGAGGTGGAGGAACTGAGTGCTTGACCAACCCTAAACCTCTTTTGTTTTAAAAACATTCAAGCTCGGGCTTGGCCCGAAATGGGCCCCAAGCCCTTTTAATTTTTTGGGTCGAGCTCAAGCCTCAATTTTCCTTGCCTTCTCGAGCCAGGCCTGGGCTCAAGCCTATAAAATTTTGAATGGGCCAAGCCTAAGCTTTGTAAGGCCCAACTCATAAAACCCAATTGCCAAGCCTATTCACGATGGTGATTGGTTTTGAGGGAATCTTTTTTAAAATTTAAAAACTGATATACAGAGATTATTCAACAAGTTTTATAGAGCTATTTCGATATTTTTGAGTGAGATATTCATGCTAGAAATTGGCTACTTGAATAACCCATGCTATGCTGTGTACTTAGTTTTGTGACGCAGTTTGGTGAAAGTTGTGAGTCTTTCACTATTGGATGAAGCCATCTTCATGTTAAAGAAGATCAGAGGTCAACAGTTTTGGGTTGTATCTTGTAACTTCTCATCATAGCGGAAAACTAGCAGATTGTTAGATCTCGGTTTACTGGTTGAAAGAGTGGACATAGGTATAAGAATGAACTACTATAAAATTGAACTTCCTTCTCTATCCTTTATCTTTATTTTTATTTTTATTTGTTGCTACATATATTTAGAATGACTATAAGATTGTTTTGAATTTAAGTGAAGTTAGATTAAAAAATTAAAACCAATCGAAGACAAATAATTTAACTCCCTTCTTGGTTATCACAAGAACCAACATACTTAAATGTCGAGAAAAGACCTTTGGAAAAAACCTTGTTTTGTAGTGAAAGGTAGAGGAATATTGTTGAGAAATATAATACTCAATTACTTCTCGTAAGCATAAAATTCTGGTAGGTTAGCGCCACCCATGTATTGATCGAATTACTATTAATACTGATGGTTCACGCTCTACAAAAGCCGCCACTATTGGATTACTGTGTGATTAGAATGGGAATTCAATATGTGGTTAAGGTTGTTAATCGAAACCTTTCAAAAAAACCCATTTCAAAGTATATTTAACCTTACAAAACCCATGATCTAAAGAGACCCGTACACCTAGACGTGTCAGTAGACCGGGATCAATCTCCCCAAAGGGTGAACACGGCCCGACATGCTAAGAGCATATCATTGACATCATCCTAATCGATCGATCGATTAGTTCCCGATAAGGATGGTTCAATCGATCCACAGAGGCATTCGGTAAGCTCGAACGGCCATAACCCAATCCTTGATCGATGATCGACAGCTCCTTAAGAGATCAATCTCTTTTACTCTAACTATCCAAAGGTAATACTCAACTCAACCTTACAATGACCTTTGTTTCCTATCATAGCATGGAACGTATCCGCTAGATAAGGGAAGAAATCTCTCCGAATAATCAAACTTCCTAAATAATAAAGATTACAAATCTCCTGAATATTTTAACTATCAAGCTCCGTAATCTTCGGATCTCCCTGTAAGGAAACTAGAGTTGCAGCACTCTGGATACACACGGCTCTTGCGGCATCTCATATAAAAGCATTCGGTACACCGAAATCCAGGTATGCCTTCTTGATCCAAAAACACCCAACGCACAAGTCACAGGGAGACCAGCTCTCTCTCTTGCTCTCAATTTGTTTCTTTCTTATCGAAAATCACTCTTTCTGATTTGAACATTAGAGTTTCTCATGCCAAAACACCCTCCGGCGGTCTTTCACAGGTTTTAAACCATTCCTAGAAGCCTTCGTTTGAGTCAAAGAAAGCCAATATTTGTGGAGCCAAAACTCGTCTCCAACAGATTGGCATCGTCCGTGGGAATAGACTAAAGCAACTCGGTCAATCTTTTCGAATCACCAAACAACCTTGCCTCCGAAAAGGAGAATCAGAACAACCTCGAAAGCTGTATTCACTGTAAATGGACACATTGCTACCCCGACTGATACTGCCTTACCAACGACCTCTATCCACCCTACCGATAATCCTAATATTCATCCTCAATCTCCTCGCCTATGACAGGTTCCATAGCCTGTGCCTCAAGAACATTCGGTCACCCCGTGTGCCAATGTCCACCTATCCCTAGTTGGAAAGACTGGAATCCAAACTACAGAGCATGGGTAGACAATTAGAATGATTCAATCGCACTATTAGACCTAAAAGGCAATCTTCTTTGAAAGGATCAGGGTATACGTGTACCCAGCGGCTCGCCTCTCCTCCAAACTACGAGCTTTCGGTGACCTCCCATCATGACCCTGATGACTTGAGAAAGTAGGTTAAACAACTTGTCGCGAACGAACTCAAATAAGCTAATATCAAAAGAAGCGATGCCTCTCTTTATCCATCCGATATGTTACCTTTCGATTCAAAAATCTTCTCAGAACCAGTTCCCGGGACATACTTCTAACTCCTATGGAGAGGTATGATGGCATGACTGATCCCTGTGACTATGGGGCCCAGTGATGATCTCAAGGGACATGACAAATGCCATCATATGCAAACACTTTCCTACTACCCTCAAAGGTAATACACTGACGTGGTTTAATTGACTCTCCCCATTCAGCATCAAGAGTTTCTCTCAACTCCGGTCGCAGTTTGAGGCTCACTTTGTAATCAACTGATGAGCCAAGAGGAAGTCCACCTCTCTACTCTCACTATGATAAAAGGATGATGAGCCCCTGAGGAACTTCTTGGAAAAATTCAAAACTGAAATGATGAAAGTTCTAGCCTTGGACTATTCTATCTCGCTGGCCATACTGCTCACCAGGTTACGCCCCTCAAGCATGAAAACCTTGATCATGAAGAATCCTCCCTCCACTATCCAAGAGTTCTACGCTAGTGTTGAAAAGTATATCACTACCGAAGACGCAAAGGCATTTGACCGATGAAAGAATTGATCATCCTGAAGAGAGTGCAGCCTATCTCCCAAGTCATCTTCGTCAAAGAAGAACCGATCGGGACCCCCGCTTCAGTGAAAGTTTAACACCTATACTCCTCTGAATGAGACCCCAAGTCAAGTCTTACTCCAAATAAAAAACAAGTTGTACATCAAGTGGCCTCCTCACTCCACTGACGACGATTCTAAAAAAGATAGGACTAAGTACCGTCATTTCTATCAGGACTATGGTCATATGATCGATGAGTGCAAAAAACTCAAAGACAAGTTGGAGTTCTTGGTCCATAGTGGAAAGTTACAAAGATTCATTAGTACCGATGGGAGAAACATGCTCTCCCCTGATTAACATAATCTACCACAACTAAACAGATCGAACGACCAACCCAATGGCAGTCCACTACACAACAAGTCGGATGGGGTGATCCTTCAGATCCATGATAAGTGGTCTTTGCACGAAGCGTACATTCCTACCAATATTTTCCTGGCATATGACCTAGGGTTCCCTGTACTCTCTCGTAAGTAAACTCTCAACCTTTCTCTATGACAATCATTTTTGGATTAACTCTTAACGAGTGGTCCTTAACTCTCGATGTTTATATTCAATCTATTTGTCATAAAATTCTTTCAATAGTAATATACTTTACAATTCATCCTCACTGAGCAAATAACTAAACATACCGATGGGATCAATCTCCCCGAATAGGCCTATATCGCCCCGACCTACCAATGGGATCAATCCCCGAATGGGTCTACGTTGCCCGACCTACTGATGGGATCAATCTCCCTGAACGGGTCTACGTCGACCCGACCTACCAATGGGATCAATCTCTTCAAATGGGCCTACATTGTCCCGATCTACTGATAGAATCAATCTCTCTAAATTAGCCTACATCGCTCCGATCTACTGCTGGGATCAATCCCCCCGAACAGACCAACATCATCCTGACCTACCAATGGGATCAATCTCCCTGAATGGGTCTACGTCACCCAACCTACCGATGGGATCAATCTCCCCAAGTGAGCCTATGTCATTCCAACCTACCGATAGGATCAATCTCCCCGAACAGGCCTATGTCGCCCTGACCTATCAAAGGGACCTATTTTTCCGAACAAGTCTATGTCGCCTTGACTGACTCATAGAATCATTCCCCTCGTACAAGCCTATAATCCACCAAACGAGTCGAGGATGCTCCAGCTTATCAATAAGATCTATCCCTCCTAATGGGCCTGAGTCGCCCTGACTTATCGTTAAGATTCACTCCCTCGAGGGACTTGGCGTTGCTCCAGTCCATCATCCCAAGGTATTTTCTCCAATTGAAATATTATCTCGTCACCAAATTTTTTGAGAGGATTAATGGAATCCAATCTCCAAAAGAGATAACTACCTTCCAATCAATGAAACTTTCCTATGAAAATGACACATTTTTGGATAAGTCAATGATATCCCTCAAGCCTACTGAAATGGAGATTATTGAAAGTCACAAGACATACATTTTTACTTTTACGGCTAAAGAAGATCTTCTACGAAGATAGACAGAGGGCACAGTGATATAAAAGGTTTCTTAATTAAAAAGCTTTCTAGTACAAAAGTTATAAAGAATCAGGGGGAACAGAAGGGAGTGCTAAAACCTACCGAGAAGAGGATCTCATAGTTGTTTGTGCCATAGCCAGTCTGGTATGCCCACCGATCGAAGTTGCAGGGATAGGACCCTAACTCGTCGCCACCAGATTCGCTATCTCGTCCAGAGGGGGTAAGGCATCATACATCTTAATCCTGCAAGCTATCGTCTCGACGCACTTCAATCTCTCCAACAATTTGCGTTGGGAACGCCTGAGGGCCATGGCATCCTTAGTGATGGATTCATCGAGACTAGATATTTTCTGTTTAGCCTCTTGAAGAGACTCTTTCCATGATCAGACTAGCGTCTCAGCAGTTACCAGACTAGCCATGTGAAACTGAGCCTTGGCCTCCAATTTTTTGCACCGCTCCTGAGACAGGTAAACTTCTCCTAAGATAAGGCCAACTCCTCCTACAAGCTTTTAATCTACTCATCCTTCTCAGCAAGCAAAGCATTTGAGGCCCTTCCCGCCTTGGCGTCTCCCTCCTCCGCAAGAACATCCTACAATGCCAAAATTTGGTTACCCAAACGATTGACATGCTTTTCTATTCGTAGCCTCTAAAGTTCCAATAGAGCGATAGTCTGGGAAAAAGAACATAGATCAACGAATGGGCAATTAA
This sequence comes from Dillenia turbinata, assembly GCA_037126225.1. Classification (NCBI taxonomy): domain Eukaryota; kingdom Viridiplantae; phylum Streptophyta; class Magnoliopsida; order Dilleniales; family Dilleniaceae; genus Dillenia; species Dillenia turbinata. The sequence continues at coordinate 9,363,835 of JBAMMX010000018.1, read as the reverse complement.
GAACAAAATAAAACGAGCCCCAATGGGAAGCAACACCATCAGACAGAGAGATTTGAGGCTTTGTCAATCTGCTCTTGAGACATCTCTAGCAACTCCAGGCTAGGATCCCCAAAGTCAAATCGCTTGGCATGCTCTTGAGACATCTTCGAGCGACTGACCCTTCCTTCTGCTCCCCATATTTGATAGGAATGGGTAACAGAAGCCTAGCCTCACTTGTTCTCTCGTGTGGAGAGCACCGCTGTTCTACAGGAGACTGCACAAATGTCTCACCCATGGGTACGACAGGAATAGTCAACTCCTCCGATGGGCCTTCACGCACCGCTAGAATAGAAGCATCCCTCGCTCCCTCCACCTCAGGGGCCTCCCCTACTGAGATGTTATCCTCAACACCATCGTCGATGAAGATGCATTGTCGACCCCCTCTGATTCTACTCCCATCGGCTTAGAATGTCTTGATGCTATGAGTGACATGTGATCCCTGACCTCCTCAGATCCGTCCTCCTCTTCGGAAGTCTCGGGCAATTGAACTTTTCTCTTCTTCAATAGTCGAGCCTTAGGAGACCGATCCGCTTCCTTCGAGGGTCTTTTTGCATTCGGCCTCACTTGTTTATCAGTCGAAACCTCTTTCAGAAGGGCGTCCTCCATAGGCATTAAAACGTCAACCAATTCTTTCTCTTTATATTCCAGCAAGACAAGCCTATCGATTTTCCTCCTCTCATCAATTAGCAAGCTCACCAAAAGTAACATTTGGTCCTCTACAAGCAAGTCCAACCAGATATTTCATTGAGTGGACTCACAATAGCGCTTGGTAGACCACAGAAAATGAGAATGGCATGTAGGGATCAGAGTTTTTACCGTTATCAGTGATTCTTGATTGGCACTCGGTAACACAGGTTGGAGATCCCTATTTTGAAACTTCATAAAAAAGTACTTTTGTATCCAATGCTTATCCTTCGATTTGCTATAATAAAATTTCCAATGGGTCTGTAGTTTGTACCAACCCTGAGTGGAGCCCTGACCTCTTTACCTTACCAATGAAAAAAGAACCACCAAAATTTCTATGTCAAAGCAAAGATGACAAAACCCTAGCAGAGAAATCACTGCGGCCACAAAGCGCCAAGTGTTAGGGATAAGCAACATGGGGTAAACATTCTAGTATTGTATCACTTCCCCAAACGAGCCCGTATATGAAATCTTTAGGTCGTACTTCACAGACTGCTTATACATTGGGACACAACCATTGGGCACCCTGTTCACCCTATCTTTATCAGTGGGTAACACCAGAGTATAATCGCTTCCCAGTAACATATCAGCCTTATTCTCTCAAAGCTCCTCCTTGGTCATCGTGGTCCTTATGTCACCGATGCTCCGGTGGGAAGAGGAGGAAGAACCCTTTGACATTTTCTCAGAGAAAGCTATCGTATGAAAAAAGTAATTCGTGAAGGGTAGAAAGATATAGAAATGCTTTATAAAGAGTACCAAGGATGATTCGCGAAAATCAAAACGATATGTATTGCATTAAAAGTTTTGTGCCTTTTCAGTAGTATTACTCATGTCGCTTTTTTCATAAAACGAAACCATGAGTCAGGGGCAAATGATGGGATCCTTTCAAAAGACCCATTTCAAAGTATGTTTAACCTTATGAAGCCCATAATCTAAAGAGGCCCGTATGCCTAGATGTGTCAGTAGACCGGGATCAATCCCCCCAAAGGGTGGACACAGCCCGATACGCTAAGAGCATTCATCGGCATCATCTTAATCGATCGATCAATTGGTTCCCAATGAGGACGATTCAATCAGTCCACAGAGGCATTCGGTAAGCCCGAATGGCCATAATCCAATCCTTGATCGATGATTGACAACTCCTTAAGAGTTCAATCTCTTTTACTCTAACCATCCAAAGGTAATATTCAACTAAACCTAATGATGACCTTTGTTTTTTATCATGGCATGGATCGTATCCCCCAGATAAGGGAAGAAATCTCCCCGAATAATCAAACTTCCTAAATGATAAAAATGACAAATTTTCTGAATATTTTGATTATCAAACTCCATAATCTTTGAATTTCCCTATAAGGAAACTAGGGTTGCAACACTTCGGGTACACACGGCTCTTGCGACGCCTCATATAAAAACCTTCGATACACCGAAATCCAAGTACGCCTTCATGGTCCCAAAACACCTAACACACAAGTTACAATGAGACCAGCTCTTTCTCTCTCTTGCTCTCAATCTGTTTCTTTCTTATCGAAAACCACTCTTTCTTACTTGAATATCGAAGCCTCCCCTGCTATAGTATCCTCTAACAGTTTTTTGTAGATTTTAAACCATTCTTGGAAGCCTTCGTTCGAGTCAAAAGAATCCGATATCTTTGGAGTCAAAACCCGCCTCCAACAGTTGTGATGTAAGGGAATCAACTATTATTCATGCAAACCTTCAACGTACTTTCTATAGTCTTAGCATGATTTGGGAGGGTGGTTCCAAGAAAGTAAATATTTGAGTCTCATTTCAAAGTGGCCATTCCAAACTCCATAGAGTATGATTCTAAAGTAACCATTCCAAATTTCATAGACTCTTATTCCAAAGTGACCATTCCAAACCTAATAGAGTTAACCAATATACAAATCTGGAGTATGGTCTTTTAAGTGTTTTTTTTTTGTGTTAGATCAACAGTATCTGAGTTATTTGATTAATCTGGTCCATATCCATTTTAGGAGTTTGTCCTTCCGACGATATCTATTTTTTCATTCCCAAACAGATGATTTGGCAAAGATGGTTCAAGACGTGGGCATCCATTATTTTGAGCTAGCTCCAAAAGCATTACTCCACTAACTAGATTATGATCAGCTGGGTGTTTCATTGTATTTCTTAGTTAGACTTTGCATATCATTAGTTTAAAAAATATATATATATATGTAAGATTCATATCTCAAATCACTTTACAGTAATTAATAAAAAATTAAGTATAAAAATTTATTTATAAACTAGTGCATCTTTTGGTTTATATTTTATAACAATTTACAACTTTTTTTTTTACTCTATAATACATCTGATTTTGTTTCTCTTCTTTGCCTCCTGGTCTCTCGCTCTTTCTTCCTAAAAAAGTAAATAAATAAATAAAAGCACAACCAAAATTTGTTCTTTCAATTTAATAACACATCAGTTATAAAAATTTCAGCTTTCTAGTATCTACAAATAGAGTGAAAAACCCAAATAATGAATCTTTTAATTTGTTTGTGAAGGAAGAGATGCATGACATCACCAATATTAGACAAGGAACTTAAAACATAAAATAGTTACCTCTTGTCCGACATCTAACTATACAGTGGAATTTGGATCGAACACTTGATTGAATCACATGCTCCTTTGGTCGACGTGGAATAATAAACAGAAACCACACACAATCCATAACCTAAGTCCTTTTGATGATTTCCTTTCAAAGAGCTCTGATAGAGGATTAGTTTCGTGCTGAGAGAGTAGAGATTCGTAAGCTCTTTTTCAAGCTCGAAGGTTTCCCTTAAACCCCTCTGTTTCTCTCTCTCTCTCTCTCTCTCTTTCTCTCCTCTTTTCTATCTCAAGTTCCTTCTTCTCAAGCACATAAATATAGCCTCTTGAAACTTATCTTAAAAGCCACTCGAGGCTTCTCTTAAAAGCCACCTATGAAGTTTCTCTCAGAAGCCACCCCTAAAACTTCTTTCGGAAGTTTCTCAAGACTTCTCTTAGAAGGTACTCCTGAAACTTCTTCTATAAGCTTTATCTCGAGTTGCATAAAGCTTATCTTTTAAGTTTCATCTCGGAATGCACACGAAGCTTCTCTCATAAGCTTCATCTCAGAACACGCACAAAGCTTTTCTTATAAGCATCATCTCGAGACTTCTCCTGAAAGCTTCATGAGGCTTCCCTCAAAAGCTTCATGTGGCTTCCCTCAGAAGCTTCATGTGGCTTCCCTCGAAAGCTTTGTGAGGCAAGCTTCCCTCGAAAGCTTCTTGAGGCTTCTATAGAAAGCTTCTTGCTAGGGCGGTGGAGGAAGAAGTGGGTCTATCTCGGGTCGATCCATCATGGGTGCCAATTTGTGGCTTCCAACATCTTACACTCGTACATGATGGGATGAATCCATCCAAACTTTATTGAGATTCAACTCTTACGAAATCATTTTTTTCATACAATAAAATGGGTCGTACGACCTACGAGCGTACCGTCTGCACTTGGGAACCCAAGCTACGCACCTGTTAGGGATAACATAGCAGCTGCAATCCAGAAAAAAATAGTACAAAATATCTTTGTGTCTCATTATGCCCCAAACTCATTTTGTTACACCATCAAAGTATACACAATCTCTCAAAGGTCATACTTGATATCAATTTTTCATCATGTATTCACAATTATGTCTCAACTCCCAAAAAGGAAACATAATTGGTTGACCAGTGAATACATATGAAGGGTGTAATCAAAATTGTCTTCCTTTCTACCTACACGTTACTTAATGACAAACAAACTACTTTCTCAGCATGTCCAAGAAGATCGAATCAAACATGATCATAAGAAACATGCCAAGATAGCAAATATCTATTCATCATCTTGTAACATTGTCGAAAGTCACATAGGGCACCATTGAAAGAACTCATATAGTGAGGGCGTAGAGATTTTCATAAAATAAACTCACTCACTTTCTTCTGTCTGTTATCTCTAGCACATGTGGTATGAAACACATGCTATGGTGGTAAACTCTCTGTACCCATTGTATAATAGCATATGTCTTTTCATCTTATAACAAAACCACCATACGGATCTTAACTCAAACGCAATCACACAAGCACTTACCCCGAGATTTTAATAGCTCGCTGTCCAAAGCTCCTCATTAAAACCTCGTATCCGGCTTTTAACCAAACTTACATGATTGTGGGCTATCATATCCGGTCTGTCAATCAGACCTCATCTTGACTCATTTCAAGGCAACTTTTCTATTATTACACCTATCTTATTACTAACACTATTTAGCAACTCACAATTCAAGATTGTAAATAAGTCTCATCTCAACACACTCTCACAACGCTCGAAGCGATCACTTGTATGAGAGAGTCAACCTAATGTTTGGCGACATACTCATCAGTGCTAATAACAGATCAGATGTAAATAACAATCATCACCTAATTTCTCACATAAACATTGAATATTTAAATCACTATCTCAATATTTATAATATCTCATTACAATCTACGCAATCCCAGAATCTTAACATGATACAAAAAGACATCTCTAGGGATCAACTTAGTAAGAGGGTCTACAACCATCTATGCGTAAATACATGTTATAAAATCACTACCTTTTGTGATATAATATCCCTGACAAAATGATATTTCGTGTCTATATACTTTGTCCTACCGTGATACTTTGGATCCTTTGTATAGTCTATTGCCACTCGACTATCACAGTTGATCCTCATAGAAATCGAGGCATTGGTAACTATTAAAAGATTAAAAAATCTTTTAAGCCAAACAGCCTCCTGGATAGCTACTGTACATACAACAAATTCGGCCTCCATAGTGGATAATGCTATGGAAGTCTGTTTCTTGTTATTCCAAGATATTGTACCATTATTTAGCAAGAATACATATCCAGCCGTGGATTTTCTTTCATCTAAGTCACCACTCCAGTCTGCATCAGTGTAACCTACCAAATGTAGATCACTACCTTGATAGTGTAGAACATAATTAATGATACCTTTCTAATATCTCGATATCCTATTTATCGCTCGCCAGTGAGGTAGTCTAGGATTTGACTGATATCTTCTTGCTAATCCAACTATACAGCAAATGTCAGGATAAGTGTATATCATGACATACATTAAGCTCCCTATGGCACTTGCATATGGAACTCTTTCCATATATTTAAAATCTTGTGGAGTCTTAGAATACATATCTTTGCTAAGGGTTTCACCTTTCGCAATTGGTGTGTCAATAAGTTTGCAATCCAATATATGAAATCATTTCAAGATTTTCAAAATATAAAGTTCCTGGGACAAAGCAAGAAACTTCTTTAAACAATTTCTTTGGACTTTCACACCAAGTATGTAAGTTGTTTCACCCATATCTTTCTTTTTGAAATTTAAAGATAACTACTCTTTAATAGCAGTGATAATACTTAGGTTATTCCCAGCCAATAAAATATCATCCACATAAAGTGACAATATCATAAAGTTATCTTTCAACTACTTTATATAAACACAATGGTCCTCCTCAATCATCGTAAAACTATATGTAACTGTGGCTCGATGAAATTTTAAATACCATTGTCTGGATGATTGTTTAAAACCACAAATCAATTTTCAGAGTCTATAAACTTTGCACTCTTGGCCTTTAACAATGAAACCTACAGACTGCTCAATATAGATTTCATTATCCAATTCTCCATTGAGAAAAGCAGTTTTAATATCAATTTGGTGCAACTCAAGATCCAAATGGGTAACAATGCAAGGATAAGGCGTATTAAAGTAAACCTTATAATAAGCGAAAGAGTCTCTTCATAATCTATATATTCCTCTTAAGTATAGTCTTTAGCAACCAAACGTGCCTTGAATCGTTTAACAAATTCATCTGTTTACGTTTGATTTTGAGAACTCATTTGTTCCCAATAGCCTTATACTATGAAAGCAGATCAACCAAGTTATAGACCTGATTTGATTTCTTAAACTTCATTTCCTCTTTCATTGCCTTTTCCCATTCTGCCTTATTAATTGATGAAATAGCCTCTTCATAAATTCTAGGCTCACTTTCATAAAATGGAGCTATCATAAAAGCTTCCCCTTCAATCTCAAAATGAAGACAGTGAACACTTTTATGAGCGCTTCTTCGCAATTGAATTTCTCATGAAATTAAATCATGTAATGGAATTTCGCTCCCACTAGGTTCAAAAGAATGAATTGTCTCATCATTCTTCACTGTTGAACCACTTAAAATGTCAATACCATCTGAATCTCACATCTCATATAAAGTTAGATCCTTATCAATTTCACCCCTGGATGGAAATTCATTTTTCAAAAATATGGTTTCTCTCGACTTTATTTCAATTACACTTCTATCTTCGTGTTCCCCAATAAACACATATCCCTTTAAATGTTCAAAGTATCTAGCAAAGATACACTTCTTTCCTCTTGAACCTTATTTCCCATATTTATGGTTTGGATCATGAACATATGCTACCGACCTGTTGTAACCTTGCGTAGGTTCATGCGCAATACTAAAGGACAGGATAACGAATGGCCATGAGGAGTGCACATGAGAAAATTAAGGAGGTTCGCATGGACACTTTCCACATGGAGGTTTGCATGGATGAATCTTCGAAGGAGGTTCGCACGAACATATGTTCCCAACTAAGGGCCACGATCGAGCAGCGCTCAAGTAAATACATGTCATGCCCAAGCCATAATACGCCCGCACATGAGCAACCTATACATGAGTACGCATCATGGCACGACCAGGACGCGTAAGAGCACAAGCACGAGACATGCCAAGTAAGGCCACAGCTTGAAGAGATATCACACAGCCCATGTCAAGAGGCATCATTGCACGAAGAGACACAAGCAACAATATACCAACATGAGCCAAAGGACAAAAGAGATAATACAGCGCACTATGATCTAGTACTAGCACTCAAGGACATGTACCAACAAGGCAGTCTGCACAAGTTAGCACCAGAAAAAAGCACCAATGCCCATGTAGCCAGCATCCCATGACACAATACATGAGCTAGCAAGCCACGAACTAATGTCACTGCTAAAGACAGTCGTACCAGTGCGTGAGACAGCATGCAGCAATCTAGCGCCTGCATATGCCAGCACTCAATGCAACACACCAGCAGCCAGAAGAGCAAGAGTTACCGTGTAATAACTACTCTAATAAGTTCTAAGTATTCATTAGGGCATATGAAGAGGCAAGTAACTGCCCAAGTAGTTATTGTAGAAGTTATTAGTCATGATTAGTTATTATTAGGAGTTATTATTAGTCATTATAGATAGTTATTAGTAGTTAATGTATTGGAGTATCTTTGGAAGGTCCCTTGTGATGAGACCCTTCATTTCCCCAGCCTCTTCTATAAATAGAGGTCCCCTATCCCATTATAATCAAGCTTTTGAATAATAGAAAACTAGAGAGTTTCATTCTCCAGCGTGAGAATTCTATCTTAGGGCCCCAAAGTGGCGCTGCCCCTTAGGTAACATCACATCCACTTGATATTAGGCTCTTGCCTTGATAAAATCCAATCAAGTCAAGTTCAAATCACTCCAACATTCTCTATCCTTGTCTTATCCACCCACTACTCCAATGAGCCAATCTTGTGCATGCGGCATTTTGGTACCATGCATAAGGAGAAACTCCCACCTATCCACTCAACCTCCCCCAAAACACCCTTGCATTGAGAGAAAATTCAAGTGGTGCGTGTCTACCACTAAGGCAACACATCACGACCCCAGGAACGCAAACCACTTAGATCAGGCTTTTGACCTGTTCAAAGTTCATAGGGAGTGAAAGTAACTGATTTAGAGGACACATGGTAAAGTATGTAGGTAACAGTCAATAAAGTATCTCCCCAATAGGAGATTGGCAAACTCAGTTGCACCATCATTGACCTAACCATATCTAGCAAGATTCTATTCCTCCTTTCTGCAACAACATTCTGTTGTAGAGTACTAAAAATAGTGAGCTGTCTAATTATCCATTTTTCATCATAAATATCTCTAAATTGATCTGACAGATCTTCACGTTCATGATCTGATCTCATCGTTTTAATCGTTTTATTTAATTGATTTTCAACCAATCTCAAATATAGTCTAAAACAATCCAATACTTTCGACTTATGGGAGACCAAATAAATATAATCAAAATGACTAAAATCATCGATGAAAGTGATGAAATATGATGCTCCATACCTTGCGCTCACATTCATTAAACCACAAATATCAGAATGGATTAATTGCAATTGAAGGTCTACTCTGGTTTCCCTACCAAATGGTTTTCTTATTACTTTTCTTACTAGACAATACTTACATATTGGCAAGTTTACTTTTAAGACACTGTCCAAAAGTCCTTCTTTGGCTAGTCTTTGCATTCTTTCTTGCCTAGTATGGCCCAATCTAGCATGTCACACATTTGTATCCACATTATAGCCATCAATTGATGCAATCAAAGAAAAGCAACTATCATGATTTTTATTATCATGTACTACATCTAATACAAGAAAATCATCTACAAGGTATGCAGAACCAATATACTCAGTGTCAAGATAAATATATACAATATCACTATGAAAGTTCATATTAAAACCCAAACGCATGAGGACTGTAACCTACACAAGGTTACGTTGAATATCCAATACATACAAAATATCATGTAGGAACAAGGTGCGACCACCTTCAAAAAATAATTTACAAGTGCTGATATCTTTTATAGCAACCCTGGCATTATTTCCTACATATATTCACTTCGAATCAGTCGCAATTCAAAGATATTCAACAAACAATCCTCTGTCTCTAGCTACTTGGTCCGTTGCTCCTTAGTCAAGAGTCCAAAAAAGTTTCAATTCAGCGAGCATAACAATGCTAGAAACATAGACATCATGTTAAAAAGTTTCGAGCAATACCTTTTTTGGCTCAATGTATTCACGAGTATAGTGGACCAATTTGCCACAATTATAATATGCTTAATTGCTCTTATCCTTTTTCCTTCCACCACTGCGCTTACTTCTCTTGTGGCAATTAGTTTGGGTTTTCTTAAAACTTGGAATACCTTTCTTGAAAAACCTCAGGTTCTTACAACGTTTGGAGTCAAAACCCCTGTTTGAGCTGAACTCAGCAACATAAACCTGTTTGGAAGATCTAGCTACCTCTAGGCGCTCATCTTCCAACTCAATATGACTCCTAACATCCTCAATGTTTTAATAATTGGATTGTGATTTATATTCATTTTCATCGACTCCCAACTCTGAGGAAGCAATCTAATGACAGTTTGTATCTATTGCTCATCTGTTAATGTATATCCAGCTGACTTTAACTCATTAATCAGATTTAACATCTCCTTCAGATGTTATTTCATTGAGTGATGTTGTTTTTTCACATAAGTGTCAAATTTGATTATAAGCTATCTCAGCCTGGTTGATGAAGTCACTCCAAACTTTGACTTCAAAGCATTCCACATCTCATGAGTGGTTTGGCATATCTCAAATTCAACCATTAGATCAGCCTACATACAGCTCAGTAACGTAATGCGAGCATAGCTATTTTACTTTTTCCATACTTTATATACCTCATGATCTTTTTGCTGTTAAGGAGTATCACCAAACTCTATTTCTTTTATAACGTGATGTAGAGATTCCAAACATTTTTACTCTTCAAGAATGTACTGAACTCTTCGATGCCAAATATCGAAATTATCATTGTTCAGTTTCTCGACCTTATTCAACTCAGCCACTTATTCTTTGTTGCAACAGCTATTTCTCTCTCCATATAAGGCATATAGATATTAGCACAAAACATTTATTAGCACTGAAATATGTTAGCCACAATATATCATTGAAACAATATTTACCAGACATAGATAGCACAAGATCGAAAGTTCGCATAGCTTCCAATCATCTCTTGAAGACTAAAATATCTAAGTAAATTTATCTTAATATATAAGCACTAAATTCTAGGGTTGGGAGTCTCAACACAACCATCCCATGCCCCTACTAGGATAAAAATCCCGCAAATATGGCATAAGCATGTATATATCTCACACTTTAAAGCATGCACAACGAACATGTATAAACATATGCATAAATATTCATACAGATAAACAACTCACAGAAAAAACATATTTTCTTGAATTTCATCCAATTAACTCTAATTTTATCCAAAAGCATGAATAATAACAATGTGTCATAAATTTTAGAAAACATTCGTAAATAATCTTTGAGTTAGATATTGCCATGAGAATTTGCATGTAATTTCACTCTCATGCAAGAAATATGCATACAAAATTCCGACAAAGGATAGTTCGTTCAAGCATAAATTCAATCACACACAGCTCTGATACCAGTGAAGGAAGAGATGCATGACATCACTGATACCATACAAGGAATTCAAAACATAAAACAGTTACCTCTTGTCCGACATCTAACTACGTAGTGAAATTCAGATCAAAAGCTTGATTGAATTACATGCTCCTTTGGTCAACGTGGAATCACAAACAGAAGCCACACTCAATCCACAACCTAAGTCATTTTGATGATTTCCTTTCAAAGAGCTCTGACAAAGGATCAGTTTCATACTGAGAGAGCAGAGATTCATAAGCTCTTTTTCAAGCTCGAGGATTTCCCTTACACCCCTCTGTTTTACTCTCTCTCTTTCTCACCTCTTTTCTATCTCAAGTTCCTTCTCCTCAAGCACATATATATAGCCCCTTAAAGCTTATCTTGGAAGTCACTCGAGACTTCTCTTAGAAACCACCCACGAAGTTTCTCTGAGAAGCCACCCCTAAAGCATCTCTCAGAAGCTTCTTGAGACTTCTCTTAGAAGCTACTCCTGATGCTTCTTCTATAAGCTTCATCTCGAGTACGCATAAAGATTCTCTTATAAGCTTTATCTCAGAATATGCACGAAGCTTTTCTCATAAGCTTCATCTTGAATACATGCAAAGCTTCTCTTGTAAACTTCATATCAAAATTTCTTCTAGAAGATTCGTGAGGCTTCTGTCGAAAGCTTCATGTAGCTTCCCTCAAAAGCTTTGTGAGGCAAGCTTCCCTCGAAAGATTTTTGAGACTTCTATAGAAAATTTCCTACTGGGACAATGGAGGAGGAAGCAGGTCTATCTCGAGTCGACCCATCATGGGCGCCCATCTATGGCTTCCAACAATCATCCTCATACCCCTCACTCTAGAAAGTTCCATTTTTGTTGAATCAATTCAATTCGACTCTCATGGACAGAAGACAAGAGAAACATGTGAGAGAAGAGAGAGAAGGGTGAGAAGGCGAGAGATAGAAAAGTGATAAAAAGAGAAGGTCGGAGTTAATTCCAATTTGAGTAAACAACCCAAATGAGAAAATATAGCAATTTTCATAATTGAATCTCTAATAATGGAAAAGATAGCCTGAAATGAATTTTGAAGTATGAATTTCTCTCCAGTTTTTGGTTTTGTTTCACCGTTTGAAAGTAATGGGAAAGATAGCAACAGCTTGTGGGAAGATCAATTGCCTTTTGTTTGTTTGAATCTCTAGATTAATTCAAAAGTAAAGAAAAATAAAAATAAAAATTGGAAATGTAAAAAAGAAATATGGGTACTTTTAAAATTTTATACCTACTCAGCAGAATATCTTAATGGTGTTAGTGAAATGTTCACCAGAATACAGAATATTATAAAATGTAAACTACAAATGCAAACCCTAATTTATCTTACTTAAAAAACAATTAAAAAGTGATTGAGTGCTAACGTGTGTCCACCAATGGGAGATTGGAAAGAAAAGTTGGTGGGAATGCACTTTGCTGCAAAAACAATATGAAAGCTAGGGTTTCTTTATTTGTCATTACCTTCTAAGTTTGCAATTAATCTCGTCTTGCCTACTCATATTAAAGCATAATTTACATATAAAGACATTTAATGGAATGGACTGAAGGCATTGGTAATTAGTGTTAAAGATAGATATTTAATGTAATGGACTGACATGTAATGGATCTTTGGTCCTTGGGAATGGGACAGTACCACCAAGACATTACCCTCCCTGCTCTTTCATGGGCTCTACACTACAAATACTCACATCAAATTATTGTTTTTACCAAACTCATGCCCTGCAAGCGTATGACCTGTGCATTTATTATAACTATTTCTAGAAAATTTTAACTCTATCCCTTTTATCATCTAATTTTGTTTAAAACTTTCCTCTTCTAATTATTAATTGAATTTTGGCCGGCAAAAAACGAATCAGTAATTCTTGACACTTCTCTTTACCATTTATGTCGTCAATTCAAAAATATCAAAAAATTTATAAATACAATAGCTGTCAAATTAAGTATAATATTAATAGATACTCGCGATAAAAGTTTTTCATCAATTTTTATATTTGTGTTACGTAAACGAATTTAGTATATACAAAATTTATTTATAAATTAAAATATCTGATTACTCTTTTAATATAAAATTTACAGATTTTCTAATTTTTCATGTTAAATATAAAGCATTTCCGATTTAGAAATAATTACAAGATATATTAAAAGGTAGGAAAAAAAACCATTGCGGATAAGGGTTGCATACAAAATTTCTGAAGATTTTAATCATGGCATGTCAGACACAAGGTGTTGCTGATTTTATCTGACGTGTAAGGTAATTATTTCTGGATCTGTATGATTTATAAAAGAATATTTCTATTTAATTCATTGCCAACCATTGATTGCATCCTAAGATTAAGATTAATCTAAAGGTCACACGCTTTTACTTTTTACACGTCGTGTTTGTGGCGAAACGACGACGATAGACCTATTTTCACTTTCCATACCGTAGCTTTTAGTACGAGCGAAGCGAGCACACACAATTAAAATCTCAACTGGTACCCGAACATTTCCCCGAGATATTGACGTTATTTTCGGAACCCAAATCGGAATTCAATCCAGTTTAATATTATGTCTCACCCCCCATACGGTGCGTTTGGCCTCCCCACTTCACCGCTTAGCCCGCGTGTGGAAATTTGCTGACTTTTTTTTTACCAAGAAGACCCTATGTAAAAAAAAAATGGTATTGTCTCCTCAAAATCTCATCAACTGAGGATACATTTCAAAATCTCAACCAAGAGAGGAAAAAAGGGCTCTGTTTCTAAATAACCCCTTTACTATAAAAATTATAATATTTAAAAAAAAAAAAGGAAAAAAAAACTATTTCGCAATTTGTGGAGCTTGACCACGATAGGGATAGGACTTAACCAGGGTAGAGTTTATACAGGGTTAAAGTATGGTTAAGTTGGGCTCGTGAAGACCTTAAAAGGGTGCTGGGTGCCTTCCGTTTCCCCCATCAGTTGTATTTGCTTTCTTTCTCCTCGAGAACAGCAAACATCGACCATACCTCCACACCTTTGATGGTGTTGTCCTCTGTCATTTCCTTTTAGAAAAAAGCTTCTCTCTCTTTTTCATTCAAAAATTTAGGTTGGTCTTCTCTTTCTCTAGTGTTTCTCTCTCTATAGTTTAACATTTGACGAAATTATGTGTGGTTTTGTAGGGGAAAAGATGGCAGGAATCGGGAACGGAGAATTCAGCTTTGCCTCGACGAATGCGAAGGGAGGAACGGCGAGGAGTGGGCTGGCGAGAATTCAGACAACCCAGAAGAAGAACAACGGCATCTGTCATGATGACAGTGGGCCTCCGATGAAGGCGCAGACAATTGATGAGCTCCACTCTCTTCAAAAGAAGAGGTCTACGCCCACCACGCCCATTAAGGGAACTCAAGGCGCCTTTTCTATCATGTCCGAAGAAGAACGCCAAAAACAGCAACTCCAATCCATCAGGTTGCCAATACGATTTTCTATTATAATAGATTTGGAAAAAACAAAGTGATTACTGACATCGTAAAAATTTACCTTTTGAAGTAATAATAATAATTTTCTTCCAAGAAAAATAGAGAAAAAATTACAAGTGAAGGAAGAGAAAATGGGGTTTGAATTCAGTGGAAATTTCTAGTGGACCCACACGATTTGGGGTGGGTCCTGCGGAGGATTTCTGATTATTTTACTGGAAAAGAAAAATGGGTGGGTTTATGTATTTACTTTTGTTTATTTGTTGAATAGAATATTTTGGGATATATACGAAATAAATATTTTTGTTTACTTCCAGTGCATCGTTGGCATCGCTGACGAGAGAAACCGGACCCAAGGTGGTGAAGGGAGATCCGGCGAAGAAGACCGGACACGTGGTGCATCATCATTACCACACGCCGACAATCAGCGTCAGTGACAGCTCCCTGAAGTTCACTCACGTCCTCTACAATCTCTCCCCTGCTGGTAAAATTTTCGTTAAAATAATCATAAATTAAATCAAATCCTAAGTTTTGTCCTTTGTCTCATGATTTTCTCTTTAATGTTTGGATTTGGAATTTGCAGAGTTGTATGAACAAGCAATCAAGTATGAGAAGGGTTCGTTTATCACAGCCAGTGGAGCTTTGGCCACTCTCTCCGGTGCCAAGACTGGCAGATCTCCTAGAGATAAGCGTGTCGTCAACGATGAGACCACTGCGGAGGAACTTTGGTGGGGCAAGTAAGTCCTCTCTCTCTCTTTTGGTTACACGAGATTTCAACCCGGATCAATGAGGGATGTGATCACTATGCGCTTGGGACAGTCCCCCCTCTCGCTCGAAAATCATGGATTTAATTTGGATACATGCAATTAGTTGTTTGAGATGTGTTTTGATATGGGGTGTGCTTGAAATATACAGGGGTTCACCTAATATTGAGATGGATGAGCATACTTTCATGGTAAACAGAGAAAGGGCTGTTGATTACTTGAATTCCTTGGACAAGGTATACTATATTACTCTACTTTTGCCTTTCCCCTTTTTGGGTTCTTCTTATCTCAAGTGACTGGCCTAAAATTGGATTTAGTCTTCTAACACCGTGTTTCTTCATCCTAAAACTTCTTAAATCTGAATCAATAGACAAACTAAATCAAAATTGGCAAGTTGGAAAATTTTGATTCCGGGTGTCTGGTTTTTAGTCCCTCTCTCTCCCTCTCTCCCTCTCTTGTTGGCATGTGATTTGCACACACCTTGTTTATATATTAAGTCTTGAAAAATCAGAGGAAAGTGGAGAGCAGTTGACATACTACGCACACAGATTCACAGGAATAAAAAGGATAATTGAAAATGATATTATCCAATGAAAGTGATATGGTTGTGTTGTGGCCAATTGGTATCGTGCTGTTGTTGTTTGATAGTATCTTTCTTGTCTTTTTCCCCAAATTGGCCTAAAGGTGTCCCTCATGCCTTAGGGAGCACCTTCCTTGTCTATACCCATGTAATTTCCTTGTCTATATCTCTCAAAAGTAATATATATATAAATATTATATTCAATTTATTCTTGCAAAATTCCATTTTGCTTTTTTAATTTATTTTATTACCAGCAATTCAAAAACTTCGAATATGGTTAATTTTCTCGGCAAACTTGAATTTCACAGTAAAATTGTGTTTGTGCTCATTAAACCGTACCCCACAAAATTTAAGAAAAATTTAACTATGTTCTAGGAATTGTCTTTAACATGCTTGTAGTTTGTGTACTCGGAGTGCCTTAATGATGATCCTCTAGTCATATATGATCTTGTACTACGAATTTGAAGTGTAGTGTGTAACTGATGTGATGGTTATCTTATGTTTCAGGTGTTTGTGAATGATCAATTCCTGAACTGGGATCCGGAGCACAGAATCAGAGTTCGAATCGTCTCAGCTAGAGCCTATCATTCCTTGTTCATGCACAACATGTAAGTAAAAATAGAAGAGCCTTTTATCTGCAAATGCAAATGTTAATATGTTTCTTGCCCTCTTTGCCAAATGGTAAGCCAAGCCGAGATAAGTCCTCTCATCGTTGGCCTAAATATAAATGTTGAATATATTAACTCTACTACATATTACTATGTCCCATATACCCAGAAATCCAATGGAGTAACTAGGCCTATGATGTTAAGTGTTAAGTGTCTGTGTACAAAATTGGATAACCGGGTCGGTGGCAGGTGTATCCGACCCACACCTGAAGAGCTGGAGGATTTCGGTACTCCGGACTTCACTATATACAATGCTGGGCAGTTTCCGTGTAATCGTTATACACACTACATGACATCCTCTACCAGCATAGATGTCCATCTTGCTAGGAAGGAAATGGTCATCCTCGGCACGCAGTACGCCGGGGAAATGAAGAAGGGTTTGTTCAGTGTCATGCATTATCTCATGCCTAAGCGTGAAATCCTCTCCTTACATTCTGGATGCAATATGGGCAAAGATGGAGATGTCGCCCTCTTCTTTGGCTTGTCAGGTACAGTATCACTGGCGGATCAGTAGCCCCCATCTTTCAGCCCTATCCATCCCTTTGTCATACTGATATGTCCCTGTCTCTTTGCCGTGTTAGAGACTTGGCTGCTTATAATCTCTAACTTGTGCATTCTTGGTTTTTGATGAGTTCTACTTCGCTTTCTTATTTCAGGTACTGGAAAGACCACACTGTCTACTGACCACAATAGATACCTAATTGGAGATGATGAACATTGCTGGAGTGGGAATGGTGTGTCTAATATTGAGGGTGGTTGCTATGCCAAGTGCATAGATCTTTCCAGAGACAAGGAGCCTGATATTTGGAATGCCATCAAGTTCGGCACAGGTAACATACCTGAATATTTCCAGCTATAATTTCTGGTACTAGTAACAAATTTCTAACAATTTGTGTGCTTTGCAGTCTTGGAGAATGTGGTTTTTGAGGAGCACAACAGAGAGGTGGACTATTCGGACAAATCTGTCACAGGTATATGGGAAACTGCAGGAATTGATACATGATGCAAGATTAAGGACAAGTTTGTCAAACTTCTCATATGATGTTTTGCTTTTGTTGCAGAGAATACTCGTGCTGCCTATCCCATTGAGTACATTCCAAATGTAAAGTTGCCATGTGTCGGCCCACATCCAAAGAATGTTATCCTCCTTGCTTGCGATGCATTCGGTGTGCTCCCACCTGTTAGCAAGCTGAGCCTGGCACAGACCATGTACCATTTCATCAGTGGCTACACTGCCCTGGTCGCTGGCACAGAGGACGGTATCAAAGAGCCACAGGCCACATTTTCAGCCTGCTTCGGTGCAGCATTCATCATGCTACATCCCACCAAGTATGCAGCTATGCTGGCTGCCAAAATGCAGAAGCATGGTGCAACCGGATGGCTCGTCAACACTGGGTGGTCTGGTGGCAGGTGGGTCTAAGAAGTACTATTCAATGGTTCGAACTGAATGTTAAACGGAATACACCAGAATTGTATGCTGACCATTTTAAGTTTTCTTTGAATTGCAGCTATGGATCTGGGAGCCGTATTAAGTTGGCATATACCCGTAAGATCATTGATGCCATTCACTCTGGGAGCCTTCTTCAGGCAAATTTTGTAAAGACTGATGTGTTTGGACTTGAGATCCCAACTGAGGTGGAGGGTGTTCCCTCAGATATCTTGGATCCAATCAATGCTGTAAGTCATCTTTTTCTTGCCAATCCACATAAGTTTTTTACAATTAGGTTGTCGGGGTAAACAAAATTTTGTTGGTTAATGTGAATCTGAATTTTTGCAGTGGTCTGATAAGAAGGCATACAAGGACACTCGGTTGAAGTTGGCTGGTCTGTTCAAGAAAAATTTTGAGGTTTTCACCAACTACAAGATTGGAGAGGACGACTCGCTTCAAGAAGAGATTCTTGCTGCTGGTCCAAATTTCTGAATTTGATCCGAGGACGACAAAAACATGGCGGGCTGTCCGGAAAAATTGAAGAATCATAGTTACAAATAAAAGATGGTTATATGGGGGGATGAGAAATCAATTAATGTGATAGCTTTCATGTGTAAAGAAAATGAAAACCGTTCTCTAGTTAATTTCAAATCATATTTCTTGAGCAGCACTCTTCCTCATCATTTTTTTTTTGAAGGTTTTAATCACCTTCACAATGTGACACGCTTACAATAACATTTGCATAACGATACATACAAACTAAAGACAAGACCTTGAAATAAGAGTCTGGTAAGTCCGGAAGGTGGCCACCGTTTGACAGCAGCTTTTATGAACCTCGGCTCTGCCCGACTTCATTACAGTCAGCTGGAAATGTCTTTGCTCCTCCGCAACTAAAGTGAGGCCAAATGGAGCAAACCCACCCCCCCCCCTCCCCAAAAACCAAAAAAAAAAAAGAAGCTATTCGGCTCGAAGCGAGTAGATTGCAATGGATGGCTGTAGTCACCCAGATCACTCAGTCTTGTACTTAACCTCTCACCTCTTTTTCCTCGTTATATAGGTTGTTTGTTGATACTTGGCTACATTCCCATTCAAATCCAGGCTGTTTTTTAAGCCTACTGTTGATTGGACACAAGTCTTATAATTAATCAAAATTTTTTTATTTAAAATTTAAAATTTAAAACTTAAAATTTTCATTTGAGCGGAAAATAACATAAAGCCAGCTGAAGGAATAAGCACCACAAATCCAGACATTTTCTGCACATTTCCATTGTCCACTCGCCAAAAGTGAGACTAGAAATGGCATATAAAGTATCGTTTCTTCAATGGCTAAGTAGCAACACCGCTTCAGCGTGTCTAAATTATCATAAACTTTCCCTCAGATCCTTCAGCACATGGCACAAGCAATCATGCATGCACATTTCGCACTCCAAAAAACACACAAACAAACCTGGAGCAATTTAAAAATAAAACTAAGATTTAGCTGCAAACTTTGGTATTGACCTATCACATACTGCATAGTACTGAATTTTTTTTTTTGGGAAAAATAAAATAAAATAAATACCCAGTTCTGGATAAAGTGAGCAAATGCACCACTACTGAAACGATAGGATAGTGCCACCAGCAATCTTCTTCCTAATAGAATGAAGAGAGTGGTCACTTGGGAGAGACCCAATTAAGAGGAAAAAAAAATTATTCTACCGCAAGCGACTACTTTCTGATTCAGCTACAGCTTAAGCTCTTCTTCATCTGCATTTAAACAAGGGCACTTGCTGGAATGTTGTACAAATTGTGCAGTAGCATGCAGCTCTGGTGGAGTCGAACTAAACACCTCAGTTTCACCTGAAAGCATTTGTAAGATCTGGAAGTTCTTGATGAATTGAGCCCCAAGCCCAGCATAAATTTCCTTAGCATTGGAGATGAGACAGAACCCAGATAACCAAGAAAAAAGGAAAACTCAAGTGACACTTCAAAACAGAACATATGGTGGTGGTTGTCCAGCAGAAACCTCCATTGAGTCATCAAATCAGTTTCCAGGCCTGACGCAAGACTTCTTCATTAATAAAGGGCCTGAGAGACCACATCAGGCTGTAGCCCTCCAATTCTCCTGATGAAGTCTCGAGACCAAGAGAAATAACAATCCTTTCCTACAACAAGAAAATAGTCTTCAGTTGCTGCTGCATAAATTCCAGACCACAGGGTAGTTAGCGCACACATGTAGAGAGAAAGAGAGAGACAGAGAGAGAGAGAGAAAGAGATGAAAGCATATGAAAGAAGTGTAAAACAGTAGTTCCTGTCACTGCATTTTATGTTTACTTGGACAGGAAACCTTAGCAAGTATGGGGAGAAGATAACACAAATACCTGCATGGTATGGTCTTGCTTCATCATACTAAAAATGCTCGCCATCATTGTAGCATAATACATAATTTCAGGCATTTCAGGATCACCTGATAACATTTTCTGCATAAAATGAAGATTTTGTTAGCGATCTATAGTAAGAAGATCCACATCCCCATCCATCAATTGCTATATCCATAAACACAGACTTGTAAACAAAGCGGCACTCTACAAAGGCACCTTGTGAGCTTTTAGAAACTCATACCAATACAGATGCTTAAATTTGATAGGAAGAAAAATCAAAGTACATGAAAAGATGACAAAGTTACTCACCTCATCATAGTAAGCTTCCTGTGGATCCCATCTATCGATAGAATCTTCATCAGACAGATGTGATAAATTAGCTACCTGCATTGCAGTAGTTGCATCTTCCACAAGGCATTGCAGTTCATTGAGCAGGCATGTGGCTGCATACCATGACAAATGCTTCTTTTTAAAGGCCCCAAGAGAGTTTGAAAGAAAATGTGGATCAATGACATCCAGTACAAATATACCGTAGAAATATCCAATGTAAAAGATAAAGATTGGTTCTGTATGCATAACATCTGTAGCAAAGCATACCACAAAATGCCACCCTCAAAATTTACAAGCAAACAAAACAAGAACTTAAGAAATAACACAGATATATCCTAAGCACTTTTCATATGATTCCCTTACCATACTAGTGTGTCAAACCTCTCTGGAAATATCCAAAACAGAATTAGAAAATCTATGTTTGCTAGAACAAATATTGTGGAAGCAAAATCATACTATATATTTCCAGGAGATGAAATATAAATATTTATTTGCATACATAGCTTTCCTTGCTTGTCAAAGTTTTGTAACAGCCTACACTTCTTCAGAAAGCTACCATAGTGTAACTTAATATTTTGTCAAATGTTTATGCATTTAATAAATTCCAACTCATATTATATAAAGATTAGAAAAAGCAAAAAGAAAATTTTTAGGCATAAGGAAATGAACCCCACCTTTACATAAGTTGTCCTTAAGTCCTTGTAGGCATGATTGCACTTCTGGATACATACCAAGCATATGGAAAAAAGAAGAGAAGTAGAAAATTAGGGTACTGATCATCATAATAATGAAAGATCCATGGTATTAAGGACATGTTATGAGGAGACGGAACATCCAAAAAAAATGCTACAAGAAGGGAGGTGGTGGGAAAAGGCGATGTTCTTATTTGCAATATTCAAAAAGGGAAAAAAAATTAAAAAAATAAGAGCTGAATTACAAAAGCCAGAAAGGAGCTATTTATTTAGCAAATCACGAAATGACAGTTGCACTTACACTTTTCAATGTTTTGCACACGTTGATGAATAGTGACACATCCAATTTTAATATATGCATCAACCCTCTTAGTTTCATTGGATTTAAGGATGCTCTCAGCCAGTTCAGATTTTATTGGAGGCTTTCGCAGCATCTCTACAAGCAGAAGTTGGAAAGAAGATTACCATCCAACTCACAATAATCATCACTCAAGCTTTCTTAGCCACAAATGCTATTCAATGCCATTACCTAGCGCTTGCTGAAAGCCAATAAGTAGCCTGCTTCCAACAGTCACCAACTCCTCTATTTTTGTGACCCTGCAAATACAAGATTTTCTCTTAGTGGCTTATAGGCTTGAAAAAATTAAGAAAAGTAAATGAAGACAGGCAACAGAAAAAACAATTAATAAAGACCATCTTTTAATAATAATGGTGCATTGAAACTGAAAATGCGGACCTCAAAATGGGAAGGTTGGGAGGGTCTAATTGTATGATACAAGGATACATTAACTTTCTGTAATTTTACTTCTACAGACATAAATGACCTTCACACTCATGAGAGTTTAAGCCAGCCATGGATATCATGGGCGTATATTGAAGTACATACACATAGAACAATGCTCATTTAATAAAATAGGTGCATCCAGCATCAACCTAGATCCGACATGCAGTCATTCACAATCCAGCTTTCTATCTCCTTTTATTGCTTTATGGCAAAGACAGTCTGGCATCCAATCCATACTCAGGCTTGAGGCAACTTTCTTTAGGATTTTGGAAATTAGCATGACATGCATCTAAAAAGGATACAAGTGGGCAATAAGAATATAATGCTATATCATGATCAAACGTGAATACGCAACCAAAAGATAATCGATGGATGGAAATATTACATGCTGCTGCAAACATCACTGAACTTGAGGTATCACTTGACGTATCAGTTATAATTCTTTTCCTTTAAAAAATGAAAAAAAGAGCAAATCTAAAAGATTGCCGTGGTCAGAGAAACTTCAATGTACGAGATAATGTCACAGAAATTATAAGTAATGTTGAACGTTCCTCAAATAATATTATAGCTAAGAATAAGGGGGATGGTTCACATTGACCTTGTCATGAACTCTACAAAAATGGAAGATAGTTTCTTTTTCAATTCAAAAGCCACCTTTTCGCTCTCTTCCATCCTGCAACCAGTAGATAGAAAATGTTAAATAATTAAAAATTTCCAAATCATAAGCCCAAAGCCAGGGGGAAGCTTAAAAAAAATAATAAAAAAAAATTGGGCGTGGGGAGGAGCACAAGAGTTGTACCTTAAGGGTTTGACATTCTATACCTTACACAATTGTACGATAAACCAATAAATATGAGAATTTGAAAAATCAAGTGTACAACGACGTAAATTGTTAATAACTGTAGTTAATAAAAATGGCATTTCATTATAAACATTTCAATACATTTTCTTTATATATATTTGCAACTTGCACTATGCAATTTCTATTCCAACACGAGGACAGCCTAATTTTTTTTTTCTTTAATTGGGTACATGTCTTATGGTTATGAGGGTCTTGAAAATGCATGAATAGTGTAAACAACATCTCAAGATTACATCACCAAATAATTTAACCTAGACAAACATGATGCTGTTAAGACCCACTGCTTTTACAATTTTGGATATTCATTGGTACTATTTGGTAAACAATTGAACTCATTAAGTAAACAATCTTTGTGTCCGTCCACCAAAAATTTTTCATGCTTTGTAATTCGCAATGTGGCTGACAGGCTACCACCAACAAATCACATAGAACTTAGAATTCTTTTACTTTAAGCATGGAAATTAGTGATCTGTGATCTAATGAAATCCTGGCTGGAGAATTCATAGTTGCCCTTAAGAAATGAAAATTTTCGACCATAGTGTTTGGGCATGCGTCATACAACAATAGGGTAGTACAACAAAGAAGTGAAAAAGATCCATCTCGCCTCTTTCCATCCAAGTAACTGCGCAAGAATCACTTCAGCTGTTAAATAGACAAGGCCACAGGTGGTAGTTGTAAACATGATTATAGGGTAGAAACATAGAACATTAATTTGAATTTTGAAAATTGGCAGAACTAGATCCAATGTTCAACATCGTTATCAAAATTTATTATCGAGGTCAATTCCCAAAAAACATTTCGACAAACACGAAAAATGCAATTCAAGAGAAACCTCTTATTTTAGGTCTTCTTTCTTTTTTGTTCATTCCTTTGCAAATGCAGTTTTCACACAGGGCTGGACATAAATATGAAAAACCCTAAACCCTTGAAAGAATGAAGATGAAAAAAAAACCCTAATTTCAATTCCCAATTCTATCAACACCACAATCAGATTTTTCATCAAATCCATCCACACAAAACACCCAAAATCCACAACCATAACAAAAACTAAAATATCGATCAAAAACATACAAAAACCAAAAATTTTACCTGAAGCAATGCAATTGAATGCCAGCTTGTTTGGTGTCTTTGGGTCTTCTCAACTGCAGAGAAGAAAAAGAACAGGAGCGGTTTAGGGCCTTTAGGGTCTTCTTGAAATCTTCATAAGGAGGTTGGGAGAATAGGAAGTCATTAAACCCGACTCACACGTCAACACGCATATCTTGAAATTTATAATTCTTACAGCTGATTTTTTTATTATTTTAAAATATAAAAATATATAATTTTATTTTTTAAATATAAAATATCACTCACAACATTTATAAAAATATAAAAAATAATATAATTATATAATAAAAATTAAAAATTTCATAAATTCACATTTTCACTATCTCAAAATAGAAAATATGATAGTTTAAAACTAAAATAAAATAAATTATAATATTAAATCAAACGAAATTAATATGTGAATAGCGTAGATTGTGCAACAAAATGAGATAAAAGTGCAACATCAAAAGTATCAAATGCATTATAATATTTTTTTATCAAAGAACGATTAAAAGTTCATCTTCTACTATGCATATTTTCTTGTATTAAGTTACTGGACATTTATTATGTATGCTCACTGTAACCCTTTTTTTTACCCGTATAATGTCTAGTTGAAGATACATATAATTTTTTTATGTTCCTTTTCTTCCCTTCTTTCTTTGTTCTTTGTTCTTTTCTTCTATTAAGTTAGCATTCTAGTAGAGCATCTTTGCTTGTCACAAATATTAGAGACCAAGCATGTGGGGATCTTTTGCATCAACTAGCATATGTTGACACAATGTTTTGATATATTAATTAAGCATTCCCGATCACTAAATTTAAAGGGCATCATACTAAATTATATTCTACTAATTACTCTCAGCACATTTAAGCATCAAAACTTCAGAAGCAACACGACAGAGTTCGCAATGCAAAGAGTAAAGTAACAACGAAGATGAGATAAAAGAGCAGCATCAAATGCATTATATTATTTTTTTCATCAAAAGCAACAAAGAGCAAAGGCATCACCGTAATCAACATTAGAAAGCAATGCCTTGATGCATCAGAAATAATAAGAAACTGAATTGGCATTGGTTGAAGAAACTGAATTGGCATGGCAAAGAAACAGTTAGTTGAAGAAGCTGAATTGGCATTGGTTAACTGAATTTGTGGAAGAAGTTGAGCTAGCAAGAGAGCAGAGTTGGCAATCAAGTGGGATGGCAAGAAGCTGACCAGGCAAGATGCTGCTAAGCTGGCGAGTGAGCTAACAAGTAGTTGTTAGTTAGAAGTCAAGTTAGTTGTCAAGTTAGTTAGGAGTAGTTAATGAATAAGAAGTTAAGGAGGAGAGAAACATTCAGTTAGGATTTCAGAATTGATTTCTTTCTCTCTCTCTCTTCTCTCCATATCTCTCTCTCTGTGTAACTCTGTAATCTTTCTTTACATTCAATAAACTTATTTCATTCGCCTATGGAATTGTCTTCTTAGTATTGAGTTCGGTTGGTTTCTTAGCCCATTCCAATCCTATTTGAATTAGAATGAGTTCTCCTTCCCTTTACAACAACTGATATCAGAGCGAGGTTTGAATCACCATGGCAAAGGGAACTCGATCTCAAGACTTAAAGAGAAAATTAGAAGATACAATAAAGACTTTATTCAAGGAACATAAAGAGGCTCTTGACAGAGAAATGGATGCTCTCAGATCCTTAGTCTTAGAAAGTCATTCGCGAAATAATAATCACTCTCCTCGTCAGTCAGGACAAGGACCAAATCATGGGACAGGTGGAACTGGTTGTGCAGCAGCTACAAGACTCTCGAGACTAGACTTTCCCAAGTTTCATGGTGAGGACTTTAGAGGGTGGCTATACAAGTGTGAGTAATTCTTTGAAATAGATGAAACACCTTCTGAGATAAAAGTGAAGTTGGTTGCTATATATTTGGCAGGTAGAGCTCTTCAATGGCACCAAGTGTACATGAAGTCTAGGTATACTCGTGAATTGCCGAATTGAGAAGAGTATATAAGGAACTTAGCTGCCAGATTTGGGAATACCATGTACGATGATCCTATGGGAGAATTAATGAGCCTCAAGCAAAGGGAAACTGTGGAAGACTATCATAAAAAATTTGAAGAACTCCTTAATAAAGTAGAACTACCTGAAATATATGCAGTTAGTTATTGTCTGAGTGGTTTGAAGAAGGAAATCCAAATTGCAGTTAAGATATTCATGCCAAAAACTTTAGACCACACTGTGAGTTTAGCCAAATTGGAGGAAAAGAAGTCTTCAGTAGTTTGGAGGAGCTGGAGGGGAGTTCTAGGAAAGCCAACAACCACTACAGGAATTAGTAGGGCCCCTGCAAGAAATGATACTACAATCCTACCCTTACCCAAGCCCATTCAACAAGGACCTTCCAGGAAACCATTTAGAACTCTCACATCATCTGAATTGGGAGAGAAGAGGAAGAAAGGACTATGTTTCTGGTGTAATGAGAAGTATGAAATGGGACATAAGTGCTAAGGGAAACAATTGTATAGAGTGGAGATGTGGTTAGAGGAAGGTGAGGAGGATGAAGGAGCAGTAGAAACTGATAATGAGTCTGAAGAAGTGGCTACTAATGCACATATATCTGCATATGCAATGTCTAGTCTTGTACTTCCTAACTACCATACTATGAGAGTACATGACCACGTAGGAAAGAAAAGTTTTTGCATACTATTGGATGGGGGAAGTTCTCATAACTTCATCCACCCTAGCATGGTGACTAAATTTGGATTGAAAACTCAAGAAGTAGAAAAGATGTCAGTAGCCTTAACTAATGGAGGGAAGCTTCAGACCACTACCATGTGCACTGAATTCAAGTGGGTCATACGGGGACAAGAATTTTGCACAAAAATCATGGTGCTGTCTATTAAGGGATATGATGTAGTGTTGGGAGTTAAATGGCTGTCAACTTTAGGAGATATTACATGGAACTTTGGAACACTCAGGATGGAGTTTACTTATAATGGGAGGAAGATAGTGTTAAGGGGGTCAACTGAGTTGAAGATGGTAAAGGGTTCAAAATTGCAAAGGATTCTAAACACCCCTTCACAGACGTCATATGCGCAGCTATGTTTCATTTAGCTTAAACAGACAAAAGAATTGCAGGCTTCAATAAGCGACTCACCCCTGCAACTCTTATCCACAGAAGTTCATTCAGATAAGTGTACTGAACTTGGGTCCCAATTTCATTCCTACATACAACAACTTTTGACTGCATATTCTGATATATTTGAGGAGGTGATTAACTTGCCCCCAACAAGGAAATGTATAAGATTGTCTTAAGGGAAGGGGTGAATCTTATAAATGTAAGACCCTACAGATACCCTCACTTTCAGAAGGCAGAGCTGGAAAGATTAATTAAAGAAATGTTTTCTAATGGCATTATTAGACCCATTAACAGTCCTTATTTTTCTCCTATAGTGTTATTAAAGAAAAAGGATGGATCTTGACGAATGTGTGTGGACTACAGGAAATTGAATGCTGCCACTATAAAGGATAAGTTCTCAATTCCTTTAATTGAAGAATTATTGGATGAACTATTTGGTTCTCAAGTTTTTTCTAAATTGGACTTAAGGTTAGGGTACCATCAAGTCAGAATACATGTTGAAGATATAGAAAAGGCTGCATTTAGGAATCATGATGGATATTATGAGTTCTTAGTTATACCCTTTGGGCTAACCAATGCCTCATCCACCTTTCAAAGGCTCATAAATGATGTATTCAGACCATATTTGATGTAGTTTGTATTAGTGTTTTTTGATGACATTCTTTTTTATAGCAAAAATGGGTAAGAACATTTACAACACCTAAAAGTAGTCTTTGATCTCTTAAGACAACATCAGCTTAAGGTTAAGCAAAGCAAATGTTCATTTGCTGTTGTCCAGATTCAATATTTAGGGCACATTATTGATCATTATGGGGTAAGAGCAGAACCTGAAAAATTAAGGGCTATAGGGGACTGGCCACAACCAGGATCTATCAGGGAATTAAGAGACTTCTTGGGGCTTACAGGTTACTACAAAAAGTTCATTCGACACTATGGAATTATTACTAAATCACTCACTGATATGTTAAAGAAACAAGGATTCCATTGGACTGAAGAATCAATAACTGCTTTCAAAAAACTGAAAGATGCTTTGTGCAAGTCTCAAATCCTTACACTACCAGACTTCAAAAAAGAATTTGTGGTGGAGACAGATGCATCTAACAATGGAGTAGGAGCTGTGTTATTACAAGACAATAAACCAGTGGCTTTCTTCAACAAGGCTTTAGTTCTAAAGTATAGGGCTTTACCTGTATATGAGCAAGAATTGTTAGTTGTAGTGTTAGCTGTGCAGGAATGGAAACCTTACTTAGTTGGGGCTCATTTTGTGATAAGGACAAATCATCAGAATTTGAAACATATTCTAGAACAAAAAATTTTAACACCTGCATAGCAAAAATGGCTCATTAAACTTCTGGGTTATGACTTTTCAGTAGTATACAGGAAAGGAGTCGATAATATAGTAGTTGATGCATTATCTAGGAGGCCTGAAGATTCTGAGATGTCTGAAATCAGGGCAATATCAACTGTCAGCACTAATCTAATGTCTGAAATGCAACAAAGTTGGCAAAGAGATGATAAACTTCAAGACATTCTGTCACAGCTACAAAATGGGAAGGCTATTAAACATTATTCATGGAGTAATGAGATTTTATGCAGAAAGGGAAAGATAGTAGTGGGGAATGTACCTGAGTTGCGACTCAAGTTAATTCAACTATGACATTCTAGTGCAATTGGAGGACATTCAGGAGTGGAGGTTTCTTATAGAAAGCTTAAGCAGTCATTCTATTGGAAATATATGCACAGGGAAGTTGTTAAATTCATAGCTGAATGTGATGTTTGCCAAAGATTTAAATCTGATAATAGTGCTTATCCTGGCCTCTTATAACCCTTGCCTATTCTCACTTCAATATGAACTGATTTATCCATGGACTTTATAGAATGGCTTCCCAAGTCCTATGGAAAATCTGTCATTTTGGTGATAGTGGATAGGTTAAGTAAACATGCTCATTTCATCCCAATGTCTCACCCTTATTTAACATTAACTGTGGCCCAAGCATTCATGGACTCAATGTTTAGGCTTCATGGAATGCCAAAAATTATTGTAAATGATAGGGACAAGGTGTTTATCAGCCAGTTTTAGAGGAAATTATTCAAACTGCAGCAAGTGAAATTGCAGTTTTCTTCAGCCTATCACCCTCAAACAGATGGATAATCTGAGGTAGTGAATAGATGTCTAGAGCAGTACTTAAGATGCATGGTTGGTGATAATCTTAAGGAATGGGTGAAGTGGCTACCACTGGCAGAATTCTAATATGATACTAATTACCATACAGCCACAAAAACAACTCCTTTTTAACTGTTGTATGGACAAGCTCCTCCTATTCATCATTTTTATCTTCCTGGTTCTTCTAATGTAGAAGCAATCGACAGGAGTCTAACTGTAAGGGAATGCCTTATTCATAATTTCAAGCATCACCTCAGTCATGCTCAGAATCGAATGAAACAATAGACAGACAAAAGGAGAACTGACAGAGAATTTGCTATTGGAGACTGGGTCTACGTCAAACTTCAACCTTATCGACAGCACTCCTTAAGGGCTCATCACTGCCAGAAGTTATCCCCGTGATATTTTGGTCCTTTCTTAATCCAGACCAGAATAGGCAAGGTGGCTTATCAATTACAGCTTCCTAGTGATGCAAAGATCCACTCAACCTTTAATGTATATCTGCTCAAAAGGAATATTAGAAGTAAACCAGTTATCTCTCAATTACCTAAGGATATCAATGATCAAGGTCAGATGATGTTAGAACCAATTGCAATATTGGATAGAATAATAGTGAAAAGGGGAAATGTTGCTATTACACAAGTGTTGGTCCAGTGGAGTAATAGCTTTCCTGAAGATACTGCGTGGGTCAATTGGCATGATCTTCAGCTAAAGTATCCTACTTTTAATCCTTGAGGACAAGGATTTTCTTGAGGGAAAGGGATATTAATGCATCAGAAATGACGAGAAGCTGAATTGGCATTGGTTTAAGAAGCTGAATTGGCATAGCAAGGAAACAGTTAGTTGAAGAAGCTGAACTGGCATTGGTTAACTGAATTGGTGGAAGAAGTTGAGCTGGCAAGAGAAGCTGAGTTAGCAATCAAGTGGGATGGCAAGAAGCTGACCAGACAAGATGCTGCTGAGCTGGCGAGTGAGCTAATAAGTAGTTGTTAGTTAGAAGTCAAGTTATTTGTCAAGTTAGTTAGGAGTAGTTAATGAATAAGAAGTTAGGGAGGAGAGAAACATTCAGTTAGGATTTCAGAATTGATTTCTTTTTCT
Source organism: Dillenia turbinata (assembly GCA_037126225.1). Lineage (NCBI taxonomy): Eukaryota > Viridiplantae > Streptophyta > Magnoliopsida > Dilleniales > Dilleniaceae > Dillenia > Dillenia turbinata. Next base: position 9,333,369 of record JBAMMX010000018.1, on the reverse strand, counting down.
CTCTCTCTTCTCTCCCTATCTCTCTCTGTGTAACTCTGTAATCTTTCTTTACATTCAATAAATTTCTTTCATTCGTCTATGGACTCAGTTCTGAGTTCGGTTGGTTTCTTAGCCCATTCCAATCCTACTTGAATTAGAGTGAGTTCTCCTTCCCTCTGCAACATGCCTTCAGACTTCAGAGACAGAGAATGAATCCACCGTGATGAAAAATGGAAAAAATTCAAATTATATTCTACTACTTTATAGCACAAAAATAATCTTAGAACCCTAAAACTAATTAGCACAAAATTATTTTACTAATTAATCTCAGCACATTTATAGGACAAAATCAATCTCATGACCCTACAAATTCAGATTATATTCTACTAATCAGCACAAAATTATTTTTTCCAAATTAATCTCCCACCGAGTTAGACACGAGAGAAATATGAGAATATAACTTCAAAACCCTAAAACTATCCAAAACCCTAAATTTGAGAAATCGCAAAATGTTCAAAACCCTAAATCTAAGAATCGCAAGAGAGAGAGAATGAAATGAAGGGGCTTACCTTAGACTACTCAGATTCAGAGTCGTCAGCCTTCAATGAAAGAGGTCACAAGCGGAGATCGGACTTCTTGGTTTGTTTGGAGAGTTTTGTACCGATTTAACCCTAATCCCAAAAAAAAATTTAAAAATGACTCAAGATTGAAAAAAATTCGCCAAATGACCCAGTTTTATCACAGGTTCAATCTGTGACAAATTCATCTCGCAGGGCACAGAAGAAAGAGAGAAGGGAGGAGAAAGAAAGAGAGAAGAAAATGTCACAGGTTCAACATGCGATATGAATTTGTCGCAGGTTGAACCTGCAACATGAATTTGCCTGTCACACGAATTTGTCGCAAGTTCAACCTACGACAAAACTGTGTCATTTAGCGAATTATTTTTGCCCATGAGTCATTTTAAATTTTTTTTTTTTTGAAATTAGGGTTGAATCGGTACAAAGCTCTTGTTTGGAAGTGAATAAAGAGTTGGAGATCGGACTGTAAACGAAAAAGAGAGAAGCAAAGGAGCGAAGTAGCAGAGACCGGGCTTTTACCTTAAGAAAATGATCTTTTAACTTCAAAAACAAAACCCACGGGTCACGAGGTTTGCAGGTTGACCCGTGGGTTTTTTCGGGTTATATGCATCAACGGTCTATCTAACAAACCAACCAATGTAATGTATGGTCAAGGATTGATCCGATCCAACCGGTTAGTCATTCCAAATTCAATAAAATAACAAAAACAATTTGATTTTTAATCCCAACAATTGAAATCGACCATTTGAAAGACAAATATGGGAAATATTTTTAAAAAAATAGATTGATTTAATTTATACGGATTCTTCTACGTCACTCAATTTTATCCAATATTATCCTCTCATCTAAATCGGTAACTATCATGTCTTTACAAATAATTTGCATATAAATTTTCAAAAGTTTCCCTTTACGTTTTGCTAAATCTCATATATTTAAGTTTTTGATTCTCCTAACCGATACGTCTTTAGGTTTTTTTTGCACATACCCAAACCGCCTTAAACGATACTCTCGTATCTTATCTACAATTGAGTTAACTTTCAATTTATTACGAATTTCTTTGTTTCTAATTCTATCTTTTCTAATTTTACCTCACATCTATCTAAATATTTTTATTTTTGCTACTGTCATTTTTTGTTCTATTGTTGTTTAATAGTGCAGCACTTGATACCATACAATAGTGTAGATCTTACCGTGATCTTATAAAACTTTCTCTTTAAATGCAGTAGCATCGTGTGATCGTAAAGAACTCCAAATGCTCTTCTCCATTTTATCCAACTTCCTTGAATTTTATGATTCACATCTCCATCTATATTGCCATCAGTTTGAATGATGGAATTAAAATATCTAAAACGTTCACTTTTTGGTATAATTTATCCATCTAACGTAATCATTTCTTTATCATCTTGATGATTGTCAGCAAATCTATATCTCATATACTCAATTTTTGATCTACTCAATCTAAATTTTCTGAATTCCAATATTGCCCTCTATAACTCTAATTTAGTACGAATACCCTTTCTGGTTTCATTCACTAATACTATATCATTTGCAAAATGCATACACAATGGTGTTTCATTTTGAATATTTTGTATGATTTCGTTTATCACTATTACAAAAAAAGGGACTTAACACAGAATCTTGATGGAGTCTAATATTAATAGAGAAGCTATCGCTTAAACCCTGCACGTTTTTACGTTGGTTACTACTCTCTCATACATATTTCTAATGAAATTAACGTATTTCAAGAAAATCTCTTTCTTTATCAGCGCCCACCTTGATACCTTTCAAGGAACTCTATCATATGTTTTTTATAAGTCAATGAATACCATATGTAGATCTATTTTCTATACTCTATATTTCTCCATCAAATGTCTTAACAGGTGAATTGATTATGTGGTGGATCTTTTTGACATAAATTCAAATTAATTTTGAATCACAGTTATCTCCAATTTCAATGTATATTCTATTACTCTCTCCCATAACTTTATAGTATGACTCATAAGTTTAATTTCTATGTAGTTGGACAAATCTTATATATCTACTTTATTTTTATATAATGACACAAGTGTGCTCTCCCTTCATGCTTGGAACATTCTCTTGGTTTGCCAGATTTTGTTGAAAATATCTGTTAACATTATTATACCAAATTTACCTTAACATTTCCATATTTCAATGGAAATTCCATCAGTATCTATTGTTTTATTATTTTTTATTCTCTTTAAAGTCTCATTCACTTCATGGGGATGAATTTTACATTTAAAATCCTTATTAACCTTTTTTACAGATATTTTGATATTTTATACTCCTATTGTACTCTTAATATTAAAGACATTATCAAAATAGTCTCTCTAACAATTTCTTATATTCTCATTCTTTACAAATATATTATTGATTTCATTTTTAATATATTTAACACTATTTAATTTTTTTCATTTTCTCTTTCTTAGTTTAGCAATTTTGTAGATCTTTTTTTCTCCATTTTTTATTTTTAGTTTTTCGTATAATTTGTTATACACCTTACTACTCTTTGATTCGTAGATAATTTTTTTCACATTTCTTTTATACTTTTTTATTTTTTATATGCATCACTATTATTATTATTAAGAGAGAATTTAAAAACTAAAAAAAAAAACAGAAGCCCAGAGAGAATTCCTACCAGATGGTGTGCTTTTTTTGGTCTAAGGGCATATTTGAGTGTACAATTTCATTTTTTTTTTTTTTTTTTTGTCCTTAATGCATTTGTAGATAAAAATTTTTAACAGACAAACGCGGTTTCAATTTTTTTTTTAAAAAAATGTAATCATAATAAATAAATATTTAAAAAAAAAGATTAGGGGATTAACTATAATTTTTAGGGTACCAAATGATACTTTTCAAGGATTAATATTATTTGAAGTTATAAATTTATAATCTATATAATAAATGAAAAAAAAAAATCCTCATGGGCATTTATGCTCTCCTCCATTTCCTCACGGTGACCTAAGTTATCTTAATTGATTCAATAGTTAAATATTGATATTTTTAAATAAAATTTTAGATTTAAATCTTATAGATAGAGAAAACATATATCAAAAGAAATTTATTTTTTAAAAATTAATTCGACTCAAATCAGATTTAGTCAGATCTAACATAATTAATTACTAAATACCAACAATTTAAAAAAAAAAAAAAAAAAAAACCAACAAGTCAACATTTTTAACTTGGGAGCCAAAGCAAAGGCGTAATATAAAATTCTCTAATGAAAATATTAAATAAAATATTTGAAATTTTATTTAACGTTTACTCTTTATCCATGCATGACTGAAATTTCTTATTGTCATATTAATATTGAAAATTTTCAATAATTTTCTCTCATTGTATATAGTTAAAATTTTTTTTCCAAAAATTCATCTTCTATTCTTGGGGAAGTAATATTAAATATTTTATTTTGTTGGGACAATACTCCATCCTAACAAACAAATATATTGTTGATATTTTTAATATTATAACAATTATTGATGTTACTCAATAGACTTTACTAACAGAAATATAAATGAGAAACATTCAGTTAAACCTAAAGATGACAACCTACTTGTATGATCCAACTGGCTTGGTCTATCATTTATTAATGTGACTAAGCATCTGTTAGACTAATTAAATTTAGTTTGTTTAAATTTCAATTAAAAACAAATTTAATATTTCCCCTCCGATTAAAATTGGCATATTCATATCGTCGTCATCGTCATCTACATCATCATTATTATAAATTTTTATAGATAATTTATTTTTATTTCTTTCTTTTCATTATTTTTATTTTCTAGTTTTATTTTCTCTATTTTTTTTTTCAAACTTTAATTTTATTTTATTTTTTATCTCTCATCTTTTTTATATTGATATCTCATATGACTGATCTCAAAATTTGAAATTGAGATTTAATTTATTATTGTTATTTTGATTTGAGATCCAATGTCTAATATTTTGAATGTTTAGACCATGAGAATAGGCATGATTTCAAACATTTATTTAATTTGAATTCCAATTTTATTTACTTTAAAGACTACAAAATGTAGTCCAATCTAAACCAAGCTCACTTAATACTCATCCACATATCTCCACTCTTCCATCCTCAACCCACTTTCCTATCAAAATGCAAATTGGAGTTTTCTGCATCTAATGACAATTTCAAAAAAATAGAACTACAAGAACTGCATTCAAAGATTTCATCTAAACCAAGCTCATCTAATACTCATCCCCATATTTCCATTGTTCCGTCCTCAACCCACTTCCCTATAAAAATACAAATTGGAAAGTGAATCCAATGACAATTTAAAATAAAAATGAATAACTACAACAACAACATTCATTTGGGGGTGCCAGCGACCCTTTTTTTTGGTGTTACATAGAGAAAACTTGAACTTGCCAGTTCAACTATAATTCATGGGCCCCTAAATTCATCTATGCTCCCAAGTATACTGAAAAACCTAGGGGCATACAAAAGAAAGCCAGACATTGTAAACATATCTTTACTTCGTATTAAAAAAAAAAAAAACACACTATGATAAATAAATTGTTGAAAGTTCAATTACGGGAAGCCACAAAGAGAGAGGTCAGTCGAGGTGGTTTTCCAAATTGGTGTTAAATGAGTGTTCTATGTAATGCTCAAAAGAAGAGATCAATAGTAGTTAATCAAATTATATGATATCTGAATAAAGTGGTTGTCACACTTTAGCCCTGGAAATTTAGATGTAGGGCTAAGAGAGAAAAATGACTCTAGGGGAATTTGTTGGAATTTAAATATTTTATGATAATTTTTATATATATGTCAAAAAGGTCATGTAGTTTTTCAAATTTTTATATATGATTGTGCAAATGGCCAGGGACTAGTGATCGGGTAGAATTCGACAGAAGGTTAATGAGGGATTGAGGAGAAGCACTAACACTTGTTGTATTTCTTGACCAATGCGTTTGCATCAGCTTTTATGGTTGGCCAGAAATACCCGTCTTAAAGCCTTGTTTGCCAAGTTCTGTGCTTCCAGGTAATTGCCACATATCCCCTTATGTATTTCTCTAAGAACATAATTTCTTTCTTTAGAAGTCAAACATTTAAGGTATAGGTGGGTAAAAGTTTCCTATAGAGGGCCCATTGATGATAACGTATTGTGTGACTCTCCGTTTAATCTTAGTTACTTCTGTCGATGACTCTGGTAGTTGGCCATTGTTTAGGTAAACCTGTATGGGGTGTTTCCAGCTCAGTGATTGGTGAGTCGATAGAATTTGTTTTGATTCATCAATGCTAGGGTTGGGAAGGCTCTCGACATATATGGTTCGGTTTGTAACTACTGAATCCGAGCTAGCTAGCTTAGACAACGTATCAGCTCTAACATTCTCCGATCTAGGTATTTGTTGTATGTCGACTTTATGGAAACCTAGTATCACTTCATGCAATTTCGCTAAACATTTCGCTATTACTAGTTCCCTTACCCCGTAGGTGCCTTCAACCTGTTTTATCATAAGTTGGCTATCTGTGAACACCCTTATTTCTTGGGCTCCCAATGATGCCGCTATTCGCAATCCTGTTAGGAACGTGTCATACTCGAACTGGTTATTAGTAACGTTGAAGTAAGCAAGGCACGTACTTAACTTTAAAGTTGTCGGGAACCATGAGGATGAACTTGACTCCACTTCCCGATGAGTTAGAGAATCCATCTACATATAGTGTCCAAAGTGACTGCATACACTCTTCTTAAGGACTGCTGGGCATTTGCTCACTGCAATTCGGAAGCTACACTCAAAGATGAAGTCAGAGAGGGTTTGGCTCTTGATAATAGGCTTGGGTTGACAGTTGTATCGAATTCTCTGAGTTCAATGCTCTATTTAATCAGCCGACTTGATGTATCCCTTTTTTGCTAGATTTGCTTTAATGGTTGATCGGTCAAAACTACAATTGTATGCACTTATAAGTATAGACAGAGGCGATGAGCTACTCTTAATGAGTATGTCATCCATATAAGTTTCTATATTCCTACCAATCTGCTTACTGAATACTTTGTTGATCAATCTTTCAAAGGTGGCTCCCGCACTTTTTAGGCCAAAGAGCATAACTCTGTAACAATAAGTGCCGAATTTTGTAATAAAGCTTCCCTTTCTCTCATCCTCGAAGGCCATCTGGATATGATTATAATTGGAATAAGCATCCATGAATCTTAAAAGCTAATGAGCTGAGGAGTTATCCATAAGTTTTTTGATATTGGGAAGCGGATAACTGTTCTTTGAGCATATTTTGTTGAGATCTGTGAAGTTGACGCACATTCTTCACTTGTCGTTGGCCTTCTTTACCATGACTACATTGGCTAACTATTACGAATATTTCACCTCTCTAATGAAGCTTGTCATAAAAAGTTCATGTACTTCCTCTTGGATCACACGTTGGCTTTTCAAAGTGAATATCCTATTCTTCTACGTCACAGGTTTATGGTTTGAGTCAACGGTCAAACTATAAACAATCACCGAGATATAGATTCTTGGCATGTCTTTAAGTGACCATAAGAAAACCTTAGAGTGACGACAGAGGCATCCAATAATGGCCTCACGCACGGATGGTGGCAATGGGCTCCAATTTGAATAATTTGCATAGGGTTCTTGGTAATTGGGATCTTTTCTACCTCTTTGACGAGCTGGGGTTTGTTTATTGGCATAGGATTATCTCTAAACTTAGCTGTTTCTGTTGAGATACTCTCTTCACTTTCCCTAGATGGAGGTAGTTAAGAAGTGGGATCACAGTTGAGGGTTGCAATACCCTGTGCTGTTTTAAATTTGACTTTCATGTGCTTAGTGTTTGGCAGGGCCTCCAGGTAGTTTAAGTTGGAATGACCGAGGATGGAGTTATAAAGAGAAGGAGATTCGATTATACTAAATGTGACCACAGTGGTGGCATGATTTAGAGGAGTTCCTAAGGTTATGGGGAGTGCTATGGAGCCTTCCGGGTATAACAATTCTCCCAAGGGTCCTCTTATTAGAACCATTTGGGGTTGTAAGTCTGTAAGGACGAAACCCATCTATTGAAAAGCATCCCAGTAAAGGAGGTCACAGTATGTACATTGATCGATGAAGATTCTCCTAACTATGTATGAACTTATCTTCATTGTGATAACAAGAGGATCATGGTGATCTAGCAAAACTTCGATTAAGTCATCGTCGTCAAAACTAATAGGGGGCCTTTTACTTTTTTTTGTGACATAATTGCAATGGTGTTAGAAATCTAGATTGAGAGCGAGTTTCTTCCTAACCTATTCTCACGGATGATGCCAATTTGATGGAGGTAGGTTTTCTCCTCAGATACATGTTCTTGCTGTCTGAGTTAAAGTCTTGAATTAAGAGGTGGTCCGAAACTCTGCGAGGGATAAAATCTACAAATATCGTCGGAGAGAGTTACGACGGGGAGACTTAGATACTTAAATCAGAAAGAGCAATTTTTGGAATATGGTCAAATAGATTGAGAAGAATGGTATCTCAGTTCTATGTTGCTAGTATGTTGGATGTGTAGGGTTCTTAGAACTTACCTTAGTGGCAGCTGATGTTGCACATATATATCTATGGTCCCTTGGAAAGTGCCATAGGGTCTTAAAAGTGCTGAAGTCCTAATTTCATTGTAGAGAGATTATTGAAAATTTTTGCAATTACAAGAATTATAGTCAAAGGTCTTTTAAAGATACGCTATCTATTTGGTTAAGAAAAGTCTCCATAGTTGTGGGAGCTTCATACCTTATCTGGTGTGCCTACTAAGGCATGTTTCTTTGTTCCATGGGATTTTTCTGAGAATGGGGAAGATTCTCATCCACATGAGGAGAGTTTGACTTAAAAATTTATTTTTTCAAATCCTACTTATCATATTGATTGAATGAACTGTAAATGAATTATAGTTGTGAAATGCATCTACTGAGAAGTTTGAGTACCAAGGACTAAAATTACCAAGGAGCTATGGTTGCGTTCGATTTGGTGAACCTGGTTTAAAGGACTCAGGGTAAGATTCTGATCCCTCTGGTAATGGATCTTGGGTCATGTATCATCACTATTAAAGCTTCTCTAGGAATAGATTTAATTAGTTGTTATTACAATTTATTTAATGGCTAATTAAGTAAATTTAATTACAATTCATTACTACATTATATATATATATTCTTCTAGGAAATAAGGAAAATAAATAAGCCATGAGGTATTAAAAGAAATAATGGGCAACATGTGAAATATATTACCATTAATGCTATTCTTTTCTATATCTAAGTAAAAAGAAATTAGAGATATAGAGAAATTGCATACATGACTAGTTTATATATATATATATATATGGATCTCGAAAATCGTAAAAATATATGTTTTTATGAAGATTCGAACACAAGATCTTGAGAAAAACATTTGAAAAAGAATTCTTTAATACTCCGGATCCCCACAAGAACATTGTATACATGCTTATTATTTCTTTCATTTTCGTAGTCATTTATAACTATCTAACTATTGTCCAATAAAAGAAAAATATTGTCATGACATGCTTAACTAAAGAAATTCGAGGTATGCTATTAAAATCTCCATTTTTTTAACCTTTTTTATTACATATTATATCATGACAACAATTATTTTTTTAATTCTTAAATAGGATGGGCTAGATTACATAAGTTTTATCTTTTAAAAAAAAAAGGGAAAATTTTGAATTTAATTTATTACTATTCTACCTAATCTTAGAGGTAATATTAGTTATAGTCATACTGATTTCCAATGCATAAATATTATTTTGTCACATAAACATTATTTTGTCAAGACAGTTCAAAGTAAAGATTTTTTTTTAAACCATCTAATATATAAATAAATGTCCATACATTAAAAATATAATGATACTGTTAAAAGTGGGTCCTGAATTTATAGATCCGATTTCTTGTGACTCGAACGGATGTTTGATTAAGAGGTTTGAAACCTACAAAAGACTACCGAATGGTATTCTAATAGGAAAGCTCCGACGTTCAAGTCAGAAAAAAACGATTTTTGAAAGGAAAAAATAGACTAAGAGAGGGAAAGATGACGGATTTCCCTGTGATTTGTGTATCCTATGTAAAGTTGTAATATCGAAAACCCAGTGTTAGACATTTTTGTAAACATTTCTATAATAAAATAGAAAATTTTCAATTTATATTGATTTTCGATTTTGGGATATTAAAAATTAGAATTTTTGGTATATTTTAATTGTCGTATCCGCGAATCGTAGTAAACCTCAATTCTATGAAATTTATATCTTAGTGAAATGTGGGTATATATATAAAACAATTTAATTATCTATTTATAAATTTATTTATATATATTAAAAAAAAAAAGAGAAAGAAAGGAAGGCACTGCGTTTTGGCCCAAAACGCAGCACCTTCCTTCCCTCCCCCACAATTACGAATTAGGGCAAGAAGCCCTAATTCTCTCTTCTTCACCCTTCGTCTCTCTCGCTTGCTCTCCCCCGAACCTTCTCGTCTCCCTAGCACTCTCCGTCGCTTTCTCACTCTCTCCGCCACCATCTCCATCGTCCTCCGCCCTTTTTCTCCACCGTTCACCGTCACTCTCTCAGTCTCCATCGTCTCTCTGTTCTCTTTCGATCGCCCTCTCTTAGTTCTCTCTCTCTCTTTCTCCCTTCGATTGATCTCTCTCTCACTCGTCTCTTTCTCTCTCTATTTTCCTCTGCTCTGTCTCCTTCCCGTGCGAACAGAGAGCTTTCGCTCTTTTCTTCTCCCCTTTCGCGTGCGAGAACTCCTCTTTCTCCCTCTGTTCGCTCGCGTGCTTTGCTCTCCCTCAGCCGCGAGCACTTCTGCGATCTTTGCAGAAGCCCAAGCCGGCAGAACAACAGAGTTTTGGAAACCCTAGGCCGCGGGTCTGCATAGGTAAGAATAGATTTTCGATTTTAGTTCTAGGGTTTGAATGTTCTTAGTAGCTAGGTTTAATTTCTAACATTTGTTTCAAATTGGAAACGTTACAGGTTTGAGACTAAATCCAATGGCGAATGGAAGTTAGGTCTGCAAACCGAGAAACCCTAGGTGAGGGATTTCTGATCCTCTCAATAAATTGAGTAAATCTAGGGTTAAATCTAGGGTAAAGAGATCTGTATATGTTAGATTCGTTTAGGATACATTTTCTGATATTTTATATGTAATTAGTAAAGTCCAGTGTTGGATAATTCATAAATTAGACTCTTTGATATAGAAGAAGCATGGTAAGGGATGCTAGAAGCATGTTGGGTTGAATAGAGTAGTTTCCTCAAAGTTTAAATCGAAATATGCATAAAAGGTATTAATAGTTATGTGAAATTGGAAGAAAATCGAGAAATATTGGGACTTAAAGTCCGTTAGAAATGTAAATGATCTTCGGGTGATGAAATGAGAATTTAGAAATTGTGGATGTGCAATTAAGGGTAAATTAAATTAAGAAAATGTGAAAACCCTTGTTATAGGGATTTTATTTGATGATAATTGCAATGTTTGATTAGGTTAATCATTTGATGAAGTTGAAAGAACTCAAATCGAATTAGATTGATAATTAGAAAGTGAATACCCTTTTTAGAGATGAGTGGATGATTCATTATGTTTATGAATGAGTAACATGTTTTAAAATTGCTTTATAAATGATTTTAAAACATTTTTATATGTTTTATATAAATTGTTTTGTGACTGTGGGCTGTCTGAACTGGATTGTGAAGTACGAATGCATCCATTTTGTTTAAGAATGCTTCTGTGCCATGTGCTTTTTTATATTGCTCTATGAATTGTTTTGGCATGAGATTATTGATTATTTGTTAGAAATCATGGCACATTATTTGTGAAATGGATTGATTGAGAAATGAAAGGTACTGGAATGTAAATGGTTATACTCATTCCCACCACAGAGCGACCCGATGGGGTGGCGTGGTTTGGGGTTGGATGTGCGGGGGAGTTAGACGTCCCTCCCTCTATCGAAGTCGTGTTATATCTGGATTGCACCTGGTGAGGTACGAGCCAACGCCAAGAAAGGGGGTATGTTTTGAAAACATTGGATAGAAAAACCCTTGGCGGGCTTTCGTCTGGGTTTAGCCACCCTAAGACGGAAGTATTTTCGATGGGATCCCAGGATTTTCTGAAAAGATGATTGATATGGATGCATATTTTGTAAATTATGATTTACTGAAATGTTTTATGCATATAAACTGCTATTTATGAGATATGTTTTGACTGCCCCACATTCACCCCTTGTTTATGAACACAATCACACCATTACACTCCACTCACTGAGTATTCCCCAATACTCACCCCTCTCTCCACATTTTTCAGAGGATTCTTAGTTCGAGGATTGGATATCAGAGCTTGCGAAGTATTTTTGCTGACTTGTATAGGTATTTGGCAATGCAGGATTTTTAGGGAGTCGTAGTTCTCAAAACCATAGAAAGGGAAGTTTGTACATCCCATACCGTGCAGATTTTATTGATACTAGCTGAGTTTTTGGCAAGTATCGGTAAAATCTGACGATTTTTGATTTGTGCTTCATTTACTTTAATTGATCTATTTTTGGAAACTATTTTATCTGTAGCGGGACATTTGGATTGTAATTCTAAATTTCAATACTTTCTTTTGAATTGGTGAAGTTCTGTACATCTCATATCGTTTGGATTTTACTGATGTTAACTTGATTGCTTCAGGCAAGTATTAGTAAAATCTCACAACTATGATTTGGGACTTCTTGTATTTTAAATGCTTTACTTGTATTGGTTGGCTAGGATGGCCACATTGCATGTGTGCATATATAGAAGCCACTTCCCCGATTGTTTGCCGATACATGCTTGTGTGTATAGCGAATGGACCAGATGAGTCCTTTGCATGTGTATTGTTACATGCTTTCCATATTTGTGATGAATTGTTTGCCGATACATGCTTGTGTGTATGGGGAGGTTCTGCCCGTGTATCGAGACCACGCGGTAGTTGTTGCGTGCTCGATCCAAGGATCGGGGCATGACAAAAGTCAAGAGGACTTACTTGGTGATGATGTACCAAATGCTTTTATAGGAAGCATCATAAGGGCCGTGTGCATTCGGAACGTTATAACCCTAGTTTTCTTACGAGTAGATCCGAAAATTTCGAAATTCAAACGTCAGAGATTTGAAATCGTCACCATTTAGAAAGTTGATTATACGGGAAGGTTCTTTCATTTATCAATTAGATTCCCAAAAGTTTCATTCCTTATCTAAGAGATGCATTTCGTACTAACACAAGAATGTTAAACAAGGTGAAATTCGATTGAATATTACCTTTCAGAAGTTGAGGCACTCGATTCCTTAAGCATTTGGTAATCATCGGTTGAATGAAAGAGTCAGCCGTTCAGTTTTACCAAATGATCTTATAGATCAAATCATATAGATCTCGTTGAAAGCTAGGCAAACAATGAATAGGATATCACAAATGATAGATCCTTTTAGTGGGTCAGGGCGATATGACCCATTCAGGGAGATATATATCATTGGTAGAGCGGGACGATATAAGCCTATTTATGTTTTGGTGTATTAGACATATGGAACCACAGGCCTTATGCTGACTATTGGACATTTTTCATACTACGTATTGAGCCTTTTGAATAGTGTCCCATCATTTGCCCTGACTTTGAGTATCGCTTCGTGAAAAAGGTACCACGAGTAGCAGCCGTTGACAAATGGAAAGCCTTTTATAACACATGTCATTTTGTGTTTCATGAATCGTCTCTATTGTCCTTTATAAGTTCTTTCTTGGGAAAGGGTCTGGTGTTCCCTTATTCTCGCACTCGTTTTCTCCTTTCTTTAAACTATCTCAGTATGCAAAAGATCTTCTATAAGAGAAATGATGAGAGACTCTACTTTTCAAACCATTAATGACATTAGGACCGTTATGTCAATAGTGAAACTCCAAGAAGTTCAGATTGCCATATTAGTAGATGATGATTACACCCTAGTATTAGCCACAGATGATGATAAAATGAATAGAGTGTCAGAGGGTTGTGTTCTGATGTATAAGCAAATGGTAAAGTTTGGCATGAGGGTACTATACACTGGCTCGTTCACTAAGGTGTTACAACGTTGGAACATATTTTTAACTTTGTTAACCCCTGGCGCTTGGTGCCTGATTGCTGCTGTGATCTCTTTGTTAGGGTTCTATTACTTTCGCTTTGATTTTGATATCCTAGGTAAGGTGCATGAAGAATAGCTTGGTCCGAGATTGGTATGAATTGTAGACCCGTCCTGAATCTGATTGGGGATTTCATTACAAGGAACCCAATAGTAATAATTAAATACACAACTATTTTTTTATGGAGTTCAAGGACTAGAATCTTATGTCGGCGCTTCCCAATGCTGATGGGAGGCCTACGCTCGGATTATAGCCTATAAATCCTTTATATTACTTTCGCTTTATACGTTCGGTCAGCAGTTACTATAGGTCTACGCAGAGGGCCATCTTGATTGATTCCTTGACAGATGACCAGATGCTATCTCTAGCAGGTTTGTTGATAAGAGAAAAAAGGAAGATTGACAGGCCTCTCTTGGTCGACAGGAAAAAGATTGGACTGATCGATATTTCAGATTTTGTGGACGACACCCTGCTGAAGGAGATTACAATCAACTGGGATTCATCCATAAGGGATCCTCCAGAGAGGACCGATGGGGTGTTTGAGACCCAAACTTTGCTAGCACTTCCTCAGTAAAGAGGAGAAAAATAGTACTATCCGAATCTCCATCAAGAGGTGGGCACGAGGCGGGGGAGATAACCAAAGGGTACTTGCCTTTGGTTGCATTGGGGCCATCCGAGGTTGAGCCAGAGAAGCTTGATAGGGCTGGTCATTCACTATCTATCAAGCATAAGGGAGTTTCACTACCAGGTGCACTTGTTGTGGAAAGGCTTGAAGGGGCTCCATCACCTATTGTGGAAGTGAGGGCATCGAGAAAGACTCAAGTTGCAGTGATTGAAGAACTGTCTGGTCCGTCGGGTGCTATCCTGCTGTGGCCTTCTCGCAAAGGGAAATGTAAAGTGTCCGATGGGACTACCCTTCTTCCTTCTATCCCTATTCGATCCTTTCATAGTGATAATGGGTCAAAGGAGAGAGGGACAGTAGCCATTAGCACAAGAGACAAATAGTACGGCTACGTAGACTTGGCTAAAGTAAAAAAAAAATAGCTGATCAACTTGATTTTCATCGTTGCAATTTCAAGTTGCACAGGATGTCCATGAAATAGGCTGGCAAGGTTCTTAAGTCCCTTAGTTTAATGGTATCATCTTTTGAATTCATCTTGTTTTGCTTTATCACTAGCTGATCGAATTCCTCCCTTTTAGCAGACAATGGCCCTGACAGAGTCTAGAAGTAACAGAGGAAACAGGTGGTGGGACATCTAGAAGAGCATGTTAATCGGCTAAACGCTCAAGTCACGACATTACGGAATGCTTCTGATCAAAAGAAGAAGGAAGTAGCAGTAGAGGAGGCACTCAAGGCCTCACTGGTTGAGAAGGAGGAGGAAACAAAGAAGCTTCAGGGTCGTTATAGAAGGCTGGAGACCGAGAAGAAGGCCC
This sequence comes from Dillenia turbinata, assembly GCA_037126225.1. Taxonomy (NCBI): domain Eukaryota; kingdom Viridiplantae; phylum Streptophyta; class Magnoliopsida; order Dilleniales; family Dilleniaceae; genus Dillenia; species Dillenia turbinata. Next base: position 9,318,254 of record JBAMMX010000018.1, on the reverse strand, counting down.
TTGAGGCACGATTGCATATTTTTAAGGTGTTAGCTTAGCTGCGCGCAGAATCTCTCCAGGTGGCGGAGCAGAGAGTGGCTGAATAAGAAAAATCTTTGCTTAAAAGTGTTGCTACCTTAAGGGATTCTCAACATGAGTTGATTGAGAGACTATGATGTGCCAAGGAGATAATCCATTGGTTTGGGTTGGATGGAGCTCTTCCTTCAATCAGGGGAGGCTACTAGTTAGGATGTGATGGGCCGAAATAGGATTCCTGCCAGGTCAATAGGTATTCTGGCCGAATCAAGCGCAGTTGCTGTGAGGGCTTTTTCTCAAGAGGTTTTGGCACTTCTCCCATTCCCTCGAATTATATGTAACTCTTGTGTCATTGTATCACAACAATTATTAATGAAGAATTCTTTCGTGTTCTTTTGTGCTGATAATGAGAGATGTTCCCTTCGTCATTTAGATAGTTTAAATAAATTCATCGACTGCACTTAGTTATTTTCAGACCTTTCTAAATAGCATTAGCCTGTCTAGGGGCATTCTTTAGGCACACGTTTGAACAAGTGTATTTGACTTTCTAATAAGCAATATCTACTGAGATTTGTCTGAAAGAGAAGAATGGGGATGTCCTTCAGTGGGTCAGGGTGACAGGTTCATTCGTGGAGATAGATCCTTTCTTTAGATCAAGATGACATAGACCCGTTCAAGGAGATAGATCCATTAGTTAAGTCAGGGCAACAGATGCCTGTTTGGGAAGATAGATCCCTTCGTTAGGTTAGGGCGATAGAAATCCGTTTGAGGAAATAGATCTCTTCATTAGGTTAGGGCTACAGAGACCCGTTTAGAGAGATAGATTCCTTCTAGGTTAGGGTGACAGAGACCCATTCGGAAAGATAAATCCCTTCATTAGCATGTTCCTTTCCGTGTGACTATTTCTAGGGATACTAAAGGCTCTTGATCATAAGACAATGTTGCAATCCCGAGTGGAGTTCTAAATTTAAGTTTCATGTGTTTCATGCTAGGTAGGGCCTCTAGGGTGTTCAAACCCGGCCTTCCCAATATAGCATTATAAGGAGAGGGAAGGTTGACCACATTAAATATCGTTGTAGTTGTCGCATAATTGGGCAGCATGCCCAATGTGATTGGGAGGAGAGTGATCCCTTCAGGACATATCTATTCATCGGAGAGTCCTTTGATTGGACCTTTGTGGGGTTAGAGATGTGTGGGGCTGATGCCCATTTGTTTAAAAGCATCTCAGTATAAGAGATCACACCCTACTCCTTGATCGATAAAGATCCTTTGAATTTCGTACGGGCCGATTTTGGTAGTGATGATGAGGGGATCGTGGCGATGTGGATCTATCCTGACTAGGTCATCATCGGTGAACTGATGATCAGCCACTTGCCTTTAGTTTTTTCACCAACGTGAGTTGTTAGCACCTCTGGCGGAGTGGGAAGAGGAATGTTAGGCGAATAGAAGATTGGTGCAACTAGTTATTCAGCCTTGCTTCCTTGCGAATTGTCTAGAGGGTCTAAAATATCTGGTAGAGGGTGAGATCTTTGAGAGGTTTGCTTCTCATGAATTTGGAGGATCACTCCATCCTAACGATTAGTTGGTGGTGGGATGGCTAGTCGATCGTCTGGTCCGTTCCGCCTTGGTAGTACCTATTGGTCAAAGTTCAGCATATCTCTCCCCTCTCTACTAATGAGCCTTTGTGACCTCCCACTTCAGATCAGGAATTGAAGCTCGTCTTTGAGCCTTCTGTAGTCATCGGTTGTGTAGCCATAATTGCGATGAAAGTGATAGTACTTGGTCCTATCCTTCTTGGAATCGTCCTCCGTGGGTTGAGGAGGCTATCGGTTATAAGGTTGGTCTCTGATCTGAAGTAGAACTTGACTGGGGGTTTCATTCAAAGGGGTGTGAGCGTTGAACCTCCAAGGAGGTGGAGAACTTGATTGGTTTCTTTTTGGTGAGAGCTGTCGGGGATATCGGCTACACACTCTCCTAGATGATCAATTTCTTCTTCGGTCGAAGGCCTCGGTATCTTCGGCCACGATGTACTTCTCAGCACAAGAGTAGAACTCTTGGATAGTGGAGGGACTATTCTTCGTGATCGAGATTTTCATACCTAAGGGGCATAATCCAATTAGCAGCGTTGCTAGCACAATAAAGTGGTCCAAAACTGGAACTTTCATCATCTCTGTTTTGAATTTCTTTAAGAAATCCATCAAGGGTTCATTTTCCCTTTGATGTAACGACAGGAGAGAGGTAGATTTTCTTTTCGCTCCTTGACTTATCATAAAGTGGGTCTCGAATTGCTATCAGAGTTGAGAGAAAGTTCTTATACTCAGTAGCGGGAGTGAATTGAATCATATTAATGCATTCCCCTTGAGAGTGGTAGGAAAGTGTTTGCACATGGCAGCATTTGTCATATCTTTTGAGAATATCACTGTTACAAAGGCCCCGTAACAAATGTACTTCACGAGACATTGGTTTTGAAAAGACCTTTGGATCGAACGGTGAAGCATTAGCGGGGTAGAGGTGGGCTCGGTTTTCTCGAGCATTGGCTTGTTTGAGCTCGTTGGCTACGAGATGCTAAACTTATCTTCTTAGGTCTTCGAAGTTATGGTAGGAAGTTGTCGAGGGCTCATAGTTGAGCATTGGCATTTGTCATCAGGGGTGTACATGCCCAGATCCTCCTAAAGAAGACTGGCCCTTAGGCCTCATGGCGTGACTGAGACATTCCAATTGTTTGTTCATGTCTTGGATTCTGAACTTTAGTCTATCTATTTGAGGTTAGCTGGCTCATTCTTGGGAAACCGACACAGAAGCCATAGTGGGGTGTTCTTGGGGCACAGGTTGTGGGGCCTACTTCGAGCGAAGAGGTTGAGCATAAGCAGAAGTGTTGTCAATAGAGCGAGTGGCCATTGCAGGAAGGGCTGCATCGATGGGGGTAGCAGTTTGGTTGTCCGTGACGGATGCGGCCTTCGATGCAACTCTGGTACTCCACTTTGGAGGCATGCTGGTCCAATAATCCAAAGAACTCAATGAATTTTTCCTAGTCTATTTCCCACAGACGGAGCCAATTTATTGGAAGTGAATTCTGACTCCACAAATCTAGCTCTTTATGACTTGAACGGATACTTGATTAAGATGTTTAAAACTTGTAAAAGATCACCGGAGGGTGTTCCAGTGGAAAAATCTCCGATACTCAAGCTAAAAATAATAGTTTTCGAATGAAAAAATTAGATTAAGAGAGGAAGGGAGAATGAATTTCCCTGTGATTTATATGTCCTGTGTAAAGTTAAGAGGATTTACCTAATGACGATATGCCGAAAGCTTTTATAGGGAACATTATAAGGGTTGTGTGCATTCGGGGCATTACAACCCTAGTTTTCTTACGAGGAGATTCGAAAATTTCGAAATTCAAACGTCAAAAATTTGAAATTATCATAAGTTAGGAAGTTTAATTATACAGAGAGATTTTTTCCTTTATCAATTAAATTCTCAAGGGTTTCCTTCATTATCTGAGAGATACGTTTCATACTAAAACATGAAGTTTAAATAAGGTGAGATTCGATTAAATATTGCTCTTTAGAAGTTGAGACACTCGGTTTCTTGAGCATTTGGTAGTCATCGATCGATTGAAAGAGACAGTCGTTTGATTTTATCGAATACGTTTATAGATCGAATCGTATAGATCTCGTTGAGAGCTAGCCGAACAATAAATAGGATATCACAGATAATAGATCCCCTTGGTGGATCGAGACGGCATGACCCATTCAAGGAGATATATCATATCGGTAGAACGGAGTAATATAAGTCCATTTGTGTTTTGTTGTATTGGACATATGAAATCACAAGTCTTATGCTAACTATTGGACACTTTTCTCATTACGTATTAAGTCTTTTGAATAAAGCCATATTAGAGACTTTTCAAGATTGGCAAAGACTTTTGTTATATTGTTCAATAATATCCAAAATTTGAAATATTTAAAATCTTAATTATTAATTTCTATATAAATAATGATAGTGCAGTGTTTATTATTATTTCATATTATGTTATTACTGATCACCATTACTTGGATTATTTTTGTGATATCTAAAGGTGAACATATACACATATATATATATAATATAAAATGATTTTTAAAAATTGCCTCCCATACTAAATTATTTATAAAAGAATAAATGTATTAATATGTACAATGTACAGACATTTATATAGATAATAATTAATAAATAGATTTGTTTGTATTCTTTTTTTTTATATAAATTATCAATATTTAATAATTATATTTAATTTAATTTAATTTAATTTAAGCTGAATAAATTTTTTAAAAGAAAAAACTGATCATAATACTCCCTTTCATTAATATTCGAATACAAAACTTTATCAAAAAAATAAAATAAAATAAAAACATGCACTCACCAATTACCGGTTCGCATTTTATGTAATCAAGTTTGGGTTCAGAAAATAGGAAAGTCTATGTTAACTTCAAATTAAGGGAGAAGTAAATGTATACATATACATGGGACATGGGCCAGAGGGAGAGAGAGAGAGAGAGAGAGAGAGAGAGGTAGGTCTGAGAAATAGCATTTGGCAAACCCCTGGCATTTTGATGCTGTATGTTTCCATTCGAGCTCTCTCTCTCTCTCTCTATAAAGCAATCACACACCGTCTACTTCCGAATCCACGGATCTTGAATTCTCTGTTTTCCTATCTCGATTAATTGGCGCTACGATTAGGGTCGCGTGGCCGAAAAGTTTGGTGCAATTTGGGCTCTTATTCACCTGTTTCGAGGTAAAATTTGTGTTTTGTATGTTTTTGATTGAAAATTTCGTTTTTTGGTGTAATTTTTGTTGGGGTTGTCGATTCTTGGTGTTTTGTGTTGATAGATTTGATGGGGAAAAGTGACTACGAACGGTTGTTGGGAACTGGTTTTGATGAAATAAGGGGTTTTTCGTGTCTAAAACATGATTATAATTCTTGATTCCGTATGCGTTTCCATTGATTTATGGGTCTATATGTCTGATTGTTCATCCAATTGTGAGTTGAAATTAGGGTTTCTGTTCTTTTTATGTCCGTTTTGGTGTTTGTTCAAGGAAAAGAATTCGATTGTGCTGTGTTTGATTTTTCGTGGGTGGTAAGCAATTCTATGTGCTACCTCTTAATGCCCAAAAGAAAAATTGGGGGCTTGAGTGCAATTGATGAAGTATTCTAGGTTTTAATTAGGCACCCAGGGAAAAAAAAAGGCCCTGAATTGAGTAAATTGAGTAATCTGTTCAATGTTCGATACTATAGATTGTAAGAGGTGATGATTGCAACCGATGTTTTCTTGTCTTAATGGCTACCGTTCTATTCATTTATTTCTGTTGATTTATGAAATAGACAATTTTTGGGTATTTTGTGCTTAGGTATTCAGTTTCTGGAAGTGGCTGTTGACTCGCAAGCTTCCATTGATTCAGGACATGAGGGGCTATGATAGAGATGTAAGTCTTGGAATCTGTTCTTTCTTTTGTTTAATATGAAAATATCCCCCTTTTATGTAAGTTTGTATGCTAATTCAAGGTTTGGAAGTAATTTGTTTCTTGGTTATAATGTTTAGGAGTTGGACCGCCCCATGGAAGATTTGGATGAGTATGAGGAGGATGGGTATGAAGAATATGAAGATATTGGTGAGGACGGCTATGGACATGAAGGAGAAGAAGAAGAAGAAGAAGAAGAAGAAGAAGGGGGAGAAGCTGAGCAATACGAAGATCCAGAGGTTGCTAAACAGCGGGAAGAGTACTTAGCATTGAGGCAACGACTGAAAGAAAAACTTAGGAAGCAGATGAAGAAGGAGAACGGGTCAGCTCATTCTAATTCTCTGGCAAGTAGGAAGAAACTACCTTATGACAAGTGAGTAATGTTCCTATACTTTTAGCAGCTGCAATTATGCATACATTCTGCAATCATATTTGGATGTTCAGGCCCTTTTGTTTTTCCTTGTAATTGACTCTGTTTACTTTAAAGATGCATTTGTCATAATTATTCCACATTGTCTTCTCTTGGGTACTGCAAGGTGGCAGTTGTGACTGTGTAGATGGATCCATGCAACTTGCTACCCAAGAAGGTGTGGTTGAATTTTGTTGAAATATAAGGCCTTATCGAGTTGAATTGAGAGACAGCAACCTCTTGGCATTCATGTTATTTATTTATTTATTTATTTATTTTTGTGTAGTGTACCAACTGTGTATATGTTGGTAGCTTAAGGATTAGCAATTCTTGGGAACTGTTTTTTCACTATATTCAAGTGGAAGTTATGAAGGGGTAGTTTTTTAAATGGAGCATTTTGTTGGCTTCTTATTTGCACAACCTCTGTCTGTTTGGACTTTTTTCTTTGTACATTTTATAGCTTTTATGTTGTTGTAGCTTCTTTTGTGTTTAATGTTGGTTCCAATGGGTCATCAAAATACTGATTGATTTCTAAGCCCCGAGTATTTAGCGCCTGGCCGGCTCGTTTGTCCACCCTTTTTCTCTCTCTATGCGCATGTTTGTAGTTGTCAAGTTAGTGTTGTACCTTGCCTCTAGTTATTCTCTCTAAAGTTAAGTTACTCCTATGTTGCATAAAAGCTGGGGAGATCCATGATGCTTTTTCTTTATGTTTAACCAATAAATTCTTTATGGTTGCAGCTATGGATCTTTCTTTGGTCCTTCGCAACCTGTTATTGCGCAAAGAGTAATTCAAGAGAGCAAGTCATTACTGGAAATTCAGCATCTGCAATCTAGGGTTTCAAAATCTGGCCATAGTGTATGTAACTTAAGACTTTGAAGTCACAATATATCATTACCCCTTGCTGCATATTTAACCTTTACCACGATCCATGGATAACATAAATACATTAATTTTTTTCCACGTGTATCTTTTGCTGGTGGCAATGCATCTTAGCATGGTGATAATGAGTGTTTGTGCTGGTGGCAACGCATCTTAGCGTGGTGATAATGAGTGGTTGTGCCCTAGAAAATTTCTGCTCTTGTCAATTGAATTTTCCTGGTTATAGGATGTGCAGCACGCTGATTCTTAGGAACTTAGCCTTGAGTCTAAAACTTGTTTTACTTTTGGTGATTTATAGCACAAAAAGAGTTCCTCGACTGCTGCTAGACAAAAGCCTATAGCACGTGAAAGCTCATCCAAAGTCGTGAATAATGCAGTAAGGATCATGGTTCTTGTTGTTCTGAGGCACATCGGGCTCTGTATTTTTTTTAACAATAATATCATGTTTATTATTATACTCTGCAGTTGAAAACAAAAGTCCAGAAGGCTAGGGATACTAGGGATTACTCTTTTCTATTATCAGATGATGCTGAGCTTCCAGCACCTATAAAAGCTCCTCCACCCAGAAGTGTTTCTGTTCCAAAATCTGGTAGGTTGTTGCTTTACTAAATTATTTCTTGTTCTTGGTATTTGAGGCCAAAACATACTACCTTCTTTGGGGAACTTATACAGGGTTTTTGTTGATGTTGAAGATGCGAGACCAACTCAACTGCCAAATAAGAGTAAGCAGTCTCTAGGCACTGCTGGAAGGCAAGTACCCAGTGTTCATGAAGAAAGGGCTCCTGCCCCAAGAAAACCCCAATTACAACCGCGGGTAGCATCAGAAAAGGTGTTGTCTGCAAGTAGACCTGCTTCAACGTCAATGGATTCAAGAAAGTCACTTGGAAGCAATAATGGTTATGGCCCTGGCCGGCCTGTGGGTTCAAAAGGCCCACCTGCTAGGATGCCTCCAAAGACACCAGTTATGATGGCAGGGAGGAAGAATTCTGCAGTAGTTGCAAAGAATTCCGTGGCTGTTAAGAATGTTATGTCAGCTGTGCAGAGAACTGTACCACCAAAGGTGCAGCCACCTATCCAGAAACAGCATTTGGACCAGAGAAGGCAGCTTCCAGAACAAAACAGGAGCAAAGTAATATCGAAACAAACTGTGCCACCTTCAAAGGTTTGATCCTATCCTTCGTGCATTTTATATCAGTGCAATGTGTTATGTTGGTCATATTCTTGATTTGAAAACTGAACTTCTGTTTTCAGCCAACAATGAAGCCACCTAAGCAAATTCCATCACGTGCAACTCCGCAACAGCGACCTCGTGAGCGGCCACTTGAACGAGCACCTGCTAAAAGACCTGCAAGACGGTATTCTGATGATGAGGATGATGATGATGATGGTGGACATGCTATTAGTATGATCAGACAAATGTTTAGGTAGGGTTCAGTTTTCCCATATCCTGATTTCTTTTTACTTCCATATCATTCAGTGGCTTCTTATGTTTGGATAGACCAGCTTTGCATGGTTAGTAACATTTCAATGTGTCTTATATCATATATACTTGATTATATATTATTTGTCTTTGTGTCTTTGTTTACTTTAGTGACTGAGTGAGCTTAACATCCTTGCCTTCTGATGTATTGGTATTCTGCCTGTGTTGTTATTACTTATGTATTTTTGTTTGCTAATTCTTCATCTGGCTTCATCTTTGTATAGTTAATGGGGGCTGGGCAGGTTGTTTTTTTTTTTTTGGGGGGGGGGGGGGGCTTAATTATCATTATTGCGTGGGCATAGAATGAGTTTGCAGCCATCCCATTGGTTTTTGGTTCTCAAAGATTTGGGGAGTTGTTTGTTTGATGATTCTTTATGTTGCTGCAGAATTTTTTTCCTAGGTGGAATGTTCCTTTTAATTTTGGGAATAGAGCTATTGACCAACTTTGCCACTCAAATCCTCTTAAAGGATGAGCTTGTTTAGCGCTTATTTTTAGTTAAATTTTGATACTTAATAACGCTTAGAGTATAGAATCTCACAGATTTTGATTTAATAAGTTCCACAGGCTTTCTCTTATTGATGTATGTCATTGAATAATATAATACTTTCTGCAGGTATAATCCAAAGAAGTATGTTGATGATGATGATGATAGTAACATGGAAGCTAATTTTGCGGATATCCTAAAGGAAGAGAGGAGGAGGTTAGTGTTGTTTACTCATAGTTGAGGCAATTAATCGGGTTATTCATTTCTAGACTTGTTGCAATTTGTGGCTAGCTTTCTAGTTTGTCGTCATTTGGTACCTTTTCATGTGGTTGCAATTCATTTTTCTTCTACCAAGATGAAATGGAAGTTCCTGTAGTCTGCTTGTTTGATGATTTCTTGCTTCTTTTTTTACTTTGAGAACCTTCTTGTTCATCTTCGTCGTCTTCTTTGCCATTTATTATGCGCGCATGTGTATTAAGTACATGAGCCACACATAATTGTAATGACAAGTTCTAATGACTAAGAGGGTGTTTGGGATTTGCTTATAAGCCGGTCAAACTAACTTATAAGTCAAAATTAAAATTATAACTATTTGGTAACTAAAATTTGTAAAAATGTTTATAGGTTCAAAAAATGCTTCTAAGCCAAAAAAATCCCCCCCCATTTTTTTATTTTGGTGCTTTTAAACACAACTAAAATAAATTACTTTAACCAACAAGAGTCTATTTTCACCCTTTTGGATTTAACAAAAATTGCAATTATACCATATACTTCATATTCTCATCCAGCAATAGGGTTTCACCGTCGCCTAAGGGTTTCTCCTTTTTCAAGTTCTCTTTTGTTTCTTCATATTCTTCTCCTGCTCACCTACTCACTATCATGTATTCTAATTAGATAGGTAAAAGCATTTTATGTCCATTGTCTTTTCTCTATTTTATGTAGTTTATAAACATTCATTTTACCAAACAGTTAACTACTTTTAAGTAATGTTTTTTCAAACAGGTAACAACTTATTTTTTAAAAAATTAAAATGGGTTTATAAGCTAAAAAGCTGAATGCTTATAAGCAGCATTTTCTAAGCAATCCTAAACAGCCTCTAAAGCTGGAATTGGGACATTACCTGCCCATTTTGATTATCTAGGAAAGAGGAATAATGGAGTGTGCTAGGAAATTCTAGTGGCTGCCATGAGTAAAGTTTAGATTAGATTGCAATGCTAGAACTAAACATGGGGAAAAGGGAAATAAAATTCACCTTGCAGTCACAAATAACTTGGGACAGAGGTCATTCGGTTATTGTTTTATACAATTGATTACAATGTGCACCTCATACTCTTTTGATCACTTTAAAGGAAGATACTGTACCTAGAGAACAGGAATTTCTTGTTTGAGGTCCTTGTCCACTTCAGCCACAAATCTGTGTTTTTGAAATTTTAGCTTGTCTGTTTGTTTGCACCATGTCGTTACTTGTACAATACACATGGGAATTAGAACCTTCTTTGAACCGATGATGGGTAATTCATTTGCTGCCCAAATCATCCAATTAAGAATGGGGGTCCAACTTTTGCCTTATGTCAATATTCATCTGAATTCAAGTTTTATGACTTTATTTACTGATTGATTTTGTACATGGTTGTTTTGAGTTGCTATCCCTGACAACTCCAATTGGAATGTCACTTCTTTAAGGAGAATTTCCTCCTGTTCTGATGTGTAATTCTCTTGTGATACAGTGCCAAGATCGCACGAGAGGAAGATGAGAGGGAACTCAGATTGATAGAGGAAGAAGAGAGGCGGGAACAGATGAGGAGAGAGGCAAAGAGGCGCAAGCTGAGCCAGAGATGATAAGATATGAAGCATGTGATTTATCATGACTTAATCTCACCTCCTGATTTCCTGCAGTTGTTTTACTGGTTATTGCCAGTGGGAGGTTTTATTGCCAATACCTGGGATTTCATTGCTTCCGGATTCAGCACAGTACTGCTGTTCATTTGTCATGAAGTTTTTTATTCTGATTTAATTAGATGTTATTTTCGGGCATGCGGAATGTCTCCCCTAGGCCTTTTTAGTTGCCTAGTTTTTGTATATGTGGTTTAAGTTGAATTTGGCCTGCCTTTTGTATGGCTATTCGAGACAGTCATTCCTAGGCACAAGCAGACAGACAGGCTCCTGGGATTCAAGACTCTTTTGGGATTTCCCCAATTCTTTTATCTGGGGAGCCACCACAGACTTCGGATGGGGCTCCTCTTCCGATGGGTCATATTCAAATTAGTGGAATTAATGATAAAGTCGGTGGGATGCTTAAGAGAATAAAACGAGTTGGCGCTATTTGTGCTTTCTTCTTGTCATTTATTTGTTCAGGGTTCTGTCTTAAAAGGTTTTTCTTTTTTTTTTTTTTTTTGGTGGGAATTAGGAATGACAAAAATCTTGTTTTTACTTGTTCAGGAAAGGATCCTCTTCTGATGGTTATTTTGCTTTTCTTTTTTTTGAATGAATTCATTTTTATAGCTTTTGTGCATTGAATGTAGAGTTCTATTGAGTTTCTATACTTGAAAAATATAAAAATAGAATCTTATTTTTAAAATATATTTATCTATTTATTTATTTTTAATTTTTATAAGAATAATTGTGATAAAATGATAATTTAAAAACAAAACTAGGTAGATTTCATAAATTTTAGTAGAGTTAATTTGCAAAATTCTAACCTTTCTTTTTTCTGATATAGAAATCTATGATTTTGTTGAGTGAAAATGAATTTTACATTTTCGCCCTTTTTTGTTCTAAGCATTAAAATCTGAATTTGGAAATGAACTTTATAAAAAAAAATATAGCATGTGAAATTCATTTTTATCAAAAAGTAATCGTAATAAAAATTGTGAATTTGAGTTAAATTGTTTTCTTTTTAGAGCATGGGCTTTTCTAGTCCAAGTGTATTTTGTTTTTACTACGAATTTTTTTTCTTGAGTTAAATTGTTTTCTTTTTATTGCTAAGTAAATGAAATAACAAAGAAAAATCACTTATAGACGAATATGCTGCCTAAACCTCAAAAGTAATAATATGAAAGCCTTGTTAAGAAATGTTCATAATTATTTCTTAGCCAAAGCATGTCGTTTTTTTTAAAATAATATTTTTTTAAGCCATTAATATCATTGGTATAAAATATTTACTAATTGAAAATGTATCTAATAAACTTTTCTTAATGAGTTTCATGGGGCACTTATTATTATTATTATTTATTTTTTTGAGAAAACAACTGTGAAATATTACCCTCCTCCCCCCCCCCGGGGGAAGGTTGGTGGAAGGGTGCAGAGAAGTCTATTGGGAAGGTGCCATAAGCTTTTCTAAAACTTTGGTTTCAAGTTTACAAAATTTGAAAATGAAACTTTTTCCATTGTATTTTTCATTTCATCTTTCTTTTTTCTTTTTAAGATTGTTTTTCCGATAATAGTTTCTCACAAAATTATCTTAAAAAAATGAAAGATATAATGAAAAATCCTAATCTCAATCTTGGGATTTTCTTATATCCATTTTCAATTTTGAGTTCTAGGTCATGTTGGTAGAGTAACCTTATTTACTTTTTTTCTTAAGACTAAAAATCACCATCGTTCATAATAATTTTAAATCTGTGGTTCTAGGTGAGAATTTAAAACTTTTTTAGAGTAGCTACCTCCCTCTGTGGAAAAAACCTATTCTTTAAGTGTCTCATTACAAAGAAAACTCCTCTCTCAAAATCGTGGTTCACCTCTCCAACACTTAATTTGTATAGAAATGAAAATAGAAATAGAAATAGATATGAAATGATATGAAAAAATAATACATTGCAAAAATATGCAAAACAAAAATATGGGTAAATATATTGATGATTTTCTTATAAACTTATAAAAATATTTTCATGTGAAAATTGCCGGATCGAAATTGAGTTGGAATCATTTATCTCTTTCTGACAATGTGTATTCTAGATCGAGAAGATATTACGTATATTTGGATCATCTTCAATTGCTCACAATCCAAATATCTTCGGTGAATGAATGATGATCATGAAACCCTTGTTCTATTCCTCAAACCCTCTCTCTGTTGTATTTTTTTCTTTAAATGTCATAACACCAAAATGCCACATTGAACTCTCAAAATAATGCCATCTTAATTTTTTCTCTTTCCCTTCTGCATCCCCAGAGCAAAACCAAAGAAAAAACTTTTTAAGAGTTTGTCAAAAGAGAGAGTGAGAGGGAGGGAGAGAGAGGGAGTTAAAGGGGGTTGGGATGGTTTTTCCAAAAAATCACCCCAAATTCAAAATGACGGGGGGCCTACCTTTATGGGTGGACCCATCCTATATGTTAACATCTCTCATTCGTATATGAAGGTTAGAACCATAAGCAGTGTGATCATTATAATTGAATATCACTAATTTTATACAGGCAAATTAATCGTGTGACCTGCGAGAATACCAAGAAATCTAAAACTATACACCGATTAAGAATATAAGCAACTCATCGTCAAAATTGTGATAAGAACAACGTATCTCGCTATACCCCAAACCTCTTTTCACTTGATATAGTCAACGTATCTTTCATCTCTCAAAACGATATAAGAATATATTTGACTCAAATCCAATCATGTATTCACAATTATATCTCTAAATACTAAATCACAGACATAATTAGTCGACCTGTGAATACGGAGTAACGTGTCAGTCAAAAACAATCCTTTATTTTAACTGCTTTCAGACATGCACTGTCAAACCGAATTATCTATGGTTTCTTAGTGACACATTAAAGTAATGACGTTAAAATAAAATTTCAAGAGACAGACAACAGTTCTAAGTGTATAAATTGAGGTTAAATGTAAACCTCGAGTCTCACACAATGAGATGGATATAATGAGATGAAAAGAAATATATAATCTCATTACTCATATGGTCACATAAGTACACGTGGTATGAAACGTGTGCTATAACATTTTCCTTTCCATTTGGAAGTGTATGTCTTTTTTTCTAAGATAACGCATCGTACAACTCTTAATCCAAATATACACAACAGTTGACTTGAGTTTTCCTTCTTACTAGTCCTCTAAAATCACATAACGTCAAGAAAAATCCACACCTGACTATTCGACAAGTTTAATAGATTGTGAAAATTTTATTTCGATTACCATATGTGTAGTATATTTAACCGGTAATCTCATCTTAGTACTTAACTAAGATGTCTTATATGTATGTTAATCCACCACAAATTAACACGCCTCATCTCAGGTGATTGTTCGTGTGAGAGAGTCAATTTCAAAACTTGCTCGATATACTTTTAATTTCAGATATAAGAATTTTGAACGCAAAAACAAAATTCAAATATTTTCGAATATGAGTATTACATTATATATACTTTTTGTATATAATTACAATCACTACCACAGTAATAAATACTGTTATAATCTATACAATCCATGTCATCTAATATGTCTCACAAACATGTTTTTAGGTATTGGCCTCCGAAAAAAGACAAATGTCTCAATGTCATTTCCCTATTTTCAATCATGTTTCTAACAAAATTGATCTTTTGTGTCTATATTTGATTTTGCCATTAATTTGAAGTCTCTTGTGTAAGCAATAGTTAACCGATTGTCACAATGAATCGTCAATCTCCCACTGAATTACTTACTATTCTCAAATATTGCAACATCCACTTAACCAAACTTATTTTCTAAACTACGGAAGTATTGATCACAAATTTGCTTCCATCATAAAAAGTGATACACAGGTTTTTTTTTTTTTTTTTTTTTTTTTTTTGCTTCTTCATAAGATAGCGCAATTCTCTTATCTAAATCTCATCCACAATCAGCATTCGTGTATCCTGTTAATTCAATATCTTTTTCTTGATAACAAATGAAATAGTCTGCAGTTCCGTTCATGTATCCCAATATTATTTTCACAGTGATCCAATCATTCTTTCTAGTTTGGACAGATACCTGCCAACCAAACCCCATAGCATGACAAATGTCGGAACGAGTATACATCATTGTGTACTTCAAGTTTCTAACTATACTAGAATACTATACTCTGGACATTTCATTTATTTATTAGGAATTCTAGAGTTTATATCATCACTTGAACTATCACCTATAGTTACAGGAGTATCAATGGATTTATAGTTTTCCAAACTGAATCGTTTTAATGCCTTCATAATATAAAACTTTTGAGATAATTTCAGTAATCCTTTAGAACGATTTCTTTGAGATTCAATTTTTAATCTGTCACACCCATATCCTTCATCTTAAAAATTGAAGAACAATCATTTCAAAATCCGAAAGTCATACTTCTTATCATTCGCCACTAACAATATGTTTTCGACAAATAAGTATAGAATTACAAATTTGTCATTAGATTTTTTAAATAAAAATAATGGTTTTCATCTATCATGATAAAATCATAAGAAAATACATCTATGTGAAATCTTAAATACCATTATCTCAAAAGTTGCTTAATGTCATAAATTGATCTACTCAATTTACAAACTCTGTCTACCTAACCTTTAATGACAAAACCTTCACATCCATCTGACGTAATTTCAAATCCAAATTAGTCACTACAGCTAACTGTATGCGAATTGAGGTAAACCTCACTACCGGAAAAATGTTTCCTCATAATCAATATTCTTTTACTCAATGTAATCTTTTGTTACCAGTTGAGATTTTTATCTTTCAATAGTTCTATTTTCCCTATGTTTGGTTTTGAGAACCCAGTTGTTCTCAATAACTTGTGCCCTAATAGAAGTTCAACGAATTCCCAAATATGGTCAGAGTTTATTGACTCTCATTTTTTCTTCCATTGCCTTTTCCATTCATAATTGATGAGACAAGATAGAGTCTCATATACGTTTTGAGACTCTTCTTAATCTTTTGAAGAAATAACAAATACTTGCCCTTCAATCTACAAGTGACGTTTAGATGTGATTTTTCTTGCACTTTTCTGAATCTGTAACTCAGTCGGATCGATAGAATTTAAATTCCTCTTACGGGATCAGCACTATTCTAACAATCCACAATAGACAAAGCTATCATTTGAAATAATTAATTCAAATAACATTTTTATGTCATTTATATCACTTATATTAGGAAAATCATTCTCCAAAAATATGACATCCGTGATCTAATCTCCACTGTAGTACCATCTTCTTATTCACAAATGAATACTTAAGTTTCACACTAGTCAGAGTATCTTATAAAGATACTATTGTTTCTATAGAGACCCAATTTTCAAAACTTATTAAAAAAAATGTCAAAATACTGACTATCGATCCTCAAGATCTAAGGTCATTCAGCATAACCTTCTATCAGTCTAAAGTTATAATGTCGTTGGTACTGACTTTGAAGGAGCTTTGTTCAAAACAAAAGTTGCAGTCAACAAGTCATTTTCCTAAAAGGAAATTCGACAAGTTAATATGTGTCATCATGGATGTTGTTATATCAAACAATATTCTATTCCTTCTCACTACAACACAGCTCTAACAAGATATATAATGAATGGTTAAATTTGGATTGCATATCTTTCATTACCCAGATCCTTAAATTGATCTGATAGATATTCATGCTATCTATCCGTTTGATTCTCTATTTCGCTCATATAATATCTAAAGCACTCAAGTGGTTTAAACTTATGAGAGATCAAATAGATATTGTCAAACATGTGAAATCAATAAACGTGATATCTAGCTTCACACTTATTGAACTACAAATGTCTCAATGAATTAAACGCAATAGAAATTTAGTCCGTATAGCTTTTCCAAATGGTTTTTTCGTTGTTTTGCTGACAAGACAACATTCACACACTGATAAATCAACTTTTGTGAGTGAACTCAACAGTTCTACTTTCACTAGTTGATTCATCTTGTCTTGTCCTAATGTGACCAAATCTATTATGTCACATTATCAACATCGCAAAATAATGAAATCATTTATAAGCTGTTTAGAATCAATATACATGTTATTCAAATACAAATCAACCATATATCTTTGAAAGTTTAAAAATAACCAAAATTCCAAAAGAATAAGAACATATAAAATTTCGTTGAATTTCTGACACAAAAAGAACAACATATAGAATGAGAGTTCGATCCTTTCGTAACTCTAATTTACAAGTGTCAATTCCTCTAACATTCATTCTTGTATCATTCTCCACATACTATCTATTACCAGAAAGCAATCAATGAAAAACTCATAAATATCTCTCTGTCTGTTCTTATATGTAGAATTATTCTTTTATGATTCGTCTACAATATTCTTTCCTTTTCTTGCTTTTGTTTTAATTCCTCTAACGCTTAGAGTCTGAAACTCTCTTGGAACTAAACTCTACAACAAAAGCGTCAGCTATGGATTTTGCAGTACCAAATCGCCCATCTTAAACTTGACGTGGTGAGTATTGTTCGAAAAAGTCTTCACACTATTATTGGAATCAAACTGACTTTCAAATGCTCCCATTTGGTAGAAAGGAATCGAATCAAGATTTGAACTTTCTGTTCATTAGAGAGGACATGACCAGTTGACTTCCACTTTCTAATCATGTTAGACATGACCCTCAAAAAATGTTTGATACTGTGATCACTTTGCCTTTTTATAGGTATCAAACTTTATGGTTAACTATCTAAAATGAGTCACTAGTACCTCTATATTTCTCTTTGAGGTATACCCTAATGTCATGAGTAATCAAAGTATTGTTCATACTCAAGTATCATGTCTTCAATGACAAAGTTAACTATGATCTCTCGAGTAGTGGAATCTATCATTTTTCATATCTGGTTAGCATCTGGTTCTCTCCCTTACAATGTAGCATTACCCACTTTAGGGTATTACATGACATGCTTGATACATTCCAAAGCATCTTATTCTTTCAGTACGTTTTACAATGTATGGCGTCATATCTCATGATTGTCATAATTCAAATCATCACTTCTATTCAAGTCTTTAATAATGGAGTTCAATGCTATGATTTGAGTTTTTTAAGAGTGCAGACATATGACTAATGCTCACATCATATACGTAATTTTGTAATTCAAAATTAACATCCATGACAGATCAATGTCAAGTATAAAATCAAAAGTTTACTAGATTCTCAATCATCATCTATAATTCTAATGTGTCATTATCACGAATTTAATTTAAAATTACAAAATTCTATAAGTTTTATATGAAATTACTCAAATTCTTTTAATATAAAACATTCCACTTAAATACAAAAAATATTTAAATAATTTCAATTTTGGATAAGAATTATTTAAATTTTATCAATTCAAAATTTTTTTTAAGGTACCATAGTTTTCTCTTGCATGCATGATCATATGAAAAATATCAAATAATTTCAATCATATTCTCAATAGAAACTAAAAAAACTTGAAGTTTCTCGTATATAATCATATTTCAAACAAATAACTATAGTATGCAAAAAAAAAAAAAGTAAATTTTTATATTAATTTACAATATGTCAATTTGTATAGTCATACTCACCATCCCATTGGATTGTCTATCCTTAGGAGACAAATCTCCTTATAGCATGTGGGGTAATGCTATTTATATTATGAGATAACTTTACTTCATTTGGATTTTTGAATTCTTGACCCTCCATATTTCTATTAATATGAGCCTTACATTGTCAAGAATCACATTTTCTCTTCTGATAATTATCTCATCAACCACGTTATTCCAATTAAAAATCAAAATATTTCTTAAACTGTATATACGTCATCCTAAAAAAAATGATATAATCCAAGAAATTTCAGATGTTGTAATTTCATGATCTCCAAAAGATCCGATAAAATATGAGTTGGGTCTATCAAAATTTAATTCACTCTCATTATTTATTTTAAACTTTTAATATTTTAACTCTCCTTCTGAGAACTCTAACATTTTGTCCAAAACATCACAATTACTTTAGA
Organism: Dillenia turbinata; assembly: GCA_037126225.1. Taxonomy (NCBI): domain Eukaryota; kingdom Viridiplantae; phylum Streptophyta; class Magnoliopsida; order Dilleniales; family Dilleniaceae; genus Dillenia; species Dillenia turbinata. The sequence continues at coordinate 9,299,574 of JBAMMX010000018.1, read as the reverse complement.
AAACGGGTACAACATTAGATTAGATACTAAGCTAACCATAATATTATAATAAATTTTAAAATTATTTATTTCAAATAGTATGATTACTTTCAAACAATTTTATGTTGAAAAAAAATAAAATTTTCACACATAAAAAGAAAGCATAAAATCAAAACGAGTGTAAAAAATTTACACTTAGATAGTCAAAATTAAAGAAAAAAATAATTTTCTAGACCAATAAATTTTTTTTAGAATTTTCTAAACTGAAAAATAATTTTTCTGTAATTTTCTAACAATTTATTGATTATAAATCAATAAATAATAATTTTTCAATTCTGAAAAATAAATTATAATTCACAGAAAAAACCAAAATGATTTTTTAGACTCATATAAAATCTTTAGAATTTTCCAGACTGAAAAATATTTTCTTTAATTTTTTAAAAATTTATTGATTTAATAATCAATAAAAATTATTTTTCATATCTAAAAAATAAATTTTAAATCACAGAAAAATTAAAACAAATAAAACATTTGTTCCATTAAAAATTCTAGCAGAAAATAGTGCTTCACGCGCCACTAGGGATGGCAGTGCAAAAAATAAAAGTAAACAGCCACGCTCATACGCCACCGCCGACGCGTGAGGCTCACGCGCTTCCTTCCCGACCACGGATAGCCACGAAATTTTGGTTACCCCCACATTTTTAGTATTTTTGAGTTTAATGGCGGTCTTGAACTTTAAATCAAACATTTCTAATATGGTGTTTAAGCTTCACGTGCCCTTGCCGAGAGTGGGATAGACATTTATTGACTATTCATCATCTTCATTTTTTGGTTTTCGACTCAAATTTCGAATGGTTATATATCTCAATTCTTAACTTTTTTTACGATCTTTATATGGATAGAAAGCATTTTTCAAGAAAAATCTAATCATATAAATTCCGTACCATGAAACAAATATCCTAAAAATTACAAATACATTAAGTTTCAACTAGAATTTGTAATATCTCTTAATGTATTTAGCCATTGCATGTGAAATTTTGCATATCAAATCTACATATCATAAGCATACTATGGTATAAAATTGAGAGTATTTCAACAAATCAATTTTAAATTGTCATTAATGAACCTTGAAAATTATTCTAAGCATTTTTTATTTTCAGTACCTTACAAAGAGGTAGGATATACGATGATTGTCGTACAAATTTATAAAAATATTTTCATGCAGAAATTCTCGGAAAGAAATTGGATTAAGATCACTTATTTCTTTCCGACGATGGGTATTCTAGGTCGAGAAGATGACACGTATATTCGGATCATCTCAAATTGTTCACAATCCAAATGCTTTTGGTGAATGAATAATGATCATGAAGCCCTTGTTTTATTCCTCAAACCCTCTCTCTGTTGCATTTTTTTCTTTAAATGTCATAATACCAAAATGTCATAACGCACTCTAAAAAAAAATGTTATCTTAACATTTTCCCTTTCCCTTTTGCATTCCCAGAGCAAAAACAAAGAAAAATCCTTTTGAGGGTTTTTCAAAAGAGAGAGTGAGATGGAGGGAGAGAAAGGGAGTCAAAAGGGGGTTGGGGTGGTTTTTTAAAAAAAACCACCCCAAATTCAAAATGAAGGGGGCGGGTCTATCTTCATGGACCGACCCGCCTCACATGCCAACATATAAAAATATAAAAATTTTTATATAAATATTAATTATTTTATGAAAATAATATAATAATTATATTTTATAATAAAAATATAATCAAATATGTATTTATTAATTATAAAATAAATAATATAAAAAATAAAAATTATAATTAAATAAATAAGTAATTAATTAAATATAAAAAATAAAAAATATATATATATAAATATTATTTAATTTAATGTATGAAAAGATTTTAAAAACATAACATTTCAAAAATTGAGAAATGTCAGCGTTAAAAAATTTCCGTGATCTATCTTCTATGGAGATTGATTTTATGGGAGTCATAAAAATCACAACACTCCACCATAGCCAGATCTTTTTAAACAAATGTCTTCCCAATTCACTATTCAAGAAATTTTCTTCTCATTTGATGAAGCTCTATTTTCCCAAAATTTCTATGTTTGAACTAAACCTATCTTTCAATCTCATAAGATTGACATCGATAGATAAAACTGTTGATGATTTCTCATCCACCTTAAAGACTCACTCATTTTCTGTAGAAGACTCAACCATGGAGTGGCTTAGCGATGGTGAATAAATGTTTACAGGATCCATTAAAGATTTAAGATAAAAAAAAAAGGCAGGTGCAAAATACCCTCAAAGAAGTCAACAAACCTTTCTATTGATTGTGTTGGCTGAGGGCAAAATGCCCCCAGAGCTGAATTGAAGAAGTCAATTCACTGCATTTGTTTGTGCAAATGAATCTATTTTCTTAAATGGGTCAGGTTCTACGGTTGTGGTCTCGATGGATATTATGTCCTGTTCATGAATGGAACTGAATAACTAAGAACCAGAATAAAACTGACAAGCAATTTGCATTCAATTTGTCCTTCATTTATTTGATGAAGATTGACTTTCTCTGCCATAATTGTAGTCAAGTAGTCATGTTAAGCCAAACAATTCACAAGGTCCTAATAGCTCATAGATTTGAACTTTGATCCTACAAGCAACCTGGAGAGCAGAAACATGCCAAAAAATGGCTAGCAGCCTAGTTGGTGGCCGGAAAGTTACCACTTTTTGAGACAACTAGCAACTTTAAGTCATGTCCCATACTGGGTTCTCTATTTGACTGCTACTATGGCCATTATTATTAAACAAGCGTCTAAGAGCAGTCTTAGAAAAGCAGTGTATCCTAATACTCGATTGAAGTCACCATTCATCACAAATGCCCTTGTAACAACATTTCCTTCTCCTCGGAAAAGCACAATGTATCCATCCTATTTCACACTCTTGCAAAAACAACCAATGATGCCATTGTATTTCAGTTGAGAGAGTGACCGGAGACATGTACGGATCTATCTTTAAAAAAAAAATTAAAACAACACTGACAAATTCTAAAAGTAACACCCAAATGTCAGTAGGTTGAAGATGCGACATGATATGTCATGTTTTCAAACATCACGTCTTCAACATACGACATATGTGTGTCGTGTCTGCCCCACAATCAACGAACGAATTTGCTTGTTGCTCGAAGAAACCCTTGAAAGCTTCCTGTAAAGCTTCCTCTTGAAAACACTCCGATTTGAAAGCTTCCTCCATTAAAGGCTGCTGCCACCCAAGAAAGCCTGAAACTTGAAAACACTCCGACTAGAAAGCTTCCTCCGTTGAAGGCTACTGCAACCCAAGAAAGCCTGAAACAACAGATCTCAATTTGGCTACTGCTGTTTGAAGGATCAATTCAACCCTAGGAAGCCTGCTGCTGTTTGGAAGCCTACTCTCAATTTGGCTAGAATGAGTTTAGCAGTGTAGGAGCTTTCAAAGGATTAATTCAATCAAAGAAAGCTTGGGAATAGATACATGTTGAAAACGCGCATACCCTATCACGTTTTAATCGCAATATTTGGGTATTACTTTTGGAATTTCTTTTCCTCAGTATTGTTTTAATTTTTTTTTCTTTTATTTTGGAAGATAGATTTGTACATATCTCATAGTGACTAAGCTTGTAGTCGAGTTTTGATGATATCTGAAGGATAACAACAATCCAAGCTAGCTATTCCTTCAAACCCTCCGGTTATAAGCATTGTTCTAATGCTCTCGTCATTATTTTCTGGTAACTTGCTTGAAGCTTCTTCTCTCATATCTTTCTAGCATACTTCCATCGCAAACTTCATTACCATTCATCACCCCTCAATAGCATTTAAAGAAGTTCAGTCATCTCCAATTTTCAATTCATCATCTCTCTCACCCGATTCCAATCTCCAATTCTTCAATTGCTATCTCTGTTCATCCTTTCAACATTATCAACATTATTAGACATTCCCTGCATGCTCAATTCGCCATCAATCTCAATTTCATCTTTGAGTTTCCTCCATCGTTGATTCAATGTCAACACCCAACAGTTCAGTTCTAACCCACCGTTGTTCGTTATCAGTTGCCTTCGAACTCCCCTTTTGCACAATTTTTCATCATCACTGTCTGTTTTGCTCGTTAGCATTGCCGATTTGGATGGACTTCGTCGTCTCCGCCTTGATTCACTCAATCGCCTTCTGTTTCTTCACTAGTCAATTTATCTTGGCAAATCTTCGCCGCTACAACTTTTGGTCATAGTTGAATCCTTAAATTACGCCACCCAAAAAATATACTTCTGGTTTAACAAGCCTTTACTCGCCTCAATTGCCAATCTTCACTGAACTTATCAAGCTGGTTTGAACTGGATGCATACGGCGGCGGTGAATTCATGAAGAGACAAACTAATTTTGGCTAGGGTTTGTAGATGTGTTGGACAATTATAGGGGAGAGAGGGGTAGAACAGAGATAACAATTTGAGAGAGAGCATAATAAAGGAGAGAGAAGGAGAGTGGGGAGGCACTTTATGGTCAGTTGCGAGTAATGTTCGAAAATAGCTTTATTATTTAAAAAAAAATAAAACAACACGCTTTGAAAAAAAAATCCAGAACTAACACCCATATATTGGGTCTTCAAGACTTGACATGTTGGAGAAATTAGTGCATAGTGGATTTCACTTCGCCACATCTGCACATTCTACCAAATCTTCACATTTGCTGCATTTTCGTTCGACACTGCATCTGCATCTGCATAGCCTTATACAAAAGTTTGAAGGTACATTGCTCTCATTGCAACTCTTTGCACTTCAAAATTGAAATCTTTGATTGATTGTGAATAATGTATGTTGGGTGATGTATATTTGTTGAAAGAGTGAAATGTTTGTTAGGAGATTGAGAAATTTGATTTAGGGTTTAGAAAAATGTGGACAGATTTGATAATTTTAATTAATTATAAAATTTATTTAGAAAATCAAATTTTTGGAGTAAATTTGTTGATAAATTGAAATATTTAATTTGAGGTTGATTTGTTGAGAAATTTAATTATGAAATTTAGAGTTTAGGGTTTGTTGAGAATTTAACATTAATTTAGGATTTGTTGAATTTTAGTATAAATTTTGGGTTTAGGGTATTTTAGGGTGTAATTATAAATTTATGTCAACCGTTCAAATTGAAAATGTTGGTTTATTTGAATTACTTTATGACAAATTGATTTTTTATGTTTAGAAGAAATGACGGAAATGGTAAGATTGTTATACTATTAGAATTGTGAAATTATCACGAGTGAGGATGAAGTTGGTTATAATCGTGAACTTTCGAAGTTGATTAGGGTGAGAAAAGATATATATTATAATGAATTGGTGTCAGTGATATGTAAGAGTCTTCTTATCAATTCAATAACATGACGTGTGGAGATTTTTCATCGTTGTCCTGTGTAATACATGCAAGATGGGAATGGATGGTTTCAATTGGTACCAATTAGTGATGATGACGACATTCTAAACTTGATGGAGTTTGCAGTGGATATAGAAGTAGGTACCATTCATGAGTTGTATATCAAATTATATAAGGGTGGAATGTCCATGCAATGAGATGATGATTATATGGATAAGAGTATCCTCGTATCGAATCTCGAGTGGATTTTGCTTTGACAGATGCGGATAATGATGTTGATAAGGAAGAAATGATGGAAGAAGAGGTGGAAGAAGAGAAAAAAAACGAAGAAGATGATGATGGAGGAGTTGGTGGCGGTAGTGGAGGTGGTGCTGCTAACGAGTTAATGATAGAATCATCCTTAGCCCTTGCACCCATTGGTGGTGGTCGGAGATTTGTCTACGACCAAATAGACGACTTAATTCCCTTTATGACCACGACACCCGAAGGTGATGGTTATGTGACTTTTGAGCAAGATTGTATATTGGCAGACGATAGTTGAAGTTTCAACGATGAATTGAAGAAGGGGATAATGTTTGAGTCGAAGGAGCAGCTTATTTATACTATCAAAATGTATCATGTCCAGCATCACCATCAATTTCGTGTTAGGAGATCAACACCTAGAGTTTGGACAACAATATATAGTCAAAGGGGTAAAGGTTGTAGGTGGAGGTTGTGTGCTCGTAGGACAAGACTACTTGATGCCTTTGTGATTATTGTTGTTAAGGAACTGCATACATGTGTGAATATTGTGTTGACGCTAAATCATAGGCAGTTAGATTCTAATTTGATGGCTCAACATTTTTTTGAACTATGTAAGAAAAAATCATAGTGTCAAAGTTGTTTTTCTACGAACTGTTATGATTGAAAGGACCTCATATATAGTTTCCCATAAAAGAATTTGGATAGCGAAGAGAAGGGTTATAGAAATGGTATACGGGGATTGAGATGACTCGTACAAATAATTCCCTTGACTCTTAAATATAATAGTACAAAAGAACCCAGGAACACAAACGAGTTAAAAGTTGGGTTCGTCTAATATAAATGGTGAAATGGTTTTTGAAATTTTGTTTTGGGAATTTGGTCCTAATATCATGGTATTTAGGAGTTATAAGTCATTGATATGTATAGATAGGACTCACTTATATAGGAAATGCAAACATAAGTTGTTGATTGATTGAAGTATTGATGACGCGAATCACATTGTCATGTTTGCATTTGGATTGGTTAATAGAGAGTCACTTATCTTGTGATCACGGTTTTTGATATGTGTGTGAGAGCATGTTATTGGTGATAAGGAGGGTTCCATATACTTAATTTCAGATCGACATGAATGGATAATGATAGCAATTACTCGTTCAGAATTTGAATAGTCACCTTCCAATGCAATGTAGAGATTTTGCATGCACCATGTTGTTAGTAATTTCAAAATGCATCACAAAAGTTAAACTTATAAGAGAGTTGCAAACATTACTGTATTACAGTTACAACATAAGAAATTTGACTTATATATGACGAAGATGAATGAGATAAAAGAATATGCTCCTGATTATTTTTGCGAATATTACCCCTGAGCAATGAACTCTTTTTCGTGATGATAACTTTCATTTTGGATATATGACGACCAATATAAGTAAAAGCTATAATATCATATTAAAGAGTGCAAGAAATCTACATATTGCTTCCCTAGTACTTAAGACTTTTTATACTTCGGTTAACTACTTTGAGGCATGACTGGGATAAGGGCGAGGGTGGGAATAGGTAAAGGAGAGAGATATACAAAATATACCTTAATCATATTTTGGAGATGGACAAACACAGCAAACCTTCATGCGATTGTCTGCTTTAGCAGATGGGATGGAATCTTTGAGATAGAGACCGTCCATAATCAAACACGGTATGATCATAAGGGAGGTAATAAACAGATCGTAAATGTGAGAAATGAGTATTGTACATGTGGGAAGTGACAAACATATAAAATTTTTTACTTATATGCAATTGCTACCCTTACAAAGATGATGACTGATATTCATATGATCGTAGGGAAATGGTATACATGAGAATATCAACTTAGAGTGTATGAGTATTATTTTCTATCGATTGGAGACCATTCCGGTTGGCCTATGGATTTGTATCTAACCATCATTTCTGATAGATCACTTAGATGTGAGAAAAAAATCATCTCGATTTCACAACGAAACGGATTTTCGGAAATCATCCTCATGGACATCATATAAGAGCTGTAGTGGAGAGGGTCACAACAAGAGGAGATGCGCGAGGCAAATAAGATGTGGACTTTGTGGCAGACAAGAGCATAATCGAAGGCATTGTCCAAGCCAAACGAACTGAAATGCGTGATGTATTGATGTATTTGTATTTATATTTGTATTTTAAGTGTTGATGTAATTCTCGTATTAAGTGTTAATATATTTAGTGTTGGAATATCAACTCTTTTTTAATACATGCTCTTACTTTTTTGAAAGTTAATGGAGATTTGGTATTGAATGATTACTCTTTTTTAATAAATGCTCATTTTTTAATACACGCTCTTTCTTTTTTTAATACAAAAATATCTTATGTTTAATAGTTAATGAAGATTTGTATTAATGTTTTATTCTTTTATTTTATCGCAGATGGATTATGGACTTTCTGATTAAAGCGTTCTATGGTTGCAACAATGTCACCGTTTTTTTACGGTCTGGGATGGAGTGCCACTTTCTAGATAGAATGATTTGTCAGTATGGAAAGTTCCAACATATTCTTATTTTTTGTGATAATGAGAATCAACTCCACGATACTAGTACGAAATGTGTACATGAGATTGATTGGTCAATAGAGCATGCACGTTATGTAGATATTTAGACTGAGCGACATGACCATCTAGTTAAGTTTGACACGACATATGGCCCCCCTTTTTCACATGTCTACTTCGTCGCGTCTCTCGTCGATTTATTGATCATCAAGGAGTTTGTTTGGATTACGTAGTAAGTGTACAATTTTATATTTTTCATTTATATTAATAATTTATATTTGTTACTTTAACTAACATATATATACTTATTTGTAGTGTGATGGGTGTCGACGTGCATGCATTAACTAATTTAACGATCTTGGTCTTGACCGATGACATTGCCTATCTTTTGAGATCTAGATCAGGTAGAGATGGTGACGAGGGACATGACGAGGATCGAGTATGTGGACGACGACGAGGGAAAGCACGTCGGAGGAGACCACCACTGTCGTCAGATCATGCGTCACCACCATCGTCACCGTATCCAGACGTCATAGGACCTTCTAGTGTACACGGTAAGTTTTCATCTTTTTACATGCCTATGTCCAATGATATCCCTCAGGTTTTTACTACTGGGGCTCCACAGAGGGGAGCTCATCTTGCTATTCATATGCATGAAAGACTGACACAGGTTGAGAGAAATGATATACTACCTGTGTGTCGTGTACCCCCTCCTGTATTTTCTGAACCCTACGACAAGGATGTAAGTCCTACCCAGATCACACAAATAGATGATTTGAGTTTAGTGTTTCGTGATGATTGTATGGATATTAGACATGATTTAGGAGTTAGACAGTATATTGGTGTAAACGACGACGTTGACATTTATGTATTCAGTACTTTTTACATTATTAATGAAATATATATCATATTATGTATTGGTTTTGATATCTATATTTTATTACATCTGATTTGGTTTATTTGTCAGTGAATGGATGAGTTGAAAGGATATGGATTGGAGAATGGATGAGTTGATTTGTTTGTTAAATGGATATGAGATTCGGATTTTGTTTGTTGGTGAATGGATAAATTGACGTAGTTTGAAGAATAGATTAGTTGGTTTGTTCGTTTGTTGAATAGATATGAGATTTAGATTTTGTACATATATTGATTTTTTGGATAAATTGGTTTGTATGGGCATTTTTTAAGTTGTTAATGTATAGGGTAGGGGTGTAGAAGAGATATCAAGCGTTGAACACTCGATGTACTGTGCAACACACCATATGCAACGTGCAACACTCATTTCCCTCACAAAGAGAATAGTGCAGAGAGAGGTTGAAGAGGGGAGGAGAAGAGTGCAGAGGCGTCGTCATGGTTGTAGGACGAAAAACAGAGGAAGCGAGACTTAAGACGCTTTTGGCCTTTTGGCCTTTTGGCCTTTTGGTCTTTTGCCTTCGTTTTTCTCTCTTAAGCATCGGATTTTGGGAAGAGAGGAGCACGCCAGAGAAAAAGGGGGGAAGCAAAAAGAAATATGAATCAAAATTCGAAGGTTTTAATTTATAAATAGCAAAAATTAAAAAAAAATTATGATCGTGAGTACAAGATTAAAAAATAATTTATTACAGATTGTGGACGAGTCTAAAATAATTTTTTCTTGACACAATAATTAAGATTTTGAGTACTAGATTATTTAGCCCAGTAAAAGGGCAAAAAAAACACACTACCCTCTTGTTTATGATAATTCGCGCGTGTAGCTTTTCCATTGGAGGTCCCGTGGTCTCACAGTGTCTGAATGCTTGACTCAAGTCTGATCTACTAAAGGTTCCGAGTCCCAACTTCAAAAGCCAACATGGTAAAAAGGGTTTTTTTCCCCCATAAAGTGGCGGTGATGGGGGAAGTTCTCTCTGCAATTCGTGTCTGTGTTCTCTGAATTTCAACTTCACAGAGCTCAAAAAATGGAGCTGTTGATGGCAAATGCTTCTGCTATGTCTTCTTCGTCTACTGTACCATTGATTCCGTCTCTCACTCTCAGGTTCCAGAGTGCCAGATTTTCTCTGTCTTCTTCTCTTCGTTGTTTCAGGTAATCACTTATGAACTGACTTGTGCTTCTTTTCGCCTTTTTTTCATAATTTAGCTAATCTATTTTTGTATTTCATGGTTTTGATCCTGTTTGAAATAGCCAAAAGTCTATGCCATAACAATGATTTGAGAGAGAGAGAGAGAGAGAGAGAGAGAGAGAGAGAGAGAGTTTGTAACACATTTCTAGCTTACCCAAGTGAATAAACCTTTTAATTTCCTAGTGGTTCTCTCTAGAAGGTTCCACTAATTATAGCAAACCCCCATTTGAAGAAGATATAAAATTTTGAAAACGCCCTGCTTATTTGTTTAATAGCCTGCCATCTTACTCACTGTTTCTTCAAGTTATTGCCTCCTTGATCCCATCGAAACCTCTTTTTATATCCTCAAAGAAGATTAGAAATTTGAGCAAGAGTGAGGCTCCTTTTATTTAACGTGTAAATACCCTTCTTTATCAGTTTGGGAGTCCTGACAAGATAAGTTATTCTGCAGCTAATGGATTGGAGAATTAGTTTTGGCTATTCTGTTGACTGACCACCAAACACAGGAAAGTTGAGAAAGTGTTCGCAGAAAGTAATCTCCCATGAAATACTTGCAGACTAGAAATTAGTGATTCAACAATGTAGTTGCTCTTGCTCTGAAAGTTAAGAGGTTACAAAATGATTTACACTGGATCTTGGATCATATCACATACAATTGCTGTAAAGGAGGTTGTAATCGATGGTGTACTAAGACAATGTGCACACTCTTGGATGAATTTCAGCATATATTTTAACTGCAGTTTCTGAATATCAAATTTTACGGGAGCTGAAAAATTTTATGTTTGGGTGATATATGTGTTTAACTTGTTGTGGTTGCATATGATGCATGCAAAAAGAGAATATTGAGAAAATTGAGAAAAATAGAGTACAAGGGTACTGTTTGGGAAAGCTCAATTTGCTTCTATTTATCTTATTTTATTTGCGAAAATTTTTCATGGAAGTGAAAATTTTTCATAGGAAATATATGACGTTTGCAAAGTTGCATTTCTTGATAAGAAGGATTTTAAATTATTATTTTATCAATAATTTTTCGTATTTATAGCCCCACTTAATTTCAGTTGACCCAAACCTCAACTTTTCCAAACAGACCCAAAAGTTAGGTGGTTATCAAGAAATTTTCTCTTTAATGATCATGCCAGTTTTATTCCTGAACTATGAATATGACAATATATATTAACTTTATTTAAGTGAATTTACTGAAGATAAAAAGTTCTTATGGTTTTGGGGTATCTTTTGACGTATAAAAATTGACATGTTTTAAATTTCCAATTCTCTTCATAGGAGCTATAGACTTTAATTTCTAGTTGAAGTTTGTGTTTTTGAATGCGAATGCCAATTCTTTCCTAATGATACGCATTCGACTTTTTGTTACTGTTTGCTGGATTATGTTCTCCAACTCATGTATACTGATCTTGTTTCTAGGCAAAATGGGGAGGCTAATGGTATGCTAACAGGTCATGACAAGGCCGAGTCAGTATCTCTCTCTCTCTCTCTCTCTCTCGTGTGTTTCGCACTAGTGTTCTTTTGCCAACTTATTGTTTAACCCATTTTGACTTGTAGGTTGGAAAGCCAGGATAATATTGATATTTCTAAGGTTCGTATCTGCATGGCCTTCAAAGTGAACACCTGTTGTTAAATTTCTATTTAGCCTCTCTATTTATTGTATTATGGTTGCAGTTTCGGTCACATGATGATGAATCAGGAATTAAACAGAATGACATATGGCAGCTCTTCAGTGAAGCTCAGCAGAGTAAGTTGTTGCTGGTTATGTGTAGTTTTATTGCTGCTCTTGCTATTTCTAATGTCTCAAATGCATCTCACTAATAAATGGTATCTAATAGATTGCAGATTTGATGTAGATCTAACTGCATCCCAAATGATCTGTTCCATATTCTGATGCCTATGTAATATCCGTTCAGACATTCTATATTTGAACAGACAACGTCTTGCGGCTATAGAGGAGTTGGAAAGAACTAAGAGAGAAAAGCAACATTTACTTAATAGGTTGGAGCAGCTGGAAGCAGAGAAACATGTTAAGGCCGGAAAAGGTAACCGAAGACCATCTTGTAAAAGCTAAGTAATATTCTCTGACTTGTTATGTACAATGTTGAGTTGGGTATCTTTCTTCTGCAGCTGACACTGAGAGGTTGTTGCTTTCAGCCCGCATCCTCTCTGTTTGAGTCTATGTCAATTTGCATTTTATAGTTCAAAATACTTTCTCTTCTGCAGACAGTATATACTTCATGGAAACCTTTGAATTGTGAGGATGTAGATGTAGAACTGGATGAATATACGAATGATATGTTGGGAGCATTCCCTTGTTTTTTAGTGAAAGGCATCATTAGTGGTTTTGTAAAAGGTCGCATTCTCCTCTCTTTCATCCATTCAGATTTTTTCCACGAACCTTGTGCTTGGGTCTTTAGCCTTTCTCTGAACTTAGAATGACAATTTTTGGTTATCCCAATTTTATGCACTCGACTCAACTAAGCCTTAAGCACAAAATTGTATGGGGTCAGCTATATGAATCTGCTTTTCCCATTTGCTCTATTGAAAATCCTTTATATTCTCAATTTAATGTTGCCTATTCAATTGCTGTGGTGTTGGATAACTTTTTATTCTAAGAAATTTGATGGCATTCTTTAGATTCACATTTCTATATTTGGGATTGTCAGTTCACTGCCTCAATCCTGAGTCTTAGAAGAATGTTTTACAGTTAATAAGGGTACAAACGTGTAAAGGTTTTCATTTATCTGTTACTCCAGATAATCTATCAATCTTATGGGAATTGCTGCTTCGGTTAGATGCCATGGTTCTCACAGGCATGATTGGGAATAAAGAGGCATCTGATTTCAGAAGGATGATTATGGATTCTAACATCAGTAGGGCAGATGTTTTCTCCCAAATTCTGCAAAAAAGGGATGATGAGCTTCTGACAGAACTCCGCTCCTTCTCGGGCAAAAATAAAAAGTAATAAGTGAGATATGGCATATACTTTACTCACCCAGATCTTTATTTTGTGGTAAAAATCTGCAACATATGTTTTCTTGTACCTTTAATCAATCTTTCAATGTCAAAATAAATTACTTGTCATTTGGCATGCATGCTGTATACTCTGTGCTTTTGAACTTTGATTTTCAAGATTCATTACAGACCTCCGTAAACAGCAATACTAACCTATTGTGTCATATGTCATTCATCTGTAATGCATTTAGTCCTTGTCCAGTTTCCACTTTAAAACATGTAAACCATGCACCCACTTATAAAACGTTATAATTTATTGAAGTATGGTATCATTGTCCAAATATTTTCTGGTTTGAAGGACAAATTATACCAGGTTCATCTTGTATTTGTAGAGTAGTGCTTCAGTTTCTGATATTCAACTACTTGTGTTGTGCCGAGGCAACAGTGCATCATGCCTTTTTCTCCCCTTTGCAATTGCCTCTTACCTATCATTTTCGACTCAGGATCAGCTTCCACATTGCCCACATCTGTACTGAAATGGCGCCAGTGGTTTCTGTTGGATCTTTGGCACCATATGTGACAGGCTTATCATGTGCATTGCAAAGGAAGGGACACATGGTGGAGATTATTTTACCAAAGTAAGTACTTTAGCTTTCATGTAGCCTAATTAAATATTGAGAACTTATCGATATATTTTTCTTTTTCCATGGTACATGGCTTGTAATAGGACATAGAACTCGGGGAGTAAAGACCTAAGAAATTAGAAATACCTTGAAATGCCTGAATAGTCTCGACAAGTTGTTGCAATATTGTTCAAGATTTGTGTAGAACCAAATTCGAACTGTTAAATTGCTGATTCAGAGTATTCCAGGAAATTTGTTGAAAATGATGAAATAAACTCTTGGCAAATTGAGGGTCAAGACATCACCTTGACACAATCATGGAGCTTCATTTCCAAGCATCTATATTTTTTGGTCATGGTTTTGGTATTCACATGGCCTTAGGGACTCCGGATGATGTTATGACTGTAATCACGTGTGGCCAATAATCACATTGGTAGATTGAAACAACAAAGATACTTGATAATTTTTATATTGTTCGCTCTAATTTTGCATAACTTTACTGAGTGATTGATCCGGTATCTTAATCCGAAATCTAGTATTCTTATCTAAAGCTGTGAAGGCAATGAGCAGCGGCCCCCATTGGAGTCTCTTTAGTAGTTTTTTATCTTGATCTCCATCTATCCCCTTGAAGTACTACAAAATTATGTCGTGGCTGCAAAGGTAATGGCCGGTGCCATGGATTTTCTTTTTTACATTGGAAGTTTCTCCCCGGCTATATGAGTTGACTGGTTTGATTTTTAGCTGTAGGAATCAACAGGGTTGCTGTTGTGTCATTCTTGTTCTTAAATAAACTTTGTATTAAGTAAAACCAACAGCCTGAATTTAAGATGTACAAGGACTTTCTTGTAGGTATACAGTGTTGGACCTAGATGAAGTTCAGGGATTGCGAGAGGTTGCAGGCCAGTTTTATTCTTATTTTAATGGCCAATTGCATGAGAACAAAATTTGGACTGGGTAAGATTTATCCTTCTATGTGGCAAACATAATTTTTGTGTTCTGCCAATCCTGTTGCATCTTTTCCTGTTTCCCCCCTGGAAGAAGCACTGTGTAGGAGCAAATGAAAATGCTTTTAAGTTATGTATCATTTCTTTTACAGCATCGTATGTGGAATTGGAGTTACTTTTATTCAACCAGTTCATTATTTGTCATTCTTCCACCGAGAGAGGATATATGGCTACTCAGATGACTTTGAGCGGTAAGTCAAAATTATTTTTAATTTGCAAATTACTATCGCCTACCCTGTCATTTAGGGTTATTATGTCTTTACCTTCAGGAGCATAAGGGATAATAAGAATAAAAGGTAAACAAAATGAAGGAAAAGTGTGTGTGTTCTGGCTTATGTCCTGCATTGCAGGGTCCTAGGCGGGAGTAAAATAAAAAGTTTGAAAAATAATAAAAAAAAAGTAAAGGATGAACAACATTTTTGTAGTCAATAGTTGATCTTGCTGGTAGTTTATTCTTTGACACATGATCTGAACAGGGCCTCCCGCATAGGGAGCAACTAAAAATGTCGTCATTGTGCATCAACAACACTTCTGGCACAATTATCGGTTGATCATGTGCATCAACTCATACCAATTTCAACCACAGCAAATCTTGATTATTTCACTGAGACAATTATGTAAAAAGAAATGAAAGGTATCTTTTGTTTGGATTTTCTCTGTCTTTGGTCATGCCAATGATTAACTTCATCTATTGGTCAATCAATCCTATCGTAAATGCTTAAGGATTATCTTGTGCCATTCACAAGATTCTTGATTGGAGTCAATTGGAGGTCTAGGAGTTGCGGGCAACTGGATGCCTGCATTTTCTTCTATTTATCTGGGTTTCAAAATGGTGATTCTTGATTGGAGTTAAATTGGAGCTCTAGAAGTTGCAGCTGGATGCCTGATTTTCTTTTATTTACCTGTGTTTCAAGTTGAAGATCTTCAGGGTGGCATTATATTTCCTTGTTGTTACATATTGAATATATATGTTATGCACGGGGTAGCAAATTGGGGATTTGGGACAAACTGTGGTAATAGTGATTTCGGCGTAATTGTAGAGTCTACAGATATTTTTGATTTGGAACCCACTACCTGTACAATGAGAATCGATGCTGATATTTATACTTATTTTGTTGGGGAGGTGGTCTTTATTATAAGCTTATCCTGTTATTGGCAAAAACTGTCAATGCCCATGGAAGTTTAGACAAAGTTTAACTAGGAATGCTTAATCTATTGCCTGAAATAATCTCCTTGTCCTGTTTACTTTTTCTATTTTGTGCATCCTAAATCCTATTCCACTTAACCAAATCAACCTACAAAAAAAAAAAAAAAGAAAAGAAAAGAAAAGGAACTACAATTTCTTTCCCTCTGAGGAACTCAAATTTACATGTAGTTGATTGAAATGTGTTGTCTAACATATTGGATGATAAGAAAAAGGCTTTCTTTGGGTAGGCCAAAAGAGAGATGTTGACATTAGCATAAAATAAACAGGCAAGAAGGTGGTCCAAATAAGAACTATGCAAGAAAGAAACTTCAAAATTGACAAATTCCTCCGCAAGTGCAAGTTAATGGAATGCTTATCTAATTGAGCTGTTTTGGGCAAGTGTGGGCCGCTCATGAGGAGCTATCTTTATCTTTAGACTTAGTTTATCAGCTGACTGTTAAGATTTTTTTGGTTTTTATTTTCGTCAAAATGTTTTTCCTCAGCTTGGATCAGTTCTAAGAGAACTTGTTCCCTGTATATTCTGCTAGAGAGTTGTGGAGATGCTAGATGTAGGGAAATTGGTAATGCACCAATAAGAAATCTTCTCATGTCATTTCACTGTTAAAAAAATTCAAATCTCTTTGCCATAAAGCTTCCTCAGGTAGTCTCCGTCCACCCCTAACTTAGGAAATGGAGAATATCTTCTTTTCCATTTTGATGATGATATTCTTGATAGGTGGAAAAAGTTTTAGAGTTATGTTTGAAAATGTGGTATGATGATTATCAAGTGGTATATGGATATATTTTACACACAATGATTGTTGTATGAGATGATTTGGGGGATGCCAATTTTTCTCTAGCTTTTTCCAGCTCTGAAAAGTTATGCAGTTTTCCTGTTTGATGGATTGGATGTTTCCAAATTGCTTTATAAGCCTTTGTTCTTGTATACATACATACATATATAAATATATATAAATATACATATATAAATATATATAAATATATATATATATATATATATATAAATATATATAAATATATATATATATAAATATATATATATATATTACACATATTGTATTCTTATTTTTCTTTTGTTATTACTGCTGGATTTTATTCATTGTTTCTGTATAGCTTTTAAAATGTGCTGCTACATCTTACATGCACTTGTAAATAAGTCTGCTAATTGATTGTTTTATTCCTTTAGGTTTGCTTATTTCTGTCGTGCTTCGTTGGACTATATTGTCAAGTCTGGAAAACATCCTGATGTTTTGCATATACACAACTGGCATACTGCTATAGTTGGACCGCTTTTCTGGGATTTATTTGTTAATCAGGTGCAAACTCATAACAACCTTTCTTTACTACTAATTAATATGCTTAACGTGTAAGTCCCTGCAATTTAATGATCTCCCCCCTAAGAAAGTTGCATCAGATTGTGGCATTAGGGGTTGCTTAGAAACAAAATGTAGAAATCATTACCGAAAACAAATTTCATTCCCAGTGCTTATTACTAAGTTGTCAGTATCTCTTGCTAAAGAAAAATAGGAGCGGGAGTTCTGCTTTTACCATGCAAGAATTGATTCGTTTCAAGCTTCTGCAAGTACGGCCTTATGGGAAAATTGCTTAATTGAATCCATTGGTAATAGAATCTACCAAATGTATGGGATTGTAAGACACGCAGCCACTGGTCAAGATGGATTCTTCAACTGCTTGCAAAAAGATGGGGCAGTCTCTGGCTCTTTTACCAAGATCAGACTTATACAAGATGCCACTTGCCATCCACTTTCTATATTCCACTATCTGTTTCAGTGAAAATTGCTTTCTTTTTTCTTTTTTGGAGATTTTTTTGGCTCTATACCAAGTAGTTAACATTATGTGTGACTCTGCATTTGGACATTGGTATACCTTGCTATCATTTGGTGAGTGGTGAGAAAAGAAAATTTGCCCTGCATTAGATGCTCTGACACGGAATTTTGACTTTTGAAACCAGGGACTTCGAGGTACTAGAATATTATTATCATGCCAAGGTTTTGAAACTCAGGTAAGTTAATGTAACTTGGTGTTTGAGAGGTGCATCTAATCTCATCTTCTTAACCAGAAACCTGCTATACTCTTAATGTCTCAGTGTCTTGAACAACCGGATAAGCTTGCACTCTGTGGACTTGATGCTTCAAGCCTTCATCGCCCAGATCGCTTGCAAGATAACACTGGATCTCATCTTGTAAACATTTTGAAGGTATGTGACTCTTCCCGTCGGTGCTTATCCCTGTTTATTGAAGAAATCTAGAGGCCAAAGTCCTTGAAGCTGCAATTTTCTTTTTTGCTCAGTCTCGGACTGTGTTCTTACTGTATCATTTTTTATTTCTAATTTATTAGATTATTATCACGTATAATCATTCTCCCAAAGTGATACTGGTAAGGTATTAGGGAACAGGGTGGAAAGAGAGAATTTTGAAAATTTTGGAAAAATTTGATAGAAAAGAATGGCCACCACTTTAGAAATATAGAGTAAGTTCCACTACCTTAGAGATACAGGACTATAGGATAATCTCACCACTTAACGGAAACTACCAAAGAGTTACAGAGATATAGAAAAGAACTCACAAGAGCACAACTTTATTTCTGAATAAAAAACTCCCCTCTGCTCCACTGAACCAGAGCTATATATAGGAGAAGCTTGGAACCCTCAAAGAATGGGTTCAAACAAAAAGTCACACTTAGGGGGAAAAAATGTCTATGACACTTGAAGCTATATTTGAAACTGAAAAATTCATATAGGCTGACCCTTGGATGACTTCACTTGACGTCTTGACCTTTCAAATTCCTAACTCAAGCCCCCTGCTCTTTATTGTCTCCAAAAGCATGAAGACTTTTAGTATGCTTAGAATGTGAAGCATCAAGTCATTATTTTGATACTAGACACTCCTGTGTCATGCTCCCCTACATGAAAAAGATTTGTCCCCAAGTCTTCAACACTTTTCTCTCCACAATATGGGATCAAATCAGAAACATTGAAAGTATCGGAAACTTCATACTTATCGAGAAGCTTGATTTGATAAGCATTTTCTCCCGTACGCTTCAGAATTTTGAATGGGCCATCTGCCCTAGGTTGAAGCTTTAGCACATTTCACTTTAGGAAATCTCTTCTCTCTATATTTATCCAAACCAGATCACTCGCCTAAACTCAACAAACTTGCGATGCTTATTTGTTTGAGTTTGATGCTTCTCAATCCTTGAACAAATCTGTTCATGAAGTTTTTTAATCTCCTTTGCTCTTTCTTCTGCATCCCCACTGAAACTGTTAGATGTAGGAAGTGGAACTAGATCCATAGGACTTGTTGGATTTTGGTCATAAACAGAATTTAAACCATCTTCATCTAGCACATCAGTACCATGAGCAGCATTCAATTTCTTGAATTGTCAAATGAATTCCCTCACCTTTACAAAGTTTAGGAATTTTCTCAGATTTTGAAGGGCCTAACACAATCTTCTCACCATCATTTTCAAAGTATAAGTATTCTTGTGCCCGTCATGCAGAGTTTTTCTATCATATTGCCAAGGACGTCTAAGTAACAAGTGACAAGCATCCATGGGTATAACATCACACCAGCTTTTATCATGATATTTTTTCCAATGGAAATGAAACAAGGCACCTTTTACTTACCTTTATTTCATGATCCTAGTGTAGCCATTTCAGCTTAAATGGGTGCGGATGTTGTTAAATATTTGAAATGTTTGAGAAAAATACTTATTTTATTGATGATCAGTATATTACAAATGAAGTAGGGACGATTGCCCTTGAGAACTTTGAATGAGAGCACAAAGAAAGCAAAGAACAAGAGAGCTTAGAACAAAGGAAGAAGAGATTGTTCTTCCATGCCTCAAGAGAGAAATGAGGGACTTATTTATAGTGGAAGGAGGCTTACTAGGCAGTAGAAAGAGGGAGAAAAGGACATATAGCTGTTGGAATCCCAACTGCTATATTTCCAACAGCTAGAAATCTAGCTGTTGAAATATGTGCTGTCCAAACTGCCCTGGCAGTTTGGGTTTCCTTCCTGGAATTTTTCCATACTTTTGGGCTTCCTTGGAAGGGCTAAAAGGTGCCCAATAAATTGGGCAAAAGTTCCTTCAAAGACCAGACTATAAGCTGCTTCAAAGATGAGCTTGGACATGGCTTGGATTGGGCTTTGTTCTGGACACATTCTGGACAGAATGTGCCCATGCTGAGGAATGATTTTGGACCAACATACTGGGCAGATTATGAGCTTTACTTTTGAGAAGTCTTTTGAACACTCTGAGCTGGCTTCCTGGAGTATTTGAGAGCTTTGATTATGTGGTTTAGAGAGTTTGCAAGGGCTGTGATGCAATAAGCAACGAAGGCAGAATTGTTAGTCTTCCTTTTTTCCAACAGATGTGCTTCTGCTTTTAGCTGCAACTTGTCCACCATGAAACTAGAGGCAACGTTTCGCATGCTCCTCTATCAATAATAATGTCACATACCTTCCCGTTAGAGCTGCATCTGGTTGGAATATACCATGTCGAAGCCATTCGTCATTGTCTCCATCACTGGGGATAACACCCAAACTTCTACGAATAACAAGCAAATCTCCATGATCTGCATAGGTGACATCCTCCTCTGAATATTGTGGATCATCATTCTCCTCTTCATCTTCTTCTATAGTGGAGAAGACGTTTCGATTTGGACACTCGAATGCAACATGTCCATGGTGCTAACACTTATAACACTTTTTTTGTTTGGAATTAGTGTTTGAGTTACCGGACTCTGTCTTCATTAGAACTGGTAAATGTTTCGATGATGATGATTTTGAAGTAGTAGTGAGTTTTGAAGATGAGATACTTGCGGTATAAGAACTCCCATATTGTGTTGACTTGAATCCAGACTTTGAGGATGTCTTTAGCTGTTTCTCTACGATCACAACAAGCTTTTTGACATCATTGAATGACCAGTATGGCTGCAAGCAAACTGCATTTCTGATTTTCTCATTTAGTCCACCCAAGTAGCGGGCTATGGTTTGCTACTCTAGTTCAACGACATCACATTTCAGCATTAACAACTCAAACTCGATGGTACAATCCTGCACAGACATGCCAAGTTGTCTCAAATTGTGAAGCTTGAGAAAATTACCTTGTCAGTAGTTTTCTGGAAGGAATCTCTTCTTCAATTCCGTCTTCATTTTCTCCCACCTCTTGATCTTTCTCTTCTCTTCATGATTGCTTTGCTTCTTCAAGTTCTTCCACCATAAAGAAGCATATTTTTTGAGTTTAAGGGCAACCAACATCACCTTGTGATCTTCTGGATATTATTTGAAATCAAAGACTCTCAAGAGTACACAACCAATCTAGAAATTTATCTGGTTGCATTTTCCCTACAAATTCTAGAATGTTTGACCTCCAGCTTTTGCTGTCTTTTGTAATTCCTTCTGCATCACTACTGGAGTCACTCACTAGAATTATGAGCATCAGCAAAAGGATTGGAATCCTCATTCTCAATTAAGGCAGCACCTTCCCCTTAAGTTTGATATTGCACAAGACATTCCTCCAGCTGTTGGACTTGTCTTCTTAGTTCTTCAATCTCAAGTAGTTGGGCATTTTGTGCAGTTTGCTTCCCACGGCCACCATGACCAGCCATGAACACAATACACCAGGGTAAGTCGAACTTGGTTCTGATACCAAATTGATACCGGGTAGGTATTAGGGAACAGGATGGAAAGAGAGAATTTTGGAAATTTTGGGAAATTTTGATAGAAAAGAATAGTCATCACTCTAAAGATCGCTACCTTATAGATACAGGACTGTAGGATAATCTCTCCACTCAAAGGAAACTACCAAAAGAGTTACAGAAATATAGAAAAGAACTCACAAAAGCACATCGCTTTATTTCTGAATAAAAAACTCCCCTCTGCTCCCCTAAACCAGGGCTATATATAGAAGAAGCTTGGAACAACCCTCCAAGAATGGGTACAAACAAAAAGTCACACTTAGGGAGAAACCAAAAAAAAAAAATGGTCTGCGACACTTAAAGCTATATTAAAGCTGCTTTAGAAACTGAAAAATTCATATTGGCTGACCCTTGGATGACTTTACTTGGTGTCTGGACATTCCAAATTCCTAACCCATGCCCCTTGCTCTTTCTTGTCTTCAAAAGCATGAATGACTTCTAGTATGCTTAGAATGTGAAGCGTCAAGTCATTATCTTGTCGCTAGAAACTCCCGTCACAAAGTGTAAGAAAACAAAATTTGCAAATCCCCCATCCTGTGGAAAGAGAAACCAAGCATAGAGATTTAACACAAACATCGAATGAAGGAGTGTGATTCAGCACAAACATCGAATGAAGGAGTATGATTCAATCATTTTAAGCAAGCAAAAAGGCATTCCAGGTGGTTTCTTACAGGGCATGTTCAATAGAGAGCTGTAACTTGGTTTTTTGTATTAAACAGATCTTCAAGAAAAGATAAACTGAATAAGTGAGTGATGATTTTTGAGAAAAAAAGTCAGTTGGAAATAAGATAGAAGCAGCATTGCTTCAGCTGAAACTATGAGTAAACTTGACCCATAAGAACCAGGAAATGCTGAAAATTGATTCAATGATGTTGATATTGACATGCCACTTCTACTTTCTTGGAGCTTGAGGTCTTTTTTTGGCTGTCCAATTGTTCTTGGTTATTTTATATTTTCTCCACTTTTGCAGGGTGGGGTTGTTTACTCGAACAAAGTGGTAATGATGTCATCGATGCACTCAAAAGGCTGGATTATTAAGAATTTGAGTCATGGATTAGAGTCCACCTTAGCCACACACAAGTAAGAAATGCTTATACGTCATTCTTGAGTATGAAATTGTGCAAAATTTTTAAACATGGTCTTACTATGATCTCATAATTTAAGATGACATGGACTATAAACTTATCAACTAAAATTCAAGAGTATGTTGCAGCAATATTTGATTCTTTCCAGAGATCATGCCGATGACATACAGCTGCATTTCTTTCTGGTGGTTATAACTTATTTCTCATTCCCATGCAGGGAAAAATTGCTTGTTGCTCCCTTTGGGTTTGACGATTCCATATGGGATCCTTCCAAAGACAAATTTCTACCAGAAAGATATACGGCAGAGGATACAACGGGGAAAGCTGCCTGTAAAGTTGCATTGCAGCGGCGCCTGGGATTTGTTGTGCAAGCTTCCACAATACTTGTTAGTGCTACATATAATAGTTGTTGTTAGTTAATATGGTTTCCAGCTTTTATATAATCTATCAGAATCCAAAATTTTCTCCAGCAACTCTATTTTCAGTGTTGGCTACATATAACTCGTTAATTGGAACAGCATCATGGCGCATTCAGTTTTCATACCTCAAAGTTGCTGCGGTTATCATGTTGTGTTTGAACAAATTTCAGCATATTAGAGGTCCTAGTACAGAAGTGGTTCTATATGCAAGGACAACATGTGACCTTACTCATGCTTTCCTGGAGAATATAACTTATGCTTTATTTAACTAGAACGGAGATTTCTCTGTTACAGAGTCTGATTATGTTGTTACAACAATCCTGTCACCAGCACAGTAGCCTGATCAATTCTAGGTATATTCGTTCGTATGGCTTTCAGTCACATGGCTTATACATACCTCCTGTGGTGCTTGGGTGTCCCATTCTGTATTTGTGATAATTTACATCAAAAGTGTCAGCATTTTGAAGACATTGTTCTTGTAAATTGGCACTTCAAATTTTTAGTGTTCCCCTTGGGGATGTGTTTTGACTCTATAACCTACGAAGGAAGGGCATTACATTGGTAGATAGGTTTGTGCCTTGCAAAAGTGGGCTTGAGCCTGTAGATGATCTGCTTCTTCACTGAATGTGGTCTAGGTCTTTGTGGGGAAAAATTCTCTCTTTTGCAGTTACAATGAGCGACTTAAAGCTCTGTACAAACTGAAGTTTGGGCTTGGAGTTGGGTGAGAGCTTGTCCAGTAGAGTAGTTAGGATGCTTCCGTTAGTGTGGTTGGTTTGCAGGGAATACAATCAAAAGATATTTTTAGGGTGTGTAGAGACTTGTGGATCTTTCTTTTCCTTAAATGCCTATATTTTTGGTCTTTTGTGAAGACTTCTAAATCTTTTATGGAGGTATCTGATTTGTAGATAATCAGGTTGTTAGATTTTTTCGTGACTCAACACGCAGCGGAAGCAATAAAATAAAATTTCGGAATCGTAAAAATTTAGGGTTCGTGATATACCTCAACCGGTGATGCAAAAATCGTCGGAACCACGAACTCCGAACACGAACTTCTCGAAGTCGGGATGATAGTCACGTAATCGAACTATCACCGTAATATCACAACGAACCAACCCTTTAATCCGGTGATTTTACGTTGATCGGAAATCCCTTTGAATAATTGTTCTACTCAACAATTATTCTCACCCTAAAAAATGGTACAAGTCTCTTTTCTCTCTCAGAGTGAAGTACGTTGATACACTCAAGAATGTTCAACAAACCCCTCAAAACACACTTTCCAAAATTAACTCCCATAGGAGTCATGTAGAGAAAAATAGGGGAGAGTGGGTAATGGGTAACTGCCCATTACCCATTAGAATTTCAAATTATTTTTTACTATGGTAAAAATATATTAAATGGCCCCACGTGGGCACATCTAATATCTCCCACTTGCACACGAGGGCGTTTTACTTCCGTCATTAGATCACAACTCATGCAATCTACTATATCACCCTACAAGGTTTTCATACAGGGTTGGTCGTCGTGCGACTAGCGAGTACACCTGCAAACAAAGACTTCTCGATACACCTGTTAGGATGATCGAGTAGTCACCGTTAGTATCAAAAGAAAGCTCGCAGTACCCCAGATCCAAGACAGATTGCATCCATCGAGCTACTTTCTTCATCGAAAGTAATCCCCAAATATCGCTCGATTATGTATTCACTATTATGTTCAAATCCTTACATGGATGAACATAAAAGACCGGTCGGTGAATACAATACAATGATGCAGTGTCAATTGGTCTTCCTTTCCCAAACTCGAATCTATTGGTTTCAACTCAGCTGCTTTCCTAGACTTGTCCCTCAGACCTCAATTTATCTTCCGGGCCATCGGTAAACAGACTAAAGTAGCAAACACTGAATCAAAACCTCAAGAAACAGCCGAAAGTAATAAGGGCACAAGAGATCCCACCCAATGGATCTCGGGTCTCACACAGTGGGGCTCGGGGATAAATTTCAATTTAATGTCTCAAGTAATATAGCTCCCACTATCCCAAGTCGTCTTTTCACACGTGGTATGAAACACGTGCCACAGTGTTATTCCCCCATCTCTCAAAAAAAGGGCATATGTCAGATTTCTCTAACACTGTGCAGGTATAGGGACTCAGTCTACACATAAGACTTTACCCAGAGATCTCAGAGAGAGTACCTCAGAGACAATATCACAAAACGCAGGTGATATCTGATATCTCAAACCTGGCTACTCACAGGCTACATGGATGTGGGTACGTCCATGTCGGTCATATCGCATATGACCTCATCCTGAACACGTATCAGGGTGACTTATGTTCTAGCAGGGCCACTCTCAAAGCCTCTTACAGCTAGAAGCCGTCTCATCCCCGCTCACTCAGAGCTGGAGGTGGTCACTCGTGTGAGAGAGTCGACCTCGCCTGCCTGACATATCTATTATCACATCACAAAATATATATATGACAATGAAAGCAAGTGCATTAAATGTAAATATAACACAAAAGTGACTGAAAAATGCACTATAATCATATATATATAAAAACAATAAGCATCAATGTCATCAATAAGTACAAACTGAGAAATGTCAGAAAATACTCAAACCCAATGACTCTCTATGCCCTAGAAAGGAGTCTCTAGTAATGGGTTTGGTGAAGGGGTCAGCCACCATGCCGTGTGTCGAAATGTAGTTGACGGTCACTTCACCCTTCTCGATGATGTCTCTAACATAATGGTATCTGGTGTCAATGTGTTTGGTCCTACTATGAAACTTAGGGTCTCGTGTGTAAGCGATAGCGGCCTGATTATCACAGTAAATCATGACTGGCCTCCCACTATCCGCTACAATCCCTAAGTCATCAAGTAGTCTACGGAGCCAAACACTCTCCTGAACTGCAACTGAGCATGCCACGAACTCAGCCTCCATCGTAGATAGAGCAACACGGGTTTGCTTCTTACTGCTCCAAGAGATGGCCCCGCCATTGAGCAAGAAAGCAAAACCTGATGTCGATTTGCGCTTATCCAAATCGCCTCCCCAGTCGGCGTCTGAATAGCCCACTAGGCGCAAATCACCTCCCCCGTAACTCAAGGAGAAGTTTGCAGTTCCTTTTAGATATCGAAAAATCCTTTTCACTGCTCTCCAGTGACCCCTTCCAGGATTTGCCTGATATCTACTCACCAGACCAACTGCATAACAAATGTCCGGTCTAGTACACAACATTGCGTACATTAAACTTCCCACTGCACTGGAGTAAGGTACTTTACGCATTTCCCTTACTTCTTCCTGAGTTTTCGGACACATTTCCAGGCTCAGGCCTTCACCTTTGGCGATCGGAGTATCTATGGGATTACAATCACTCATCCCAAAACGCTCGAAAATTTTCTTAATGTAGGTCTCTTGTGAAAGAGCTAACATTTTTCTCGAGCGATCCCTCTGGATCTGAACTCCGAGGATGAACTCAGCTTCACACATGTCTTTCATGTCGAAGCTGGATGACAACCACGCTTTGGTCATTAAATACTGAATGTCGTTCCCAGCCAACATTATGTCATCCACATACAACGACAGGATCACAAAAGAGTTATCTGACCGAATTAGATAGACACAATGATCCTCCTCGACCATCGTAAAACCGTAAGATATCACCTCCTCGTGAAATCTTAGGTACCACTGCCTGGATGATTGCTTAAGGCCGTATATCGACTTCCGAAGTCGACAGACCTTGTTCTCCTGACCTACTAGAACGAACCCGGGGGGCTGTTCCATGTAGATCTCCTCATCCAGGCTCCCGTTAAGGAATGCGGTCTTTACGTCCATCTGGTGTAACTCTAGATCCAGACTAGCAACAATCGCCAAAAGTAGACGGATCGAAGTAAACTTGACTACTGGGGAGAAAGTCTCCTCGTAGTCAATGCCCTTAGTCTGCGTGTAACCCTTGGCTACCAGACGGGCTTTGTACCTCTCAATCGATCCGTCGGCCTTTCTTTTAATTTTGAGAACCCACTTGTTCCCAATTGCCTTTCTATCCTCAGGTAAGTCAACTAGTTCCCAGACTTCGTTGACTCTCATTGATTCCATTTCCTCGTGCAAGGCCTGTAACCAATGGTCCTTTGCCGAACCCTCGAGAGCCTCCTGTATAGTTCTCGGCTCTTCGTCATCCTCGGGAGTCACGATGAGAATCTCATCCTCAATCGGGAAACGACGTCGAGGCATATGTCCTCGAGTACTCCTACGAGGAGAGAGAGCCTCCACACCTTCAGATAGACCGTTCCCACTATGACCAAGATCCGTAATCGGCTCTTGAGTCCCGCCACTGGGATCGGCTGAGCCGTTAGGCTCATCCATCTCATAGAAGGTGAAGTCTCGATCGATTTCTCCTCTCTTAGGGAAATCACTCTCGAGAAAAGTGGCATCACGAGACTCTATCTCAGTGACAGTGCCGTCCGTATGTTCTCCTAGGAACACATGTCCCTTGGACTGTTCAGAGTATCTAATAAAGATACACTTCTTTCCTCGCGGGCCTAACTTGCCGTACTGATGCGAGGAATCATGAACATACGCGGCGCAACCCCATGGCCTCAAGTGGCTAAGGTCAGGTTGTCTCACTGTCCAAAGCTCGTATGGGGTGCTGACTACGGACTTCGTCGGAACACGGTTAAGGACGTAGGTTGCAGTCAACAACGCATCCCCCCAATGGGAGATAGGTAAGTTGGCCTGCGCCATCATCGACCTCACCATCTCCAACAGAGTCCTATTCCTTCTCTCGGCTACTCCGTTCTGCTGAGGAGTAGCAGGAATAGTCAACTGTCTAGTAATGCCCCTATCGAAACAGAGCTCTTTGAATTGCTCAGACAGATACTCGCGCCCCCGATCGGTTCTGAGAGTTTTCACCCTCATGTCTAGCTGATTTTCAACCTCGCTAATAAACCTCCTGAAGCACTCTAGTGCCTCAGACTTGTGCGAGATCAGGTAGACGTAACCGAAACGCGTGTAGTCGTCTATGAACGTAATGAAATACGTTGCTCCGTTTCGGGCTCTCACATTCATGGGTCCGCAAATGTCGGAATGGACCAATTGCAATGGAGTCCCAGCTCTCATTGCTTTCCCAAATGGTTTTCTAGTGGCTTTGCCCGCAAGGCAAAACTCACACATGGGCAACTGGACCTTGGTTAGCGGGCCCAACAAGCCACTCGTAGCTAACCGGGTCATCCTCTCTTGCCCTATATGGCCAAGCCTACTATGCCACACATTCACATCATCCACTGCACTATCAGATGCAAAAGCAATAGTAGAAGAAGAATAAATTTCATAAAATGAAATCATATCCAGTACATAAAGTCCCTCATGGACCAAACCGGAACAAATCAAAGAACTGTCATATGAAATGGAAACTCTAGAGTTTCCCAAAAGCACAGAATATCCTAACAAATCCAAACACCGGACAGATACTAGATTCCGCCTAATCTCAGGAGCATACAACACATCATGAAGATACAAGACTTGGTCACTTCGCAGCAATAGCTTGCAAGTGCCAATCCCTTTCACTTTAATAAATGCTCCATTCCCCACGTACAGCCTCCTCGCCTGGGGACTCAATCGGCGGAACTCCACGTATGCGCTCCTGTCCCGAGCTACATGGTCCGTGGCTCCTGAGTCTACAATCCACAAAGGAGAAGAGTTAGCGAGCATCACACTAGATGACACGTAACTCAAACCATGTAAAGAAGGACTTACCTTTCGCTTGCCACACTCGCGTGCGAAATGCCCAGTCTTGCCACACACGTAGCATTGGACCTTGCTCTTATCGAGCTCCTTCTTCTTGCGTTTCTGTCCTCTGTCATCGGTCTTGGCAGATTGCTTCTTCTTGCCTTGGCCCTTGGCCTTCTTCTCATGCTTGCGCCACTTGCGCTTTATTCCTCGGGAGCCCTTACTCGACTCCGCAATGTTAGCATGAGCATAAGAAGACCTAGCCACCTCCTGTCGCTCCTCCTCGAGCTCACAATGCCTACTCACGTCCATGAAAGTACGAATACTCTCAGTGTGCGTGAGATAGGTCTTAACCACATCCCAGGAGTCAGGCAAAGACTGGATCACACCCAGTACTTGAAGCTCATCAGACATCGGCTCCCCCATACTCTTCAGAGAGGCGATCATACTCGACATATGCATTAAATGCTGCTTCATAGTATGATCGTGCCTCTTCTTGTAAGTGATGAATTTATAAGTCAACATCCTCAACTTAGGAGCTGACGGGGCACCATAGTGCTCTCTCAGAGCATGCCAGATCGACTGTGCAGTAGGATACTGCTCATAGATGGGAATCAGCTCATCGTGCATGCTGCTAAGAAGGATCACCCTAGCTTGGCCATCCTTCTTCTTCCAAGCACGATACACCTCCTGATCCCGTCGTGCTTGTGCCGTGGTACCCTCCCCGGGGTCCACCATCTCGTTCTTAAGAACTTTCCCGAGCTCTTGTTCCTCGAAGACAAACTGAACCTTCCGGTGCCAAATGTCATAGTTGTCACCGTTCAGTTTGTCTCCCTTTACGAGATCTAGAATGACAGTCTTCGTTGCAGCCATGTCTCTGTCACACAGAAAAAAGAGACATTAGTGACATATTGATGCTTATTTCACAATTTTATGTACTCTACGAATCACCAAAACCAAAATGACTCGAATACAGATCCCAAGACGAGCGTATGAGTCAACGGACACCATACACCACAATCCGTGATTGCATCTCACCATTTGGAATAGGATTCAGTACATAAAAACCCACAATTAGTCACTTTTTATCACAAAACCCTCAAAAAATCAGAAAATTCCAATTTCAGGACGACCTACGCGCCGCCGGGAGGGTTCACGCGCCGCCAGGCTCACGGTGGCACGTCTCACGCGCCCCCACGCGCCGGGAAGGCGCCTGGGCGCGTGCAGGACGCGCTGCGCGTCAGGGACGCGCCTGCACGCGCTCGGTGCGCGTCCACAGACGCGCCTGACGCGGGGCGACGCGCCTGCACGTGCGCACCCGCGGGATCCGGACGCAGGTCCGGGTCGGGACCTGGAACCCGGTCCTGATCCCGGTTCGGGTCGGGTATAAACCGGGTCAGGTCTGACCCACGTCAGACCCGACATCTCACGCGCCTACTCGCGCGTGAGATGCACGTGCTGGGCGCTGTGCATAGACGCGTCTTCTCGCGCGTGTATGCACGCTCCCGCCCTCTGCTTGCTAACACGCGCCTGCTTGCGCGTGTCACGCACGCGCCTTCTTCTTCCTCGCGCGGTTTCTGCGACTGCGTTTATTTTCCGACCCCATATCCGAAAATCTCAATTTCCGGTATCAAATACATACAATATATATACCAAAATGTAGATCTAACAACAACAAACACAGATCTATCATTTTTATGTATCAATTTGACCTAAATCTCGCCAAATCTGGGGTTGAAGTGTTCGGTCACTATTCACGGCCGAATGCTTCAACCGGAATTTTCATTGTCTAAACGTGCCCAAAAAATTACGAAAAAAATATTTTCGTGTTCTACGTGAGTTGGGTAAAACAGTGGTATAACTGGATTCACGAAACTCATCCGTGATCCGAACCCCAAATTTTATACCCTATATTTTTATACCCAAATTTTATTCCGAAAAATTATTTAAAAAATTTTCTAACAGGCTCTGATACCAATGTTAGATTTTTTCGTGACTCAACACGCAGCGGAAGCAATAAAATAAAATTTCGGAATCGTAAAAATTTAGGGTTCGCGATATACCTCAACCGGTGATGCAAAAATCGTCGGAACCACGAACTCCGAACACGAACTTCTCGAAGTCGGGATGATAGTCACGTAATCGAACTATCACTTCAATATCACAACGAACCAACCCTTTAACCCGGTGATTTTACGATGATCGGAAATCCCTTTAAATAATTGTTATACTCAACAATTATTCTCACCCTCAAAAATGGTACAAGTCTCTTTTCTCTCTCAGAGTGAAGTATGTTGATACACTCAAGAATGTTCAACAAACCCCTCAAAACACACTTTCCAAAATTAACTCCCATAGGAGTCATGTAGAGAAAAATAGGGGAGAGTGGGTAATGGGTAACTGCCCATTACCCATTAGAATTTCAAATTATTTTTTACTATGGTAAAAATATATTAAATGGCCCCACGTGGGCACATCTAATACAGGTGTTATAGTTTCTAGGGGAAAGCACCTCCTTGGTGGTCTTCTTCTCCCAGCTTTTCCTCATTTTCTTTTATGAATGATTCTTTACGTCTCTTATGAAAAAGTTTAAATACACCCTTCTTTCTTGCGTTGCTGAGATTTGATAATCCTCCCTTTTACATAGACATTGAAAAGATCTAAAATTTACTCTTCATGCATTTACTTTAGAAATTCAAGAGAAGTTCTGTTGGTCTCTTCCCATGCTGTAATGATATTAAGACTCAGGACCACTAAGAGTGGGAGTGAAAAAACCTTTTGTGCCAGAAGGGGAATGAGAGTAAGTTTAAGGCCAGACTGGTAAATTGTGGAAGTTCTTGTCTGTTGTAGGCTTGAGGTTTGAGGTATCCTCCGAGTAATTCAAATGCATAACAAGATATATTTTCAGTTCATATGGTTGAAACCCTTGTTGGTCCTTGGGTATAGGTTATTCTGTGTGTTGGATGCTTCGAAATGTTATGCACAAACTGACCACCCTTAAGACTGAGCATGTTTATATAATATCTATTAACTGGATGCTTATGATTGTGCAGACCAATGGTCTTATTTTATTTATGCACACATATCTTTATCTTCAAGTTCTGCCAATCAGCATTGTGCAAAATCAATTGTTAATGATTGCCTCAATAAAGCATTTGTTTGCTTAGTGTTTCTTCGTCGTAAGCAAGTCATGATTAGCAGAGTAGGACATTCGAGACACGGTGTCTGTGAAAAAAGCCCTGTTAATTACTAGCTCTTTATATATGTGAGCATGGTAACTGGAG
Source organism: Dillenia turbinata (assembly GCA_037126225.1). Taxonomy (NCBI): domain Eukaryota; kingdom Viridiplantae; phylum Streptophyta; class Magnoliopsida; order Dilleniales; family Dilleniaceae; genus Dillenia; species Dillenia turbinata. Next base: position 9,267,312 of record JBAMMX010000018.1, on the reverse strand, counting down.
TGTGTAACCAATATGCAGCTGCCTTTATTGACATTATTAAACTTGAATTTCCTGAAGTATCATGTTTGTGTGTAGAGTTGTATATATAGTTGTTTCATGTCTGTGTCTTCCTCTGCAAACTGTTTTTTTCAAAGCACTTGCAACTAACTATGGTGTCAAGAAAACATTTACTCTTCGGTAAGAGTATCCATCGCATGGGAGAGCATGTCATTGACATTCAAACATTAACCACATAACAGGCCACTTCTATGGATGCACAGGTTGGATTGGATTACCAAAAAGAAAAGAAAATTTATTTTAGCCCCTTCACCATTGTTGTATACATAACCAAAAATTTAGTCTCGGATAAGTTTTTCTCATAACGATAGCTGATTCAAAAGAACCTTGCTGCTCTTCTTTACGAAAGTGTTTGCTGTTTGCCCATAATCTTCTTTTCTTCAATTGAGAAGGTCGAAGCATATTGAATTCCTGTGTCAACAGGTTGGATGCATCTTCTCAGAAAATTTGGAGGATTATCTGGAAGACCTTGAAAGAGTTGTCTGGATTGCTTCCAAGAAGGGCATTCAGGTATGTTCTAGGGATTTGAGAATTTTCTTTTTGTTGGCTTATATTTTGCCTTTATTGTCCTTCTTTATTGTGTCATGTGGCAACTGGGGAGTAAGGGTATGTTTGTTTGAACGGATTGAAAAGAGGGAATATGGAAATATAGGTGGAATAGTGAAAGTGATAAGGCTCTTTCCTCTCTCACGGGCATGTGCTGTAGTAGCTGTATTTGTGTCTTTCTTGGCACAAAATTGTAAAAGGCTATAATCAGAGTCCCAACAAGCTTGCTTTTTTAAGTCTTCCAATTTGGGAAGAAAGTGAGTGATAGAGAAGGATGAAAGATCACATGCCTTAAATACTTTCTTCCATAAGACCAAACTAGTGAAGGAGCAAATCCATCCTACAATTTTTTTCACCTTTCCATCCTTCAAAATAAACATGTTATAAGTGGAGGTAACAGTCACTTTCTCTTGGAAGTAACTTGCTGCTGAGCCACATGAGCCAATCAAAACCTTTGGTACAGTATAGCCATCAACTATCATCTTTCCAATTCAATGAATTTTCCATGATGGAATTTGTTTCACATTGCCCTGCAGTTTATCTTCATGGAAACTAGCAAGATGCCAAGCATAAGAAGAGCACTGGAATCATTTCAGGAAGAACTGAAGGTATGGGCATGGCAGCATTCATTAATCACTAGTCAATTTGCATTTTGTGAACAGTGAAAACCAAAGATTGGCAATAATCTCACGTAAGATTTATCCAGTGGGACAGGCCCGTGGGTTCCGTTTCCCACTTTTTGTTCTATTATGTTATCACGTTGTAATTTATCCTTATTAGGGGGTTATCACTTTCGTGGCTTGAGTGAGGACCACCTGATAATTTGCCCTCAAACTATTGAATCTAACACAAAATAGGGATGAATAATTTCTCTGTGTTTATCATTAATTGAATGGAATTGTATATGACAATTTATAGACTATTCTAGGTTACAAGATTTAGGAAACTATCTGGACAAATCATACAAAAATAATAAACTATTCTAAATACAAAAAATAGGAAACGATCTAATCAAATCCTATAGAACAAGAAACTACCCAAAGTCAATCTTATATCAATCTTATAATTCAAGGAGTCAATTCAATATCAATCTCATAATTCAAGAAGTCAAAAAGTCACACATTCATACGACTTTCCGAATAAGGCCACATAATTTGACAAAATGGATCCTCAACATGTCTTTGTTTGCAAACTATTTTGGTATTTTTGCATCCATGTAAAGATTTAAATGGGGCCTCCAGCGCAAATTTCTCAAATTGATTCTTGAAATTCCTGAAAAGAAAATGGAATTAGGTATGTTTATTTGGGGATCTTGTGCCAATACTACACTTTTGACTATGTTCAAGTGAGGATTTTGTCCTTACAGCAGAAAACTGTTTGAGGTTTACTCAAATGTCACGACTACTCTCTCTCTCTCACATTGTCATTTTCAGTTTTCAGTTTGAGACAATGTTGTGTTTAAAATGTCCTTGCTGAGAAGTGCCTCGCATGCTGAAATCAAAGCAATATTACTAAATCCAAAAGATGTCTCTAATATAAAATTGTCAATTTACACAGAAACATGAAAATTTTCATTGTCGAATATCATTTGTTTCATGAGCTTCATTTCCATCTCATGCAAGTGCCATGTGGACCAACATCTGCCTTTTCTGCAGGATGATACTCTGAGATTTGTTGACAAATATGATGAAGCCCTATCTCACTTGATCTTCGCTGGATCTGACATTATCTTGTGTCAATCGTTTCATGATCCTGTGCTTCAAGTGCCGGTATGTTTTTTTTACTCTGTCCAATGATAGATTTCCAAATAATGTTTCATGACTAAACAATAGGTTCATTGTCACGCCCCGTACCCGGGACATAATATCACCGTGAACTGTGAATTAACCACAATTCACAAGGCATCTAAATATCGAAACATCTACTATCTCATGTCATCAAATAAAAAAAAAAAAAAATCCGCAAAGTACATCTGTAGGTCCCAAAAAAAAAAACATCTGTACACATTCCATGATTGAACATAAGAAACTACAAATTTGCAGTTCATAACTTTTCCTTAAAAAAAAAAATCATTGATGAACAAAAATTATGAATAACATTCATAATTCTAGATCTCTTCTAAAACTTTCAAATATTTCCATATTTATCCTCAAAATTATCTTCGCTCTCTGCAAAATGTTAATAAAATAAGAGTGAGTGAAACATCACTCGATAAGTATTCTATGTACTTCCCTACTAGCCTGAGCATGTTAGAATATTATAACATATTTTACAATATTATATTAACATTTTCATAATCATAATATTCAAAAAGGGTGGTCAACAATATTAAAAGTATCAAATATAAGATGACAATTCAACATTTATATATTTTGAACAAAAAAAAAATAATAATTACAATAATAAATCTCTGGTACACCTTGTTTTCCATTGACAACCTGGATATCCAGTCCTGACTATTTATCCCATCAAGTAGGCCAAACGTTCATATCCTAGCAACACACCACTAGGTGGTGTTCAAACGTTCATAACAAATAGTGGGACTAGTCCCGTCAATAGGTAACAAGTAACACAGAGTTCAATCAAATTATTTCATAAAATATCAATTAGTGACAATGCCATATTTAATACTTACATCGTAAAATACACAAACTCATACTAATTTTTTTATTTAACATAACAATTCAAAAGAATTATATTTGTAAAGTTATTTTCAAAACATAGGGAGTACATAAAATACTTACCTCGAGCTGTGAGTCTATCCTGGGCTTAACTCAATCAACTCAATTTGAAATCAACTCCCTCCTAAGAAAATAAATCAAAAAACTCAAAACAAAACCCTAATAACCAGATTCACACCAATAATCTTGAGAAATAAATCTTTAGGGTTTAACTCACAAGGGAATTCATATACGATCCATCCAAATAAATTTTCTAACCTTAAAAAAAATATCTAATAACACGATCTATATAAATGATCCTTCAATTGACCCATTATATAAATATCCCAAATTTTTCCTAAAACCTAAAACCTAAAACCCAAAATTTCGATCTTAGAGTTACTTAAACTTATTAATAGTACCTTGGGTTGAAGCTCTTTGAAGTCCCTCACGATCCCTCCTAGCAATTTACTCTTGATTGGCTTGGTTGGAGTCTTAACAATTGAGAGGAAAAATTTTAGAAGAGAGGAAAGCAAAAGAGAAGAAGGAAAAATGAAGTTGAACCAAGGATGACAAAAAATTAGGGTCGGCTTGTATTCTATCTAGTTTTCCTAATTTTAGTTTGACCCTTCCATTTATTGAGTTTAAAAAAAAATCCCCAATATTTCAAGAATTACAAAATATCCCCATGAGGTGGATATCACATTCTCCCCACCTTACAAAAGTTTCGGCCTCGAAAATTAACGTACCTTGGTTTTCAAATAATTGCGGATATTTGCTACGTATCTCTTCTTCAAGTTCCCACGTAGCCTCTCGAGTCTCGTGACTAGACCATTGGACTTTGACGTAAGGAATCATTCGCCTTCTTAATACTAGCTCCTTGCGATCCACGATTCGAATAGGTACCTCGTTATAGGTTAAATCTTCTCGAACCACTAAAGGGTCGTGTTCTAACACATGACTAGGATCAGAAAGATACTTTCTCAACTGTGAAACGTGAAAAACATTATGAATCTTCGACAAGGCTGGTGGTAAAGCTAATCGATATACTGGATCTCCTACTCGATCTAGAATCTCAAAAAGTTCTACATATCTCGGACTCAACTTCCCAGTTTTTCCAAATCTCATAACTCCTTTGGTTGGTGAAACTTTAAGATACACCTTGTTACTACATTCAACTAAGGGTCTTCGTTTCAAGTCTGCCCAGCTTTTCTGTTGATCTTGAGCTGTCTTCATCTTTTCTTTGACTATTTTCAGTTTTTCAAGGGTGGCTTGTACAATTTCCAGTCCAATGATTCTCCTTACCAACCTCATCCCAATACAAAGGTGTTCTACACTAATGTCCATACAAAGCCTCAAATGGTGCCATGCCAATACTGCTATGGTAGCTATTATTATAAGAGAACTCAATTAACATCAAGTGATCTTCCCAACTACCTCCAAAATCCATGATGCATGCTCTCAGCATATCTTCTAATGTTTGAATCGTTCGCTCTGATTGGCCATCTGTTTGAGGATGTTAAGCTGAACTGAGGTTGAGGTTAGTCCCCATTGCTTGCTGCAAACTCTCCCAAAATCGAGAAACAAATCTAGGGTCACGATCAGATACAATGCTTACCGGTGCACCATGTTAACGAATAATATGATCCATATACAAGTGGGCTAGAGTATTCATTGATGCCGTGACACTTATTGGTATAAAATGAGCTGATTTCGTCAATCTGTCAACAACCACCCAAATAGCATTATTCCCATGTCTTGATCTCGGTAACCCTACCACCAAATCTATTGCGATATGTTCCCATTTCCACTCGGGTAAATCTAGAGGTCTTAACAATCCAGCTGGCCTTTGATGTTCGGCTTTAACTTGTTGACAAACGAGACATTTTGATACAAATTTAGCAACTTCTCTCTTCATTCCACTCCACCAATAAGATTGCCTCATAGTACTTCATGGCTGAACCAAGAATTTAGAAGTATGGGCCTCCCTATAGTATTTCCTTTTTCAATTCATCATCATCGGGTACGCACAATCGATTTTTAATCCATATGCTTCCATCCTCATGCAAGTGGAAATTAAGTAATTGTTCTTGCTCCAACTTCTTTTTGAATTTCTTTAATTCAGCATTTTTCAATTGTAAGGTCTTGATTCTTTCAATTAGAGATGGTTGTGCAATTAAGCCGGCAAGTACGTTATCTATCGACTCTTACCACTTCTAGATTTAGACTTTCCATCTCTTTGATTAGCATTGCAGCCATCACTTCTGGGGTTTTTCTGCTCAAAGCATCAGCCACACAATTTGCTTTTCCTAGATGATAAGTGATAGTTAAATCATAGTCCTTGAGTAACTCTAACCATCTCCTTTGCCTCATATTTAATTCATTGAGTGAATAAATATTTTAGGCTTTTATGATCGGTAAAGATTTCACACTACACACCATATAAATAATGTCTCCAAATTTTTAAAACAAATACAATTGCCGTCAATTCCAAATCATGGGTAGGATAATTTTGCTCATATGGTTTAAACTATCGAGATGCATAAGCAATCACTCGACCATTCTGTATCAGCACACACCCTAGACCATTTTTGGAGGCATCGCTGAATATAGTGAATCCTTCTGAACCCGAAGGCAAAGTCAGTATAGGTGCAGACACTAGTCTCTTTTTCAATTCTTGAAAACTAGCCTCAAATTTTTCGGTCCATTCAAATTTTACCATTTTTTGTGTTAACCGTGTTAAAGGCAGCGCAATACTTGAAAACCCTTCAATGAATTTTCGATAATAACCTGTCAAACCAAGAAAACTACGAATTTCTGGTACACTAGTTGGTCTAGGCCACTCCACGATTGCCTCTACCTTCTTGGGATCAACAGATAACCCTTTCTCTGATATCAGATACCCAAGAAAAGACATGCACTTCAACCAAAACTCACATTTGTTAAATTTTGCATAAAGCTTCTCTTGCCTTAAGATTTGCAACACTTCTGTGACGACCTGCTATCCAGGCGTCACACCCCCTAGCTATCCAGGCGTCGCACCCCCTAACAGAAAGAAACGGATATGCGTAATGTGGAAGCGAGAAATACGTTTAAAAGGCGACGTCTGGACTCGTGACAATCGCACTCCCCGTATGTGATAACACGGAAGGAGATTTAAATTAAAAGAAAACCATTTTCATTATTTTTCAAATGAAAATCTGGCAGAGTCTCTCCTGTTTAGTGACTGTTGGCCACCTGGGGTTAATACAAGAAGCTGACCAAATCAAAATAGCACTTCTATCATCAGACAAGCTGGCATCAATGGCCCACCTAGCTGCCCAGCACAAAACTCCTTAGTATATAAAACTTTATATCCACAAACTATATATAAAAGTCTCTTGTATCAAAACTATACGTCTACACATACAACATAATTTAAACTTCTCAAAAAGTACCAATATTTACATGCTTTAGACAAAATAAAAAAGGATTAAGACAAGTAGGGATCTAAATCCCTCGACTCAAGTGCCTCTACCCGATGATTCCCTCTCATCTCCCAAATCACTTGAAACAAGGATATCGGGGTCAGCTTAAGCTGAGCAAGTACATAAGGAACCAATGGCATGCATGACAAGAAAGTAAGAATCAAGATATCAGTATCATCATATAACAAATGTAGACTTAGCAAACATACAAGATATGCATGTAACCACTAGCATTCTCAAGAAAACAATATGATTGTCATTTATGGAGATATTATTCTTTTCCATATTCAGTGTTTCAAATAACTCAGTCATTAAAGAAAGGAATAGAACTTTGAACCAAGTTAGTGTATGAGAGTCTGGAAGAGGAAGCCAAAATTTGGTATTTCTAGATAAAATCTTGATCTTTTTTGGGTTAGACGATTCAAACACTTCACGTGCTTTTAATTCTACCCTCGTAGGGAGAAGAGATACAATCATAGTTCCTCAAGTTTCACCCGCAGGTTTCGCACAAGCTTTAGAATTCTATATATAATCCGCATTCCTCAAACTTCGCCCGCAGGCTTCGCACAAGCTTTCGGAGGAATTTTCATACCATCACTTTCTCTTTACTTTTCTTTATGTTTCTCATAAGATAATCATTATCATTTATCACAAATTTGCACTAGTTTTATAGTCAAACATCACAAATAAGTAATTTGTATAGCTAGTCCACTTATAGCATTCCATTGGGCTACCTCAATGAGTTATCAATGCAAACAAGTCCTACTAAACTGTCATATCTTGAGCTACAATACCAGGATTGAGGTAAATCCAATTTCTACGCAAACTTAAGACTTAGAATTACAACTCTTATACTAATAGCCAAATTCAATTTCAATTACACAGAGAACTAATTCAGATAATGTTGCAGTCCACAGATTACAATACTTCGTGCGCAGTCATGGAAAAAGTAACATAACTTCTTCTACACATATTTGAATGAGGTGATTCCAGTGGCCATTCAAAGATAAGAGATAGAGTTACAATTTCTATGTTCAGACCTCAGCCTAAATCATCCTAGAAGGCAGTCAAAAATCACAGCAAAGAACAGCGCAGAAACAGGGCAGAAAACAGGGAAGTTTTTCTGCAGAAACATACAAGTTTGAAAATTCACCAAAAATCCATTTCTCAACGAAATCATGCGAATCATACGCCATTTTAAAGCTACAGAAGTCTAGTTTCTTTAGCAAAAAACCTCACATGATTTAGAGTTTTGCAGAAAAAGTTATAAATCAAAAACCAAAGACTGGTCAGGCTGTCCAGTAGGGGTGTAAACGGTTTGGTTCGGTTCGGTTCGGTTTAGTGTCCAAACCGAACTGAACCGAAAATCAAAATTTTAAAAAAATTTAAACCGAAAATCGAACTAAATTTATTTCGGTTTAAACCAAACTGAACCGAAAAAATTCGGTTCGGTTTGGTTTGGTTCGGTTTAAACCGAATTTTTTTTTCATTTGCCATTTTTTTTTAAGTATAAGAAGATATCATTTATCATTAATTTATAAAAAACATGAGTTTTCTTTTCTCTTGTCCAAATATAATATTTTTAAAACTTTTAGGGTTTAACTTTAAAAATAGTTTTAAATTGGTTTAAATTTTAAAATAATATTTTTTTATTTAAACCATATTAAGAATAATTTTGGAGAAAAATATTCTTATGAATAATATATATTTTTTTAAATAATATAACCTAATCTATCATTTCAATATCATAAAAATGTAAGAAAAAAATTAATTAAATTATATTTTTTAATATAAAAATATTAAAATAATACTAGTTTGGTTCAAATCGAACCGAACCGAATTTAAAAAATAAAACCGAAACCGAACCGAAATAATTTTGGTTTGGTTCGGTTTAAACCGAATTTTTTTTTTTAAAGAAAAAAACCGAACTGAACTGAAAATTTCGGTTCGGTTCGGTTCGGGTTAACGGTTTAACCCAAACCACTTACCTTAGAATTAGCATTCAGCCTGTTGTTGCTAGCTAGTTGGCTTGTACTCGCTACATTGTTAGACCCTTGCACTATGGGTTTAGAAGCATCCTTCCCCTGGTTAGGGCATTGGCTCACTTTATGTCATAATTCTCCACAACCAAAACAAGTCCTACTTTTCCAACGGCATTCTCCTGGGTGAACCTTATGACAGTGTTCACATGCTTTTGGCTTGTTGGGGGTATAAGAGAGATGTGATTCTCGCCTCTTGAATGTTGTAGGGGATAGGCCAAGTGGTCGAGCTACTTGAATGAGTATTGGTGTTTTTTTAGCTCTCGAAACCTTGAATTCCACATTAGTTCTAAGCAAGTCTTCCTCGTTCTCAAGACTACCAGCATACATGTCATCACACGTGAAGTGGCCTTTCCCAGAAATCTTAGAACGAATCCTACTATTGAGTCCATCTTTAAATGCCACCATCTCTGCAAGCTCATCACTCATTGTCGAAGGTGAAGGTTTTAAATTTAGTATAATACTCTACCATAAACATATTAGGTCATTGCTTGAAATTGTTGAACTCATGAGCCTAGCAAACCCGCATAGCCGGTGGAAAATAGTGATTAAGAAACACCTCCTTGAACTTATCCCAAGTTAAAGAACTACCCATAGACATAAGAGTGGGAGTCACCCCATCTCACCATCTCTCTACCTCACCTACAAAGAAAGAAGTCGCCAATTGTGGTTTGAGTTCTGTAGGTATTTGCATCAAAGTGAATCTCTTCTCTATCTGGGTTAACCATTTGTCCGCCTTATCAGGGTCTGGGCTCCCATCAAAAGTAGGGGTATGGGTCTTGCTAAGATCCATAAATAAGGACCTAAGTGTGGGCTGTTGTTGCTCTGGTGGTTGTTGTGATTGTTGTTGTTGTGTCTTTTGCATGATTTGGAAGGCCATAGCAAGAGTGGCAGGATCTATTTGAGAAAACATTTGAGCCATCTGTGCTGGGCTCATTTGAGGCACCTCGCGAGAACTACCCTCCGCGAGGCCTCGTTGACCTTCACGTCGAGCATCATTCATAAACCCCCCAATAGGACGGTTCATCTCAGTGTCCTCTTCTTCTTCTTCATTTCCGTTTGAGCTATGATATTCAATTTCTACATCCTCATTAGTGGACCCAACGTGAATGTGTTCAATAACCTTCTTCCTTTGCTTCCTACTAGGTGTCATCTCTACACAAGTAACAAGATTAATTAAGAAAAAAAATATGTAATGACAATATTACCACCCAACCCTCCAAAAAAATAACCCATTAATATTCGAACACCAAAATAGGAATAAGGTCAATCTACACTAAGGTTGGCCACCCTAAAGTATAAATCGACCCTATCCCAAATTTCTGTCCGACATACATGCTAATCTTCTCAAATAACATCACCAAGGTTCAAACTCATAACCTAAGGATAAGATCTATTTTAAAGCACTGATACCACTAAAATGTCACGCCCTGTACCCGGGACATAACATCGCCGTGATCTGTGAATTAACCACAATTTACAAGGCATCTAAATATCAAAACATCTATTATCTCATTTCATCAAATAATAATAATAAAAAAAATCCACAAAGTACATCTGTAGGTCCCAAAAAAAAAAATCATCTGTACATATTCCATGATTGAACCTAAGAAACTACAAATTCACAGTTCATAACTTTTCCTTTTAAAAAAAAAATCACTGATAAACAAAAATTATGAATAACATTCATAATTCTAGATCTCTTCTAAAATTTTTGAAATATTTCCATACTCATCCTCAAAATAGTCTTCGCTCTCTACAAAAAGTTAATAAAATAAGAGTGAGTGAAACTTCACTCAATAAGTATTCTATGTACTTCCGTACTGATCTGAGTGTGTTAGAATATTATAACATATTTTACAATATTATATTAACATTTTCATAATCATAATATTCAAAAAGGGTGGTCGACAATATCAAAAGTATCAAATATAAGATGACAATTAACATTTATATATTTTGAACAAAAAAAAAAATAATAATAACAATAATAAATCTCTGATACACCTTGTTTTCCATTGATAACCTGGATATCCAGTTCTGACTATTTATCCCATCAGGTAGGCCAAACATTCATATCCTAGCAACACACCGCTAGGTAGTGTTCAAACATTCATAACAAATAGTAGGACTAGTCCCATCAATAGATAACAAGTAACACAGAGTTCAATCAAATTATTTCATAAAATATCAATCAGTGACCACGCCATATTTAATACTTATATCGTAAAATATAGAAATTCATGCCATTTTTTTTATTGAACATAACAATTCAAAAGAATTATATTTGTAAAGTTATTTTCAAAACATAGAGAGTACATAAAATACTTACCTGAAGCAATGAGTCTATCCCGGGCTTAACTCAACCAACTCAATTTGAAACTAATTCCTCTCCTAAGAAAATAAATCAAAAAACTCAAAACAAAACCCTAATAACCAGATTCACACCAATAATCTTGAGAAATAAATCTTTAGGGTTCAATTCATAAGGGAATTCATATATGATCCATCCAAATAAATTTCCTAGCCTTAAAAAAAAATTTCTAATAACACAAGATCTATATAAATAATCATTCAATTGACGCATTATATAAATATCCCAAATTTTTCCTAAAACCTAAAACCCAAAATTTCGATCTTAGACTTGCTTAAACTTATTGATAGTACCTTGGGTTGAAGCTCTTTGAAGTCATTCACGATCGATCCCTCCTAGCAATTTCCTGTTGATTGGCTTGGTTGGAGCCTTTACAATTGAGAAGAAAAATTTTAGAAGAGAGGAAAGCAAAAGAGAAGAAGGAAAAATGAAGTTGAACGAAGGATGACAAAAAATTAGGGCCGGCCAGTATTCTATCAAGTTTTCCTAATTTTAGTTTGACCCTTCCATTTATTGAGTTATTTAAAAACAATCCCCAATATTTCAAGAATTACAAAATGCCCCCATGAGGTGGATATCACATTCATAGTTCCACTAGTAAATCTATTTGAAAGTCCTGTTGGAGTTACATTCCTTTACCTTAGAGCCTGCCATTATGAAGCATTCATTTCCATTCTTGGCTGCTACAATTGCATATGTTTTCTCTGTATAGAACTGGATTATGTCTCTTTTGCACCACTGAAGTTTTTTATCATGACTTGGTATTCTAGCTAAAGGCTTTAAAATACGGAACTGCTCCCATTGCAATGAGATTCAAGGATTATGGATTCAGGTAAGGTTGAAAACAACTTTTTTGTGTCTTGCATTTGGTACATTGAGGTGGTTAACTTGTGCCACGATGTGCTGTGTATCCTGGCAGGCAAGATCATGACTTAGAGAGCACAAAATTTTCACAATATATTCGCTCCACCTTTGCAAATATGTCCCTAACTGAAGCACTTGATGAGATTGTAAGTACTTCTATACTTGGCCTACTTTTTCTATCTATTCCCATTTAATTCTTTGTGAGCTTTCCTTGCTATGTTGTTCTATGCTTGACATTGGGATCAAGTGAAGGAGTGACTGGATTGACTAAATGAATCTGATAAAAGTAGAGGCTTTTTTATTTTTATTTATTTATTTTTTGTGTTCATCTAGAAAAATCTTCCACTTTTAACATGGTATGATAGCAGGGTTCTATCCTGTTCTTCATTTGGTCTTATGGATCTGCCATCCGGTTAAGTAGTCCTTCTGAAGTAAAAAGTCCATCAATAAAATTGTTGTATCCCAGAAACACTTTCCCTTAATTGTCAATTTTGATCAATCACACAAGTCTCAAGTCAATCAAGCTTGAATAGTCTCTCGTGGTCGAATGACCATAATGGCATTGGATTGCTATATGGTCAGCAGTTCCCAATATCTTTGTCAAGTTTCTTCACCCTTCTAGTCTAGTAGAAGCTTCAAACTCTTTAGGAAAAAAAAGAAAAAGAAAATTCTAAGCCTTTTGACCATTTTGTTTTTTCGCAGTCATAATATTTGTTTCTCCTCTATTCAGCAGAATCAATGCCATTATGTGTCATTTTTGGCTCAACCTTAGACTTGTGTCAACTGTCAAGGTATCTGAATGAGGTCCTATTTTCGTTTGCAGAAGAACAATCCAGTGCAGTGGCACCGGAAGATAAAGGATGCAATGGCAATGGACTTCTCGTGGGATGCTGAGTGCTATGACTTGCATTTTTCTGCTTATTCAGCTATTAAGAACTTGTAAAATTTGTGTGTTTTAGACGTAAATAAATATCCTTTGCTTATGCTAATGTATTTCTACCAATAGCTGTGTTGTGAAGTGTATTAGCTCTTAACTTCAAGGACCTTATCTAATGCTATTAACTTTATCAAATGGATTCTTCTCTTATTTCATGTACCTAATCTTTAATTAAATGAGAAGATTGAATAACCCAATAAACCAAGAATTTAAATATGAAAAATGAGATTGTTGTTAAGCATGAACAAAAATCAAAACCCACTTGAACTTTAAACTTATTTTTAAATAAACTCTTACTATAAATCATAGTTAAATTTTCAAAATAGGTCTCAATGTGCCCTATAAATGGCCAGTATTAATATAAAGGATCTGTAGGTTTCGTATTTGATCTCTTCCCATAATATTTCATGAATTTCAAATTTGGTTTCTAAATTGTATACATAACTCTTTTTCTTCCTTTTCGTTTTTTCCCTTTTCCTCTCAAGCTAGAATTTGCGAAATTTTGATTAATAACTGATATTTTTGATTTAACTCTTTTAGGTTTAGATTTTTGGCCAATATTAAGGATCCCTAGGTTTTGTATTTGATCTTTCCCCTCAATATTTCATGAAATTCAAATTTGGTTTCTAAATTGTATACATAAATCATTTTCTTCCTTGTTTTTTTTTTTTTGTTTTTTCATTTCCTCTCAAACTAGAATTTACCAAAATTTTGATTAATAGCTGATATTTTTGATTTAATTCTGTCAGGTTATGATTTTTGTCATCCAATGAATCTTTTTTTACCAAATTAAACTCTTTTAATTAAAATTTTCACTAGAATTTCATATTTGGTGTCCAAATGAAGTACTCATGTCTTCTTCTTCCCTGTTTTTTTTTTTTTTTTAAACAATGTTTTCCTTTTCATTGGAGAGGAGAAATAGAAACACATGGGTCAAGTGCGTTGTGGTTAAATCCTAAATCTGTTCACTTAGGGGGTAAAGTATTGAGGGCAAGATATTAAAATGAAAAAATCAGTCGAAACAAGGTTAAAGTTTCATGGTATCACTTATAATTTAAACCTTTAAGTAAAAACAAATTTGATATTATATATATTTCCTTTTCTCTTGATTAATTCCATTAAATCATTAAGCATCGCATAAGGTTATCACTCTACTTGAAAAACTTTGGTTCAAATTATCTTTCAAGTGTATGGTAAAGATAGTGCAATAATGAAACTGGATTCAAGTTCCCCCTTGTGATTTGTCTGGGTAGAGTAATCAATTAAGTTTGAATTAAATATTTGTTTTTCCTTTTTTTTTTTAAAAAAAAAAAGAAGAAAAAGAAGGGATTGGGTTGGAGTCAAATTTTGGCTTCACAGATAACTGTTCTTCCAACTTGAATGGGGAACCAGTGTCGAAGTATTCACCAGATCTTCTTGGATGAGAAACCTGCAAAAACCCTAGCAGGGTGACCCGATGCGGGAAGCTCAAATCATAAAAAGTGATAAAAGAAAGATTGAGGATAACATGTAACTTTTGCTCTATGTTGCCTCGTGTATATTGTGTATTGAGTATTGTACAATGAATACGTATGTTGCGTATGTAATGTCACTTGATATGATTTGTGTGTATGTATATAAAATTATACTTTTGATCGTATATAAAATTGAGTATGAAGTCATACCTTTGATGATATAAAATTAGTTATGGAGTTATATATCTTTTGTGGAGAATTGAGTTATCACTTTGTGCCTTCTCCTTTTTTTTGATGCTATATAGAACGGTGTATCTGAAGCCTCCGATGGTGGGTTGCCTTTACTTTGTATATATAGCTTTTTGTGTGCCAAGAGACATATAAAACTTTACTTACCTTGCGGAGAAATTGACTTTTAAAATGGTAGGGATTTGATTTAGAATTACTTAAGATTAAGAAAGGTTTCAAAATTTAAAAAAGTTTGCTTCCTTATCGAGAGTATTTATGAGAATAAAGAAACTTTTAGATTTTAGAATAACTCGAGATTAAGTAAGATTTAAGATTTTAGAAAGATTTTTTTTTTCTTATCGAGAGTACAAGAGAATTGGAATCTTATGGGAATAAGGAAAATTTCCTCTGTCATGAAGATTTCCTTCTTTATTGGATAATCATGAATGATTGTGAATCTTAATCATTTGCCCCCCATTCCAAAAAAATGGTATTGCAGTAGAGTGAACTAGAGATTCAAAAAAGACATAAAAGTGGAGTATTAAGTGCGAAAGGTGCCGACTAGACTTTTATGTTTCTTTAAAAAGGATTTTTGCATTGAGTAAATTGTACTCTGTATGTTTTATGTGATAGACTGTGAGAACTGTTTGAAAAAAAATTGATTTTAGGGTTCATGAAATTTGTGGGGCGACCGAGAGGTCGAGAGATTGAGAGGTCAAAAGACGTAGAGATCAAGAGATCGAAAGGTCGAGAGATTGGGAGTTGAATGACTAGGAGGTCGAATGATAGAGAGATTGGGAGATTGAGAGGTCAAGGGATCGAGAAAGATTGAGAGGTCGAATGATCGGGAGATCGAATGACCGAGGATTGAATGACAAAGAGGTCGAATGGTTGAGAGATCAAGAGACCGAGAGGTCAAGAGACCGAGAACATGAGAGATTGAGAGGTCGAATGATTGAGAGACTGGGAGACCAAGAGGTTGAGAGACCGAGAAGTTGAAAGACTAAGAAGTTAGGAGATTAAGAGATCAAATGACCGAGAGGTTAAATGACCGAGAGATCGGGAGACGGGGAGGTCAACTGATTGGGAGGTCGAATGACTAAGAAATCAGAAGATCGAGAGGTTCAAAGACTGAGAATTTGGGAGATTGAGAGGTCGAATCACCAAGAGGTCAAATAACTTAGAGATCGGGAGATTGGAAGGTCGAATAGCTGGGAGGTTGAATGATCGAGAGACCGAGAGGTCAAGAGAGCAAGAAGTCGAGAGACCAAGAAGTCGAATGACCAGGAGACTGAGAGGGAATCGAAGAAGAGAAGATAGCAGATGTTGCCTTGAGCAATAAAGACAAAGAGATTAGATGTTTGAAAACTGACTTAAAGTCTATGTTTCTTCAGTACGACAAGACTAACAGTGAATGCGAGAGGTTAATGTTGCCACGTCAGTTGTTTTTCATTTGTACGATGTATAAGAATTTATATGAAATAAAAAGATGATTGTTGGTCGTCATTGTGTCTTCCTTATATCCTGTGCTTGCATAATATATGAAAATTTGATGAATCAAAAAATTAATTGTATTAAGATAAAGTAATATGAGCAATGAGTTATCCTTAAAGGCATTGTAGCTGCAAGAGAGTATTAGGTGTCAGAGTTAGGAGAATATATATTGAAACAAATGGTGCAACTAGTATAGAATGTGCCAAGAGAAAGGGAATTAGATCCCGTATATAAACAAAAAATGGAGAAAAAGGGAGTCGAATCCCATCCGGAGTTGAGGCTCATAAATAAATAGAAAATCGAGAGAAAGGGAGTTAAATTACATCCAGGGATCGAGCCACATATATAAATAGAAAACTAAGAGAAAGGGAGATGGATCCTATCCGGGGGTCAGAGCTCATATATAAACAGAAAACTGAGAGAATGAGAGTTGAATTCCATTCGGGTAATAAAGCCCATATCATATAGAAAACCGATAAAGTGGGTGCAAAATCCATATGCAGTGCAGAATCGAGAGGGTGGGTACATTGCGAAACCCTTGTGAGGTATGAAGCTGAGAGAGTGGGTCCACCCAGTCGGTTGCTAGAACCCGTATTGACGATGCATTTGAGGTGTAGAACCGAGAGATTGGGTCGCGTTTACACGGTCGGATGTTAGAACCTGTATTGATCACACGTTTGAGTGGAAAAAGTTGGCCGCATCTACCGGTCGGGTGCTAGGACCTGTATTTGCAACGTATTTGAGGCATTGAGCTAAGAGAGAGGGTGCGGAACCCTTATGAGACGTAGTGCTGAGAGAGTGGACCGCATCTACTTGCTTAGGTGCTAAGACTTGTATTGACGATGCGTTTGAGACGTTGAGCCAAGAGAGCAAGCCTACAAGGGAGAGATTATGATAAATTGGAGTTTCATAGATGCTAGGGCCTAAGTCTCATGGAAAGTCTCCAGGGCCTGAGTCTTGCTGCTAATCAAAATGTTACTAAACAGCAGTTAAGTATACAAGATAGAGATATTATTATCATAATAATCGTAAAGGAAAATTTAAAGTGCTTATGTAAAAATACTAGAAAATTAACAAAACAGTAGTTGGCGATGGATAGAAATTACTAAATCAGGGGCTTCAATGGATCCAAATTGCAGTTGAGCAATCTGGTGCCGAGAGGTGTGTTGAACTATCATTAGTTAAAATATAATGAAGAAATGACAGAGTATGTTGAATATGAATATTATTGTCGCGATGAACATAAAGTAAGTTTTCAAAATAATTTGTTAGCCATACTAAAACATTGACAAAGTAATAGTAGGTTGTGAATAGAAATTATTGAATCCATTTGTTGGCGTCAAGCGGGATAAGAGGTGAAACATTCATCCCCACACTTTATGCCTGGTTTTAGAGGCGTCACCTCCGTTTCTTTACTTTGATGGCATGGCACTAGGAGAGAGGAAAGGAAGCAAGGCATGAAATTTCTATGTCATTTCTACAGACAATGTCAATCTGTTGGAGTTAAATTTTCAGTCTACAGATAATTGCTTTTCTGACTCGAATGGGAAACCTGTGTCAAGGTGTTTGCCAAATTTTTTGAATGAAAAACCTACAAAAATTCCACCAGACCGCTCCAATGCTCAAATAAAATAAGTGATAAAAGGACTGAGGATAGCCTGTAACTTTTGCCCTGTGTTGCCCCTGTGTGTATTATGTGTAGATTAGTATTGAACAATGAGTATTGAGAATAAAGACACATTTTATGTTGTATATGTAATATCATGTGATATAATCTGTATATATATATATTAACTCATACCTCTGATTGTGCATAAAATTGAGTACGAAATCATATCTCTTATGGTATAAAATTAGCTATGGAGTCATACCTCTCTTTTGGAGAATTGAGTTATCTCTCTGTGCCTCCTCTTTTTTTATGGTATATAGAATGGTGCATCTGAAACTCCCTGGTGGTGGGTTATCTTTACTCTATATATATAGCCTTATGTGCGCCAAGAGGCGTAGAAAACCCTACTTACCTTGTGGAAAAATTGTCATCCGAAATAATAAAGATTTAATTTAGAATCACTCGAAATTAAAGAAAATTTAAGATTTTAGAAAGGTTTGTTTTTTTATCGAATACAAGAGAATTAAAATTTCATGGGAATAAGGAAAGTTTAAGATTTTAGAATCACTCGAATATAAGGAAGGTTTAAAATTTTAGAAAGATTTGCTTTCTTATTGAGAATGTAAAAGAATTGAAGTTTTATGAGAATAAGGAAAGTTTCCTTTGTCAAGAAAATTTCTTTCCTTATCGGATAACCATAAATGATTGTGACTGTTAAGTCAGATACTGTTACGCAATTTAGGTATTTCACGATTTTGGACAAATATACTCTAATCGAATGTTATGTATAATGTAGAATAAGTATTGATCCCACGAATATATTATGTATTATCAAATTATCTAAGTTGAACAGAATGAATCTAGATAATAAGAATATTAAAAATAGCGAAAATATCAAACGCAAAAAAACGATATATGAAAATCCTAATTTTATAAAACCCTAAAATATCGATTTCATTTATCTCCAATTTTTTCATACGGTCAAATTCTTTCAAATCTCTTAAAATTTATTGATTAAACATTCATTCTTGATGATGGTAGATTTTCCTAAATTAGATTCATCCAATGGTCATGCAATGAAATCCTGATTCGACTAATCAAAACCCAATAGTTATACAATCTTGATTAGACCGAACTGCATTAAGATCTATGGAATATCTGTAATTTAGGGTTTCCCCCTCATACACAAAATTAATCATATGTCGATCTCATAAGTTTATGTGGATTTTATTGTATTGATCAGATTTCATGCAATTTTCTCTCGATCTCATGTATATAATCGCAGATCATCAAATCTTAGGCCCATTTACGAATGAAGCATTAAGTTCAACAATAAAATTTCATCAAACAATAAATATATTAATAAAAATTTAAACAAAAGAAACGAATCAAACCATATTATTAATCAAATAATAAAATTCATCGAATTCTAGAAACAAGAAATCTAAATAAACATAATAAAGAAATGTAAGAAAAGTGAAGAATTCATTACAACCCCTTCAACACAAAAGAAGATCGAAGAATCGCGTCCAAAAAAGTTAAGGAGACGATTGTTAGGGTTTCTTCCATCTTAAAACAAAGTATAGAGTTATATCCTCTTTATAATCTAAGTCTTAAGAGTCCTAAGTTAACAAAAAATCATGGGTCTCAATGAGAGCTGGGCTATTTCACTTGGAGTTGAGCTTTTACAACTCGCAAGCCTTAATTTTTAGCATCGTAGCAATTTCAACTCAAATTTTAGACATCTTCTGATTTGACCCAACCTCTGAGCTCTTCATAAGATTTGTAGGGTTTTAAATTTTCTTTCCAATGCCATAAGAATCAGGTCAATCGGATATCGAACAAAAAGTTATGTCTAAAATACTGAATACTATTTTTGCAATCCAATATTCTTAAACAAATCCAATGATCCTAAAACAAAATCTACGAAAATAATCAATATAAAATCACAAAATAAAACCCTAAAACAGTCCTAAAAATCATAAAATAAAGCTTAAAATAATATTAAATAAAATAATTTAAGTATATAAAAATATCGCTATCAAATTCTTCCACACTTGAATATTTGCTTGTCCTCAAGTAAGAATAAATTTTCTTCCAAAACCAAATCAACCTTCCAAGTCCCTAACCATGTATATGACAAATTCAAACTGAAATTACAATCAAAACAATCAATACTTCGCAGTATCCAGCACTGGAGAAACTATTGCATCTTATATGGTCTTATCAAAATCAAGAACAATGCAAGATTGAACCACCCTCACAATCGATCCACTCAATAGAATGAAAGAAGATACTAACCAACTAGTCAAAGCACTCATTCTACGTAAGGGTTTGTGTATCACTCAAATCAACATACTGAGATGATATTACCATAGAGTTACTGATATGACATAAATTGGTGTAATATTTATAATTGATTTTGTTTTATTTTTGAATAAATATTGCACTAATTATTATATTTTATTATATTTTATATGTTAAGAATGATGAATGAGACTTTGAAGAAAAATGAAGGAAAAATGAGGACAAATTTGGAAGTATGGAAGATTTGCAAATATATTGAATATATTCCTAAATATTTGGGAATAAAAATTTTGAAAATTTCAAATCCTTATAATTTGTTATTTAGTAGTTACCTAAAATTTAGGAGAGTTTTATTTTTAGAAATTAGGTTAACTTATTCTTATATATAGAAGGTTACATTGTGCAATTAGGAGAGTAGAGGGAGAAGCCCTAAGGGGGCAGCAGCCCCACGTCCATGAGTAGCACGCCATTTCATTCTTCAAGACTTATTTAGTTGGCAGCAATCACGATTTGTTTTGGGGAATACATTTTGCTGTAGACTTTTTCTCCCAAGACAGGCAAAACACTATTCTTTTCTTGTAGACTTTTTTTTGGTTCCAGCAGAAAATCATGTCTTGTTTGTTTGATATTAATCTTACTTCAAGCAGTGTTTTCATTAAATTTGTGAGTATTTCTTTTTCGTGTTTTCCTTTTAATTTTATTTTCTAGTTAAATGGTATTGAAATCTTGATTTTCTATGATTATGAGATTTTATTGGGTTTATTAATTCAACATGTCATAGGTATTTATTTAATTCCTGCGTTTCATGGATCATGATTTTTTTTAGAGTTATTAAATAAATAGCCAATGTTTAATAGATTTAGAATAATCTATAACCAATTAAAAATGATAAAATTTGTTTGTTTTTAATAACGGGATAAATGACATTCATATCATGGAATTGAATAATTTAATTTAAATAAATCAATGTTAGAATTTATTGATTAGAATTGGGTTTTTCTAGATTTTAAAGCTGTCGAAACACTAAATCCAACGAGAGTCTCTTGGGTTGTCTTTCGATTAGGGAAGTAATTAACGGTGGTATCTTGATTACCGAAAAAGTAAGGAAAGATTGGTCGTTTCGTGGTACTTAATAGCTATAACCAATTTATTTATGTGTGTTGAAATTTTTAGGTAAATCAATAATCAATCACATAAAATCAAGGTGGATATAATTCTTTTGACTAGAAAAATTGATTTCCATTAGTTTTTACTTTTATTTTTGAGTTCTTTATTTTTTTGTTAATTAGTTCAGTTAATTTTCCAAACCCCCATATTTTTATTTTTATTTTCCTTAAAAGAAGTAAATCTACCGTTTCTTGTGGATTCGACCCTGCTTACCCTAAACTCGTTTTTGTGAAAGTAGGTATTTTATTTTTGATTGTTTGACGACACACCAAATTTTGGCGTCGTTGCCGGGAATGGTGTTAAGTGATTTATTTCGTTTAAGTTTTGTTTCCTTTTTATTTTTGAAGACTAAACTTTGCAGTGAACTTATTGAGATTTGACGGTGACATAGAAGAGAAGGATCTGACAAAAATATGGCCACACAAAAGACTTTAAGGGAGTTGTTATTTCCTGATTTTAATGAACATACTTTTTGCAGTGATTTCTTAATATTGATACTTCTCAACAGTTTGGAATATGTTAAGATATTCCAAAGAGGGTTAATGAGGTAAGTTTTTCTTCTATCGATCAAAAATTGGATGCACTAACATATCTTGTTGAGAAATTTATTGTAGGACAAAGACAACCGATACAAACTTGTGGAATTTATTTAAAAATAGATCATCCAATCGATAAGTGTCCAATTATTTATAATGATCCATATTCGAACATCTACAACCAAGGATGGTGGGAACAACCAAACTTCAGATATGAAAATTGGCAACAAGAGTTCTCACAACAACAACAAGACCGATCAAAATTTCAATCTCAACAACCCCTTTTTGAATCAAGTTACGTTTATAGAAGAGATTGTTAAAAGTTTGGCTAACAACACATTGTTAATTCAACAGAAAAATCAACGATTTCAACAAGAAAGCCAACGATTTCAACAAGAGACAAGGACCATATTCAAAAGTTGGAGAATCAAGTGTCATAATTGATGGCAACCATGAGTCGTTTGGAAAAATCATCAAAAGAAATGCAAAACAATTCATCAAGAGCCGAATAAGACATGAAAATTGAGTAAATAGAGAAATTATCAACAACGAATGAATCCACCAAGGAGGTAAATAACAATCTCAACACTTTCAAGATAAAAATTTTGATTTTATCACATTTTCCTAGCAGATTAGCACAACTTAAAGAAGTGGAAGAGAAAGAGATTTTGGAAACTTCTCCAAAAGAAGGATCCAACATTTCTCTCTTAGAAACAATAAAGTAAGTGCCAAAACCATTCATGTAAAAAGTCAAGACAAAAATTGATGTGGATTTAGGTACTCTAACTCTTGAATTTGATGGTAAAATTGATACTTTTAATATTTTTGATATTATGAAGTATCCAAATGATTTTAAGTCTATTTTTCATGATAATATGGTGGAATTCATTGTTCATGATAATTTTGTACAAGTTGAATTGAATTTTGTTATTAAAGAAAATGTGACACATAATATTGCACAATCGGACAAATTTTTTTTATGACAAACTCTCACATTGGAAACAATCATTTGTAGGCCATGGAGCCCTTTACTTCCATTCAAAATTGAAATTCATGCCAGGTATGTTGAAGTCTAAATGGACCGGACCGGTTTTTGAACGAGGTTGAATCGAGGAAGTAATGTCGAGCCAAAAACATTAAACAAAGGCGCTTATTAGGAGGCAACCCAATATTATATTTTTTCGATTTTTATTTCATATTTATTTGATTTGATTTGGATTTTTAGGTAAATAAATGCTGAAAAATTCCGTAACCAGAAGTCCTCTGTCATTAAGGCATGTCCACGCCTTAACAAGCTTTCATTGCTATCCAAGTTTTGCTAATGTTCTCAAGTGACCAGAATTGCATATGACTTAGGACGTGCCCATGCCCTAAGAAGGGGTCCATTGCTGCTACTAAAATTTTTTCTTCAAAACTTGTTGAATTTGACCCGCCATTCACCACTCCACCCTAGAAAAGTTTTGTTTTCACTTTATCTTTTAATTTTTGCTTTTATTTGATATGATAGTTATTTATTTTTATTTTTGCTTCTCTCTCATTTAGCATATATTGGGAACAATGTATGATTTAGCTGGGGGATATTTCATGTTTTTTTTTTTGGTAGTTTTTTTTACAATAGGTTAAGTTTTGTTTCATTTTATTTATTAAAAAAAAGACAAAAAAAGAGAAAAATTAAAAATTTTTGAACTTTCTAAGTTCATGTGTGTTATTTGGTTGGTTAGAAATTTATGAAAAATGACTCGTATCAATGGTTTTTGTGCTTGTAATGACTATTCATATCTTTAATAGTTTTTTTTGAATGATAAGCATGCAAAATTTAATACAAACCATATTTAAAAGTGAGGTTTTGAGTTTAACAAATGAGTAAATTTATTCTTTGTGTTTGGCATTTCTTTTCTTCATGAGTAATTATCACACTTGGATTGAACATTCTAGAATTTGCAATGTTATACATTTCGAGATCACATCTAGGGTTTCATGCATTGAAATGATAAAGACACCTAGGTTTTACACCATTTTGGCTTTTGTAAAAATCCCTACCTTGAATTTTATTCCCCTTAGTGAACCAATTTGAGTTTGAGACCATTTTTTTCTTCAAAACCCTTCAATACAACACCACAACCTTATTTTTGACTTGCGTTTCAACCCTCTTATACCAAGAATATATGTAAGTAATTGCATCATATTAGTTATATGATTGCCTCATGAGATATGTATTAATTAGAAATTTGATGATGATATTTGCTACATATGAAAAAAAGAAAGAAAAAGTTTGATTTTGTTCATTTTTTGTGCTGAAAAGTTATTCCAAAAAAAAGGAGAAAAAAAAAGAAGAAAAAAAAAGTAGTAGTGAAAAAAAAGAAAAAAAAAAGAGGAAAAAAAGTGTTTCATCTCTGAGAATTTCATTTCAGTCATGGACCGCGAAGGAAAAGTCTCACATTTTTGTGTATTCTTGACTGTTGGCAATTTTGAGCATGAGTGGATAACGGGATCATATATTTTTGACGTGCTATTTGTGAGGTGCAAATGTATTATCACAGAGAAAAATTATGTAATTAGTTGCATAAATTTCTTGGTACATTTTAAACCCTTTATATAACTTTTTATCCTACCCTTCACCCTAACCCCATTACAACCAAATGAAAAACCTTTAAATTGATGCATGAAATTCAAATTTATAAGTGGTGGAGATTTGATATATTTATAAACATATGGTAATGACAATTTCAATGTGTTGATCCGAGTGTTATTGATATATTTTTTATCCCATTTTAAATGAATTTGAGTGAACCTTTAGAGAGAATGTTGAATTTTGCTGTTTTGATTTCACAAAATATTGTTTGGATATGTAATAGTTATTCTCGTACGAAATACTATCAAATACTTGTTGTTTTAATTATTTTTCTAGTTTGACTTTCATGATATATGTTGACTTAATAATTCGAAAGAAAAATATATTACTTTCAGCAGTTTTAATTTTATTTGAGTTAGGAATACTTGAGGACAAACATCATATAGGTGTGGGGGAATTTGATAGGGTATAAATTGGTGTAATATTTACAATTGATTTTATTTTATTTTTGAATAAATATTACACTAATTATTACATTTTATTATATTTTATATGTTAGGAATGATGGAGGAGACTTTGAAGAAAAAGAAAGGAAAAATGAGGATAAATTTGGAAGTATGAAAGATTTGCAAATATATTCAATATATTTCTAAATATTTGGAAATAAAAATTTTGGAAATTTCAAATCTTTGTAATTTGTTATTTAGTAGTTACCTAAAATTAGGAGAGTTTTCTTTTTAGAAATTAGGTTAACTCATTCTTATATATAGAGGGTTACATTGTGCAATTAGGAGAGGAGAGGGAGAAGCCCCAAGGGGGCAGTAAGCCCACGTCCATGAGGAGCATGCCATTTCATTCTTCAAGACTTATTTAGTTGGCAGCAATCACGATTTGTTTTGGGGGATGCATTTTGATGTAGACTTTTTCTCCCAAGATAGGCAAAATACTATTCTTTTCTTGTAGACTTTTTTTTTGGTTCCAGCAGAAAATCATGTCTGTTTCTTCGATATTTATCATACTTTCAGCAATATTTTCATTAAATTTGTGAGTATTCTTTTTCATGTTTTCCTTTTAATTTTATTTTGTAGTTAAAGGGTATTGAAATCTTGATTTTTATGATTGTGAGATTTTATTGGGCATATTAATTCAACATGTCATATGTATTTATTTAATTCTTGTACTTTATGGATTATGATTTTTTTAGGGTTATTAAATAGATGACTAATGTTTAATAGACCTACAATAATCTATAACCAATTAAAAACGACAAGATTTGTTTGTTTTTAATAATGGGGTAAATGATATTCATGTCATGAAATTGAATAATTTAATTTAAATAAATCCAGACTGGAATTTACTGATTAGAATTGGATCTCTCTAGATCTTAAAGCTGTCGAAACACTAAATCCAACGAAGGTCTCTTGGGTTGTCTTTCGATTAGGGAAGTAATTAACGGTGGTATCTTGATTACCGAAAAAGTAAGGAGAGATTGGTCGTTTTGTGGTATTTAACGGTTATAACCAATTTATTTATATGTGTTGAATCTTTAGGTAAATTAATGATCAATCACATAAAATCAAGGTGAATATAATTCATTTGACTAGAAAAATTGATTTCCATTAGTTTTTACTTTTATTTTTGAGTTCTTTATTTTTTTTTGTGAATTAGTTTAGTTAACTTTTCAAACTCCCATATTTTTAATTTTATTTTTATTTTCCTTAAAAGAAATAAATCCACCGTTTCCTGTAGATTCGGCCCTGCTTACCAATCGGAGATTTAAATGTAGTCCTATATGTCCAAAATGTATCATCTAACTTAATGGACCAATTCCTATGAGAAAAACTCATAGTTTTTTTCAAAATACTTTTCAATTCATGATTTGAAATTTCAATCTGTTCACTAGTTTGTGGATGGTAAGGGGTAGCAATCTTATGAGTGACACCATATTTAACTAAAAGTTTTTCAAAATCCTTGCGAAAATGAGAACCTCCATAATTAATTATGACTCTAAGAACACCAAAACGAGAAAAGATATTTTTCTTTGAAAATTTACATACTGTTTTAGAGTTATTTTTTACACATTCAACTGTCTCTACCCACTTACTTATATAATCAACAATGACAAGAATGAATTCATGATTAAAAGCTTTTGGAAAAGGTCCCATGAAATCTATACACCAAACATAAAATATATCCACAATCAAAATATTGTTTAAGAGTATTTTATGACTGCTGGAAATATTCTTAGTTCTTTGACACTGATCACATGCACGGACATATGAATGAGCAATCCTAAACAAAGTAGGCCAATAAAATCCAGATTGAAGTACCTTAGCTACTGTACGAGAGGGACCATGATGACCACCAACCCCCTTATCATGACAAAAACTAAGGATACTACGTACCTCTTGTTTTTTAACACATCTCCTAATGATACCGTCACTATAAACCTTGTATAAGTATGGCTCATCCCAAAGATAGTGGCGTATATCAAAAAAGAACTTCTTTCTCTAGTGCCCCTTGATTCTCTCTGGTACAACCTTACAATGAAGATAATTGACAAAGTCAGTATGCTAAGGTTTATCAATTCGAGTAACAGAAAATAAATTATTATCAGGAAAAGAATCGTTAAAAGGATGATCAATCATTGTCTCAATAAATTCTCCCTCCAATCGAGATAAATGATCAGCTGTGGGATTATCAACTTCTCACTCCTCTCCTATCCACAATCTCGATTTTAAATTCCTGCAACAAAAGAATCCAATGCAACAGCCTAGGCTTTGCATCTTTTTTGAAGTCAAGTACCTAAGTGCAGAATGATCAGTATGAATAACAATTTTGGACAGCAATAAGTAAGATCAGAATTTCTCAAGTGCAAAGATGATATCAAATAGTTCTTTTTCAGTAGTGGTGTACACTTTTTGAGCCTTATTCATAGTCCTACTTGCATAGTATATGACATGAAATTTCCTATCTACCATTTGCCCTAAAACTGTACCCACGGTATCATCACTCGCATCACAATAAATATCAAAAGACAAATCCCATCTTGGTGGCTACACTGTGAGGACTTAATCAATTTCGATTTCACGCAATGAAAGGTATTCAAACAAGAATCATCAATCATAAAGGGGGCATCTTGCACTAAAAAATTGGTTAGAAGTCTAGCGATCTTGGAAAATTTCTTGATAAATCTTCGATAAAAACCAGCATGTCCTATAAATCCTCTAACATCTTTTAATGACTTAGGGGGAGAAAATTTCTCAATCAACTCAATTTTTGTCCTATCAACCTCTATTCCCCTATAAGACACCTTATGACCCAAAACAATTCATTCTTTCAGCATGAAATGACACTTTCCCTAATTCTGCATCAAATTGGTTTCCTCACATCTCATTAAAAATTTTTTCAAAATTTTCAAACAATCATCAAAAGAAGAACCAAACACAAAATAGTCATCCATAAAAACCTCCATAAAATCATCAATGAAATTAGTAAAAATAGATATCGTGTATCTCTAAAAAGTAGTTGAAGCATTATAAATACCAAAAGACATGCGTCTAAATGCGAAGGTACCATATGGACATGTAAATGTAATTTTTTCTTGGTCAGCAGGATCAATGGCAATTTGCAAATAAAAAAAAAACCATCCAGAAAGCAATAAAATGCATGACCAGCCAATTTTTCAACATGTTGATCAAGAAAAGGAACGAGGTAATGATCTTTTTTAGTGGCATCATTCAATCTCCTATAATCAATACACACCCTCCAACCTATGATAACACATGTGAGGATCAACTTATTCATATCATTCTCAACCACAGTAGTTCCACCCTTCTTAGGAACAACTTGCAAAGGACTCACCCAAACAGAATCAGAGATAGGAAAGATAATACCTGTATCAAGCCACTTAATGATCTCCTTCTTAACCACCTTCTTAAGATGTTTATTGAGTCTCCCTTGTGGTTGAGCTGTGGCCTTGAACCCATCATCCAATAGAATCTTATACATGTAAATCAAGGGTTCTATACCACGGATGTCAACAATGGTCCAACCTATAGACTTTCTGTGTTGTTGCAAAACTTGTAACAATCTCTCCTCCTCGAAACCTGTCAAATTGATGTGGCTGATCAATAAGCATCAATTTGTTTATGAGAAACTGGTGACAAGGCCGAGGTAGTGTCTTGGTAAAGGCATCAGCCAGTTGAAGATCTGAGGTAATATGCGCTAGGGAGATAACCTGATTTTCAAAAGGTTCACGAATAGAATGACAATCCACTTCAATGTGCTTGGTGCGTTAATGAAAAACATGATTAACAGCAATCTGAATAGCACTAGTATTATCTGAAGCCAAATAATCTCTGAATAAGCAGTAGACATAGCACGATATTTCGATTCGGTGGAAGATTTGGATACCTGAGCTTGTTTCTTACTTTTTCGAGAAATGAGCACAGAGCCAAGAAACATACACCATCCAGTAACAAAGCGTTGGGTGTCAGGGCTGCCTGCCCAATCAGCATCACTGTAACCAATTAATCGAAGGGAGGATCCAATAGGAAAGAATAAATCACGACCAGAAGTACCCTTCAGGTAGCGAATGATACGATGAACAGCAGCTAAGTGAAGGTGTCGAGGGGTATGCATAAACTGACTGATTTGCTGAACAGCGAAAGAAATGTCAGGACGTGTAATTGTTAAATAATTAAGACTTCCGACCAACTGACGATGTATCATAGGATTAGGAAGAAAGTCACCCTCATCACGACTAAATTTCACATTAACCTCAAGAGGGGTGTCAACAAGAGAAGCAGATTGAAGTCCAGCTAAAGAGATTAAGTCTTCTATATATTTATGTTGATGCAAAAAAATATCCTTCCGATCCAAACGGACCTCAAGACCCAAAAAATAATGGAGAGAACCAAGATCCTTCATATGAAATGAAGTTTGGAGCTGCTATTTAAGTTATTGAATCAAAACACTATTTGTGCCAGTGATGACAATATCATCAACATAGACAAGAAGAAAAACAACACTATCCGTTGTTTTATGAAGGAACAAAGGAGAATCATATTGGCTCTGGGTAAAAGAAAAGCCGAGTAAAGTAGAATAAAAATTTTCAAATCACGCCCGAGGTGCTTGTTTCAAGTCGTAAAGAGAACGTCTAAATTTGCACACACCAGAAGAGGAAGAGAATAAGTCTGAAGGATGAGTCATAAAAATTTCTTCCTTAAGATCACCGTGCAGAAACGCATTTTTAACATCTATTTGATGAAGTGACCTTCCATTAGAAGTAGCAATAGCAATAATAGTTCGGATAGTAGTCATTTTGACTAATGGAGCAAATGTTTCATCGTAATCCACCCCATATTCCTGCTTATTGCCAATAGCAGCCAACCAAACCTTATAACGGTCAAGAGAACCATCAGAATTCAATTTCATAGAATATACCCACTTACAGCCAATAGGTTTAACACCAGGAGGGCATGGAACAATATCCCATGTATGATTTTCTTGAAATGCTTGGACTTCATCTTGTATTGCTTGTTTCCAACATGCATATTGGGCTGTCTGAGAATAACAAGTAGGAATATGAATGTTCGATAAAGTTACATTAAGAGATGTATGTAGGAAACCATACCTATCCGGTCAATGGGAGACACGTGTAGATCTTCGAGGTGCCAGAGATACAGGCTCAGGTGGCGAGTTAGTATCAGAAGAAGTTAAAGTGGTTTTACGTCTCTTATACACAACACCTGGTTTGAAATTCTTAATAGGACATGGAACATCATCAAAGTGAGGAAGTATAGGAGGAGTAGTAGAAGAGACCATATTAGACTAAAAAAAATAGTGATTCTCAAAGAAAATCACATTTCGAGAGGTACGAAGACGATTAGCAATAGCATCATAACATACAAATCTCTTTTGAGTGGTACTGTAACCCAGAAACACATATTTAACAGCTTCGGCATCAAGTTTGTGACATTCAATAGATGGTAAGTGAATAAAACAGACGCACCGAAAAGTATAAAGTGTGTGATAACTAGGATGAGTGTCGTAGAGACGAAAAAATGGTGAGTCAAAGTTCAAGACTTTAGATGGAAGACGATTAATCAAATAGACAGTTGTGGACATGGCCTCAACCCAAAATCAAGAGAAAATAGAAGATTCAAGTAGTAAGGCACGGGTGACATCCAACAAATATCGATTTTTATGTTCAGCAACACCATTTTGTTGAGGTGTATAAGGACAAGAGTTCTGTAAAATAATACCTTTGCATTGTAAGAAAACTTAGAATTCATTTGACATATATTCTCCCCTAGAGTCAGATTGTAAGATTTTAATACTAGTAGAAAATTGATTCTCAACATATGCCAAGAAATTTTGAAACACGGAAAAGACCTCAGCTTTGGAGTGAAGAAAATAAATCCAAATAAACCGACTGTGGTCATCAATAAATGTCACGAAATATTTGTGATTTGTATGAGAGAGTACAGGAGAAACACTCCAAACATTACTATGAATAATATCAAAACACTTTTCTGCATGATGACTAGAAGAAGGAAATGGTAGTCTTACTGTTAGTAACTTTACACGTAAAGCAATCAAAAAATAAAGAGGAAGACTGATTTTTATTGCCCCAAGAATCCATATTTTAATAAGTGAGACAGGACAAGAGAATTAGGATGACCCAAACTTTTATGCCAGACCTCACTTAGATTTGTTACAGCATTACAAACCAAAGAAAAAATACCATGACTAAGGAAATGTATAAAAAACAATCTTCCCACTTTAGACCCCTTCGCGATCACTTTCCCGAACCCTTAATCCTGCACAAGACAACCATCACGAGAGAAATGCACGTTACAATTGTTATCTACCAATTGACCAACTGAAATTAAATTTGATGAAAGCCCAGGGGACACAAAGACATACGAAAAGATGAATCAATATCACCAATAGTAGCAATAGGAAGAGAACTACCATCCGCAATTTGAATATGTTATGCACCACAATAGGATCGAATATTGTGAAAATAATCAGAAGTACTAGTCATATGATTCTAAACCACAGAGTCAACAAACCAAGGTTGAAGAGTGTATTTAATTTTACCTTGAATGCCCAAGGCAAAGAATGCTGAGATAATCATTTGTTGTACCATTTCTGGAGTCAAGACAACTTGATTAGAGGCCGTTGGAGGTGCTGTCATTAGACCCTGATCTGCTGGCTCTGTAGGGTAAGAGGAATGAACTACAGTACGGAAGGTTTTGGTTGGACGATTCTCTTGTCGTGTTGGATATTCTTTAATAATGTGACCATATTGTTTGCAATAGTTACAGAATTTTCAGCTGCAATTTTGAGCAATATGCTCAAAATCCTTACATGAATAGCATTGAATCTGTTTCATATCTCTTCCTTTTCTTTACCGTTGAGTAGCGTAGGCAACTGTTACAGACTCCGAGGTGAGTTTGTCTTGTACCATAGCTTCTTGAGTAATTAATCGTTGCTCTTCCCGAAGTAATTCTCCAACACACACGTCCAAAGAGAGAATTTGATCTTGGTTCAACAAAGCAGTCCTTATAACCTCAAATTCTGGTCTTTTTTCATGAGAAACTGATCCCGTCGACTAGTATCATACATTTCTTTGAGGACAGACAATGTCTTTTGTGGTACTTTATCATGTATAATGACTGAATGTTCTGTCCATAAATTAAGAAAACCATAATAATATTCTTGAATTGAAAGATTACCCTGACTGTAATTTGCAATATCCAGCTCTGACTGAAAATGATTTGCATTATTGTCTTGATTATAAATACGTTTCAAATATTCCCACGTTTCATTGACTGTTGTAAAAGAGCGCAAATTGTTGATCATGTGTGACTTAATAGATCCCAGAATCCAAGAAATAATCTGAGCATCTTTTGTCTCTCACGTAACAAGGCCAATTTTGTCATTTGGTGCAGTAGAAGACCCATCAATATGTCCCCACAGTCCTTTGCCTTTGACATACATCCTGAATTGAAATTCCCAAGCCGAATAGTTCTTTCCGCTGAATCGAACAGAAAAGTTTTCTGTTGCCATAGTGATCTAAAAAATAACTCAAAAGTGTGTAAAAAAATTGTAATTCTCCGAAATAAAACCCACAATATGTGATCTGGAAATAATTTCAAGATCAGAACTACTAAAATCAAAGGAGAAGACCAAATATTCGAGAGCCCCTAGGGTTTAAACAAGAAGGACACTTAAGTCCCTAGAACTGAACCAAAGATATTCGAGAGCCCCCTAGGGCTAAAACAATGACACTAATATTTGGATTTTGATAGAGGGTTTTGATACTATCATGCCCCGATTCTCGGATCGACCACGCGATAACCGCCGCGTCGTTTCGGTACATGGGCAAAACCTTCCCATCTACCGGGACTCCGCAAGGCTATCAAATTCACAATAAATCATCGAAAGTATAAAATTCTTAAAAAACAAGAAATCACAAAATCATTACACATGCAAGGAGCCCATCCGGCTCATTCCTGGACGTACAAACACACACATTGACACACATCGGGGAGTGGGATCCTGTATATGCAATCATACATTAGCACACATCGGGAAGTGGGAACCTGTACATGCACAAGTACACAGCAACACACAACGGGGAGCGGGAACTTGTGTCACGTCCCGAATCGGGAATCGTGAACAGCCGCCCGTTGCCCTGGATACCGGCTGTATTTTTACAGAAAATTGGGCAGAACCTCCCCATAAATCGGAGATCTCCCATGTACAATTAAACCTGTATATCTGTATAAATTAAAATCATCCTGTAAATTAAACCAATGGCCATCCCGGCCTCTCTAAAACAATCCACTACATCTCACAACCGACATCCAGACAATATAAGGCTAACAAATCAACAACAGTCCTAGTCACAAACCTCTACTGTCATGCCCAACTAGAGCATGAACAGCCGTCACACCGAGCGGGCCTAAATTTTTATACAATTTACAAAAATTTTCCCAAGTATTATTCAAATACGTACAATTGTCTCAATACAAATGAAATATGAGAGTTTCGCAAATAAATATACATAAATTATACAATTATCCCAAAATAAGTACACGGCCAACTAAGGACCTCAACAAGATCTCGCAGGGTCGAAATAAAATACAAAATTCATATTTTCAATTAAAACTTAATCTCACTGTCGTAAACACCAATCCACCAATAAGCTATCATACATCTAGAGCCGAATGCGTTGCCCTAGCACCATAATCCTGTCTGGGGAGGGAAAGAGGAGGGGTGAGTACTCAGGGAAGAATACTCAGTGAATGAGTGGGTCAATGTAATCGTGTAATATGGGGTGTGAAACTGGAGTGTCAAAGCATAAGTATACAAATCATATTTCAAATCATTATGCTTTTCATTTCAACAATATATCATTTGCACGCATTATCAAGTCAAATACGCATCCAAAGCACTGTCATTAAAATCATAGAGCTGCCAGCCGAAAGTGTCTTGACAGAGGTCTACCTCGACCTATGACAGGCGCACCGGGGGTGTTATATGCGATTTTATTTAAAGTGCTCTCTACCCCGGCGTTGGCGACGGACCTCGTCCAGGTGCTAGACTTGGATAGCATCCAAATCCTCCCCCTTTCGGGTTCAACCTGGCTAGTACCGTATCGTAAATATAATCTCGACAACTCGTGGGATACCCCAGGCCTAGGCATATCCGGACGCCACCTAAGCGCCTCTCACGGTGTCCTTCGTAGCTACGGAACAATACATACCAAAGCCCTCAATGCCAAAATCAATATCATATCAAACATGTGCCGTAAATCAGGTTCACAAACCAAATGCAACATATAGCATAAAATGGCACATTTTACATTTCAACCACATGGATGCATATTTTCATAATTCAACCAATTTTTGAACACTCCATCGGTTCACAAAAGTTATTTCCAAAACCAGTCAAAACATTTCAAGCACACGATAAATCATGCTTATTTATCAAA
Source organism: Dillenia turbinata (assembly GCA_037126225.1). Taxonomy (NCBI): domain Eukaryota; kingdom Viridiplantae; phylum Streptophyta; class Magnoliopsida; order Dilleniales; family Dilleniaceae; genus Dillenia; species Dillenia turbinata. The sequence goes on along the minus strand of JBAMMX010000018.1, from coordinate 9,232,989 downwards.
CTGTTGTAAAGCAGGGTTTACATATTAAACGAAAACATTGAAATAAATCCCACTCACAGTATACGGGAGGGTCAATCACTCCCTACAATGCACAACAAGAGTCGAAACTGTGCTCCCCTCGATCGGTCTCCAAGCAAGTCACTACAATGACAAAACACAATATGTATATATATGATTTGTGCTACATATTTCAAAAGCCACTGTGTTAAATTTATACTTTTAATTAATCCTATGTCTAGGATTAAGACTTAGGGTCTCATAGCTAGACTTCACATGTGCACAAGTGCTGTCCCCTTTTCATCACCAAATGTAAATTTCAATTCCTCATTTCCGAAGGCACACAATTCAACCCATAAACTCTAAGGTTTCCCATACCTTCCTAACAAACAATGCCACTTTAAATCATCCAAAACCACCCCTTTCACACCCTATCAAAGATACAAAATTAAATCAACACAATGTCATTTTCAACCATCAAGATCATCATTCATACATATACAACTCAAAATTTACATAACCCTTTATTTCCAAATCTCTTCAATGTTCTCAGTCAAAGTAAATACACACATTAACACTCCAAATTCTTACAAACTTCTCTCTTTCGACATACCTACACAACACATATATAACAACTATACAAGGATACATATTTACTCTTTACATATGCTTTGCATTCAGAAACATTGTTTTCAACTCACAAATCATATTAGTATAATCCATCCTCTTGGCCAAGGTTCATACACACACTCATACTCATATACCTTTATTCAAATCTCTTCTTCAACACCAATACACACATACATTTTCTCATACATGTACATACACATATTATTCTTTTCCATTTCAATCAATACACATACATCATTCTCTCCCTAACACTCTACACATCTTTCAACTTCATCTCCGCCAACAAACACACATATAATACACCACTTTAGCACTACAATTCAGCACATACATTTGTACATTAAAACCAAATTTTCAACACTCCAAAATACACTCAAATCATCCCAAATTCTAGCCACACAATCTTGTCATCAATGGTATTTCATTTATAAATAATTAACAAAAATCAAATTCGAGTCAACTTCAATCCTAAAAATCTCTCAAAGTCGGAAGTAAGTCTAAAATAATTAAATTTCCTTCAAGATAGAAAATCTTTGAAAAATCATACACTTTTCGATTCTCATCCGATTTCGTCAAACCATATGTCATTTTAAAGGTATTGAAACCTATTTTCATAATATAGAGATTGTAATTGAATTACCTATATGCAACATCAACTATAATGTAAAACAACGCATCAATCCTTAAGCTCAAATCCCAAATTTCAACTATTTTCATACATATGTCAAATTAAACTCTAAAGGCAACCATTCAAATCAAGTCAACATGATTTTATCCTCCGGAACATTCCAATTCATATAAAATTTCTATAATTGACCTGAATAATTACATATAATGTCACACAAAGCATTATAATCAAATCTAACATACTTCCTACACATATACAACACTTTTTATCCTAATTTACCCTAAATGCATCCAAATAATTCGAATGAGTTAGAAATCCCTCACCTAGGGTTCACTGCGGTCCAAAACCCTAACGTCCGTGCGACATTCGTTTCAATCCGAAACCTACAATGCTTCCAATTCGAAATAAAAGTCAGCAATTTAGTATAAATCACCAAGGAATCGAAACCCTAGAATTTGAGTTAGGGTTTGATCTTACCTTTGTAGTGGATAAGGCACAATCGACCTAGGGCTTTCGGTTGGGGCTTCCGCAGGTGGCAGAAGGCGCGCGAGCAGGGAGGCAGCACAGCAGTCGCGCGCGCGGGAGCTGTGGCGCACTGCAGGGGTAGCGCGCGCTGGGGCCATCACGCGCTGCACGGGCGCGCAAGGCTATCGCATGCTGGCGCGGGCGCAGGAGGGGTGGCTGTCTCGCGCGGGGTTACGCGCACATAGGGGCAGTCTCGGGCGCAGTCGCGCGAACAGTTGCGGGCGCAAGTAGGGAGAGAGATAGGGAGACTGAGAGACAGAGAGGGAGGTAGAAAGTGGAAGATGGATAGCTGTGTGGCGGAGGAAGGTGACTCACGGTGGCGGTGGTTGCGATGCGGCGGAGGACCGCGGGAGGGAGAGAGAGTCGCGGGTGAGGGCGATCGCGAAAGGGAGAGAGTGAGAGATAGCAACTGAGAGAGAAAGAAGGAGAGAGAGAGAGAGAAACAGAGGGTCAAAGACGCACGGTGGCGTTGGCGGTGGAGGAAGACAGTGGCGGCGGAAGGGAGAAAAGGCGGAGGAGGCGGCGGCGATGGGGAAAGCCGCGCGGGAAGATGGAGAGGCGAAGAGAGAAAGAGGGAGAGAGGGAAAGAAAGAGGGAAATTAGGGCTTAGCCGTAATTTCGACTCTTTTTTTATAATTAAATTTATTATTATTATTATTATTATTATTATTATTATTATTATTATTATTATTATTATTATTATATTTCTTTTTGTAAATAAATTTATAAATAATTAAGTGAGTAAATGTATAAATTAATAAATGAATAAATAATCATCTATATATTTTTATACTCACTTTACTTTACAAATCGGAATTACGGATACTTTAAATATCCCAAAAATTTCAATTTAAAGATCCCAAAATCGAAAATCAATAAAATTTAAATTTTTTTATATATATATATATATATATATATAAACGGAGAAAATATTTTTATAAATTTCAAGTACAGGAGTACAATACGGATACCGTAGTGTCGGTGTTACATTTTCTAACCCCCTAAAAACAAGTTTCGTCCTCGAAACTAAAAGGAAGCTAAACAGTAAACAAATGAGGGTACTGTCTCCTCATAGCTTCATCGGGCTCCGAGATTTCTTCCTCAACTTGATCACTCCTCCACAAGACTCTGACCAATGAACATTCCTTGCTCCGCAGCTTTCTGACCTGCTGATCTAGAATAGCCACGGGCTGAACTAGAAGACTAAGGTCCTTACGCAACTCAACAGGTGGAGGCTCAAGTACATGAGAAGGATCAGCTAGGTACTTCCTTAGTACTGAGACATGAAAGACATCATGAATACGAGATAGTTCATTTTGCAACTCCAATCTGTATGCCACACTTCCGACTCTCTCAAGGATACGGAAGGGTACAAATATATCTGGGACTCAGATTGTCTCGCTGCCTGAACCGTATAACTCCTTTTAAAGGAAATACCATCGAGAAAATCATATCTCATGTGGCAAACTCAAGGTGTCACCGTCTATGATCGGCATATACCTTCTGCCGGTCCTGGGCGGCTCTCATTCGCCTACGGATGACCCTAACTTTATCTTTCATTTCCAAATCAACTCAACATTGTTGAGATGTTGTTCTACGACCTCACCCTAACATATCGGGATACGGCACTCCCCGTCATACAGTGCCTCATATGGGGCATCCTGATACTGGCCTAACCAGTGGAAGATGCCGATCCCAACTACTCTGGAAATCCCTATAATCTGGACCAAAATCTAGAAATGAATCTGGGGTCTCTGTCCGATACTATTGACATTGATACGCCATGAAACCTGATAATCGTGTCAATATAGAAGCTTATTAATACCTCTAAGGAATAATCAGCATGAATCAAAATAGACTGTGCGGACTTGGTAAGTCTATCAATGATCACCCAATTAGCATCGTGTCATGCTAAAGTCCGTGGCAATCATTGTCACAAAATCCATTGTGACGTGTTTCTACATCCACTCGGGAATGGAAAAAGGCTGCAAGGCGCCTGTGGGTCACTGATGCTTGGCCATCATCTACTGACAAACCAGGCATCATGCAACGAACTCTCTCTTTATACCAAACCACTAATAACTATCTCGGATAGTTAGGTACATTTTTGTACCTCTCAAATGCATAACGTAAGTGGAGGAATGAGCTTCCTCTAGAATATCTCTACGAAAATTCACAGTCGGCGGGAATGCAAACCCGCTATCGATATACTACTAGTCCGTTATCACGGACTCAGACTCTCTGTCATCATCTCTACAGATCTATCAAGAATACCTTAAAACTCCTCATTTTCTCCCTAAATCTCTCTAATGCGGTCGAGCAAGGTCGGCCTCATTTCAAATCAAGCTAATAATGCTGCTCGATCATCACTAACCAACCTAACCCGTAATATATGGGGTCCCATCAAACAAGAGAGATAAGCACTCTCTATACACTGAATTTTCTGACCAATTACTCATCAAGAGGAGTGATGACTAGTAGCTCCTCATCTAGCGACGATAATAGTCTACCCAACTGTCGAGCGAAATAATACTCTCACGTAAGAATAATCTGAACCAGTGTCAATAAGAACACGGGCATCGACTCTGAATATTTTCATGGTACTCATGATGCGAGAAATTGAAAAAGGAACCCATATAGGATACGCAAAAGATATACGATATATATATATATCAAGTAGTCAAGCCTCTAAGACTTTAACCAGTCATAACCGTACATATCATCATGAGATGCATGGTTTCAAAAGAGGATCACATAGTTAAGCTGCTAGAGCTTTAACTAGTCAAGACGGTACATAGCTATCATGATATACATGATTTCAACAAGGAGAGTATCTATAAACTCCTAAACAAAAGAATCTACTGGAGGATTATCCATGGTCGTATCTGGGTTTGCCTAAGCATCCTCCTGAGTCGTAACATACACGTGGGCCTGTGCCCTCGGCTCCTATAGTGAAGAGCCTAGTGCAGTGTTGCTCCCGACTGCAGTCCATGGAGCAGTGTGTACTGAGTGTGCAGGTACCCCCTGCTGATCTGTCCATGGTCCACCTATGTGTGTCTGTGACACCTGACCTCTAAAACCTAGGTCAGGACAAGAGCTACAAATATGTCCTTGCTTCCCATATTAGAAGCATCTAAAGGGAGCTCCGCAAGCTCCAAAATGACATCAGCCGCAATCGCGACAGATAGAATGGTGCAGTGTTGTGGAATAACTAGAGGCACTAGGGGCATGTACTCTAAAACTCTAGGGACGTGGTCCCTATCCAAACTGTGTTAATGTAAAGTGAGAGGGGCTTCCCTAAAAGTTAGAAGTCCTACCCCACTTCGAGCTCAGGCTCGTCTGGGTCTCAACCCTCTATGGTCCTACTAGGACTCCGTAAAATATCTGCGGTTGAACTCCCTCAAGAAGTCCTGCTACCTCAGTGAGTCAATAGCCTCGTCACAAATAGCCTCCCACCAAGTGAGGGCATCACCATTGAGGAGTCTCTCAACAACTCTCAATCTGAGCTCCTCTGACAATCCCACGTCATTAAAGATCCTGCGAATCCTATAGATCCAGTGCTTCGCCGCTACGACATCACTAGATCCTGAAAAGTCTGTGTATTTGAGCCGTCGTAACTCTGTCACCAACTAAGTAAGCTCATGAATGCGTCTCAAGATAACCGACGTCTCATTGGTTGGACTAGAAATGGAAGAACCGGTCACCGAAGGAGGAATCGGTGTCGTAGGAGCAAGTATGGCCGCAAGTGTGGTCGTTGGAGTTTGGTAGAGGTGGTGGGGGCATCTGCAGCCCATATCTACTGAACCACTCCTGCCACTGCCTCAAGGCGTCGAGTGGTGGTGGAGAAATCTCGGCTGTACCAGCCAGTGGAGGTGCTAAGGGTGGCACTGGGGAAGGTGCGTGAGTAGAGGAAGCATTCTTTGGTACTCGTGAAGTCTCGAGTGCCACAAGTGCATCAGACACTAAGGGACTCTCTAGTGGTGCACCGTGCCTACTACATCTAGGCGGCATAGTTCTGCAAGGAGAGCACCGTTTCATTAGATAAAACCAAGGATTAGGGTTAGTTACTGGGAAACTAACCCCCTAAAATAGAATTCAAATTATGAATCAAGGTATTTGAATCCAATGGGAGGTGTACCACTCATACACCTGCATAAATACATCAAATGATGGTGATAGAACCATAGTTATAATAGCTGGCTGAAAGAGTGCTAAAAGGGTACACCTGACGAGAAAACATCCTCGAGTATTCTAGGTGTCTCAGGTACAAATCTAGTATCTCACTTAGTAATCATAATCATACAAAGAAAGAGCTTAAATTATATATGATTCAAAGATTAGGGTTAGTTACAAAGTAACTAACCCCCTAAATAAATAAACTTACCGGTTTAAAAACTGATGGAAATGATATGCTAGGTTAGATACGCACCGTATCTAACCCCCTAAAAAGAATAACTCATATGCCTAAGACCATGTACTGGGATCTCATGACTGTAATGAAACTCTCATATGCATTGAAGACTTTTAAATCATATTTGGGAATATTTTCAAACTATTTTATCAAACACAGCTCTCAACCTAGAGTTCTGATACCAACCAAACTGTCACGCCCCGAACCGGGAATCGTGAACAGCCGCCTGTTGCCCTGGATACCGGCTGTATTTCTACAGAAAATCGAGCAGACCTCCCCATAAATCGGAGGTCTGCCATGTACAATTAAACCTGTATACCTGTATAAATTAAAATCATATTGTAAATTAAACCAATGGCCATCCCAGCCACTCCAAAACAATCCACCACATCTCACAACCGATATCCAGACAACACAAGGCTAACAAATCAACAACAGTCCTAGCCACAGACCTCTACTGTCATGCCCAACTAGAGCATGAACAGCCGCCACACCAAGCGGGTCTAAGTTTTTATACAATTTACAAAAATTTTCCCAAGTATTACTCAAATACGTACAATTGCCTCAATGCAAATGAAATATGAGAGTTTCGCAAATAAATATACATAAATTATACAACTTGTACATGCAGCATGCGATGTGACCATCCTGGCCACTCAGAAAGTATTTAACAACCAAGAAGTCTCAAAACATAGCCGTCGGATTTTACCAACACTTACCCGAGGAAAACAAGCCAGTATCGGTAAAATCCTAACGGTATGAGTTATGCAGAACTTCACAAAATCAAAGAAAAAATATCGAAATTAAGATTTATTGTCCAAATGTTCCAGTACAGATATAAACAGTTTTCCAAAACTAGAGAAATCAAAATAAATAAAAACAAATAAAAAATCGTCGGATTTTATCAATACTTGCAACAACTCGGCCAGTATCAAAAAAATTCGCACGGTATGGGATGTACAGACTTCCCTTTCCGTGGTTTGAAAGCTATCAATCTCCAAATGTAACCCTGCATGCCAAATACCTATCCAGTCCGCAAAAATACTTCGCAAGCTCCGTCGAGTAGTCTCCCAACTAAGTTTCCTTTGAAAAAGGTAGAGAGAGGGGGGTGAGTATTGGGGAATACTCAGTGAGTGGAGTGCAATGGTGCAAGCGTGTTCATAAATAAGGGTGAATGTGGGGCAGTCAAAGCATATCTGCCAAGACGCTTCCGTCTTAGGGCGGTCAAACCCAGACGAAAATCTGCCAAGGGTTTTTCTATCCAATGTCTCAAAACAAACCCCCTTCCTTGGCGTTGGCTCGTACATCACCGGGGTGCACCAGTTCTAGTATGACTTCGGCAGAGGGAGGGACGTCTCACTCCCCTGGACATCCAAACCCCAACCCACGTCACCCCGTCGGGTCGCTCCGTGGTAGGAATATAACTATAGTCATCTACGACACCCTTCCTTTCTCAATCAATCCATTTCTCAACAATGTGCCATGATTTTCAACAAATAATCCACAAATTTTATGCCAAAGCAATTCATAGAACAATATCAAATAGCACATGGCACAAAAGCATTTATAAACACAATGGATGCATTCGTATTTCACAATCCAGTTCAGACAGCCTACAATCACAAAACAATTTATATAAAACATATAAAAATATTTCAAAATTATTTTCAAAGCAATTTTAAAACAGGTTTCTCATTTACGAACACAATGAACCGTCCACTCACCTCTAGAGAGGGTATTCACTCTCTATTTCTGAAATCAACTCAAAACGACTCTTCTCGAGTCTCCAAAGGTCAACCTAGACCAATCAAGACGAATAAATATCAATTAAAGCTCTATTAAAGGGTTTTCAAATTCCCTTTTTATTTACAATAGCCTTAATTGCATAATTATGTTCCAAAACTTTCGTTTCCTCAAGCTGGTATCATTTCAAATCACCAACGACTTTAAATTTATAATATTCCTCAATTTTACCCATTTTCTCCCGAATTACATAATAATAATTTAATTCACGCCAATTTCAATCAAATCCCAAGGAAAACTACGTAATTCAATCAAACAAAACTCTAATACTATCTACGACCTTCTCACATGCTTCACAGTCCAATTTACATCAAATCCTAGACCTGACCTCAATAATTTCATACAAACACTTAGGGAAATACATTGCTTTCAAGTCTAACACATTTTAGAATATATATAAATATAATTTCTACCTAAATTCAACAAAATTAATTCGAATTCTTTAAGGGATTGAAAATCCCTCACCTAGGGTTTTTCGTGGTTCGCAATCCTTGCTCAGGTGCTTTCTCAGTCCATTCTCAGACCTGCAAGGCTTCCAATTTCAAAATTTAGTTCAGTAATTCAGACTTATTACTAAGGAACTTTGAAACCCTAAAGCTAGGGTTAGGATTGATCTTTACCTTCGCAGGGGAAGAGTCACAGTCGGCCTAGGGCTGCCAATTAGGGCTTCTGCAAGGTGGCAGAAGAACCTGCTCGCAGGAGACCGTGCGAGCAGGGAGGAGGGTGAGCTCTTCACGCGCGGGAGAGGGCTTTCGCACGCAGAAGAGAGGGATACAGAGAGACGGTGACACGGTGGCTCGCAGTGGTAGTGGATCGATCGATGGAGGAGACGAAGATAAGAGTGATTACGTGAGGGAGAGAGCGAAAAGAGAGACTGAGAGAGACTGTGGGATAGAGAGAGAGACTGAAGGACAGAGCGAGGCTGAGAGGGAAAGACAAACGACGGCTGTAGGCGGTGGTGGAACCATCGTCAATCGGCGGAAGAGGGAGAACGACGAATAGAGAGATCGCGAGCAAGAGGGAGACGAGATTCGAAGAGAGACGGGACAGCAGGGAGAGACGAAGAAGAGAGAGATTAGGGTTTTAACCCTAATCTCTCTTAATTAGGGGAGATGCTGCGTTTCACTCCGAAACGCAGCACCTTCTCCTCTCTCTATCTTCTCTTTTTTTTTCCATAATATATTTAAATAACTAAACAATTATATATATATATATACAAATTCAAAATTTTTCTACTTTATTATAGAAATGTTTACTAGAAATGTTTACACAACACTCCACGTCGAGTTTTCGGTATTACAACTCTTAATCCCCTAAAAACAAATTTCGTTCTCGAAATTTCAAAATACAACTCATACATCAAAGAGCTGCGGATGTTGCTTCCGCATTAGTTCTTCAGTCTCCCAAGTCTGTTCTTCGACTTGATTGTTTTTTCACAGCACTTTCACCATAGGAATCTGCTTATTTCTCAACTGTTTAGGCTGTCTATCTACTATCTGCACAGGTTGCACTTTGAAACTCAAGTTTTCTTTCAGTTTTATTGGAGGAACTTCCAATACGTGCGAAGAATCTGACAAATACTTTTTCAACATCGAAACGTGAAAGACATCATGGATCCTTTGCAATTCTGACGGCAATTGAAGTCGGTATGCCACCATTCCAATTCTTTCAAGGATCTTGAAGGGTCCAATATAATGAGGGTTTAGTTTTCTTCGTTTTTTAAATCGAACTATGCTCTTGTAAGGAGATATCTTCAAGAACACCATATCTCTCACTTCGAATTCCAAGGGCCTTCTCCTCTTGTCGACGTAGCTCTTTTGCCGATCTTGAGCTGCCTTCATTTTTTTCCGAATTAACTTCACCTTTTCCTTGGTAGTTTCGATCAATTCTATGCTTTCAATCTTCCGTTCTCCAACTTCATCCCAACAAAGTTGAGTCTGACATTTTCTTCCGTAGAGAGCTTCATAGGGAGGCATTCCAATACCAGCTTAATAGCTGCTGTTATATGCAAATTCAATCAGTAAGAGATGCCTATCCCAATTCCCATAGAAATCCATAACGCATGCCCTCAACATATCTTCCAACGTTTGAATTGTACGTTCAGATTGCCTATCGGTTTGCGGATGAAAAGCAGTGCTGAACTTCAACTTGGTACCCAAGGCCTCTTGCAACTTAGGCTAGAATCTGGATGTGAATCGGGGATCTCGATCTGATATAATCGATATTGGAACCCCGTGAAGTCGGACAATCTCATCAAGGTACAGCGTTGCTAACCTCTCCAAGGAATAAGTATTCTGAACTGGGAGGAAATGTGCCGATTTTGTGAGTCTGTCCACTATCACCCAAATGGAATCATGACGACTCAGAGTATGTGGCAATCCTACCACGAAATCCATAGTAATATGCTCCCATTTTCATTCAGGTATAGGCAATGGTTGAAACGTTCCGGTTGGTTTTTGATGCTCAGCTTTGATCTGTTGACAAACCAGACATCTTGCCACAAATTCAGCTATTTCCCGCTTCAAACCTGACCACCAATAAGTTTCTTTGATGGTTCGGTATATTTTTGTGCTTCTGGGATGCATAGCATAAGTCGAAGAGTGTGTTTCTTCAAGAATGGCTTTTCGAAGCCCATCATCTTTGGGAACACAAATCCGTTTCCCATACATGACTGTACCATCCTCCCGAACATAAAAATTACTAGTTTCACCCTTGTGAACCTTTTTCACTATTTGCTTTAACTCTTCATCAATGGTTTGGAGTTCTGTAATACAGTCCACCAAGGTTGGTCGAACTTCAAAATTTGCCAATAACGCACCATTTTCGTCACAAGTGAATTTAGCTCCAAGAGCACGAAATCTCACTAAACATGAGAGGTAAGAGTCTCCCTGAATCAGAGAAGAAGATGAAGACTTGCGGCTTAAAGCATCCGCAACTACATTCGCCTTGCCCGGGTGATAATCAATCACCAAATCATAGTCTTTGATCAGCTCTAACCATCTCATTTGCCTCAAATTGAGCTCATTCTGGGTGAGCAGGTACTTAAGGCTCTTGTGGTCGGTGAAGACTCTGCAAGTGGTTCCATATAAATAATGGCGCCAAATCTTTAATGCAAATACGATTGCAGCCAATTCTAGATCATGGGTAGGATAATTCAACTCATGCTTCTTTAACTGTCGAGAAGTGTAGGCGATAACTCTGTCGCCCTGCATCAAGACACATCCTAACCCTTGTTTATTAGCATCGCTGTAAACAACATAATCATCACCGGTAGTAGGAAGGGCAAGTATGGGAGCTGACGTGAGTCTCTGTTTGATTTCTTGAAAACTCTGCTCACATTTATCTGTCCACTCAAATTTAATTCCTTTCCACGTCAAACCAGACAATGGAGCTGCAATCTTGGAAAAACCCTTTACGAATCTTCGATAGTAACCCGCCAATCCGAGGAAGCTTCTCACCTTGGTGACGTTCTTGGGTTGTTCCCATCTCAGAATTGCCTCAACTTTCTTCGGATCAATAAATATCCCTTCTCTGGATACTACATGTCCTAAGAAACCAATTTCCTTCAACCAAAATTCACATTTTGAGAACTTAGCATACAATTGCTTGTCTCAGAGAGTCTGTAGCACAATCCAAAGATGATCTGAATGCTCTTCATCATTTTTGGAATATACAAGAATGTCGTCAATGAAAACAATGACGAACTTATCGAGATAGGAGTGGAAAACTCGATTCATAAGGTCCATGAAAGCTGCCGGAGCATTCGTCAAGCCGAAAGGCATCACCAAGAATTCATAATGCCCGTACCGCATCCTAAACGCAGTCTTGGGGACATCATCTTCCTTTATCCGCAACTGGTGATAACCGGACCTCAAATCGATCTTGGAGAAGACACTCGCTCCTTGGAGTTGATCAAACAAGTCATCAATTCTCGGCAAGGGATACTTGTTCTTGATGGTCACCTTATTTAATTGCCGTTAATCGATACACAATCGAAAAGTGCCATCTTTCTTCTTTACAAAGAGAACCGAAGCACTCCAAGGTGAAATGCTCGGTCGGATGAATCCCTTATGCAACAATTCTTGGAGTTGGACCTTCAACTCTTTCAATTCTGTCAGTGCCATTCGATAAGGAGGAGTAGAAACTGGTGCCGTGCTGGGAATAAGATCTATAGCGAAGTCGAATTCCCGAATCGGTGGTAACCCAGGTAACTCTTCCGAAAAGACGTCCAGAAACTCATTCACCACATGGACGTTGCTCAGATCAAGGCTTTCCGCCGTAGTATCAATGATATGAGCCAAATATGCTTCGCAGCTCTTATGCACTAATCTCCGTGCTTCAAGAGCTGAAATCACGCAGTTCGACAATACCCGCGCGTTCACCAGTGAACACAAGTAGTGGATGTCCTGCCCTACGAAATTCCACTTCTTTAGTGAAGCAGTTCACTGAAGCTTGATGAAGACTTAGCCAGTCCATGCCCAGGATGGCGTCAAAGTCCTTCATATCCAACGGAATCAAATCCGCTTCAAGGATTATTTCACCAACTTTCACCTCACAAGACTTATATGCAGAATTCTGAATCAAATGCTCTCCCAATGGAGTAATGACCAACAGCTCTTCATCAAGAGGAACTAAATCCCTATCAGAGTGTCTTGCAAGTCCCGAATTCACAAACGAATTATTCGATCTAGTATCAATGAGTATATGAGCATCAACTCCAAAAATTTTCATTATACCTATGAATATAAACCATAAACACAATTATATCATCATACTCTTTAATTCATAATCAAAAATCATCAAATCATAGTTATAAACCATAGATATCACATTTTCAAATTCCTAACTTAAATTTAAATGAAAATTACCTGTGACTATGTCGGGATTAACCTGAGCTTCTTCATTCGTCATAGCAAAAACTCTAGCCTGAGCTCTCGGCTGAGGTCGCTGAGAGGAGGTAGCTACCACATTGCTTCCTGTACCCGTCCTAGGGTTGGTGCTAGTAGAAGGTGTCGCCGAACCAGTTGGACCAATTTTGGGGCCGCTAGAGGGACCTCTAACTTGCTGACTCCCTTGCCCTTCTCCTGTCAACTCAGGGCAAGAATAACGGACGTGTCCCTCCTTTTCACAGTGATAACACCTCTTAGGTCCTCTGCATGGACCTGTATGATACCCTTTACAATTAGGGCAAGTCTGCGGTATACTTCCTCTTGGTCCAGCTCCCGGTCCAATATTTCCAACGCTAGGAGCATTCGGCCTACGAATTGATTGGCTTTGAGGAAATCCAATCGATCCCGTAGCAAATCCACCACTTTGGAAACCTTTAGGTCTAATCTTTTTAGAGCTCTGGCCCGGTGTGAACCTGCTGGACCTCTTCTTCCCGCGGTAGTCCTTAACCTTTTGCCTTTCCATCACCATTTGCTCAGCCCTCAAGGCCAATTGCAACACGTTCTGATATGTGTGCTCATCTGTGACAGACATCTTTTCTCGGATGTTTAAATTCAGGCCATCTTCAAACTTAAAACGTCTGTACTCCTCAGAGGTGATCAACTCAGGTACAAAGGAGGATAGACTTCTAAACTTGACTTCGTATTCTGTGACAGACATATTCTCTTGGCGAAGCCGAAGGAATTCTCGCCTCTTCAAATCCCGATCAAAGCGGGTGTAGAACCTCTGATCGAATTCCCTAAGGAAGTCGTGCCAAGTGAGAGGTGAAACTGCATTTTCCTCTAATCCATCCCACCATGTGCTGGCATCCTCATCCAATAACATTGTTACTACTAGGAGCTTCAAACTGTCCTCTATCCCCATGTCAGTCAAAGCTTTCTTAACATTCTTGATCCATTTCTTTGCTTCTGCAGGATTACCGGATGCTGAGAAGGTTTCACAACCAAGCTGCCTTGCTTCTTTAATCAGCTTGGACAACTGAATTGGGGAGCGGCTGCTTGGAGCAGCAACCGGAGGAATGGGTGTTAGTGGGGCACTGGGTGCAGTAGCTGGCACCGAAGGAGGAACAGGTGGTGGAACTGTAGTCGGCTGCAGAGCTCGGTATTGCGCTCCAAAGGTACTCCACCATTCCATCACTTCCTGAAGAGCAGCGACAGGAGGAGGAGCAGTCCCGGTAGGAGGAGCCGGGTGTGTGGACGTAGGCGGAGGAAGAGCATGGGAGGACGACTCATCCTCGTGCTCCTGTGGAGGAATTTCACTCACATTCCTCATTTTCCTTCGCGGCAGCATTGCAATCTATACAAAATAAGAAACTATATTTAAGTCAAGGGTTAAGCAAAGACTAAGACTTAACCTCCTAAAAATAATATTCCTAATTCCTTAGGAAAACCTTGGAAAGTCCTGTACATTCTCTATCAAAAGAAACTCAATATTTCAAAGTCGTTTGAAAACTTTTGGGACATTTGGAAAACATTTGAAAACATTTCAAAATCATCAAACTCTTGAAATCGTAAACCGGTGCTCTGATACCAATAAAGTTGTCATGCCCCGATCCTCAGATCGACCACGCGACAACCGCCGCGTCGTCTCAGTACATGGGTAAAACCTTCCCATCTACCGGGACTCCGCAAGACTATCAAATTCACAATAAATCATCAAAAGTATAAAATTCTTCAAAAACAAGAAAACATAAAATCATTACACATGCAAGGAGCCAATCCGGCTCAATCCTGGACGTATAAACACACACATTGACACACATCGGGGAGTGAGATCCTGTACATGCAATCATACATTAGCACACATTGGGGAGTGGGAACCTGTACATGCACGCATGCGACGTGACCATCCTGGCCACTCAGAAAGCATTTAACAAACAAGAACTCCCAAAATATAACTGTCGGATTTTATCAACACTTACCCGAGGAAAACAAGCTAGTATCGGTAAAATCCTAACGGTATGAGTTGTACAGAATTTCACAAAATCAAAGAAAAAGTATCGAAATTAAGATTTACATTCCAAATGTCCCAGTACAGATATAAACAGTTTTTCAAAACTAGAGAAATCAAAATAAATAAAAACAAATAAAAAATCGTCGGTTTTTATCAATACTTGCCAACAACTCGGCCAGTATCAATAAAATCCGCACGGCATGGGATGCACAGACTTCCCTTTCCATGGTTTAAAAACTATCAATCTCCAAAAGTAACCCTGCATACCAAATATCTATCCAATCTGCAAAAATACTTCGCAAGCTCCGTCGAGTAGTCTCTCAACTAAGTCTCCTCTGAAAAAGGTGGAGAGAGGGGGTGAGTATTGGGGAATACTCAGTGAGTGAAGTGCAATAGTACAATTGTGTTCATAAATAAGGGTGAATATGGGGCAGTCAAATCATATCTCATAAATCATTTCATATACATAAAATCATTTCAATAAATCACATTTCACAAATATGCATCCATATCAATTATCCTTTCAGAAAATCCTGGGGTTCCATCGAAAAACGCTTCTGTCTTAGGGCGGCCAAACCCAGACGAAAGTCCGCCAAGGCTTTTTCTATCCAATGTCTCAAAACAAACCCCATTTCTTAGCGTTGGCTCGTACATCACCATGGTGCACCAGATCTAGTACGACTTCGGCAGAGTGAGGGACGTCTCACTCCCCCGCACATCCAAACCCCAACCTACGTCACCCCGTCGGGTCACTCTGTGGTGGGAATATGACTATAGTCATCTACGGCACCCTTCCTTTCTCAATCAATCTATTTCTCAATAATGTGCCATGATTTTCAACAAATAATCCACAAATTTCATGCCTAAACAATTCATAGAGCAATATCAAATAGCACATGGCACAAAAGCATTTATAAACACAATGGATGCATTCGTATTTCACAATCCAGTTCAGACAGCCTACAATCACAAAACAATTTATATAAAACATATAAAAATATTTCAAAATTATTTTCAAAGCAATTTTAAAACAGGTTTCTCATTTACGAACACAATGAACCGTCCACTCACCTCTAGAGAGGGTATTCACTCTCTATTTCTGAAATCAACTCAAAACGACTCTTCTCGAGTCTCCAAAGGTCAACCTAGACCAATCAAGACGAATAAATATCAATTAAAGCTCTATTAAAGGGTTTTCAAATTTCCATTTTATTTACAATAGCCTTAACTTGCATAATTACATTCCAAAACTTTCGTTTCCTCAAGCTAGTATCATTTCAAATCACCAACGACTTTAAATTTACAATATTCCTCAATTTTACCAATTTTCTCCCGAATTACATAATATTTATTTAATTCACGCCAATTTCAATTCAAATCCCAAGGAAAACTACGTAATTCAATCAAATAAAACTCTAATACTATCTACGACCTTCTCACATGCTTCACAGTCCAATTTACATCAAATCCTAGACCTGACCTCAATAATTTCATACAAACACTTAGGGAAATACATTGCTTTCAAGTCTAACACATTTCAGAATATATATAGATGTAATTTCTACCTTAATTCAACAAAATTAATTCGAATTTTTTAAGGGATTGAAAATCCCTCACCTAAAGTTTCTCAGTTTGCAAACGTAGCTTCCAGTCGCCGATGAATTCAAACTCAAACCTGTAACGATTTTAATTGTAGCAATCATTAGAATTAAACCTAACTACTAAGAATATTCAAATCCTAGAACTAAAATCAGAAAATCTCTTCTTACCTATGCAGAGAAAGATTGACAGTCCCGCGGCCTAGGGTTTTCAAGGCTCTGCTATCCTACGGCTAGGGCTTCTGCAAAGACTGTAGAAGGGTGGTGCTTGCAGAGAGCAGCAAGCACGAACGAACAGGGGGAAAGAAGGAAAAGTTGTCACGTGCGAAGGGAAGAGGAAGAGAGCGAAAGCTCTCTGTTCGCGCAGGAAAGAGAGAGAGCAGAGAGAAACTGAGTGGGTAGCAAAGGGAGAGAGCGCGATCGAACGAGAGAAGGAGAGAAACTGAGTGAGGTAGGGAGAGAGAGATGTTTGACCGAAAGAGAAAGAGAGAGAGACAGAACAAAGAGAGAGAGAAAGTGAAACAGAGAGAGCGATTGTAGCTTGCGGTGGTCGGACGCAGCTGTGCACGACGGAGGAGCAAATCGATCGAGAGAGAGGGAGAGCGACGGAGAGAGATCGCGAGCGGGAGGGAGAGAGAGTAGAGAGTGAGAGATTCGATTAGGGCTATTAGCCCTAATCGATTTGGGGAAGACGGGGGTGCTGCGTTTCACCCCGAAGCGCAGCATCTCCTCTCTCTCTCTCTTTTTTTTTTTAATAACTATATATATATTTTTGTTTTTCTCATCACATTGGAAGTTCCCCAATTTACCAAAAATAAAATATACTACGAATTTGTAATATGACATTTCAATTATACCAAAAATTTAAACTTAAAACCCTAAAATCGAAAATCGATAAAATTCAAAATTTTCTACTTTATTATAGAAAATTTACAAAATACTCAACGTCGAGTTTCCGGTATTACATACTGTGGCTTGATAGAAAATTATTATTTGGTGTCTTTAAATTAAATTTTACAATACATACTCTTTGGTTTAGTTACATACTTGAGCAAGATTGTGTTGAACATGAAAAGGTGAACAAATGACAGTAAAAGCTCATTTTTTTGAGTTTCTTCTGGTTGGTCTTTAAATCTCCATAAAACATAGTTGAGTCTTTCATTCTCCATAAAATATAGTAAAGGACAAGGAATCAAAATATTATGAAAGTAGTAACTCCAAGTTCCTAGTTGAAGGAAAGAAGGGCAATAGACTAGTATTGTTTAGTCATGAAATTTCTATGGCAGATAAGTGTGATTTACAGCAAGGTTTACCGTGGAAATCTCTATGGTCTCCATCTTTGTATATTTCATCTCTGTTGTAAGCCGAATTTTTTTCTCTTTGTTCCAAAGTCGTTGCCAACTGATTAAGAATATAGACTCTACCCACGCTCAATCTACTACAACAGGTGAAGGTTGGTAGCCTTATATTTCTAACCCTTATGCGTATAGGAATTAAGTGCAATCCTACGGGTAGCTGCAAGTATATTGATATTTATATTTGTTTTGTTAGCTAGTGCTTGTTTTCCAAAAGAACTAGCACTGACAATTGTATCAACTACATTGGCTTATGTTAGAACTCTGAAGTGTGAATTGAATAGGACTATTGCTACCACTACAAAAAAATCATAAATTTGTGACAAAATTTGCGACAAATTCGTAAGAAAAATTCGTCCCAAAACTACTTTGCGACGAATTTTGCGACAATTTTTTTTTCGTCCCTAATAAGTCGTCGCAAATTTTTGGGACGAAAAACTAATTTTTTGTCGCAAAAATTTCCAACAAAAATTTTTTTGTCACAAAATTCGTCGCAAATTTGCGACGAATTTTGTAACGAAAAATTATTCGTCGAAAATTTGCAACGAATTAGGTTTTGTCACAGATTTGCGATGAAAAAATGATTCGTCGCAGATCTGTGACAAATCATTTTTTCGTTGCAAAATTCGTAGGTAACGACAAAAATGTATTTTGATGACAATTAAAAATTTTATTGATATATTTGGATCATTTTTTCCTATATAACCTGTTTTTATACCTGCTCATCTAACCTAATCAACAACTAATCATTCAAATCGTTTTTAATATCAAATTTCAGGCATCTATACTCACAAATATAGCTAACTATTCAATAAAATCAATAAATTAAAAATTCAACAAGAAATCATAATAATAATATCAAAGATAAAAATCAACATCAAGTTTAAATGTTAAAATATCAATAACCATACATAACCAAAAAAATAAATATAACGAGTATCAAAATGTAAGTCAAATAAACAGTACACAATCTCAAGTATGACCCCCACCACCATCATCCTCATCATCATCATCATCACCATCGAAGAAATCATCACCTTCATCACCATCGCGAGCATTATCAGGAGGAGAAATAGAAGGGGGAATCTGACTTGGAGCGTAGGATAACTGAAGATGCTGCATGATTAACATTTGCTGCGTGCGGAACTCGTTCATTTCTTGCGTGTGTTTTGCTTGAAATTCATTGAATTCCTGATCTCTTTGCCACAGTAAGTCCTTCAAATGGCTCACCTCTTGATTTAACTGATTTATTTCTACCCTGACTGCTGGTGGGGTCGAAGAAGATGAACCAGGGAATTTATAAGTTCTGCTCAAAGAACCTAGTCCAACTACTCTACCCCCTTTTGCTCCACCAGTCAACTCGAGCCATGTATTTATGTTATCAACAGATGACTCAGATCCACCAGCATCATCACTCGCACTCGAGCTTCTGCGTGACATCTCATCATATCCCTCCTGTATTGTCATGAAAAAAATTAAAATAAATTTCCAATAACAATATAATACAAGCACATATAATCTTGATTAGATATATATATATATATATAAGGAAAATAAAAAAATTAGTAACATAAATCATGAGACTATATAGAATATCAATTATGAACATTCATATTGTAGTGCTTAAGTTAAAAGTTATGGGAAAAAAAAATCTCTATCAAGTAATTCATTAGAAATCAAAAAATCAACTTAACAATAAAAATAAACTTGGGAAAGACTAATCTAATAAATTTATTTTCCTACATTGTTATGATATATTCAAGATAATATGATCAAATCAATATTAAAAATGTTCATTAAATAATTGGAAGTTTTGAAATTACAAACCTTAATTGCTTTAGCTCTCTCCCCGCTCCAAGTCTTGTCCTTTTTCTGAAATGTGCGTGTGAAAGTTTCTATGAATGAAGGCTCGGTCCCCGTTTCTTTGGCATAAAATAAAAAAAACACTGTTAGAAATAATGAAATAGTTTAAATTAGATTACAAAATTAGTGTTTGTATAAAATTACCAATCTATTTCTATGTTCACCGATATTGATCGAACCTCCCGCATACATCGCAAACGATTCCCCTGAATTATAAGCTCGGTTCTTTTTGTTCTGCTCACTCCTTCTTTTGCTCTCCTCCGATTCCCAAAAATTAACAATCATGTCCCAATTTTGCTCGGTGATGCAGTTTGGCTTTTTTCCGTGTCTCTTCGCATGATTTAAAACGTGTCGAATGTGATCACCACATTTTTTCTTGAAAATCCTTTTTACTTCCAACTCTTCAGTCTCGTCCCACGTGAATACTCGCTACAATGAAAAAAAACCAATTGATTATAAAACTATTAATTTAATTTTATATATAAACTGATTAGGATAATTTACCTTGAACTCACTCCACCATAACTCTTTCGTTTCTTCCGGAGTGCTTATGTAAGTCATCGAGGCCCCTCCCCAATGGTTATTCACGATTCTATTAAGCTCGTGAATAACATGTACAGAATTTGTAAATCTATCATAAATTTTCAAACAAACAATGTTAAATAAACAAGATAGTTAAAAGAATAATTTGTTTTATAAATAAAAGAAATAATACATCTGAAATTTTAAAATTTTGTACTTATGAATCTCCGTAAGGGGCTATCAACTCTCGATTGTCTTCCCTATCTGCATACGAGTGTTCCACCGAAGGGACTGGAGAAGGTACATTACTAGCCATTTGTTGTGAATGCGAAGGACCTGCAACAGAAGGGGGAGGCGAAGGTATATTACCGGCGACGGAATGGGTTTGCGAAGGTACTGAAGCGGACTGCGATGGTGAAGAGTGTGATCTTCCATCAGAATTTCGTCTATGGCCACCACGTCGAAACTGTCGACCATAATATATTATTAACAAAAATAAAAAATTAAAATTGCATGTTCATCAGATGTATAATAAAAAACATGAATAAACTTACCATATTTAATTTGACAAATTAAATGCGACGAAAAAGACACCAATATATCAACAAATCTTCTGTGATGACCTATAGAAAAAAAGATAATGCATTAACAAATCAAATATATAAATTTAAGAATGAGACAGTAAATAGTTAACAAATTGAGTAATGAAATTTACAAATTAAAAGTAAACTAACTTACGCACTAAAAAAAAAGATTATCATATATCAAGATAAATATCCGATTTTTATTATATTAAGAGAACAAAACTTACCCGTCATAAAAAATCAAAATCCTCATTGTCATTCTCATCCTCATCCTCATCGTGTGTCTCAAAATTAGACTATTCAACATCTATATCATCAACATCCTCATCCTCATCATCCCAATCCTCATCAACCTCATCATCTGTCTCAAAATTAGATTATTCATCGTCTTTTTCATGAATTTCACTTGCATCCACATCTATCACTACTCCACTGGGATCTCGTAACGTTGGAATATTATATTCCTCGGTCTGAAATGTATTGGCAACTTCCTCTTGTTGATATGCTATGTCTTCCCAATGCTCCTTAATTTTTTTCCGTGCTTTCGTTTTACAAACAGCCCACCAATCAATTTTGTCACATTTCAAACTAGGATATGAAGCATAAAATACTTGAATCGCTTATTGTGCCAACACAAATGGTTCATATCTCTTATACAATTTCTTATGATTTATTTCAACCAAATTAAACTGTGGATGCACTTTTATCCCTTTGACAGGGTCAAACCAACGACACATGAATAAAACAATCCGTAATTCTGGACCAGGGTACTCTACCTCTACGATTTCATCCAACAAACCATAAAAATCATTTGACCTCCACCATCATTGGATGACTGAACACAAACCCCACTATTCATTGTCATTTTTCCCATTCCATATTCTTCAATATGAAAATTATACCCGTTTATGAAATATGCTGGCCAAGTTCGTACCATTGATTTTGGATCCCATGACAGATGGATTAACAATTCTTGATCAACTTGAGATTGATTATCATGGACCTAAAGTCAAATAAATATGTTAATATGTTTTAAAGTAAATATTTAAATAATTTATAGTGTACTTACATATTTTTTGAACCATGGTGCAAATTCTTCATCGCAGAAACGATCAAACTCATTTGTCGAAAGTTCAGAATATACGTTTTGAAAAATCCTACCATCAAAGAAAATAAATTTTAACAAAAACAATTTACGACATAAGAAATACATAAAATAGGAAATATATACTAACTCGAAATATGACGTCACTTCTGGTCAGTTCAGTAAAATATATGTGTGGACTGCCCGCCATTCTTGACCAGTTAAGTATCTACGCTTACATGGTCCACTTGGTCGACCAAGGTAGTTAAAAATTGAGAATGACTTCAAATTGGGATCAACAGGACCCTCATCATTTCTTCCCACTCTCCGCCTCTTGCACTGAACGTGAGGCTCAAAATAATATGAAACAAACGTTGTTACTTCCTCCACAATGTATGCATTGACAATAGAGGCTTCAACACGTGCCTTATTTTTCACTTTCTTCTTCAAATGATATAGGAATCTAATTGTAATAAAACAAAATGTATTAGAAAATTATATGTAATGAAATTAGTAATTTTATATGCATTAATAACGAAATATAATAGATGAAAAACTCACCTTTCAAATGGATACATCCATCGAAATTGGACAGGACCTCCAACTTTCGCTTCATATGGCAAGTGAACCAAAAGATGTTCCATGGAATCAAAAAATGACGGTGGAAATATCCTTTCTAAATTACACAAAATGATTGGAATCTCTCTCTCTAACTTCTCCATTTGTGAATGTCTCAACACTGTCGAGCAAATATCATGAAAGAAAATGCTTAACTCCGTAATAGTTCCTTAAAAGCAATAGGAATTAGTCTTTCCATAAATATATGACAATCATGACTTTTTAAACCAATCAACTTACATTCCTTCAAATCGACACATCTTCCAAGATTTGAGACATAACCATCAGGAAACCTCAATGATTTCAACCATTCACAAACAATCCGTCTCTGATCCTTACTCAATGTATAAACTGCCTTCGGTTTTGGTCCCCTACTACTTTCATCGACATCAAGAGTGGGTCGTTTACAAATGAGTTGCATATCTTTTCTTGCATTCAAGTTGTCTTTTGTTTTTCCAGTGATATCCATCACTGTATTTATCAGATTATCAAAGACATTCTTCTCGATATGCATTACATCGAGATTATGATGAACCAAATGACTCTTCCAATATGATAAATCCCAAAATATACTCCGTTTAGTCCATTTATGCGAATGACCATAGCCATATGTTGTACCATGTGGCTCTTCAATAACAGATGGAAAGTTAAGGACTCTATGCCAAATTTGTTCACCAGTTAATCTCAATGGAGGAGGTGTTCTTTCAATTCTATTCTTAGTGAATTCTTCTTTATTTCTTCTGAATTTATGAGTTAACGGTAAAAATTATCTATGACAATCAAAATAACTCGCTTTCTTCCCATGTTTCAATCTGAATGACTTTGATCTCTCCATACATATTGGACATCCTAAAATCCCAGCGGTACTCCATCCCGATAACATACCATAAGCCGGAAAGTCATTTATGGTCCAAAGAAGAGCAGCTTTCATTACAAATATCTGATTAGTATGAACATCATATGTAGGAACATCTTCATCCCATAGTTGTTTCAACTCCGCAATCAATGGTTGCATGTAAACATCTATTAACTTCTTCGAATTTTGCGGGCCAGGCACGACCAATGTTAAAAACATATACGGTGTCTTCATACACATACCGGGTGGAATATTATACGGAGTTAAGATAACTGGCCAACAAGAATAAGTTCTTCCTGATTTGCCAAATGGAGCAAATCCATCAGCACAGAGACCTAACCTAATATTTCGAGTCTCTCTGGCAAACTCAGGATATGTTCTGTCAAAATATTTCCACGCCTCTGCATCTAAAGGATGACACATTAACCCATCTTCTGTTTCATGATTTGCATGTCAAGTCATGTGTTCAGCAGTAGTCTCAGATGCATAAAGCCTTTGTAACCTAGGAGTTAAAGGCAAATAAAACATTTGCCTGTATGATTTACGTGGCTGATTACGACCCGACCTCCTAGTACTCTTATATCTACATTGATTACAGAATTTACAAAAATCTGCATCTTTATCATCTCCCCAATATAGCATACAAGCATTTCTGCAAACATCAATTCTTTCCACCGGAAGACCTAATTCTTTCACCAGCTTTTTCATACTGTAGAAATCATTGGGCATAATGTGATCACGCGGCAATACTTCTCCAATAACTTGAACAAAATCATTAAAACAATCCTCAGACACATTATGCTCTGTCTTGACATTCAACAGTCTTGCGGTTAGAGATAGCTTAGTGTGGCTGTCACAACCAGCCCACAAAGGTTCATCTGCAGCTCTTAACACTTCTTGAAATTGGAGAAATGATTCATTATTTACATTTTCATCAACACCTAGTACTTCTACCTCCTCCAATGGTGATGCATAACTAGTATACTCATGTTCAAATGTTGGAGCAAAGCTAGAACTTGCAGCGCTTCGTTCGGGAACAAAATTCGGACCCGCTGCATCAATTACCATCCTTTGATATGGATTCAATTGATCATAATAACTCTGATTCCCACTAACTGAGAATTGTCTGTTTCGTCCAAACTCCTCATCAGAAATGAACGATTCACCATGACATGTCCAATTATAGTAATTCGGGGTAAAACCAAATCTACAAAGATGTTCCCTAACTTTGTCACACTGAAAAAATTTACCATTACGATATCTTCTACACGGACACCTTAGCTTATTCCCATCCATAAAATCAACATGACTACAAGCAAAATCTAAAAATTGTTCCAACCCAAAAATAAACTCATCAGTTAAACCCCGACGATCAGATAAGTTTTTTTTATACATCCAACTTCTTTCGTTCTGCATTTTTCCTGTCTCCAAATTTAAAATTTTTAAAATATTAATAAAAACTACTAAATCATCAATAATAAAATCATCATTAATCACAACTAAGTTGATATAACAATAAATAATAACGTTGATCGCATAAAAATTTAACATTAATCTCACAGTATAAATTAAATATTATAAAAGTAACATTAAATTTAACACAACTTAACATCATCAATAATAATAACCTTAATTTAACAAAAATTGAATATAATAATAAATAATATTATTAACTTAATTAATATCAAACAAATTAACTAAATTATTACAATAACATTAAATATTATCATATAATCAAATAAAATATAAATTATTAAACATTTAACAATATTGATTATTTAACTAATCGAAATAAGATTTACTATAAATTATAGATTATTGTTAACATAATGTTTCACCTAATCAATGATCAACACTTTTGATTCCAATTTTATATAAAAAATTAAAATTAACAAATCCAAACATATCATTAGATCAACCACTAAATACAAAAAAAAAAAAAAAAAAACTAATATAGAAATAAAAACAACACAAACATACAAATTTACATAATTGTATTTTCCAATTATTACAATACAAATTAAAACTTTTCTCACCACCAAATAATAATTCACCGATGGGCTCAGATATCAACAGCAGCAACAGCTTCCAATCCAAATATTCGATAATCGCAAATCTTGACACATAAAAAACAATTATAAATAATTAATATATTATTAAAACAAAACAATAAAAACATTTTATAAATAAAATTTGTCAAATTTTTTTTTAAAATAATTTTGCATAAAAGGGGCTACAACGGGTCGGGCCCAATGGGCCTACCCATTGCCCAGTGGGCCCAATGGGACGAATTGAGTCTGGGCAGCGCAGGGGCCAGTGGCCCCTGCGCGAGGTGGGGAAGCGCAGGGGGCGGCGGCCCCTGCGCGCGACTGGGCCGCTCAGGGGCGGCGGTCCCTTGCCGTAGCTGGCCCGCGAAGGGCAGATCCGGCGGCTTGGCCGCCGGATCTGGCTTCTACAGCGCAGATCCGGTGGCTTGGCCGCCGGATCTGGCTTCTACAGCCTACGGCCGAGAGAGAGAGAGAGAGATTACCTATCACCATCGCAGATCCGGCATCCCTTCCGCCATCCCTTCGCAGAACCACCTTCGCGTAACCACCTTCGCAGAACCACTGAGGGAGAGAGCGAGAGACAGAGTGAGAGTGAGAGTGAGAGAGTGAGAGTGAAAGAATGTGAAGTATAGATTTTAGGGACAAAATATATTTGTCCCTAAATTCATCCTTAATCAGGGACGAAAAAAAAATTCGTCCCAAATTTTGGGACGAATGGATAAATTCGTCGCAAATTTAGGGACGAAAAATTAATTCGTCTCTGATTCAGGGACGAAAAAAAAATTCGTCCCTGATTCAGGGACAAAAATAAAAATTAAAAAAAAATTTAAATCAGATAGCTTTTTTATTTTTAAAAATAAAAATAAAAATAAAAATAAAAATAATTTACAATAAGTGGTATGATATTCCAAGTTTTCAATCTATCACGCGAACTAATATAAGTAAAACTATAAATATTTTTCGGTGGAGAAAGATTTGATATTTGGCATTGTTATAAAGATTATAAATATTTTTCGATCAAGATTATAAAATCTGTTAATATTATATGGGATGGTGTAGGAGCATACTTACCTAAAAAGGCTATCACGGTGAATCCCACTTTAATTTTAATAACCCTTCACGTTTAAAAATGACACAATTAGATTATTGTATGGCAATGGAAAATAAATTTTTTAGAACTTTACAAATTATGTGAAGTTTACTTTCAAATATTTTCTTCTTTATTGATTTATAAATTTATATTTTTTTTTATAAAATTAGATTAAACTTCAAATTGTTTTAAAACTTTAAATAACAAAAATTAGAAGTAGAAATCAACTCTTCATTTAGCTTGAAGCACAGGTTAAGAGGGAAATTATATAGAAATCAAACGTATGCTATGTGCTGGGTGGTTGTATAATTCATAATAAACCTTCTTACTTTCATTGATAGAGATTCGACCACTCTGTTAACATATATATTAAAAAGAATTCCTAAATTATTAAAAATCGTGAACAATTATGAAAAAAAATCGTCCCTGATTCAGGGACGAAAAAAAATTCGTCCCTAATTTAGGGACGAATGGATAAATTTATCGCAAATTTAGGGACGAATAATTTATTTGTCGCAAATTTAGGGATGAATGTTTATTTCGTTGCAAAATTTGGGACGAATTATAAATTCGTCGCAAATTTAGCGATGAATTTTAGGATTCGTTTGAAATTTAGCAACGAATTTATTATTTCGTCGCAAATTTGCAACGAATTTTGCATCAAAAAATTTTCGTCAAAAATTGGCAACGAAATTTGTAACGAAAATATTTTTTGTTGCGAAATTTACGACGAACATTTTTTTGTTTCTAAAGTCGTGGCTAATTAGCGACGAAATCTATTTTTGTCGCTAAATTTGTGACAGATTTGCGACGAATATTTTTCGTTGCAAAATTTCGTCGCTGAATTCTTGTTTTTTTGTAGTGTACATAATATCAGAGTTTCTCTTATAGAACTTTCTATGGATTTATTAGCACCTCGCAAGGATTAGAGGAATTTGACTGACTAGTTTGAAGAAACCTCTTTGGCTTGCTGGTAAGTGATGCCTTTTCTGTTATACTAGCGAGTTGGTGACAAATAGGGTTTCCTGTTATACTAGCGAGTTGGTGACAAATAGGGTTTCTTAAAAGAATGCTGACGACTTGTATGGTGCTTAATAATATCACTTCTTGTAAACAGATTGCTTTTATAGGAGGTCGATTTTGGGTCTAGCCTTAGTTGCTAATGAAATAATTCATTATGTTAAGAAGCATGATAAGGATGTTTCATAGATTGAATATTTAAAGTACTTGCTTATGATCTTTATTTGTTAGAATGTGAGTTTTAGGTAAAAGGTAAGGCATTCTTACTCATTGTATTTACACACTCTATTCGAAAGTTACAAGCATTGGGTATTTTCTCTCATGGGATGTAATCCCTTTCTATTTTTGAATGTTATCTTTAGATAATGCTAAAGAGATTAGAGGTTCTTGGTGTATATATATAAAAAAAAGGGGGAGAGAATGAGGGTATGAAAAGTATCATGGAAATTATTGCTTTTCTCTTTAGACAATAATGTTATAAGACTATCAATAAGTATTATCAAATTCAAATATTAGCTATTTTATATATTGTATGAATTCAAGGGTTGTTTTGAACTATATTATATGGGATGTGAATTTAGAACATTAGGTAAAATGAATTAGAAATTGGTAAGAGTAGACGAAAAGGGTATTGGTAGGAATTGTTAGAAAGTTCCTTCTAATTGTCCATGACCAATGATTGTGATCCTTTGAAGGGATATTTATATTGTGAGGATAAGGTTAATATGTTATATATGTGGACCCATGGTTACTGAATTTGTAATGGTTAGTATTGTATGACTAAAACAGATTCTTATACTGCAAGGAGATTTCTCTGTAGGATTATGGAGCATTGCATTTTGAAATTGCCATAAATTGGGTTTACTCTATGACTTGTTATTCGATAATTAAAGGGACCCTTGACTTATATGGCTTGTGGTTTGATTTCTTGTAGGAGAATTGATTGCTTGTGAGAACGCTATAAGAACTATCATGGCATATAAAGATCTAAAATTAAGTTCTTGTTGGCAGTCATATAGGAATATGAATAGGAGGTACTGAAAAATAGATAAAAAAAAAGGGTAGAGAGTTATGTAGATGTCCTACTATGGTTGCATATGGCTAAATTAAGATGATTAATGTAGATATATTTCAACAAGTTGGAAATATTTGGAGTGAAAATGAAATTTTGGTGTATTTTGTTGATGAATTCCTCTCTATTTAATGTCAAATATATTACAACATGTATGTGGTTTACTGATAAACCTACCACCCATAGATACAGAACTGGTACAAGATTCTATGTAGAATGAAACATGGAAATTGTCATTATTTAGTAATTTTTGAAATTCAATTCAAATAGGAAGTTGTATTGAAAGCGCTGTATGCAGATGAGAAGATTGTAATGTCTAGAGTGCAACAGTGATAAATATAAGAGGCATTAGAAGTGATTATTACTTTGATGTTATTGCAGACATTGGTGATACGCGGACATATGTGTTTAATATGATTTGGATAGGATATTGGAGATATTCAAGATGCAAAAGTTGATCAAGATTGATTATGATAAAAATTCCTTGATTAAAGAGTTATTCAACTAAGGATTTGAGATTTAAAACTTGGAAGGATTCTAATATTGATTGTGGATTAAGTTTTCTCGCTTAGTCTAGGTCATATTAAGGTTGATTTACATTTTATCATATATAAGTTTGATGATATATGGATTTGTATACCTTTTATACTAAGTCTTAAAGTTATATGGCTACCATATGCACAATCTTGGAAGTTTCAGTTATTATTATTTCTAGGAATATTTGTATTTTGGTTGCACCTAGAGTTTATGTAAATAATCTTGAAAGTAGGAATAAATGTGATTTTCTACTACCTTTTTCTCAAGCACCATTTATTCTGCTACCTTATAAATTGTGTCTCTTTACCTTTGAATCAATAATTGATGTGGACGTGGCTTGGTAATGACCATTTCTTGTTTAGGGTTTCTTTTGAAAGATAATTTAAGGAATTTTCATAGTATGAGAGTCTTGATATCTTGGTTATTGATTTTGAAGTTAAAGAATGTCAGTCCTAATATATCATAAGAAGTATTTGCCAGAATCCTCCCATTTAATTGAAACTCCTCCGATAAAATTTAACCAAAATCTGAGTTTCAAAGTGTAATCCGCGTTAATACTAGATCGGCAGTTCAAACAATTAAGAAATAGGTAGATTCCTATGGTTTAAGTACGTGGAGAATATTATCAAGTCGAAGAACAAACTTGGAAAACCGAAAAATTAATACGAAAGCAACATCCCAACTCTTTGATGTATAAGTTGTATTTTGAAATTTCGAGAACGAAATTTATTTTTAGGGGGTTAAGAGTTGTAATACCGAAAATCCAATGTCGGATATTTTGTAAACATTTTTATAATAAAATAGAAAAAAATATAAATTTATATTGATTTTAGATTTTGGGGTATTAAATTTAAATTTTTGGTATATTTTAATATGTCGTATTCGCGAATCGTAATAAACCTCATTTTTATGAAATTTATATTCTGGTAAAATGTGGGTGTGAAAATATATAATGCATATATAAATAAATAATTTATTTATTTATAAATTTATTTCTTAAAAAAAAGAGAGAGAGAGAGAGAAGGCACTACGTTTTGGCCCAAAACGCAGCACCTTTCGCCCCAATTACGAATTAGGGCAAGAAGCCCTAATCTCTCTTCTCCCTCTCTTCGTCTCTCCCGTCTCTCTCTCTTTGTCTCCCTCTCGCGATCTCTCTCGCCCTCCGCCACCTTCTTCGCCTCCGACCATCGATCGCCGCCACTCTCTCTCTCCATCGTTCCTCTGTCTTTCTCTACCTC
Source organism: Dillenia turbinata (assembly GCA_037126225.1). Lineage (NCBI taxonomy): Eukaryota > Viridiplantae > Streptophyta > Magnoliopsida > Dilleniales > Dilleniaceae > Dillenia > Dillenia turbinata. The sequence goes on along the minus strand of JBAMMX010000018.1, from coordinate 9,202,610 downwards.
ACACTCTGCTTCTCTCTCTTCTCCTTCGATAGCACTTTCTCTCTCTTTATTTCACTCTCACTCTCTGTCTCTCTTTCGATTCCCTCTCTAACCTCCACAGAGACGCCACCTCCGACCACCGTACGCGACTGTTTTGTGTTCTCCCTCTCTGTTTCTCTCTCTCCATCTCTTAGTCTCTCACGGTCGCTCTCTCTCACACTCTGTCTCTCTCTATCTCACCATCTCCCTATCTCTCTTCTAATCGATCTCTCTCTTACTCTCACTCATCTCTCCCTCTGTTTTACTCTCCGTTTCCTGTCTCTCGCGCGCGAATGGAACTGCTCTCCCTCTCTCTCGCCCGCGATGGCAGGATTCTTGTTCTCCCCCTCCACTGCTCGCTCACACGGCGCTTGCTGTGAGCACCCTTGCTGCCAACGATCAAGCCAGCAGCCTTTGGATCCTTTGATAGCCCTAGGTCGAGCTTACACACACCTCTCTGCATAGGTAAGGACTGGTTCCTAACCCTAACTCTAGGGTTTCGAAATTCCTTGGTACTAAGTTTAGATTTACTGAACTTAATTTCGAATTTGGGAGCTTTACAGGTTTCGTAATGGACTGAGAAGACAGTTGGACGAAGGTTGCAAACTGCGAAACACCCTAGGTAAAGGATTTTCAATCCCTTCAATATTCAGACTATTTTGTTGAATTAGGTTGAGAATAAGTGTAGACACATTCTGAAAATATGCTAGATCCGTAGGAAATGATTTATTCTTGAGAGCTTGTATGAAATTATTGAGGTTAGGTCTAGAATTTGGTGTAAATTGGACTACGAAACATGATAGAATATCTTAGAGAGTATTAGAATTTTGTTTGATTAATTTGCATAGTTTTTCTTGGGATTTGAATTGAAATTGGTATGAATTAAAATAGGATTATGTAAATTTGGTAGAAAATTCGTAAAATTGAGGAATATTGAAAATTCAAAGTCATTGGTGATGAAAATGATCCTAAATTGATGAAACGAAAGTTTAGGAATGTGGTTGTGCAAATTAAGGCTATTTTAAATAAAAAGAGAAATTTGAAAAACCCTTTAATAGAGCCTTAATTGATGATTATTTGCGTTGATTGGTCTAAGTTGACCTTTGGAGACTCGAGAGGAGTCGTTTTGAGTTGATTTCGGAAATAGGGAGCGGATACCCTCCCTAGAGGTGAGTGGACGGTTCATTGTGTTCATAAATGAGAAACCTGTTTTAAAATTGTTTTATAAATGATTTTTGAAGGATTTTACATGATTTATGTAAATTGTTTTGTAATTGTGGGCTGTCTGAACTGGATTGTGAAATACGAATGCATCCATTGTGTTTGTAAATGCTTTTGTGCCATGTGCTATTTGATATTGCTCTATGAACTGTTTTGGCATGAGATTATAGATTAATTGTTGAAAATCATGGCACTTTGCTGAGAAATGGATTGATTAAAAAATGAAGGGTGTCGTAGATGACTATAGTCGTATTCCCACCATGAAGCGACCCGACGGGGTGGCGTGGTTTGGGGTTTGGATGTGCGGGGGAGTTAGACGTCCCTCCCTTTGCCGGAGTCGTGCTATATCTGGTGCACCCCGGTGAAGTACGAGCCAACGTCAAAGAAGGGGGTATGTTTTGAAACATTAGATGGAAAAACCCCTTGGCGAGCTTTCGTCTGGGTTTGGCCTCCCTAAGACGGAAGTGATTTTGATGGGACCCCAGGATTTTCTGAAAAGATAATTGACATGGATGCATATTTTGTAAATTGTAATTTATTGAAATATTTTATGCATATGAACTGCTGTTTATGAGTAATGCTTTGACTGCCCCACATTTACCCTTTGTTCATGAACACAATCACACCATTGTACTCCACTCACTGAGTATTCTCCTATATTCGGCCCCCTCTCCACTTTTTTTAGAGGTGACTTAGTTGAGAGACTACTCGATGGAGTTTGCGCAGTATTTTTGCGGATTGTATAGGTATTTGGTACATGCAGGATTTTTGAAGATTTATAGCTCTCAAACCATTAAAAGGAAAGTCTGTAGATCCCATGTCGTGCGGATTTTATTGATACTGGCCGAGTTGTTGGCAAGTATTGATAAAATCTGACGATTTTTTATTTGTACTTTATTATTTTGATTGCTCTATTTTTGGAAAAACTGTTTTATTCTGTACTAGGATATTTGAATTATAATTATTGGCTTTTGCTATTTTCCTATGGTTTGTAAAGTTCTGTACATCTCATACCATTAGGATTTTACCGATATTGGCTTGTTTTTTTTTCGGGTAAGTGTTGGTAAAATCCGACGACTATATTTTGGGACTTCTTATTTGTTAAATGCTTTCTTGTGTTGAAAATTCTAAGTGGCTAGGATGGTCATATTGCATGCGTGCATGTACAGGTTCTCACTCCCTGTTGTGTGCTGCTGTGTACTCGTGCATGTACAGATTCCCTCTCCCCGATGTGTGCTGATGTATGATTGCATGTACAGGATCCCACTTCCCGATGTATGCCAATGTGTGTGTTTGTACGTTCAGAGATGAGCCGGATGGACTCCTTGTATGTGTATTGTTTATATGATTTCATATTTTGAAGAGTCTTATACTTTTGATGATTTATTGTAAATTTGATAGTCTTGCGGAGTTCCGGTATATGTGGAGGTTCTACCCGTGTACCGAGACGATGCGACGGCTGTTGCGTGCTCGATCCGAGGATCGGGACGTGACAGGATGCGTGCATGTGTTTTGGATTGGCCGAGTTGGCCTTATGTGTATGCTGATTTGAGTTAAATGGACCGGTGCGTTCTTTGATTATTTGTTGAAATCTGGTTGGTTGGGATGACCACATCGCATGCGTGCATGTACGGGAGCCCCTTCCCCGATTGTGTGCCGACGCATTCTTATGTGTATAGAGAATGGACCAGAGGAGTCATTTGCATGTGTATTATTGCATGCTTTCCTTATTTTTGATTGATTGTGTATTGGAAGCATTGTTATGCTGATTTGTTTGCCTTGCGAAGTTTTGGTATATGAGTAGGTTCTGCCCGTGTATCGAGACTACGCGACAGCTATCGCGTGGTTGATCTGAGGATCGGGGCGTGACACCCACTTTTGGGCATGAAAGTTGAGGTTAAATGAATAATAAATATTTACCCTTTAGCTCTACCAAAGCCTAGGGCAGCATTTCAATGAGACGACGGACTGGAAATTCAAGAGGCTTGCGAGAGGTGAGAAGTTCTGCCAAAATTAAAGGTTTTATTTGTATTTATTTATTAATTTTCACTACCAGAAACCTGTAGGTTCTTCCCATTTTCCTCTGTCTTCAGTCTTGACAACATTTTTTTTTTCCTTTTTGCTTTTTCCAGATTGTGCTTTGTTTCTCTCTTCAACATTTTTCCATTGCAACAAAAATCTTTTTTGGGTACTTATTTTGATTTTTTAAGCTGCATTGTTTCCCCCTTTCTAGTAGTCATCCATTTGATCTGAGAGTTATCTATCATTATATTTGAAGATGACTATTTGTGTCTGCATTTGGTGTTTGAATAACTTTGCTGTCCATTGTTTTATTTTTGTTAATGAGCATAATTATTGTCCATTCTTTTATTTTTTTTAATGAGCATAATTATGTAGTAGTGTTTCAGATGGGATGTTATGTAACTTTGGTCTCAAACAGGATCCGAAGAAACAATTTTTTGCATAATTTTAGGCATTTGTTACTACTGCCTTTTTTCTATCTTTAAAATGTTTTTATCATTATTTTTTTCTTTAAAAGTAGATTCTTACTAATAATGATCTGACTTTTAGAATCCTCTTAATGATTTAAGATGGAATCCGTGGCTGCACTACACATACATAGGCAATCTAAAGTATTTTGTTTTTATTAATTTTCTGTTATTGTTTTCTCTCCATTATTTTTCATTTGTGAAAGTTTACATGCAACTAAATTCCCTAATATTTGATGAAGTGCCTTCTTGTAGGAAAATCATTTCTGGATGACTTACATTGCACCCCGATGTCATTCTAGCTTGATTGTCTGACTGTAGATACTCATCTTACTGTAAATCTACACCGAACATCAGAAATACTATTCTTTAGAGACTTCAAATGGAAAGCATAACTTGTAAGGGAAAGATGCCAAACATGCATGTGGCTGAAACACATGTACCACAGAATTTCACTTGTTGGAGGAAAAACAAAAGCAGACATATCATATATAAATTTACATATGTCATAGATTACCTGCGTGTATTAATGACACGCGAAAAGCAACTTATTCATTGTATTCCATCAGATCTCACATATAACGAGATCTCTTGATATAAAACTTTTTGACAGGGGTCTTCACAAATAGTGTGGACAAGTTTGATGAAGAGGATCAAGTATCTACGATAGACAAAGCCACCAGGAAGCCCTTACTTGAAGAAGAGGCAACGACACAGCATAGCTGAACCATGACTCCTACAAAGTGATCAAAACCAACATTGGTTCTATAATGGTGCAACACTACCTTCATTGATGTGTTCGTAGCAGCTCATGCAGCATCTATATCCTCATCGGTTTGCTGGATATAATAGCAGCTGAAGTCCTGCATTCTTTGCAAGGTTTCTGCAGTTATGTTGGGAACTTGTGAGATTGACACATAATTCGCTGAGGCAGCAGATAGATAACTGAACCTTTCTGCTCAACTCTGTTGCAGGCAAAGCGGGTAAATATGACCTTATACAGTAACTTTCAACACGTGGCTGCAAATAGAGTATGATCTGTATTTGATGTTTTCATGTTAGTCACAACAAGAATGTTTCCTACTTGTAGATGTCATTGTAGTTTATGATGGTTGTGTTCCATGCTCGTCTTGCACACCAAACTTGGATGTGCAGGAGGATAGTAACAATTTGAGAAACAAAATTTATTCCTACAAAAATTCTTCCTTCCAATTGGGTGGTTGAATTAGGAGAAATCTGTAATTTTGATAAAATTTTTTGGTAATGATTTGTGGGAGAAAGTTGTCCCCTCCCCAAAAAAAAAAAAAAAAGGTTTTTCTACACTTGATATTGTTTATTATTTTTAAAATTTTAGAGAGAATGCTGAACGTATTTAAAAGAGGGTAAAATTATTATTCATTTAGACTTTTAGATGTGTGTACATCATGCTTCCACTAGTTTCTTATTGCCTCCCGTTGCACCTCTGTACCCCAACCCGGCATGACCATGGGATAGAAATTTCAGAAATTCAGTTCCCACATCAAGCTCAATGCGTTTGCCTATTGAGAGAGAGAGAGAGAGAGAGAGAGAGAGAGAGAGAGAGAGAGGCAAAGTCGTTTAAAAGGTGTAATGCTTTTGCCTTTTGTCTTGAAATCACGGTGTAAAGTTATATCACCAAAAATTTGGTGTTATAATTTTTAATAAATTCTTTTATGAAATTTTGAAATGATTTGGAGTTATATTGGTCATGAGGTATTGAAAGAAGGTTTACGGATCTCATTTTAATGAGTTGCCATGGCATGTTAAGAAAAATGATACAATTTTGAGCTAGTGGGTTGATATATTGAGTTATTTGGGTTGCTATGTCAACTCTTTGAAATAATTCTTGAGGTTGAGACTTAGTATATCGATATATTCTAACAATGGGATGATATATTGGTCTTTGAAAATGAACTTTTTGAGAGCATAATTGAGTATATCGATATCTCAAATGAATATATATCGATATATCGATTTTTACAGTGAACTTTCTGAGAGTATGATTCACCGTATTGATATATCTCAATGGAGTGTATCGAAATATTGATCTCTATAATGAATTTCTTGAAACTATAATTTAGTGTATCGATATATTCCAAATTTACGTATCGATACGCAAAAGTGGAAAAGACAATAAACCCATTTAGAGCCTTTGATTAACAAGGAGCACTTTGGTAAAATCTCATTTCCACTATTATTAACACGCCAAAACCCATTTTTTCTCTCATTTGTTTCCCTATTCCAGTCAAACACTCTCTCCTCTCTCTCTACATTCATCTCTTATCCCTCACCAATTTTTCTTCCACAAATCAACCATTCTCTACATAAATTTACTCTATGGGCTTCTAAAATCCTCAATCAACCTTAAAAACGAAGGATTAAATGGAAAAAAATCTAGGATTTTTTCTTCGAAGGAGGAAAATTTGGGTTTTTAAACCCAATCTTCAAAAACCAAATCTAACTCTAAAATTGAGGTAATTTCTTACTCTTAATCTTAAGTTTAGTTTCTTTAATACTAAATTTAATTATATTGTTGAGATTTAATAAATTTTCAATTAGAGATCAAACGCCCTATAAATGGTGAATAGTGAAAATCGCATGAAAATGAAATGAAAAATTGTAGGAAGATTCAAATGATGTATAAATGGTGGAAAATAGAACCAAGAACATAGATTATTGAATTTTGGAAAAATTTGGAGTATGTGCAAAATTAGGAAAAAATTTATAAACCTTAAAATTAAGTATAATTTAACATTTAATTTGAAATTATTAGTTTAAGAAGGCCAATTGGGATTTGAAAAAGATTTGATTGAATTCAAATTGGAAATTGGAAGTGAATACCCTCCCAAGAGGTAAATGAATGGTTATATTTCATATGAATGAGCAACTTGTTTTTAATTATGATCTATGAATTAAATTTTGCAAATGAATTTTAAAATGGATTTATAATATTTTGTGATTGTAGTGTGCCGTGAAATGAAATTTGATAATTCCATGACGCTTGAGCTTAAATGTTGATTTATTTGTAGCATGTTACAATTGGATACTCATGTGAATTGTGAAATATTGCTCTACCTTGTAATTGAGCATGAAATTGATTGAAAAACTGAATTTGGTAACATGATACTGAAAAATGACTATAGTCTGAGTCTTGTCACGGACCGGGCCATCAGGACGGCATGGTTAAGACTGATTTGATTGATAACTAGAGGTTTAGAGGAGGTGGGATGGAGAGCCACTCAAGTTGGCCGAATGATGTGGTGGCACCCCATGAAAACAATTCCGGGCCAATGCCAAGGTGAAAGGGATTTTATGGAAAATTGTGAAAAATCTCTTTACGGATCCTATCAATTGCCATTAGTAGGAAAATATTTTCGACAAACCTCAAAATTGTGGAAATGAAACTTTAAGTTGCTGATTTGCATATTTGAGTCAAGGTGGTTTTGATACGGATTATTTTATGTAAAAGATTTTTTTTATTGCATTGGATTATCTTTGATATATGTGTTTGACACCACCACCCTTACTCTTCATTTATGTGTTGCATGCCTTTGTACTCCACTCACTAGATATTTATAATGCTCACTCTCTTCACTTTCTAATTCTTTTCAGAGGAATTGTAGATTGAAGACGACTTCTAGTACTGATCGAAGAATTGTTTTGTTGGATTTTTGTAGGTAATAATTGTGAAATTATTTTGGAATTTGGATCATATGAATTTTGGAATGGAAGTTTTGTACATCTCAGTTTATTTGGATTTTATTAATACTTGCTTGATTTTTCTTGAGAAAGTATTGATAAAATCCATACTATTATGACATGAGACTTTATTATTTTGTTTGAAATTATTTTTGGAAAATGTTATATCTTTAATTGAGACATTTGGAATTTTATTATAGATTTTGATATATATATATATATATATATATATATATATTGAGTTTGTAAATTTATGAGAATGTTTGGAGATTTTCTGAAATTGATGGGATGGCCTAATTGCATGTGTGCTTAGGTGGATCTTTGATTGTGTGACAAATGCATGCATGTGTGGATAGGAATGGACCGCATGGATCTTTTAATTGTGAAATAGATGCAAGTTTTGCTTATTTTGATAGATTTCATTATTTTGAAAATTGTTTTATGAGTTGAATGTCTTGTGCTATCTCGATATATGGGGAGATCATGCCTATATATCGAGGTAATGCGACGTTGTTACATGCTTGACAGGAGAGTCGGGACGTGACAAAAGTAGTTATTTTCCATTTGTTATCAAATATGTAAAAAATTTTATGGTTGAATTTTTAAGAAAAAATAAGATTCAATTATAATTACAAAATTTTATGCTTTCTATTATAAATTTTTTTATTTTAATTGATAAATTTTGTAAGTAAAATAAAATAAAAATAAAATACATAAATTTTCTATACAGAGTATCAAATTTAACCTGAAAGAGAATTTAAGAAATTTGTTCAAGAAAAATAGGAAATAAAATTTCTGTTTAATTATAACTTTAACAAATTTGTAAACTTTTGGGGTAAAATTAATAGGGGTTTTGTTAATGTAAACATGTTAAATATCAAAACATAGTGAATAGGTAATGTCAAGTATTATCTGAAACTCAAACATAGAACATTAATGACTTGTGAAAGTGGAAGTCTTGGACATACAAAGAAAGTGTTGGAACCAATAGTCAACCGTATTGTCTCCTAACCAGTCATTAATTACTCAATTATATGAAATCAGATTTCGGCATTAAACAAAATCATCTCACAAGCATATTAAAATTGTATCTTTTGTGCCTCAACCCATCATTGCATATTATTATTATTATTATTATTATTATTATTTAGTTTTTAGAGAAATAAGGGGTGGGGGTGGGGGGTGTTTGTGTGTGTGTCCCACTACTACACTACATTTCACTCCATGTATTGCAATTTGCATGATCTTCAGATCTGAACCTTTACTGATGCATAATTTATTAAGTTGTGGGACCTCAGAATAACTCGATGTCACAGAGAGAGAGAGAGAGAGAGCATTAAAATTCATGGAAGAGCTGCAAATTGGCAAAGCATACATGTGGAAGATTTCTATCATTTATGGTTGCTTATAACTGTTCGATTGCCGATCCTCTTGGGAAGCAAAGTAATGGTAATAACTAATAAGTTCTGATTGTAGTTTACGTTGCCACCCGTAGAGGAAAGAAGTTCAGATTTGTAAATTAATGGTAATTTATACGCAATTTGGCGAATATACTCAAAATTATTATTATTTTTTTAAAAAAAAAGCAAATTCGAATCTTATTGATTAGATTTATTTTGTGATACTATGAAAAATAGCTATTTAATCTTAAATTCACAAATCTCTTAATAAACAAAAAAAGTGAGAGACTTTTGAATAAAAAAAGAAAACTTTTAATATTTTATAATTTAATCATCTTCAAATGTTATATACATATATATATATATATGAACAAAAACTTGAAAACCATTTTATTTTTTCAACAAAAAGTGGTTGAATCGTATGATAAGAGGTTTTTTTCTTGGTATCGAGTAAGGGCTCAATTCTTCTTAAATAGTTGAGTTTCAAAATCAAATTTTTGATGTCATTCTTAAAAAATTTTACTATTTAATCTTGCTATTCTCTATCGCACAAACCCCCTCATGTTTTCTTGAAAAAGAAAATTTCTACTAAATAAAATGATAAATTACATCTCTAATATTTGAGATATTATGGTATCGTGAAAGAAAACCCAAATTATATTAATAAGTAGAGATTTGGTTCTGCCCATATTTTGTGATCTGGTTCCCTTTCTAACTTAGTCCCATTAACCTTAGTTAGACGGAATGAGTATTAGGTTGCATGTTACTCGAAATGTTGCCATGTTCACGAGAAAAGTATTGAAGCATTTTGTTAATAAAATTAAATTGTTTCTATTGTTATTAGATCATAGTTGGCAATCACGAAAATGGAAGTGAGAAAGTAAAAAAAAAAGGAAGAAAATTGGGAAAATGGTCCCAATATCGCACCATGTGAGTGTCAAAATCAAGAAAACTTTCTTCTTTGAATTTTGGATTTATTTTGGGGTTTTTTTTTGGGGAGGGGGGGGGGACGTTGGTATTTCGTCAGTATCCCTAAATCGTAAGTAGAAGCTTTTCTCAAATGGATAAAAGTAGTAGAAGATGGTAGAGCCCATGGATATCGGAAGTCAGTTTCAATGAAGAAATAGGAAAATGATTGGACTGCAAAGAAAGACAACCAACGAAATCATTCAACTACAAAAGCGAAAAGCCATACGATCGACCAAGTCGTTGGTTAGACTTGTAATAAATCAATTCTTTAGAGAGAGAGAGAGAGACAGAGAGGAGACGCGTCTTTGCATTTGTCTCCTCTCTGGCTCTCTCTCTCTCTCTCTCTCTCTAACATGTCATATACAGACAAAACTTCGATCTTTCGATCTGAGCCAGAGAAATTGAACGATGAAGATGGTCCGAGACATATACCCCAGCTCATCAGACAAACCAGCAACCCACGGCAAAACAAGACACACCAAAAACACAGACACCAAATAAAGTAAATAAAATTAACCAAAACACTTCTTCTCCCTCTCCTCAACCTCTGTTCCTTTCTTTGCTTCTCTCTCTCTCTAACCCTTTTAAACAATCTTCTTCCCCCCCCCCAAAACACACACACATTGTTTCTTGCAGCTTTCTTCAAGCAATTTCCGGTCTTGTTGGAGAGTACCATGTATGTGTTTCCTTTTTGATTTTTTTTTTCCTTTTGTTAATTTTCTTGTGGGGTAATAGCTGCATTTAAAATTTTCTTTTTTGGGGCTTCTTGTGTTTCAATCCCTTTTGGGGTGGGCGGGGGAATTTTAGGCTTAGGGGTTTTGGTTTTTTTGATGATGTCGATTTTTGGTGCAGTGAGGTTACATTTTGAAGCTAATGTAGATGAAAGAAAAATGCCAACAATTCGGGCCCCAGCTTCCAAAAAGACTACTACTCTTTCGGTAAATTGTTGTTGAGGTTTCTTTTCTAATTTTGGTTTAGGGTTTTGGAATTTTTCTAATCGCGAATTCCACAGGTTGCCGTGAAATGTAGGCCTTTATCAGAGAGAGAACGGCAACGAAGCCGCGATATTGTGCGTGTGACCAATGAGAAGGTTGGTTGGTTAGTTTGGCCAAGAATTTCTTGAATATGATTTTTTTTTGGGGGGGGGGTTGTGTTGCAAATGCAATTAATTCTGGATTGTAATTGCAGGAGGTTCTTGTGTTAGATCCTGATCTGTCTAAGGACTATCTTGATCGAATACAAAATCGGACCAAGGAGAAGAAATATTCATTTGATTATGCATTTGGTCCTGACTCAACCAATCTGGTATGACATTTTGATTTATTATATGATTTATAGGGATTGTCTTATCTAGGCAATCAAATGATAAAGCTTGTGAAAAGTGAGACCAATAGTAGGTCGGAAATCAGATATCGTTGAATATGAATGTTCGGCGAGCTCTAATGGGGTTCATATTCATGTAATGTTAGCACCGCGTGTACTACAAGAATTAGGAGTCTTATGTTGCAAGGATGTTTTTGGAAATGAGCATGTATTTGTTGTGTCCATATCAAAGATATGCTTAGGATACAAGACAATATGACACTTCGTAATTTACAATAGTTTAAAATTATTTTTAATTTTTTTTTTCAGTGAAGTGTTCGAGTCATGTCATGTGCATGTTTGTGCTTCATAGCTCATATCTGACACTAAGGTTGGCTTGTCAAGTTCATATCATATGAACTTTATTTTAGTTGATTAATTTAATATGTACTTACAAAGTTGAAGGTGCATCACTTAGATAAAGCTATGTTGCATGTTCAAAATATTATTTTCTGGTTAAACAAGTTGGAAGCTTGACATAAGTTCCCAATATTGTCATCCTTTGGAAATAAAACTGGAAGAGCAAATTTCGATCAAATTTTAGTCTTGTAGTGTTTTAAGATGAATGACTTATTTGCTTTTGTCCGGTATGTCATTGTACAGGATGTTTACAAGAGAAGTATATCTTCTACAATTTCTGGGGTTGCTCAGGGTCTCAATGCAACAGTATTTGCGTATGGTTCAACTGGAAGGTACATGAGATTAACGAACATAGTTGAGAAGAAAGATCTATTTTATAATTAATGAGCATAGTTGCGAAGAAAGATCTATTTTATAATAATCTTTCTGGTTTCCAAACTACTGTAAATGCCTCATATATTAAAAAAACTCCACTTCTATAACTAAAAATATGAGAGTAAATCACATTGCATTTGCAAAAAGTATCTAAAGCATGACTTTGTCCTTTATCCATTGGGTTATGGTATCATACATATGTTGAAGTTTCTGTTTAGAACTTCACATTTTTAGTGATAGAAAATGCTCGTGTTCCTTAAAAATTCAAGCATATCAATTGAGCCTTTCTAGTGTGAGGCCAAAAAATATTGGCTATTTACTTGCTAGCAGTTTAAAATATTAAAAATTAATGTAGAAACAAGTGAGAAGAGAGTCCGAAAGCACAGAATATGAAGTTTTTAGGGTCTCTCAAAATGGAAGCTGATTTTGTTGATCATCTATATGGATATTGTGCATAAAAATTTTATTGGTTGGCAAAGTTGCAGCTAATTGGTCCTTGAAAGTCAAATCCAGGGAGAATTCTGTGTGTGTGGCTGTGCCACTTGCTTGTGATCACATAAGGTAAATTTTATCGGAGATCTTATTGGCATTCCTATGTGGATATGATCATTGAATTGCTAGCATTTTAGGGAAAGAAATATTGCGGAAGAGAATTTTGTGTGTCTGCATTTGTTATTTAGACCTGTCATATGTTCACTGTGTGAAGGAGTTATTTGGTCATCTGCATCTTCATTGCCTTCCCAGGCTCTCCTTGCAAATGTGGAGCCCAAAGTTACATAATGTCACCTAATGTCTTTATTGTACTGTTTCTATTATTTTTTTTTCTTGCTCAATAGGAATGTCTGCAAGGCATAAGATCTGTCTACCATGCAAGGTGTCCGCATTATGCTTTCTTTGGTTTATATCTGTTCGAGAGTTGAGAAATAATATGCTAGTGAGGCACTTCTAGGTGTAGCTTATGATGCAGATATTGGATACTAAACAAACAAAAGAATAATTGAATGTAAACCTGTTTACATTTCTTATGTGAAATATTATAATGTCTTTTAATATATTTAACTTCACTAATTTACATAATGGGCATATTTAACTGCTCTTTAACTGTTGGTAGTATTAGTCTGTCTGTAAATTTTCTTTTAAGGGAAAATGATTCAAGTTCTTACATTCACTACACCTGTTTCAGCGGTAAAACATACACTATGGTTGGGACCCAAGATGATCCTGGACTTATGGTTCTCAGTTTACACACCATCTTTGATCTAATCAAAGGGGACACAAGCTCTGATGAGTTTGAAGTTACTTGTTCTTACCTTGAAGTCTACAATGAAGTAGGGTATTCTATCATTTACTATTTTTTTCTTTATTATTTTTTTTTTTTTATTTTTTTTTTTAATTTATGAGCTGAAGGTAACTATTTCTATTTTTATTTATTTGATTCAGGTTATCTATGATTTACTTGAAAAGTCATCTGGTCATTTGGAACTCCGGGAGGACCCAGAAAAAGGAATTATTGTTGCCGGGTTAAGATGTATAAAGGTTTTTCTCTCCCTCAAAGCTTAGTTGGAAGCATCACATATTCCCCCCCCCCCTCATGCCAGTGGTGCTTGAAATGCAAAATTGGATACATCATATTCATAGTCCTAATATGTTTTGAGGTGAATATTGATGTTCATGTACTTGGGTGGTCCCTCCTTGGTCCTTTTGGTGTTCAGTTTTACATATCAATAAAAATTATATTTAAGTAAATAATGTCCTGGCATGAACATGTCAAATGGTGGGATTTTGTTTGAAGATCTAGCATGGACAATGGACATGATAGTTTTGCTAGGACTAAATATTGAAGATTCACCAACTATATATCTGCATTATCTTGGTGTATAATTTTCCAGAGTATTCATATACATGGATGACATCTTTGTCTGTTAGCCTTTATTTACAAAGCAATACCACTACAGTGTCTGAGCCTGTTTGGCATCATCCAGCAGGGGCCTGGAGAGAAACTTAGGTGCAGAAAAACTTTAGGAAAATTTTTGAATCCTTAACATGGTTCTCCCATGAACAATGTGTAAAGCTAGATGTTCTAGAAGATTATGTGCTTATAACTACATCCTTTTAAACATTCATCTTCCATGTTGGACATGATTTGTTAGTCTTGGGCTGTAAATCAAGACATCTTTTTTCTTTTCTTCCAATTTAAATTCATTTGTAAGAGTACCTTTTGTGTTGAGTGGTGAAAATTTGATGATTTTAAGTCAGCTTGATTCTCATTCATATTGAAGCTATCCTGAGATAATACACATAATTTTTGCCATTGTGCGACCAAGTTACGTCACATCGTTTTAGCTCCTTGAGTAACCTTTACTTCTTATTCAGGTTCACTCTGCGGATAAGATTCTTGAACTCTTAAATTTGGGGAACAGCAGAAGGAAAACAGAAAGCACTGAAGTTAATGAAACATCTTCACGGTGAGAATAAGTCACCAACCTTGAAATTCATGTCTTGCATTTAGTTTACAAGAAATACAATTTACAATTTTGGCTATTTAGTGCTCTCCCTCATCACTATTCTTTGCATGCTGCCTCATTGATTGATTAGGTCTGTTTTTCCTCAACTCACAATCAAGTAGAGTCATCGCTGACAGTTTACCTGCCCACTTCCTTGCTGTTATACCCCAAAGTGTTCTTCATTATCTTGTACAAACAGTCATGTTCCAAAGTTGTAATGCATTTTCTGGATGGGGCTCTCACTGAATATGTCACGTTCCATGTCCTAAAGTATAGCTGATCTTCAAGTTGTCTCATGAAATACCTATATTACATTGTTCAGTATCCCTTGACTACAATACTGGAGACCTCTTCACAATCCAACTATTCTACTGCATGTAGCACTTGTGTGTGCGTTGATAAGACCTGTGTCAATCTAGAGGATGGTATATGTAACTGCATGTGTGTGCACTAATAAGAACATGAGAGAGAAAGAGACCCTACATTCCAAGTGTCACATATTCTACCATGCGTCATTCTGATCCCGTTTTCATTGTTAAACAACCGAGTGCATCAACAAACTGCAATAGCCCCTTTAAGCATACTAATGCTTGCAATTTTTAACAGTTCTCATGCAGTCTTGGAGATCGTTGTGAACAGAAAACAAAGAAACAAGTATCGCAATCAAGTTATCCGAGGGAAACTTGCACTTGTGGATCTTGCAGGGAGGTAAGTCCAATTCTTTACATGAATTTGTGTTTCTTGTTTACGTTTCCTTCAGGTTTATTTATCAACGGTGTAAAGAAGTTCCGACACTTTGGTACAGTGAACGAGCTAGTGAAACAAATAGTGGGGGCCAAAAGTTGAGGGATGGAGCCAACATTAATCGTTCACTTCTGGCTTTGGCTAACTGCATCAATGCTTTGGGAAAACAACAGAAGAAGGGTCTTGCTTATGTGCCATACCGCAATAGGTATCTTAATTGTAACTAGTTTATGAAATATTTGGCTAGTGTAGCTAATTGAGAGGATTATTAATTTTTTGGGTTGCAGCAAATTGACCCGTATTCTCAAAGATGGTCTGAGTGGGAATTCGCAAACAGTGATGGTTGCTACAGTATCACCTGCGGCTAATCAGTATCATCACACAGTTAATACATTGAAATATGCTGACCGAGCAAAGGAGATAAAGACACACATTCAGGTCAGCTTATATTTCAAAATTCAAGAAGTGGTCTATATGATATATTCCCCTTGACACATGGATGATAAAGGGCCATAAATAACATTTAAATGAATCTAAATGCATAAACACAACTTTAAATGTTTACTTTTGAACTCTGTACCAACTGGTCCATAATTTTTATGTTGGTGACTAGAGGTGACGCCATTCAGGAGTCTTCTCTACAAGCTCCTACTAAAGTAATATTTTTTATTTCAATTTTGTAGAAAAACATCGGCACCATTGATACCCATGTATCAGATTACCAACGGATGATTGACCATCTTCAGGTAAGCTATGATCATGAATTCTCTTTTTTCTTACACAGCATATGTGTTTCCGTTCTAGTTGGCTTATGTCGTTAGCTATGCAGATTGAGGTTTGCCGGTTGAAGAAGGAATTAGCTGTCAAGGAATCACAGCTAAATGTCAAGCCTGCTGAAAAGGCAGCAGATGATGAATTATCTTGGTTGAATACATTGAGCCATGAAATTAATGAAAATGTTCAGGAGCGAATAAACTTACAGAAGGCTATGTTTGAACTTGAGGAAACTAATCTTCGTAACCGTAGTGAACTCCAACATCTTGATGATGTTATTGCCAAACAACAGGTATCGTAGTTGCTAACCAATTGAAGATTTTTGTTTCTCTTGGTCTTTGGGAGATGTTGATCCATTCATTTGTTTCTTATTTCTCTTAAGCTCCCCCGTCCTGTGTTGAAATTTAAGCAAGCTTGAAGTGTGGATCAATGAATGCTTAAAGCTTTTATTCTAATTTTAGTCCACTTAGACCTGTTCAGCATGCTAGGTTTGTGTTATATTTTCACTTATCATCTCTCCATCACTTAGTCTTTGAACCGTCTTTGTTGCAGGTTATTGAGAGAGATGGAGCAGCTGTACAGGCTCTAAGAGGAAGAAGGCAGGTTATTCTTGATAATATTCGTGACAATGATGAGGCTGGTGTCAATTACCAGAAGGTGATACGGTGCTGGTCTTGGAGCTCATTGGGCTATGTACTCTTATTGTCATTTGACCATGTTAATTCTTGTAGGAAATTGAGGAAAATGAGAAGCACAGGTGTGAACTTCAAAGTATGGTTGAGAAAGCAATTAGTGACAACAGCAACAAAACTTACTTGCGCATACTCAGTCAGTACAGGCTCCTGGTGAGTATATATTGAGCACCACCTTATGTATACTCCAAGAACACTGAACTGGAATTTAATGATACTGCTCAGGGCGGGAATATTCCCAAGATTTTATTGGTCATTTTATTTGAAAATTCTGCGGACATATTGAACTCAATCATTCTGGTGTTACCATTGGTTTTACAGTTCTCTTGGTCCCCACTGTAGTACATGATGGTCCTGAACTACCTGATGGAAATTGAATCTGGCCTGCACTAAGTTTATCAAAAGACGCTGGAGCCATTAGTGATAGAAACATGCCTCCTGTACTATTTAAACGTACTCTGTAAGCTAATTGTTTTTGTCATCTCTCGAATGTAGGGAATGGCTAATACTGAGCTTCAGATTGAAATAGCAATGAGAGATCAAGTCATTCAGAACCAGCGAGAACAACAGAAGAACCTGTGGAATGTGCTTATGGGTTTAGGACTTGACCAGAACAAAATATTGGACCTTGCTTCTGAGCAGGGTATAACGACTGAAGACTGGACAATGCAACCCCAGCTTGGATTATCATCAGATAAGAGGCTGTCTCTTGATCCCAGCTTAGGGAAACTTTCTCCTGCCTCTCCCCCTCATGTCGGAAACTCCTACTGTAGCTTGCCAAGTATTTTCAATCACCAAGACTATGGTTCTAGGTCATTTTCTGGGTGTTATTGGGACTCCACTCCTACTCTGTGCAAGGAGGAGCACCACAGCTCATATTACTTGCTATCGCCCAATCTCTTGCCATCGCTATATTTGAATAGGAGAAGAATGAGTGATTTTGGGGTTGGTGGCGGCCCAAGTACATGGCCCTTCACTCCCAACACACATGCTCGACCTTTTCCCCATTTTTATTCACAGACTTGAACTGTCTGCTCCATGCCGGCAGCATTATGCCTGGCTTTACCTTTTAGTGAGAACTTTTGTCTGCAGCAGAAGGTAAATCTTGCAACTTGTTTTAGATGTTTTAGAATATCCTCTCCCACCTCTCCACCCCCTAAAAACACACACATACAGACGTACATGCAGCAGAACAGACTAATTCTTTCATTCTTTCCCAACATTTTTGTGGTTAGGTAATTGGTCAGTTCGATATAATTGATAGATCTGTTGGCTGTTATCCACAAATTGAGCTAATCAAAAGGGTCTTCCTTTCTTTTCTTTGTAATAAATCTTTGGGCATCTTAGAAGTTGATTTGACCTTAATTACCTCCATAATAAACCCATAGATTTGTCATAAGATCTTTGCTGATGTTGCTCCTTGTACCTTTGGGGAGAAGAATCCCTGGATGTGCCCCTAGGTCAATTGGTAGAAGAGGGTAAAGGATAGAGGGGTAAAACTGAATGTATAACCTTGTAAAATACTTGTTTTATTGTAATACATGACCTTACATACCTTTTCAAGACATGAAATCCAACCCCCTCCCCCTTCTTTTAACTTGGCCAACAGGTAGGAGAACAAGACTTGAATCCTAGATCTTAATCACGAACAAGGATTTCAAGTTATTTTGGTCACTATTTGAGTGAAAACCCTTGGTCAAATCTAGTGCAGAAAGTGTGCGCATGCTAATATATATCTTCACATGCATAATGTTATCTTTCTAAATTTACCCCTACTATTTTCTCTTGCACAAATCACATGCTATATACATTACATAACCATGATTTCAATTTGAAAGTTAGTCCTCCCAAGGTAAGTCAAATGGCTTTAATGGTTGATACCTTTTTTTTTTTTTTGGTTGGGGGGTGGGGGGTGGGATAATATAGTGATTCTAAACAACTTTTACCTCCGACTGAAATTTAATGTTTGTTTCTTTTACGATTCTTGTTAATCATGCAATACAGCTTACACTGCTATTATTATCATGATTATTTTATGCAGGTTCAAAAAGATGATATGGCAAGGCAATATTTCCCATTGAGGCCTTATGTTGAGAGTAGCTGCTGTGGGGACTTATCTGAGGGATCATTGATGCATCATGGTGGGACACCTATAGCCATCTATTGGAGCCCTGAGCAAACTGGGGCATGCACAGTTGTAACCATTTTCCCTGCAATAACTTAATTCATATTCGTTACCCATTTGCCCATACAAGAAAGTTCGTCCCTAAAATTTTGTATAGTCGGAATTTATTCTTTTCCACTTCTCTCATTATAGTGGCCGTAATTTCTGTCAAATGTACATAAATCGAGTAGTTTGTGAAGTTCCCTACTTTGTAAGGCATATCTAGATTGCTGCACATGAGTTGGTTTAGAATGTGAGTGTGAAGTTCAACGGTTGATGTAGCAGGTAGTGTGCATACATAAAGGCATGGTTCTATTGCTTTCCATTAATATTTCATGACAGTGAATGGTTTGGATCCTTCTTTTGTAAATAAACAGAAGCACTTTAGTAGTTCTCCTTGTTTATAATTCTGCATAAGTTAAACAAAAATTGATCTCTTAGTGTTGAGTTTACCTGCCCTGCATCTTCTATAGAGATCAGAAACCGAGGGATGCTAAAAGAAAGTTGTCAAAGATTTAATTTTTCTTTTTTTTAATAAAAAGGTTTGAATTTGAAATCTTTATAAAAAAAAGAGAAGAAAGATAGAGAAGAAGGACGGTGTGAATTGAGTTATAATTTATTGATTGAGTTATGAATCAGTTATCAATTGAGTTGTGATTGATTGGGAAAGAATTAGGTTTCTCTCTCAACCTTGATGGCGAGTTCAAATAAAATTGAGCTTTTGTATTGGGAACAGGGCTGAAATCTGTGGTTCCAAATTACAGTACGGTGGGGGTTGGGGCGGAGGGGAGGGTTGTAATTTGGCAGGATTAATGTTTTGGATGAAAAGAAAAATGGCATTTAAAATTTAGGATAAAATCCCTACTCAACTTATGTATTTAATTTTCATGGATATTCATGAAAATGGCACCATATTTAATGTTTGAGATGTCACAGCATTATTCAGGACTTAATGAATTTTTGGGAGGAGAAAAGTGCCTTTATGGGTTGAAATTCCACCTTCCCACGGGGAAAATGGCAAATCTTCTGGGGGGGAAAATTAATTTCTTGAAGAAGAGAAAGAAAAGAAAAGGAGAGAGGAGAGAGTAGTCGGGCCAAGGTGAAGAGAGGAAAGAAAAAGTCTTTAATTTTTTTGAAGAGTAAATATATTTAGGTGACATTTGATTCCTATTCGAAAATCAAAATCGGAATAAAAAATCTTAGAAATCAAAATCAGAATCGAAATCCGATATCAATTGTTTGGTTCAAATTTTATGATAGATATGATTAACATTGTTGATATTTGAATTATATATCTTTCGAAATGAGAATCATATAATTATCAATTTTATCTTTCATAAAAAATATTTTAAAATTAATAATTTTAAAATTTTATTTTATTTTTTAATATTAGAATTATAATTCTCATATATTTTATTTTTTAAAATTAAAATTAAAATTAAAATATGTTTTAAAATTGGAAGAATGTAATTTTATTTTAGGAAAAGCCTTTGTTTCATAAACACCTACCAACGAGAAATCAGAAAAAAAATGCGCTCTTGTTTTTGGAAACACCCACCCGAAGGACCCACCAGGTTTTGTTTCAAAAAAAAACAGGGGCTTTCGTGAAATAAGAGTTTGCAAGGTGCAGTCGTGAGAGGGAAAAAGAAACTGGAGAGCAAAAGAAAGAAAAGTGGGTTGGGTGGAGAGAGAGGATGTTGGTCTCATTGGTTTCGTCGTGGAGAAGTTGTGGGTTGTACGGAGACGACGGGATTCATTACGGATGGTCTCATCGGTAGGATGATAGTGTTTTGCTTGAGTGGTGGTGGTGGTGGTGGTGGTGGTGGTGGTGGTGGTGGTGGTGGTGGTGGTGGTGGTGGTGGTGGTGGTGGTGGTGGTGGTGGTGGTGGTGGTGGTGGTGGTCGTGATGGTCGTGGTGGTGGTCGTGGTAGTGGTCGTGGTGGTGGTGGTGGTGGTGGTGGTGGTGGTGGTGGTGGTGGTGGTGGTGGTGGTGGTGGTGGTGGTGGTGGTGGTGGTAGTGGTGGGGGTGGCGGTGGGGGGGGGGGTGGTGGTGGGGGGGGGGGGGGATAGAGAAAGAGAGAAAGAGGCTTAGGGTGATATTGGAGGTGTGTTTTAGTTCCACAGATTCGGTTCTTTATTGATTCGAACGACTACTTGAATGAAGGATATGAAGTCTGTCAAAACCTGTCGAAGGGTGTTCCGACAGGGGAGACTTCGATGTTTAAGTCAGAAAGAGAAGTTTTTGAATGAAATTAAAACAGACCGAGAGAGAAAGACCGGATCTCCCTGTGACTTGTGTGCCGAGTGTTGAGTCAAGGGAACTTCCTTGGGCTTCAGTGTATCGAAGGCTTTTATATGAGAGGCCAAGAGAGCCGTGTACGTTTAAGGTGTTACAACCCTAGTTTTCTTATGAGAAGGTCCCAAGATTTTGGAGTTCAATTGTCTGAAATTTGGGAATCGTTATCATCTAGGAAGTTTAATTATACGTTGAGATTCTTTTCTTTATCGATTATATTTGTGAGGATTTCATTCCTTATCTGGAAGATACATTTCGTATTGAGATAGGAAACCAAATCAAGGTGAGATTCGGTTAAATATTACCATTGATTGATAAAAGTTGAAGCGATTGGTCCCCCAGGTGGTTGTCAGTCATCGGTTGAATGAATGGAGGTGACCATTCAATTTTGTTGAATGTATTCATGAATTGGTCGATCCATCCTAATTGGTGAGCTAATCTACCTTTTGTTGGGTTCGAGATTCGAATCCCTCGTGACCATAAGTATTAGGTCGAGTTTTCGGACATCCGTATACTACACTGATTGTTGTTTGGATTATGTCTCATCATTTGCCCTCATTTTCGAATTGCTTCCCATTGTTCGTTATGAGGACGTGGGATATACCGAATCGAATGATAATGTGAGTCCACATGAACGATTGAACCTTGGCTGCTGTTATTTGGGCTAGAGGTTCGGCTTCCACTCATTTGGTGAAATAGTCAATGGCTATTATAAGAAATTTTGCTGTTTGTTAGCTGGTGGAAATAGTTTGAGTATGTTTGTTCTCCATTAGGCAAACGGCCATGGGTTCACCATAGGATTGAGTTCGGTTGAGGGTAACTATGGGACTGAAGAGAAACGTTGATATTTGTTACACCTCTTGAGTTAGTTCTCAAAGTCGGCTTTCATGGTTGGCTAGTAGTATCGTTGACGTAGGGCTTTGTGGACTAAATTCCGAGCCCCTAGGTGGCTACCGCATATTCCCTTGTGAATTTCCTTGAGGATACAGTCTCCTTCTTTTG
The DNA here is from genome assembly GCA_037126225.1 of Dillenia turbinata. NCBI lineage: Eukaryota > Viridiplantae > Streptophyta > Magnoliopsida > Dilleniales > Dilleniaceae > Dillenia > Dillenia turbinata. The sequence continues at coordinate 9,180,523 of JBAMMX010000018.1, read as the reverse complement.
AGATCAGACATATTAAGTACAAGTGAGAGAAGGAATTCTTGTATAGGATTCCATTGATGATCGCATAATGAGTGGCCCCTCACTTTAGCTTGGCTGCCTCTAGTGGTGAGTCAGGCAGCCGATCGTCTCTCAAGTATGCTTTAATAGGATCTTTTCAACTAGGAGGCTGGTCTGTTACAAGAACTCTTTGAGGTTCGTCTATATTGGGGTGTGGTAAGCATTCGATGTAAACCGTTTGGCTAAAAACGATCGAATTTGAATTGACCAGTTTGAGGAGCGTATCGGCTCATGCGTTTTCAGATCGAGGGATTTGTTGAATATCGACTCTGTTTAGTTTAGCCATCATCTCGCGCAGCTTGCTTAGTTATTTGGCCACAATCGGGTCTTTAGTTTTATAGACCCCTTCATTCTATTTGACTACCAATTAGCTATCGGTAAACACCCGAACGCTTCGAGCTCCCATGTTGGTTGTGATTTGGAGTCCTATCAACAAGGGCTCATACTCCGCTTGATTGTTAGTGGCTCTGAAATCGAAAGGAATGGCATATTCTGCTTTGAAGTTGTATGAGCCCATCAGTATGAGCCCGGCGCCACTAGCCGAAGAGTTTGAGGATCCGTCGACGTGTATTGTCCAATCTGGTAGTGACCATTTGTTAGGGTTGTCGATGGACTTGGGTTTGGTTGTAATCGGGAGGGTACATTCAAGAATGAAGTCGGCTAAACCTTGACCTTTGATTGCAAGTCAAGGATGATACTGGATGTCAAATTCGTCCAATTTGACGCTCAATTTGATAAGACGGTCAGTGGTGTTTCTCTTCTAGAGGATTTGCTTTAGCAGCTAATCAGTAAGCACCACGATAGTATGAGCCTGAAAGTACGATTAGAGGCGCCTAGCCGAGATGACTAGGGCGTATGCTATATTCTCGATCGATCGGTAATTAACTTCAGACTCTTTGAGGATCTGGCTAATGTAGTAAACCGGCTTCTGAGTAGTTGAGTCCTGTCTTAAAAAGACAGAGCAAAATGCTCAATCAGAAATAGAAAGGAATAGATAAAGTTTCTCACTAGAAATCAGACGGGAGAGTAGTGGGAGAGTCATGGGGTACTCTTTGAGTCATTCAAAAATTGCTTGGTACTTGAGTGTCCATGTGAACCATTGAGATTTCTCCATAGCGTCAAAGATAGGTTTGTACTTTTCTCCGACTTTCGACATAAATCAGCTTAAAGCCGATATTCGACTAGTGAGGCATTGTACTTCTTTCAGTGTCTGAGGTGGCGACATGTTCAGAATGGCTTGTATCTTCTTGGGATTAGCCTCGATCCCATAACTGGTGATCATAAAACCAGGAACTTGCAAGATGCGATACCAAAGGTGTACTTGGTTGGATTCAATTACATGCTATAGCGTTCAAGCGTCTGAAAGGTTTCTTCAAGGTCGACAACATGAGCCTTAGCATCTGCACTCTTGACAAGCATGTCATCTATATATACTTTTATGTTTCGTCGGAGTTGAATCTTAAAGACTTCATTGACCAACCGTTGGAATGTTACTCCTACGTTCTTCAGTCCGAAGGGACTTGATAATAGTACGTACCAAACTTGGTGATGTAGCATGTTTTTTCTTTGTTTTCCAGAGCCATTCGTATTTGATTGTACCCCAAGTAGGCGTCCATGAAACTTAAGAGCTGGTGACCTGAAGAACTATCTACCAGTTTGTCGATGTTTGAAGAGGATAACTATCTTTCGGGTACGTTTTGTTGAGGTTGGTGAAATCCACATACATCCTCCATTTGCTGTTGGCTTTCTTCGCTAGGACCACATTGGCTAGCCATTTGGGATACTTGACTTCATGGATGAATCCGGTGGTTAGTAACTTTTGGATCTCTTCTTGGATGGCACGTTGACATTTGAGGGAAAACACTCTCTTCTTCTACTTGACTGGTTTGTAACTGGAGTTTACTGTTGGCTTATAAAGACTTACTAAAGGATCGATGCCAAGCATGTCCTCAAGGGACCAAATGAAAACTTTGGAGTGCCGTCACAGACAACCAACAATTGCCTCTCGTAGGGACCTAGACAGGCCAGCTCCGATTCAGATAATTTGAGTAAGATCGTTAGTTAGAGGGATCTCGATCACCCCTTCTCCCAACTCCGGTTTATTTGTTGGTTCGACGTCACCCTTGAGTTCCAGGGTATCAATTGAAAAATTTTCCTGTCTGTCTCCGTTTGTGAAAAGGACGTAAGGATCGGGGTCGTTGTGAATAGTAGCAACCTCTTCCGATATTCTAAACTTCATTTTCATGTGTTTAGTACTAGGTAATGCTTCTAGCCTGTCTAGACTCGGTCAGTTGAGGATGACATTGTACGGTGAGAATAGTTTTACAACATGAAAAGTGACTTTGACGGATGCATGGTTAGGAGGAGTACCCAAGGTCACAGTGAGGGGGATGATTCCCTCTGGATAAATGCTTTCGTCAGATAATCCCTTGAGAAATCTAGTTGGGGGTTGAGGATGTGAAGAGTTGAGGCCCATCCACTGAAAGGCGTTCCAGATAAGGAGGTCATAGTCCACGCCCTAGTCGACAAGGACTCTTTTAACTGTATAAGACCCCATTTTGATGTGATAACCAAAGGATTGTTACGACTAGAGTCGATTTCAATTAGATTGTCATCGTCGAATCCGATAATTGGCATTTTTCTCTTGACTGTAATCATGTTTTGCTTAGTGAAAAAAGGTTACTGAGAAAAACTAGTGATTAGTCTGTTTCCAACAGATAGCGTCAATCCGTTGGAGGTGAGTCTTGACTCTACAGATCCGACTCCTTCTTGACTCGAACGATGACTTGAATGGAGGATTTGAAACCTACAAAAAACCACCAAATGGTGCTCCGGTGGAGAAGGTTTCGACACTCAAATTAGAAAGAGCGGTTTTCAAATAGAATTAGAACAGACTGAGAGAGGAAGAGTGGAACTCCCTGTGACTTGTGTGCCGAGTGTTGAGTCAAGGGAACTTCCCTGGGTTTCAGTGTATCGAAGACTTTTATATGAGAGGCCGTGAGAGTTGTATGCATTCAGGATGTTACAACCCTAGTTTTCTTATGAGAAGGTCTGAACATTTCAGAATTCAATCGTTTGAGATTTGAAAATCGTTATCATCTAGAAAGTTTAATTATATGACGAAATTCTTTCCCTTATCGATTATATTCGTGAAGATTTTCTTCCTTATCTAAAAGATACGTTTCGTATTGAGATAGGAAACCAAATCAAGGCGAGACTCGGTTGAATATTTCCATTGATTGATAGGAGTTGAAGCGATAGGTCCCTCAGGAGACCGTTATTCATCGGTTGAACGAAAGGAGGTTACTGTTTGGTTATGCCGAATGTATTCGTGAATCGGTAGATTCGTCTTAGTCGGTCAGCTAGTCTACCTATTGTTGGGTTCGAGAACCGAATCCCTCGTGACCATAAGTGTTAGGTTGAGTATTCGGATATCTATGTACTATATCGATTGTTGTTTGAATCATATTTCATCAGGTGAACTAAACTATGGGCAAAAGGCAAAAATTATTTTGCTTGGGTTTTACTGATGGGTTTCAGACGAAACCCACCATTTTACTTGGATTTCACAAAAGCCTCATCTCATGGTTTTCATTCCGATTCTTTTATTTCCATTCCATTAATTCAAACAATTTATATGAATTTTAAATCTATTCTTGATTCTCATATCTTATATCAAACACCACCTTAGAGTATTGCAAATATTAAATAATATTTTTTAATATAAATTTTTAATTTCGTTGTATCATTTTTAAGAGGGAAAACAACAATAGTATTAACACCTTTAGCGGAAGAACTTGATCGGATATAGTTTCTCTCTCTCTCTTTAATTATCTATTCTAATTTAGTTGGGAGATTTTGTGAAAAAATAATACTTTCCTTTAAATTTAAAAGATCAAAGTCGTTGCTTGCATTAAAAATTTCAAGAATTTAACCATAGTTGACGTCATAACTAAAAATATACAAGGTCTTTTAAAAAGGAATTTCTAATTTTTATACATGCTTTCTTTTAATTAATTTTTTTTGCAAAAAAAAAAAAGTACCAAAAAAATGTGTGCCAATAATATCTACCTTAATTGGTAAGACATGATCCATTTTTTTTCCCTTCTTTTTCAAGTGAGAAGGGGTTGGATTCGAGTTTTTCAATACCTTGTGTGTGTACAAACTATTGATACTATTGGATATATTTAGTGAGGTTACTTATGCAGAGATCACATGGAGGAGTTAAGGAAAAACTAGAGATGTGATTGTGATTCTCCTGGTTAGAACGAAGAAGGCCCGGACGAATTCTTTAAATGTAAGTACACTCCATCAATGAAAAAGAGTTGTAAGTTTGTAAGATCATATACCCTTAATTTTCTACATTATTAAAAAAGTTCTAACATATTATAACCGGTGGTTGATCGGCGCAATCAGAAGTGTGCTGTGACCCTTAATTAAGCATTTGGATTCAAATCTCCTTCTGAATAGAAAGGACGCCATTAAAAAACCTCTCCAAAAAAAAAGTCAATTCAAATTAGTATAATGAAATCTTAGATATTAAGTAATCACTCGATCAAGGTATAAAAGTAGACGGCAAAAAAGGCTCTAAAGCCCGTAGTCCTGGTTAGAGCGACAAGCAAGGAATTGAGCACATTTCTCTATGGTTGTCAAATGGGTTTTCTTGACTTTGGTTGCAAGGCATGTATGTTCGTTAGCCATTTTTTTTAATAAATTTTGAATAAAAGTATTTCAAAACTCAATTAATTTGATGTCAACAACTATAGAGTTAATTTAAATGCCGACTTTTTCGATATATGTCTTCCTATTACCAAAACTTGATTCCCTAGGTTTGATTTATCGGTGAGATAAGTAAATATCCATACTATCAATTTAATGAATAGAATAGAGAATTATGAGAATTTAAAATTTGTTTGTATTTTATTTTTAGAATGTCGTCATAGTATAAACACTATTTTTTGTTAAAAATATCAAAGATATAAAACGGGTTTATAATAACCATTAATACCTCCTCTCTTCTATTTTCTTTGAAATAATTTTTTTTTTTAAATTTTCGTTTCTGCCAATAGCTTCTCCATATTTTGATTTCACATACCAAAAAACATAAAATCTGAACCCCCGGGGAAAAAAGAATCAACCACAAGTTGCACATGACATGGATGGAGTGTTAGGATTTGAGATTATTGCTAAAATTAAAACACTAGACATTCATTTAAAGATCAGTCTGCAAATCAAAGCCATAAGAGTGATGATTAAGTCTGATGTTTTAGCCGGGATCAATGCACTTAAGGGTAATAATATCTTGGTATAGTTGTTGATAATTATAAATCTCTTATATCTACCCATGTCTAGTTGATAATGGGTATGCACTGATATTATTAAATCAAATTTTGAATTCAAATTTTGTATATGATAAAAATATATGTTAAAAGAGTTTTGTCTATTTAAAATTCAACTTGACTCAAAACAGATTTAGTCAGAACTGTTGGAGTAAATTTTTAACTCATAGATAACTGTTTTTTCGATTTGAATGGGGAGAATTGATGTCGAGATGTTTATCGGATCTTCTTGGATGGGAAATTTGCAAAAACCCCATCAGGAATGGCCTGATGAGGAGACTTCGATGATCAAATCAGATAGAGTAGTAAATGAAAGAGAAAAGACTGATAGAGTCTAAACTATAGCCTTGTGTTGCTTTTGTATGCCATATGTAGAGTTGACCGGTGTCGGTGTATCGACTGGGTTATCATTAATGGAGAAACCTACAAAAACTCCACCGGGGGGACTCGACGTCAAGTCAAAAAGAGTAAATAAATGAAATATTGAGTAGACTCGGATATGGTATTGTGTTATGAGTGTAGAATTTGCCCTCGCGTGTTATGTGTGTAGAGAGCCATGAATATAGCCTTATGTGTGATGTATGTATGTAGAGATAGATGATGAACGTATTGTGTGGATATAATTAAGTATGAAATCGTATCTTTGACAGTGTATAGAACGAAGAATGAAATTATACCTCTGATAGTGTATAATGGGACATGAAGCCGTACCTCTCTATCGTTTTGGGTTGAGTGTGTAGTTGTGTAGTTGTAGTCCTCCCCTCTGTGGTGGGTATGTAAACATATCATGATAGGTTGTCAGTGTAGAAAATCTTAATTTTCTTTTGTCTGAAACCTTTCGACATGGCAAGAATTGTGGTCAAGAACTTTTAGAAAATTTAGATCCTTCGAGATTAAGAAATGTTTTGATTTTAGAAAAGTTTCCTTTCTTATTAAAAGTATACGAGAATTAGAATTCTACGTGATTAAGGAAATTTTGAACTAAGATTTTTTTTTCTTATTGAATAATTATAAGAGAATTGAGATTTTATAAAAATAAGAAAATTTTCATTGTTAAGTTGGATACCATTATTTGTCATCCCCTTTTAATGGTATTTTAGAAAGGGTTATTTGTGAAAGTATTGTGAATATCGTACAAAATCTAAAAAATATGGTTTTTTTTTTCCTTAAGAAACTAGAGATGTCAATTTTAGAAATTCGACTTTAAAGTCGATTTTTCTAAAATCAATTTTAAACAGTACCCGATCACTGTGCTCGTAAAAAAAAAAAAGAAAAGAAAAGTCGATTTCATTCGAATCGACTTCAATAAACCTCCGCCACATCAGCAGCCTCCCCTTCTTCTCTCATTAAATACCACTCTCTCACCCTCCCTCTTTCGGCCCTACACTCATTAAATGCGCTATTAACTCCCTCTCCCTCTCTCTCTCTCTCTCTCTCTCTCTCTCCTCCTTAAAATAAAACACAGATACTCTCTCTCCCCTCATTTAATTTATATTAATTTTATAAAACAAAAAATATATTTTTTAATATTTTTATATTAAATAAATTAAAAAAGATTAAATTTATAAATTAATATATTAATTTTATTTTTATAATAAATAATATAAAATTAAATAATGTATATAAAATAAATAATATATTTGAAATGTAAAAGGTATATTTATAATGTAATTTTATTTTAATAAATTAGTAGATTAAATAAAAATTTATAAAATCAATAAAAAAATTAAAATTTTTTTATAAAATCAATAAATTAAAATAAATTATATTATAAATAATAAATTTTAAGTTATATCTCTTTTTATAATAAAAATATATAAAAAATATGATAAAAATGAGATCAAAATATATAAAAAAATATAATATATAGGTCATTTATAATATTATAATTTATGCTGGCTTAGATTTAATTATTGGATTTTTCGGCCCTAAATTATTGTTCAACCATACGTTTAGTCTATTTGGGGAAAAAAAAATCATTGGGGGACATTTTCTGGTATCCACCAGCTTCTTCCTACTTCTGATATCCTCTATAATTGTCTATTTCTTCTTGAAGCACAAGGCAAAAGTTTTAAAGCAAGTAGGATTATTTCTTGTTGACCACATGTCTCCTTTTATCAACTGGCAAGTTGTTTTTTGTCTTTTGTCGAAGGAGATGGGGAAAACTGGTTTTCTATTTTTTTTAAAAATAAATGTTATATATTATCTTTCTAACATTTGGAGCTTCCCTATTCATTTGCAGAGACACCATGAGTTTATCCTTGTAATTCACTACTATAGTAGTAGAGAAATTAGAAACACTAGTTAAACTATGATACTCACACTACTAGAAAACACGATTTCAACGACGGATTTTTCCATCGCTGATATCTAAATTTCCGTCACTGAAAGTATCAACGACGAAAAATCAACGACGGATTTTTCCGTCGCTGAAAGTCACATCGCTAATTTTAGCGAAAGATCAACGACGTATTTTTTAGCGACGGAATTTTTCCGTCGCTAATTACCGACGGATTAGCGACGGATTTAGGGACGGAATTTTCCGTCGCTAATTTTATTTTAGAATTTTCAAATTACCGACGGATTAATAAGACCAAACCCAAATATCGGAAGTTGGACGTCCGACCCACCCACCCGACCCGCTTCCACCAACATCCGGAACCCAGCCCACCCACCTGCATGTCCGCGCGTAAATGTGCTGAAAATGTTCTGAAAATATACTCTCCCCCAGGTTCCAACCCGGGCGTGAAAGAGAGAACTTGAGAGGCTTAACCACCATACCACCATTACATTTGTGTTATTGGTTTATTTGTTTTCTATTTCTATAATTTATTTGTAACTCTCAATAATAAAAATATAATACTCTTCTTTAATAAAAATATAAAATTATATTTAAAAAGAAAAAAATTATATCTAATAAAAATACAAAATTATATTTAATAAAAATAAAAATTATATTTAATAAAAAAATAAAATTATATTTAATAAAAATAAAAATTATATTTAATAAAAACACATAATTATATTCAATAAAAATACAAAATTATATTTAATAAAAACAAAAAATTATATTTGATAAAAATACAAAATTATATTTAATAAAAATACAAAATTATATTTAATAAAAAAATAAAATTATATTTAATAAAAATACAATATTATATTTAATAAAAAAATAAAATTATATTTAATAAAAATACAAAATTATATTTAATAAAAACAAAAATTATATTTAATAAAAATACAAAATTATATTTAATAAAAATAAAAAGTTATATTTAATAAAAATACAAAATTATATTTAATAAAAATAAAAAGTTATATTTAATAAAAATACAAAATTATATTTAATAAAAATACAAAATTATATTTAATAAAAAACAAAATTATATTCAATAAAAAAAAATTCGGACCTATTAGCGACGGATTTTTTTCATCGTTAATCCGTCTCTAATAGGTCCGATTTTTTTTTTTCAGCTACGGATTAGTGACGGAATTTTTCCGTCCCTAATAGGTTCAAATTTTTTTTTGTTTTAGCGACGGAATTTTTTCCGACGGAATTTTCCGTCGCTGTTCCGTCATAATTTTGTTATACTATCCGTCGCTAATTTCCGTCGTTGAAACCGTGTTTTCTGGTAGTGTCCAGTATCAACATATTTGACAAATTGTCTATATACATTTTCATTGTAGGAAATATCATTTCTTTAGCAACAATAATAAGCACTGCTTTGTTGAATCATTTCCAGATTTAAGCTGGGACTGGGTCACAATCAAAGGGGGCCTCATCTCAACTCCCTATCTCATTCAAGAAATTCACTATGTCTTAGAAGAAAAAGACTCTTAATGAACTTATCCATGACTATTGGCTCTCCTCCATCTTAGATGGTTATATTGGACTTTGTGTTAGATCATTTCTTGACATACGTTGGTTGGTTTTATAGTAATGACGTGCCCTTTTATGATGTTTGTAATGAGACAGGTGTGAAGGTTTCTATCGTTTCCTTTGTTGCAATTATACATGTGGTTTCAATATACATGCTTTTCCAACCTTAAAAAATGCAACCAAGTAATTCCTTAAATAACTTCTGTCTAAATTGTTGGTAAGCCTTAAGCATGCAAATATGTTAGCTTTTGATGAAAAATTGCCTTTGGAGAGTTTTGAATTTAGTATTGCATGGTTATAGTTTTGCTATCTAAGGCTATCATGAGGAAAAGGATTCAAAATATCAAAGTAGAACATTTGGATATTGTGGGGACTAGTTCTCAGATTTCGATGTTTGATTTAAGGAGAAAGATCCAACGATCTACCAGACGCTTTTAAGTCTTCTTCTATGTAGGCAATGCATATCGAGAAGCATTATAAGTTGTATCACTCCTAAAGTTACATTGGAGTCCTTCTTGCTATATTTCAGCTCTTCCTTTTCAATGTTTTATAAATGAGTTATTGTCACAATATTGGATTGGGTAGTGGGTAGCCATAAATTGCTTGAAGTTACCTTCACAAGGGGATCTATAAAAGAATATTGCCCTAATATTTGCTTTTACCTTTTTTCTTTGAAAAAAAAATATTAATGTATTGCCTGTTTTACCATTTACGAAGCTAACAGTGTTGTGAGAGCATACTTTAGTTTAGATGAGACACCGACTTTGTAATTGTGAGACTCGAGTCCACCGCCTTCGATAGGTTTGATAGCCTTTGAAAAATCTTGTGAATATCATCTTTGAGACCATCATTCCTTAGCTTGCATTCTTCCATGTATGAAGACTTTTGGTATTTCTGGTGACAAATTTATAGCTAGACTACATTCTGCAATATTCTTACTATCCCTCAACTATGTTGATGTTGAAGGTTGGAGGTCCACCTATCATTGAGTGATAGACACATGGGGTGATTAGGTCGTCATTGAACATAGTACAAAATCCAAGATGTTAATTTGTAAAGATTTATTTTTTTATGTGCATAGTTCAAGCGGACAAAAAAGGGCATGGGAGTAATCTATAGAACCAACAACCAATATTTACATTATAAACTCATCATTGATCATGCATAATGGTAAAGTAGCAATAATCAGAGTACCTATTTCATAAAAGTGCATTACATAATTTACATTCATACACCATATGTCATAATTTACATTCATGTTGTAAATAGACGGACACAACCAAGGCCTAGCCTAAGAAAAGGAAAAATAAGGCACACAGTGGGGCCATTGTATATGGAATCCAATGGCTGCCTTTGGGGTTAGAGTGCAAATACATACATGAGAGAGATGATTACATTATTAACATTTTAGTTAGACAAGCCCTTGCATTCTTCATTGTTTTCTTTATCGCAAATACATATAGGAGAGAGATGATTACATTGCTTCTATCAGGATAGTCTTTGGACTAGTGGCACATTTTCTCGTAGCAAAAACATTCCCCTTTTGGAACCCTTTTTATGGTTGATTTCTGATTTTAGGGTGAGTTTTCATTACTTGCAAATGAGTTAAATTTAGGGTTTATTATTGATTGGTTTGATATTGAAGTTGATTCTACATTCAGTACTTCACTCATCATTTTTGTTCACAAGGAAGAGCTTTGTGTGTATTTGAGTTGATTGAAAGGACATGTTCAATATGTGTGGGGGTAACGCCAATAATTTGCAATCTCGCTTTCAAGAAGCGAGACATGAGATTTTGCTTTCAACAATTTTTTTTAAAAAAAATTAAATTGAAATTTTCAATCTCGATTTCTCTACTTTAGGAATAAAAAAAAAAACACTATTTTAGTAATTTTGAATAAAAAGTACACTATTTTGAGGGGAAAAAAACCCAAGCAAACCAAATTCAAAATTTGACATGTGCCCCAACGATTTTTTATATATATATATATATATAAATAGACTAGATGTATGGTTGAGCAATAATTTAGGGCCAAAAATCCAATAATTAAATCTAAGCCAGCATAAATTATAACATTAGAAATGACCTATATATATTATATTTTTTTTATATATTTTGATCTCATTTTTCAACACATTTTTTTATATATTTTTTATTATAAAAAGGGATATAATTTAAAATTTATTGTTTATAATGTAATTTATTTTAATTTATTGATTTTATAAAAATATTTTAATTTTTTATTGATTTTATAAATTTTTATGTAATCTACTAATTTATTAAATTAAAATTATATTATAGATGTACTTTTTAGATTTCAAATATATTATTTATTTTATATACATTATTTGATTTTATATTATTTATTATAAAAATAAAAATAATATATTAATTTATAAATTCAATCTTATTTAATTTATTTAATATAAAAATATTAAAAAATATAATTTATTTTATAAAATTAATATAAATTAAATGAGGAGAGAGATAGCGTGTATGTGTTTTATTTTAAGGAAGAGAGAGAGAGAGGGAGAGAGAGAGAGAGAGTTGGAGAGAGAGGGAGAGGGAAGAGAGAGTTAATGGGGCATTTAATAATGGTGGAGCCGAAGGAGGGAGGGAGATAGAGAGAGTGGGATTTAATGAGAGAAGAAGAAGAGGAGGCTACTGATATGGCGGAGGTCCATTGAAGCCGATAGCAATGAAATTGACTTTAAAGTCTATTTTGCTAAAATCGACTTCTCTCTCTCTCTCCCTTTTCTTAGGCAAAGTGACCAGGTACTATTTGAAATCAATTTCAGAGAAATCGACTTCAAAGTCAATTTTTCTAAAATCGACATCTCTAGTTTAGGAAGAAAAAATAGAGCTATATTTTTGGGATTTTGCGTAATATTCACAATATTTTTGGAAATAACCCTTTTGGAAAAATGGTATTAGGAGTATAGTGAATTGGGGAATTGAAGAGGTACGAAAGTGGAGCATTAAATGCGAAATGTGTCGGTGATAGATTGTGAGAATTGTTTGAGGAAAATTTGATTTTAGGATTTGTGAAATTTAAGGGGTGACCGAGAGGTTGAGTAATTAGGAGATCGAATGATCGAGAGGTCGAATGACTGAAAAATCAAGAAACTGAGAGGTCAAATGACCTGGAGATCGGGTGACTGAGAGGTCAGGAGACCGGGAGGTCGAGAGACTAAAGCGAGAGTGCTCGATTAAGCAATGGCTAAGGGTACAGATTGCTTGTGTTATGAAAAGTATAGGTAAAAGATCTGAAAACTGACCTGGAATCGAGACACTCGATGAGTGCGAGAGGCTAGAGACCATTACAAGAGAGAATAGGATTGGGTTGTAAGTTGCCAAGAGATTGGAGGAAGATCGATAGTAGTCCCATCTCGTCACAAAGAATTTGGTTCTTTTGCTATACTGTACACTGTATAAGAACCCATACGAAAGAGATTCATTTATTACCTTTGCATTCCTGTTCCCGTATTGATCAAGTATTGGAGTGATTTAAGCATTAAGTTGTTGTCGAAGGCGTTATAACTGAAAGAGTATTAAGCGCCAGAGTCAAAGAATATACTGGAGCAATATTGTAATTGGTATGATGTGGTGCTGAGAGAAAGGGAGTTAGGTCTTGTTCGGTATAGTAGTAGTCACAGAAAACCGAGAGAAAGGGAGTCAAATGCTATTCGAGTGTCAGGACCCATATAATGCAGTAAACCAAGAGAAAGAGAGTTGAATCTCGTTCGAGCGTCGGGGCCTATATAATGCAGAAGATTGAGAGAAACTGAGTTGAATCCTATCCAATACCGGGGCCCATATAATACAGAAGACCGAGAGAAAGGGAGTTGAATCCCATCCAAAACCGGGGCCCATATAATACAGAAGACCGAGAGAAAGAGAATTGAATTCCATTTGGGCACAGGACCCATATAATACAGAAAACTGAGAGAAAGGGAGTTGAATGTTGTTTGGTTGTTGGGGTCCATATAATACAAAAGGCCAAGAGAAAGTGAGTTGAATTTTGTCCGAATACCAGGACCCATGTATAGATAGAAAATCGAGGGGTTATAAAGCTAAGAGAGCTCATTGGCATTGTGCCAAGAGTGAGCTTAGAGGTGTTGCACCCGAAGGGCTCATTGGTGTTGTGCCAAATGAGAAGTTGGAGGAGTTGCACCTAGAGGATTCATTGGCGTTGCGCCGAAGGAGAGGTTGGAGGCATTGCTTTTGAAGGGCTTGTAGGCATTGTATCAATTAAGAAGTTGGAGGCATTGCACCTGGAGGGGCTTGCTGGTGACATTGCATGAGTGTGAGCCTGTAAAAAAGAGAGAGAGAGAGAGAAAAAAAAAAGAAAGTGACAGACTAGAGCCTTGTGGGTATAAGGACTTGAACTGTGGTTAGTTAAGATGTAATGAAAAAATAGCAAAATATTTGAAATAGAGACATACTATAGAAAATTGACAAAGGAGTAGATAGTGGATATAAATTACTAAATTGAGACCTTTGATGGATTTGGATTGCAGTTAAGCACTCTAATTGTCACACCCCGATCCTCGGATGGAGCACGTGACAGCCGCCGCGTCGTCTCGGTACACGGGCAGAACCTCCCCATATATCGGGACTCCGCAAGGCTATCAAATTTATAATAAATCATCAAAAGTATAAGACTCTTCAAAATAAGAAATCATATAAACAATACACATGCAGGGAGCCCATCCGGCTCATCCCTGAACATAAAAACACACACATCGGGGAGTAGGATCCTGTACATGCAATCATACATCAGCACACATCGGGGAGTGGGAACCTGTACATGCAAGCATGCGATGTGGCCATCCTAGCCACCCAAAATCTTCAACACAGATAAAGCATTTAACAAACAAGAAGTTCCAAAACATAGCCGTCGGATTTTACCAACACTTACCCGAAGAAATCAAGTCAGTATCGGTAAAATCATAACGGTATGAGATGTACAGAACTTCACAAAATCAAAGGAAAATAACAAAAGCCAACAATTGTAATCCAAATGTCCCAGTACAGAATAAAATAGTTTTCCAAAAATAGAACAATCAAAATAATAAGGTACAAATCAAAAATCGTTGGATTTTATCAATACTTGCCAAGAACTCAGCCAGTATCAATAAAATCCGCACGGTATGGAGTGTACAGACTTCCCTTTTTCCATGGTACTAGGAACTATGATTCTTCAAAAATCCTGCATATGCCAAATACCTATACAATCAGTAAAAATACTGCGCTAGCTCCATCGAGTAATCTCTCAACTAAGTCTCCTCTGAAAAAGGTGGAGAGATGTGTGAGTATAGGGGAATACTCAGTGAATGGAGTGCAATTGTACAATTTTGTTCATAAACAATGGGTGAATGTGGGGCAGTCAAAGCATTACTCATAAATAGCAGTTCATATGCATAAAACATTTCAATAAATCACAATTTATAAAATATGCATCCATATCAATCATCTTTTCAGAAAATCTTGGGGTCCCATTGAAATCACTTCCGTCTTAGAGCGGCCAAATCCAGACGAAAGCCCGCCAAAGGTTTTTCTATCTAATGTTTCAAAACAAACTCCCTTCCTTGACGTTGGCTCGTACCTCACCGGGGTGCAATCCAGATATAGCACGATTTCGGCAAAGGGAGGGATGTCTAACTCCCCCACACATCCAAAACCCCAAACTACGCCACCCCGTCGGGTTACTCTGTGGTGGGAATGACTATAGCCATTTACAATCCAGCACCCTTCATTTCTCAATCAATCCATTTCACAATCAATGTGTCATAATTTTCGATCAAATAATCAACAATCTCATGCCAAATCAATTTATGGAGCAATATCAATTAACATATGGCACAGAATCATTCTTAAACACAATTGATGCATTTACATTTCACAATTCAGTTCAGACAGTCCACAGTCATAAAACAATTTACATAAACCATATAAAAATCTTTCAAAATCATTTATAAAACAATTTTAAAATATGTTCTCATTCATGAACACAATGAACCATCCACTCACCTCTAGAGAGGGTATTCACTCTCCAATTATCAATCTAATTCGATTTGAGCCTTTCGACTTCCCCAGATGATTAACCTAATCAAACATTGCAATTATCATCAAATAAAATCCCTATAACAAGGGTTTTCACATTTTCCTAACTTAATTTACCCTTAATAGCACATCCACAATTTCTAAATGCTGATTTCATCATCCGAAGATCATTCACATCTCTAATGGACTTTAAGTACTAATATTTCCAATTTTTTTTAATTTTCTTCCAATTCCACATAATTATAACACTTTTTATGCATATTTCGATTTAAACTCTAGAGAAACCATTCAAATCAACTCAATTCGATTCTATCATTCCTTAGCATGCTTTTTCCGTATCAAAGAGTCTAATTTATGTATTATGCAATACTTAACTTCACTAATTACATATAAAATATCAAAAAATGTATTCTAAACTAATCTAACATATACATATCTCTTTACCTTAGATTTAATCCTAGATTTACTCAATTTATTGAGAAGAATTAGCATTTTACATCACCAAGGGTTTTCGGATCGTCGAACCAGCTTTTGTGCGCTGTTCGATTTAGTTCAAACCCTGCAACACTATTAAACCGATATAAAGTTTAGTAATTTAGCCTAATCATCAAACGAGATCGAAGCCCTAGAACGAAGATTATGAACTCAGCCCTTACCTGCAGAGAATGGAGTTTGCAGATTTGGCCTAGAGTTTTGAAAGCTTGACAATGGCTGTTGATTGGGGCTTCTACGATGGTTGCAGAAGTGAGTTGCAGCACTCGTGAGCGAGCAAAGGGAGAAGAAAGCTACAATCGCGCGCGAAAGGAGAGGGGAAGAGATTGTTCGTCGTGCGCGCGGGAGAAGAGAAAGAAAGAGAAACAGAGGGTAAGGTAGAGAGAGAAGTGGTCTGCCACCTGCGGTGGTGATGGGTGGTGGAAGGGAGTGGTGGCTGTGCGGTGGAGGAAGCGAAGAGAGGGAGAGAGACTCGCGGAAGAGAGAGTGAGTTGCGAAGGAGAGAGTGAAACAGCGGGAGGGATAGAGAGAGAAAGAGACGATGAGGTGATGGCGGTGGTGGATGATGACGGTTGAAGCGGCGGAGAGCGGAGAGGGCGTTGGAGAATGCGAGGGAGAGGGAGAGAAGGCTTTGGTCGAAAGGAGAGGAAGAGAGAGGGAGTGTTCGATTAGGGTTTGAAACCCTAATCGAATTGAAGATAGGGGAAATGTAGCGTTTCAGCAAAAACGTTGAGCTTTCCCCTTTTCTCTTTTTTATATATATATATAAATATGAATATATATATAAATAAATAAGTAAATAAATAAATAAATATTTATATATACATATATTTACACCTACTTTTCACTAAATTTTTAAATTTCATAGAAATAGAGTTTATTACGATTTGCGGATACGACATTTAAAATATACTAAAAATTTTTAAATTTAATACCCCAAAATTAAAAATCAATATAAAATTTAAAATTTTCTATTTTATGATAAAAATGTTTACAAAATATTCGACATTGGTTTTTCGGTATTACACTGATGTCGAGAGTGGGAGTTAGATTACGAGTCGAATTAGTGTATAGCCGAGAGTGGGAGTTAGATTACGAGTCGAATTAGTGTATAGCCAAGAGTGGGAGTTAGATCCTGAATTGAATGAGGCGTAGAGTCGAGAGTGGGAGTTAGATCTCTAGTTAAATGAGGCGTAAAACCTAGAGTGGTAGCTAGATCTTGAGTCGAATTAGGCATATAGCCAAGAGTGAAAGTTAGATCCCATATCGAATTAGATGTAGAGTCGAGCAAGTGAGCTTGCAAGGGAAAGATTGTGATAAACTGAAATTTCATAGATACCAGGGCTTGAGTCTCGTGGAAAATTGTTAGGGTGTAAGTCTTGCTACTGATCAAAATGTTACTAAAAGATAATAGAGTATACAAAATAGAGATATTGTTATCATAATAATCGCAAAGGAAAATTTGAAGTGATTATGTAAAAATACTAGAAAAATGACAAGGTAGTAATAGGCAGTTAACTGAAATTATTGAAAGAATACTTGTGAAGGCCAAGAGATTGGGCCTGCAAGAGAGAGAGAGAGGGAGACAGACTAGAGTTTTATGTGTGCAGGGGCCTAATTTCACTATTGATTCAAATGTAATGAAAAGTTATAAAATAAATAGAGATATTAATTTCTTGCTAATCGTAAAGGAAAAGTTCCAAATTGAGACAACCAGGTGAGAATACTAGAAGATTGATAGAGCAATAGTAAGCGATAGATAAGAAATAATAAACTGGGGATTTCAATCGATCTAAATCACAGTTAATCACTCTAGTGTCGAGAGAACGTTATCTTTCGAGGCTGCTTACTATCGGGCACAAGGGCCAATTCTCATGATTGTTCACCAAAATCAAATTTGGAAGTAACTCAACAGAATCAATCTTCATAATTGCTGAGCAAAGGGGTACTACAAGCTGTGTTATCATTGGCTAAAAATTGCTTTTGATTATTGCTCGGTTGGCATGATCAAAATGTTATAAAAAAGAGTTTGAGCATGTAAAATAAAAATATTATTAGTATGATAATCATAAAATGAGATCTAAGATTGGAACAATTGATTAAGAGTATTAAAATACTATCAAAGTAATAATAAGCTGTGAGTAGGAATTATTAAACCGAGGCATTCGATGGATCTAGATCACAATTGTGCACTTTGACATCGAGAGGTGTCTCGAACTTAACCTTCATGTGTTTGGTGTTTGGTAATGGTTCCAAGGTGTCTAAGCCAGGTCGACCTAAAATGGCATTACAAGGATGACAATTTGACCACATTGAGGGTGGCTGTGGCTGGGAATTATTTTTGATTGCTATGTGTTCAATGTGATCAAAACGTTGTAAAGGAGTGGTAGAACGTGCAAAATAGAAAAATTATTGGTATGATAAGGCAAAATTCCAAATCAGAATAGTTAGTTACGAATATTAGAATATAAACAAAATAGTATTGGGCTGTAAGAATTTTCCTAAAAGCATGGGCTTTGGTTTTGCAAAATGCATGCGTGATCGGTCCAAAGGGTTAGACATTTGTTCCTCCACCCCATGCCTGGCAATATAGGAGGCACAACAAAACAGAGCGTGAAACTTTTTTAGCTAATCAATCGATTGTTTCATACAAATGGCGCCAATTTGTTGGAGTCAATTTTTAGCTCCACAGAAATAGCTCTTTCGACTCGAATAGGGAATCGATGTCGAAGTGTTTGCTTTCTTGGATGGGAAATCTATAAAAACCCCACCTAGGTTAGCCCGGCGAGGGGAGTTCGACGCTCAAGTCAGATAGAGTAGTAAAAGAAAGAGAAAAGACTGAGAGAGTCTAAACTATAGCTCTATATTGTCTTTGTGCGTTGTATGTAGACCGATGTTGGTGCATCGGTTGGGTCGTCATTAATGGAGAAACTTGCAAAATTCCCATCAGGGCTAGTCTAACGGTGGTACTCCGATACTCAAATAAGAAAGAGTAAATAAATGAAAGATTGAGGAGATTCGGGTACAACTTTGTATTATGTGTGTAGAATTCGTTCTTGTGTGTTATATGTGTAAAAAGCCATGAATATGGTCTTATATGTGATATATGTATGTAAAAGAGATGATGAATGTATTACGTGGGTATAATTATATATGAAATCGTACTTGTGATGGTATATTGAATGGAGGATAAAATTGTAACTTTGACGGTGTATAATTGGGGATGAAGTTGTACTTCTCTCTTGTTGTGGGTTGAGTATGTAGTTGTATAGTTGTGGTCCTCCCCTCTGTGGTGGATATGTAAACGTGTGTTCTGATGACTTGTCTTTTCTATATATATTGCCTTTTAAGAAGTGTAGAAAACTTTACTTTTCTTTTTACTTGAAATGTTCTAAAATGGCAGAAATTATGGTAAAAGACTTCAAAAATTTAGAATCATTTGAAATTAAGAAAAGTTTTGGATTTTGGAAAATTTTCATTTCTTATTGAGAGTACAAAAAAATTAGAATTCTACGTGGTTAAGAAAAGTTTGAAATTGTCAGAAATTTTATTTCTTATTGGATAATTATAAAAGAATTGGAATTTCACAAGAATAAAAAAAAATTTCATTGTTAAGTTGGGTACCATCAGAAACAATGTGATTATCGGATACCGATAATTTATAAAATAAAAATCTCTTACATTCGAAATTTTTAATATTTTTTATTTATTAAGAGATATCTTTAATTTCTGTTACTTCCTTTAATTTTGTTAGTAGCTTGGGAAAAGGATTACTTGGTTATTAATTATTAAGACGGACAATTTTCTTTGTAAGATTAAGCCTCCTTACATTTTTTTTTTGATACTTTTATCGTCCTTTATATGAAATTGTTTTGCTTCTATCAACAAAAAAAAAATAAAAAATAAAAAAAATCCACGTTCTCTCTCTTTTCATGTTGTTCCTTCCCCCACTCCATTCTTCTACTTTAGCTCCCTGATTATTTTTAAACGCACTCACTCGTTACTCCTCTGCGGAAGGAAAGAATTAAAAAAAAAAAAAAGGAAGCTACACGAAAACTCCTCCGGAAGCCCCCTTCTTGTTGTCGTTCTTTTGTTCGGAAGCCCTAAAAAATGGCGTCAGACACAACAGACCCACAAACCCTAAACCCCCCTTATACCCTCACCCAAACCCTAACCGGCCACAAACGCGCAATCTCCTCCGTCAAATTCTCCAACTCCGGCAACATCCTCGCCTCTGCCTCCGCCGACAAAACCGTCCGAACATATTCCCCAACTACTGGCACACTCCTCCACGAATTCACTGGCCACTCTCAAGGCATCTCCGACGTCGCATTCTCCTCCGATTCCAACTCTCTCTGCTCCGCCTCCGACGACAAAACCCTAAGAATCTACGACGTTGCCACCGGGTGCCACGTTAAAACCCTAGTGGGTCACACCAACTATGTCTTCTGCGTCAATTACAATCCTCAGTCGAACATGATCGTCTCCGGTTCGTTCGATGAGACTGTGAGGATTTGGGATGTGAAGAGCGGGAAATGCTTGAAAGTTCTTCCGGCGCATTCCGATCCGGTCACCGCCGTGAATTTCAATCGGGATGGAT
The DNA here is from genome assembly GCA_037126225.1 of Dillenia turbinata. NCBI lineage: Eukaryota > Viridiplantae > Streptophyta > Magnoliopsida > Dilleniales > Dilleniaceae > Dillenia > Dillenia turbinata. The sequence goes on along the minus strand of JBAMMX010000018.1, from coordinate 9,160,085 downwards.
CGTTGATTGTGTCGAGTAGTTATGATGGGTTGTGTAGGATTTGGGATGCTTCTACTGGGCATTGTATGAAGACTTTGATTGATGATGAGAATCCTCCGGTATCCTTTGTTAGGTTTTCGCCCAATGGCAGGTTTATTCTCGTTGGGACTTTGGATAATACTCTGGTATGTGGTTTATTTCTTGATTTGCTTACTGTTGAAATCCTATGATTATGATTATATTGGTCTTTTGTTTTATGGGGTTTTCTTCTATTGGGGCTTTGGATTATCTTTTGTTAGTTCTAGGTCGCTCTTGTTAGCAATGCAGTAGGATTCCATATGATAATGGTGACACATACAGAACTTCTAATGTGATTCATTAAGTCTGTTTTAAGCTTTTGCGGATGCAGTTCCTCATGTGGAAGCAGTATGCTATTTCTAGGGAGTGTGTGTTTGTGTAGTGTCCGTTTAGATATGACACGACAGCATACAACATTTTGTAATTTATGATATTGTAAAATATTTTATACCATGCTATATGGTCATATGGCCTGTGTTAGTGTCTGTGCTTTGTAGGTCTTATTTGTTTGACAACACAAGATTCCATTTTCCTTTGCACTTTTCAAATATTTACTCTTCTAGGAGGCTAGGGAATTAGCATTCGCTATACTGGTACAGCTAAATCATCTTTGACCAACTATATATATAAAACAATATACTTGACGAATGACATGTCCAGGGCTTCGATGTGTAACTCTGTTTTGGTGATGGCTCGTTAGAGTGTATCATCTAATCTAGATGACATTGTATTTGTCTTAAAATTTTCCTCATCGTTCATGTGAATCCTTGTTCTGAATTGTATGTTGATTGGTTATGGGTTACCTCTGCTTTATGGGGCATCAACAAATTCAAAAGATGTTACTAGTGAAATGTTGCAATGCTCTTTGGTGTATGGGTTGGGTATGAGAAGAGATAAGAATGTGTGAAGTAGTTACAATGGTCAGAGTTGATAAACATCCTTTTGGCTGAGAAATGTTTAACATACTTATCATTCTAAGTAAAGATGTCTAAGTTCAGACTAGAAAGTACAATGAGGCTAAAGGTGCTTCTAGCATAAACTGCAGGCAAGAATGTCAATTGAGCTCGAATCTGGGGCTTTGGGGAAGAGTATGTGTGGTTCAGCTGTGATAAAATGTTAATCTCTTCTAATATCTGCCTTCTAATTTTTATTTATTTATTTAAAGAAAAAATAAAAAGTAGAAGAAAACTTAGTTGCCATGAAGCTTTTTCCGGGTCTTAAGGTATCCTTTGGAGACTTAAGGTGTGGCTTATATGTCTTGGACGCCACCTTTTGGGTCTGCACAACTGGTGTTTTCTAAGATCTTCATCTAAATTTAGATTTCTGTGCTTGTGGGAGAAACTTAATAGGGGCAGAATGTTTAGTGTAATTGGCCCTTCCTGGAGCACTATATCCATCTTTTTCCAAATAATGCTTCTTTGAACTTGTATACATTGCAAGTTTGCATATTTCTGTATTAATAACATAAATTAAATTCAAACAAGCAGCTGCAAACATTTCATTGTCTCTGAAATTTCTAACACGTTATTTTGAATTATGGTTGCCTTTGCAGAGGCTTTGGAACTTTCAAACTGGGAAATTTCTGAAGACATACACTGGCCACGCGAATTCAAAATTCTGCATTTCAGCAGCATTCTCTATAACAAATGGTAAGTATGTAGTTAGTGGCTCGGAGGATAACTGTGTATACATGTGGGAACTGCAGACTAGGAAAATAGTCCAGAAACTAGAAGGCCACACCGACACTGTTATATCAGTGTCATGTCACCCATCAGAAAACATGATTGCTTCGGGTGCACTTGGCAATGACAAGACGATAAAAATTTGGACTCAAGAAAAGGAAGACTGAGTTGGTTTGTAGAATGACCCTTCTGGACTTTATTTTATTTTATTTTATTTATTATTATTATTTTTTTTATTTAAGGAGGGAACTCATGGATAGATTTGGGAATCAAGGGAAGCATTATTTGTTTCCTTGAGGAAAGCCTTGCTTCTTAAAGACTAGGTTGGTAAGGCAATCCCACACTAGTTTTTTTAATGCCTCACTACTTGAATTGCAAACGAACTGCTTAGAGATCAATTATTAGTTGAGTCCAAATTCCTCTCTCTCTCTCTGTGAACATGCCTGCGCTTATTCAGGTACATGCACAGGGTGTTTAGCTTTGGTGTTGACGGTGGCTGGCTGCTGCATTGGCAATCAGTGCTTTGATGTTACGTATTCTACCAACATATTAACGTAAGATTAGGACCCTTGTTTTATAGACGATAATGCCAATTTTCCTATCAGGAACCATTTTCCCTAGCTTGATTAATCCCATTATTGTCCTTTTTGTTAGCAAATATGTTACCTTTAATATGTTAACATATATATTGTAAATATTCTAGAAGGAATGACACCATATGATGTCATTATATCGGACATTTATTACTATTATTAGCATCTTTCTATATATATCAAGTTATATTATTTCAAATATCATAATATTTCAACATTTCTTATATAAATATTGACATATCATATATTTGAAAGAATATCTGAATATCTTATCTTAGATCTTTTAGTTTATGTACATATCCTATTATGTATAAATACTCTGTTTGTTTAATATATTAAACACACAATAAAATATAGAGGATTCTCTCTTTCATATTATCTCTATTTTTTTTCAATGACATCGAATCATTTTTTTTTTTTTGCAAAAGGAGTTAGAAAAATATCTCTTGGGTTTTATATAGGTAACAGCCTCTCATTTTGCTCTCCTAGCATAACTCCTTTAATATAATTATATTGAGCGAATTACATAGATAAACTGATTTATTTTTTTTTTTGGGGCAACCTGTCTTAGCTTCTCGTCAAAATAGTCTCTACACGTGTCATCCACGCACTCACTTGCCATCAGTCCAATGCTGTTGGATTAGACATTTGAGTACATGATTGTGTTCGACACACTATGCATCATCGACCTTGCAAATCTTGGCCTCATCCCATCGTGCACATGCCCGAAGTTCCTTGATCAAATATTAAATCCCCGTGACAATTTGTGATCAGGGCCTCTTTTCCTATGTTTTGCTTTGGCAGATGCTATGCGATTTTAATACCACCTTGAGATAAATATATCCTAATCAATTATTGTGTATGATGATGAGAGTAAATGTCATTCTCACAAGAATAATTTGTAGTATCAATTATAAATTAGTCTATTTAAATAGGACAAACTAAATCAGAATTACAAAAATATTGAAGAACTAAAATCAATTAACAAAAGATTCTAAAATATCAATTTCATCTATTTCTAATATTTCACGTATTCAAATCTTTTCGTACTCTCAAAATTTATTGACTAATGAATTATTGTATATGATGATAGATTCCCTAAAATTAGATTTTACTCAATGGTCATATAATAAAATCCCTAATTCAACTAATTAAAATCGAATAGTCATATAATTTTGATTAATTCAAATTACATCAAATTTTATGAAAATTTGTAATTTAGAATTTATCCTAAATTCTGACACATGAAATTAATTTTCGGTCGATATTATAATTTCATGTGAATTTTATTGTTATGAACTAATGTCATGCAATTATATTGATCATGCATGCAATCAATTTTAAATTATACAAAACGTAGATCTAAACGTTTTGAAACATTGTGATCAATAATAAAATCTTATCATATAATAATCATGCCAACAGAATTTAAGAAAAAGAAATAAATTCAATCAATATAATTAATTAAAGAAAAACAAGAAAAGAGTAGAAGACATTATAACCCTTTTGCACAAGAAGAGAATGAAAATCATGTCCTCTGATGGTGGCTGCTAGAGTTCATGCCTTCCTCCTTAAAGAATCTAAATGAGAGTGTAAAGTATGTGTAGAAAAATTGTCTCTTTTTGTCCACCCTAGGAAGAGATTTATTTATAGACCAAAACCCTAAATTTCAGCAAAAACACAATTGCAAGCTTTTAAGAAACTTTCCCTTTTCCATGATTTGGAAACTTTCTCTTAGAAACTTTCCCTTTGGCATTCCCATAAATTGACAAGCTTTCTTCTGATTTTGGAATATTTCCTAGAGTTAACATCAGCTTGTTTCAAAAAATTACTCGACAGACATGTGCATTCAGTTTCCTTTTTCAGCTAGGACTTGACTTTCAACACTACAGCAGATTTTTCCTAATTTTCGTATATATTATTGTCTGAATTAGTTTCTGAACTCTTCATAAATTTTGTAGAACTTGAATTCTAGTTTCCAATGCATCAAGAATAAGCCAAATCTAACATCGGAGTAGAGAGATAAACTCAAAATACTCACAACTTTTCGTTCAGTCTGAATCTTAGAAAGTAAACCCAATATTTCTTAAATCAATATCCACGAATTTAATTAGTATAATATCACAAAATAAAGTTTAAAATAGTCATAAAATTTATAAATAAAACTTGAAATAATATATCAAATGCTCGACACTTGAATATTTGTTTGTCTTCAACCAAAACATATAGTAAAAACAACTTTTTTTTTTCCAAACTAATTCAACTTTTCCAAAATCTGAACCATACATATGACAAATTCAAACCAAAATTACAATCAAGATATCAAATATTTCACGACATTTAGCACTAGAGCAACTATTGCATCCCATATAGTCTCTTTGAAATCAAGAACAATACAAGATTCAACCACTCTCACAATTGATTCACTTTATGCACTCAGTTTTATGAAAAGAGTATTTGTAACATTCAAATCAATACAATGGGGTGATATTACTATATGTTTGCTAATATAACACATCTTCACCACTCAAATATATGAAATTCATGCACTAATCAAAAGATTTTTTGTTTGGTTGTAATGGAGTTAGGGTTAAGGGTAAGATTAAATAAGAAAAAAATAAGCACAAAAAATGTTAGGATAAAATTCACTAAAAACACTCAAATATCAAGACATGACATGTTTTACACCTTCGAAGAAAGAACATACAAACATTAACAACTTTCAACACTAACCACAACAAGTATGTAATGGAACTTCAACTCTAAGATTAAACAATCTCTAAGAATGAAAAATGCTTTTTCTAATTTTTTTTTCTTTTTTGCTTCTTTTTCATTTTCTTTCTTCATTTTTTTTTTTGCATTTTTTTTAAAGCTCAACATGATAATTCTCTTCTCTTCTGTTACACTAAACCTTAAACCCTAATTTATCACACTATGAGAGAAAAAACTCCAACATGCAAGAATATAATGCTATGCTATCAACCTTAAGCAAATTAGTGAATTCAGATTCAAAATCAGGAGTTAGAAAAAATACAAATCATGGGGAAATTAAGTGGCTAATTCAAGAAAAAGTGTAGACTCAAATAGGTTAATTAGGGGATATAAAATATTAGGAAGGGTATTTTTTGAAAGTCAAAGGGGTGTAAATTTAGGTGATTTAATCATTTTCATATATGAAAATAAAAAATGTGATTTCGACATGCATAATAAAACAATTCTAGAATGTTAATTCCACATGTACGCTCAACAAGAACAATGAGAGCACAAGGAATGAATTACTTTTTAAGGTTCAATTCCTCACTATGACAAGTTTTGTTCTATCTTTCAAATCAATCATTAAAAGATAAATAGTTAATCATGTATCTAATAACTACCAATATCAATCATCTTTCATATAACCTGACTCAAATCAAATAATACATAAGGACTTGAAAACTTAAGAACATTTTGTTAGCTTGGTAAAAAAAAAAAAATACAGAAAAAACGCAATTTTCTAAAAAAATCATCCTTCATATATGCTCTTCCCCACACTTAAATTAAGCATTGTTCGCTATGTGCAAGATGAATGAAAAAAATAAAAAAAGTAAAAGAAAGCGGAAAACTCCCATCTCAAATTCGGTGAACCTGTAGCCTCCTCTTCAGCAACAACTTCTTTTCCTTTCGTGTAAAGGATTTGTTATGTTCATGAATCTTTGAAAAAAATGGTAGACCCTTCCTTCAAGTTGATCTCATCCTCATAGATCTTCAAATGATATCCATTGACTTTGAATTTTTCACTTTGCTTATTTGAAAGCTCTATAGCTCCACAAAGATAACTTGTATCACTACGAATGGTTCATATCATTTTGATCTCAACTTTCCTGTAAAAAGTCTCAAACAAGAGTTATACAATAAGACTTTATCCCCGACATGGAACTCTCATTTCTTGATTTTGGCATCGCACCATGCCTTTGTTCTTTCCTTAAAAATTCACGTATTCTCATATGTCTCGTTCTGTTATTTCTCTATCTCATTTAACTGCAACTTCCTTTCTTTACTTGCAATAGTTAAATCAAAGTTAATATATTTTATTACCCAATTAACCTTGTGCTCTAATTCAATAGGAAGATGACATGTCTTATCATAAATTAAACAATAATGTGACATACCAATCGGAGACTTGTATACTGTTCTATAAGTTCAAAGTACATTATCTAATTTTATGGACCAATCCTTACGAGAAGATTCATAGTTTTTACACTATAAAAAAATACCGAATTAGCGACGGATTTAGTCACGAAAATATCAGAAAAATTCGTCGCTAAATTGTTTAGCGACAGATTTAGCCACAAACTCATATCCGTGGCTAATAGCGCGTCGCAAAAATTTAGCCATGAATTTTTGAATTCGTGGCTAAATTTAGCCATCAATTCGTATCCGTGGCTAAATTTGTGGCTAAATTTAGTCACGAATTCAAAATTTAGCCACGGATTATAATTCGTAGCTAACTTTAGTCACGGATTTAAAAATTCGTAACTAAATTTAGCCACGAATTGATGAATTCGTGGCTAAATCCGTGATTAAATTTTTCATTTTATATTTTTAATTTTAAAAGCCGCCGGCCCACCGTTGGTGGCCGCAGGCCCACTCATCGGCCCCATCCCCGAATTTCGTGGCTAAATTTAGCCACGAATTCATAATCCGTGGCTAAATTTTGCCACGAACTTCGAATTCGTGGCTAAATTTTGCCACGAACTTCGAATTCGTGGCTATTTAACGACGAATTATGAATTTCGTCGCTAAATCAGCGACACATAATTATTTTCGTCGCTAAATTAGCGACGAAAATGGATTTGTGGCAAATTAGCCAAAAACAAAAATTCGTGGCTAATTAGTCACAAATTTTTGTTCGTGGCTAAATTCGTGGCTAATTTGCAATGAATTCTAGTTTTGTCGTTAAATTCGTGGGTAAATAGTGACGAATTTTTTTTGTGACTAAAGTCCGTAGCTAAAATCATGTTTTTTTGTAGTATTAATTTGCGAGTTTAAACCTCAACTTGCTTACTAGTCTAGGGATGGTAAGGGGAAGTTGGGCTATTACAAAGGTCAAAAGACATGCGATTAAATGCAAAGGTATAATATGGACATGTGAACATGGTTTTTTTCTTAGTCAGCAGGATTAATAACAATTTGCAAATAATCAGAAAAACCATCTAGAAAATAATAAAATGCATGACTAGTTAATTTTTCAACAAGTTGATCAAGAAATGGAAGGGAAAATGATCATTTCTAGTAGTATCATTTAACTTCTTATAATCCACACAAACTCTCCAACCCATAATAATACATGTAGGAATCAACTCATTTTTATCGTTTTCAACTACAGTTGTCCCACCCTTTTTAGACACAACTTGTAAAGGATTCACCCAAATAGAATCTGAAATAGAAAAGATAATATCTGCATCAAACTATTTAATGATCTCCTTCGTTACTATCTCTTTAAGGTACTCATTCAGCTATGGCTTTGAACCTGTTTTTCAGCAAGATCTTATGCATATAAATCTAGGGATCTATGTTGTGGATGTTGACGATGGTCCAAACTATTGCTTTCATATGTTCTTACAGAACTTGCAATAATTTCTCTTCCTTAAAAACTATCAATTCAGAAGATATAATCACTAGAAATATTGAAGAACTATCCAAAAAGACATTTCAAATGAGAAGGAAGAGATTTAAATTCAAGTGCAGAATATGGTTGAGCTGTTTGTTGTAATTTGTCACTTATCTCCCGAGACTCAAAGACTCTTGCAAGCTCTCATATCATGTAGGAAATGTACAAAATTCACCTAAATTTGCATCCAAAACATTACACGTATCAACATGATCATTATCTAAGAAGTCATGGCTTAGATGCAATAAATTTGTAATACAATTTTCAATAGGATCACAACAATTCTTTCAATGCAATTAAAACTAAAGATTTCTTGTTTATTAAAATTTTTCATGGAGTTAAAAACATTAAATACAATTTTTTCATTATTAATTCTCAAAATCAATTTTCCATTATAAATGTTAATCAAAGCACGTGTACTGACAAGAAAAAGTCAACCTAGAATTAAAGGGTATCCTGATCGTCATCCATATCCAAGACGATAAAATTGACAGGAAAAGTAAAATTTTCAATTTTAACAGGTATGTTCTCAACAATACCTCTTGGATACTTATACTCCTATTAACAAATTATAATGAAATATTAGTTGGTCTGTGTTCTCTTAATCATAACTTCAAAAATACAAAATATGGCATCAGATTGATACTATCACTTAGATCACATAAAATATCAGAAAAATTAGTAGAATTAATGGTGCAAGGGATAGAAAAACTCTCTGAATCCTTAAGTTTCGACGGTAGCTTATTTTGTAGAATCACAAAACACCTCTTCGTAAGCTTGACCGTTGAAATATCATCTAACTTCCTCTCGTTGGTGATCATGTCCTTGAGGAATTTCCCATAAGTTGGCATCTGTTTGATGGCATCCAAAAAAGGAAAATTAATGTGCAATAATAACATCAACCTAGGACTTCAAATTCCAAATTAATGGGTTCAGCCATTTGAGAGACAAATATCGAAAAAAATACAAGAGTGTTGATTTAATTAATACGGATTTTCCTACGTTACTCATTCTTATCTAAAATCATCTCCTCAACTAAATCGATAACTCTCATGTCTTATAGATAACTTACATCCAATTTTTTAACGATTTACCTCTATATTTTACTAAATTTCTTATATTTAAGTTTTCGGTTCTCCTAAGGGATGCATTCTTGGATTTTCGTTGCACATATCTAAATCACTTCAGATGGTACTCTCACAATTTATTCACAATTAAACTAACTCTCAATTTATTTTGTATCTCTTTGTTTCTAATTTTATTTTTTCTAGTTTTGTCATACATATACCTAAGAATCCCCATTTCAACTATAGTCATTTTATACTATTGTTGTTGTTTAATGATCCAATATTCAATGTCATACAATAGCACAAGTCTTACTGTGATTCTATAGAATTTTTCCTTTAAATATAATAATGTCATGCGATCGCAAAAAACTTTAGATAGCCTTCTTCATTTCATTCAACCCATTTGGATCCTATTGTTTATATCCCTCCCTATATTGCCATCGTTCTAAATGATAAAATTAAGATATCTAAAATATTTACTTTTTGATACATCTTTTCTTTTTAATCTAATCGTCTCTTCATCATCTTGATGATTACCACTAAGGTTATATCTCATATATTTAGTTTTGGACATACTCAATCTAAATCTTCTGAATTCCAGTATTACCCTTCATAATTCTAATTTAATACTAATACTCTACCTAGTTTCATCAATCAACATTGTATTATCTGCAAAAAGCATATACCATGATATTTCATTTTAAAATTTTTTTTTGGTAATTTCATATATCACTATTACAAAAAGTATAGGACTTAATGTCAAATGTTGAGGGATCCCAATATTAATAGAGAAGTTATCATTTAGACACCCATAAATTCTTATATTGGTTATAGTTCATTCATAGATATCTTTAATAAAATTAATATATTTCAAAAAAATCTCTTTTTTCATTAGTGCCCACCACAACGTCTCTAAAAATCATATCATATGCTTTTTCTAGATCAATGAATACCATATATATGTCTTTCTTCTACACTCTACATGTCTTCATCAACTGTTTTAACAAGTGAATTGTTTCAGTGATGGATCATTTTGGTATAAATCCAAATTGATTATGGGACACACTTTATCTTCAGTCTCACTCTATGTTTTATCACTCTCTCTCATAATTTCATAATATGATTTATGAATTTAATTCCTCTATAATTGAAATAATCTTGTATGTCTTATTTATTTTTATATAGTGGTATAAATGTACTCTCCCTTCATTCTTTGGGCATTTTCTTGGTTTGTCAAATTTTGTTGAAAAGAGCCATTAACATTACTATACCGCATTCATCCTAATATTTCCACACCTCAATAAAAATACCATCAGGTTCTATGATTTTATTATTTTTCATTTTTTTAGGGTCTCCTTTACTTTATGAGAACTAACCTTACATTTAAAATCTTTATTAATCTTTTCTACAATTATCATAATATTTTCTTTATCTATTGTTCTCTCAACATTAAAGAGATTATCAGAATAGTCCCTCCAACACTTTCTTATGTTTTCGTTCCTTACGAATATATTATTGGTTTCACTCTTAATACACTTAACATTATTTAGATCTTTTCCCTTCCTTTCCCTTAGTTTGGAAATTCTGTAGATCTCTCTTTCTCCATCTTTAGTCTTTACTCTATTGTATAATTTATTATACATCTTATACTTTGATTTGTGAATAATATTTTTCACCTTTTTTTTGCACTCTTGTATTTTTCATATACTTCACTACTACTATCACTTTAAGCTTTCTATAACATTCTCTTTTGATTCGAATAACAGTTTGTATTTACTCGTTTCATTACCACAACTCCTTGTCTATTGGAGTCCGACCCTTAGATACACTAAGAGCCTCCCTACCTAAACTCTTAATATTATTAGACATCTCTTTCTATATTGTTTCTGAGTTATCATTAGTAGATCAATTTGTTATTTCATCTAAATTTTTAAAATTATTAAAATTATTAAAATTATTAAAGTTATCATTAAAATTATCATTAGTCCTAGATCAATTTTTAAAATTATCCCTTTTCCTACTCTTAATATTATTAGACATCTCTTCCTAAATCTCCTAGTATGAATTTTTAAAATTCATCTAAATTCTTTCAAAATTATTTTTTATTAATTGCATCTATATTTATTTGGAGTGCATACACACTGACTATATTAACTATGTTTTCTCTATTTACTAACTTGACAAACATAATTCTATTTTCCTTCTTTCTTACATCTATTATATCTCCTAGTAGTAGTAGTAGTAGTAGTAGTAGTAGTAGTAGTAGTAGTAGAGGGGGGAGTAGTAGAGGGAGGACGGACTAGGGTAGATCTAGGCTGAAGGCAGATAGATTAGAGGGTAGATCTGATAGTAGAGGGTTGATTTGAGAGGTTTTAGGCTGGAGGGTGTTGTTTGAGGTTAGATTTGGGGCGATCTTGGTAGATCCGAGAGGTTTAAGTGTAATGGAGGCTATTGTCTAAGGTTACAGTATGGAAAGTGAGGAAGATGTAAACTCTTCAATTGCAAGAGATAAAGCAAGAGAGATGCAGGATGGTTTGAGTTTTTGAAAAAAGGCATATCAGAAGCGAGAGGTGAAACAATGTATGAAGCAAGACGGATTTTTGAGAGAGGGTCGTCTAATCATGGGTTTAGGCTAGATTGAGCAGCGTATGAGGAAAGAGGGATGAAGAAGATGAAGCAAATGAAGCAAGAGGGTCGTCTAATTGTGGGTCTAGGTTGGTTTTGTGTATAAGGCAAGAGATACAGCTAGAGACATGAAGCACGAGAGAGAGAGAGAGAGATTGCTTACTTGATCGAGTAACATATGAGAGCTGCTCAAGCGATCGAAGTGGAATGGGGCACTAGCAGTGAGCAAGCGAGAAAGAGAGAGAATGTGTGCCAATATGGGATAGAACTTAGTACTCGGGATAAAACTAGGGGTTTATATTAATGTACAATTTTTTAAAAATTTCTAAACATTTTTTGAACTGCTTTTCTGCATTAGCACATAAAAGAGATTTAGGAAAAGGGATAGGAGATTTATATTCACACAAAGGTAAAGTAGTTCAATATTTTGAATCCGGTACCTTGAACTTCACGTTTGTAGGTTGCTTGATCTCTTTCTCAGCCTCTTGTTTATCCTCTTCGTTCTTGGACTGAATTGGCATCTCCTGTAATTGCTTCACACTCCTCAATGAAATCACCTTGGTCTTCTTTCTAGGACTCTTCTCAGTATCACTTTGTAGTCTACCTGGTACACGAGAATGAAAAGCATTAGTCAGTTGATCAATTTTAGTTTCAAACTTCTTGATCTTTTTATTTGTTACTGTTGCTAAACGTTCGATGGCGATCTCCCATGTTGCCTTGTTCTCCCTTTGTTGCAAATTCCCTCAGTTAGAGGCTTGTGTATTATTTGCTCTTAATATTCCTTGACTCTATAAAAAGTTAAGATCGTTTCTTCATCCAGGATTGTATGTGTTAGAGAAAGCGTTATTTTTGGGCCTGCCAAAATTAGAAACAAAATGTGCTTGTTGTACTGTTATGTGATTTTGGTGTATTATGATTTTAGACGAATATATCCTAATCGAATGTTGTATTTGATACGAAGAAAATGTCGTTCCTATGAAAATATTTTGTATTACTAATTATAAATTACTTTATCTAAGTTGAACAAAATAAATCAACAGCAAAACAATAAAGAATTGATAAAAAAATCCTAAAATAGAAATATTAAAACAATAAAAATCAATGAAAAATATACCCTAATTTTATAAAATCTAAGATATCAATTTCATCTGTTTTTAATTTTTACATGATTGAATTCTTTTATATCCCTTAAATTTATTGACTAAAAAATTATTGTTGATGATGATAGATTTTCCTAAATTAGATTCAGCTAATGGTCATGTAATGAAATCCTAATTTGACTAACCGTGGTCATGCAAACTTGATTAGACCGAATTACATTAAGTTTTATGGAATATCTATAATTTAGGGTTTCTCTTAAAATCCCACGCATAGAATTAATCATCTTTGATCTCATAACCCTATATGGACTTTATTGTATTAGTCTGATTTGATGCAACTTCTCTCGATTTCATACATTCAATCTCAATTCATCAAAACGTAAAATCCTATACATATAAGGTATTAAGTTCAGTAATAAAATTTTATCAAATAATAATCATGCCAATAAAAATTTAAGAGAAAAAATAAATCAAACTATACTATTAATTAAAAAACAGAGTCCATCGAGTCTTAGAAATACAAAAACTAACTAAACATAAAGAAAAATAAGAAAATAAAACCCTAAAATTTATGTGAAGAAAATGTGTATGTGAGAAAGATGTATTTTCGTGCCTAGAATGATCCTCAATTTATAGACCCCCAAAACCCGAGTGAACAAAAGGTTGTGAGTGACTATGAGACTTGATTTTTTACTTTGACTCGAAAACTTAAATTGTGATGATAAAATTTATCCTCTTGTTCTTCTAAAATTTGGTAATTTGATCCTTATCCTTGATTTTAAAGATTATTGAAGTTATCGGTAAGTTTATCTAAAAAATTTCTCATTAGATAAATTCAAGTAGTTTCCCTCTTCAGCAAGGACTTCTATATCTTAAATTTCAACACTATAGCAATTTGTTTCTAAATTTTGGATACCTTCTAACCCGAATTAGCTTATGAAGTCTTCAAAAGATTTGTAACTTTTGAAGTTTTCTTTCTAACTTAACAAGAAGCAGATCAATCAAATATTGAAGTAAAAATTAATGCCTAAAATACTAATACCTGTCTATACAGTTTGAAATTTTTTAATTTAGTTCAAAGTTTTCTAATATAAAATTTATGAAAATAATTAACATAAAATCATAAAATAGGATTGAAAATAGTTTTAAAATCCATAAATAAAATCTAAAATAAAATAATTCTTTCGATATACTTACTTTATTCGTGTTTTGAATGACTTTCTCAAGAAGCTACCCATCTTCTTTAAGGTAACGGCACAAAGTCAAGTTAATATCAAATAATACCCGTACGAGTATTAAATGCTATCTGTGTTTGACTTGATCTCTTAAGAGCCAAGAGGAGGCTTGCAACAACGACATAGGTATGGGATAACGAGAAAGATACAGTCTACTGAGAGACCCATCCGAGAAGCGCCAAGAGACATCTAATCGAAAGACGCACACCAACTGCCGAGTACTACGGAGAGACTCAACAACTACCGAGTATTATCGAGTGGCTTGCACCGAGAAGATATTGTCGGGAGACTCAACCGACTATTGAGCATAGAGAAAACAAATGGGTTGAACGACTTGGGTTTTACCGAAACCCCAACAACCCTAGCATCCCAAATGTATTTATTTATTTATTTCACCTAGGGATAATCAATTTTACTGTTTTCGATTTTTCCGATTTGAGTTAACTATCGATCAATAAAGGATGATTCTGTTCTTTCAAGACTCGAACTCCATTGGAATTCAGTGCCCATGTCACAGAACCTATAAAAGTAGGCGTAGGTAGCACCCCAAATGTCGATCCGGAAACGCCCTGGGCACTGGAAATATCGATAGATTTGATAGTTTACATTTTCAAATTGACTGACCAAGAAGCGCAATGCTCAAATGCTAATCCTCAACCTGACAATCATCTCACGTTGTTTCCCAATCCTTCCATACGCGGGTATTGTCTCTCTTCACGCTGTCTCCGCAAGGCCCTCCTAGTGTTCAATAAAATTAACCAAAGAGCTGTTTCCTCGCCTTCTGTTGCTGTTGAATTGCTTCCAAAGCACGAGGCTTGACATTGGAGGCTTTTCGTCACTTAAGCACATGGCCCACCAAGTATTTTCTCTTTTCTGCTCCTCATTTTTGTGCAAAATCTTTGAACTGGAACCTGGGTCTTCAACTTCATGCCCATATAATCCGATCTCGGAATGAAGAAAATGTGTTTTTGAATACTGGGCTTGTTGATTTTTATGCAAAGTGTGATGCTATGCCTAAATCAAAGAGGGCTTTTGATGGAATGGTATGTCATGATCAAGTCTCTTGAACTTCAATCATTTGTGGATTTTCCCAAAATGGGTATGGAGAAGAAGCCATTTTGTTCTTTAAAAAGATGTTGAAAACCCGATTTAAGCCTAATTGCTTTACATATGTTAGTGTTATTAGTGCATGTAGAGGGCTAGAATCAGTTTTTGAGCTCACTGCATGGTTCCATTCTCGTGTGATTAAATTGGGCTTTGAAGGGAATACTTTTGTGGCTAGCGCTGTTATTGATTGCTATTCAAAATGTGGGTGTCTTCATCAACCTGTTTTTCTTTTCAAGGCATCTATAATGACAGATAGCATTTTGGCGAATTCAATCACTCCAGGATATGCTCAGAATTCTTATTGTGTGGAAGCAATGAATCTATTTATTATGGAAATTCAGAATGGTAATTTCAGTCCTAGTGATCATACTTTTAGTAGTGTAGTGCAAAATTGGCGATATTGTTACAAGGAAGGCAGATGCACTCTCTGATAGTCAAGTTGGGTTCAGACAACAATGTGTTCATGCTATGTGCGCTGATGGATTGGCAGCATAGATGATGCTCCGAGTATATTTGATCAGTCATCTAAGAGCAATCTGATGCTGTGGACTTCAATCATTACAGGTTACGCTGTCAGTGGAAGAGGCTTGAAGTCGCTGGAATTTTTTGAGCGCTTGCTAAAGAAGGAGTGGTTCACACTGGACCATATTTGCTTTACCTCAATATTGACTGCCTGCAAGCGTGCAGGGTTTCTTGATGAAGGGGAAAAGTATTTTGAGAAAATGAGGAGGGATTATGGTCTGGTTCCTGAATTAAAACAATATTGTTGCATGATTGACCTTTATGCTAGAAGAGGGAAATTAAAGAAAGCAAAACAGTTAATGGAGGAAATGCCATATGAACCAAATTATGTCATGTTGAGTTCCTTCTTAAGTTCTTGTAAAATTCATGGTGAAGTAGAGCTTGGGAATGAGGCTGCTAATTGGATTTTAAAGATTGCCCTAGATAAAGTTGCTCCATACATAGCACCGGCTAGTTTATGGAGTGAAGTAGCTAAGATCTGGGAGATAATTAACAGAAAGGATGTAAAGAAGGATGCGGATGGAGTTGGATTGAGGTTGATAAAAGAGTTCATTTCTTTTCAGTTGGCAAAATTCAGTTTCCAGAAATCTACCCTGTGCTGGAGATGGTGAATTCAAAGATTACGGGTACATAACCAGTCATACAAACATTGAGGAGGGAATAGTTGATGAATACAACAACAACAACCTCCAAGCCTTTATTCGACTATGGGGGGTCGGCTATATGGATCCTTCTACACCATTGTGGGAATAGATGATGAATAATCGAGTAAATTTGTGGCCAAAGGCTGGAGTAGTGCTTGAGTTGACAGAGGTTCATTCGATGAGACAGTGAGGATTTGGGATGTGAAGCAGTGGAAATACTTGAAAGTCCTTCCTGCACATTCGGATCCGGTCATGGCACTGAATTTCAATCGGGATGGGTCATTGATTTGTTGAGTAGTTATGATGGGTTGTGTAGGATTTGGGATGCTTCTACTGGGCATTGCATAAAGACTTTGATTGATGATGAGAATCCTCCCTTTTCCTTTGTTAGGTTTTTGCTGAATGGCAAGTTTATTCTCGTTGGGACTTTGGATAATACTCTGGTACATGGTTTACTTTGTTGAAATCCTATGATTATGATTATTATTGGTCTTTTGTTTAATGTGGTGCTCTTGCATTGGTGCGTTGGATTATCTTTTGTTAGTTCTAGGTGGCTTTGGTTAGTTCGATGTAGTTCCTCATACGGAAGTAATCCTAAGTGCTAGTTAGTTTTCATATGTATGTCCTATTCTATGTAGCATGAACATTTCTAGGAACCAGTCTCTTTGTGTGGCATTCTTATGCACACATTCTTTAGATATGGCAGTATACAACATTTTATAATTTATAATTGCAATTTTGTTTTTTGCAATGTTGACATATCTGTGTTAGTGTCTCTGCTTCGTAGGTCCTTTTTGCTTGACATCACAATATTCCATTTCTTCTTCTCAAATAATTACTTCATATTTTACTTTGCTAGAAAAAAAGGGAATAAGCATTCACTCCACCGGGTGTAGCTAGATCACCTTGAACCAACCCATATACATACATACATACATACATGTATACATACATACATACATACATACATACATACATGTATACATATATACATATATATATATATGTATATGTATATGTATATAACATATGTATGTATACACACACATGTATATTGTATACATTGCAGGGCTTTGTTTGTGTTACTCTTTTTTTTTTTTTTTTTGGGCAAGGGTTCGTTAGAGTTAATTACATTTGTATACACACACATGTATATTGTATATTGTATACATTGCAGGGCTTTGTTTGTGCCCTTTAATCTAGATGACATTGTATTTATCTTAAAATTTCCCTTCCTTCATGTGAGTCCTTGTTCTGAATTGTATGTTGATTGGTTATGGTCTACCTCTACTTTATGGGGACATCAACAAATTCCAGAAAATATTATGAATGAAATTTTGTAAAGGTCTTTGGAGGATCAATTGAGTATGAGAAGATATAAGAGTGTGAAATAGAATAAATATGTTGGTCAGAGTTAATATAACATCCTCCTGGCAGAGAAATGTCTGTGATGCTTATCATGTCAAGCTAAGATGCAGGGATACTGAGTAGAAAGTAGAATGAGGTTGAAGGTGCTTCTAGTGGAAGCTGCGGTCAAGAATGTGAGTCGAATCCCAAGCTTTGAACAAGAGGTATGTGTGCTTGATCTGTGATCAAATGTTAGGAAGCCTTTACTAGGTCTTGAGGAATCCTTTGGAGACTTGAGGCATGGCATAGATGTCTTGGATGTAATCTTTTCTGCTGGTGCCTTTTAGGTCAGTACAACCGGTGTTTCCAAGATCATCTAGATCTAGTTTTCTAAGGTTGTGATGGAAACTTCTTAGGAGCAAAATGTCAAATGTAATTAACCCTTCCTGAACACTATATCCATCCTTTTGTGAATAATGTTTCCTTGAACTTGTATAACTTTCTAGTTTGCATGTTTCTGTAATCTTGACATAAATTAAATAAGAAACAAGCAGCTACAAATCTGATTTTGAAGTTTGTATATGTAAAGGTGCACGGGGTCTTACCGTCTAGCCGTTGGTACTCCGCATCTTCACGGAGAATTCAATTTCACCGGGTCCATGTCGGAGACAGCGGGGCAGTCGTTACACCATTCGTGCAGGTCACTATCTATTGTCTTACCTTAGTATTTTGTTGTTATCAAGCATATATTTTCTTAATGTTGCTTCCCTCTCATTGTCACAGAAATTTCTAACATGCTTTTCTGACTTATGGTTGCCTTTGCAGAGGCTTTGGAACTTTTAAACTGGTAAATTTCTAAAGACATAGAGTGGCCTAGTGATTCTGCATTTCAGCAGCTTTCTCTGTAACAAATGTAGGTATGTAGTTAGTGGCTCAGAGGATAACTATCATACATACTTGTTGGAAATGCAGACCAGGAAAATAGCTCGGAACTATTTTTCCGAAGACTAATTACATTTGACATTAAACAACTATTTTCCTGGTCTGGATACATTGACACTGTTAATAGTCCCCTTCAGAAAGCATGATTTTTTCTGGGGTTATGAGTACCTAGGTGCATGATATGTGTCCTAATACAGGATCTAGTCGATGGATACCCTGCAGGGAATTCCTCTCTTCCCTTGCTAGAGTTTTTCCTTCTCTTAGTTCCTATTTTTGATGTCTGAAAACTTATTCCCTAACAAGTCTCTCACTACACTTCTTTAGGAGAAATTAGACTTATCTCTTTGTTAATGATACCCCCTTTAAATAGAGAAAACTAGAGGTTACAAATAAAAGTGTTACTAAAAATAAATTTCAATGAAAATTACTATTTTAAAAGAACTTCAAAGAATAAAATAACTACTCAAAAGATTGCAATAAGCTAAAATAAGAAAATTACTATTTTTTTTCTAGAATTCTTCCTTCTTAATTTCTAAATATTTTTCTAAACTACTTGTTTCCAATAAATGCATCATGCATATCATTACTTCCCTCGTGGATAAAAAGCTTGTCCTCAAGTTTGATTTCAGGGTAATTCTTCTCAAAGTCTTCCCGAAATTCCCAAGAAGCCTTTTCAAGGAGTCCCTGCCATTGCACCAATAACTCCCATTTTCCCTTGTTAAGCCTAGCGCGTGCAATTGCTTCGGGCTTAAGTCTTGATTTGCCCTCCAACAATGGAGGAATAGGGACTAGAGTTGCTGAAGGCTGTCCCTTGTACTCCTTTAACTGCGACACATGCACCACATCATAAATTTTGCTGCCCGGTGGTAAGACTAAATGATAGGCTACCTTGCCAATTTGTTCGACCACTTGAAAAGGTCTGAAATATTTAGGTGCTAGTTTGGTAGTCCCTACGGACCATTGACAGCTGTCTATACTGTAATTTCAACCACACCCATGGCCCTTCCGAAAATGAGAGCTTACGATGGTGAAGGTCGTGTGCTTGCTTTATTCTTGCCTGTGCATGAGCTAATCGCCCCATTAACTCAGCCAACACTTCATCCCTTTCCAAAAGAGCTTGATCTAACACATCCAGTTTCGTAGCTCCATGGTCATAAGACAACAGACGTGGAGGCTCACGTCCATACACCACACTGAATGGAGTAGCTTACAATAAGGAATGGAATGATGTATTATAACAAAATTTTGCCCAAGGAATCCATTCCACCCAACTTCGCGGTCGATCTCCCACAAAGCATCTTAAGTACATCTCAATTGTTCTGTTCACCACCTCTGTTTGCCCATCCGATTGAGGATGGTATGCGAATGAGTAAGCCAATTTCGTCCCACATAATTTAAACAATTCCCTCCAAAAAGTACTCTCTCTATCACTCACAATTGACTCCGGAAGTCCATGCAATCTGAAAATTCTGTCTAAGAACACATGAACCACAGAGACTGTAGTATAGGGATGTGCAATGGGAGTAAAGTGAGCCATTTTGGAAAACCTGTCGACCACCACAAATAGGACAGATTTGCCCCCCACCTTAGGTAATCCATCAATGAAATCCATTGAAATATCAGCCCAAATTTGGGTGGGGATAGCTAAGGGCTGCATCAAACCTGCAGGGTGCAGATTCTCCCATTTATTTTGTTGACAAATCTTGCATTGTTACACAAATTCTGTCACCATCCTTTTCATGCCTTCCTGTAAAAATTAGCCTTGACTCTATGCAATGATTTCTGAATGCCCTCATGGGCAGTGTTATAAATTCCAGTTAGGACCGTGTGAATCAGGGCTGAATCCGGGGTTAAATAAACCCTACCCTTATACAAGATGAGTCCCTCTCGGACTGTCCAGTCATCCCCTGCCTCCCCTACTTCCGTTTGTCATCGCAGCTCCTGGAGTTTTGTCTTTGTTGCAATTTCCTCCCTTATTGTATCAAATAGTGCCAGCCGTGGTTGAGAAATTGCACATAGAAGCCCTGCAGTCTGCTCTCCTCGTCAGGATAAATCATCTGCAGCTGTGTTTAGAGAGCTAGCCTTTATACTCTATCTTGAAATCAAACCCCATCAATTTACTCACCCAATGTTGCTGTGGGGAGGTAGACAAACGTTGTTCTAGCAGATATTTCAAATTGAAATGGTCTGTTCGAATGGTGAATGACCTTCCCCATAAGTATGGTCACCAATGTTGCACTGCCTTTGCCAACCCAATCTATTCCCTCTCGTAGGCTGGCAATTTGTTGTCTCTCTGTGATTCTCCTACTAAAGAATGCAATGGGGTGCTCTTACTGGTGTAGAACAGCTCCAATCCCTTCCCTAGAGGCGTCACATTTCACCACAAATTATTTATTGAAATTAGGTAGTTGCAGTACTGGGGATTTAGTTAAGGCCCTTTTTAATGAGTCAAAGGCCTTACCAGCCCTTTCATTCCATAGAAAGGACTTCTTTGTAAGTAAATCTGTCAAAG
Source organism: Dillenia turbinata (assembly GCA_037126225.1). NCBI lineage: Eukaryota > Viridiplantae > Streptophyta > Magnoliopsida > Dilleniales > Dilleniaceae > Dillenia > Dillenia turbinata. The sequence goes on along the minus strand of JBAMMX010000018.1, from coordinate 9,139,002 downwards.
GTGCAGTTAACTCCCCATAGCCTTTGATAAATCTTCTATAATACCCTGCTAAACTCAAAAATCCACAAAGTTCTATAATTGAGTGAGGGGTTGGCCAATCAGTGATTGCTTGAACCTTTGAGGGATCAACGGACACCTGCCCCATGAACAATGTGTCCCAAGTATACCACTTAAGTCTCCCCAAAGATGCACTTGGATTTTTTTACAAATAACCGGTGAGCACGCAATAAATCCAGAACAATACGTAGGTGGTGAAGATGTTCAACCCATGTCTTACTATATATCAATATGTCATAAAAAAAAAAAAACAGAACAAACTTATGTAAGTGAGGCTGGAAGATCTCATTCATCAAGGCTTGAAAGGTTGATGGAGCATTAGTGAGGCCTAATAGTATCACTAAAAATTCAAAATGACCATGATGGGTTCGGAATGCAGTCTTGTCTACCGCTGCCTCATCCATCCGGACCTGGTGATAGCCGGGCTTCAAATCTAGTTTGGAGAAATACTTTGCTCCATGTAGCTCATCTAACAACTCCACCACTAGAATAGGGAACTTGTCCTTTATCGTTTTGGCATTTAACTCCTTATAATCCACACAAAATCTTCAGAACCCATCCTACTTAGGAACAAGCAGCACAAGGGAGGAGAAGGGGGATCGGCTCGGCCTAATGATGCCTCGAGCCATCATCTCCTCACATTGTCGCTCAATCTCATCCTTTTGTCGATGGGGATATCTATATGGTCTAACCACCATTGGTGTTGTTCTGGGAAGAAGTGTGATCGTGTGATCACATTCACGGGCAAGAGGTAGCTCAGTTGGTTCTCCAAATAAGTCTAAAAATTCCAGCAATAACTTTTTGAGCTCAATTGAGGGAGAAAAGGCCCATTGCAGGTGATGAACTCTTCTCTCTTTCTCCAGCCTTTGTCCCTGTCACTTAACTTATTTTCCTCCGAGATTGAAATTCATAGTTAAATCAGGAAAATTCCACACAATAGGCCCCAATGTTCACAGCCATTTAACCTCCAAATCAACATCAAATCCTTCTAAAGGGATAATATATAAATCAGTGAAAAAGTTATCAGCAGTAACCTGGAATGAAATAATATCGCACCTACCACAACTGGGAACCTTCTTGCCATTGGCTATTGATACTTGCAGTCCTGGCTTGTGTTTGATCGTGAGACCAAGTCGTTTTGCAGCTACAACACTAATAAAGTTGTGGGTGCTTCCTAAATCTATTAGTACCCACATAGGATTACCTTCAATCAGTATTTTAAGTTATATAGTTGGTGAGTTCCTTGCCCCTGTGATAGCATGCAATGATATCTCAAGTTCTCTTGGCTCCCCCTCATCCTCCTCTTCGAACTCCGCCAATTTCACCCAAAACAGTTTCTTACATCTATGCCCTCGGGAAAATGCTTCATCACAGTTAAAGCAAAGTCCTTTTGTCCTTTCTTCCATCTCTGTTTTGGTGAGCTTCTTAAAGAAGGGGGTGGTACTCACGGTATTTGTTATCACCCTAGCAATTCCCTTCTCTCCAGCAGTCCTACCGGGGGTTATTTTTGGGCTGTTCCACACAGGTGTTTTCCCCTAACACAAACTGATTGTTTTTTTGTTTTCTTTCATTTGTGTGGGCCAAATTCATAGCAGCCCCCAAGCTTTGATGTTGCTATAATTCCACATCCAACCGCAATCCCTCTAGGAGTCCAACCGTGAATAGGATGACTTGCTGTTTCGTGGAGAGTTCTGAAGTGCGAGCCAGCAAGGACTAAAACTCCCTTTGATACTCCTCTACTGTCGCTACCTGTTTTAAATTGACTAGCTTCAAGGGGGTTGAGGCTCAAGGTAGCACCGAATCTCAAGTGGCATTCTTCAGTAAATGTCTCCCAATCCATGACCCTTCCCTCTGGCTTAATCTTGAAAAACCATAGTTGAGCTTCCCCCTTAAGTTGGAATGTTGTCGGCCCAACTTTTTCCCTTGTGAGTGTTCCTTTATTTTTAAAAAATTGTTCATATTGATGGATCCAAATTAGGGGATCTTCAGTCCTATCATATGATGGGAATTCCGGTTTAAAGAACCTAGGAATAGCAGTCCCTCCTTCGTGCCAAACGCTTCGCTCCTCCATGTGGTATGTATGGGTACAACTTCTGCTTCCTCCCTCTTGGACATTACTAACCCCCTGTAGTTTTCACAAAACACCCTCCATCTGCGAGCTCAGCATTGTTTGTTGTTGTTGGAGCTCCTCCACCTTTGACAGCTGTTGCTCTTTTTGTTGCTCCATTCGTTGCTCGAAATCCCTCATGAATCTCTCCATCCGGTTAAACCATTCTGCAGAGTTTTTCATGATAGCCGGCTTTGATACCAAATTGATATAAGCCCTAATAAAGGATCTAGTCGATGGATACCCTGCAGGGAATTCTTCTCTTCCCTTACTAGAGTTTTTCCCTATCTTAGACCCTATTTTTGATGGCTGAAAACTTATTCCCTAGCAAGTCTCTCATCACACTTCTTTAAGAGAAATTAGATTTACCTATTTATTAATGATATCTCATTTAAATAGAGAAAACTAGATATTACAAATAGAAGTCTTACTAAAAATAAATTCCAATGAGAACTACTATTTTAAAAGACATTCCAATAATAAAATCACTATTAAAAAGATTGCTATAAATTAAAATAAGAAAGTTACTATTTTTTTCTAGAATCCTTTATTCTTCTTAATTTCTAAATATTTTTCTAGAGTACTTGTTTCCAACAAATGTATCATGCATATTATGGTGATGACAAGACAGTAAAGACTTGGACTCAGAAGAGGAAGACTGAGTTGTTTTGTAACATGACCCATCTGGTTTTTTGGAACTTATCTGAAGATTTGGGAATCAAGAAGAGCTTTTATCGTTTCCTTGAGAAAATCCTTTCTTCTAGCACAGACTAGGTTGGTAAGGCGAACCCAGTGTATTTTATTCAAGGACTGACCATGAATTTAATATTAATTTAGTCCACATTCCTATTTAGCTCTGCGTGTGTGCGCGGGCGCATGCATGCTTACATGCCTGTGCTGATGCAGGTACATATACAGGTGGTTTAGCTTTGGTTCTGGCAGTGACCGCTGAGGAACATGATGCAGAAGTGAACCTTAGAGCATGGTTGTGTGTGATGATTATGCAATGTATTCTACCAAACTTATATAACATTGGATTATATCCTTAATTTTACATACAAAAATGCTAATTTTCCTAGGCTTTTTGTCAGCTTGTAAACCATTTTCTCTGGCTTGATTAATTGTTCTGTCTTTAGCAATCATTGTCTTTTCAATGAAGAGAAGATTTTCAACTGACAACTGTTTGATCATCTGGAACTTCACAGGATTGACAAATGGGTTTGCTTCTAAGTGTGAAAATTGAATTGCGACCACTGGATAAGATACTTGTGTCTTTCATCAAGTTTGCATGGCCTTGTTTTAAGTTGTGTTTAATCTAATTTAGTTGTGACATTAAACTTGGTTGCGGCTACTTAAGATATGTTGGGAAAGATATTGTCTGGCTTCAGGTCAATGGCTTGCTTTGCTAGCAACAAGGAGCACCAATGTATTCTAGTTGAAGAGCAGATGATTCATGATGTTTCTGAAATTGAAGTAAAGGTTGTTGAATTAGTTTTTCCCTTCCCTGGAACTTGGAATGCAACAGGTAGCTAATTTCTTTTTCCACAAGCCCCATTTTGCCAGCTCTTCAGTGGATATGAATTGAGGCAATTGATGTATAAAGTTGCATTGCATGTACGATGGACTAGTGACCAAACAGCAGCAGGAGAACATGAGGTGCTGATTTTCATGCCAATTCTGAGCAAAATTAATGGCGATGCACGCGAGGAACCAAGACAATATTCCATTTGTCTGATAAGGCTCAAAAGACCATGTTTCTTGCTGAACCAATTGGTCCAGTATCAAAAAAAAAAAAAAAAAGATACCTGCAACTCTCAAGTGCGTCTAGTTGCAGTTCCTTGTATCATGGACTGGATAAAAAAGAATGTAACAGGAATACATATAGGAGACCTCATGGAAAGGATCTTATACAATTATATCAATGATAATGAATAATGCCTAGCTCCTCCGCCCCTCTCCCCCCAAGAAAAAAGTATTATGAATAATACGATCATATCAAATCATAACTAGTTTAATCACCGTGAAAAGAATATTAATTTTTACCCAAATAAAAAGAATAAATATGAGTCCTCGTTTGTTGCAAAATGTTGTTATATGCGTCTTCATTTTAAACCTCATTCCGAGTCAAATTTTGCTAACCCCTTGCCTATAATAATGCGTAAAGGTGACGCACCACTGATACAAGATTAATTTCAACGAGAAGACTAAGTTGGATAAAATAATTATAGAGAAGGGGAATAATAAATGCCTTGCAGAATAAAATATATGGCTAATTAAGGATGCCCATATCTACAATATCAAGTTTTTATATTTCCAATTCATATATTTAATGTCCACCCGTTATCTCATTCTTACTCCATACTTTCTCCTTCCTAAGGCTTGCCAGAGGTGCTCAACAATATATTATACATGCATACATGCATACATACATACATATATATGTATAAAGGGTGAGGGGGAGAGAGAGAGAGAAAACTGTAATTTTATCCTGAGACTGTTCCTGAAATTTAGGAAAAAGATTTATACACAACTTTAACAACAACAATCTAGAACTTATATATCAAAATTTGAAAAATTTGAAAAATTTATCTCTCATTTTTAATTTGACAAAAGGTTTTTACGCTGACTGTCAGCTTACCGCAACCTTACTTACCCGAACTTGAAATCAGCCATGGTAGAGTTCTTCTTAGACATAATTTCAAAAATATAATTAAAAAATAAAATTACAAATTCCACTTTTTGAAATTTTAATTTTGATGTAAAATATACTTTGTTTACAAATACAAAGTTTTAATTTTGTTTAGTGTTATTGAAAGTTGTATATTAAAAAATTAGGATTTACGGTCTCTATTTTTTTTTTTTCAAATTATAAAATATTTTATTGAACATTTTTTTTTTACGATAAAAGTTTGTCATATGAATTATGAGAATATCTTGTGATCATTTCAATTGTAATATTTATAAAAATCAACATTACATTTTTTAGAAAGTTCATCCCTCTAATTGAGATTGCAGTTGTGAGGTTACTGAAAAATTGAAAAAGTAAAAATTCCTCTGATTCATCGAACATCGTAAAGAAGGCTTTTCAGACTACGTCAGAGATAAGCATAAAGAAACAAGATTCAACAGCTTTTTCAGGTATGCAGAAAGGAATTCATATTTGCAGTTGCCCCATTGCTATAATTTCTTCTATTGTATAACGAGAGAGAGAGAGAGAGAGGGTGTTGACAATAACAAGGTGCCCATGATTCTCTGATCTATACATGATAGACAAGATGTGAACGGCTCCTCTTTTCTGGCAAATATAATCTATTTAAATACTACGGTATTTGCACATATTTAAATTGGGTGTATGCGAGTTGGCACGTGATCGTTTACCAACATGAAGAATTCCGCCACGTGTGATAATGATACACGGAAGAAAAACGGGAGAGAGAGAGATCAGAGAGAGAGAGAGAGAGTGTAATAGGGCCACCAGTTCACACGTGTGAAAGAGAAACTTTGTCTGGAAGATGCAAGTGTCCATGTACATTTATATAAAGAAGAAGAAAAGCATTATGGTCCTGGAGAAAGAACTCAGAGAAGAAAAACAAGTGCTCTGACCTTCTCTTTAAAAGGTAATCACAATCCTCCTCAATGTGAGAGAGAGAGAGAGAGAGTCCCAGTTCTTAGTGTCTAATTTTGCTTGTTTTGGGTGTAACTTCTATATTTTTGTTGCAGGTGAATTATTTTAGCATCTTGGGTATTGGAAACTTTGCTAATGGAAATAGCATTCCCTGAATGTTTGTATGAACTGGTAAGATCATTACATAAATCAACTATAATTTGATGGTCCCATTTTCATGTATTATGTGATTAATTATGTTTGTTTTTTGGGGGTAAAACAGGGAAATATGGAAGATCCTTTCCCAACCTTTAGTTATGAATATGATGATGACTATCTTAATGACTTCACAAAACTAGAAGCTTCTCTCAACCAAGAACTATTCAATCACTCTCTCTCTCCTTTGGACAGCTTCTCTTATGAATCAAATTTAGAGACCACAAAGTCCACTCTCTCTCATGATAGTGTGGTTGAGATGAGGCCAAGAAAGCAGCTCAAGGCTAATAATTCTTCTTCCCCATCTCCTTCTTCATCTTCATCTTCCTCTGCATTTCCCAGTATCATCTCTTTCGGAAACCCGAATTTGCTTCCTTGCGATCCTTATGAAAGTCTAGATCATAAAGATGTAATACTTCCCTTGACCTCTTTGAGGTCTTCCGAGAGAAGAGCTAAAAGTGCTAGAAGTAGAACTCCAAATTATGCACAAGATCACTTGATTGCGGAGCGAAATCGCCGGGAAAGGCTAAGCCAGCTCATCATCTCTCTTTCATCCATTATTCCCGGCCTGAAAAAGGTATATCGTATAGTTTTTCTTTTTTTCTTTTTTTCTTTCTATTATTTATTTAAAAGCAAACTAGATAAGAGGCTAATACCATTTTTCACGTTATTCCTAATTAGATGGATAAAGCTACTATTCTTGAAGGAGCCATCAAGTACATGAAAAGGCTTCAAGAAAGAGTCAATGAACTCGAACAGGTAACAGCGAAGAAGGCCGTGGAATCAGTGGTTCTTGTTGCTAAATCCTCTGAAGAATCCACCGGGAAAGATAAGGAGTGTCCTCCTCCAGAGATTGACGCAAGAGTCTTAGATAAAGATGTGCTAATAAGAGTTCATTGTAAGAAAGAGAAAGGAGTTTTGAGGAAGGTAATGAGCAAAGTCGAGGAACTTCACTTGAATGTCATCAATAGCAATGCCTTGCCATTTGGGAATTCTAGTCTGCACATAACCATCATAGCTCAGGTTAGTTTTCAGACCTCTTATTCTCATTTGTCTATTATAAATGCATATTCCAATTGCAACTTAGAATTTTTTTAACTACCTTTGAGGGTCATGTCATTATAATTAAATTTAAATATTTCAAAACCATTATATATCTGGTTACTATTTTTGATTATTTACAAAGATACATGTGCTTTGCAGATGGATGCTGAATTTTGCATGACTATCAAGGATCTAGCACAAAACTTAAGACAGGCTTGTCTCTAAATTTCAAGTGGAAAATGCAAACCCAAGATCTCAACTGGATCATCTCTCCCTCCCCCCTCTCTCACACACTTTTTTTTTTGAGATGAAAAGGGGGGGGGGGGCTTAAATTCTGTTTACCATAATCACAGCTTGTGAAGGGTCTTCATATTTCTTCTTTTTGCGTGGTTGGACCACGTTTATGATCGATCCCACATAGTGTGAAAATTTGTATCCAATTTGACCCCTTTTTTGCTCCCCTTGAAGGAGGGTTAAGGGGTCTGTTTTATCTTTGTTTAAGCCTCAGGCTTTTTCTGAAAATTTTGGCTTTTGGAAGATGTTTTTTGGCCTAATTTGCTTCTTTGCATCTCTGTAATTTCACTTGGTGAACGATCTCTAAATAATAAAGTATTTGCCAGTTATTCAATTTCAAAACACAAATATTATAAATTACTATACTTAATAAAAAAACTTTAATTTAAATTATAATTTAAAATGGTCGAAACATTTATTCTTGTTAAAAATTTAGAAGTTCAGTTTTCATCTTTGTTATCTGATGGTATAAGATTCAATAGCTCATGACTAGATTCAAATCTCCTCTAATCTCTGAAATAATTGTCCGATAAAGAAGGAAATTTCTATGACAATTTAAAATTTTCTTAATTTCGTAAAATCCTAAATTTTTTAAGAATCTTTGATTATAGTTCTTATAATCTCGAAAAATCTCTAACGATCTTTCCACAAGATAATTAGAGTTTTCGCACTCTTAGACAAGAGACTTGCTATACATGTACATGCTATATATATTGAGCAAAGACGACCTACCAGATACGTTCTTTACACATAGGCAACATAGAGTGAATTTAAGGTTGTACTCAATCTATTCTCTCTTTTTCCTTAACAACTTTTTCTGTCTTGAACGTTAGATTTTCCTCCATTGGACCACTTCCGGTGGGTATTTTGCAAGTCTTTTTACTTACAAAGGCCTAATAGACGTATCGAGATTGGTTCCTTGTTCAAGTTAGCATAGTAGTTTATCTATGGAGCAAACCCACTTTCAAACGAATGACACTGTCTGTGGGAAATAGAGTAGTTATTTGGCCAAAAAAATTCATACCCAGTTTCATTGTCTTTCCTCACACCATGCCACCCAAAAGGAAGAATGAAAATAACACCTCTAAAGTCGTGTCTAAAGCAGGAGGACAAATGTCTAATTCCATGGACCCCCCACCGCCAATAGTCTTGATTCATCAAGGGAAAACTTACCCAACGTAATAACCACAAATTTTACCATCAGTCATACTTGTATTCTGGAAAAACCGTGACCCCCGCCTCTAGGGAAGTTGTCGCCATGCATGCCGAGAAGGGGTCAAATAGAAAAAGACCAATGATTGGTTTCAATGATGATGACCTAGTGGAGGTAGACTTGAACCAATATGACCCATTGATTATCATCACCAAGATAGGCCCATATATCGTGAAAAGAGTCTTCTTCGACCAAGAGGCAAGTTGCGATCTACTCTATTGAGGCGCCTTCAAACAGATGGCGGTTCAACCGAGTACATTTTCAACCCTATGCCGAACTTTTGAGAGGACTCTCTGACGAGTGACTATACCTTGAGGGCACTGTCCAGCTCACAATAACTTTAGGAATGCCACCCAACGATGGTACTACTACAACCACCTTCAATATGGTCAAACTGCCATCCCTCAATAACGCCATTCTAGATTGCCCTAACCTAGACAGTTTGGAAGTCTTGCCGATCACTAAACATATGAAAGTCAAATTCAAAACATCCCTCATTATTTGGACACTTAACTGGGATTTCGACCCCCAAAATGCCTCTACACCAGAAAAAGCAAAATAAGAATCTCTCCATAGAAGCCATAGAGCTTAGAGGTGACACCGGACAAGTTGCTAAATCTAAATTTGGTAAGGAGGTAGTTGAGATCCTGTACTCGATCAAACTATTCAATCGGAGCCCATCCACTGACATTTCTCCAAGACATCATAATTGAGTGCCTTTGACAACACTCCAAAGTCTTCGCATGATTGTCCGAAGACATGTCGGGAATTCATCACTCGGTGATTTGTTCATAAGTTAACGGTGGACATAAATTGCAAATCCATGAAAGAGAAGAAGAAGGTGTTGGAAAAGTTCATAAGTTAATGATGAATACAGATAATCAGAGATTAACTCCTTAATTTTAGGAGATCACGTGTATGAAGCCCTAAAGCTCACAATTGATCCCTCCCAATTATGAACTTTCAGGTGCCTCTAAGGATATATTAGTTCGAATTCGAGAGGAAACATCGATCTCCATTACTGGTTTTCCTTTCCCTTTTTTCTTCCCATTTTTCAAAGATGAGGATAATAGGAAAAAAAAATAAAAATAAAAAACAAATTTGTAATGTTATATACTCTCTCTCTCTCTCTCTCGTTCTAGATGGGCGTCATAATGAGTACTCCAATAATGACGCATGAAAAGCTAGACACCATAACTCACTAAAAGATGCATTCCAAATCCTAAATAAGTTGGCCCGAGAGCGAGACGCAGCTCCCTCTAAATATGATTCAAGAACTAAACTTTTATAATTATACCGAGGAAATTTGGTAAGGGGGTGTTCTTGAAAATTTTTTCTTTTTTATTTTATTTTATTTTATTTATAATATTTTTTAATTAAATAAAACTTTTGATGAAAAATATGGACTTTTTGAAGTCTTTTTTATATAGAAAAGTAAAATAAATTATTCTATTAATAATTTTTTGTATTAAAAATTCTATGATTCAATTGAGTCCAATCTCAATATTTTCAAATATACCTCTAGAATAATTACTTGATGCACACATCATGTAGAGTGGAACGCATGCCCAATAAAATTACCAATATACATCCAAAGGATAATTTCTCGACCTCTCACAATTGCTTGTGAAGGATCCATATCTCCAACACATGAAAGGAGATAGTGTTATGATCCTTGTTGCTTCAAGTTTGATGTTTTATTGAGATCATAATTGCACCAAGTGGATGATCAATATTTCTTAACCAACAAAATTATTTGGAAAAGCAAGGCTGGCCTTGTTAATTTTCTGCAAATTATAACACAATATGGCCATCTAAAGATATCAAAAAGCTCCAACTTTTGTAATACTCCTTGAGAATCCAAACGATTAAAAATCGAAAATCTTATGTTATTTTTGTCCTCTTTGTAATATTCCTCGGATGTAAACAATGATATCTTGGTTATTTTACTTCTTGTATATATTAATAAAACTTTCTGCACATTAAAATCTTAAAAAAAAAAAATCGCACATCTATATGTCATGGCGTGCGTGAGAGGGAGAGAGAGAGAGAGAGAGAGAGAGAGAGAGAGAGATTCTCATGGTCAACCAGAGGCATATGGTTACCAAGCATCTGCTAAATCTGAAAATCTTTAAATGGATTTTGGCATGTTCATCCACAGATCACATTCACGTGATGCCCATTATCTGGTTTTTCTCCACACACCAGCAATACTTTACTTCAGTGCTAATTAATTGTGAGCCTCGATATTCCAATAAATCCAGGACCTCAATAAGTGACCCAAGGCAGAAATATGTATATATATGTGTGTGTGTATATATATATATATATATATATATATTTATATATCTTGAGACATGAGATGCTTGACTGGTTAAATGCGTAATTGATGAAGTGATCTATCTTGTATGGAAACAAAAACGGAAAAACGAAAAAAAATTATGAAACCATATAATAAAATGATATTTTATAAAAATACAAAAAATAAAAATGTGAATAAATTTTTAAATGTAAAAATATAAAAATTTTTATATAAATATTAATTATTTTATGAAAATAATAAAATAATCATATTTTATAATAAAATTTAAAATGATAAAAAAATTAAATTTTAATCATAAGACAACTGATATAAAAAATAAAAATTATAATTAAATAAATAAATAATTTATTAAGTATGAAAAAATATGTAATTATAAAAAATATAAAAAATTTTATATAAATATAAATTAATTTAAATATTAAAACATTTTAAAAACGTTTCGAAAATAAAAAATATTTTTAAAATGATAAAATGTTAGTATTGAAAAGATTTGATAGATCTCACCTTAATTACAATACTAATATGATGGTAGTTAAATTAATAGATGCTTAATAATAGGCTTCAAATTGGGGGATTATAGCTCAAATTATTCTTCTTTACTGTACCCGAGAGCAGGGGACGGAGATTAATTCTCCACTGTCTAAAGTGCTTAATCTCATGCACAATTTTCCCTTTTTAAAATAATTTTTATTTATAAAATATTTTGATATACTAAATTTTTATATTTACATTTCAAATGAACTGTGATTTGACCATTGGCATGCAAAACCTTTTGAATGATATTTATTATTATTAATAATTATAAATTTTATAACTATTAAATTGTGATTCAATGATCAATTATCAATAATTATTTTATAAAAATAATAATTATTAAATTAAAATTTAACATTCATAAAATTTATAACGACCAATAATTATGAAAATTGAATTAATCTTGAAATGCATCAGAGTAAGTGTCGCTTAACACGGGACAAGGCATTTAACGCGTGTCATGTCTTGGCCAAGAACTCAAGGCGGGCAGTGCGAAAAGAGTGACATGACGGTTGTCTTAATTAATACGACTAAAGAAGTCATTATTTTTATTTTATTGAGACACTTACACGTGTTTGATCCCTAAATTTTGTCTAAATTTTATAAATTAATCTTTATAATTAAAAATATAACGTTATGACCCTCAAATTTATAAAATCATATTATAATGGTCTTTCTATTACTAGCAATAACAGAATAATCATTAACTGTTGATATAAAATGACATGATAATCTACGTATCATACGAAAATTAATTCATCATTGTTATGTTAACACCAGAAGACTTTTTTCCTTACTCCCATTTCTTTCTCCTCTCCTCTCTCTATCTCTCACCACGAAAAAAAAAAAAAAAAAACCCCATCCCCAATCGAGCCCTTCTAAAAGCCCAAAAAACTTCCATCCTTCATTAGAGAGAGAGATGGTCATGGCTGTGACTACCACCAAGGCAAGTAACTACCATGGTGCTTACAGCCATGGCCCCTAGCCACTGTTGACCATTAGGGACTCGTCTCATGCAAGCTTTTGTTGGTAGGCGAGCACCCACGACTAACAGTGAGACCTTAGGGCCTGAATTGAGGCCTCCACCTTCACTATCGCAGTGGTAGCAAGCGAAGCCACTTCTTCCTCTCACCTTAAGAGATAGGGGTCTTGGTTGTAAACTGTCATCGTAGTGGCTACAACCACCATCTCTACCACAGGAAACCGACTTTTGCTTTTGCAATCGAAGTTTAGAACTTCGATTGCGACCTTGATTGCGGCGAAAGGACGTCGCGGTAGCCACAATCAAGCCCTTCAGTTCACCCCACCAATGGACGTTGGGGTATTGGCCGTAATCCGCCACCGATTTAGTTGCAATCACATCACTTCCGGCGGGTCAGGTTTGCAAAATCTACAGGTTCGAATCCTACATCTGATTCCAAAACATTTTTTTAATTGAAATTGTTTTTTTTTTTTGGAACCAAAACAGTCAAAACCTTTGATAAAAAAAAAAGTTTTGCTCTTAATTAGAAAAAATGAAAATTATGTTTTTCATGTTTTTCATCGGATCTTCCACGAACCCTTCTTCCCCGTCGAATCCAATCCTCCAATCGAACCCCCATCCCCATCTCCACCTGCACCACCATCCCCAACCTAGAACCCCAGACTTCTATTCTCCATAACTATCCCTACCCCCGATCAACAACCCTTTTTCCAATCTTACCCTTCCCTTCTACCGCTGTCATCTTCGACTGTATTCGCTTCCTTCCCAACAAATATCTCCTCTCTAGCACTCCCCCACGCCCCCAAATCAAAACCCATTTTTGTAACCCTCATCTCCATTGTCGTTGCTCTTATCTTCTTGGCCCCATCAATCAACAACCCTTTCTTTTCCCGGTGAGAGAGAGGAAAGAAGAGAGAGAAAGGTGGGGGGAGGAGAGAGAAGGTTTTTTTTTTTTTTTTTTTTTTTTTTAGGTGAGCTGCTAATGTGACAACATAAGATGTATTTTGATGCTGATAGGGTAATGACACATCAGCGTCCTAGTCCACTTAGACTACCACGTCATTTTACGTCAGTATTTAATGATCACTCTGTCATCATCAGTAACGAAAAGAGCAATACGATACGATTTTATAAATTTGAGAATCATAAGATAGTATTTTTAATTATAAGGACTAGTTTGTGAAATTTGGATAAAGTTTAGGATCTAGAGATGCAATTATCTCTTATTTGATTCTATAAATATCATATTACAAAACATTTGATGTTTTTACACATTTTCATTCTTATGTGTTTGAACTGAATGACTGTTTTGTTTTGTTGAAGAAATATTTATCTCAAAAAATATCTCTAGGGTGTAATTTTGTGGTGCCTCTAGTCTAGGGTTGTTATAAGAATCATGTAGTGTCACGGATTTCTATGACACCATGTGATCGAAGATCGACTCGAGCTCGGTCAAATCAGATCTGAGTGGATTTTGGTAGCTTAGTATCGAGCTCGAGATCAAGCTTAATTGTGTCAAGTTTGAAAACCCAACGAAACTAATAAATTATATTTTTAAAATAATTTTTATTTGTTAAAATAATTATATTTTTTAAAATAAATTTTAAAATAAATAACACTATTCGATAATACTATCCGATAACATTTCGAGTTTGAGCTCGACGAGTTTGAAATCGAACTCAAGCTCACTTAAATAACACTCGAGCTGAACTTGGGTATCAATATTGTTTGACCTAACTCGAGTATCATAACACCCCTACATTAACTTAGGCCAACCCTCTTGTTCTAAGGGTATAAAAGAAACGAATCGTAACTGTACAATACCTTTACTCTTTTTGAATTACTAGCCTAATGAAAGGACTTTAGACCGTTTAATTGAAAAATTTGAGCCAATCTTGAGAATTTTTGAAGTTAAACCCTTATTTCTATTATGGTTGAAAAAGTTTACAAGTGTTTCTTGAATTTCTAAGGTGATAGGTAATTTCTATTTTTCAAAAAGAAAATTAAAAAAATCAGATTGAAATCACCATATTTGTTCTTCGGTATTCCTTACATGCAAAAACTTAGTTTTAAAGAAAACACATGTTAAACAAACTCAAATAAGAAATACAAGCACAAATATCACTTGGGAAAAATGCAAATTCTGACATTTGAGGATTTTAGCCTCGGGGAATCCATTTCTTCTCACTTAGTTCATTCAATTTTGAATAAAAAAGAAATAAAAGAAAACCAACTCTAATTTTTTTTTTCAAAAGCTATTCCATCTATATCTTTTTTTTTTTAAAAGAATACAAACAAAATGGTTTGTTTTGGTAAACCTTGGACCCTACCTTTTCTAAATTAAAATTCTAAAAAATAGAAAACTTTTGTCTTATTTCCCTAAATTAGTATATAAAAGTTTTTCCTTTGTCCTTTTAGACACGTTTATAGATTTATAATTTTTGCTAGTCGCTTTGGTTGGAGTTTAGAGGCTAAAGCTCAAAGACTTGAGGGTGAGACATCCGTTTTGGTTGGCCACGCATTAGAGGCTTTAATTGACCATTGAAGTATAGTAGTTGTTGGGGTGTGTGAGTGTGTGTGTGTTTTTATAAAATTAAATACAAATTAGTATGCGGGATAATATTTTGATTTATTTATTTTGAATGTTTATTGAGTTTATTTTAAATGGTATTTTTTTTAATATAATTTTTTTATTTTTAAATTTTAAATTTTAAATTTAATTAAAAAATTTAATATTCTTATTTATTATTAGATCATTTAATATTGGAGCATGGTTGATTTTGCATGACTTCGTCTTTGGGACTCAAGTGAGCCCCTCTCTGTGGACTACTTATTTAGCCAGTATTTCCTCCTTGTAACTTTCTTGATTTGGTCTTGGATTCGGTGCCCCAACATATTTTGTCACACGTGATGGTCGGCGGCATTAAGTTAAGATTATGTAAATAGTATACTAGTACTACATTAACATATCTTTAATTATTTCTTCTTGCATGATTTTAATTATTTTCCAAAATTTCATTAGGATAGGTTAATTTTTTTTATTGAAAATATTGTGTTATGGTTTTTGTAATTTAAATGATGGAATATTACTATTTATTCTTTGTAAAAAGGAAAAGTATATGTTCTCTTGTAAATTCGGTCGTAGCAAGGAAAAGAAATTTGTCATGATAATTCTCAAAACTGTTAAAAATTTGTTTTTGTTTAATGATAGAAACTTAAAAGTGTTGCGGTTGTTATCTTATTGGCCGTTCATTGTTATGGTATGAAAATTTTGTTGTCGGTGGCCTTTTGATTCTAACTAAAATTATCTTGAATTAGAAAAAGAGAATTTAACGAAATTTTCATATCTATTTCTTACAATTTTTCCTTATTGAGATCATGAACCTTCCTTGTAATTGAAATACATACACATACATATAAATATTGTGAATTAAGGAATTTTAAACGTTTGAATTCTTTAAGCTTCTGTCCCTAAGAAAGACAATCCAATGATAACAGATTTTCTCTTCTAATTCCATAATTTAGAATTCGATTCCTATTATATAAAAAAAAAAAAATCTTCAAGCTCCTACTTACTTTCTTAAATTTACTCAATTATTTTTGAAATCTTCAAGCTTCTACCTACTTTCTCAAATTTACTCAATTATTTTACTAAATCAATACTCTACAGTAACAACTCCATCCATTTTAAAAACGTGCTCTTGAAAAAAGATAAACTCGTTTCCCAAAAAACAAAAATGGTCAAATTATATAATCTTCCTTTTTTCTTTTTCAAACGACGTGGGGGGCACTCCAACTTCGACCTTTTGTATTTGGCAGGAGGAAGAGTTTATTTAGGTGGGTAAGACTTAAAAGCATGCCCACATAATTGATAAGTTCTATACCAGTTTTGTTGTTTTTATTAAAAGGAAACTGAGTTTTCTTGAGTTTAATTTCTTATGGATATGAAAAAAATCACGTTGGGAGACCTTCTCCCGAAAAGAGCTCGACAGTAGGTCAATCCGGATTAATCGGGACGAAACTTCAGATACCAGATGAAAAATCAAAAAAAAAAAATAATTGATAAGTTGTATAAATTTATTTATTTGTTTTGTATTTCTCTTAGTAAAACCAGCTAAAGCTCCGTACTTAATAATTTCTCAAATTGTTTTGGTTACATGGGAGTGAGGACAATAACTTCAAAACAAAGCTAAGCCTCAAACATCACTTTGAAGGACCCTGTAAACCTCTCTTGAAGGGAAAAACAACTCATGGATACCATGTGGGACTGACTTGCCAAACTGAGCAAAAGGAACTATGCAATTATTATCCTCTTGGAGTAAATTGAATTGAATGAACTTTGGCTTCATCAATTAGTTGTTTACATTCCTAAATAACATAGTAAGCCAGATGCTGTGACACCACCCCAATTGAGAGAGCCATAATCAACTCCTTTGAATCAACCTCAACTATTACTAGATTCCCCCCCCCCAAAGAACAAGGTGAAGACCAACTTGAATTCCTCATAATTATGCCTACTAAAGTTACAAAGGTGTGTAGTTTTTTGGATTTGATAGTTTATTATGGTAGATTTATTAAGGATTTCTCTTCAATAGCTGCTCCACTTACGAGATTAACTCATAAGAATGCACCTTTCAGGTGGGATAAACAATATGAGATTAGTTTTTAGACTGTAAAAGATAAACTTATTTCAGCTCCAATGTTAACATTATCGATCTGTGGACAATAATATTTGATCTTTAGTGATGCATCTAGGACTAGTTTAGATTGTGTACTGATGTAGGGACAGAATGTGATAGCCCATACTTCAAAACAATTGAAACCTCATGAAGAGAATTATCCTATACATGATCTAGAACTTGCAGCCATTATCTTCGCCTTGAAGATTTGGCGACATTAACATTATTGTGAGCACTGTGAAATATTTATTGATCATCAAAGTTTCAGGTATTTATTTACCTAAAAAGAATTGAATTTGAGACAATACAGATGGCTTGAGTGAGTAAAGGATTATGATATTAGTATCCAGTATCAACCTAGCAAAGCAAATGTGGTTACAGACACACTTAGCCACAAATCCATAGTAACCATAGCATCTCTACTAGTGAGAGAGCATCATATGATAGCTGAATTTGAGCAGCTGAAGATTGATGTTGAGGTTTCCAACCAGGGGTCTCTTTTAGCTCGGTTTATGGTTTGGCCAGAACTATCTAATCACATTAGGGTGGCTTAACAAATTGATGAAATGACTATTAAGCTTAGAGAAGATGTTCTTCAAGGGAGAAGCCTGAATTCAACATAACAAATGAGACAATCAGATATCGACATAGATTAGTAGTTTCAGAGGCTCAGAGGTTAAGGAGATTGATTTTAGAGGGAGCATATAATTTAATTTTTTCTGTTCATCTAGAATCCACCAAGATGTATAAGGATTTGTGTCAATCCTTTTGATGGCCGGTATGAAGAGAGATATTGTAAAATTTTTCTGTAAATACTTGACACGTTGGCAAGTGAAGGCTAAACACCAGAGACCTGGTGGATTACTTGAGTCATTCCCTATTTCTAAATGGAAATGAGAACATATTATCATAGATTTTGTCTCGAGATTACCCAGAACTACAAAGGAATTTGATGCTATATGGGTGATAGTGGATCGGTTTACCAAATCAGCTCACTTTCTTCTATTTGCAGTGGCTTATTCCAAGGAAAAATTAGCTAAATTCTACATTGATGAGATCATGAAAACACATGGCATATCTATATCCATTGTTTTTTATAGAAATCCATGATTTATTTCTCGATTTTCTTAGAGCTTTCATACCAGATTGGGAAATAAACTTCATTTTTCCATAACATATCATTCTCAAACTGATGGTCAGTTAGAAAGGACTACATAGACTCCAGAAGATATGTTGAGAGATTATGTTTTATAACTTCATGGTAGTTGGGCTAAATATAGATGTTAGTAGAATTTGCTTATGATAATAGCTACCACTCTAGCATTCGTATGGCATCATTTGAAGCATTATATAGGAGAAAATGTAGGACTCCCCTTTGTTAGGATGAAGTAGGAGAGAAACAAATGATTTAATCAAAATCAGGGCCTGCCTATTTATAAGAAACTATAGAAAATATCCAAATCATTTGAGAAAAACTTAAACCAGTTCAATCTCACCACAAGAATTATGTTGATCGAAGACGTAGAGATTTGGAATTTGAGGTAGGAGATAAAGTTTTCTTTAAAGTTTCTCCAATCAAAGAGGTGATGTGATTTGGGAAGAAAAAGGAAAATCTCAACCCTAGATTTGTTGGTCCTTTCGAGAACCTAACCAAAGTTGGATTAGCTGCCTATAAGTTAGCTTTACCTCCATCATTTGAGAGAGTTCACTCTACTTTTAATGTTTCCATGCTGAGAAAGTATGTTTATGATTCTTCGCATGTAATTAGTTATGAACCACTTCAAGTTGCAGAAGATTTAACTTATGTTGAGCAACCAATCCAGATTCTAAACTCTCGAGAGTAGAATTTAAGGAACAAGACTATCAAATTAGTAAAACTTCTGTGAAGACATTACACCTCTAAGGAGGCATTTTGAGAGTTAGAGTCAGAAATAAGGGAGTGGTGCTCATATCTTTTCTTTGAGCATGAGTAGTAATCAAGAGGACTGGATCCTTTAAGGGTGAAAGGATGTAAGGTCTGGTTTTGAGAAATCATTAAGTCTTGCATTTGCACTTGTATTGTTTTCTTATTTTACTAAGCACATTTAAATTATTTGCGTTGTACTGTTCTAAAATTCGTTGAATTTTTGTGTGTTACATGTTTTACTTTTTATGTTTATAGTTTTGACTATAGATTGAGCATATTAAAATTAGTATAGATTAGTAGGACATATTGGCGAATGTGAACGCTATGAATAAGATAACAAGAGAATTGAATTAAGGTTTGGTGCAGAACCCACAAAAGGGGGGGAAAAAAAGAAATAGTGATAGGAAAAAAAGGGAACACGTGTCATTCTCAGCTTTGGCACATCACCATGCTCCCCATGACCCAAACCCTTACTCCATAGAAACTACACTCTAAGCTTAGATTAAGCAATCTCCCACCTATATACTTAGTGTCCCTAATATAAAGAAGTGTGGAAAAACTATAAAACAAGCTAAACAACACAAAAGAGCAAGGAAGTCAAAGGTAGAATAGCAAAGTGAGAGTAGAAGTTTGTAAAGGCAAGTATCATACTTCTATTTGTTTCTTTGATACCTAATAGCCATGTTTAATATGTGTTTAATATGTTGTCAGATTTTTTGTGCTATTAGAATAAGGATGCAATGGGTTAGGGAAGAAAAGAATCACATTTTTGAACTTAAAAATATGAATAACTATGAATTCTTCTTGTTGGATAAATTGAGCTTGTTGTAATTTTTAGCCCATAACTCTTTCTACACAACTTCAAATGGAATAGGTTTTCTCCTGGTTAAAGTAGACTTTCATAGTTTTAAAATAATATATGATTCGAAGAGTTTCGTTAAGAATTGATTTTTTGGTGAATTTTTGAATTAGCATCTTTTTGTAGGAAACTGCTATGCTTTCTGCTCTGTTTTATATCTAAATATTATTGTAGTTTCACGCAATCTTCCAGGATGAATTAAGTTAAGCTCTAAATAGTTTTATGTCTTACCTTTAAATGGGCACTAGAATCACCTTATTCCGATATATGCAGAAAAAGTCATGCTATATTTTCTAAGACTGCATAATCTATATTGTGAATATTATGCTATAAATTTAATTGATTCGGAATCCCTGTGTGATTGCAACTGAACTTAGTTATAAACATGAAATTTATAGTCCTACATCTTATCTTTAGGTGGCAGTTGGAATCACTTTAATCTAGTCACTATAATTCGAGCTACGCCACTTTTCTTAAAATCGCTTGTGCTAGAAATTTCTTGAACTAGTCCTTTGGTGCACAATGAGTTGTATAACATGTATGATTGTGATAATTGTTTGCAACTATTGTGTAAAACTTGAAATAATTTGTGGTCTTTTTGGTTATTATGTTATAAGAATCACAAAGGAATATAAAGAGAAAGTTCTAATATGAAAATATCTCCAAAAGTTTTGCAAAACTTGTAGGCGAAGTTTGAGAATATATTTGGCATATGAAGTTCCAAAAGCTTTGTGAAGCCTGCGAGCAAAACTTGAGAAACTATGGATGTATCTCTTCTTCTTATGAGGGTAAAATTAGAAGTAGGTAAAATGTTCGAGGTGTCTAATCCAAAAAGACCTAGATATCATTTAAAAAATTCCAAATTTTGGCTTGCACTTCTAGACACTTATACACTAACTTGGTTCAACATTCTATTCATTTTTTTCAATTATTAAGTTAAATCAGTACAGAAAAGATGAAAAAGGATAATGAACCCAAAAGTGACAACCGCACTTACTTTCTTGAGAATGCTTGAGATATTGTGTCGCTTATACGTTGTTTTATGTTTTATGCTATATATATATGGTGATATTAATACTCTTATACTTGCTTTGCTTGCTATGCATGCTATTGAGCCCCATGTACTTACTCAGCTTATGTTGACCCCGTTATCCCTATTTCAGTAACTTGAGAGATGAGAGGAAGCCAGAGGGTAGGAGCTTATGAGTTAAGGGATTTAGATCCCTACAAGTCATTGACCCCTTTTGTTTTGACCAAGGCATGTAATTATTTATATTCTTTTGGGTAGTTAGAGTTCTGTTTACTGACTTAGTTGTATAGTATTGGCACATGAAAACCTTATGTATAATTTGATTTATATAACATCTTTATGCTATGATGTGTGATACTGGGCGGCCAGAAGGGCCATTGATGCTAGCATATTGGATAATAGAAGTGTTATCTTGATTTTGTCATGTTTTTATATTAATCCCAGGTAGCTAATGGTTACTAAATATGAGAGACTTTGTCAATATTTTTCTTTGGAAAGAACGGAAATTTATTTTTTTATTATAAATTTTCCTTCTATGTTATCATACATAGGGAGGCAACTGTCGCGATTCTAGATGTTGTATTTTAGGCATATTAGCAACTTTTGCATCTGTATGCTTATCTCCTTTGCTAAGGGGTGCAACACTTGGATAGTGAGTCATCACAGTAGATGTCTTGGATTTAATCTTCTCTGTCGGTATCTTTTGGCTTAGTACAACTAGTGTTTCTGAGATCTTCTAGATTTAGATCTTTGAGGTTGTGATGAAAACTTGTTAGGAGCAAAATGTCAAATGTAATTAGCCCTTCGTGAGCTCCATATCCATCCTTTTGTGAATAATGATTCCTTGAACTAGTATAAATTGCTAGTTTGAATATTTTAGTAGTCTTGACATAAATTAAATAAGAAACAAGCAGCTACAAATCTAATTTGGTATTTTGGGTGTGTAAACCTACATGGGGTCTTAATGATTAGCCGTTGGTATTTCGTATCTTCATAGAGAATTCAATTTCACTGGATCCTTGTCGGAGACAACGGGCAGTCGTTACTCCATTCTTACATGCCACTATCTATAGTCCTACCTTAGTATTTTATTATTATCAAGTATATATTTTCTTAATGTTGCTTCCATCTCATAATCACAAAATTTCTAGCATGCTATTTAGACTTATGGTTGCCTTTGTAGAGGCCTTTGAACTTTTAAACTAGTAAATTTCTAAAAGACAAAGTGGCCTAGTGATTCTGCATTTCAGTAGCTTCCTCTATAACGATTGGTAAGTATATAGTTAGAGGCTTAGAGGATAACTATATATGCTTGTTGGAACTGCAAACCAAGAAAATAGTTCAAAAACTAAAAGCCAACACTGACACTGTTATATTTATGTCATATCACCCTTCAGAAAGCATGATTTTTTTTTTTGTGTTATGAGTACCTATATGCACTTGGCGATGACATGACAATAAAGACTTGGACTTAAAAAAGGAAGACTGAATTGTTTATAGCATGACCCATCTAGTTTTCTGGAACTTATCTGAAGATTTAGGAATCAAGAATAGCTTTATTTGTTTCCTTGAGAAAATCCTTGATTCTTTCACATACTAGGTTTGTAAGGCGACCCCAGTGTAGTTTATTCAATGACTGGCTGACTATGAGTTTAATATTAATTTAGTCCACATTCCTATTTAGCACTGTGCGTGTGTGTGTATGCAGGCGTATGTATGCTCACAGGCTTGTGCTTATGCAGGTACATATACAAGGTGGTTTAGCTTTGGTGGTGGCAGTGCCTATAGTGGCAAGACTTTGAGGAACTTGATGTAGAAGAGAACCTTAGAATAAGGCTGTATGTGATGATCATGCTATGTATTCTATTAAACTTAATTAACATTAGGAGTATATCCTTAATTTTACATATAAAAATGCTAATTTTCTTAGACTTTCTGTCAGCACATAAACCTTTTTCTCTTGCTCAATTAATTATTCTCTCTTTAGCAATTATTGTCGAGAAAAAAATTTTAACTGACAACTATTTGTTTATCTTGAACTTCATAGTATTGACAATTGGGTTTGTTTCTATGTGTGAAAATTGAATTGTGACCATTGGTTAAGGTACTTGTATGTCTCTTTCATCAAGTGTGCTTGGCCTTAGTTTTAAGTTGTGTTTAATCTAATCGAGTTTAGTTGTGACATTAAACATGGATGTGGCTACTTAAAATACATTGTGAAAGATATTGAGTGGCTTCAGGTCAAAGGTTTGCTTTGTTAGCAACAAGGAGCACCAATGTATTCTAGTTGAAGAGCAAATGTTTCATGATGTTTCTGAAATTGAAGTAAAGGTTTTCGAATTGGTTTTTCCCTTCCCAGGAAGTTAAAATGCAACAAGTGGCTAGTTTCTCTTTTCACAAACCCCATTTTGCCGGTTCGTCAATGGATATGAAATAAAGCAATTGATGTATAGAGTTGTATTGGAGGTAGGTTTTACTCCACAAATAACTACTCTGTTGACCCGATGGGGTCTAATGTCGATGTATATTTTAGGCCTTCAAGAGAGATATGACCTGCAAATACCGTCGGAGAGAACACCGATGGGGAGACTCTGAGTTCAAATCAGAAAAAGCAATGAGAAAGAATGAGAAACAAATTGAATAAAGTCGTAAAATGGCTCTATATTGTCTTTGTGTGATAAGTGTAAAGTTAATGAATGTACATGGCTGATTGTCTATGCTAAATATATATAACATGCATGCATGACAAGTCTCATACATGTTTAGGGGTGTAGAAATCCTAGTTTCTTGTAGAAAGATCACTGGAGATCTTCTGAGATTACATGGATTGTACTCAAAGATCTCTAGGGGATTTAGGATCCGGCCGAATAAAGGAGATTTAAGTTGCCATGGAGATTTCCTACCTTATTGGGAGTGTTTGTCAAAATTTACTTCCTCAGTGAGAGAGATTTCCCCAAAACTAAGGGAAGTCCATATCAGATTAAGGAAGATTTAAACTTTTTTAGAGATTTCATTCCTTATTGGAAGGTCATATGTTGGACTTACTATGTAATAGGAATTACTTTTGTATTGACTGAGGGTATCCAATAAGGAGTTGGGACAACTAAGAGGGCTGAACGCTAAAAGTTAAAACAACCGAGAGGTGAGGAGAGTAAAAGATAAAGGGGCTACCTCCCAAGAGGGTAAGGTGGAGAGGGCACTCAACCGAGAGATCGAGAGCACGTTCGGTTGATCATGGGCTTGACGACCTAGCCTAGTAAGTTTGTTAGATCATAGGCTTTTGGTAATGGGCCATTGAACTAGGTATTATCTTTTGTCCCCACTTCTAGTGTTAGCTCAAAGGAGTAGCATTAGGAGTAGAGTTAAGGTGGTAAGAATTGAGTAATTTCAAAGGGCATGTAGAGAGTGGTTTTAAATAAGTGCATTGGGCACAAAAGTGAAGCAATTTTAGGTTAGTGGAAAAGACATGATGGTGGAGCATTTAATGTGAAAGGTATTATTTCAGTTACAAAGCGTGCCACTTCAATCGCAGAGAAGTGTATCCAACATGCCTCTTGCGGTTATAAATAAAAGAGGTATTTGGTTAAGTTCTATCAGATTATTGGATGGGATAAGGCCATAGACTCAAGTTTTGTTTTATGAGTGACAAAATGTGTTAGAAAATAGGGATGCCTAGGAAGTATAAGAGCAGGTATGATCTAAGAAGATATTTATAGAACTATTGATACAAGATTCCATCAGTAAAGAAACAACCGATACAAAGGTCCATCAGGCATTTGGAAACCTAATATTGTGATGGCCCTGTATTGGTGTTACAAGTGACCTTGTAGTGGGTATGAGAACTTCTTCCTTCCTTTTAAGTCCTTTGGAAGGTGAAAGCATTTTTCCTCTATAAGATCATAGGGGAATAGTCAAGCAATAGGTTTAGCAGGTGGCTAGCATTTGAGGATTGCCTACATTCCCTGGGCCGAGGAGTGGTGAATTGAAATATATGAAGGTAGCATTGGGAGAACGAACCTGGTTTATTGGTTGTGGAGTTATCCCATCCTTCTCTTGGAATCAGTAAGGGAGGAGAAGCACCTTGATGCAACCTATTTTTCTCTTTCTTTACAATTTCTACTTTGTGTTTTTTATTTCCTTTATATTTCCCACTTCCCAACTTATGTACCCTTGATATGGAAGCATCACGTTGTGTTGAAGTTAAATACCCTTACTGTTTCTAATTCCATATGTATAAACTCTAATTTGTTTTGTAGCGATGTTGATGAATAAATATTGAACTCGTTTTCTCTATCAACTGATGTTCTTGTTGCTCCATTGTACTGAAGGATCCAAACATTGAATTCTTTGCTATGTAAACTTTGTTGCAGTCATGTATCCATTGTATGTTAAAACTAACTTTGTTTATAAAGTCTCCAAATGACTTTAACTTTGTGTTGTCTCTGATTGCATCATAACTGAGAGATGGAGTGTAGGAAACTCACTGAGATGTTTAACTTGAGGGATCAGGAGACAAATTTAGTTAGTGTAGTATGATCTATATGTCGAGAAGCGATGGCAAGGTCATGTTGCAGCATTTGTGAGACATTGAACCAGTAGTGGAAGTGTGGAACTCTTTTAGGGTGCATAGTTAAGAGAGTAAAAGAGAGGGTGCTGAACCCTTCAAGGTATAGAGTCAAGGTAGTGGGCCACGTCTATCCAATTAGGAGTTACATCATGTATTGATAACATGTTTCATGGCATAGAGTTAAGAGAGTGGGCCGTATCTATCTAGTCGAAAGTTACATCTTGTATTGATGACGTATTTGGAGGCGTTGAGCCGAGAGGGTAGGCTATGTCTACATGGTCACGAGTTATATCTTGTATTAATGATGCATTTCAAGGCATAGAGCCAAAGGAGTGGGTCATGTTTACCCATTCAAGAGTTACATCCCATATTGATGATACATTTTGAGATATAAAGCCAAGAGAGTGGGATATGTCTACCCTGTCAGAAGTTACATCTCATATTGACAATACATTTCAAGGCGTAGAGCCGAGGGAGTGGGCCATGTCTACCCAGTTGGGAGTCACATCTCGCATTAATGACTCATTTTAGGGGGCATAGAGCTGAGAGAGTCAACCACGTCTACCCAGTCAAGAGTTACATCCTATATTGATGACATGTTTTGAGGCATGGATCATTTCTACTCAGTCGGGAGTTACATTCCATATTGATGACACATTTTGAGACAAAGAGCCGAGAGAGTAGCCACATCTTCCCTATCAGGAGTTACATCTCATATTGACGATGTGTTTCAAGGTGTAAAATCAAGAGAGTGGGTCCATCTACCCTATCAAGTGTTATATTCCGTATTGACGACGTATTTCAAGGTATAGAGTTGAGAGAGTGGGCCATGTCTTCTTGTTGATGACATGTTTCAAGGCGTAGAGCCAAGAGAGTATGAGGCCGCAAAAGAAAAGTGATAAACTAGGAGATTATGAGCGTAAGGGCCCAGGCTGCATGTTATTCCATTAGATAGATAATAATATACAAAAAGGAATGGTGTTGTTGCTTGACAAATTAAAAGATAACAAATACTAGTACTAGCGAAAGTAATAAAGATTACTAATAGTTGATGCATATATTTTTGGCATTTCACATTCTAAGTATAGCAGAATTGTCTAGGTAGTTGAGATGTACATCCCTAGCCAAACTACTGAGCGGACTTGGTAGGGGCCTCCCCAGTTGAGTTGGATGCAGTGGTCGCAGTGTGTTGTAATTCTAAGAGGAGATCCAATCGTTCATGTAGTACAAGCTCATTGGACTCTGGTTGATACTAGTCTACACACACTGAGTGAATTCCGATTTCCACTAGGAGGACTGGTTCGCATCCATAAATAAAGCTAAACTAAATTTCCCCTATGGCTTTACGAGGCATAGTTTGGTAGGCCTAGGGGATTTCGGGGAGTTCATATACACAGAGGCCCTTTGTTTCCTCTAATGCCATTTGCTTTGTTGGTTACCTTAATGAGGTTGTTGGCTTGTGGGTATGCAATAAAGGTAAAATAATACTGAATTTCAAGCTTGTTATAGAATTCTAGAAAGCTCTTGCTATCATATTGCTTACTAGTATCAATGATAAGGACACGAGGTAGGCCAAACTGGGTGATGATGGATGTCCACATGAAAGTCTATATCTTACTAGTCCTAATTTGTGCTAACAGTTCAGCTTCCACCAACTTAGTAAAGTAATTTATGACCATGATAAGGAACTTTCGTTATCTGGTATCTTACGGGAATGGCCCTAAAATGTCCATTCTCCATTGTGCAAATGACCATGGATTTGTGATTGGGTAGAGCTCAAAGGATGGTTGGTGTGGCATCAATAAGAAACGCTGACACTTGTCACACTTCTTGACATAAGCTTCTGCATCTGCCTTCATGTTAGGCTAGAAGAACCTTTGGCGTAAGGCCTTGTTGGTTAGATTTCAAGTGCCTAAATATCGGCCACATACCCCTTGATGAATTTCCCTAAGGACATAATTCTCCTCTTCTAGTGTTAGAAACTTGAGGTAAAGGTAGGTGAAAGACTTCTTGTAGAGGTCCTTATCAATGATGGTGTAGTATGTAGCCTAGACCTTGACCTTTGTTGCCTCCTATGGCGAATCTGGCAGTTGGCTATTCTTTAATAGGTCATAATGGGGTCGTTCTAGCTCAGTGAGTTATCAGCTATCAAGATTTTCTTTGATTCATCGATGATAGAATATAGGAGGCTCTCGATATAGACTGTTCAACTAGCAGCTACCAAGATGGAACTAACAAGTTTAGAAAGCAAATCTGCTCTAACATTCTTAGATCTAAGAATTTGTTGCACGTTGACTTTGATGAACTTGTCTATCTCTTCCCTGAGTTTGGAAAGGTACTTTGCCATCATCGACTCCTTGGTTTCGTACCTTCCTTTGATTTGTTTAACTACAAGCTGGCTATCAATGAAGACCCAGACATCTTTGGCCCCCAATGATGCTACGATGCACAATCCTGTCAGAAGTGTTTCGTATTTGGCCTAGTTGTTGGTGTCTTGAAAATTGAAGCAGAGTGTATATTCTGCTTTGAAATAGTCTGGACCTATTAGGATGAGGCCAGCACCACTTCCTGATGAATTAAAGGACTTGTCTAAGTGCAAATCCATGATGGTGTCGAGCACACTTCCAAATAATTGTTACTGGCATGTTCAACGATGTTTGGGAAAGTGCACTTGAGCATGAAGTCTATTAGGGCCTGGCCTTTGATGGCTAGTCTCAATTGGTATTCAATGTTGAATTCACAAAATTCAATTCTTGATTTAATGAGCTGACTAGAGGTGTCCCTTTTCTGTAGGATCTGCTTCAGAGGTTGGTCAATTAATACCATAATAGTGGGTGCCTAAAAATAGGGATGAAGGCACCTAGTGGTAATGACGATAGTCAATGACAACTACTCAATGGGTTTGTAATTAATTTCTGATTCATGGAGTAAGTGGTTAACATAGTATACCAGCTTTTGTACGGTGGTATCCTGTTTCACAAATGGAGAGCAAAGGGCTTAGACAAAGATAGACAAGTAGAGATAGAGTTTCTCACCAGGGACAAACTGAGAGAGTAACGGGGATGATAAGAACTATTCCTTAAGCTGCGTGAAGGATGCCTAGCATTCTGGCGTCCATGCAAATTTTTGAGATTTCTTCCAAGCATCAAAGAAGGACTTATACTTTTCCCTTACTTTTGACACAAATCGGCTTAAGGCTACAATTCATCCCGTAAGGTGTTGTATCTCTCTCAATGTTTTGGGTGGTGCCATGTCCAGGATTGCTTGGATCTTCTCCAGGTTGGTCTCAATTTCTCAATGGATGATTATGAATTTTAGGAATTTTCCCGATATAATTTCAAAAGTACATTTGGCTAGATTCAACTTCATGTTGTGACGCTCCAAAGTCCAGAATGTTTCTTTAAGATCTATTACATGGTTCCATGGGTTGGTACTCTTGACGAGCATATCATCCACATAGGCTTCAACATTCCTGTCGAGCTATTCGCTGAAGACCTAGTTGACTAATCTTTGGAAGGTTACTCCCACATTCTTCAGGCCAAATAGCATGACCCCATAGCAGTAAGTACCAAACTTTGTGATGAAGTTGGTCTTTTCTTCATCTTTTGGGGCCATGCATACCTGATTGTAAATGGAATATGCATCCATAAAGCTTAGAAGTTGATGGCCCAATAAGTTGTTTACAAGTTTATTAATGTTAAGAAGTAGATAACTATCTTTCAGGCATGTTTTGTTGAGATCTATAAAATCAACACACATTGTCCACTTACTGTTTGCTTTTCTCACCATGACTATATTGACTATCCATTAAGGGTACTTCACTTCTTGAAAAAGTGACTAGCCATTAACGGTACTTCACTCCTTGATAAAGTCCACCACTAAGAGTTTATGAACTTCTTCTTGTATCGCTCGTCAGCATTCTAGTATAAATACTCTCTTCTTCTATTTCATAGGCTTACGACTTGGGCCACTGTCAATTTATGAACGATCACTGATGGATGAATCTCTGGCATATCTTTAGGTGAACTTTCCAAGATTTTAGAATGTCATCGTAAACAACTGATGATAGCATCTCAGAGGGGTGTCAGCAGGTGGGCTCTGATTTTAACAATCTAGCTGGGCACATTTGTGATAGGAAGTTCAATCACCTCTTCACGGGGCTTGGGTTTACTTACCCATTCGATGTCATCTTGGAACTCCATGGATTCTATCGAAAGATTCTTCTTTTCCTCCTCTATTACGGATGTGATTTGTCGGTAGGGATCGTAGTTGAGAGTCACAATGCCGAGAGTTATTCTAAAGCTAATTTTTATATGCTTAGTGTTTGGCAAGGCCTCTAAATTGTCTTTCAAATCAGAAAGAGTAGTGAAAAAGAACAAGAAACAGATTGATTAGAGCCATAGAGTAGTCTCATGTTGTCTCTGTGTGATAAGTGTAAAGTTAATGAATGTCCTTAACTGATTGTCTATTCTGAATATATATAACATGCGTGCATGGCAAGTCTCGAACATATTTAGGGGTATAGAGTCATAATTTCCTTGTGAAGAGATCATTGTGGATCTCCTAAGATTATAGGGATTGTAGTCAAAGATCTCTAGAGGGATTTAGGATCCTGCCGATTAAGGGAGATTTAAGTTGCTATGGAGATTCCCTACCTTGTTGGGAGTGTTTGCAAAGATTTACTTCTTCATTGAGAGAGGTTGCCCTGAAACTAAGGGAAGTTCTTATCAGATTAAGGAAGATTTAGACTTTATTGGAGATTTTCTTCCCTATTGGATTGTCATATGTTGGACTTGCTACATAAAGAGAATTGCTTCCATATTGACTGAGGTAACCAATAAGAAGTAGGGACAACCGAGAGGGTCAGAGGCTGAGAATTAGATTGACCGAGAGGTCTATGGACCGAGAGATGAAGAGGCTGCCTCCAAAGAGGGTACGGTCGAGAGGACACTTAACTGAGAGATTGAGAGAGCGTTTCGGTTGTTCATGGGCCTCACGACCTTGCCTAGTGAGTTTGGTAGTTCGAGGGCTTTTGATAATGGGCACTGGACGGGGTATCATCAAGTTGCATTGCATGTACCATAGACAAATGACCAGACGGCAACAGGAGAACCAGAGGTGCTGATTTTCATGCCAATTCTGAGCAAAATTAATGGCAGTGCATTCCAGGAACCAAGTCATTATTCCATTTGTCTGATAAGACTCAAAGGACCCACCATGTTTCTCGCTGAACCAATTTTGCATAATTCAATAAGGAGTGCCTGTGGTTTTTGGCCCGTGTCTCATAGTCGTAAGTATCCCTAGACACCTGCAACTCTCCAAGTGTGTCTAGTTGCAGTTCCTTGTATCATGGACCGGATAAAAGAAGAAAATGACAAGAATACATATAGGAGACCTGATTGAAAGGATCTAATACAGTCATATCAATGATTATGAAAAATGCCTAGCTCCAACCCCCCAAAGTATTATGAATAATACAATCATATCAATAATTAAGAAGCCTTGTGACAAGTCATAACTAGTTTAATCACCGTGAAAAGAATATTAATTTTTACCCAAATAAAAAGAATAAACATGAGTCCTCGTTTGCTGCAAAATGTTGTTATGCGTCTTCAGAGTCAAATCTTGCAAACTATGCGTAAAGGTGACGTACCACTGATACAAGATTAATTACTACGAGAAGACTAAGTTGGTTAAAATAATTATAGAGAAGGGATATATTAAATACCTTGCAATAAAATATATGGCTAATTAAGGATGCCCATGTCCACAATATCTAGTTTTTATTTACTATCTCATTCTCCATAAATTTAACTTGGTCACATGCCATGCTTACAGCGTAGGTTATCTTGAAAAGGGAGTATATAAATTAAATAAAATAGTAACTCATCCATGATATAGAATCGATTTTTACCGATTAACAATTTCTTATTCATACCGTAAGAGTGGGACTTTCTACAATTTCCATAAGGCATTATACAAAAAAAATAAAAACATTTCTATATTATCTTAACGCATTATATATCTAATAATATTAAAACTACAATAAATGTTAGTCTATCATCAAATAATTTATTATTATAATTTCAAATAATTTTATTAATTATACCTCTAGAAAATTAGATAATTAAATTTTTAAATGTTTTAAAAATAAAAAAATATATATACCTATTTTCTTATGTGACACTCTTTATAACCTCCATAAGACATTATATTTATTGTCCTGCACCACCAGAGTGGAAGAAAGGGATTTTGACTATCATATTTCTATGTAGGGATAAGATGCAGATTACTGATGAAAAGAGAATGCAAATTAGTGAGGATAATATATAGATTACCGAGGAAAAGAGATGCAGATTACTAATGACAAGAGAATGCAGATTACTCCTGTTACAGGAGTGGAAGAAACCGAGTTTGACCATAGTAATTCTATGTAAGGATAAGATATAGATTACTGAGAAAAAGAGGATCCAGATTAATGAGGAAAGGGGAAAAGTATTAAATATAAAAGTAAAAATATTTTTATATTATCTTAATGCATTGTATATACTTCTAGAAAAATAAATAATTAAATTTTTAAATTTTTAAAAATAAAAAATTTACCTATTTTCTTGTATAACATTCCCTACTATCTCTATAAGGCACTATTTTTATTTAATGATATAGATTTCCATCCGTTATCTCATTCATAATCCATACTTTCTCTTTCCTAAGGCTTGCGAGAGGTGCTCAATAATATAATATACCTATATATATATAGAGAGAGAGAGAGAGAATAATAATTTTATCATGTGGGTCAATTAGAGTACTGTTCCTAAAATTTAAGAAAAGATATAAACATAACTTCAAAAATATAATTAAAAAAATTATTAAAAATTATAAATTTTGCTTTTAGAAATTATAATTTTGATTTATAATATACTTTGTTTACAAATACAAATTTTTAGTTTTGTTCTATATTATCGTTGATTGAAAGTTGTATTATTAAAAAATTAAGATTTATTGTCATAAATTTTTTTCAAATTATAAAATATCTTATTGAACATTCTTTTACGGTAAAAGTTTGTGATATGAGTGCATTTCACTTGTAATATTCATAAAAATCATCATTACATTTTTAGAAAGTTCACTCCTCTATTTGAGATTGCAATTGTGAGGTTACTGAAAAATTGCAAAAGTAAAAATTTCTCTGATTCATCAAACATCGTAAAGATGCCTTTCAGACTTCGTCGGAGATGGGCGTAAAGAACAAGATTCAACTACTTTCTGTAGGCATACGAAAAAAGAGAATTCATAATTGCAGGTGCCCATTCCTATAATTTCTTTTATCAGGAAATTACATGTTAGGTTTATGATCTTTACTTCCGGTTCACAAATTAATACTTGAATTTTAAAATGTAACGTCTTAGAACCTAAACATCTAAATCATAACTTGTTGGTCTCTCATTTACTAACGGTACTAATTTGGCCGTTAAATACCGCCATAACTTTTGACTTAGCTTCCATCCTGATAAGAATTGGTTACGTGTCAAATGACATGCCAACACTATGGACACAAAGCAGTGCCACGTCAACATTTATGCTGATGCGGCAATACATGTCAGCATCAGTCCACCATCAACAAATGGGTAAGACTTGGCTAAATTTCCTCTAAAAAATAACAAAAACGATTGAACTTACGTAGATGGAAAGAGAGAAGCCAAGTCGTCGAAAAGTTTGAAAGAGAGAGAGAAAGAGAGGCAATTTCAAAGAAGATACTGAGAGATTAGTGACTAGGGATTTCTTTACTATATTCAAAGAAAAACAATATTTGATTTTGGGTCTCGACAGGGTGTTTCTATTCCTTTTAAAAATTAGGCTTGCGGTCCCAGATTTTTGATTCGTGGTTGTCATCGATTAAAGTTATTTTCTCAAGGTATGGTCCTTATAAGGTATGAAATCTAACCTTTCAATTAATATTGCTGTAATTTCAACTGTTACTATTTATTCTTAGATTTCTTTAAAAATTAGGGTTTGAATAAAATAAGAGGTTCAAATTAGGGTTTCAAAAAAATTTTGGTTTCTTTAAATTTGTTAATAAAATATGAGTAAATCTATAATTTTGATTATATTGTTATAAGATCTATAAAATTAGGATTCAAAATATTTTAGGGTTCATTAAAAATTAGGGTTTGAAAAAATTAGGGTTCAAAAAATTAGGGTTTCTTTAAAATTGTTAATAAAATGTGATTAAATCTATAATTTGGCATTATATTGTTATAAGATCTATAAAATTATTGTTTGTACTCTGTAATTGAATCTATATTCTATTGCTTTATTTTCAGTTTGGGTTTTTAAAAATGTTCACTTAACTATGTTATGTCGAGATTCTTTAAATGTTGTGGGTACTATATCTCAGCATTTTTCAAAATTTTTCTTTCCTTAGATATGGATTCTAGCAAATTTACAACTGCATTCCATCGTGGTGGTAAATTTGTAAAAACAAATAGTTACCAAGGTGATGATTTAATATATTTTGATAATTGTGATAGGAATAAAATATCAGTATTTAAATTAGGGAGCATGGTAGTAGAGTTAGATTATAAAAACTATGTAAGGTCATGGATACCTTTGCCTGGAGATGGTTTTATTCCAATATTAACTGATTCTACATTGTTAAAATGAGGATATTTATTTTTATATAGAATATGGTGTTGATGATGCTTGTGTATTAAAGAATGATGCTAATTTATTTAATGAAAGTGATAAAGAGAGTGGGGAAATTAAGAGCTTTATTACTAATATTTTGGTGAGTAGTGATTCTGAACAGAGTGATGATGACATTCCAAAGCAAGAAAGGGAGGATGAGTCAATGTGCAGGGATAATCCTTTAGTGAGTGATGAAGAGGGCATTGTAGTCTCTGAAGAAGAGGAAAACAAAATGTACATTTTTGTGATTGGGAGGAAACAGATGAGGAGGATGAGTTAGAATACACAATGAGAGAGGATGAGAGTGATGATGAAGGGGTTGAGGTTAGTAAAAGATGTAGATATGAGGAGTTCAAAACATATTACAATCCCTAGATTTATTGAATTCAAGCAGGGCCAGATTTTTGAAAGTCTAAAATTTTTTAAGAAGTATTGAAAGGTTATACTATCTATAATAAAAAAAAAAAAAAAACAAATTTGTTAAAAATGAGAAGGATAGAGTGAGAGTTAGATGTATTGAGGATTGTGAATGGTTGGTTTACACAAAAAAGGTTAATGGTCATGAGAAGACAGCAATGGTAGTGACATGTAAGCCTGAACACAACTATGCAAGAATTTGGAATAATAAGCATGCAATAGTAAAGTGGCTTGTAGGGAAATGGGTGAAGAGTATCCAAAGTGATCCTAACATAAAGCTGCGTACTCTTTAACAAAAGGTTAAAGAGAAATTATGGTCAACTGTGGAAGAATGAAGGCTTGAAGGGCAAGAGTTATAGCTAAAGAGATTGTTGAAGGCAAGGATAAAGATCAATTCTTCTTGTTAAAAACATATTTTAAAGAGATTTTGAGAACCAAAAAGGGAATTACTTGTAAAATAGAGAGTTTCTACCTTGTGGTGATAAGCATCCTTTATCCATCCAATATCCTCTAACGCCAATATTCAAAAAATTGTACATTTGTCTAGAGGTTTGCAAGAGGGGATTTTTGGCAAATTGTAGGCCATTTATTGGATTGAATGGATGTTTAATGAAATCTAGTTATGCAGGGCAATTGTTAGTTACAGTTGGGAAAGACTCAAATGATAGAATCTTTTCACTAGCTTTTGCAATTGTAGAGGTAAAGGAGACAGATTATTAGATATGGTTCCTGTAACATTTACTTAGGGACATTAGAGATGATAGAAAATAAACTTTCATATCAAACTAGCAGAAGGTATGAAATTGGTTTATTATGAACCTATGGCTTTTTTTTCTCATACGAGGACAATGCAGTTGTATTAAGATGCCTTTTTTTTGTGCATGGATTAATTAATGTTGTTTCAACCTTATCTCCACATTCGGAACATAGAATGTGTCCAACATCTCTATAATAATCTACACACGAAGTTCAAAAACTTAGAGTTTAAGAACATGTATCAGAGCTCTAGGTTGAGAGCTATGTAGGAAGAGAGTCTTGAAAACATTCCAAGTGTGTTGTGCTTAAAGTCCTCAATGCATGAGAGTTTCATACAGTCATGAAGTCCTAGTACAACGGTCTTAGGCATATGAGTTATTCTTTTTAGGGGGTTAGATACGATGCGTATCTAACCTAGCATATCATTTCCATCGGTTTTTAAACCGGTAAGTTTATTCATTTAGGGGGTTAGTTACTTTGTAACTAACCCTAATCTTTGAATCAAATCTAATTTAAGCTCTTTCTTTGTAAGCTTTTGATTACTAGGCGAGGTACTAGATTTGTACCTGAGATACCTAGAATACCCGAGGATGTTTCCTCATCATGTGTATCCTTCTGGCATGTTCTCAGCCGGCTATTATAGCCATGGTTCCATCACCATCATTTGATGCATTTAGGCAGGTGTATGGATGGTACACCTCCCATTGGATTCAAATATCTTGATTCATAAATTGAATTCTATTTTAGGGGGTTAGTTACCCAGTAACTAACCCTAATCCTTGGTTTTATCTAATGAAACGATGCTCTCCTTGCAGAACTATGCCGCCTAGATATAGTAGGCGCGGTGCACCACTAGAGAGTCCCTTAGTGTCTGATGCACTTGTGGCACTCGAGATTTCACGAGTACCAGAGGATGTTTCCTCTACTTACGCACCTTCATTAGTGCCACCCTCAGCACCTCCACTGGCTGTTACAGCTGAGATTCCTCCACCACCACTCGATGCCTTGAGACAGTGGTAGGAGTGGTATAGTAGATATGGGGTGCAGATGTCACCACCTTTACCATAGACTCCAGCGACCGCACCTGCGGCCGTACCTGCTCCTACGACACTAATTTCTCCTCCGGTGACCGGATTCTTCCATTTCTGGTCCAACCAATGAGACATCGGTTACTTTGAGGCGCATCCATGAGCTTACTCAGTTGGTGACAGAGTTACGACAGCTCAGATATACAGACTTTTCAGGATCTAGTGATGCCGTAGCGGCGAAGCACTGGATCTATAGGATTCGCAGGATCTTTAATGACGTGGGATTGTCAGAGGAGCTCAGATTGAGAGTTGTTGAGAGACTCCTCAACGGTGATGCCCTCACTTGGTGGGAGGCTATTTGTGATGAGGCTATTGACTCACTGCAGTAGGAGGACTTCTCGAGGGAGTTCGACCGCAGATATTTTATGGAGTCCTAGTAGGACCATAGAGGGTTGAGACCCAGACAAGCCAGAGCTCGAAGTGGGGTAGGACTTCTAACTTTTAGGGAAGCCTATCTCACTTTTCATCAACACAGTTCGGACAGGGACCACGTCCCTAGAGCTTTAGAATACAGGCCCCTAGTGCCTCTAGCTAGTCCATAGCACAGCACCATTCTATTTGTCACGGCTGCGGCTGATATCATTTTGGAGCTTGTGGAGCTCCCTTAGATGCTTCTAATATGGGAAGCAAGGACATATTTGTAGCTCTTGTCCTGACCTAGGTTTCAGAGGTCAAGTGTCACAGACACACATGGGTGGACCATGGACAGGTCAGCAGGGGGTACCTGCACACTCAGTACACACCGCTCCATGGACTGCAGCTGGGAGCAACACTACATTAGGCTCTTCACTATAGGAGCCGAGGGCACAGGCCCACGTGTATGTTATGACACAGGAGGACGCTTAGGCGAACCCAGATATGACCATGGGTAATCCTCCAGTAGATTCTTTTGTTTAGGAGTTTATAGATACTCTCCTTGTTGAAATCATGTATATCATGATAGCTATGTACCGTTTTGACTAGTTAAAGCTCTAGAAGTTTAACTATTATGATCCTCTTTTGAAACCATGCATCTCATGATGATATGTACGGTTATGACTGGTTAAAGCCTTAGAGGCTTGACTACTTGATATATATATACGTATATCTTTTGCGTATCCTATATTGGTTCCTTTTTCAATTTCTCGCATCATGAGTGCCATGAAAATATTAAGAGTTGATGCCCGTGTTCTTATTGACACTGGTTCAGATTATTCTTACGTGAGAGTATTATTTCGCTCGACAGTTGAGTAGACTGTTATCGTCGCTAGAAGATGAGCTACTAGTTATCACTCCTCTTGATGAGCAATTGGTCAGAAATTCAGTGTGTATAGAGAGTGCTTATCTCTCTTGTTTGATGGGACCCCGTATATTAGGAGTTAGTTTGGTTAGTGATGACCGAGTAGCATTACTAGCTTGATTTGAAATGAGGCCGACCTTGCTCGATCGCATTAGAGAGATTTAGGGAGCAAATGAGGAGCTTCAAGGTGTTCTTGATAGATCTGTAGAGATGATGATAGAGAGTTCCGAGTCCGTGATGACGGACTAGTAGTATATCGATAGCGGGTTTGCACTCCCGCCGACAGTGAATCTTTGTAGAGATATTCTAGATGAAGTTCATTCCTCCACTTACGTTATGCATTTGAGAGGCACAAAAATGTACCTAACTATCCTAGATAGATATCAGTGGCCTGGTATAAAGAGAGTTCGTTGTTTGATGCCTGGCTTGTCAGTAGATAATGGCCAAGCATCAGTGAACCACAGGCGCTTTGCAGCCTTTTCCCATTCCTGAGTGGAAGTAGAACACGTCACAATGGATTTGTGACAAGGATTTTCGTGGACTTTAGCATGCCACGATGCTAATTTGGGTGATCATAGGTAGGCTCACCAAGTCCGCACATTTCTTTCCGATTCGTGTTGATTATTCCTTAGAGGTGTTAGTAAGCCTCTATGTTGACACGATTGTCAGGCTTCATGGGGTATCAATGTCAATAGTATCGGATGGAGACCCCAGATTCATTTCTAGATTTTGATCCAGGTTATAAGGATTTCCGGAGTAGTTGGGATCGGCATCTTCCACTGGTTAGGCCAGTATCAGGATGCCCTATATGAGGCACTGTATGACAAGGAGTGCCGCACCCCGATATGTTAGGGTGAGGTCGTTAAACGACATCTCAACAATGTTGAGTTGATTTGGAAATGAAAGATAAAGTTAGGGTCATCCGTGGGCGGATGAGAGCCGCCCAAGACCGGCAGAAGGTATATGCCGATCATAGACGGCGACACCTTGAGTTTGCCACAGGAGATATGATTTTCTCGATAGTATTTCCTTTAAAAGGAGTTATACGGTTCAGATAGGGGACAATCTGAGTCCCAGATATATTTGTACCCTTCCGTATCCTTGAGAGGGTCGAAAGTGTGGCACACAGATTGGAGTTGCCAAATGAACTATCTCGTATTCATGATGTCTTTCATGTCTCAGTACTAAGGAAGTACCTAGTTGATCCTTCTCATATACTTGAGCCTCCACCTGTTGAGTTGCGTGAGGACCTTAGTCTTCTAGTTCAGCCTGTGGCTATTCTAGATCGAGTCGAAAGCATGAGCAAAGAAGTTTCATTGGTTAGAGTCTTGTAGAGAAGTGATCAAGTCGAAGAGGAGACTTGGGAACC
The DNA here is from genome assembly GCA_037126225.1 of Dillenia turbinata. Lineage (NCBI taxonomy): Eukaryota > Viridiplantae > Streptophyta > Magnoliopsida > Dilleniales > Dilleniaceae > Dillenia > Dillenia turbinata. The sequence goes on along the minus strand of JBAMMX010000018.1, from coordinate 9,099,990 downwards.
CGAAGAGGCAATAAGAAAACAGTATCCCCATTTGTTCACTGTTTAGCTTTCTTATAGTTTCGAAGACGAAACTTATTTTTAGGGGGTTAGAAAATGTAACACAGACACAGCGGTGTCGTACAAGTATACTGTTTATGGAATATATATAAAATATTTCCTCCGTTTATATATATATATATATATATATATATATATATATATATATATATATATATAGAAAGATTTTAAATTTATTGATTTTCGATTTTGGGGTATTAAATCAAAAATTTTTGGTATATTTTAAATCACTATGTTCGCGAATAGTAATAAATTCCGTTTTATGAAAAATTTAAAAATTTAGGAAGAAGGGGGGGTGAATTTGTATATATATATAATTGTTTATTTATTTAAATATATATATATATATTAAAAAAATCGAAATTAGGGTTTAACGCCCTAATTTCTCTCTTTCTTCCCCTTTCCCCTTTCACTCTCTCTCCGCCTCTTCGCATACCCCTCACCGCCGCCCTCCCTCACTCGCCCTCGCCTCCTCCACCGCCAACCACCGCGACCGCCGCGAACCACCGCGGGTCGCCACCTTTCTATCTCTCTCATTCTCTCTCTCGGCTTCTCTCTCGATTGCTCTCTCTCTCTCTCTGCGATCTCTCTCACCCGCGACTCTCTCTCTCTCCCTCTCGCGGTTCTCTGCCGCGACTCGGCGCCACCACACGCCACCGCTCACCTCTCTCTATCACTTTCTCTCTCTCTATTTCGCTCTCTATCTCACTGTCTCTCAGTCTCCCTGTCTCTCTCCCTACTCGTGCGTCGCGCGAGATAGTTCGCTTCGCGCGACCGCCGCACGTACCCCCCCTCTGGTGCGTGCCGCAGTAACAGCCTCGCTCCGAGCCGTCGGCTGTGCCTTGCCCTTGCTCGCTCACTCAAGCAGTCTGCACTCCTTCGAGAGCCCACTGTGACCCTTTCACTGCATAGGTAAAGGCCGGGTCTGCACTCATCTACTGCGAAGGTGAGGATAACAGCTCCGAGTTAAATATTTTAGGGTTTGAATGTTCTCAGTAGCTAAGTTAATTATTAACATTGTTTTAGTTGGAAGTGTTACAGGTTTTGGAGTGACTTGAACGGAGCAAGGAACTTAGGTCTGCGATCCGAAAACCCTTAGTAAGGTAAAATGCAAATTTCTTCGATAAATTAAGTGAATCTAGGATGGAGAGATCTTTATATATTTGGGATATATTTAGATTTGATCTGAATGCATTTATGAAATTCTATGTTTGAATATTAAGGTTGAGTCTAGTGTCTGATATGGAAAGAGAATATTTCGGATGATAGAATCATGTTGACTTGATTTGAATGGTTGCTTTTAAAGTTTAATTTAACGAATGCATGAAAATAGTGGGAAATTGGGATTTGAGTTTAAGGATCGATGCAGTCTTTTCATTATAAGTTGTCCTACATATAGGCAATCAAAATACTAATTCCGTATTATAAAAATAGGTTTCAATACATTTAAAATGACATATGGTTTGAAAAAATCGGATGAGAATTTAAAAGTGTATGATTTTTCAAAAATTTTCTATCTTGAAGGAAATTTAATTATTTTAGACTTGCTTTCGACTTTGAGAGATTTTTAGGATTGAAGTTGACTCGAATTTGATTTTGTTAATTATTTATAAATGAAATACCATTGATGACAAGATTGTGTGGCTAGAATTTGGGATGATTTGAGTGTATTTTGGAGTGTTGAAAATTTGGTTTTAATGTACAAATGTATGTGCTGAATTGTAGTGCTAAAGTGGTGTATTATATGTGTGTTTGTTGGTGGAGATGAAGTTGAAAGATGTGTAGAGCTTTAGGGAGAGAATGATGTATGTGTATTGATTGAAATGGAAAAGAAGAATATGTGTATGTGCATGTATGAGAAAATGTATGTGTGTATTGGTGTTGAAGAAGAGATTTGAATAAAGGTATATGAGTATAAGTGTGTGCATGAACCTTGGCCAAGAGGATGGATTATGCTAATATGATTTGTGAGTTGAAAACGATGTTTCCGAATGCAAAGCATATGTAAAGAGTAAATATGTATTCTTGTATAGTTGTTATATATGTGTTGTGTAGGTATGTCGAAAGAGAGAAGTTTGTAAGAATTTGGAGTGTAAATGTGTGTATTTACTTTGACTGAGAACATTGAAGAGATTTGGAAATAGAGGGTTATGTAAATTTTGAGTTGTATATGTATGAATGATGATCTTGATGGTTAAAAATGACATTATGTTGATTTAATTTTGTACCTTTGATAGGGTGTGAAAGGGATGGTTTTGGATGATTTAAAGTGGCATTGTTTGTTAGTAAGGTATGGGAAACCTTAGAGCTTATGGGTTGAATTGTGTGCCTTCGGAAATGAGGAATTGAAATTTACATTTGATGATGAAAAGGGGACAGCACTTGTGCACATGTGAAGTTTAGCTATGAGACCCTAAGTTTTAATCCTAGACATAGGATTAATTAAAAGTATAAATTTAACATAGTGGCTTTTGAAATATGTAGCACAAATCATATATATACATATTGTGTTTTGTCATTGTAGTGACGCTTGGAGACCGATTGAGGGGAGTACAGTTTCGACACTTGTTGTGCATTGTAGGGAGTGATTGACCCTCCCGTATACGGTGAGTGAGATTTATTTCAAGGTTTTCGTTTAATATGTAAACCATGTTTTACAACAGTTTGATAAATGAGCATGATTTATCGTGTGCTTGAACTGTTTTGACTGATTTTGGAAATGATTTTTGTGAACCGATGGAGTGTCCAAAAATTTGGTTGAATTATGAAAAATATGCATCCATGTGGTTGAAATATATAATGTGCCATTTTATGCTATATGTTGCATTTGGTTTGTGAATCTGATTTACGGCACATATTTGATATGATATTGATTTTGGCCTTGAGGGCTGTGGTATGTATTGTTCCGTAGCTACGAAGGACACCGTGAGAGGCGCTTGGGTGGCGTCCGAATATGCCTAGGCCTGGGGTATCCCACGAGTTGTCGAGGTTATATTTACGATACGGTACTAGCCAGGTTGAACCCAAAAAGGGGAGGATTTGGATGCTATCCAAGTCTAGCACCTGGACGAGGTCCATCGCCAACGCCGGGGTAGAGAGTACTTTAAATAAAATCGCATATAACACCCCCGGTGCGCCTGTCATAGGTCGCGGTAGACCTCTGCCAGGACACTTTCGGCTGGCAACTCTATAATTTTAATGACAGTGCTTTGGATGCATATTTGACTTGATAATGCGTGCTAATGATATATTGTTGAAATGAAAAGTATGATGATTTGAAATATGATTTGTATACTTATGCTTTGACACTCCAGTTTCACACCACATATTACACGATTACATTGATCCACTCACTCACTGAGTATTCTTTCCTGAGTACTCACCCGTCCTCTTTCCCTCCCCAGACAGGATTATGGTGCTAGGGCGACGCATTCGGCTCTAGAGGTATGATAGCTTGTTGGTGGATTGGTATTTACGACGGTGAGATTAAGTTTTAATTGAAAATATGAATTTCGTACTTTATGTCGACCCTGCGTGGTCTTGATATTGAGGTTTGTAGTTGGCCGTGTACATATTATGGGATGACTGTATAATTTTTGGACTTTTGTTGCGAAACTCTCATATTTCACTTGCATTGAGGCATTTGTAAATATTTAAAGTGTTAACTTGGGAATTTGTAATATAATTGTATAAATTTAGACCTGCTCGGTGTGGCGGCTGTTCATGCTCTAGTTGGGCATGACAGTAGAGGTCTGTGGCTAGGACTGTTGGTGATTTGTTAGCCTTGCGTTGTTTGGATGTCGGTTGTGAGATTTGGTGGATTGTTTTGGAGAGGCTGGGATGACCATTGGTTTAATTTTCAGGATGATTTTAATTTATACATGTATACAGGTTTAATTGTACATGAGAGACCTCCAATTTATAGGGAGGTTCTGCCCGATTTTCTGTAGAAATATAGCCGGTATCCAGGGCAACGGGCGGTTGTTCACGATTCCCGGTTCGGGGCGTGACAACATGTTCTATGATACTGCCAGGGCCACATATGAGGCTGAGTTCAATTGAGTGATAAGAGAGATTAAGACATCAGATGTGGGGGCCTATGCATGGCTGATAGAGAAGGATACCCAAACATGGTCACGATCTACATTTTCTGGTTACCGTAAGTGTAACTAGTTGGTTAATAATATTTGTGAATTATTCAATTCTAAAATTTTAGACACAAGAGACATGCCTATTATCAGTTTACTTAAGGTAATTAGGTCTAGATTGATGTCAAAATTCTCTGAAAATTAGAGCAAAATATTATCTTTCAATGGTGATATTTGTCCTACCATTAAAATGAAACTTGAAAAATAGAAGAGACTAAGTAGACATTGGTTTCCAACCTAAGCTGGTCGTGCAATTTATGAAGTGTCATCATTTTTCAATAAATTTATTATTAATTTGGAAAATAGGACCTACACTTATAGGGCATGGGAATTATGTGGCATTTCTTGTGCCCATGTAATTAGTTACAATTTGTTTTAGAGAAAAACTAAGAAATATGTATTTAGTTTTTATAATCCAGCCATCTATGCGAAGTGCTATGCACCTATTTTGTAATGGACCAAATGTATGGGACAAATTTCAACTCCTAAATTTATTACCTCTCAACTATAAAAGAAAAGTAGAAAGGCTAGCGGGAAAAAGAAGAAAGGAGCCCACTGAAATCCCATCTAAAAATCCCCATTCACTTTGTAGAGTTGGAACCACCATCAAGTACACTATTTGCAAGCAAGTAGGATAGGACAAGAGATCATGCGGCTTAAATACAAACAAGGTTAATGATTAAATTTGGATCCATACTATACTTGTAGCTATTTTTGAATCAATAACTAATCTAATTACTCCTTGCAGGGTCAGGCATGTAGTAGTTCAGAACCTCAATCACAAACGTCCCAACCTTCACCAGCTCTTGAACATAGTGGACCAGGTGATTGTTCTCTTCCTTCAGCCTCTCGACGATATTTCTTGCACCTCCATTCTCAAAATAAAATCAGCTACTGCAAAGTTGCATAAAATTTTCTACTTGTCCAAATTTTTTTTAGCCCATGAATGACTTCATTAGCTCGAGGGCAGAATGGTGGATCATATTATTAAAAAAAAGTAAAAGCATTACCATCCTAAAGTATTACCACTCAGGTAGAATTATGTTCAATTCATGAAATGAACCAACAATAAAAAGGTATTTAAATTAGGGCAAAAGCATTACCCAAAAACAAGGGCAACCATAAAATCTTCATGCTGAATTTTGTGCTATCTATGAAGCTATCACTATGGCATCAAGGTTACATATGCATTTTAACGTACCTACTTGGCTGCTTGATGACATTTGTGGCTACTGATGAGGACAATACCCAAACCCTAACCTCGAACCTCCGTATGGATATTGCCCAAACCCTCGAAAGCTTCTCTCTGAAACCCTGAACCTTTGAATTAATCTCTCTCAAACCTTTGTATGCCTGTTGCCAAACTCTCTCTCAAATCCTTGAAAGCTTCTCTCTATCAAACCACTATGTCAATGACTTGGGTTCTCTCTCTCTCTTTCTCTCTCTCTCACGCTCTCCATATATCTCCCTTGAAAGCTTCTCTCTCTCTAATCCCAAATCCACTCTTTTTTTATATAATTTATTTTAGTTTGTTATTTAGCCAACAAATGGGGGGGAAAATTGTCACATGCCCCAATTTAACTGTAAAAAATAACTTATTATCAATTAGTGAAACTATTCAAACAAATGAATTGAATATGAAATCAAAAACTTGAAATATTAAAAATATCAGTTTGACCAACTCGCTGGAAACTAATACCTAAAAAATATGGTATCTGAAATGTTTAGAAAATAAGAAAGAAAAATCCCGATAATTATTCCTCATATATCAAATAAGTTAAAACCTATTTTTTTAGAATTTTTCTAAGTCATTAGCCCTCCGAATAAAATCCAACAAAATTAGTTGTTTTGAGTTTTGCTCTTGGATTGGAGAGTTGACTTTTTATCATTAAAGAATTAGATCCTAAAACTATTTTTATTGAATTGAAATGAGGGTATTTCCTTATCTACATGTAATTCTTAAGTAAATAAAAATTTAATTAAATGACATTACACGTAAATAAGTTAATTGTGAATAAACTTCCACTCATGACTTAAATATCTTCCCCTTATGGATAAATATCAATTAACCAAGACAATAGACTCGTGTCCTGCACAATTAAAACATAGACACATGTTTTGCACAATTAAAACATAGAGGACACATGTCTTGCATAATTAAAACATAAGGGACACATGTCATACATAATTGACATGTGGAGGACACGTGTTGGCAATTGGTGAATAAGGAGATGACACACCACTTTTTCGATGCCTATAAATACCCCTTTCCCTTCCCATTCCAAACCACAAGCAATCCATGAAAGAGAGAGAGGGAGAGAGAGGAAAAGAAAGAAAGAAAGAAAGGAAAAGAGAAAAGTGTTGCTCTATAAAAGCGGGTGAAAAGGAAAACGCAAGCTCGTTGAGTAGAAGATCTTAGTTAATTCTTTGAGGTGAGTGCTCTTTGTATTCATATATTTTTTTATGCATAACTATTATGATTTTTTACTACTACCATGATTTACTACTATTATCATGATTTACTATTACTATATCAATGTATGTGTTTGTGATTGTTATATAAACTAATATATGTGGAGATTGCTCAAGCAAGCAAGGACTTTGTCGAATATCAAAATACATATTAGTAGCACTCTATTATATAAATAAGAGGTTGTCCACTTAATGCGGGGGAGACTAATAGGCATTTCCGGAATTGGACCTCCTAGAAGGGATAAGGAGACTGTTCTCGTAATGAGAGATAAGATAGAAGTGAACTGTCATCTATACTGTATTGTTGTGTTACTATTATTATTATTTATGCATGTAATTGCTGTATTGAAAGATTTTTCAAAAGATTTTACAAACAAAACCATTATCGTATAATTTTACAATAAAAAGTTTTTCACACAAGCACACATGGACCTCACTGGGCTGTCAGGCTCATACTAAAAATTATTTTCAGATCCTGTAGGAGAAAAAGTCAAAGAAAATTAGATGAGCTGGCAGAGATAGTTTTGTTATGGATAACCTATCTGGTATAGAAATTCTATTACTTTATCATATATAGAAAATATTTGTAATATTTATAGTGACTGAAATAAAGAAAATCTATTATTTCAGCATGACTTCTATTACTCATATAAGTGACTGAGCCCTGACGAGAGCCGGGTAGTCCGTCGCTGATGAAGCCCCGGTGAGGGTTGGATTTGGGGCGAGACAAGTGAGTGATATCAGAGCCAGGTTTGGAAAAAGCTGATATGAAGTAAGAACATTTGCATTTAAGCATTCATCATAACTAGAAATAATTATTATATCTCATGAGAATTTTTTAACATTATTGGAAATTTTATAACAATAGAATCAGATAGAGATCAGTTTTCGATAGAAGATCCCTTTGAAGAGAGAATTGTTGACGAGAATAATGAAGTTCCATATATCATAATAAAGGATAGTGATAAAGAGCCAAAAATCGTTAAGTCTTTTAATGTAAAAAGAAATATGGTGAAAGTTGAATTACGATAGGAATTAAATCATAGCCACTAAACATGTAGCTTCCTTTGGTAACAATTAAATCAGGCTAGAAGTGAAATTGAGGTAGAGAGATAACTGTAACTCAAAAATTGTCATGAAAATAGTAGATATAGAGAAGAGTTACTTGCGGTAAAAGAAAAGTTAGAATATCAAGAAAAATAGAATGAATATTTGGGGAAGTATTATAGTCAAGTGGCAAAGAAATGGATAGATTGACTAAGAAGAACTTACTGTTAGAAAATGAAAAAGTGAGATGTGAGGACAAAGTTGATGAACTAACTAGGAAAAGCATCTCATTGGAATATGAAAAAGCAAGATACAAAATGGTTCTCAAAGATTATAGAAAACTAATGCAAGAATTGCCAGATGATTTACAAGGAATGAGGAGGAATGAATAGGTACCTAGTGAAGACTCGGTAAATAAACCAGATTGTGGAATTTAGTCAAAAGTGTGCTTTAGTAAGGAAAATAGTATAATATAGTTGTAAGTCTGAGTAATGTAATATAGTTGTAAGTCTATAAAAGAGTTATATTATTAATATATGAGTAATATTAACTTTTCTTTTCACATTTTTCAGTGATTTGCATCTTTTGCCTTAAAGATAGTTAAAACAAAGCAATAACAAGACAATTCGATTGACCAAACCTCAAAATCTTTGGATCAAGTAATTGTAACTCTAGAGAGTGTATCTCTAATAATGGAATAACAAGCCAACAACATAACCAACCAACAGTCTCCCCACGACTTGCCACCAAACACTGAACAACTTGAGGATATTGTCATGGAATGATTTCTAAAGTTTTATCTTCCAACGTTTGATGGAGGGTATGGATATGATAACAAAGTTGAATTGTGATTAGAAGAGATGGAATGAACTTTTGCAATATTAAACTATTTAGATAAATGAAAAATTAGGTTAGCAGTATATCAATCTTTTGGGATAGCTAGAGAATGGTAGCCAACCGTCTCATATACGTGGAAATAAAATAATACCCTACATACCTGGGAAATTTCTTAAAGGAATTTAATTAAAAGTATTACCCATGCCACATACAAGAAAAATGAGAAGAAGAATTTCTTGTTCTCAAACAAATTCGTATGACAGTAACTTAATATGAGATCAGATTTACAAAACTTTCAAAGTTCGCTCCTTCGTTAGTAACAACTGAAGATGATTGAATTAAACATTTTGCTAGGGGCTTATGTTGGGAAATTCAAGATGTTTTAGCCCCTATTATCATAGAAACTTATTCTAAAACAATAGAGTTAGCATGTCAAGTAGAAGATAGCAAAAACAAACAGCATGTGGGACTCAATGAGAGAGCGACTTCAGCAAATTGGCAGTAAGGAAGGCTTGAAGGAAGTATGAAGATACTAAAAAGGCGTTCAAATGGCTTAGCACAACAAAGCCATAAAAAAGGTATAGCAAGTTCTAAAGTGAATGTGATAGAGAGACATTTGTGATTATTGTCAAAAGTTATGACATAGGACATAATGAAGCAAGTTGTTGGCTAAAGGTCGGAAAATGTGTGAGATGTGGAAGTAATGAACACTACATTAAAAATGATCCCAAGACAACAGGAAAGAGAAGCCTACCTCAAGGTCAAAGACAAGGCAATTAGAATAATAAAACCAGGATGCAAGGAAGAGCTTTTGCCATGGAAGAAGAAGAAATCCCTGAAGTGTCCAATGTCGTGGAAGGTATACTACTATTCAACAATCATAAGGTTAATGTATTATTTGATCCTGGTTCCATGCATTCATTTATTACTCTTGGTTCAGTAAAAATCTTAGATTTTAAGGTTGAAAAGTTATCATATATATTGGAGATAAGTATTCCAATAGGAAATAATACGACTACTAAATTTGTAATAAAGTCATATAAAGTCAAGATTTCTTAAAAAGAATTTTCAACATATTTGATAATTCTACCCATTCAAGAATATGATATTATACTAGGAATGGATTGGTTATCTCAATATCATGTAAAAATAGATTGTAGAATGAAGAAAGTAAAACTTTGTATTCTAGGACAAGCTGAGGTTGAATTGGCGGGAAATAAAAAACTCTTTTCTAATCTTGTTATATTTGGAGCACGCTCTAGAAAACTCCTTTATAAAAAATATACTGGATATCTGGGTTATCTTATGAATCAACCTACTAAGAAAAAGAAAATTAAGAATATCCCTATAGTAAGAGAATACCCAGATGTGTTTCCTAAAGAATTAACCTCTTCACCTCCGGAAAGGGAAATAGAATTCGGTATAGTTCTTGTTCTAGAAGTGGAACCAATATCAAAGACTCCATATAGAATGGTCCCTCTAGAATTAAAATAACTTAAAGTACAATTGCAAAATTTACTTAAAATAGGGTTTATTCAACCAAGTGTATCACCATAGAGAGCTTTTGTGTTATTTGTCAAGAAAAAAGATGGAACATTGCAATTGTGTATTGATTATCAAGGATTGAACAATGTCACAATAAAAAACAAACACCCCTTGCCTTTGATAGATGATCTGTTTGATCAGCTACAAGATGCTAAACTCTTCACTAAATTTGATCTAAGATAGGGGTATTATCAATTGAGGATTAAAAAATAGAACATTCTTAAGACAGCCTTTAGAACTTGATATAGTTATTATGAATTTGTGGTCATGTCTTTTGGATTAACTAGTGTATCAATTGCCTTTATAAATTTAATTCACAGAGTATTTCACCAATATATTGACTGTTTCATAATGATTTTTATAAATGATATACTAGTGTACTCAAAATTAGAAGAAGAGCACAAAGAGTATTTACATTTTGTGTTGTAGACACTTAGAGATAATAAATTGTATGCCAAGTTTTGCAAATGTGAGCTTTGGTTGGAAAAAGTTACTTTCCTTGGTCACGTAATATCTGTGGATAGAATTTATGTTGATATTTCTAAGGTAGGATCCATTTTATCATGGAAAACACCAAGAATGATAACTGAAATATGAAGTTTTTTAGGATTAGCACGTTATTATCGAAGATTTGTGAAAAATTTTTCGAGTTTGGTCGGACTATTAACAAAGCTAACTCGGAAGAATACTAAATTTGACTGGATTAACAAATATGATGAAAGTTTTCCTGAATTAAAAAAAAAGATTAACTACGGATCTAATATTTGTCTTGCCCAAAGGAAATGATGGGTTCGTAGTGTATACCAATGCATCAAAAGAAGGATTAGGGGGTATGTTAATGCAAAAAGGAAAGTTTATAACTTATTCGTCACAATAATTGAAACCCTATAAGCAAAACTATCTCACACATGATTTAGGGTTAGCTACTATAATATTTGTCCTTAAGAAGTGGAGACACTATTTGTATAGGGTAACTTTTGAGATATTTACAAATCATAAGAACTTAAAGTACTTATATTCTCAAAAAGAACTTAACATGAGGCAAAGAAGATGGATAGAATGCTTCAAGAATTATGATTGTACCATCAATTACCAACCAGGAAAAGCAAATATAGTCATAGATGCCCTTAACAGAAAAGTGAAGATAGCAAAAGCAAGAGTAAAAGAATGGGAGATAATGGAGTAGTTGGTCTATTGGAAACCTATCAAGACTCATCTAGAAATTAGATATGCCAATATAAAAATCCATATAGATTATACTCAAAGATCAAGAATGCTCAAGAACAAGATCAAGAACTACAAACGATCAAGGAAAAAGTCAAAAGAAATAAATCATCAGATTATCAAGAAATTAATAATGGAATGTTAAAAATCCGGGGAAAGATATGTGTATCTAAAAATGAGGCCTTGCGAAGAGAAATCCTAAAAGTAGCCCATTGCTCAAAATATACTATCCACCCTAGAGGAACAAAAATGCATAAGGATTTGAAGGAATATTTTTGGTAGAATAACATGAAAAGGGAAATTACAGAATATGTTTCTACATATTTGACTTGTCAACAAGTTAAAATTAAAATATCAGAAACCATTTGGTTTGCTACAACCCTTGCCAGTTCCAGAATGGAAGTGGAATGAAGTAACTCTAGACTTTGTTGGTGGGTTACCAAAAAGAAAAAACAGACATGATATAATATGGGTAATTGTAGATAGGTTCATCAAATCCTCTCACTTCTTACCAATCAACATAACTTATCCTATTGAAAAATTGGGTGGGATATATATGGACGAGATAATATAATTGCATGTTGTACCTTTTAGTATTATTTCTTACAGAGATTCAAGATTTACTTCTCGATTTTGGAAACAATTAAAACAACTTTTAGCTACCAAATTGAAATCTAGCACAAGTTCTTATCCTCAGAATGATGGATAATTTGAACACATTATTCAAATATTAGAACATATGCTTTGAGCATGCATTTTAGATTTCAAATAAAGTTGGGATAAGCATTTATCACTTGTCGAATTCGAGTACAATAACAGTTTTCAATCCACGATCGGTATGCTTCCTCACGAGGCATTATATGGAAGAAAATACTGATCACTAATTTATTGGGATAGAATTGGGGAAAGAAATATGAATGCATCAAGTATCATACTATGGATAAAAGAAACCCTTGACAAAATCAAAGTAATAAGACAAAAAATGATGGCCGCTCAAAGCAGACAAAAGTGTTATGCTGACCATTGTAGAAAAGATTTAGAATTCCAAGAGGGGGGTCAAGTTTTTCTTAAGGTATCCTCTCAAAAAAGGAATTATCCAGCATGAAAAAGGGAGAAAATTGAGTCCAAGATATGTTAGACCATTTAAAATATTCGAACGAATTGGAAAAGTAGTATATCAGCTAGCCCTGCCACCAACCTTTTCTAGAATCCATGATGTATTCTATGTATCATTGCTTCTAAAGTATTAAACCGATCCCGATCATATAGTAGACTATCAGTCACTCCAATTTCATCAAGATCTAACCTATGAGGAAAAATGGTGTATCGTTAAACAATCAAAAATAAAATACCTACTTCACAAAATACTAGTATAGAGTGAATAGGGTTATCTCCATAGGGAACGGTGGATTTATTTCTTTTAAGAAAAATAAAAATAAAAATATGGAGGCTTAGAAAATTAACTAAACTAATTAAAATAAAAATAAAGAACTCGAAAAATAAAAATAAAAACTAATGGAAAATCAATTTTTCTAGTCAAAGGAATTATATCCATCTTGATTTAATGTGATTGATTACTGATTTCAACACCCATAAATGAATTGGTTATAGTCATCGACAATCGCTTAATGACCAATCTCTCCTTACTTCATCGATAATTTAGAGAAGCTCATTAACTATTTCCCTAATCGAGAGTCAACCTTAGAGAAGATCTTAGAATTGAAAGTCTCAACAGTATTAAGATTTAGAGAGACTCAATTCTAATTAACAAACACACAGCGGGTTCATTTAAATTAGATTATTTAATTTCATGACATGAATGTCATTCCCATGACACTAATATCATTCTCATGATACGAATGTCATTCACCACTTTATTAAAACTAACAAATAATTACAGATTTACCGTTTTAATTAGTTGTAGATTATTCTAGGACTATTAAATATTAGCCACTATTTAATAAACCCTAGAAAATCATGATCCATGAAGTGTAAGAATTAAATAAATACCTATGAGATATTGATTTAATAAACCCAATTAAATCTTACAATCATTATTCATCAAGATTTCAATAATCATTCAACTAGAAAATAAAATTAAAAAGAAAACATCGAAAAGAAAACTCACAAAATAAAAAATGTTATTGCTCATGGAAAGAAATTGGAATTGACACTCCTAGGGACATGACCTGGTAATGTTACATGAAGCAAAAAAATTGCTAGAACTACAAAACCTCCCAGGGACGTGACCTGCTGCTCTTCAGAATGATAATATGCTCTCGCTGGACGTAGGAGGCTGCTGCCCCCGTGGGCGGCTCTCTCTTCTCCTCTCTTTTAATTACACAATGTAACCCTCTATATATAGGAATGAGTTAACCTAATTTTTAAAGAAAAAACTCTCCTAAATTTTAGGTAACTACTAAATAACAAATTACAAATATTTAAAATTTTCAAAATTCTTATTCCTAAATATTTAGGAATAAATTCAATATATTTGCAAATCTTCCATGATTCCAAATTTGTCCTCATTTTTCCTTCATTTTTTCTTCATGTCTCTTCTATCATTCCTAACATATAAAATATAATAAAATACAATAATTAGTGTAATATTTATTCAAAAATAAAACAAAATCAATTGTAAATATTATACAAATTTATACCCTATCAAAAAACCAACCAAGATTTTAGAAACAGATGTAAAGAAACTGAGATCAAAGTAAGTACATCTGGTAAAAGTATTCTGAAACAACCATCAAATAGAAAATGCTACATGGGATCTTGAAGATAAGATTCGGCAAAAGTATCCTACTCTATTCCAGCAATCAAGTACGAATTTCGAGGATGAAATTTTTTTAAGGGGGAAGGAATGTCACATGTCCCAATTTAACTATAAAAAATAACTTATTATTAATTAGTGAGAGTAATCAAACAAATGAATTGAGTAAGAAATCAAAGATTTGAACTATTAAAAATATAGATTTGACTAGCTTGTTGGAGACTAAATATCTCAAAAATGAGATATCTGAAAGTACCAAAAAATAAGAAGGACAAGTCCCGGTAATTGTTCCTCATATATCAAATAGGTTAAAATCTATTTTTTTAGCAGTTTTCTAAGTCATTAGCCCTCTGAATAAAATCCAACAAAATTAGTCATTTTGAGTTTTTTGTTGGAAGAAAGATTTGACTTTATATCCTTAAGAAATCATATCTTTAATCTATTTTTATTGAATTCAAATAAGAGTATTTTTTTATTTACATGTAATATCATTTAAATAAATTTTCATTTTCTTAAATGATATTACACGTAAATAAGTTAATTGTGAATAAACTTCTACTCACGACTTAAACATCTTCCCCTATGGATAAATATCAACCAACCAAGACAATAGACACATGTCCTGCACAAGTAAAATATAGAGGGCACATGTCTTGTACAATTAAAACATAGAGAACATATGTCTTGCATAATTAAAACAAAAGGGACACACATTACGCATAATTGACATGTGGAGAACACATATCGGCAATTGGTGAATAAGGAAATGACTCATCACTTTTCTAACACCTATAAATACCTCTTTCCCTTCCCATTCCAAACCACAAGCAATCCGTGAGAGAGAGAGAGAGAGAGAGGAAGAGAAACAAAGAAAGCAAAAGAAAAAAAGTACTGCTTTATAAAAGCGGGTAAAAGGGAAAGAACAAGTTAGTTGAATAAAAGATCTTAGTTAACTTTTTGAGATGAGTGTTCCTTAAATTCATATATTTTTTTATTCATAACTATCATAATTTTCTACTACTAACATGATTTATTACTGTTAACATGATTTACTATTGTTACATTAATGTATGTATTTGTGATAGTTATATAAACGGATATGTGTGGAGACTGCTCCAGCAAGTAAGGACATTGTCGAACGTCGAAATACATATTAGTTGCACCCCATTATGTGGATATGAGGTTGTCCACTTAATACGGGGGAGATTGATAAGTCTTTCCAGAATTAGATCTCTTGGAAGGAATAAGGAGACTGTTCTCACAATTGAGAGATAAAACAAAAGTGAACTATCTCCTATACCGTATTATTATGTATTACTGTTATTATTGTTTGTGCATGCTATTGCTGCATCGAAAGTTTTTTCAAAAAAATTTACAATGAAAACATTATCGTACAATTTTATAATGAAAAGTTTTTCACACATGTATATACGGATTTCATTGGGCTATCAAGCTCACACCAAACATTATTTTCAAATCCTGCAAGAGCAAAAGTCAAAGAAAATTAGATGAGTTGATAGAGATAGCTTTGTTGTGGATTAAATTTACAGTGACTGAAATTAAAAAAAAAAATTGTTATTTTAGCATAACTCCTATTACTTTTGTAAGTGACTAAGCTTTAGCGAGAGCCAGGTAGTTTGTTGCCAATGAAGCCCCGGTGAGGGGGTGGATTTGGGACGTGACAAAAATGGCACAAAAAATTATACGTAGCATTTCAATGCTGACTAACATATGCGGCCATGTTAGCGTAAATGCTGATGTGGCACTACTTTGTGTCCATATAGTGCAGATGTGTCATTTGAAACGTAAGTAACTTTTATCGGGATGGAAGCCAAGTCAAAAATCGTGTCAATATTTAACGGCCAGATTGATATCCTTAGTAATGAAGAGATCAACAAACTACGAATTTGAAAGTTTAGATTTTAAATCGTTGTATTTTGAAGCTTAGGAACTAATTTGTGAATTAGAAGTAAAGTTTAGGAATTTTACATATAATTTCCTCTTTCTTCTATTGAATAACGTTAGAGAGAGAGAGAGAGAGAGGTAGGTGTTGACAATAACAAGGTGCCCATGATTCTCTGATCTATACATGATCGACAAGATGTGAACAGCTCCACTTTTCTGGCAAATATAATCTATTTAAACATTATGGTATTTGCACATATTTAAATTGGGGTTATGCGAGCTGGCACGTGATCGTTTACCAACATGAAAAATTCTGCCCGTGTGATATTGATACACGGAAGAAAAACAGGACACAGAGAGAGAGAGACAGAGAGATCAAATGAACATCAGACGCGTTTGTAATAGGGCCACCAGTTCACACGTGTGAAAGAGGAACTAGTCTGGAAGATGCAAGTGTTCATGTCCATGTATATAAAGAAGAAAAGTATTATGGTCCCGGAGAAAGAACTCAGAGAAGAAAAACAAGTGCTCTGATCTTCTCTTTAAAAGTTAATCACGATCCTCTTCAATGTGAGAGAGAGAGAGAGAGTCCAAGTTCTTAGAGTCTAATTTTGCTAGTTGTTTTTGCTTGCAACTTTATATTTTTGTTGCAGGTGAATTATTTTATCATCTTGGGACTTTTCTAATGGAAATAGCACTCCCTGAAAGTTTGTATGAACCGGTAAGATCATTACATAAATCAACTATAATCTGATGGTCCCATGAATTTTCATGTATTATGTGACTAATTATGTTTCTTTTTGGGGGTACAATAGGGAAATATGGAAGATCTTTTCCCAAACTTTACTTATGACTATGATGATGACTATCTTAGTGAATTCACAAAACAAGAAGCTTCACTCAACCAAGAACTATTCAATCACTCTCTCTATGCTTTAGACAGCTTCTCTTATGAACCAAATTTGGAGGCCACAAAGTCCCCTCTCTCTCATGATAGTGCGGTTGAGATGAGGCCAAGAAAGCGGCTCAGGACTAATAATCCTTCTTCGCCATCTCCTTCTTCATCTTCATCTTCTTCTGCATTTCCCAATATCATCTCTTTCGGAAACCCAAATTTGCCTCCTTGCGATCCTTATGAAAGTGTAGATCATAAAAATGTAATACTTCCCTTGACCTCTTTGGGAACTTCCGAGAGAGGGACTAAAAGGGCTAGAAGTAGAACTCCAAATTATGCACAAGTTCACCTGATTGCGGAGCGAAATCGCCGGGAAAGGCTAAACCAGCTCATCATCTCTCTCTCATCCATTATTCCAGGCCTTAAAAAGGTATATCGTATAGTATTTTTTTTCCCCCTAATTTAAGAGCAAACTAGATAAGAGGCTAATACCATTTTTTATGTTATTCCTACTTAGATGGATAAAGCTACTATTCTTGAAGATGCCATCAAGTACATGAAACGGCTTCAAGAAAGAGTCAACGAACTCGAACAGGTAACAGAAAAGAAGGTCATAGAATCAGTGGTTCTTGTTGCTAAATCCTCTGAAGAATCCACCGGGAAAGAGGAGTGTCACCTTCCAGAGATTGAGGCTAGAGTCTTAGATAAAGATGTGCTAATAAGAGTTCATTGTAAGAAAGAGAAAGGAGTTTTGAGGAAGGTAATGAGCAAAGTTGAGGAACTTCATTTGAATGTCATCAATAGCAATGCCTTGCCATTTGGGAATTCTAGTCTGCACATAACCATCATAGCTCAGGTTAGTATTCAGGCCTCTGTTTCCCAATTATCTATTATAAATGCATATTCCAGTTGCAACTTAGAAATTAATATGCCTTAGCTTGGAATTTTTGTAATTACCTATGGGGTCATGTCATTATTATTAAATTTAAATATTTAAAAACCATTATATATCTAGTTACTATTTTTGATTATTTACAAAGACACATACGCATTGCAGATGGATGCTGAATTTTGCATGACCACCAAGGATCTAGCACAAGACTTAAGAAAGGCTTGTCTCTAAATTTCAAGTTGAAAAAGCAAATCCAAAATCTCAATGGGATCAACTCTCCTCCTCCTCCTCCTCCTCTCTCTCTCTCTCTCTCTCTCTCTCCTCAGACTATTTTTTTGGGGAGGGCCTAAAATTCTGTTTACCATAATCACAGCTTGTGAAGGGTCTTCATATTTCTTCTTTTTGCGTAGTTGGACCACGCTTATGATCCATCCCACATACTGTGAAAATATGTATCCAATTTCATCATTTTTTTCTCCCCTTGAAGGAGGGTTAATGGGTTTGTTTTTCTTTGTTTATGTCTCAGGCTTTTTCTGAAAATTAGGCTATTTGAAGATGTTGCTTGGCCTAATTTGCTTCTTAGCATCTCTGTAATTTCACCTGGTGAACGATCTCTAAATAATGAAGTATTTGCTAGTTATTCAATTTCAAATTATGAATATTATAAATTACTATACTTACTGAAAATCTTTATCTTAAATTATTATTTAAATTGGTTGAAACATTTATTTGTGTTAAAAATTTAGAAGTTCAATTTTATAATTGTTACCCAAAAAAAAAAGAAATCAATAAAAATGATAGGATTTCTTATAGTGTCGTATTAGTTTTCAAAAATAAGGAGAATAGAAAATAAAAAAATGAAAAACATATCCATCAACGTTATTTTCTCTCTCTTGTTCGCTGGATGTGCTTCGTAACGAGTGCTCCAATAGTGACGCGTTAAAAACTCCACCCATATTATAAAAAAATAGAGATTTAGTGATGAGATTGAAAACTTGTTATTAAAATATCATCATTAAATATGTATTTTAGTGATAATATTTTAAGTTGTTGTGATTAGATTATAATATGTATCATTTTAGTAATAAAATTTAAAAGTTATCATTAAATTATCATTAAAATATAAATTAATGATAACAATATATCTCACCACAAAATTAGTAACGAAAAATAGCGATAATATAATTTCGTCACTATTAATCGAGTACAGTGATGATAATATCCCGTCATTACATATAGTGACAATATTTTTTTGTCACTATTGACCCCTTTAGCGATGATATACTATATCGTTACTGTTGGTCACTTTATGACTAGATTATTTTATTATTATCGATCTTTATTTAATGACAATATGCAATGTTGTCACTATTAATTATTTTTAATGATGAAAACAGTTATTGTCACTGTTAGCTACTTTTAATGATAATATTTTTGAAAGTAATATTTATTTTATTTTATTTTGCACGGGGTGAAGCAACCATTGAATGAAAATGAATGATTTGAGGAAAAGAAAGAGGATGATAACAAATTTCTTTTTATTTTAAGACGACGTAGTCATGATA
Organism: Dillenia turbinata; assembly: GCA_037126225.1. Classification (NCBI taxonomy): domain Eukaryota; kingdom Viridiplantae; phylum Streptophyta; class Magnoliopsida; order Dilleniales; family Dilleniaceae; genus Dillenia; species Dillenia turbinata. The sequence continues at coordinate 9,080,627 of JBAMMX010000018.1, read as the reverse complement.
AAAAATAAAAATAAATTGTTAGCAAGTAATAAAATACCCACTTTCATATCACAGTTTAATCAGAGTTGATGAATTTTTACTCATATTACAATATTATCATGGGATTTATGGACTTGTATTTAATAAATCTTTGAGTAATACTTTCGGAATGATGGCAAAATTTTATATTACTATAATAAAAAAATAAATATAGCAAGGAGTACAAATTTCTTTGATTAATATTATTTCGTCAAAGGTCAAAAGGATTATCTTTTTTTTAATATTTATTAAAAGGAGCTTCTGAATTCCTATAGAATATAAGGTACGATCTAAAGATAGCCAAGTAAAAATGAGAAAACTATTCCGAAGACTTGTCCTGCTTCCTTGGTCACATCCACAGGTTGTATTAATAATCACATCAATTGATCTGTATCTTTTCTCTTTCTTTTTTTTTTTTTTTTGGGGGGGAGGTATCACTTTCTCTCTCTTCAATTCTCTCTCCACACACAGAAAGAAAGAATCAGTACAATAATAAATAAATATCATATTATATATATATATATATATATATATATATATATATATATCATCTCATCTCATATAACCAAAAACCAAAAAAAGAAAAAAAGAAAAAATCGTGCTCTGGCCCTCCTTTCTCTATTTTATTTTATAAATTTCTTAGACTTGCATGCTGCGTTCTATTTCTTTTCATTTCTCTGTCAGTAGTCGATCTTATGGGTTTTGTTGCCCTTTCTTCAATGAAAAAGATTTAGAGAGAGAGAGAGACAGAGAAAGAGAGAGTCAGGTAAGCACACTTTATCTTTGTTCTGATTCTTATGTTGTTTTGATTTTTTTTAATGCTCTCATTTCATTTGATCGATGACCGAGAACCAAATTCACCAAAACGCAAGCCCAAAGGTTCAAAATAATGGAGTTCATAATCATCAGTTGAAGACCGATGACAATGGTGTGGAAGAATTTGTTCCCCCTTCTCTTGCAAACCATGGATCAATTAGCGCTGCTGGGTATGTTTTTTATTTAATTAATTTTTGCAGAATATTGATATTCGGATGTTCAAACCATTTGTTTTCTTTATCAAAACCTATTTTCTATCAATTTCTTCTTTCCTTTTGATGGGGCTTTAATTTCGAGAGCAAGAGCAGCGGCCAGAGGTGAGACAGAGAAGAAAATAATTTATTATTTCATTGTCACAGACAGTAATATTTTAAAAATATTATTTAATATTATATTTTTTTATTTATTATTTATGATTTTATTTCTATTATTTTTAAAATATAGAAAAAGAATTTTAAATATTATTTTTATGTCTTATTGGTATTTTCTTTTAATTCTATAGTTAGTAATTTTTAGCTTTTATTTTTATTATTTTATAATTTAAGTTAGGAATTATTATAGTTTATTATTTAGTTGTTTATTTTTTAATTAAATTTAAGACTAAAAATTGATTCGATCACCTTAAATATGTACAGCATAGCCACTTTATCATCGGTCACTGTACAGCAGAAAAAGAAAAGGTTTAAAAACGAAAAACCAAAAATAAACAAAACGAACCCCATCTCTTGCTCTCGCTCTCACTCTCGCTCTCTCTCTCTCTCTGATAGATCTGTAATTCATTTGATGATTTGTGGATCTTGACTGTGTTCTTCAGCGTGTTACCTATGTAGATCTGTCTTTCGTAATTTCAACTGTGTATCGGTAATTGTGTTTAAAAGTTGGATAGTTTTGTAGGCATTCTAGAATGATGAATTTTTGAAGGATATATAATAAGAGGCCATTGTCTAATTTTGCTAATCAAGCTCTTTTTAGAGATCTCAGCTGCTGATTTTGCCGTAGACATTTCTGCTGTTTTCCCTTCACCTAACTTGTCACAATTTGGCATTTCCTTTTTCTCCTGGGGTTGGATGCCCTGTCTGTCTCCTGGCTACTGGATTGGAGAAAGATCATATGTTTAATCAATTAAGATCACTATGAAATGAAATCAACGTTTGGTCACTCCTATCACATACATGTGCCTTTTTACCTACTAATTTTAATTTTTATATATTATTTATTTACATTTTGTTATCTCAATATCATTATATATTATTTATCCATTTAAAAAATGGATATATATCACCTAATTTCAATTCTTGGATAATCCTGCTTAACTTGTCTATATTCTTTGCATCTGAAATACTAGATATCATTTAAACTTTTGGTTCCAACAACGTGTAAGTAGGATTTTAACTAAGTGTATAGCATGTTTGAAACTAATGAAATCTGTTAATTTGTTTTATATTTAATTTTTTTCAACTGGTTTTGAAGTCTTCATTGCCATGCAATGGAGAAATTCAGTCATTGGCCTTTGGCCCAGATAGTCATATTAGAAGATAAAGTGGCTGCATGATCAATGGCTATAGGTTTCATACAAAAGATCGTGAAAATAAAAGAAAGACTCAAACTAGTGATTTTGTAGTTAAAGGGGAACATGGAATTAACACTATAGACTTTTATGGTGTCTTAATAGATATCTTTGAAGTAGAGTATTTCATAGGTAGGAATAAAGTCTTGATATTTAAATGTGAGTGATTTAACTTGGGAGATGCTCGTGGATTACAATTAGATAATGAGTCGGGAATCACTAGTATAAATATTTCTTGCAAATGGTATTCGGACCAACCATATGTGCTTGCTCAACAAGTTCAACAGGTGTTTTATATTGAGGACATCAAATTAGGAAAGAATTGGTATGTAGTTGAAAAGGTTAATCCTCGTAACTCTTATGATATTTTTTAAGCTGAATATCGAAAGTTGGTGGATGAGGTTTACCAAGAAGAAGAACCTGAATTTGTTTTGTACGTAGACCTTGGTGAACTGTCATCCCTTATTTGGGATGTACCATTAGCAGACAAGGTTTTCTGCATCGGTTGTCAATGCTGAAAAAGGAGCAAGTTCCATGCAAAGTGAGCATCAATATATAGATGATGATGATGATGATTCGGCAATCCATATTGAAGAAGAGGAGTTGTTGACAGATGATGATTCTGGTTCAATCTAGGGCATATCCATTTAAATTCTTGTTGAGATAATTTTGTAACTAAGTGTATATTCATGTATTTGGTTTGAACTACCTATATCGTTTAACTATTTGATCTAAGCCATATTTCATAACTTTGTTTACCTTGTGTGTTTTGTGTTTGAACAGCTAGCGTCTTTTACTCATGTGCGAGTATGTGTCATATTTCATAACTTTGTTACTCATATAATTTTTTGTAATCTAGATTAATTACATTTTTCTTAATTTGTAGATGACTGGTCTAGGAGAGAGAGGACAATTTTTAAAGAAAAGCAAAATTGATTCATATATATTAAGAAATTCATTATCATCCCAAGGTATCAAAGCAACTACTCAAGAAAAAAGTAATCTAGAGTCAGAGGAAACTGTTACATCAGATTCTTCAGATTGCGACATTTTAGAAGGTTTAATTTTGTTGATGAAGACGCCTCTTGTAAACAATGAAAAAAGTGGTAATCCAGGTACGTTAAAAGCGAGTTATTAATTTGAAATTCTATTTACAACTATTTTTATATGTAATTATATATTTTTTTATCAAAGACACATATATTTGGTGGTCCAGGTTAGTATTCTAATTACTATATTTTGAGTATATTATTTTTTCTAAAGTTTTTTATATCTTATTTATATTTATCTTCTTCTCCATCAGAGACATCTCTATCTCATTCTTCAGGTTAGTGTTTTAATTACTTTGATTGTGGTTGTTTTATCATCATTGAAGTGTTAAATTGGGAGTAGGTTATTTTTCCTAACTCTTACACATTCAATATAAGTCAGTCTTCTTCGACATTAGTTGCTAAAAGAGGACATACTAGGAACATAATTTTGTGCAAGAAAAGAAGTACTAATGAGACTATGAGTATAGTATTAGATGTAGAAGTCAAATGTATTGTAAGAGTAGATTCTCAATTTTTCATTAGTGAATCTGGATATGTTATTCGAAAATTTGGAAGACATAATGTATCTAAATGGTCAAAGATGGATGAAAACGATCGAGAAAACGTCTACAATGCTGCTATGGTAAAATACTTATTATTATGGGTTTTGTTTTCACTTATTATTATTATTATTATTATTATTATTATTGAAGTTTTCTCTTAATGCTTGGTTGCATTCCTGGCAGTTATCCTTTCAGAGTATTGGTGCCTGCAATCAATCTGAGAAAGATGAGGTTGTTAAATTGGTGCTAAATCTTAAAAATGTTGAGGTTGAAGAAGGTTATATCATGGATGCTATTTCATCTCATTGGGTGGAGGGCATATATATATATATATTTTTTTATATTTCTAATAGAAATTTGTTGCATGTTTGGCAAAAATGATTAATCACGTCTATAAATTTCTATCTTGAACAAGCATTTTTTCTACATGGGATTTTTTGTATTTGACTGATGGTAATGGTGACATTTAGTATTTTAGAGTTTTATATAGATATGAATTTAGATATTTGGTACTTTTAAATACATGTATATATATTAATATTGATGAGTTTTCATTTTGTATGCGTGGGGATAATTTTATATATTTTTATTGATGAATATATGTTACGATTTTTAGTTTGTATAAATATAATAATAATAGGAATAAAATAATATAAAAATTATAACTTAATCAATGACGATAAAAAAGTTGTCATCATTGTCACAAATAAAAATCATCACAAATGGTCTATGGTTTATCCTTTTCAGTGACAAAATCATATGGTCGCTAATTCAATGACAACAAAAAAGTCATCACTATATGGTATATTTAATGACGACTAATAATATTGTCATTAAATCAGTGACACCAAAATGTCATTACTATTTGGTATCTTTAATGATGACTTTAATGATAATATTATATCATCACTACTTTAGTAATAATAAATAATTTTGTCACTATATGATATCTTCAGTGACAACTTAAAATTCGTCATTATTGAACCTTTTTATGACAATAATTTAGTGATGAGATAGTGACAAATGACAAATTATTACTAAAAGTTTTTAATGACGACTTTTAATACTTTAGTGACAACTTTCGATTGTCACTAAAACTCTATTTTCTTGTAGTGACAAGAGGTTATCGGCTAACGTCTAGTTAATCAAATGAGCGGATGTTAATACTTTTAAATAAGATTTTGAATTCGACTTTTATATATAGTAAAAATAGATTTAGAGAGCTTTATTTCTTAAAAATTTAATTTAATTCAAAACAAATTTCTTTAAGTCCAATATGATTAAAAAATATAAATAATTTATAAAAGAAAAGAATCATAACTCACAAGAAGATGCATTCAGATCCTAAATAAGTTGGACCAGTGTATTATCGATGTGAGGTGATTGGACATTGATTGCATACATATCATATACTAAAATATCTTATTCACCTTTATCGAGTTTCTTTGAAAGAAAAAGATATACATGTGGAGGCAAACTTTTTATATCAAAATAATGTCCCTGACAATACTTTTGATGATCTTGAAAATATTTCTCATTTGGATATTGGTGATTTTCTTAATGACACTAATATTAGTGGTGAAAAATATTAACTAATATAATAATCTTATTTTTACCAATCTATAATTGATATTACACCTATACTTCTAAAATTCACTATTTATTTATTTATTTATTTATTATTTATGAAAAATCTAAGGATACTATTACATCCACTATTGAATCCTATATCGAAGATAAGGATCTCTATCTTGCAAACAGTGCAACTACACATATTACCCTCAAAAGCAAAAAGTATTTATCACATCTTAATATGGGAAAGGGAAATGTAAATATCATATATGGTAGTAAAAATTTGATTGAAAGTTTCAGAAGAGCAAACGGTTTACTACGAGGAGGGATAAATTTAATGATCATTAATATATAATTCTCTCCTAAATTTTACAAAAATTTATTAATTTTCAAATACATTTGTCTCTGTAGATATCATATAGAGAAAAGAATGTGGGGAATATTGAATATTTATGCCTTATTAATATCAAGTTGGGACATAAGTAAATATTGAAGAGATTGTCAGTTTTTTCTTCTGGTCTTTATTATACATTTGCTCAATCAATTAAACTAAATGCAATGGTAAACAAAAAAAATTTACTAATCCAAATGCATTTCTTTTATGGCATGATTATTTGAGTCATTTTGAATCTATAATGATGCAACAAATTATTTAAAATTTTTTCTGAACATCCATTAAAGAACCTAAAAGTTCTTTAATTTAATGAATTTTCATCTAATGCATGTTTTCAAAGCAAATTGATAATAAAGCATTCATCAAACAAAATTAGCATTTAGTGCTTTTCATTTTTTAATCAATTGCATGGCTATATATGTGGACTATTTAGATATTTTTATAGTTATAATTGATAACTCTACAAGATAGTCACATGTGTGTTTATTAACAACTTAAAATATGGTGTTTTTGAGGTTGTTCACTCAAATTATTCGATTACGAGAACAATTTCCTTATTATGCTATCAAAACAATTCACTTTCAATATACGATTATTGCATGTCGATTGATATAAAAGTTGAATATCCTATTAGTCATATCTACACCCGAAATGGTACGACATAGTCATTTATTAAATGTCTCTAGTTGATTGCAAGACCATTACTTATGAAAACCAAGCTCCCATTATATGTTTGGGAACATGTAGCAACATTTATTCGTACTCAACCCACTAGTTATCAGAAATTCTCCCCCTTACAATTAGTTTCTGAACAAAAACCAATTATCTCTCATTTGTACACCTTTGGATGTGCTCTATATGTCCTCATTGTTGAAATCCTATAATTATGATTATTATTGGTCTTTAGTTTAATGTCTGTTTTCTTGTATTAGTGGGTTGGATTATCTTTTGTTAGTTCTAGGTGGTTTTGGTTAGTTCGATGTTGTTCCTCATACGGAAGTATTCCAAAGTGGTAGCTAGTTTTCATATGTATGTCCTATTCTATGTAGCATGAACATTTCAAGGAACAAGACTCTAAGTCTAGCATTAGATATGGCAATGTAAAACATTTTAGAATTTATAATTGTGTTAAATTTTGTATCTTTGCAATGTTTTCTTGTCTATGTTAGTGTCTCTACTTCCTAGGTCCTTTTTGCTTGACATCACAATACTCCATTTCTTTTTCTCAAATATTTATTTCATATTTTACTTTGCTAGGAAACTAGGGAATAAGCATTCACTACTCCTGGTGCATCTAAATCACTTTGAACCTACCCATTACAATATATCTTAGCAGGCCTAAAATCATAAAGTTTTTAAGTTACTAAGCGATCTCTCAGTTAATCCTAAACAAACCCTTTCTCTGGAAGACACCCTCTAGGACAATACCTCCTTCTCGATCTGAGCCTTTCAGTAGGAGCTTTTTTGCTCTTGCATTGCTTGATCACTCTCCTGGCACAGTTTATTCATTCAGCCCTTTAACCTCTTGGCTTTCCAATCTCTCTGTCCTTACAAAGTTAACTTTTATTATGTGACAGGTCTTAGTCATAACTATCTGATAAGGAAAGGAATTGTCAATATGTCCAAAATTTTCCTCTCTCTAATAAAAAAGTAAATCGCCTAGTGATTCGGACTTTCACCAATCTTCGCGATGATAATAGAAACTTTCTTTCCTTAGAGGAATTCGAATCTATAGGGAATCTACCACCACGATTCCTACAATCTTAGAAAATCTCTAATGATCTCTCAATAAGATAAGTAGGGTTTCTACACCCCTGAACATATATGGGACTCTCCATACATGCTACACATGTTGCACAAGAGGTAACCTGGTAGGTATGCACATCCTACTTTACGTGTTGCACATAGAGACTACACAGGGTTAGACTCTTCTAGTCATTTCTTTTTATCACTCTTTCTGACTTTAGCATCAAAACCTCTTACGGGTTGTCAAAAACCTCAAAATTAATACTAATTCCCCGATGCAACAAATTTGTAGCAATAGTGATACCAGGTCGAATCCCAAGTGAGCTAAATTGATTTAATTTCTTAGTTAAGTGTTAAAAATAAAAAAATGGGGGGTCTATCAAATAAATTCCTAAATTAAAAATAACAACTAAAAAAATAAGAAATAAATTAACGATGAAAAATAACAAAAATCAAAGAAAAATTCATTTTACGAAAATTCTAATTTAGGGGTTCACCACATTCAATTGTTTCACTAATCATAGGTTAAAAATATTATTCTTGCAATTCAAGCATTTAACCTTAGATTTATTAGGATAGCCGTAATAAATCTTGTGTTTTCCTAAATTAATTGACCAAACCCAGCATCCAATCAAAACTTATCATTAATCGACTGGAAACGATAGCGTTCCATATCAAAATAATGATAGCATTAAGTTCTGTGAAAACAATTAAACCAAAATACAAATAATTGGAATAGCCGCAATTATTTAATTTTGTTCCATTAATTTCTTAGGCTAAATATGAATACCGGTAAAAGACTCATAAATAAAAATAACCTAGTTACTACTTGTACCATTCATTCATGACAATTATGGATCACTAAAATCTTGGATAGCAAAAAAAAATAATAATATTGAGTTAAATTGTCAGATTAACAAATACCAATTTTTCATGTAAATAAATCAAGAACCAACAAATACTTGAATTAAAATGACAAGAAATTAAATTAAATACCTAACCTCACAATGAAGACAATCGAATAAAAATTCCCCTTGAATCAGAAAAATAAACTAGCAACTCATAGTGGTGAGTCTTCAACAAAAGAAAAATAAAAATAAAAACAAAAACAAAAAGAGAAAAGGAGAGGAAGAAGCAACTGCCAAAGCTTGAGAATTTTTTCTTTCATGAACAAAACCCGTCCTCTTTTTTTATATGTGCAGGAGACGCCTCTTCCTTTTGGAAATTGTTGTGTTTCTTTTTTTTTTTTTCTTCTTCAATGTGCAGTAGCCAGCCTTAGGGGAGTTGTTAATATTTTTGTTTCCTTTTTCAAAAAGTAATCTTTTCTCAACAAAATAAGGACTTCTCTAAATTAAGAAAATAAAAATTATCTCCTAAAACAATTTTACCTAAAGTAAAATTCCTACTAAAATTAACTAAAACTAAAAAGTCAAGTTTCTTCTTTTTTTCATAGGCACAATATGATATCTTCCTTCATGTAGCTCCAATTGCCTCTTTAAACCCATTTTGTCCAAATTTTCCAAATTTAGCCACCTAATAATAAAAAGCCATAAAATCCATCAATTAGTGTAATAATCAATTCAAAATAAAACCATATTACCAACAATAAATTTAACATTTTGCACATTATCAAATTCTCCCACACCAAACCAATACTTGTCCTCAAGCATTCACTATACCAATGCCTCTCAACTATTCTCCTCTTCACTCGTTTCTCTCATTCATTTCATCATCCAACAATTCCAAGTAGAACACATTTAAACATTCAAGCCAAAACAACAATTCAGAGAACAAGTGATTATAGTATCATAACCTTTAAAAGAAAATATAAACATCCCAACAAACTCAATAATCTCATAAGAATTCAATGTACCAAGATTCAATACCCTCACAAGGAGATCACTTTATACACTCAAAGTGTTTAAGGGAATTTATCAATAGCTCTCAAAATCAAAGCATAACACGATATTACCATAAACTTGCTTATTTATCAAATCCCTACCACTAATTATATGAATTCAAAACAAAAATCCGGGGGTCTTTGCAAGGGTTGTAACTTGGGTTGGGTAAAGGTAGGGTAAAAAGAAAATATGATGTGTAATGCATACCAAAGAAGCATGCCAAAGATTACAAAACATTCCTATTATCGAACCCAACCCATAACATGAAGTACAATCAACCCAAAGAAAAATATCCCAAGCAAGATCATCTCATTCATCGATCCAAACTTCTGAGATTTTTTTTTCCAAATTCTCTAATCTCAATTTTCTGGGAATTTTTTTTCTTTTTTTTTCAAATTTCCCCATCTGAATTTTCTGAGAATTTTTTCTCTCTTTTTTTTTTTAAGAACAATCGAATAACAATCTCGAGGATGAATGAAGAGTGCATATATAAATTTCCCAAAATCATATGAATAAATCTCTAAAAACAATCCCCAACATAAAATTCACCAATTCCCTTTATAAATAACCACTCATTCAAGCTCTAAATACATGCTTCTTTGATACGAAGACAAAAAGGAAGGTTAAGCGCAAAAAGAAGGCTGTATAAATTTATGCGGTTATAAAAAAAAGGGATAAAGGCTCAATTTGGTTCACTAGGGAATGAATATGCACGGGGAAAGTCTTTTTAAGATAGTTAAAATATGTAAGTCTAATTGCCCTCATCATATTAATGCATAAATTCATGAATGTGGTCTCAAAATATATAGTAAAGTAAATTTTAGAATAAACACACTATGATTGATAAACACTCATGAAGGAAAATTGAAGCAAGTATGATGGTACGCTCTTAAGGTTCAAAATCTCACAAAAACGTTTAAATTTGTATCAAATCTTGTATATTTTCATCTAATTCAATTATCAAAATCAATGGGACGCTTAAAATATTTTTATCCAAAAACAACTAATCACACTTGTCTCATTCATGCGTTTCAACTCAAATCAACAACGTCTACTAACTCAAAATTATTTTCAGACAAAAATCAAAAGAGTATGAAATTCCAAGAAAAATAGAAGAAATAACATGGATACATAAAATCCTCCCCCACACCTAAATTCAACATTATCCTCAATGTATGCAAAAGGTGAGAAAGGAGAAAAAAACTAGCATGCAATTCAAAAAAACTAGCATAATTTTAAAATCGCAGCAAGTCTCAAAAAATCACTCAATACAATATATAAAAATAGGACAACAATAAAAAAAGAAAAGAGAGAAAACTCCCCACAGAGGGTTTTGAAAAGATTGAACTGCGAAAATGAATATGAGAGTTCTTAAAACAGCATGATCATACAGAAGAGAGAGAGTGCTTCTACCAAAAAAATTTTTATTCCTCTTCTGAAACCGCGTGATCACGCCCTAATGCAAGGACTACTTCAGTCCAAAATTCTGATTTCACTAGTGAAAACCGCATGATCATCTCTTAACACCAAAACTGATTCTGTCCAATTTTTTTTTTAATTGCTTTGGTGTCTCTTGGCTTAATGCAACTCTTACAATTTCCATCTTGGACATCTACAAAAATTAAAAAAAGAAACAAATGACACTAATCAAATACCCCTAATTAATTAAGAAATCAAATAACAAACTAAATAAATTCAGGAAAAATATTGTGCCTCCCAACAAGCGCAATTGTTTAACGTCTTTATGCTCAACGTTTTTCATTTATTTCTCTTCAAGGAGGTTTCAATTTCAACTTGAGAGGTTCATATAACTTCCCTTCCATATCTAATTATGCATTCGAATCAAAATGAATATCACATTCTTCTTCATAAATTTCCTGCACAATTAAATCAACAACATTAGCAAAATAAATTGATCGACACTCATTTGGGTACTTCATAAGATCAAAAATAATAAATTTAACAATCTTGTCATTGAACTCGACGGAGAGAGTACCCTCGTCCATATCTATTTTAATCTTTGATGCCTTCATGAATGGTCTTCCTAATAGAAGTGGAGCTAAATCAATGATTGTGTATCCTTCCATTTTCAAGATGTAAAAATTAGTCGAAAAAATTAGTTCGTTAACCTACAACAAAATATCCTCAACAATCCCCTCCGGATAAGCATAAAAATAGTCAGCTAACTGGATAGCAACCCCAACTTCTTTTAAGGGACCCAATTTCAGAGCACTATAAATTGAATAAGGTATGATATTTACGGGTGCTCCTAAATCTAGTATGGCATGCTCAATTTTTTTCTTATCAATAACACAAGGAAGAGTGAACATACCGGATCTGCACATTTTTCAGATAAAATTCCTTTGATTACATCAGACACATTATCACCCATCACATTACCTCTTATCTTCTTAACTTCCTTCTCTGGATTTTCCAACCTGCAAGGGAAAGGTGATACAATTGCACTTGAAGTGTTAGACAAAGAGAATTCAGATGTTATCTTAATTAAATTTTAATGCATGCGTTCATCTTCCTTATCCACATCCTTCCCTTCATCCACCTTCTTAGATGTTAGGCTTGATTGAAGTTCGTTCCCACTTCTCAACATTATTGCACTAATATTCTCTTTGGGATCCACCACCATTTGTGAGGTAAATCTTTCAGAATTTTGTGTCTCCAACCTACTAATCGAGGTCGCTAGTTGGGAAATCTGGTTTTCCAAATTTTGTATACTCGCTCTCGTTTCCTATTGAAATTGTTGAGTGTTAGTCACAAGAGCTTTCACAATATCTTCTAGAGATATACCTGAATTAGAAGGCTATGCAGGTGTTGGTAATGGTCTGTTAAAAAATTGAGATGAATGTCTTGGTTGTCCTCCTTGGTTCCCATAGCCCAAATTTGGATGATCCATCTATTCAAAATTGTAATTGCTGAAGTAAGGATTATATATACGTTGAGGTTGACCAAGAAATTCTCCTACGGCATATACTTGTTGAAAAGGTTCTTCTTGCAATAATGGACACATATCCGTAGGATGTCCAGGAATTGAACAGATGTCACAAACTTTGGCTATCTGTGATTGCCCTATAGCCAATTGATGAATCAAAGCAGTTAGTTCAAATTTTTGATTTTCAAGATTCGAGTGACTTACCTCAAAAGTTGGATACCCGATTCACAAGGGTTGTTGAGTAAATGTTCTTTCATGAATTGTCATCTTTCTTTTCTTCAAAAATCAATAAATAAGTGAAAAACACAAACTAAGAAATTAATGTAGTTTCCCAGCAACAGCGCCAAAATTTTGACGGGTTGTCGAAACCCTCAAAATTAATACTGATTCACCGATGCAACAAATTTATAGCAATAGTGGTACCAGGTCGAATCTCAAGGGAATTAAATTGATTTAATTTCTTAGTTAAGTATTAAAAATAAAAAAAATGAGGGGTTTATCAAATAAATTTCTAAATTAAAAATAACAACTAAAAAAATAAGAAATAAATTAACGATGAAAAATAACAAAAATCAAAGAAAAATTCAATTTACGAAAATTCTGATTCAATGGTTCACCACATTCAATTGTTTCACTGATCATAGGTTAAAAATATTATTCTTGCAATTCAAACATTTAACCTTAGATTTATTAGGATAGTCGTAATAAATTTTGTGTTTTCCTAAATTAATTAACCAAATTTAGCATCCAATCAAAACTTATCATTAATCGACTGGACACGATAGCATTCCATATCAAAATAATGATAGCATTAAGTTCTATGAAAACAGTTAAACCAAAATACAAATAATTAGGATAGCCGCAATTATTTAATTTTGTTTTATCGATTTCTTAGGTTAAATATGAATACCGATAAATGACCCATAAACAAAAATAACCTACTTACTACTTGTACCATTTATTCATGACAATTACAGATCACTGAAATCCTAGATAGCAATAGAAAAATTAATATTAAGTTAAATTGTCAGATTAACAAATACCAATTTTTCATGTAAATAAATCAAAAACTAACGAATACTTGGATTAAAAGGGCAAGAAATTAAATTAAATACCTAACCTTATAGTGAATACAATCGAATAAAAATTCCCCTTGAATCAGAAAAATAAACTAACTACTCATAGTGGTGAATCTTTAACAAAAGAAAATAACAATAAAAATAAAAACAAAAAGAGAAAAAAAAAGTTTTAGGAGAGGAAGAAGCAGCCGCCGAAGCTTGAGAATTTTTTCTTTCATGAACACAACCCATCCTCTTTTTTTATATGTGCAGGAGATGCCTCTTCCTTTTGGAAATTATTGTGTTTCTATTTTTTTTCTTCTTCTTCTTCAATGTGCAGTAGCCGACCTTAGAGGAGTTGTCAATATTTTTGTTTCCTTTTTTAAAAAAGAATCTTTTCTCAACAAAATAAGGACTCCTCTAAATTAAAAAATAAAAATTATCTCCTAAAACGATTTTGCCTAAAGTAAAATTCCTACTAAAATTAACTAAAACTGAAAAGTCAAGTTTCTTCTTTTTTTCATAGGCCCAATATGATATCTTCCTTCATTTAGCTCCAATTGCCTCTTTAAGCCCATTTTGTCCAAATCTTCCAAATTTAGCCACCTAACAATGTAAAGCGATAAAATCCATCAATTAGTGTAATAATCAATTCAAAACAAAACCATATTACCAATAATAAATTTAACATTTTGCATATTATCACCTCTCCCATTGAAGCCACCACCCATAGGTTTTTTACAGGATTCCACACTGAAGATGACCCAATAAACTCCTCATCACTGGTTCCCTACTCAAGATACAAGGACAATTTTTATGGACTCGATTTTGACTTCAACAGATTGGCACCATCTGGGAGAGTGATTGACTAATATACACGCTCTGTTTTAGTCTCTCTTTATTATGCCACCATGCTACCGGAAAAGAAAGAATGAAACAACACTTCTAAAGTGACATCCAAGGTGGGAGGACAGATGTCCCATCACGTGGACTTACCCTCGACAATGCTCCCGACTATATAATAGGACATCTTAATTATTCACTCACACTCTGGACGAAACCATCCCCTAAGGGAGATCCTCAACCTCTAACAACTTAACCTCTAGCAAGACCTACTCCTCTCCCTGCTTGGGCCTGTCCTGACCAGGTCCATTGCTCTTAAATGGAGAAGTTAAAGACCTGAATATAGGGGATGAGTAAGCAATTGGAAGATATTAGCCATGCTCTGTGACAGGAAAACTCTAACAGTAGTTTGAAACCTAGTTCACAATTAGCCAAGGGGCTAAGAGGAAGTCTACTTCCCTCTTATCCCTCTGGCAAAGAGACAATGAGCTCTTAAGGGACTTCCTTGACAAATTCAAGATTGAGATGATAAAGGTCTCGAGCCTAAATCATTTTATTACACTGCTAGCACTGCTCATAGGATTGCGGCCTTCATGGATGAAGAGCTCGATCACCAAGAATCATTTGGCCTCTATTCAAGAGTTTTATGCCCAAGTGGAGATGTATATCTTTACTAAGGAAGCTGAGGCATTCAACAAATATCAAAGTGAACACGAAAAGAACGAACGTAACCGGCCCCTGCCATGAGAGCCCTCGCCGAAAAGGATTTGTGCAGGACCTCCATCTCCTCATAGGTTTACTAACTACACCCCCTTCAATGACATGCCCAGTCAGATCTTGATATAGATCAGAAACCGACTTTACATCAATTGGCCACCTCCCTCAAGGGGAGACAATTCCAAAAGAGACGAAA
Organism: Dillenia turbinata; assembly: GCA_037126225.1. NCBI lineage: Eukaryota > Viridiplantae > Streptophyta > Magnoliopsida > Dilleniales > Dilleniaceae > Dillenia > Dillenia turbinata. The sequence continues at coordinate 9,065,258 of JBAMMX010000018.1, read as the reverse complement.
CCCGATATTATAACTTCCATTGGGAATATGGCCGCATGACAGATAAATATCAAAAGTTGAGGGATAAGCTTGAAGCCCCAATCAGTGAAGAAAGGCTACAAAGATTCATTGATACAAGATAAGGGGGAGATCCCCCACAAAGGTGGAGAGAAAGATACCAACCTAAAACCAGCCACATTAAACCAATAGAACCCCCAGTCACAGGTGCAGTCTGGAACCAACCCTAGGGAGTTATTCTCTAGGTATAGAGAAAAAGCCCTTCATTATGTTTGGTTGATTATTAGGTCACCCCAGTGTTCCAGAGAATAGAGAGCCCTACTTCCAAGGAAGTACTCATTACCTACATAGCCAGGGGTAAAAAAAGAAAACGCTGATAATTGGCTTTGATGACAAAGAACTGACAGGGGCTGGTCTAGGACAACATGACCCTTTGGTTATCACCATCAAGGTAGGGTAGTTCATTATTAAGAGAATATTCGTCAACCAAGAGTGACCTGTGACATCCTCTACTAGGACTCATTCAGGCAGATGGGTCTTAGCTACACCAACCTTCAACCTCACGTCAAGCTTCTGGAAGGATTCTTTGATGACTAAGTATATCCCAAATGCACCATCCAGTTTCTGGTAACTTTAGGAGCACAACATAATCACGCCATTGCAACAATCACATTCAATGCGGTGAAAATGATATCTCCCTACAACACCATATTGTGTCGTCCTGGCCTAGACAACTTGGAAGTATTACCAAGTACCAAACCATGAAGATTAAATTTAGGACACCTCTAAGTATCAGAACACTTGAATATGATCCGAACTCCTCAAAGACCTCAGTTTTGTGATCCATGCTCACTGTTTGTTATAATGAATTTTTATTGTTGCTATTATGCTATTCTAATCTTAGACTCATACTTATAATAATATTCCGATTTTCATTATCATTTTTTTTTACAACATCTTCACTAATGGCAATGACCATGGGCCCCTTTTACGTTGTGTCCCTTACTATCTCTTGACTTCATACCTCTCACATGGGTTCCACATCCATCCTGGCCAACATACGAGATCGAACACTCAATCGAGTCGCTTCTACTATCTCTCAACTCCACGCCTCTCACATGGGTTCCATAACCATCCTATCTAACATACAAAATCAAACTTTTGAGTGGTGACTCCCACTATCTCTCAACTCCATGCCTCTCACATAGGTTCCATACCCATTCTAACCAACATATGGGATTGAAGTCTTGAGTAGATGGTTCCCACTATCTCTCAGCTCTACGCCTCTCACATGGGTTCCAAAACTATCTTAGCAAACATACGGGAGCGAACTCCTAAGCAGGTGGCTTCCTTTATCTTTTGGCTTTACATCTCCCACTTGGGTCCCGCACCCATCCTAGCCAACATATAGGATCTAACTCCTAAGTGGATGACTCCCACTATCTCTCAGCTCTACACCTCTCGCATGGGTCCTGCACCCATCCTAGCCAACATACGAGATCGAACTCTCAAGTGGGTGGCTCCCACTATCTTTTGGCTCTATGTCTCTCACACGAGTCCTACACCCATCCTAGCCAGCATACGAACACTAACTCTGTACCACTAAAGGAGGATTCTACACTTAATTTTATCACTCAAAAGGAATTTAATTCCAATTCTCCTTTTCTCGATCTTGCATTTAGCATGGATCTATACACATGGATGGGGACCAACTCCCCTTTCTTTCAACCTATGCGAAAATGTGTCCCTACATGAAGATGAAAATATTTCATATTCATGTTACACGATTTTGGTGTATCACGATTTCGAACAAATATACCCTAGTCAAATATTATGTGTAGTGGGAGCAAGTGTTATTCTCACAAGAATATTTTATATTATCAATTTTAAATTATCTTATCTAATTTGGACAGAATAAATCAAAATTATAAAAATATTAAAATTATGAAAATATCAAACACATAAATTAATGGATGAAAACTCCAATTTTTTTTTTTTAAAAAAGAAACCATAAAACATCGATTTTTTATGTTTTTAATTTTTCATATGGTCAAATTCTTTTAAATCCCTTAAAGTTTATTGGCTATAGAATTATTATTGATGAAGGTAGATTTTCTCAAAATTAGATTCACTCAATAGTCATGCAATAAAATGCTAATTCGATTAATTAAAAACTAATGGTCATGCAATCTTGATTAAACCAAATTACATCAAGATCTTTGAAAAATTTGTAATTTAAAGTTTCTCCCAAAATTCCACATACAAAGTTAATCATCTGTCAATCTCATGACCCTATGCAAATTTTATTGTATTGGATTAATCTCCTATAATTATATTGGTCATATATGTATTCGATCTCAAATCATTAAAACATAGGGCCCTAGAACATATAAAACATTAAATTAAACAATAAAATCTCATCAAACAATAATCATACTAATAAATATTTAAGGGAAAGAAATAAACCAAAACATGTTATTAATCAAAGAACAGAATCCATCAAGTTTTAGAAACAAGAAATTTAACTAGACATACTAAATATAAATAAGATAACAACAACAACAATTTGATCCTTAATCCCAACAATTGGGGTCGGTCATTTGAGAGACAAATATGGAAAAGATTAAGGGGAAAAAAATATGTTTGAATTTGTACAGATTTTCCTACGCCACTCATTCCTATCCAAGGTAATCTCCTCATCTAAACCCTTAACTATTATGTCTTTATGGATAATTTACATTTAAGTTTTTAATAGTCTATCTCTTCGTTTTACTAACTCTCATATATTTAAGTTATTAGTCCTCCTAATCGATGCATCTTTGAGTTTTCTTTGCATATTTTGAAACCACTTCAAATGGTACTCTAGCATTTTGTCCATAATTGAACTAACTCCCAACTTATTATAAATTTCTTTGTTTCAAATTTTCTCTTCTAGTTTTGTCATACATTAAACATCCTCATTTATGCTACAACCATTTTTTGTTTTTGTTGTTATTTAATCTCCAACACTCAGTACCATACAATAATGCAGGTTTTACCGTAATTTTATAAAACTTTCCCTTCAAATGCAGTGGTATCATGAGATCAAAAAGAATTCTAGAGTTCCTTTTCCATTTCCTTTTCCTTTTAGTTTAACTCTCCATGACTCTAATTTAGTACTACTTCTCTCTCTAGTTTAATCAATCAACACTATATCATCCGTAAAAGACATATACCATGGTATTTCATCTTGAATATTTTTTGTGATTTCATCTATTACTATTGTAAAAAGGATGGGATTTAATGACGAACCTTGATGGAGTCCAATGTTAATAAGGAAGCTATCGCTCAAACCCCTACAAGTTCTTATATTAATTATAATTCCTTCATGCATATCTTTAATGAGATTAATGTATTTCAAGGAAATCCCTTTCTTTATCAGCACTATCGCAATACGTCTCTAGAAACCCTATCATATGTTTTTTCTTGATCGATGAATACTATATATAAGTCTCTCTTCTGTACTCTATATGTCTCCATCAAATGTCTTAATAAGTGGATTGCATCCATGATGGATTTTTCTGGTAAAATCCAAATTGATTCTAGGTCACACTTATCTTTTATGTCAATCTATGATCTATCACTCTCTCATAACTTCATAGCATGGTTTATAAGTTTAATTTCCCTATAGTTAGAGAAATCTTGTATATCTCATTTATTCTTATATAGTGATACAAATGTACTCTCTCTCTCCATATTTGAGGTATTCTCTAAATTTGTCAAATTTTGTTAAAAATATCTGTTAACATTATTATACCAAATTCACCCAAACATTTCAACACTTCAATGGGAATGCCATCAGTCCTATGGTTTTATTATTCTTCATTTTTTTAAGACCTCCTTTACTTCATGGAAATGAATCTTATGTTTAAAATCTCTACAAACATCTTCTATATATATCTCGATATTTTTTATATCTATTATAATCTTAACATTAAAAAAATTATCAAAATAATTCCTCCAACACTTTCTTATGTCATCGTTCCTTACAAGTATACTATTAGTTTCACTCTTAATATACTTAATACCATTTAGATCTTTTTCCTTTCTCTCCCTTAGTTTGTCAATTTTGTAGATCTCTTTTTCTCCATCTTTAGTCTTCAGTCTATTGTATAGTTCATTATACACCTTACTCTTTGATTCGTGAATAATTTTTTTCATCTCTTTCTTTTTACACTTTTGTATTTTTCATATGTATTGTTACTACTATTGCATTTAAGGTTCTATAACACTCTCATTTGATTCAGATAGAAGTTTGTATTTTTTCATTTCACCACCTAATTTCTCATGTGTTGTGGTCTGCCACTTAGATACACCAAGAACTTTCCTACCTATACACTTAATATTAATAGATATCTCTTTTCACATTGTTGCTAAATTATCATTAGCGGATGGCTTTGTTACTTGAATGAATTTGTCTTTAAAAGTCGTCACCTTTTTTCCTTTCAAATTCTACCACTTAATTCTTGGCTCTATAAATCAACAATACTTCTTTTGCCTTTTAGGCACATGTATATCTAAAACTAGGAGTCTATGTTGAGCGACTACACTATTCTATAGTATAACTTTGTAATCCTTACAAGTTATTCCATCACCTCTTCAATTGAGAGAAATTTATTTGGCTAGCATTGGAACCATTTTTATATGCAACTATGTCACACCCCAACCTGTAGGTCCTAGCACACAACAACCGCTGCGCTACCTTAAAACACATGTGAATCCCACCTTGTATTTCAAGGCACCGCAAGATATTTACAATTCCTGTAAAATCATAGGCCAATCCGGCCATTCAACTTCCATCCAATCTGTAAAGCAAAACAAAATATCTGCTCAAGAGATTAAAATCAAAACCTTTCCCAACAATTCTCAGAAGAAAACCATAAAGAAGAAAAATAAGGATCCTCAATAAAATTGAAAGAAAATAAATCCAACCCAAATAAAATACAAATTTAAATGGTTCCCAAATAAGTTTTCATACAAAAGTAACCTCCTCGGGTCTAACTATCAATACCTCAAAAGAATGAGACGAGATCTATACCAAAAACCAGTCTCCAATATCGGTCTTCTCAAATCTAGCTCTAAATAACCAAGAGCATCCACTAAACTTCCTCTGTGAAAAATGGTGGAACCGCAAGAGTTTGCATTTTCATCAGTCATAACATTACCTCCATCCTTGATTTTAGCGTGGGGTCTCCCCTAGGGTGCAATTAGGCTAGTCCGAAGGGAGGGGTTCGGAGGCACCTCTCGAGCGCAGCTACGTCCTTAGCCAAATAAATACCTAACCACGTAACCTCGTCGGGTCGCTTCGTGGAGGAAATGACTATAGCGATTTATCATGCACAATGAACCATCTCACAAACATCACCACAATTAATCAACATGTCATAACCATCCAAGCCATTTCTCAATCCAGGAGTTCAATCAAATAATGTTCAATATAAATTTATAAGTTAGCACATTATTTTCCATACAAAACATTCAGACGCATATTTTAAACCAAATCCATTGCGGGACATTCCACAATCATAAAAGAAATTTGAAAACTAATTTAGAAAGCATTTATAAAATCAATTTAAAACATTTTCTCATCTATAATCATAATCATGTATTCACTCACCTCTTGGAAAGGTGAACACTCCCAAATCTACAATCAATCCGAATATAATCCCTCCTTGAGTTTCCAATTGTTTATCATAAGACAATAATAACAATTTTCTTGTTAAACCATATCAATTTCTAGGGTTTAAGAATTTTCCTAAATTAGCACAAACCCTAACTCTTCCCTAATTCAAGAATGTGTATCTAATTCCACCATCTTTAAGTTATTCATACTCATATACAAATTTTCGTTAAATTTTTCCCCAATTTTTATCATATACAAACCTAGGGTTTTGACCTCCAAATAAAAATTCCTCCAATCTCAATAATAAAATCTCAATCTAGTCACAAGAAAGCTAAATCCAAGATTAGGGAAGAGAAATTACATTTATTTTGGGGTTGGATTGAGTTTTTGAAAATTGGGTTTCAAAGCCCTAATTTTCATTCACATAGAGCAAAACCCTAAATTTTTCCTTTAATCCTCCTTTCCTTGAGTTTGATTGAGGTTTTGGACACTTGGTGGAGTGATTTAATGAAGTAATGGATTTCTAGAGAAAGAAATCAAAAATGAGGGAGAGAGAGAATGTGAGAGTGTAGGGAGAGGAGAGAGTGTCAAGAGAGATAGGAGAAGAGAAATTGAATTGAACGAAATATGTTTGTTCAATCCTCATTTATTGTGAAATTAAAATTACCTTTTTGCCCCTAATGAAATTTTAAGTTTCATTGGGTTTGGAGGGCTTTTAGGTAATTTCCCAATTTTTTCCAAGTGCACAAGTCGACTCATTGTCTTGCAAGTCGTCATGTGTGTGTAGGGTGCATAGGGGCGAAGGCAACTTGCTTGGAAACAAGGTGCTTCGTGGGTGTTATTTTGATAGGGACAAGGTGACTCATTCGGGAAGTGAGGCGACTCAACATTCAAGATTTCCAAGTTTTGGGTCATCTCAAGCTCAGGGGTAAAGTGCCTCACCAATTGCATGTCTCAGAACTCCTTTCTGAAATCACTTCAGATCGCCTCCTCTATAGCTCAAGGCGACCTATTCCGCCCTATCCATATGTATATGGCGCCTCATTGATACATGCAAGGCAACTCATCAACATCAATCCTTAGAATTCTTGGTCTGCACACACTTGGAGTCGTCTTCCCAACTCCTAAGGTGCCTTGCTCACTCATTATCACTCACCCAGGTCGTCTCACCTAACTCCTAAGGTGCCTTGCTCTCACACTTCTCCTACCCAAGTCGTCCTCTCTCTGCACATGTCTCACTATTCCATGTCCCACCATGCATTAAGGCGCCTCAAGCAAGCAAGAGACGACTTGCCCTCTACATGATTTTTTTCCTCTCTCTCTCTCTCTCTCTCTCTCTTTGCATGAGGTGACTTCTCTCTTCTCATTCCATTGCTACAAGTTATAAACACCAAGAATTCATCTCATGTTGAGCTCCCAAGGTGGTTTGACCCAAAATTTACCATTCTCCAAAAAGATTTTATACACCAAGCCAATTTGTACCTTGTGATTAATATGACAAATTTATTTGAAAATCCAATCTTGGTAATTATATAGGAAAATAAAAATTGAGAAATTCAAATATTAAATTTTTTTCGGCGTTCTGTCCAAAACTCAAGGTCAATTACAATCCGACTTCTCTTGATATTTTATAAGAAAAATTTAATAATTAGATAAAAATTTCTAACACCGAATATTCGGTATTACAAATTATGTGTGACTCTTTTTTCTTAAAGAAGATATGTATAAATATCAAATCGAATGCTATAACAAATTCTAAAATGGTACCTCTTGTCTCATTCCTACCACTAAATCTAAAGTTTCCATATACGACTTTGAATCCTTCATTCTTCTTTCCTAAATGTCCATTTAGGTCTCCTCCAATAAATAATTTCTCTCCACTAAGTATGACTTGTATAAATTCATCTAAATTCTCCCAAAATCGTCTTTTACTAATTGCGTTTATACTTATTTGGGGTGCATATACACTGACTATATTAACTATGTTTTCTCCATCTAGTAACTTGCAAACATAATTCTATCTCGTTCCTTCTTGTCACTACTACATCCTCTAATAGATCTCTATGTATAATTATTCCTACCTGATTCTTAATTCTATCCCTATTTGTGTACCAAAACTTATGACCATAAATCTTTACTACTTTAACCTTCTCCCCTACCTACTTAGTTTCTTGAAGACACATGATATCAATCTTTCGTCTATTCATTGTTTCTCCTATTTCTCCTAACTTACAGATCAAAGATCCTATATTTCAAGTGGTTAGGCGAATTCTATCTTCATGTACTAATTTAGTTACCCACATCCTAGAGTCCCTTATTAACTTGTCACTATACCTAAGGTCCTATGTAGCGTATTGCTGAGGGGGACATGCCCCAAAAGTTTTTCTAAATTTTTTTTTTATTTGACAAAAGATTTTACACTGGCTGTCGACCTACCACAACCCTACGCCTTTACCCGGGCTTAGATTCGGCTGTGGCGGAGTTCTTCAAATAATAATATATAAAACAAATTAAAAAATTAAAATAAAATAAAATGTATATCTATAATAATAATAAAGTTGCAATTATCTGATAAATTTTTCGTATATCTATAATAATAATAATAATAATAAATTTTTCGGCTCTCGTATTACTTGATCACTCTCCTGGCACGGTCTGTTCATTGGGCCTTTAACCTCTTGGTTTTTCGATCTCTCGGTTCTTGTAGAGTCAACTTCTATTACACAATGGGACCTAGTTGTAATTATCTGATAAGGAAAGGAGTTGTCAATAAGTCCAAATTTTCCTTAATCTGATATGAGTTTATTGTGATCCTCCCAATAAAGAAGTAAATCTCCTAGCAATTCAAACCTTCACAGATCTCCACGATGGCAATAGAAACTACAGGAAGTCTACCATAATGATTCTTGCAATTTCAGAAGATCTCTAACGATCTCTTAACAAAGTAACTACGGTTTCTATACCCCCGAGCACATACGAGATTCTTCATACATGTTATATATACTATACAAGAAGCAACCCACCAGATATGCACATTTTACTTTACGTACTGCATATAAAGACTAAATAGAGTTCAAACTCTTTTAGTCTTCCATTTTATCTCTCTTTCTGATTTGAGTATCGAAAGCTCTTCCGGCGAAGTCACCTTTGATGAGTATTTTGCAGGATCCCACATTGAAAATAACCCAGCAGACTCCCCATCACCGATTGCCTATTCAAGCCAGAAGGAAAATTTACTGTGGAGTCAATTTTGACTTCAACAAATACATATAAATATATATTGTATAACATTGTGGTGCTTTGTTTGTGTTACTCTTTATTGGTAATAGCTCATTAGATTGTGTTGTTTAATCTAGATGACATTGTATTTGTCTTAAAATTTTCCTTCACTCATGTGAGTTTTTGTTCAGAATTATGGCCTACCTCTACTTTATGTGGCCCATTACTATAATTTCTTCTATTGGATAACATGGGAGAGAGTGTGTGTGTAATACCGGATAAATTTGGATTGTACTGTTAACTTCAAATTGGCTATTTTAAAATTTTTATATATATTATTATATTATATTTTATTTTATTTTATGAAAGTATGAAAGAAATAATTAATTTAATAGAAATGTGAAATTCTGCTCTTGGGATTGTTCAGAAATCTCTCAGGCATTTGGTCGGTAGATATTTTAATTCTAAGTGATCAGTTCGTAAAGCGTTGGTATTCGGTATAGTTTAAATTTGTTCAGTGTTTAATAGAAAATTCGTGTTTTTGTGAGAATTTACTTATCGGTGGTGACCATTCCTTTATTTCTATCATTCGGTATATTATCGTCAGTACTTATATAACAGTGGCTGTCAAATGCCTCTTAGCCTTTTTGAGTGTTGGAACATTTCCATAAACCTATTAGCACTCTTCACACTTATATATTCCTTCTCACTTATATATATTTTTCTCATCGGTACACTGATGGATACTTAACATTTCCACATACCTCTTCGGTATATGATGTTAATTTAGGAATGTGAGAGTCCGGTCGATAACGACGAATATTTTGCTCAGCTCACCTTATCGGTGTTCCTGCTAGACATTTCCATCAATATGCCCTTCGGTCACCTGCTTGGCACAATATTTCAATATATCCTTCCATTCTCTTTCATTTGACCGACAACACTCATTACGTGCATCAATGAGATTTGTATCGACCGAGCAACATCTTCAACGCCCAATCGAAGCCCTTCACTTCTGCACTAGTTGGGACAACAATTCCAATGTCTTTTTCTCTTTGACCGAAGACACTAACGAAGAACAACATTTATTGCTTGCATCATTGCCCTTCAGTTTTCTTTCATTTGACCGAGCACCACTTGATCATTTGACCGAACAGTCCAAATCCCCTATCTTCAGCACAACAAATCCCTCCTCCCGTCGGTACACCTTTTTCTCTTGAGTGAGCACATGCAAAAACTTAACATTTTATCCTCTAAATTCTCATCTCTCTTGCCGTTGTGGAGTTTTGAACCCAATGAGTTTTGAACCCAAGACTACTAGGTGGTCCAAAAAGAACTTGTCCACTAAGCCATCCAAATACTTCAATTATTATATACAAAATCTATATTATATTTCATGGTTATTGCTATATTTAATGTATTTTTATTGTAGGTGAGACTTCATTGCATCCTTCCAATTTCCTGTCAGTCTTGCTCCTTCGGTAACTGTTGGGAATTGAACCCAAATACCACCAACCACCTCTGCATATCACCGGTCACTCATCTCTCAATAAATAAGAACTATAAGTACTTAAACTCATTAGGCTGAGTTCCATATTACCAAAAAGCACATATTTGGCACTTGTGTAAGTTAGAAGAGAATGAAAACAATTAAGTAAATAGGGAAAATGAGTTGTCAATAACAAATAGTGGTGGGACTCTAGAACCCACAAATTTTAAATTTCACATCTTCTTTCACTCTTTTCTCTCTACACACACCTTTTATTCTCTTCTTGTTTCTATCTAGGATCAATCAAAATATCACAAAACCCACACTCTAAAGAGTCCAAAACTCATAACTCAATCTCTAGCAAGTTAAACCCAGTGAAAGATTTGAGATATTTCTAAAAGGAGAAAATCTAGAGGTTTGACAATGGTTTGACTTGCAGTAAAAGTGGTGACAAAAATCTAGATAATTTTCATATTCTCAACTTGGGTTTATTTTTCTCATTCATGACTTTGGAGTTTTATATTAAAATTTGACAGACTAAATTTGGGAGAAACTTGAGTCACTGTGAATGAGTAAAAGTTAAGGTTTTGAATATTAAAATTTTAAGTTAGCATGAGATAATAAATATTGAATATTTTGGTTACTTAATAATGTCCCGTAAGAGCTGGACAAAGCTGATCAAGTAAGGCACTTACTGTGGAGAAATCTAGGAGTGACTACCCTCTTATACACTGCGAGTGGATGGTTATATTGAACATGAATGATAAATGTTTTCAACTGTGATTTGTGAAATTTATTTTAAAATGAATTTTGAATTGGATTTGAAATGTTTTGTGATTATGGTGTATCTCCTAAAAAGATTGACAAATCTATGACTCTACCCTCGATTTCTTATATTGTTTGCATCATGTTACAATTGAATCATGAATGTAAATTGTGAAATTTCATTATGTTATGAATTATTATGAAACTGAAATGTGAAATGAGATTTATAACATGGTGTTTGGTGAAAGACTATAGTTTATGATTAAGTCTTCCACGGGCCAAGATCAACGGAGTGGCGTAGAAGGGCTTAGTTAATTATCAGCTTAGAGATGGTAGGATAGAGAGCCATTCAAGCTGGCCGTGATGATGTGGTATGCACCCCACAAAAACTCTAGGCCAATGCCAATGGGTGGGGTTGTTTTATGAAAAAAAATCATAGAAAAGTCACTTCGCGGATTTTACCAACGACCATTGGTAGAATAATGGTTTTCAGCTAACCCCAAGAAAAGTTTGAAAGGAAAATGAAACTATTTCTTGAATGAGACATTTGAGTCATAGAAGACTTATTATAAATGTATTTTATGCTAATGATATTTGGTATTGTAATTACATGATTTTGATATATTCTTTGGTACAACCACTCTCACTCCTCATTTATGTTCTACATGCCTTTACACTCACTGAGTATTTTATACTCACCCCACTCTTTTATCTCTTATAGGGGAAGTTAGTTTGGAAACGTAGTTGTCATCGGATTGCCAGACGAAAGAAACTACTTTTGGTTGATCATCATTAGGTATTAGTTTTGGAAAGCTACGTGGATTGGACCCATGGAAGGAACTTTTGTAAACTTTTAAAAACTTAGTTTTGTTAAATACTTATTTATCCATTTTGTCTAGTATTGTTAAACCGTTACTTGTGCATTTTAGAATTTTCTTGTTAATTGTAAAAGTGTCTTTTGTATGACGTTTTGTTTTCATTGGGGCATTTGAAATTGTCTAATGAAAAATTTGTGTTTATTTTAAAATGTTTGGTTTAGTGAAAATTGCCTTGCGGTGCTTCAAGACACAGAGTGGGCTCACACGTGTTTGAAGGTAGTGCGGCGGTTGTCACATGCTCGACTAAGGGGTCGGGGCGTGACAGTATGTGTGTGATAACAATAACAAGTTGCCCATGATTCTCTTATCTATACCAATGTTTTGAAACCAAACCGGATTGATCAGTCTGACCGATAACCCAATGAATAACTGGTCTGAATTTCTTTACAAAATCAATTTTTGAAAAAACCAGTCAAAATCCAAGTTATACCGGGAAAAGTGGATTAAACTAACTCGGTTCAACCCTTTTTTAAGTACAAAATATGTATGAGAAAATTATAGTTATCTCTATTCGAATTTAAGAATAGGATGAAAAAATACAAAACCTTCACCACTAGGTTATAGATTATTGTTATTTTAATTTAAATTTATTTATAATTTCATAATAATATCATTCGATTTTTCATCTGATGTGATTGATTTGACCCAATTATCTATTTATCCGGTTCGTACTCCGCTCCGGTTTCAAAACATTGATCTATACATGATAGGCAAGATGTAAACAGCTCCTCTCTTTTCTAGCAAATATAATATATTTAAATATTATGGTATTTGCACATATGTAAATTGGGGGTTATGCGAGTTGGCACGTGATCGTTTACCAACATGAAGAATTCTGCCAATGATACATGGAAGAAAAACGGGAGAGAGAGAGAGAGAGAGATCAAATGAACATCAGACGCGCTTGTAATAGGGTCACCGTGAAAGAGGAAGTGGTCTGGAAGGTGCAAGTGTCCATGTACATGTATATAAAAACGAAGAAAAGCATTATGGTCCTGTAGAAAGAATTCAGAGAAGAAAAACAAGTGCTTTGACCTTCTCTTTGAAAGGTAATCACAATCCTCCTCATTATGCGTGTCTCTGTGTGTGTGTGTGAGAGAGAGAGAGAGAGTCCAAATTCTTAGTGTCTAAATTTGCCAGTTGTTTTTGGGTGTAACTTTGTATTATTGTTGCAGGTGAATTATTTTAGCATCTTGGGTATAGGAAACTTTTCTAATGGAAATAGCATTCCCTGAACGTTTGTATGAACTGGTAAGATCATTACATAAATCAATTATAATTTGATGGTCCCATGAATTTTCATGTATTATGTGACTAATTATGTTTCTTTTTGGGGATAAAACAGGGAAATGTGGAAGATCCTTTCCCAACCTTTAGTTATGAATATGATGATGACTATCTCAGTGACTTCACAAAACTGGAAGCTTCACTCAACCAAGAACTATTCCATCACTCTTTCTCACCTTTGGACAGCTTCTCTTATGAGCCAAATTTAGAGACCACAAAGTCCACTTTCTCTCATGATAGTGTGGTTGAGATGAAGCCAAGAAAGCAGCTCAAGGCTAATAATCCTTCCTCCCCAGCTCCTCCTCCATCTTCATCTTCTTCTGCATTTCCCAGTATCATCTCTTTCGGAAACCCCAATTTGCCTCCTTGTGATCCTTATGAATGTCTAGATCACAAAAATTTAATACTTCCCTCGACCTCTTTGGGGTCTTCCGAGGGAGGGACTAAAAGTGCTAGAAGTAGAACTCCAAATTACGAACAAGATCACTTGATTGCGGAGCGAAATCGCCGGGAAAGGCTAAGCCATCTCATCATCTCTCTATCATCGATCATTCCGGGCCTTAAAAAGGTATATAGTATAGTGTGTTTTTTTTTTCTATTATTTATTTAAAAGCAAGCTAGACAAGAGGCTAATACCATTTTTCATGTTATTCCTAAATAGATGGATAAAGCTACTATTCTTGAAGAAGCCATCAAGTCCATGAAAAGGCTTCGAGAAAGAGTCAATGAACTCGAACAGCTAACAGCAAAGAAGGCCGTGGAATCAGTGGTTCTTGTTGCTAAATCCTCTGAAAATTCCACCGGGAAAGATAAGGAGTGTCCTCTAGAGATTGAGGCAAGAGTCTTAGATAAAGATGTGCTAATAAGAGTTCATTGTAAGAAAGAGAAAGGAGTTTTGAGGAAGGTAATGAGCAAAGTTGAGGAACTTCATTTGAATGTCATCAATAGCAATGCCTTGCCATTTGGGAATTCTAGTCTGTTGTAAAATTTTAATCTTGATATTAGACTCCTCGTATGTTTCTAGATATGCAATCTAGAACCAATGTTACGTAAGAGAATTATATCAAGATAAAATTTGAAGAAGAAGAAGAAGAAAATGAAAAGAACTTTCTTTGTATTGATTGAAGAAAATTACAAGAGAGAAGAAAGAGAGCTAATGCAAGAGAGAAGATTGTCTCTCATTGCTTGATTACAAAATGTGGAGAATAGCTCTATTTATACAAGAGTTTAGCTAGTAGAGAAAAGGAAAGAAATTTGAATAAAATTAGTAAAAAGGAAAATAGTAAATAATAAAGTTAATTTTCTAAATATATAATGATTGAATAAATCAATCATTATTTAAATCAATTAAATATAGAATGATTGATTAAATCAATATTAATAATTGATTAAATCAACCAAATATATATAATTGATCAAATCAATTGAAATGGTTAAATCAATCATAATAATTGAGTAAATCAATTATTATGAATGAATGGTTGATGGTTGATTAGATCAATCATGATGGTTGACTAGATCAATCAATGAGTCTCATTTTGGTATATTTTAACACTCCCCCTCAAGTTTGGCGAGTAGATATCTATGAAACCTAACTTGTTGAGAATGTTTTACATGTGACTTGTCGCAGTTCCCTTAATAAAAATATCAGCAAGTTGTTCACTACTCTTCACGTAAGGAGTGACTATGGTCTTGTCTTCAACTTTTTGGCGTACAAAATGACAATCAACTTCAATATGTTTTGTTCTCTCATGAAAGACAGGATTAGAAGCAATGTGAATGGCAGACTGATTGTCGCAGAAAAGTTTGATTGGAGAAGTGACTTGAAATCCTAATTCTTCAACTAGAGCATTTAACCAAACGATTTCACTGGTTGCTACTGCCATGGCTCTGTACTCAGCTTCCGCATTAGATCTTGAAACTACGGATTGTTTCTTACTCTTCCAAGATACGAGATTCCCACCAACAAACATACAATAGCCTGTGGTGGATCTTCTGTCCGTTGAATCTCCGGCCCAATCCGCATCACAATAGCCTACTATTTCTGAACTTTGATTGTTCTTCATGCAGATTCCTCTCCCAGGAGACCCTTTAAGATACCTAAGAATTCTTTCAGCTGCTTTCCAATGGCACACCTTAGGAGCATGCATATGCTGACTGATTTGACTCACGGCATATGCAATGTCGGGTCTGGTGATAGTCAGGTAAATGAGCCTTCCTACAAGTCTCTGGTACTTTTGTATATCTGTGAATAGTTGATCAGTATCATTCCCTTCATTAGATGTCGAGATAGGGCTAATGACTGGTTTTGCTCCCAATTTACCTGTTTCCTGCAACAAATCAAGAGTGTACTTTCTTTGGGATAGGACAAGCCCCTTGTGAGAGTAGGCAAGTTCTATTCCTAGAAAATATTTAAGTATCCCTAAATCTTTAACATCAAAACTAGATTTAAGAAAATTTCTAACTTGATCAATATGACTCATATCACTCCCAAGGAATAATAATATCATCAACGTATATGAGCACAATAGTGATTCTTTCATTATCAAGTTTAGTAAATAGAGAGGAATCACTATTGCATTTTTTAAAATTGTTACTGAGAAGTGCAGAGCTTAGTTTTGCATACCAGGCCCGAGGAGATTGTTTGAGACCGTAGATGGCTTTCTTTAATCTACACACTTGTCCTTCGTGACCTTGGTTGAGCCCTTGAGGTAGATGCATGTAAACCTCCTCTTCCAGCTCTCCTTGCAAGAAAGCATTCTTTACGTCCATCTGATACATTGGCCAGTTCTTATTGGTTGCAAGAGACAAGAGGACCCTTATAGTGTTCATCTTCGCTACGGGTGCAAAAGTCTCTGTATAGTCCACTCCATAGGTCTGGGTAAACCCCTTGGCTACAAGTCTAGCCTTGTACCGATCAATTGAACCGTCGCTTTTATGCTTGATCTTGTAAATCCATTTGCATCCGACTGCTTTCTTTTCTCTTGGGAGAGTCATTATTTCCCAAGTCTTATTCTTTGTGAGAGCATCTAACTCTTCTTTCATTGCTTTCCTCCATTCGGGTGATTATTAGCCTCATTGAAACTTCTAGGCTCCTGTCTTGATCAATGCCACTCAAAAATATTTGGTGACTTGAGGAAACGTTAGTTGTAGTATAATAGTTAGCAATGGGATAAGATGTGACCTTAGAGACATAGTGATCCCATCTTGATGGAGGGAATCTCAGCCTTGTTGACCTTCTAAGTGGCGGTCGAGATGATGACGGATCATTAGATTCTGCATTTGCTTCTAAGGGAAGTAAGTCTTCTTGGATTTGGTCTCCCCCTTGCTCCTTACTTCCTTCAGTTTTGGGGGAATTTCTATCTTTGCTTTGCTCAGAATTTTCTGATAATTCTCTCTCTTGCTCTTGCTCTGAGTTGTCCTCTTCGTTAGATTGGCAAGAAGGGTTGCTAAGTTCTTTAGGAGTTAACAAGAAAACATACAGATCTTCTTTTTCTGGTGTTCTCTCTTCACTTGTATGTAAAATAAAACTCATTTTCTACAAATATCACATCTTTTGATGTGTATATTTTGTTAGTCATAGGATCATAACATATATAACCCTTTTGAAATGACCCATATCCTATGAAGACACACCGCTTCCCTTTTTTATCTAATTTATTTCTAAATTGTTCTGGTATATGTACATAGCATATGCATCCAAACACTTTTAAGTGAGTAATATTTGGCTTGGTTTTAGTGAGAACTTCTAAGGGAGATTTATCTTGAAGTATCTTAGTGGGTAAGCGGTTAATTAGATGAGCTGCGGTACTAACAGCATCACTCCAAAATATTTTAGGCATGTTAGCATAGAACATGATTGTTCTTGCTATTTCAAGTAAGTGTCGATTTTTTCTTTCGGCTACTCCATTTTGTTGGGGGGTATATGGGCATGAAGTTTGATGAATTATTCCATTTTCTTCTAGAAAATTTGTGAATGTATGATTAATGTATTCCCCTCCATTATCTGTCCTAAGCATTTTTATGTTTGCGTTGTATTGCCTAGTGACAAAATTGTAAAAGTTTTTAAATGCTTCGAATGCTTGTGCTTTTGAAGTGAGCATATATACCCATGTGTATCTAGTCTTGTGATCAATAAAGGATATAAAGTATTTAAAACCTCGTCTAGATATTACAGGAGATGTCCAAATATCAGAATGTACAAGATTAAAAGCATTTTCATAAATTGTTTCTGAAATTGGATAATGCATTCGAGTTTCTTTTCCAAAAATACAAGCTTCGCAATATCTATCTTCACAATTTTTTGTTGGAAACAGATATTTCAAAACTTGCTTACTAGGGTGACCTAATCTAGCATGCCATAAAATATAACTTTCTCCTTGATGTGCCGTATATGCATGATTATCTTGACTCAAAAAGTATAGATTATTTCTTCTGAATCCCCTACCAATCACTTGGTTTGTTTTGAGATCCTGAAAAACAACAGTATCAGGATCAAATATAACTTTACAATTTTGGTCCCTAGTAATTTGGCTAATAGACATAAGATTAGAGGAGAATTCGGGAATATATAAAGCATTAGCCTTTTTTCCGAAAAAAATTAATTTTTCCAAATTTTCTTATATTTAAATTATGCCCATTAGCAACCTTGACTGTCTTATAGTTTGGTAGAGATTTCAGTTTCTTAAATTTATCCTTATCCCTAACCATATGATGGTCGCAACCCGAATCTACCAACCAATCTTGAAAATTCAAAATTGAATTTAAGCAATTACCTGGATTAGTTGTTCCTTGCTTGAGCAGTATCTTTGATATGATACTTTCGATAGTTGACTCAAGTGATGCATTCTGGGCCGCATTTGAAGATATTTGGTCCTTTCTCTTCATGTGTTCAGGCCTTAGGTGAGGATGAAGAAACCAACATCTTTCTTGTGAATGATTTGACTTTTTGCAATGAGCACATATCTTTTTGGCCATGTGGTGCACCTTATTGGCCACTTGCCCTTCTGTGGTTGAGTTGAAACCATACCCTTCTACTTTGGATTGAGGAGTATTCTCAAATTTCATACTTGCTTCTGCTCGTTGGATCATGGCTCTTACTTCTTGATAGGAAGGAAAATCCTTCATTCGAAGGATTTCTTGACGAACATGTGCGAACTGTTCTCCAAGGGAAATGAGGAGCCCAAAGGACTTGTCCTCATCCTCTCTTTTTTGTAAAATTTTGAAATCGGTTGTAATCGGTCTCAAAGTTTTGATCTCGTTCCAAAAGTCTTCATATTCGCCGAATAGTTGGGAGAGAGTTTTTTCATCTTTTTTGATATTGGCAATTTGCCTCTTTATCTCAAAAACTCTTCCCAAATTTGATTCTTGCCCATAAAGATTATGCATTTGATCCCATAGGGCTTTTGAATTTGGAGAGCAAGTGACCATAGTTCTATGAGTTTGATCCATAGAACTTGTGAGTAGGATGAAAACTTGGTCATCCCTCATTTTCCATTCTTCAAATATTGGGTTCGACTCTTCAAGAGGATCCTTTGTAATGTGACTCAAGAGATTTCTTGAGTTTAAGGATCTCTTAATATGAGCAGCCCATTGGAAATAATTTGAAGATGTAAGAAGAATGGAAAAAAAGGATTGTGAATGAAAAGAATTGATTTGGGAAAAATGATCACCTAACCTCGAAGAGGAAGGAATTGAAATTTGCTCTGATACCATGTTGTAAAATTTTAATCTTGATATTAGACTCCTCGTATGTTTCTAGACATGCAATCTAGAACCAATGTTACGTAAGAGAATTATATCAAGATAAAATTTGAAGAAGAAGAAGAAGAAAATGAAAAGAACTTTCTTTGTATTGATTGAAGAAAATTACAAGAGAGAAGAAAGAGAGCTAATGCAAGAGAGAAGATTGTCTCTCATTGCTTGATTACAAAATGTGGAGAATAGCTCTATTTATACAAGAGTTTAGCTAGTAGAGAAAAGGAAAGAAATTTGAATAAAATTAGTAAAAAGGAAAATAGTAAATAATAAAGTTAATTTTCTAAATATATAATGATTGAATAAATCAATCATTATTTAAATCAATTAAATATAGAATGATTGATTAAATCAATATTAATAATTGATTAAATCAACCAAATATATATAATTGATCAAATCAATTGAAATGGTTAAATCAATCATAATAATTGAGTAAATCAATTATTATGAATGAATGGTTGATGGTTGATGGTTGATTAGACCAATCATGATGGTTGACTAGATCAATCAATGAGTCTCATTTTGGTATATTTTAACATAGTCTGCACATAACCATCATAGCTCAGGTTAGTTTTCAGGCCTCGGATTCTCAATTGTCTATTATAAATGCATATTCCAATTGCAACTTAGAAATTATTCTGCCTTAGCTAAGAATTTTTGTAATTACCTTTGAGGGTCATGTCATTATAATTAAATTTAAATATTTAAAAACCATTATATATCTGGTTAGTATTTTTGATTATTTACAAAAGATACATATGCTTCGCAGATGGATGCTGAGTTTTGCATGACCACCAAGGATCTAGCTCAAAACTTAAGACAGGCTTGTCTCTAAATTTCAAGTGGAAAATGCAGATCTTGACCAGAACATCTCTCTCTCTCTCTTTGATTTTTTTGGGGGAGGGGCTAAATTCTGTTTTCCATAATCATGGCTTGTGAAGGGTCTTCATATTTCTTCTTTTTGCGTGGCTGGACCACGTTCATTATCCATCCCACACTCCGTGAAAATGTGTATCCAATTTGACCATTTTTTTTTTTTTGGGGTGGGCTCCCCTTGAAGCGGGGTTTAGGGGTTTGTTTTTATCTTTCTTTATGCCCCAGGCTTTTCCTGAAAATTTAGGCTTTTAGAAGATGTTGTTTGGCCTTATTTGCTTCTTTACGTCTCTGTAATTTCACTTGGTGAACGATCTCTAAATAATAAAGTATATTATAAATTACTATACTTAATAAAAATCTTTATCATAAATTATTATTTAAATTGGTTGAAACATTTATTTGTGTTAAAAATTTAGAAGTTCAATTTTTATACTTGTTACCAAAAAAAATCCATAAAAATGATAGGATTTCTTATAGTATCGTACTATTTTAAAAAATGAGGAGAATAGAAAATACAAGAATGAAAAACATCCACAAATGTTATTTTCTTTCTCTTGCCCGTTGGATGGGCTTCATAATGAGTACTGATGCATTAAAAACTACACCATAGCTTATTGACCGATTAATCGAATGATTGAATATTAATACTCTTAAATAAGATTTTAAATTCAACTTTTATATATAACAAAAATATATATCAAGATAATTTTATTTTTTAAAAATCAAAATTAACTCAAATCAATTTGTTTCAATTTTAATATAACTATCAGATATAGATAATTTATAAAATAAAATAATTATAACTCACTAGAAGATGTATTCAAATCCTAAATAAGTTGGCCTATGAAGCAACTCTCTCTAAACATGATTCAAGAACCAAACTTTAATAATTACACCGAAGAAATTAGAAACCAATGTCTAGCTACATGAATGACTTGTAAGGAATACAGAGTCCAACTCCAAGTGTATAGAGTCCTAACAGACTTGAGAGTCTGAGAGATAAGAACTCTTGTAAGATGATGATGATGAAGATTTACGGCTTAAAGTATCCCCAACCACATTTGCTTTGTCCGAGTGATAGTTAATCACCAAATCATAATCTTTAATTAACTCCAACCATCTCCGTTGTCTCAAATTGACCTCCTTTTGAGTGAGCAAGTATTTGAAACTCTTTTGATCGGTGAAAATTTTACACGTGGCTTCATATAAATAATGTCACCAAATTTTCAAAGTGAAAACAATGGCAGCTAGTTTTAGGTCATGGATTGGGTAATTCAACTCATGTTTCTTCAATTATCAAGAAGTATAGGCGATCACTCTATCGCCTTGTATTAAAACACGTCCCAACCCTTAGTTACTGGTGTCACTATAAACCACATAGTCGTCACTACTAAAAGGAAAAGCAAGTAGAGGAGCGAACATAAATCTCGTCTTGAGTTCTAGATAACTCTACTTACACTTATCGCTTCATTCAAATTTAACACCCTTCCTAGTCAGACTTGACAATAGAACTGCAATCTTAAAGAATCCCTCTACAAATTTTGGATAATGCCTTGTCAATCCGAGAAAACTTCTCAGTTCAGTAATATTCTTAGGTTGTTTCCATCTCAGAATTGCCTCTACCTTCTTCGGGTCAACAAATATCCTATCTCCGGATACAATCTATCCTAAGAAGCCAATCTCCCTTAGCCAAAACTCGCACTTGGAGAACTTGGCATACAGTTGCTTCTCTCGAAGAGTTTACAACACAATTTGAAGATGTTCAGAATGCTCTTCATCATTTTGGAGTATACTAAGATATCGTCAATAAATACTATAATGAACTTGTCGAGATAAGGATGGAAGACTCGGTTCATGAGGCCTATGAAAGCTGCAGGAGTATTCGTCAAACCGAAAACATCACCAAAAACTCGTAATGCCCAAACAGCGTCCTAAATATAATCTTGTGGAAATCATCATTTTTTATCCTCAATTGGTGATAGCCCGACCTCAAATCGATTTTCAAAAAGACACAGACCCCTTGGAGTTGATCGAACAATTCATCAATTCTCGATAAAGGGTATTTATTCTTGATGATCACTTTATTTAGCTACCGGTAGTCGATGCACTACCGAAGGGTGCCATCTTTCTTCTTTACGAATAGAACCGAAGTGTCCCAAGGTGAGGTACTCGGTCGGATAAACCCCTTGTCAATTCTTGAAGTTGGACCTTCAATTCTTTCAATTTCACAAGTGTCATCCTATACAGAGGTATGGAATGGGTGTGGTTCCAGGAGCCAAGTCAATAGTGAAGTCAAACTCTCGAACCAAAGGTAAAGTGGGCAACTCGTCCAAAAAGACATCTAGAAATTCATTTACCACTAAA
Source organism: Dillenia turbinata (assembly GCA_037126225.1). NCBI lineage: Eukaryota > Viridiplantae > Streptophyta > Magnoliopsida > Dilleniales > Dilleniaceae > Dillenia > Dillenia turbinata. The sequence continues at coordinate 9,042,961 of JBAMMX010000018.1, read as the reverse complement.
ACTTCCATCAAGTCGGGGCTTCCCATTCTGGTGTCGATGATGTGGGCTAGCCCTTGTACACTAACCTTCGTGCCTCCAATGTTGAGATTACACAGCTCAATCAGACTCGCCTTTCACTGGTGAACATAAGTGGAGGACATCTTAATCTACGTAATCCTATCTCCTTAGTAAAGCAATTCACTGAAACTTGATGGAGCCGTAACTAGTCCATACCCAATATAGCATCAAAATCCTTCATTTCTAACGAAATCAAGTCCGTTTCAAGAATTTCACCCTCTGTTACTACTTAACATGCGTTGTACATGATGTCCCTATTCAATCGTTCCCCTAAAAAAATGATAGCCAATAACTCATTTTCAAGTAGGGTCAAAGGCCTATTCGAGTGTTTAGCAAACTCTATACTCATAAAAGAGTTATTTGATCCGTATAAATTAAAACATGGACATCAATGTCAAAAATTTTCATCATATATGTAAATAGAAACCATTAAACAATTAGAGTTAATTGTTGAGGCTTTTAAAACCTAGAAAAATTGATAAGAATAGGACATAACATAGGCAAGTCGACCTAGGAAACAATACAGGTTGACCCACGCAAGAAGACCCTCAAAAACTAGACTCTACAGAATGAGAAGGGTAAATAGGTCGACTCAGAGCAACGTGCTCTCAGAAGTATAAGTCTGTAACTTAATGAGGTTGACCTCTCCATGATGCAAGTCGACCTGTCCCCTATGTCTACACACTATGAGTCGACCTAGGAATGTGCAAGTAGTCCTAACCTAAGGTAATTTGGCATACAAGTCGACTCTACCCTTAGCCAAGTTGACCCACATACATTTATGTGTAGAAAAGGAATCAGACTCTAAATATAACCAAACTCATCCCAAAACTCATGGTCCCCAACGCCACCATAACTATCATGAGACATCAAAATCATTTCCAATCACTTCAATATCATGCTCTCAAGATCACATAGCATTTATATCTAAATTTCGAAATCACCAAATTCAAGTTCTAGGGAATTTACCTGTGATTACGTCCGAATTGTTTTGTGCATCCTCGTCGATCATTGTATATATCCTTATTTGAGTTCTTGCCTATAAATGTTGGGTTGGAGCAGCTACTGTGTTATTCCCAGTTCTCGTCCGTAGTGTGACATTAGAAGGTGAGGTAGGGGTGTTGGCTTGACTGTCCCTTGATCCACCAGGATGATCTTGACCCAATTGATACCCTCGTCTCAATTCCGGGCAAACGTTATACTTTCTGTATTGATAGCGCATCTTGGGTACATGACGAACCCCTGAATGGAACTTCCCACAGTTTCCACACTTCTCTTTCTTATTTTCCACCGATTTACTCCCAGAAGCGGCATACATTGGCCTTGTGGGGTGCCAATAAATCCGGTGACTGAGGCTCCACTGTAGGAGCCTACACTCCTACTCTGCTTTAAACCTGACCCAATGTAACTTCGAAACCTCTCTTCTTCTTCTATCCTTCTCTTGTCCTTCCTCTTTCTTTAGCCATTTTCTCGACCCTTAAGGCCAATTTTGAAACATCCTTGTAAGTATAGGTTGAAGTCACGGACATCTTCTCCTGGATGGACAAGTTCAGACCTTCTTCGAACTTAAATCGTAGATACTCCTCGGATGTCACCAACTCCAAAACAAACAAGGACAATCTCCTTAATTCAGTCTCATATTCTGCCACTAACTTGTTACCTTGGCGGAGGTAAAGAAATTCCTTCCTTTTCAAGTCTTGGTAGAATCAGATATAGTATTTTTCGTCGAATTCCCTAAGGAATTTGTTCTAAGAAACGGGCGTTGTAGACCTTCCCTTAAGGTTATCCCACCAGACCTGAGCATCTTCATCCAATAATTTCATAACCACTATAAGCTTCAACTCATTATCAAGTCTCATGTCAACCACGGTTTCCAAAACCCGATTAATCCAATTCTTTGCTACCGTTGCATCACTTGTTCCCATAAAGGTGACACATCCAAATTGTCGGGTTTCTTTGATCAACTTGGATAGTTCGATGGTTGGATGGTTGATAAGAGTAGTCACTGAAGTTGGAGGAACAACTGGTGCTGCTGGAAAAGTAGGTGGAATAGTTGGGTTCGGTGGAGGAGGAATTGGCACTTAAGTAGGGGCTTGGAGATGAGCGTTGTAGGTATTTCGCCACTCGGTCCATTGTCAGAATGCGTCGAATGGTGGTAAAGGAATCCTGGTTGAAGGTGCCGGGTGGGTACTGGCTGCAAATGGAGGAGAAGTTGGAGCATATGAGGATAATTCATCCTGATGCTCGGAAGGAGAAATTTCATTTACATTCCTTAACCTTCATCTAGGAGCAATGGTTCCTATAAGAATAGAGGTACTATCCTTAGTTCTCTAAATTAGGTATAAGACTAGGTATTTAACCCTCTAAAAAGAAAATGAGTCCTAATCCTTAAAATCCATGAAAGGTTTTTCTATATCCTTTGAAAAATCCTTTAAACTCTGAAATTCCAGAAAGAAAAATGTTTTTAAAATTTGTGGAGAACTTTTGGGGATATTTGGAAACTTTTCAGACCTTCAAATATCTAAAATCGTGAGCCTAAGTTCTGATACTAATAGAATTGTCATGCCCCGACCCTTCTATCGAATACGTAACAATCGTCGCGTTACTCTGAAATACGTGTGAATATCACTCTATATCTCGTGGTACCACAAGGATTTTGACATCTAAATCATTTCATGCATAAATGTAAGATATTTATAGGCCATCTCGGCTATCCAAACAGTTCCCAAACATTTGCATGGATTTACAGACTCAAAATGTATCTCAAAATTTACAATATAATCCAAATGTCCTAAAGAAAGCAATAGGTTTTGCAAATAATAATAATAATAATAATAATAATAATAATAATAATAATAATTAAAATTAAAATTAAAATTAAAATTAAAATTAAAAAAATAAATAAAGTTCTTCATCATAAAAACATGGATTTTTTCAATACTTGCCTAGAGAAATAAAACAAATATTTATCAAATCCAAATATAACTAAAAGCACAAAAATTTCTTTCCATGGTTTATATAACATAATACCCAAAAATAATATTTACAGGTCTAGTACCTATCGAAGATCACCAAAATAAATTTCTTCCAATCGGCACTAGTCAGAATCTGTGCTTCCAATCTATGTCTCCTCCGGAAAATTAGAGAGAGGGGAGTGAGTATTATAAATACTCAGTGAGTAGAGTGTAATGACATGATGAACATGAATGTAGAGTAAGGGTGGTGGTGCCAAACAAGTATATCAAATATACAATCCAAGGTAGTAAATAATGCCAATTTCATAAGATAAATTCAAATCAAATCTTCCATGACTCAAAATCTCAATTCAATAAACAAATTGAATTTTCTTTTTTAATATTCTTGGGGTTTGCCAAAACTATTTCCTTATCAATGGCCGTTGGAAGGATCCTCTAAGGGGTTCTCCATAATTTTTCATAAAATCCCCTTCTACTTGACATTGACCTAGAGTTCCGTGAGATGCCACACGTTATCACGGGAACAACTTGAGGAGGCTCTCCATCCCGTCTATCACCAAACTAAATTTTTAAACCAGTCTTAACCACGCCAGCCCCGATAGCCCGATCCATGGCAAAACTTAGACTATAGTCATTATCCATGCACCGTGTTACAAAAATTCAGTTCATCATTCAAGATTTGTGCTTATATACAAACGAGAGCATGTCCACAATTCACATATTTACATTCCATTGTAACACAGTGCAAACAATTTATAAAATTAATAAAAGAGTCATGGATTTACAATATTTTATTTCGGGGCACACTACAATCACAAAAATATTTCAAATCGATTTTAAATTCATTTAAAAATTAAATTTATAAATCATAATTGAAATCATTTTACCCATGATATGCAATATAGTCATCCACTCATCTCTTGGCAGTATATTCACTCTCAATTTCATAATCAATTCCAATGTAATCCCTCCTTGGGTTCCAATTGCTTATCCTAATACAATAATAACAATTTTATAGTTAAATCATATCAATTTCTAGGGTTTATTAATTTTTCCTAATTTGGCTCAAACTCTAATTTTCTCCAATCCAAGAATATTCTAATTCCACCATTTACATGTCTCTTACATCTACATACAATTTTTCATTCATTTTTTCTCCAATTTTATCATTCACAATTTTTAGAGTTTTTATCACTAATAAAATTCCTAAAATTTTAATAATAATTACAATCTAGTAATGAGAAGACTAAATCCAAGATTAAAAGTAAGAAATTACCTCAAATTTGGAGTTGAAGTGAGTTTTGAAGGTTGGGCTTCACAAAACCCTAGATTTCCTTCCATAGAACAAACCCTAATCTTCCTTTAAATCCCCCCTTCTCACAAGTCGATTTAGGATTTTGGAGTTTGATTGAATAATTTAAATGGAGGAGTAATGGATTGTTGAGATAGAAATCAAGAGAGGTGTGAGGGGTGAGGAATAATGAATGTAGAGAGAGAACTGGGCATTAGGTGAAAGGAATGAGGGAGAGAACAGAAATTAAGGTTTTAGTAAGCCTAATTTTTAATGAAAAGATCAATTACTATCTTGCCATTGGAGTTTTAAGGGTTTGAGTTAGGTTTAGTTGTCATTTTTTATCATTATCTCAATTTGTTAAGACTCGAATGGATAGGGCGAGTCATAAAAAGGGCAAGGCGACCCATGAGTTAAATTCCTACATGGATGGGTCATCCCACCTACCAGTAAGGCGACCCATTCTTGTTTATCAAGGTCTTGGGTCGACTCAAATATAGATTAGGACGACCCAATTTCATAGTTTCTAAGCCTTAGGTCAACCCAAAGATTGGGCAAGACGACCCAGAAGTGTAACACCTCAAAATTACACCCCTATAGCTACCCAAGACGACCCAATATTTTGTACAAGGCGACCCAAGCATACCATGCCTCAGACATCCCATTCTGCACACCCTCAAGGCATCTCACCACAATCTCAGGGTGACCCAACCTTCACCCGAGGCATCCTATGCTTCATTTTCTATGGCTTGAGCTGATCCAAACTTTAGCACAGGGCAACCTAAGACATACAACTTTCAAAATCTTTAGTCTCATACCTCTTTGGGTCATCCCCCTTACCGCATCAGGCGACCCGCTCCCTTAATACACACTCCTAGGGTGGCTCAAACAAAGCATGAGGTGACCCATGATCACTCAACCTCAGAATTCTCTAATTTTCACTCATTGTTTACACAAGGTGACCCATCCTTTTATATTTCACTCATAAGTTGACCCATAATGGAAATGAGGCATCTCATCCTTCCCAATTTGCACCACAAGCCAACTCAAACTCTATACAAGTCACCTTACTACTCACAAGCTCCATATTCATAAGCCAATCCAATCCTACCACAAGAAAACTCACTACTCGCACATCCCTCTCACACAAGCCAACCCAAGTATGGTGTAAGATAACCCAACACTCCATATTTCTACAAATATTCCAACGTCCTTGCATCCAATGAGTTTTGAACCTTGGAGTTCCAATTTCCCAAAAAGAACTTACACCATCAAGCCACTTAATATCTTATGAATTATATAACAAAACAAATTGAATAATTCCAACACTTGGTAATTTTGTGGGAGAATAAGATTGAAAAATCCAAATATTGAATTTTTCGGTTGTTACATTCAAAACTCAGAATTAATTTACAACCAGTTTAAAATTAGACAAAAATTTTCTAACACCGAATTTTCGGTGTTACACTCTTTCTCTTTTCTTTTGTGAATTAGAGGTAGAAAGTCAAAGGAACATTAAAGGAAAGCATTTAAGGCAAGAAGTGAGGGTTGATGTGGTTTAAGACAAAGTAAGAAGTTACGTGTGGATGTGTGGCTGAGAAAGGGGGAGAAAGAGAGAGTGAGAGAGAGAGAGAGAGAGAGAGAGAGAAAGAGAGATAAATTTTATTCTTGAAGTTTCTTAAGTGAAGAACCGAGAGAAACAAAGAGAAGAAAAGAGAGAGAAAAGAAAGACTCTTAAAAATCTCTTCTTCCTTTACACCTCCTTCTCATTTTCTTCACACCATTCAAATCATCCAAGACAATTTATACAACATCTTACAACAACAACGACAATCAGAACCTTAGTCCTAACAATTGGGATCGGCTTTGAAGTGGGCATATATATACATAGTTTTTTCCTTTTATTTTTACAAAGAGACTGTTTTCACATATCAAACCCGTGATCTCAAAATCACCAAAAGAGCAACTCAATCGTTGCCCCAAGGTTCGTCCAAAAAAAAAAAGATTTCTTATTGAAGTAATGAATGCACCATCATTATCTCCAATTGCTTCCTCATCTTTGTCATAATTAATATACCATCGTTATCTCCAATTGCTTCCTCGTCTTCTTTTTCTCTTGCCACCACATCTATACAAAGTTGGTTTAAAGAGACATACCCATAGGGATCTATAGAAAGGAAGAGGGCATTAGCTGCAATTTGATTAAAAAGGTGACTCTTGATCTCTCCCTAAGCAACATCTACACAACGTTGGATAACATAACACCCCCATCTATCTACTGCAATGTCAGAGAAATTGTTTGTTATTTTCACTCAAGAGTGGCTTGACATCCTCATGGGAGAAAATACTCAAACAGAACTCAATCTTGCAGTGGCCATGAGTGTTCTTGATCATACTACCGGTATAGGTTTCAAAAACTTCACCAGCATTGCCTTTAGACTAGGTGAAGTTAGATGCTCAATGAACTTCTACACACAACGAGATCCATGACTGTTGCAACAGACATTCAGCAATACTCCAAGTGCATTGAAGAGCTCAAAAAGAATGAAATACATTTGTTTCTCGTTGCAGGCAGTGAATAGCTTTTGCATTACATAGTTGCCAACTTAATCTATTAGCAATTCTTGAACTAAAAATTTTGAGTTCAGTGAAGATCAAATTGATGTCTTCTTGTTTTCCAGATTCCAACTTAGCCCGTAGAAATTTGCTACCAATTTGATCTCTTGCTAGATAATTTAGTCTCCCTTTGAATTGTTCCTATGATAGAGAACCCAATGCCACTTTCAGCCCAGCAATCAGATTTGGCATAGAATGTAGAAGGATCAAATTTGAGGAATCCAAATAATTCGAATTATTTGGTTCAGAATTCAGATACATTAGCTGAGAACTTGATGTGGCATTGAATTGATTGCAGGACCTTCTTGATCTTCGGTGATGACTATTAGTGTTGGAGTCCAAATCACACTATTAGAAAAACGGGTATCAGTGAAGGAAAAATCCGTCGCTGATACCCAAATTTCCGTCGTTGAAAGTATCAGCGACGGAAAATCAGTGAAGGATTTTTCCGTCGTTGAAAGTCACCTCGTTAATTTTCACGACGGATCAGCGACGGATATTTTAGCGATAGCTTTTTTAGCTACGAAAAATTCCGTCGTTAAATCCGTTGCTAATTTCGTTTTAGGGTTTTCAAATTACCGATGGATTATTAGCGACGGAAATAATTCCATCACTAATCCGTTGGTGAAATTCGCGTACCAAATGTGCACGAGCCCAGGATCTAGCCCGCGCGAGCCCGCGCCAACGAGCCTGGCCGCGCGTCCTTGTTATAAATATTGAAAAAATTGCTATCACTTAGGTTCGACCCTGGGTGTGAGAAATAGATCCAACAAGTCTTAACCACTATGTCACCATCACATTTGTGTTATTAATTTATTTTTTTCTATTTCTATACTTTATTTGGAACTTTTAATATTAAAAATACAATACCTGATATTAATAAAAATATAAAATTTTATTTAATAAAAATACAAAATAATATTTAATAAAAACAAAAAATTATATTTAATAAAAATACAAAACTATATTTAATAAAATCAAAAAATTATATTTAATAAAAATAAAAAATTATATTTAATAAAACAATAAAATTATATTTAATAAAAACACAAAATTATATTTTAAAAAACACAAAATAATATTAATAAAAACAAAAAATTATATTTAATAAAAATACAAAATTATATTTAATAAAAACAAAAAGTTATATTTAATAAAAACAAAAAATTTTATTTAATAAAAATAAAAAATTATATTTAACAAAAGAATAAAATTATATTTAATAAAAACACAAAATTATATTTTAAAAAAAAAACAAAAAATTATATTTAATAAAAATACAAAATTATATTTAATAAAAACACAAAATTATATTCAATAAAAAAATTATATTTAATAAAAATAAAAAATTATATTTAATAAAAGAATAAAATTATATTTAATAAAAACACAAAATTATATTTGAAAAAACAAAAAATGATATTTAATAAAAATACAAAATTATATTTAATAAAAACACAAAATTATATTCAATAAAACAAAAAAATATATATATTTAACAAAAATATAAAATTATATTTAATAAAAACACAAAATTATATTTAATAGAAACAAAAAATCATATTTAATAAAAATATAAGATTATATTTAATAAAAATACAAAACTATATTTAATAAATTGTAATAACCTAATTAAATAAAAATACAAAATCATATTTAATAAAAATACAAAATTATATTTAATGAAAAATGGCCTTATTAAAAAAGACAAAAAACAAAATTATATTTAATAAAAATATAAAATTATATTTAATAATAATACAAAATTATATTTAATAAGAAACAATACCCCAATTTAATAAAAATACAAAATACAAAATTATATTTAATAAAAATATAAAATTATATTTAATAAAATAATATCCTAATTTAATAAAAAAATATAAAATTATATTTAATAAAATGCAAAATTATATTTAGCGACGGATTAGCGATGGAATTTTTTCCGATAGAATTTTCCGTCGCTAATTTGGTCGCTAATTATTCTGTCGCAATTTTGTTATTAATTATCGACGAATAACTATCCATCGCTGATGTCGTGTTTTCTAGTAGTGTCAGGAGCCAGATTTAAATTCTGAGAACTCAAACGAAATTTAGTTCTCAGCCTCTACAAACTCCTTTGTATCTGCAAAAGATCAAACTAGATGCCTTTTCTCTAGAAAGCCAAGAAATAGAGGAAGAAGTCGAAGAAATCAAACAACAAAAGATACGGGTTTTTGCTTCCTCGCAGTCCAAAAACGCATTACTATTGACAAGAAGTCGATCTACTCCTTACAGATCCTCATCGCTAGCGAATAGATTTTAGGGTTCTTCAGAAGAGGAGCCAAAAATCGAGGAACCAAAAACCAATGCTTCTCCACTCTGCTAATTAGGATAACCACACCTGCCAAACCGAATGATCATCTGCCAGCATCTAGACTGTCCAAGAGGTCAAAGAAAAGACATGAAAGTGTCAAAATCACCTCAGTATGTTTAGTATCTTCAAATTAAAGATAAAAACTAAACAGACTTAGGGAGTGCGGAACAAAATCTAGAACTATTTTTAATTTATTCTAACAACCCGAGAGCTGCATGGAAAGGGAAGCTTGGGTTTTCACCAAGGTTGGTAAAAAAGTTTGCTTTTGTGGTGATAACTTGAGAGTCTCTTGAGCCAAGTACAAGGTAAGCTTAAATTCATGGTTTAGGGTTTTGATTTATGGTGAATAGCATGCTCAATTATTGGAACTTATATGAGTATTGTAAATGTTGGAATAAGATAAAATCTTTGATTATTTTTTGCAAGCTGAATAGATTGTACTTGCTGTGAACTTTTAGTCATAACTTCTTCTACACATAGGTAACTTCATATAAAACTAGACTTCCATACCTTGAAATTGGCATATGATTCTAAAGATTTTGATGAGAATTAGATTTTTAATAATTTTTCAAAATGATGCATTCTAAGGAGGAATACTAAGTTCCAACTCTATTTCGATTGAGTACGTTGCTTCAACTTTGAGATGTCTTTTAGACTGAATTAGGCTAAATTCTGAATATGAAATTTGTAGATTTAAGTCTTATCTTTAGTTTGAGACTTGAATCAAGTAAATTGAATATGTGAGCGAAAGTTATAACCCTTTATCTATGACTGCACACATTAGAGTTATGGAGTTAGAGTAATCATATTATGGATTTAAATATTTTTGTGTGATTAGAATAAATCTAGGTTATAAACATAAAAACTATTGTTTGATGTCTAATCTTTAAGTAAAAATTGAAATTTGGCAATATGGAAATTTTGGTTCGAGATATGATTATTTTTCTAAGACATGTAGATGTTGGGAATGAGCCCTAAGTATGGTGTAATGAATGTCATAAGAATAGAGACATATTTTTCATTTGCACATCATATATTGAGTTTCATGGTTACATTGAATAAATAACTAGTCTTATTTCTATATTGTGATCTATATAATATTTAGGCAAAAATCCTCCAACCACCAAGGATTTGGACTAGTGGGAGTGTATACTATCCCCTAACTATGAGTGAGACATTTATATCTTGTTTAATGAGAAATGATTTTATGTGTTTTGAAATTTAATTTTAAAAAATGGTTTTATAATCCAGTTTGAGTGTGATATGTTCTCTTGAAACGATGATGCCAAAAATGTGAATTTAACATGTTGATGTCATATGATTTACATCGCATGGTTGATTGATGTTCAATTCAAACAGAGATAAATACCAGTTACGAAATGGTTTCGGTTTGATTAGGATAGTGTGATGCCGAGGGTTCACCTACCCAAGCTTTCGGTTTGACAGCTTGAGTCACTAATGGTGATATTCAAGGCAACACTAAGGATGGGACATTTTTCAAATAAATAAATGAATAAAAACTTTCGGTAGATCCAATCCTGACCCTGACCAAGGTCTTAGATTGGGAGATATAATTTTTAGCAATCTCATGGTTTTGAATAAAATACAACCCATTTTGATGCAAAAAAAAAAAAAATGTTTTATTTTGAATACATTGGTTGTCAATATATTGTGAATACCTTTGTAAACTTATGAATACTTTTATAATGATAAAATGAGATATGTTGATAATAGATTTAGGATATAATCACACTTCCATTTGTTGATATGTATATAAATTTTTCACTTACTGAGTAATCTTTGCTATTATATTTTTAGGTTCATAGCTAGTTAATTCAGTTAAGAATCTTCTTTAGAGCCTTGTGACAATCCAACTCTGTCGGAATCATTAACATCATGTGAGTTGGTCTCGTCTTGGCATATGTAGTTCTTAGATGGATCAAGGAGGTTGAAGGGTAAAAAGGGGAGTTGAATTTTGTCACATTATAGATTTCTTATAGAAACCTTAATGCATTGTATATGTACAATATTATTTTGATTGGTCTCTTTATGTTAAAATTATTGGTTTTACTTGTTTAATATTTCATGTTAAAAGAGTTTTTATGGAGAATGATTTATGATTATAGAGAATTTGGTTGGGAATGGAGATTGTGTTGTTGAGGGGATCAACCTTGTGGATTCTCAAAATGCATGCCCAGGGTTGCAGTAGTTTGAGGCAACACGACAATTGTACATATTTGGATCCGAGGTTCATGGTGTAACATTTTTTAATTAAATAAGAACTTTAGTAAAAATATAAAGATTTTGAAGTCATTTTTATATAAAAAAGTAAAAATAAATTATTCTTATTAATAATTTTTGTATTAAAAATTCTATACAATTCAATTGAGTCCAATCTCAATATTTTCAAACATACCCCAAATATACTTGTTGCACATAAGCTTGTAGGATAGCACGGATGGCCATTAAAGTTACCAATAAACATCCAAAGGATTGCTGGACCTCTCACAAATAAAAAATAACAATGCAGTTACTATTTTTAACTCGAGTCAACATAGTTTTACGTTTAAGGTACTAATTTAGGCCTGCTAAAATATAGTTCTTATGATCTTTGTTGCTTCAAAATTGTTGTTTTATTGAGATCATAATTGCATCAAGTGGATGATGAATATTTCTTAACCAACAAAATTATTTGGAAAAGCAAGATTGGCCTTGTTAATTTTCTGCAAATTGTAAGACAATACACAATCTAAAGATATCAAAAATCTCCGACTTTTGTAATATTCCTTGAGAATTCAAACTATTAAAAATCGAAAATCTTATGTCATTTTTGTCCTCTTTGTAATATTCCTCGGATATAAACAACATAGTATCTTGGTTATTTTACTTACTGCATATATTAATAAAACTTTCTGCACATAAAAAAAAAAAAAAAAAAAAAAAAAAAAAAAAAAATCGCACATCCATATGCAATGGCGGGCGTGTAGAGAGAGAGAGAGAGAGAGAGAGAAATAAATTCTCATGGTCAACCAGTTGCATATGGTTAATAAGCATCTTCTACGTCTGAAAATCTTTAAATGGATTTTTGCAGGTTCATCCAAAGATCACATTCATGTGATGCCCGTTATCCCCATATTCTACAGGTACCAGCCTTACTTGAGTGCTAATTAATCGTGCGCCTTGATATATTCAAATAATAAAAATATATGCATATGAGTTTTGACTGGTCAAAGGCGTAATTGTTGATCTGATCTCACCTTAATTAGGATACTAATACGATCATAATTAAATTAATACATAGGCTTCAAATCGGGGGATTATAGTTCAAATTATTCTTCTTTACTGTACCCAACATAATATAATATAATCTTGATTGGATCGAAGCTGGCTACTGGCTAGTTTCCCGAGAGCAGGGGACTCAGATTAATTCTCCACGTGTCTAAACAATCTGATGCACGATTTTTCATTTTTAAAATAAAAAAAAAAATCATCCAATTCACAAAATCCTCATGTTTTAATACGAAAATGATTTAATACGAAAATAAAGAAAAAATTGAACATATATATACATAATTTTTTTTTATATTTTGTAAAAAAATTATTTTTATACCTCGAGTCTATGATCTTAAAATTATCAAATGAATAATTTTATCATTGCATCAATATCACTGTTACATTCTTAAAATATTTTTTATTTTAAAAATATTTCGATATACTAAATTAATTAATATTTATAAAAAATATTTATATTTTTATATTTATACATTTCCATTTTTAATGAATTAAATAAATAATAATTTTTATTTTTATGTTATTAATCATATATTAATAATTATATATTTAATAATTTATTATTTTATTATAAAATATAACTATTCTATTATTTCTATAAACAATTAATATTTATAAAAAAATATTTATATTTTTTATATTTACACATTTAGTCACATTTTTATTTTCTATATTCTTACAAAATATCATTACTACGTATCATTTTATATCTATTTCTATCTCATGCAATTTAGACAGCACAATCGTATGGTCAAATATGCCACAAAATCTATACTGCGTAGAAAACAGATGCAAGGCAATTTTTTTTTAATTATTTCCTCTTTCACACTTTTATTCTCTCACAAGGGAGGACAACTTATACCCCGAACCTTAGAATTATTCCAACACATTAATTAGGATTACCTATTTCCATTTTTAGACTATGATTTCTCTCTATGAGTAAATTGTCCGTGCATTACTAGGTAAGCAAAGGAGTGGGGGATGACTTGTCATTTATGTGTGCCTAGAAAGAAATATCTTTTACTTGTAGAGGAGGTCAAAATATAATTTGGATTTTTTTTTCCTTTTCATGTGCGTTTTGAGGAGGATTATTTTGAAAATGACCCAAAGTTTGAGGGACTAGCTACGTAGTTACAATTATAAATAAATAAATAAATAAAAAAAAAAAAAAAAAAAAAAAACCTTTTTCTATTAAAGGTGCCGACAGGTGGGAGTTGGACCAATAGAGTGGCTTATTCGCGCAAATTAAGAAAATGATTACGTTGGTTTAGAGAGCACAGTTGTAAGCAGATGATATTATATACATACATATATGTATATATATATTATAAATCTACAAAACTCAAAACGTAGACCAGCCAGTGTAATGACAGAGAACCATCATCATATCATCTTTTCGCTTTCATCACATGGAAAATATGGGAGTTTAACCGGGTCAATAAAGCTTCAACTCATCATTAATGGCCTTGTTCTTTCCAAGTCTTATTTCTCTAAATTAATATATAAAAGTTTTTCCTTTGTGCTTTTAGACACGTTGATTGATTTATTCATGATATTAATTTATTTTAAATTTTTCAGGTCGCACCACACAGAGTACGAGTTTTTTTCGAGTCGCACCACATAAAGCACAAATATAAAAGTTTTTTGTTTTTCATGATATTATTATTTTAATTTTTTCATGATTTGGTCTTGGATTCCGATGTTTCGGTGCCCCTACACATTTTGTCACACATGATCGACAGCATAAAATTAATATCACGTTAATATTACATTTGTATTACATCAACTTATTTTTAAATTATTTTTTGTTGCATGAGTTTAATAGTCTTACGTAATTTCTATAGGATAAGTAAAATTTTTTATTGGAAATAATGTGTTTATGCTTTTCGTAATTTAAATGATGGAATAGTACGATTTATTCTTTGTAAAAAGGGAAAGTAATCCTCCAAATGGTTAAAAAAATTTTGTTTAATGGTATAAACTTAAAAATGTTGCGGTCGTTATCTTGTTGTCCATTGATTGTTATAATATGAATATTTTTTTTCGTTCTCATAAAAATCGTGGAAATACAAATATATATAAAAGTTTGAATGCTAAATTTAAAAAAAAAAAAAAATTGAATAAGAGTTCTTTATCATTCGGATATTCCTGTAAGAACATGAATATTTTGTTATTGGTGTCCTTACAAGGACACTAGCATCTAAAGACTGCCTTTTCTCAAATATCACATTTTAAGAAGCGGTAAATGGGAGGAAAGTCTAACTCATAAAAACCCAATTGGAATGAAGGTTTTAATCTAGTAAGAATATCTCCACAGCCATTTCCCTCTCTATAGGCAAAAAGCAAATATGTTGTACCAACCTGCTATTTGCTGGTTGTTGATTGTTATAATATAAATATTTTGTTGTTGGTGGCCTCATTGATTTTTACTAAAATTATCTTAAATCAGAAAAAATGAATTTAATGTAGTAAATATTTTTAATTTCAAATTAGAAATTTTCATGTCTATTTCTTACCCTTTTTTCTCATCGAGGTCCATGAACCCTCCTTGCAATTATATATATATGAACTTTAAACGTTTGAAATCTTCCGGTCTCTACTTACTTTCATAAATTTAAACAATTATTTCTACTCTAACAACTCAATCCATTTTAAAAACGTGTTGTTGAAAAAAGATAAACTCGTTTTCCAAAAAGCAAAAGTGGTCAAATTAGATAACCCCCCCCCCCCCCGGGGGGGTGCTGGGACTCCAACTTCGACCTACCGTATTTGGTTGGAGGAAGATAGAGTTTATTTAGGTGGGTAGGACTTAAAAGCATGTCCCACGTAATTGATATGTTCTATAAATTTATTCATTTATTTTGTATTTCTCTAAATAAAACCTACTACCATCCCCCCCCCCACTGAATAACTTCTCCATTAGAAGAGAAATAGTTAATAGAATTTATGGTTCATATCCCCTAAGTCATATATAAAGAGTCAAAATATAAAACTTTTGACAAAAATTTACTTTATTCTACACACACAAAACAACTCAAATCTAGATTTTCATCACGAGAAAATTAAATATTTCCTACTAGTAGCTATTAGTATGCGTGCTTTTTTTTTTAGGTTTTAGGGTTTAGATTTCTCGTGTAGCAATATGTGTATATATATATATATATATATATTGTCCAAAAGAAGTAAGTTGTTAACACACAAAATGCCACAGGTGAAACATGTAATTAAAAAAAAAAAAAATACAAATATTAGATAATTTATATAGAAATGTCGTACTCATGCCCAGTCCATTATCTCTTTTAAGGAATATACATATAACTCCCCCTACTTGATCATAAAGCATGAATCAGTCACTTGGGTTAGTTCTAAATAATTGAGATAGTTAAACTGAAATTAGGTTTGACATTTTTAATATAAAAAATTAAAAATATAATAATTTATAACTTTTCTTTGTGAAAAAATCAACTTTTACCAACAAAATATTATATTTATAATAAAACAAAATAGGTTCAATTATTTCCCAAACAAGCCATGATCCTCGCCCATATTAGTTAGATCAGATAAGCATAATCTGCTCAACAACTAGATCAACATGAGAGAGAGACCAATTCAACAAAAAAGAAGTATTTGAACCAATCATTAATCTATATATAAATATAATCCTATAAAACATTGAAACGAAGCAAAGTGAAAGATTTTGTTGAATTCAATAATTGAAAACTCAGCAAGTTGGGAAATGAAGGTAAGTTTTATACACATTGTAAACTAGTTTTGTATTAAAAATTGAATAAAAACTTGTCTTAGATTCCGAAATCTGTGTAGCAAATCCCAAATTGCTACTTTGCTGTTTCTATAAAGTTTAACAAATGCCCCATGAATCTCTGCATCTTACAACGAGAAAACTAGAGGTAGGAACGATGTGAGCCGCTCCTTCCTCACACGGCACAACTTATACTTTATATTTTCGTTTTACTAATATTATGTATTTTATAATATGAATATGTAAATAGACTTATATTCATTATTATATGTAATGAGTGTGTAATGTGATTATATACATTCACCCTCACATTTCATGTTTCCAATATATGTTGTTGTTATATAAATTTTAACAAAAATAACATTACTCATTCATTTAATTTAAACTTCAAACTCATTTATTCTATCGATCACAATTTAAAAAGAGTACTACGTGACTCATAACTAAGTGTTTATAAAAAATAAAATTACTTAAAAAATTGTAATAGATGAAAAAATAATAATAATAAAATACCTCATCGGCTATCTTGTATTGCAACATTCCAAGATTTTCAAGTTAAACATGGGTTTCATCGTCTTAGTCTCCCACTAATCTCCCTTGAGTGTTTTATTTTTCCAAGTATGATTAGGAGTGGAGACGAGTTAAACATGATAACCCATCCCTTTGTTGTAACTATAATGGGCTTGTAGTTACGATCCGGAATACAGGGCACATTCTTATCATAATTATGATAGATTGTCATAGTTATAATGAGACCCTTAGTGTTGATTATTCGTATTAATAAGTCAATTTATTTTTTTAGTGACCTAATTCTTTAAGGTTCAGTCTCGACTCAAACTGAACTCACAAATGAGTCGATTTGGCTCATGAGGTCACATATATCAATCTAATTAAAATTTCTAAATTAAAGAATTGATAATGATACAAATATAATTACAAAACTCATGATATAACAAAAAACCAAAATAGTGTTTCAATATTAATAGGAAGCATATCTGATTAATTAATATCTATAAATTGTTTAATATCACAATAAAAAAAAACTTCCAAACTGTATTTGAGATTTTTGTTTTTTTCCCCATATTTTATACATGATTAACTTTAAATAAACCTAATTGATTTTAATACATTCTATATATTATAGACATAAATACATATACATACATACATACATACATATATATATATACACACACACACTAATATCTAATTAGCTCATGAAACAATTGAGTCGAATCCCCTCTAACTAAAACTCCACTCATATTTTATGTGAACTAAAAATTCTATCTCATGTATAAATCATTTGGTTTATGAGTTTTGCTCATTGAGCCAATTATTGAATCGAATCGCGAACTCATCGTGAGTTTACTCAACTCATTTCTACTCCTAGTCACGTTGGCAAACCTAAGCCTACAAACCCTAATTTGTAACTTTTCGAACCCTAGGTAATTTGGTTTAACAAAATTTGATTCTGATTGACGTCTTTCGGCTTTGGTTGAGCCGTTTGACTTGGTCTAATTTAGTTTGAACAATTTGACCTGATTTGGCCCAATTCATGCTCTTTGAATCAATTCGTGAGCCCATGAAGCTCGCTTTAAACCACATCCCATCCCAATTGCGTTGATTGATATTCAAGATTGTTGATTGAGCATGATATGTGATGATGATGTAGTAATGTTTGTTGTGGTTGTTGTGATTGTGCCTTTTCCCTGTCAATTAAGGGGTGGGATACTGGGACATATGTGTGTGGCCTACTTGGCCTATGCGTGATCTGGTTTCTACTCCATCCCCTGTCCAGTTCAAGTTCCCAAACGGGAACTATCTAGTTGTTATAAAATATTTGATTTGAATTATAGTTATTACTTTTATATTAAATATTATTTTTTAACAACTGTAGGGTAGATGAAAATTTTTTTCTAAATAATTACTTTTAATTAGGACAAAAACCTTAAAACTTTAAAATTACAAAATTTCAAGGGCATCCAGCCAGGGAAACTGGTGGGTTGTTTCCATTGTTTGTCTGCCACATCATTTCCACTTTACTCTTTTAGACAAATTTATACATTTAAAATTTATTCTATAAGCAAAAGATACCGACGACCAAAACATGGGCTCATGTAGATTGGGCTCGCCAAACTTTCTATATTTGTGCCTATGTCAATTTGGCCTCTTATATATATATTTTTTATGTGATTGATATCTGATAATTCTATTAGAATCGATTAAATTTGATTCGAATCAAATTTAATTTTTAAAAAATAAGTCTCTTTCGATATATATTTTTTTAATATATAAAATTCAAATTTGAGATCTTATTTCAGGGTAGCAATACTTGGTATAAGATCAAATTTTTTTAATATACCCTATTGGTTTCGGTATAAGATAATTTCGGATTTTTGAAAAACTTGGTATGATGAGTTATATTTTAAAATTATTATTTTGTGATCATAATATGCATACATGGTAATTTTAATTTTTTATATTATTTTTTGATTAATAATTATATATTTGATAATTTTAGATTTTTATTATAAAATATGATTATTCTATTATTTTCATAAAATAATTAATATTAACATAAAAATTTTATACTTTTTATATTTATGCATTTCTGTATATTTTTATTTTTTATTCTTTTATAAAATATTGTATCATTTCATACCCTTTTCTATTTTTCCATTTTCATTCTCATGCAAGGCAACCTGTGTTGAAAGTCAATTAATTGAAAAATAGAGAACGCGTTTACACGTGGGGGAGAGGGTGAGGACAGAATCAGATGGCTTGAAAGTGAGGTGTATATTTTTTAAGTGCAGGCAGGGCTTACATAAGGAGGAGCAGCATTTACCCTTCAACTTTGCTGAAAAATAAATCCATCTCTCTCTCTCTCTCTCTCTCACCCCCCCCCCCACTGCAGTTTCTGAAGAAAACTGAAGATACCTGAAGATACGTACTGCCTACCTGCACTACAGCTCTTGTTGTTCCTTCTTTTTATTGGGTCCCCTTTGTTTCTGTTTATTTTTTTGGGTATGAACAGATCTTCAGCTTTTAGCGTGGAAGTTTTTTCCTTGTTTATCTTCATCCATTGGAATCTTTTTTAGCCTTAGATTTGTATAAGTTTCCAAAAGTTCTTATTTAATGTGTTTCAGAAGTTAGGCCATCTCCAAACACATCACGTACCAACACTTTTGTTTGGGGTGAGTGAGAGAGAGAGAGAGAAACCAAGGTCGGCTCAATTGAATGTGGGGTTAAATATCCTTAAGCATGATCAAGGTTCGACTCCCCTGAGAATATCGGGCCCTCATGTGTGTATGAACGTTCTCCGTTGGGAGACTCGCCCTCCGAAAAGAGCTACTATAACGGTCGGTCCGGATTAGTCGGGGTAAAATCCCGGATACCGGGCGGTATCCAAAATAAGGTACCAAAAAAAAAAATAAAAAAAGAGAGAGCAACTTTTCTAGGTTTAGCTAGTTTTCTCCATTGTTTACAAGAATCGGTCTGTGTAATATGCAACGATGTGTTCTATTTCAGGTGCAATCTCCAAGTACATAGGCAATAATACACATGGAATCAGAATTGGCCCCATGGTTAGATGAACTTGTAAGATCTCTTTCCAACTTATTCTTTTATTATTAAATCTAACAAGAGAGAGAGAGGAAAAAAAAAAGGATCTTTAAAGCCAGCTTTTATGTTGATGTCTTAGTTTTCTTTTTCTTTTTTTCTCTAAATTGGATGGAATATGAAGGGTTGAGGGCTTTCTTTGTCAAAATCAGGGAATAGAAGATCCATTCAATAATGGATGTCAAATGAGTTCATATGATGATTCTCTTGCTGATTTTACAACAACGGAAGATGCCCACTTATTCAAACAAGATTGCATCCATCTAGCTCCCTCTCCTATTATACGCAACTCATCTCACCAACCTAATTTGGGCATGGGAGGAAACACAACTCACAGCTCTACATTAGCATCTTCAATGGAAACATACTCTCATGATAGAGTTGAGAGGCCAAAGAAACAGCAAAAAATTAACTCTCGGGTAGCTTATATTTCGGCATCGTCATTCTCACCATCACCATACGATATGATTTCTTTTGGGAACCCTAATTTGATTGAGACAACTAAGCCTCAAAGTTCCTCTGAAGAGTACTATGGGGTAATACCTACACACGAGTCCAATGCTAATGGCAATATGAATTTACAAGCTATAAGCTCGCAAGAGTATTGCTATGACACACTAAGTTTTGCACCAAAAGAAGATGCTAAGAGGGTTAAGAGTAGGCCATTTGCTCATGCTCAAGATCACTTAATAGCAGAGAGAAACCGCCGTGAAAAACTCAACCAGCGGATTATACAACTTTCAACCATCATACCTGGCCTTAAAAAGGTACTCATACACTCATCTTCCTTGCATTGTTTTCTTTTGCTTGGCAATAGGGAGAGACAACACTCGAACTAAAATTTTATCACAAGCAAGGGTTTTGATTCATTTGGCGGCTATGAATTTGAGCCACACCTCTTGGTCTCTTCTATGCTTTATTTTAGTCTCAATTCCTAATTTTTTGTAGTTTAAGATTATAGTTGCTTTTCCTAGTAGCAATTCCTAACATTTTCATCTATGCATTAAAATCATATCAGGCAAACTAAGCACACTAAAGAATAATTTAAAACGAGATGAGGTAATTAGAACAAGATGTACATACACCCATGAATATGGATAATTCGAACTGTGAGAACACTGTTCAACATAATTTTGCTTAACATATGGCGTTTGTAGATTAGATAGCTTTGCTAATTTTACTATCCAACAGACGGACAAAGCCAGTATTCTTGAAGATGCTGTCAAGTATTTGAAAGAGCTTCAAGAACGTGTGCAGAAACTTGAGGAGCTAGCGGCAAACAGAACTATAGAGTCGGTGATTATTACTCCAGAATTTAAGCCATATACTGATGAGGGTACCAGGAGTTCAAACTACTATATGAAGGGCCAACTTCCAGAGATTGAAGCAAGAATTTTAAATGAGGAAGTGCTGTTAAGAGTTCATTGCGACAACCAAAATGGAATCTCAAGGAAGATAGTGAACGAAATTGAGAAACTTCACCTTGTTGTCGTCAGTAGCAATGTTATTCCATTTGGGGGTACTACTCTTTATATAACCCTTATTGCTCAGGTAAACTCACTCCTCCCTCATGTTACCTATTCTAATTAGCATCCATTGAAAGAAGTTTGTCTATCTTTTGTGCATGTGTATGTGTGTTTGGAGAGCTCTATCTAACTAAGCGCATAGAGCCCTGAGATGAGAATTGAATTTCCCAATTAGAGCCTAAGAGGAATTGATAGGCTGGTCGATCTTTGTGACTTAAAGTAACTAAGGCAAAAAATCGTTTTGAGGTATGTTGCAGCTGCAGTTGCAGCAGACTCGAATTGGGAAAGAACCTTACATGATATATGAAAAGAGAATTGATAGGTTTACAAGAAAGTGTCTTTAGGAATTAATAGGTTTATTAGAAATTCTAGGCACTTTTATAAGAAAGAACTTTGATTATCTACAAATTTGTTGTTGGAAAGATAGTTTTTCATATTGTTAGGAGTAAATAACCAGATAATATCTGTTAATATAGAAAAAAATTTATATATATATATATATATATATATATATATATATATTTTCCATTCACTGACTTTTGTTTTTGCGAAAGATGTTAGTTATACAAAATATAATAATATAAAAAATATGGCATTATAAGAAAGTCTATCCACATGCTTCAAAGCAATTATTAGTTGATCTATTTTATGGAGTATGAATTTGTTGTTATTATTATTTTTTTTTTTTTGGCCTATGGGACACTTCTCCAATCAATCGGTATTCGGATATTTATTTCAACTAATCTAACCTGACCCATCTCAAGGTCTTCCTTCAGAGGATGGGAGTCTCCTAAAATAGTTCTCTCTATTCTCAAATCTGAGTAGGAACATTTTCCTGATAGTTTATAGCCTGATAGCAGAGTTCATATGATTAGACGTCTCCTTGTCTTGTGTATTCCTCTTCTTGGCCCCATATGTGTTGGCCGGCGTGATTTCTTTCGGTGTTTTTGCTAGTAAGTGGGTTGGTTAGGGTATTATCTCAATTTTAAATTGTTACATTACCTTGTTCTTTCGCTTCTTGTTGTTTTGGTTTAGTTCAGCCACTTTTGTTTTGTTTTTACGCCACATGCTAAATTCTCATTATAACGAAATTTATTTTCTAATTTAAAATTTATGAATTCCATCATAATTTTGGATGGTTTAAAAAATGTATTTCATCAGGAGCATTTTCCTGGTCTTATTCTTCACGAATACAAACTTCTTTCACATAAATTTAATATCAAAGAAGTATAATAGGAGAAGGAACTTTGTGTGACAATAAGAATTTTTTATTTAATTTTTCTCGTCGATCTTTATCAATACTAAAAAACTGAAATACATTACTATCATCGTTTAGAATTATTATCTTTTTTTCTCCGTATATTGAAAGCCACAGTTTAATTCTCTATAATCATTTGCAGATGGATGCAAAATTTAGCATGGCAGCAAAGGATCTTGTGGAGAATCTTCGACATGCTTGCTTAGATTTCATGAGAATCTAAGGGCCAAACCCTTGACTTGTTCATGATACCAATCCGCAAGTAATTTTGGCTGGTTTTAGGCATGTCTTCTATCATTGAGGAAACTATACTTTGATTAATTTGGACCACCTCTTCCTTAATCACATGTTCTGAGGGTTCTTCATTTTTTTTTTCATGGCTTTTCCATTGCCCATGTTTTAAACGATCATGAAACGTACCCAACGTGTGAAAAATGATTTACCATAATTTTCAATTGGCTGATTATGGGTATGATCTGTGAGAGGTTTTTTTTTTTTAAGCCTATAATATTATGTTTTTCTTTTTTTCTATACTACTCCTGCGATAACCTTACACTAATAAATGTCATTTCCAAGTGCGGTTTGGCTAACTCTGGCCTCTAATATTGAAATTTTTTTGCAACTACTTTAGACCCATTCACTTTCTAAAGAAGAATTTTCTAAATGAAAAAAAAATGTTATAAGCAAAAAATAGAATAAAAGAAAGAATTCGAACTTATAAAGAGGGAGAACTTGTAAGAAAATAAGGGAACAAAATAAATTTAAGAGGATTCATCAAATGGGTCCATCAAGCCTCTCTCTCTCTCTCTCTCTCTCTCTCCCTCTCTCTCTCTCTCTACATGTTGAAGAGTCTTAAGCAAAAAATATTGAAGAGGGTTAATTTTGGTAATGTTGAGTTTACTAATTAAAGAGAAAGATTGGTCTCCCATGCCATGCGACAAACTCATATAATATGACCCAAATTTTTTTCTCACCACCACTATCCGAAATCATACTTCGACTAATCCGATTCGATTATCTGCGGTGTCCTATTTAGGAGTCGTTTCTTCCGGTGTAATTTTTTTTATTTCCAAGTTTCGAATCTGAAATTTGGTTAAAAGATTTAACACTCCATCCTACTAGACCAACTATCTGTAGATAAAATCACCGAATTTTATTGTAGAGGATAAGGCCCCTGGATTTTCATACTTAATTAATTGAAAATTGAAAATGACATTTTCTCTTTAATTAACGTTAAGTATGTATTTATGCATTAAAAAACCATTTTAATTTTTTATTCCCACTTGGGGACCATTTTTCATATTTTAGTCTCTCGTCTCCGAGTGTCTCTTCGCATTGAGCCCATTACATTTCTAATACTCACAATGACAACCACTATTAATTAGTTCTTTTGATAAAGATATTTTAAATAATATAAATAAATATTAAAATCAAATTCATTTTCTATATGATGCCAAGATTTAATGTGTTTGTAAATGTGTTAAAGCGAAGTCGTCGTTATTATCTTGTTATTGTGTAGTAAGAGTCCGAGGAACATAAATACGAGGGAGAAAGTAGAGGATAAAACAAATAAAATGGCCAGCATTACAGATCCTATAATCTTGGATTAGGTAATAGTATCTCATAAAATAATTGTAAAGGCCACGATGTTTATCAAACGTGTGCTTGATTGAGTTGGTGTTTGCTCCTTCCTTGCTCTCTCCTACAACATTCGATTTTTAATTTTGTATTTTTAGTTCACAAATAAAATTTTCTTAATACCCACATAATTTGCAAATCATTTTATATATGTTTTATTTATCTATAAAATTAATTAATTCCTTGAAATTCTTTCTAATTATTACACAGCAAGATTTTGAAATCGACCCCTCACCTAACGGCCCGGTCCGGGGAACTCCAGCACAACTCCACATTAATTCACCATAAGACAACTAAGGAGTAATTTCATTCTTTTAGTGAAATATTTTTTTTTTTTAAATGTCATTTATTTTTTTATAAATTATTGATATTTTATAATCAAGTTTGATCTAATTAAATTTGGTTTGCATAGAGTTAAATTCTTACCAGACAAAACTCTTTCAGCATATCCTTACTTCATATACAAGAGTCTAACCCGAAAGTTTGTTTAAAATGAAGTAATGTTGAATCGTTATATCAATTAGACGTTGGTGAAGTTGTTGTTCATATCATGTTCACTTCTATAATAATTACTATTAACTTGAGAATGTCTATTAATTGTAATTTGGTCATACATTAAGCAATTAAAAGTTCGCCTAAATTTTGAATCAATTTATTTAATTTACATCTAAACTCGAAGAAAAGGGTATAATTTCTCCTCTTGGCAGAGCTTTAACATAATTTCAAATTGTATGATTAATGTGTTAATTTGTTTTTTTAAGCTTAAGGAGGGAAAGAGTATTCATATTTTGATTTATAAATTTAATTTATTTGGAGTCATGATTGGGACAATCATGGTCAAGAATGAGACTAACATTTCAAGATCAGCCAAATTATTAAGCTTTTGTTTCATCTTCTTGCCGAGAAAACAATGTGAGATGTTGACGTTAGAGGCTTGTGAGCTGTGCACATGTGCTCCGTGATTAAGACAGATACAAACTGCCGAACCACTCTTCGTTTGTCTACATCTCTCTCTCTCTCTCACTGTTTTTGGCGCTCGCTGACCCGTTTACTTTTCACCATAGACGCGACGAAAGCTACAACCCCATTAATGGGAAGTTTATATTTTAAAGATATTGAACCTATATATTTAACTCATGCATAGTTTCTAACCATTTCCTTTAGAAAAGCTACTGATCTTGTCATTATGCTGGGGGGTTCTTTTTTCAAGGAGAAAATTACGGAATCGATTTATCTCATGTACTGGTCCAAAAATTTTAAAAGGTTAAGTCATTCATCTGCACAGCCGAGCTGATGATGTCAACCCTCTCAGTTTACAAAACATATGTCCAAGGACTAATTTGAGAAGTCAACCCTGCCAGTTTACAATTATATGTGCAAAGATTAATTTTTTTTAATAAAAAAATATAATTTTAAATTTAAAAAAATAAAAATGAAGAAGACTAATTTTCTTAAGTTGTATTAGAATCCTCTGAAAGATAGAGCCGTCATTTGAATAGTCGCTCAAGAATTCAACCTATTACACATAAAAGGTTATTTGGAAAAGATTTTAAATTAATTATAAAATAAGATTAAATATAATACAAGCAAAATAAAATTAAATATAGTACAAACAAACGTGGTCTTACGATTATATTTTAAGATTATTTTCTTCTTTCTCCTTTTTTCTCGCTCCTATTTCTTGGGCTTGGCGTTGGACTTTTATGCCCAAAAGGTTACACGGATCAAGACCCCACAAAATGCACTAAGCAATCATGGGACTGGTCGGTGATCAGCAGTGTGATTTGGATGACCTCATGTGAACCATTCGATCTTTAGGGTTTGTTGAAAGAAAGCAAAGATTTTCCGATGTTTATCAACTGTTATGTCTTCTTGGGCAAAAGATTTCTTTTTTTTTACCAATCTTTTCTTTTATTTGGCTTTCTTCTTTCTCCTTCCCGATCTCCTATTTCTTGGTCTTGGGGTTCGACTTTTATATCCAAAAGGTCACACGGATCAAGCCCCCACAAAATGGACTAAACAATTATGGGACTGGTCGGTGATCAGGATGACCTAATGTGAACCATAGGAATTTTAGGGTGTGTTGAGAGAAAGCAAAGATTTGTAGGGTGTGTATCAAGTCAATTACTATTTTATGTATCACCTGAAAAATGGGGGAGATGGACTTTTCTAAAGGCTTATCTACAATATGCATTTGTTTTCTCATCTTCTCGTTAGCCCTAACTTAGCAAAAGTTCTATGTTCAACACTTGTCCCCTTCCTCGTCCATTTGTGTAGGTAGGAAAAATGTCATTTTAGTATTCATCACAGGTGATTATTTCCCAGTGATACCATCTGATGCAATTTTGAAGTGGCAAATTTTAGCATACTTGTTCTTTTTGAAGGATGGTAGGTGGTGCTTGCTGTCAGACCAACAGAAATGTAAGGTTCTTTATAGTTTATTATCTTAATTCTCTCAATTACGATTTTAAATCACAAACTTCAGGATAACGAAGTCGTGAGGTTCCTAATGACAACTCAAACGATAGAATTTTTCTACTTTCATCCTCTCTTTTTCAATTCAATCACACTTAATTATATCTCTTTGTTAAAAAAAAAATGATGAACACGTGAAATATATGCTAGTGGTGCACAAGTTAGTAAACATATTTGGGGCATAAGTGGGTATTGCTTCATCCGTCGAGACCGTAATATCCAAACTAATTGGAATACATGTTGTAACAAAAAGAATAAAAAATAATTAAATATAATTTGTCAGTCAGTATACTTGAGAGTTTAAAAAAATAAATAAATAAATTTCGATTTATTTAATGAGTATATGGAAAAACAAAAATTAATTCATCGAATGGTATATAATGCTTAAACCGCGGATTTCGAATTGAACAAAGAAGACAGACGCAGTAAAGAATTGAATAATGCAAAGTATCATTAATCACAGTGAACTAGTTGAAGGGTCACTTCTAAGCCTTTTAATTTTTTTTTTAATTTTAATAATTTGTTGTTCCTATATAAATATAATTGAAAATGGGTTTTTTTCTTTGTAAGTGTTCTAATTACAGTGTCAAACCTCTCAAACTACAAAAAAAATTGACTTATAGTTTCTCGAAACTAAAAAGAAGTATCATCTACTATTTAAAAAACTCACAAAAATGTTATGGTGCGTTTGGTTTAGTTTTAGAAATCGGAATCGGAATCATAAATTCTGAAATCGGAATGGATAGAATCATTCTAATTCATCTATTTGGTTCAGTGCACTGAAATTGGTTCATTCCCATATTAGGTGTTTGGTTGGCTGATTCTTTTGAAGTGAATTCATGGTTTTTCAATTTTATCCCTACTTCAATATATAATAACAAAATTAATAATTTAAAATAAACTATTTTAAAATATTATATGAAATTAATTTAACTAAAATAATTATTTAAACAAGTTCTGCAATTTTTAGTTTGGAAGGTTGTCCTAAAAAATTGAAAAAACTACATATTAAATTTGATATGCAATTTTTGTTGTTCAATTGTATCTTTTTCAAATATTAAAAAAAAAAAGTACTCTTACTTAAAAATGAAAATTTTACTTGTTTAGATTTTCCTATACATATTATATTTTTTTTCTAAAATACATATTATATTTTTTCACTTGTTTAGTTTTTTTCTATACATATGAAATCCTGAATTTGAAGTTTCGGGAAAGAAAAAGGGATTTTGTATTAAATTCTATCTTATAAAATTAATCAAGATTTTTCTTATTAAACAATTAAATAACTCCAAAAGTTAAAAAATATTTCATTACTCATAATTAAATAATTACAAAAACCACAAAATATTTCATTACTCATAAAGCATCTCACAAAATAAGATAATATCTTATAGAAATTTGGATAGTTACAGTCAATAACTAATAACTAGTATAATGTTTAAAAAAATAATAATAAGTAGCATAATGCTTTAAAAATTAACCGAATGACAAAGAAGACACGAGACTAATTTTTTTCTTATCTTAGTAGAGTAGCTAAAAAACATAATGAGCTTGGAAGATTCAACTCTTATGATATCGCCCACTTTAAATACCTCTCCACTTGGCGGTTCAAGTTTCATCGACTCATCAATCAACGCATTACTCCTTTACAAGGCCAACTGTTCACTTGTGTTCCTTGTGCAACTGAATTTACTTCTCCAATCTCATCATCAATACTTAAATCTTCATCAACAATTACATTTTTCCCTTCTTTCTCCATGTTCTGGACAGCATTTACATAGCCCTCGGCAATAGCTCCAATTGCTCTATTTTTTCCATATACTATTTCAAGATCACCCAAATATGGAAATTTGACATCCAAAGTCCTTTTGCTTCTTTGTGCAACTTCAAAATGAAAATGAATTGAAAATTACAAAAAAAAAAACATATCAAAAATATAAAAAAGTAACTTTCATCAATATCATAAAGTTTGTAAATAAAAAGAAACTTTCTTACCTTGCACCAATTCTCATACCATTATCTCTCACAAGCAATTTTTTGTCAACATCATTCCAATTGCAACCACTTTCTTTACACATCTCAGTTATTATATTATATCGGGTGTTTAACCATTTCACCTTTAACTCCAAATGTGGAGAAATTTGTTTTACAAATGTAAGAAGTTTACAGAGTATTATTTTGTGCAACTCTCTCATGTAATTATTTTTGAATTCTCCATCCGTTTTTCCACAAAGGATCACAAACAAACTCTTGCAAAGGTTCAATCAACAATTTCACCTCCAAATCAGTTCAGAAACATTTGTTCTTTCCTCACTCACGGGTATTTTCATCATTCTTTATCCTTTCATTAAAATGTTACTTGTGATAAAAATAATCCCAACATAGCAATCATAAAAAAAAATACAAATAGCTTAAGAGCAACATTACAGATAGTTATAACATAAAAAATTAATCATACATTATAAATTCAGTAACAACTCTATCTAGGAAATACATCAGATAATCTAAATTAGAAACACAACTACCATTTTTTCTAAAAGATTATAATTCAAACTCAAGTAATAACTCCAAATCTCCAAGAATTGAACATCTCTTTAGCTAAATTGTTTCAAAAATTGGCTCATTCATCACTTGGTGCAATATTTGTTATATAATCTACAGCTTTATCATTTTCTTCAATTTTATCATCATCACTATCCTCTACTTCAGATGTCAATTGTTCTTGTGGATCAAAATTCATGAACATTCGAATTAAATTATGCAATAAACAACAGGCCATTACCATTTAAATTTGTTCTTGGATTGCAAAAAATGAAGGGGTTGCAAGAATTTTCTACCACTACAAAACAAATACCTTATTCAGATGAATAAAAACCATATGCAAAATCCACTAAAACCATCGACAGAACCTTCTCTGACGGTTGAGCCTTCAGTTGACTATACACTAGTCGGGATAGGTCTATCCTGACAATTTTGATCACCGTTGGAGCATGTCTTGAATCTATACTGATGGATAAAAAAGTATTGGTAAAAGTTACTATTTTGATTATCGGTTGTCATATGTGTTAGGAAAAGTTACTGTTTTTTATCATCGATTACCATATATATTAGAAAATGCTACTATCTTTTATCATCGGTTATCGCAAGTGTTAGGAAATATCATTGTCATTTATCGTTGGTTACTACAGGTATTAGGAAAAGTTACTGCAGAAAAGCATTAAGAAAAGTTACTAACTTTTATCGTTAGTTACCATGTGTTAGTATAAGTTACTATCTTGTATCATCGGTTACCACAAATGTTAGAAAACATTACTAACTTTTATCGTTGGTTATTACAAATATTAGAAAAAATTATTATCTTTTATCATCGGTTAAAAAACACTAGAAAAAATTATTATCTTTTATCGTTGGTTATCACATGTGTTAGTATAAATTACTATCTTATATCGTCAATTATCATAAGTGTTAGAAAATATTACTGTTTTTTATCATCGATTACCATATGTGTTAATATAAGTTACTATCTTGTATCATCAGTTACCACACAAGTGCTAGGAAATGTTACTATCTTTTATCATGGATTACCATAAGTGTTAGAAAAAATTATTATCTTTTATCGTCGGTTACCACAAATGTTAGGAAAATTACAACATTTTATCGTCAGATAGCACAAGTGATAGAAAAATTTACTACCTTTTATCATCACCACATGATATCAATGGTAACAGTTTTTTAAGATGGTTTAAATTTGAATTACTATAAGTAAATTAAGAGACTATAAAATTTAAAAAAAAAAAATGACAAAAATAATATAAAGATTGTATTAATATGCAAGAATGATTGATACATTGATTTGCAAGTAGAATGATGGATACATATAAGGGAAAAAAAAAAGGATTGCATGTCCCACAACTGCGTGTCTTCGAAGATACTCAAACCAAAAATATTCACTTCGATCACAAAAAATGTTATCATTACAATTTGAAGACACAATCCATGCATAATTCCAAAACTAAGCAGAGTGACTAACTTTATGCATAATCCTTCAATGTCAATCTATTCATAAAAATAATATTGAAACGAATACATGGTGACATTGTAAAAAATGGTTGTAAATGAAAATATTATCTTATGGGATAGAGTCAGGTGGTGGTGATGATAGTTGGCTTTTATGTGCACTCCCAGCATCTGGTATTGAAGGAACCTAGCAACAAAAATAATTTGGTTTATTATTCAAAGAATTAGTAAAATTATGTTAAAAACCCAAAAAATGACATTTATATTTGAACACCAACAATAAGCGTTGCTTCATTAACCAAATTCATTAATTCATCTTGTAGTCCACTTCTAGTATGCATAGCAACATGCATAAAAATATTGCTTACAAAATTAGTAAGATTGTCATTTTGTTCCATTAATCATTCCATCATAACAGTGTTATCTTCATTTTCAAGTCTGGTTGAATACACATGATATCAACCATCATATACTTTCCTTTTTCTAAGTCCCAAACATCTTGACAGCGTGTTGGGCCTTTATATTTCTTGACAACTTTGACTACTGCTCAAAATAAAAATTAAAAATAGATAATTATTTGACAGCATATTAATATTAAATCTCAAATTAAAATGATCTGTACCTAGGGTAATATCTTTGGATGATTGGGCTTTTTCAAACTGAACTTATTCTTGAGATAGTTGTGATTTTTCGTGGTCAGCTACAATGTTTATTCGTATATTTATAGCTAAAAAATTTTAAATCTTTCAAATACCCCCCAGCACAACCCATTAGAACCCAAGCACAACAGAGTGACTTTTTTATTAAAAAAAATATGATTATCTTTTGATAAAATTTTGTAAAGTCGTTGTTTGTCTTGTATTGTTAGTGTCTGAATATATGTTATAGAGTGCTTTACTGAGAGCTTGAGTGAGAACTTTAGATGGGTCTGCAGGCTGAAGATATACTTGGTTACAATTTTTGATTGAAAATATATTTGGCTAAGTGAGAGCTTTTGATAGATTATGAGAGATTTCAGGGGAACAAGACAGTTAAGTTAGAACTTTCGATGAATTTTGAGAATTTTGAGGGGAGGAGAGCTTTTGAAAAAAAAAAAGAGTTTTGATGGTTTAAGGGGATGATTTATAATATATTTGGGTTTAGCGCCTTATTTTTATAAACAAATTTTCAAAACTCACCCTTTTTTCTCTTTTTAAAATTTTCCCGCACCTTTTCCACATTTTTGTTGTACTCGCTTCCTTTTTTGTTTCCTACTTTTTTCACATTTTTACTTATTACCGCATTATTCTTAATTCCTTACATTTTTTCATATTTGTAGTCAATACCCGCCATGTGTGTTCAAAAAATCACCACTTTTACTATATATTATAACTATCTTACTACATTTCAAATTTTACGACTTGTTATCCTTCTTTAAAAATATATCAATACATACCATATTTCATATAGTCCCATTCACATGAAGTTGCTATATTTAACATCAGCAAAATTGATAGTCGTATTGTACTTTGTATATGAAAGAAAACTAAAGGGGTGAATAGATTTCGCCCATGTTTCGCACAAGGCGCTCACGATAGACCGCGCACGCACGCAATCAGCCATGCGAGCAGACAAGGCACTCGCGGTTGATCGAGGCACTCCCCATTGACTGTTTGTGCGTTGCACATTAGCCATTGAGTTTTTGTAGTTCAGGCTTCTGCTAATTTATTAGATTATTTCTAAATTATCTTCAAATCAAGTTTTTACTTAAATTTTCATTATCAAAACCTAATTTTGTGACATAAAATGAACTTGTTAAAACTTGATACCATGCATTATAGTATATCACTTCATATCATTAATTTATTACTACTTGTTACCATACATTATAATCATATCCCTACATATCATACACCAAATAAAATAGATGATTGCATAATGTGTAAATGAAATCTCATTACATTTCATACGTACATATATCCCATCCTACAATACTGCACCGAATAAAATAGAGAAGATCAATAATCAATGATTGCATAAGGTGTAAATGAAATCTTATTACATTTTGTATGTATATGTATCCCATCCTACTCTATCAATCTCATCATCGCCATCCGTCCCATCTTACTCTATCAACCTCATCATCGTCAGTCATTTATCTGTGTTGATATGTTTGCTCCACCTTCATCAAGTGTGGCCTATCGCGCACGTATTGGACCCTCTTTGTTGGGGGAATAAAAACTAATTAACACATTTAAAAAAACTAATTAACTCATTTAAATATGGAAGATTATTGAGAAAGTTAGATTTTGATAATTAAAATTTAAGTGAAAAATAGATTTAAAAATAATCTGAAATTTAAGTTTGCTCAGACCTGCAAGCATGAGTGGTCTACCATGCATGCGGTCTATGGCAGGCACACACTGCGTAGGCCAGTGCAATTTACCACATAGGCCGAGCTCATGTGCAGCTGTTGCAGACCTAATGAGGACTATGAGGAATGCTAGACTCAAAGCTGGGCGTGCTGAAGCAAAAAAAAAACAACCCTTAGGAGCTATTAAGTGCACAACCGAGTCCAGTGCACAACGATCGCATAGGTACGACATGGAGAAGGAGTCGCTGCTGTCTAACAGCAAGGAGGACATGAAAACAGATGTTTCTTAACCCTAAGGAATCTTACAGGATCTAGAGGTAGTATGCAAGTAAAAGAAGTCCAACATAGAAGGGCCCGAGTCCAAAATGAAAGAGGCGCATCAATCGCGAGCCTTAAACCCAACTGCACAGCTCGTGCCTATGAGCAGCAAGCTGAGTATTCTATGCTATCTTGGGTTCCTAAATGATACTAGAGAAGGTTTAAAGCATTTTTGTAACACCGAAAATTCACTGTTAGAGATATTCTGTAAAACGTTTAGATAAATATAAAGAAAAATTTTAAATTTTATTGATTTTCAATTTTGAGGTATTAAATTTGAATTATTGGGTATGTATAAAATGTCGTGTCCGCGATTCGTAGTGAATCTCACTTTTGTGGAAATTAAAATTTAGTAAAAAGTGGGTGTATATATATATATGAATAATTATTTATTGATTTATTTAATTACTTATTTATTAAAAAAAAAAGGAGAGGAAACGTTACGTTTTCCCCTTCCCCAATTCTATTAGGGTTAAAAGCCCTAATCCTCTCTCTCGCTCTCCCTCTCGAGTCTGTCTCTCTCCCGCGACTCTCTCTTTCCCTCTCGATTTCGCTCTGCCACTCTCTCCCTCTCTCACTTACCTACGAGCTCCACCGCACGCAGCCGCTTGTCTCCATCTCTCTCTCTCTCCTTTTCTCCCCATTGCGCGACAGAGCTCTTTCCCTTTCTCTCTCCTGCGCGCGCGACTGCAGCACTCTGTCTCCCTCTCCCTCGCCCGTTCGCTCTACTCTCTTTACCGCTGTAATTCCTTGCTGCGACCTCCACTGAAGCCCCAAGCAGCAGTTAGCCACAAATCCTTGGAACCCTAGGCTGAGACTGAACCCCATTCTTTGCGCAGGTAAGGACTGATTCCTAATCCTAGCTTTGGGGTTTTGATTTGTCTAAGTAATTAGGTCTAATTGATAAACCTTGCTTCGGTTAGGAAGTACTACAGATCACGGATTGGATTGAGGAGGCATTCGAACGAGGGCTGCGAATTGTGAAACCCTAGGTGAAAGAAATTCTAGTCCCTTTGATAATTGAATGAGTTTAGGCCGAATTTAGTATGAGAGCTTTGTATATGTTTTGAAAATGTGTTGAATTTGAAGAGAATGCATTTTCCTGAAAATTGATATGCGATTTCTAGGGTTATATCTAAATTTTAAATGAATTTAGGCTGATTAATACGAAAGAGGAATGTTAGAGGATAATAGGATCTTATTGAGTTGATTAGAATAGTTTTCTTTAGAGTTTACTTTAAAATATGCATGAAAAATATTATGGTTATGTAAATTCGGAAGAAAATTGGGCAAGTTTAGAAATATTGGGAATTAAAGTTCATTTGAGAGGCAAATAATCTTAGGTTGATGAAATGAGAGCGTAGGATTTGTGAATATGCAATTTGAGGCCATATTAAATTAAGAAAATTTTGAAAACCCTGTAATGAGATTTTATTTGATGAAATTGTGATTATTGGTATAGAATAACCCATTTGAAGGTTGAAAAGAGTTACCTTAGATTAAATTACAGAATTGGGAGTGGATACCCTCCCAAGAGGTGAGTGGATACATGTTTATGGTTTTAAGTGAGAAAATATTTTATTCTGATTTTATAAAATGTTTTCTAATGATTTTATAAATATTTCTAAAATTATTTTGTGATTTTGGAATGTCCCGAAAGGGGATTTGAATTACCAAATGCATCCATATGTTGTTTAAAAATAATGTGTCATATTTATTAACTTGTTTTGAATGTGACTGATTGAACTCATTTACTGAAAATTTGTTGAATAATTGTTGGCACATTTTGGTATATGATTTGATGATTGTGAAATGGTGCTGTGTGCATGGTTAATGGCTATAGTCATTCCCTCCACCGAGCAACCCAACGAGGTGATGTGGTTGGACGGTTATTTGGATAAAGAGGTAACTGCACTCGAGATGTGCCTCTAAATCCCTCCCTTCAAACTAACCTGGTTGCACCCCAGAGGAGGCCCGAGCCAAAGCCAAGGAATGGAGTATTGTGTATGATTGATTGACGTTGATGAGAATTCCTTGGTGATTCCACCATTTGGTCAGGGCCAAGCCTTTAGTGGAAAGATTTTGGCAATCCCGTGATTTTGAAAAATAAGATGTGATGACTGGATGCATATGAATTATTTATCATATTTTGTTGAGATTTTGTTTACATTGAGATTTATCGATACGATCGTATGATTTTGAAGAAAACATTTGACATGTTCACAATCACTATTCATTTATTATCATAATATGCTATACACTTACTGAATATTTTTCAATACTCACCCCTTCTCTTTTACATCTTTCAGAGAAAGTTTAGGTCTGTGACAACAATTGGAGTTTATGAAGGTTTATCCGCTGACTTGTTTAGGTATCATAGTGATGTAAGGTTATTTTAGTTTGATCTGAAATCCATGAAATGGAAGACTTGTATAATTCTTTTGGTAAGGATTAAATTGATACTTGTTTCATATATAAGAGCAAGTATTTGTGGAATCTTTACGTCGTTTATGTTGGAATTTGTTTGAAACTTATTCATTTTCTTTTAAATTTCATTTTGGTAAAACTTACCGTTTAAATTGGACATTTGGATTGTAATGTTTGATTTCAATATTTACTTTCGATTTTACAAAGTTCTGTACATCTCATACCGTTTGGACTTTACTGATACTACCTTGTTTTCTTTAGGCAAGTATTAGTAAAATCCTGCAATTATGATTTGGGATTTCTTTTATTTTGAATGTTTTATTTGTGTTGAGAATTCTGGAATGCCTGGGATGGCCAATTATGCATGCGTGCATGTATAGAAACCTCATTCCCAAATGTATGTGCCGACACATGCTTGTATGTACAGGGATGGACCGGATGAGTCCTTTGCATGTGTATTGTTTCATGATTTTCTGATCTTGATTGATTTGTGCACCGGAAGATTTATTATTCAATAATATAGGCTTGTGGAGTCTCGGTATATGGGGAGGTTCTGCCCGTGTACCGAGACAATACGACGGTGCTCATCGGCAGTGCTCAAGAACAGTCGTGAACGGCCAATTTTGCTAAATTCTTAATGACAGCAGCTGAAGAAGACAGAAAGAAATCTGAAAAATTGGAAGTGTCTAGATGCTTGTCAATAATCAAATATCAGATCCGTAATCAGCACTTTACATTCGACCTTCCCCGGCGTTTAGCTTCTTTTTCTGGAGGCTTGTTGGTGGTGGAAGCATTGGACGGTGGAGGGACGTGCGGCAGAAGTAAAAGCAAAATTCAAGTTTCCTAAAGCCTGGTTTTGTTCAAAGTAATTGGATCTACACCCGTTCCATCCCAAAAAAAATAATAATAATAATAAGTTAGTAAAAATAGCCTAAAAAATGCCCAGTTCTGTTCAAAACAATCGGACCTAAACTGGTTCCATCCCACAAAAAAAAAAAAAAAAAAAAAAAAAAAAAAAAAAGAACTTAGTAAAAATAGCCTTAAAAAATTATTAAAAAAAAAAAGAAGAAGAAGAAGAAGTTAGGGTGGACTACTATTCACTTGAACAGTAGTGTAAAAATACCCTTAAAAAGAAAAAGAAAGCTAGTGTGAACTACTGTTCACATTTATCTCCGATTTCACAATCTTGGGACTCTTAACTTTCATCGTTAAAGTTTGAGTCATTTTATATTATTGGGGCAAGTACATATTCAAATAATTTTTTTATTTCTTAACATATATAATATTATTCATATAAATTATTTCAACTCGCTTAAAAATAAACTAATGGTTAACATAAGGGAGTTAATAATAACCATAACAACCATAAGAAGTTGAAAGAATTGAATACAAAATCATACAATCTTCTTATAGAAAATTTATTAATCTAAGTAGAGAAATATTATAATGTAACTTCGTGGAAGAAGTAAACTATCTTACACTAACTATGATTATTATATTTCTATTTGTTTCTAATGCTTATAATGAGATGGTGAGGTGGACAAGGACCTATGTAATATTTTTCCCCAAACATAAAGTTTATTATTTATGCATGTCCAATCATATGATGTGTCTCCTATGATCTTCCTTAAAATCCACGCCACACCCAAGTTAAATTCCTTAAAATTTTGAAAAGTATAAAATTTAAAAGTTGTATCTTTTATATATATATATATATATATAAGTATTAAATTGGATTAAATTTTTAAAAAATAAAACTCTCCCGATATCTATTATTCACCTATATATAGTTTATATTCTATATTTAGTTATTTATCCATTTTTGAAAAATCGGTCCAACAACTAACATTACATAATGTAATTTAGCATGTAATCTAACATTACATAATGTAACATTACATATATAGTAATATAATATTGACATTATGTTATTAGAAAATCAATGATACAACAAAATAATTCCAAATTAATTCCTTTTCTTCCAAGTTGTCAATCACAAATTAGATAAATCATATTTCATCTAACTATTGAGGTAAATTCTAAAATAAACATATCACACTGCAATTGATAATTACATTATATAATATATAATATTGATAATTACTAATTTTATATAATTATTATTATTGGACATCATGAAACATTATTTAAATTAATATTAATAATTGCATTATGTAACTTTATATAATATTTGTCATCATCGTGTAACATTATTTTAATTACTAATATTGGTACCATTACATTTTTAATATGTAAATTGTCATAATGTAACGTTATATTATGTAATAATTGGTCATAATTTTCAATTGATCAATGAATTGTCATAATGTCATATTATAACACTATGTTATGCATTAATTAGTCAATAATATCCAATTAGTCAATGAATTAACATAATTTCATATTGTAATACTATATTATGTAACATAGTGTTATTACATTTAAATAAATTTCTCCACTCATCCAATGCATGAAAGAATTACGATCCAATGGTGAATTACAATGCCACTTGACTTTATCCTAAATTGGTCTAATAGCTGACATTACATAATGTAATATAGCATTACATATAATAATGTAGCATTAAGCATTGCATATAGTAATGTAGCATTATAAGTAGTGTTAGTCCCGGTGACAACCAAGAAGGGGGGTTGAATTGGTTGTCAAAAATTCGACTTTTCAAAAATTTATCTAACTCCACTTAGATCTAGTTTAATCCTATGGTCAATTTATGCATGTGCAACAAAAAATGAAAATAGGGATGGAAATACAAATCCTTTTAATAGTGGTTCGGTCTTGTACCTATGTCCACTCTTCCAGCCAAACAAGCCGTGATCTAGCAACCTGCTAGTTTTCACTATGATCCAAGATTACAATATACATCCACTTGTCGACTTCTAATCTTCTCACCAAGAAGACAATTTCGTCCAATAATTGAAGACTAACTCACAACTCTACTCATCACTCAACACAAAATACAAGTGTATATGAATATTTGAAAATGTGGTGGACAGCTTTCAAATGAGAACATGAAATGCAGAATTTCTTCTCTCTTGCTCTTAGAAAATGTTGTTGTAATTCTTCTTCAAAGTGTACTATATGGCCAATATTAAGAGAGCTTTTTAAGGCATCAAAACATGCAATAAAACTCAGCTTTTTCTTCTACAAAAACCTATTGTACGTGCTGCTATTTAACTTTAATTTTACTATTCCAAAATCCTGCTGTAAGTGAGCAAAAATTACCAACCAGAAGAGCAATAACTTTGCTGGAAAATGTCCTAGATTTTAGGTGTTGAATCTCCTGAAATCTTGATATAAAACCAACTATAAAAATTCAAATTTGAAGTTCAAACATCCCTCTTAACATTTGTACAAACTGTTCGATCATACAAAAATAGATTGCTAAAATTCGGGGGCCCCAAAAAGCCGAAATAAGTAACCAACTGGCTGACTTTGTCCATTTGTTTCTCCGCCAAAGTCTCATAATATTTGTGCTACAAATCATCATATTTGTTGTCCAATAATATCATTATAATATAGAATTATCAAATTCAAAAATGCTTAACCAATGGTGAATATATTGAAGGCCAAATACCCCTTGAGAACCATTTTCTGACAAATAATTTTGCTATGTAAAATAGGTAACCAACCAACTTCCAGCTAACTTTTCTCCAACATATCTTCAAGATATTTGTACTGTGAAACCTTGAAATTGTAGTTCCACACACCTTCTTTGAAACATAATTTTTTTGTTTTAAAAATACTTCAACACATAGGAAGATATGGTTACCCAAATATGCCCAAATGATCATGTCTCAACACTTAGAAAAATTTCTAAGTGTTGGAAAGTGAATTGTCCTCATATTATGAGATCTTTTTTGCATATCTAGGTTCAAATATAGGCTAAGTGTAGTACCCAAACTACAGTTGCTTTGTTGGTTGGGTCTTCAACAAATATAAAAAATTCTTGCTTCTATGACCAAATAAGTCTTACTTCTATGACCAGTTCTATGACTGGTTCTATGACTTTTCTTTAACAAAAGCTATCTATTGAATAAAAAATCTGTACACTAAATAAATTGTTTAGAACAATATGAGAGATTTTGTTATTATTAAAACTAAGGAGACAACAATTTAATTAACAAGTAGTAATATAACATTGACACTATGTTATTAAAAAAATCAATGATGCATCTGTATACCACAAAAGCAATCCCAAATTTGTTCCTTTTCTACCATGTTGTTAATCCTAAATTGGATAAATTACATTTCATCCAACGACTGTAAAGAAGACTCTTAAAAAAACATATCACACTATGATTGATCCAACAGTTGAGGGTAATTGATTGGATGTCCTTGGAAGAAGTTATTTCACATTATGGACATATCACACTGCATCTTTGCATGTCCTTTCAATTGAGGTAATGTCTTTTTAACATCTGATTCAACAACTGCATTATGTAGAGGACTATCCGGTGGCTGTGGTGAATAAGAGTTTGAGAGAATTAAAGGAGGGAAGTTTTGAAGGGAAGTTGGATTTTTATACAGAGGAGGAAATTTCTAAAACTTTCAACATGAAAACTAGACATAGACTGTGAATTCCATTTTTGAGAAACTTTTGACGGTGAATCTTTTGATTTTTTGAAAAGATTTTAATGGTGAATCCTTCTGTGAGAAAATTTCAAAGGCAGAATTGGAAGAAAGATGAGGCTTGGGAGAATCAAGAATATGAGGCTTGGAAGATTTCAAACGGTAATTCCATTTGAAAAGTTTTCAAACTAGTAGGTCTTCTAGTAATCAAGAATATGAGGCTTGGGAGAAAGATCTTAGTGAAATATCTTTATATCTCTTTTAACATCTTGGGTTTAGATGAATGGCTTATGTTTGTGCAATCAATGGGTTTGGATGAAGAGAAGATCATTCACCCACTTCACGTGTTAACTGAGATAAAGGAGGCGAAGACAATCGCATAGGATTTTTTCTCCCTTGCCATTGACCTGGACTTTTATCAGTTTTATTAGTGCTACATCTTATTACTAAATCCACTTTTTATGTGATATTGATTTTGTGTGATATTGATTTTGTGTGCGTGGAGTGATGCTTATGAGCTAATACCCTATCTTTTTTTATTTGTTTTTAATATTATATATTTACAAAACTTTGCAAACCATGGATTTGATTCCTTAACATTACTACCCAAAGTCTCCATCCCTGTAAACTTGTTTCACTATAAACTCAACTAATCTCATTGGCGCAATCTACCGCCCAAGTGTGCCGTGCAACCCAAGTACATGGTGCACGGTAGACATTGCACCTTCATGGTCTACTGCGTAAGCTTGCGTGACCGTGCACTTTCGTGGTCCACCACATGAGCATGCATGGTCTACCACACCGGTCTACCACAAGCTTTCGCAATCGACCGCGAAAGCTTGCACGGTTTGCCGCACGAGCGCACGGTTTATCACGCATGCTGGCACGGTCTGCGCATGAGCACGTGGTCTACCGCGCATGCTGGTGCAGTAAACGTGCGGTAAACCACGAAACGTGCGGTAAACCGCACCAGTGCGCACAAGAGACCGTGAGAATGATACTTGTAATTTGTGATATCTTCTTGGGATATTTTGTACATTAATTAGAATAATGAGATTATGAGATTGGACTTTGTTTCTTTCATTTTGGTGGGAATTTTTTATGTCTAAGAAACAATTTGTGATTTAGGATAAACGACAACTTTTTCAAAAGGATTTCGGTGTACTGATCAAAACCCATAACTTTGCTATGGACACCACTCTATTTTGATCAAATTTCATCGTTTTTGTAAATTTTTCTATTTTTTATTTTTTGTGATTTTTTAAGATTTCCGGGGGTTCGATTCCCCACACCTCCACTTTTTTTAATTCTCTTTTTTTTTTAATTTTAACATTTGGAGGAATTCAACTATTTGGATTGCCATTTTGGAT
Organism: Dillenia turbinata; assembly: GCA_037126225.1. NCBI lineage: Eukaryota > Viridiplantae > Streptophyta > Magnoliopsida > Dilleniales > Dilleniaceae > Dillenia > Dillenia turbinata. The sequence continues at coordinate 9,001,025 of JBAMMX010000018.1, read as the reverse complement.
AAGGATCCGGTCAAAATTTAACTTCTAGAACAAAGGCATCTGAAGTTGAGTCTTTTTAAAGGTTCCTTGTGACTTGAATGAGTAGTAGAAGAAATGTGAGGCTTATGACACCATCACCCTCTTCTATCATTGTACCACAAAGCAAATTCATTGTTTGGTAACAATACAACAACAATTAACTTCATTGTTTAGACATGTGACCTTTTTTTAGTTGACAAAGAACTTTAGATTAAAGGAACTATTAACCCTGTATTATGATACTCAACAACTTGAATACTTTTCAACTTGAGAGGTATTGAATATACTTTTGTAATCAATTTACTTTGATCAACTTCTAATATAAGATCTTAATTTTATAAATTAGTCATATAGTGTCTGTTTATAGACCATCCCTAAAACTGATACATTTATATATGGTACAATTTATAGATTAGCATACATGAAAAGCATTTACATATAGTATAATTTATGGGTTACATTGCTCAGTAATCAGTATAGATTAGAGACTATTTTCAAATAGTCCCTAAAGAGTCCACATTTTCAAATAAAACTGAAGTGTAAACAAAAATAAAGAAATCAAGAGAATAGAATCTGTTACACCCTGAGTAGAAGGATTCTTCAAATCCACCTGTTATCGCGAACTTACTACAATTTACCACTAATTATTGCGAACTTACCACTATATATCATAAAATTACAAGATGTTATTGCAATAAAATGGATCATCTGTTATGCCAAATTATCTCATGTTATCGTAACTTACGGTATCAAAAAAGGTTTGATACCTTAACTCTTAAATTTTTAAACCTTTTGTGAAGGCTATACAGATGGTAGGACTCAGTAGTTAATATAGATGGCATATATAGAAACTATTTTCAAATAGTCTCTAAAAAGTACCACATTTACCTTAAAACTAATAACTGTTAGAATAAATATAGCATTTACAAACAATACAATATATGGGTTAGCATATTCATAGATTTATATAGATGGTATGGTTTAGCGGCAGCATAAATTACCCATATAAAGTTTGTTTTTAAACCGTCCCTAAAGGCTGATACATTCATTGACGAAAAGTGATAACACTCAAAATTGTAGATAACATAACTATAGCACTTATCCAAATAGTACAGTTCAGTAGTTAGTAAAGAAAACTTTACTAACGATAACTGACAACTGTCCTAATTGAACATCACTTTTACAAACGATGTAATATATAGGTTAGTATAGGTATAAAACTGATGCAAACTCATATAGAGACTCTTTTCAAACCATTACCAAAGATGGCCACGTTTATTTATGACAAGTGATAATCGAATGGTAGATAGCGTTTACAGACTTTGAAATATATAAATTAGTATAGATTCAGAATTTATGTAGATTATATAGTTAAGTACACAGTAAAGAATAGTCATATAGAGATTGTTTTCAAACTATCCATAAAGACTGTCATATTTACTGGCCATAAATACTGACCACAAGTGATAATTATTAGAATTTAACATCGTTTTTATTGACGGTTGTACTACCTTTATTGACAGTTGATAAACTTTTCCCAACGATCAATTTTATACCATTAAAAAATATATATATTTCTTAATGGTTTCGTCAAAAGTATCTCTATATAGTATAAAAAATTATGACTAAATATCACCAACAATAAAAGTTACCATCGGTATTGCAATACCGAAAAGCCGGTGTTAGAAATTTTTGTTAATGTTTCTATAATATAATGAAAAATTTTAAATTTTATTGATTTTCAATTTTGGGATATTAAATTGGAATTATTGGGTATATATAAAATGTCATGTCCGCGATTCGTAGTGAATCTCATTTTTGTGAAATTTAAAATTTAGTGAAAAGTGGGTATATATATATAAATAATTATTTATTGATTTATTTAATTATTTATTTAAAAAAAAGAGAGAGAGAGAGAGAGAGAGGAGAGGAAAACATAGCGTTTTGCCCAAAACGCTGCGTTTTCTCCCCCTTCCCCAATTTCGAATTAGGGCATGAAGCTCTAATTCTCTTTCTAACCTCACTCTCTCACTCTCTCTCTCTCTCTCGAATCTGTCTCTCTCCCTCTCGATTTGCTCTGCACCTCTCCGCCACTCTCTTTCCCTCTCTCTCATCGGTGACCACTATCGACTACCGCATACGACCGCCCTAATCTCACTCTCTCTATTTCCTCTCTCGCACGACAGAATTCTTTCCCTCTCTGTTTCCCGCGCGCGATAGCACGCACTGCCTCCCTCTCTCTCGCTCGCTCGCGTGTGCTGCTCTCCCTGCCGAGAGCTTTTCTGTGGTCTTCATTGAAGCTCCGAACCAACATCCACCTTAGACCTTTGAAACCCTAGGCCAACTGCGATTCCTTCTCTGCGTAGGTAAGGATGGATTTCTGATTACTAGTTCTAGGGTTTCGATTTTTCTAGGTGATTGAACTAAATTACTATACTTTGTTTTGGATAGGAGGCACTACAGATCACCGATTGGACTGAGAAGGCATTCGAATGAGGGCTGCAAATTGTAAAACCCTAGGTGAGAGAAATTCTAGTCTCTTTGATAATTGAATGAGTTTAGGCTGAATTTAGAGTGAAAGCTTTGTATATGTTCTGTAAATGTGTGGAATTTGAGGAGAATGCATTTTCCTGAAATTTGATATGTGTTTCTAGGGTTACGTCTAAATTCTACATGAATTTAGGCTGATTAATACAAAAAAATATATATTAGATGAAATTAGAAACTTGTTGAGTAGTATAGAACAGCTTTCCTTAGAATTTGATTTAAATATGCATAAAAAATATTAGGATAATGTAAATTTGGGAGAAATTGGGAAAATTGTTAGAAATTAGGAAAAAATGAGGAATATGGGGAATTTAAGGTCATTAGTAAAGCAAATGATCTTGAAATGATAAAATAAGATTCTTGGTTCATGAAATCGAAGAATTAGGTATGTCATAAATATAGGAAAGTTCATAAAACCTAGAATTTGGGATGAACTAATAATGAAATTGTGATTATTGGTATAGGATAACCCACTTGAAAGTTGAGAAGGGTTTAAATTGCGGGATTGGGAGTGAATACCTTCCTTAGAGGTTAGTGGATACATGTTTATGATTTTAAATGAGAAAATATTTTGTAATGATTTTATAAATACTTTTATAATTGATATTCAATTGTTTTATGATTGTGGAATGTTCTGAAAATGAGATTATAGTTGAAATATGCATCCATGTGTTTGAAATGGAAATAATGTGCCATATTATTTGAATTATGTTGAACATGGTTTGAATTGAGCTTTAGAAATGAGAATTGTTTAAATCATTGTTGGCACGTTGATTTCATACTATGATGTTGCGAAACGGTGTTGTGTGCATGGTAAATGGCTATAGTCATTCCCTCCACAGTGCGACCCGACGGGGTGACGTGATTGGGTGTTTATTTGGTTGAGGAGGTAGCTGCGCTTGAAAGATGCTTCCGAAATCCTCCCTTCGGACTAGACTGGTTGCATCCCAGGGGAGATCCGAGCCAAAGCCAAGGTTGGGGTATATGTATATATATATGTGATTGACATTAAATGAAAACTCCTCGCCGGTTCCACTATTGGTCGGGGCAAAACCTTTAGTGGAAAGATTTCGGCAACCCCATGATTTATGAAAAATAAGATGTAATATTTGATACATATAATAAGTAAAAATATGATTTCTTTTAAATTCTTGATTTGTATTTGACACTTGATGAAATACCTTGCTCTTTGTAATTTGAAATTATGAGTTTGAGAAAATTATTTGACATATCCACAATCATCCATCATTTATCTTCATAACATGCTATACACTCACTGAGTTTTCCCAATACTTACCCCTCTCTTTTAAATCTTTCAGAGCAAGTTTAGGTTTGTGACAGAAATTGGAGCTTGTGAATGATTATCCTGCTGACTCGTTTAGGTATTATAGTAATATAAGGTTTATTTTGGTTTGATCTGAAATCCATGGAAGGGAAAACTTGTATAATTTTTTGTATGGATTTAATCAATACTTGTTTCGTACATAGGATTAAGTATTGGTAGAATCCTTACATCGTTTATGTTGAAACTTATTCATTTTCGCTTAAATTCTATTTTGATAAAAACTTACTATTTAACTGGGATATTTGGATTGAAATATTTGATTTCAATATTTACTTTCGGATTCATGAAATTCTGTACATCTCATATCGTTTCGACTTTACTGATATTGACTTATTTTTTTCAGACAAGTATTAGTAAAACCCTACAACTATGATTTGGGACTTCATCTATTTTGATTTTGGAATATCTTTGGAATGCTTTATTTGTACTGAGAATTCTGGAATAGCTGGGATGGCCACACTGCATAAATGCATGTATAGGAACCCACTTCCCAAATGTGTGTGTCAACCCATGTTTATGTGCACAGGGATGGACCGGATGGGTCCTTTGCATGTGTGTTGTCTATATGTTTTCTTATTTTAGATGGATTTGTGTATTACAAGATTTATTGTACTGTTATGTAGCCTTGCGGAGTCCCGGTATATAGGGAGGTTCTGTCCATGTACCAAGACAACGCGACGATTGTCGCGTGATCGATCTGAGGATCGGGGCGTGATAGGTATAGGGTTTTAATTTTGTAGTGTACCTTCCTTTGAGCAATCCAAAAGATCTCTCTATCATATTTCTAGCTTTCAAGTGTTTCATATTGAAATACTCTTATGGTGTTTCTGATCAACGACCATGGAATTCATTAAAACGGTATTGTTGCCTTCGAAATGGGGCAAGAAATCCCTTTATGTTGTAGTGTCTAACATCCACTAAGTAATAACAATCTTCAACATTGAATAATATACAAATTAAAAATAAAGCAACTGCTATTATGATAACGCAATAAGGTAATGCCATAGACATATTTACCTTGAGGTACTCTAAGGCCATTAGGCCTAGAAATAGCATTTTGTAGCACATGACCATCATGTGCGAAACTTCCCAACCAGGCAAAACAGATATAAATTGCATGTTTGCAGAACAAACACCAAATACATTTGTTGCAAGAATTGCTTTTCTTGTTCAATACCTTGGCTTCTGGTCACTAGGGGGTGTCATTCTAATAAAAGTCTCATCTAAGTCACTTAGACAATTCTATAATTGAAAACAACAAAAAAAATCATAAATAAGAAAAAATATTCAAGTTAAAAGATAATCTAACTTATTTAAAACATTAGCATAAAGTACCTTAAAATATTTCCATCTGTCATCTCTACACTCATCAATAATAGGTTCAAATTCCTCAAGAAGCATGTCATGCAACCTTAATATTACTAGAAAGTAAGGATTAAATTGACGACTAACAATTTCTCCACTTCGCAAAAATGTAAGTTTGATTGTTCGATTCTTTTTGTGATGAGCCAAAGTGCACACAAATATGACAACAATTTATTCAAACTCATGTTTCTTGTGAGTTTTAAACTCCCAAAATCTTTAACAATGGTGCACAATATCTCAAATGTGTGGCTATCCATACGAAGTATACTAATACAATAAGTATCACTATCCTTAGTAATTTTATATAAGTAATGGAGTCGCTCATTTTTTTTTCTTCTTTAGATTTAATTGAACTTCGCATATTTTGAAGAAATACCAATGCTATGTGCTGTCACACCATGAAGTTCACAGTAAAAATCATAAACATTGCAGACATAATCAGAGTACTGTGCATTTTCTTTTGTTTACTAGTTATAATAGGAAGACATGTAATTTCTCTACAATGAAATATTACAAAGTTGAGTAACTTTGATTACAATACTAACTAATCTCAATTAAAAAAACTTAAATTTAGGACGTGTTACTTGGTGCATTTACAAGAATGAATAAAGAGGAGAAATTTGATAAGGAAATTAAAAATTTGGCAAATAATACTAGAATTAAAAATTTGATAAAAATTTACTTTTTATTCCAAAATGAAAAGGAGAGGATAAGAGAATATCAACACCAACACATTTTTTTCTTTTTCCTCCTCCTATTTTTCCCTCTTCAAATGCTTCCTTTTTCAATTCTCATATATCAAAATTTTGGTCTCCAAAGCTGTCTAAATTTGGTTCTTTAACACTTTTTTTTAGCTTTTCTTCTTTTCATATGAAAAATTATCTTCTTCTATGTGGGCTTTGAATAACAACATTGAATTCCAAAGAACAACTCTTGTTCCAAGAGAATAATTTTTCTGAATACAATGAATTTTGTTTCTGAAATTTAAACAAACAATAATTTATCTTATCTTTTTTCTAGTTCTTTTGGGAAATTATACATAAAAATTGATGTGCATAGCACATAAAAAGCATTGTTTGTTATAAATACCAAAATAAAAATGTTGATACTAATCATGCCTCTAGATAAAAATGAATATCAAAAAAAAAAAAAAATCTTAACTCAAATATGAATCAAGACAAAATTAAAATTACATAAGAGAATAGGGAATAAGAAATGTTGATAATAATCATACCTCTAGATAAAAATGAATATCAGAAAAAAGAAAAATCTTAACCCAAATATAAATAAAAACAAAATTGAAATTAAAATATATATATGTTAAATAAGAAATGTTGATACCAATCATTTCTTTAAATAAGAATGAATATCAGAAAAAATAAAAATCTTAAACCAAATATGAATCAAAAAAAATGAAATCATTATAGTGATGTGCATAACAAATTAAGTAAGAAACCTTGTTATAGTGAGAAACCCCACTTGTATTGACACATGAGTATTATAGTAAGAAACCCTATTTGCAATGATTTTTTCAATAAAAGTAAATAAGAAAAATAACAAATTTAAAACAAAATTAAAGAATAAAAAATCTTACAACAATACATTTCAAAACCCTAACAAAAGTAATGAGAAATGGAGTTAAAACTCACTGATAAAGCACGAAAGAAGGAAGATGAAATTTAAAATTTTGAGTTTTTGAGTTTTTGGGGTTTGCAAAACCTTAAAGAGAGTTATTTTACTACATAAAGATGTAGAGACAAAAAAATTTTGAGAGAGAGAGAGAAAGAGAGAGAATTATTTTACCGAATCTTATTGGAGACGATGGGCTTGTTTTACCATTTGAAACCCTAGCTTGAGGGGGGAGAGATGCACAAAGAGAGAGAGGAGAATATGAGAAGACGAAGGAAGTGTGAAGAGTGGAGAGTGGAGCGTAAAGGATAATGTTGGGAAATAAAATGTTTATTTAGGAATTAGATGTGGGTTTTGAACGAAACCCACCCATTTACATGGGTTTCATGGATTCTCATATTTTTAGAATTGATTCCAAAATTTTTATTCTCATACTGTTAATCCAAACATCAACCTTGGATTTTATTCTCATTCTCTATTCTTATACTCTCTTACCAAATGCTCCCTTATACTTTCTATTAAAAATATTTTGCACTTGTAAAAAGATATTATTAGTGGATAAATAACATAAAGATGACTTATCTCGAAAGGGATAGTTTAGTGGTCATAACTCTCTCCCCAATCTCATGATTTGGAATTCAAATCTCTTGTAACCAAAAATAAATAAATAAATAAATAAATAAATAAAGATGACTTAAGATAAGTTGAAATTTTCAAATCAGCACTATTGAATCTTTCTATCCATAACAGTGTTCCAAGAAACAAAAAGAGAAAACCAAACTCCTTTGGATTGATCAAACTCTTTGGATTGAGTGGTCAGACACTCTATTCCCTTAACTAGAGGTCTCGAATTCGAGATCTGAAACGATAAAAAATGATTTGAAGAATCAATTCTTAAAACTGGCCACACAGTATTCAAACTAGATTAGTTGGATAAAATCCAGATACCGGTTGGTGAAACTAAAAAAAAAAAATCTCATTTGGTTTGAGTAGTTGGACACTCTACCTCTTTAACTAGAGATCTCGAGTTCGAATCCTAGGAATTAAGAAAAATGATTTAGGAGAGTTAATCCCTAAAATGAGTCTCACGATATTCAGATCAGATTAATCGAATGAAATTGTTAAAAAAAATAAAAAATAAAATAAAAGGAGAGAGAAAAAAAAAAAGTTTGCAAGGTTATACAATGACCCCGTTGATAATCAGGCCCATATGCTCATATAAGATTAATACTGGGCCCAAACTGCGAGGTTATGACGTAGGCTGGGTTGATGTGAAATTTGAAGTCCAAATCAGACTAGGCCCAATTGTGATCCTAACCCTAACCTTTTTATCTTCTCCTCCCGCAGCCAAGAAGAGAGAGAGAGAGAGTCGAAGATGCAGATCTTCGTGAAAACCCTAACGGGGAAGACGATAACCCTAGAGGTTGAGTCCTCCGACACCATCGACAATGTCAAGGCCAAGATACAGGACAAGGAAGGAATTCCTCCGGACCAGCAACGCCTCATCTTCGCCGGAAAGCAGCTCGAGGACGGCCGAACCCTAGCGGACTACAACATCCAGAAGGAGTCGACTCTCCACTTGGTTCTTCGGCTTAGGGGAGGAGCCAAGAAGAGGAAGAAGAAGACCTACACTAAGCCCAAGAAGATCAAGCACAAGAAGAAGAAGGTGAAGCTCGCCGTTCTCCAGTTCTACAAGGTCGATGACTCTGGGAAAGTTCAGAGGTTGAGGAAGGAGTGTCCCAATGCTGAGTGCGGCGCTGGTACGTTCATGGCGAACCATTTTGATAGGCACTACTGTGGCAAGTGTGGTCTCACTTATGTTTATCAGAAGGCTGGTGGAGATTGATTGATTTGAGAGACACCCATATAGGTTATGACTAGTGAATCGTTGAAAGCTCCTTTAGGCCTTCTGTTTTAAGGTTTATTTTATCATGAATTAATTGCATTTTGCGGTGTTCCTTTTCATGTTACTGTCGAATTTATCAATTTTGATATCCTATGACTTAGATTATTGAAAATTTCACAATGATGTTACATTTTCCTGATATTTTGTCTATTTGATGTCTATCTGGTGCTGTTTAGACTGTGGTGCTTGTTATTTTTACTGATTGAGATTTGGCAATTTGTGTTTTGTTTAAATTCTGGTTGGCTGTGGAGGAACGTAGTGGAATTCCCTGTCCCATATTTCTTTCTTTTTGTTCTTATGCTATTCATCAAAGCATTTGAGCATTGTGATTGTCTTTCTTACTGTTTGTGTTTTATCAGAAGGCTTGTGGTTATTGAGATATGTCGGTGAAAGCTCTTTAGCCATTCTCATTAGGGTTTACTTTCTCATGAATTGGTTGCATTTTCTGTGGGGTTTTTCTGTTACCAACTTTTGATATCCTATGACTTAGGTTATTGAAAATTTCCAACAATGATGTTTCACTTCCTGATTTTATCATCGATTCTGATAATTTGCCTGTTTGATGTTTATCTTGTGATGTTTACTATTATTGTTACTGACAGAAATTAGGCATTTGCCATTTTGGAGGAGGGATGGAAGGAAAATTCCAGTCAATCCAGCCTTTTTTATCTTTACTCCTAGCACCATCTCTCTCTCTCTCTCTCTCTCTCTCTCTCTCTCTCTAAACAAAATTAGGTTTTCCAGCAGGTGGCAAGCTGATTAAGGCGAAATCAAAATGGAAACCTCCCAATTTGGTCTCCTCTTGAACAACTCTGAATACTGATGGCAATGTAGTCCATTGAGCTCTTGATCATCTCTCTCTTCCCCACTCCCAACTCTGAATACCGGTAAAACCATCACCGAAATCAAATTTGAACTCTAAAATATCACATTTGATGATAACTTTGTCAATTAAGGTCTGCGAATTGTAGCCACTTATGTAAAGAACTTTACTAGTTGAAGCATTGATGCTAAAAATCTATCTTGGAGAATAGGTAAAGAGTTCAAAGATGGGCTTGTGATTGCACTGTTTAAAGCTGAGCTCCAGGTTTTGAAAGTCCTAGTTGAAGTGGTAAAATCATATTTAAGCTTGCGTTTTGAATTCAATTTATTGTAATTTTATGGAATTTGACTTGGTGGGGTGGGGCAGTATTGGAGATTTCTTGTTGCTGAGTTGTTAAGGCCTCAACTTGTGCCGGATTGTGGTTATTAATACAAAGTACCGATTTTATGAACAATGATGCGAGTCCCCTCATGGTTCTTCAGGCACTTGTTAGATCTTTCCAGGTAACTCTTGATTTTCACCTGGTGACATTACTGTTGGTTTCAAAATGCCCGAGTAGGATACTAGCAATTGATAATTTGAGGCTTAATTTGGGAAATGCAGGAAAGAATTGGAGATGGGGAAGACGGTTGAGACGTATCAACTGATTTTTGTGTTTTCCCCATGCTTTTTGAAGATGTCTTATGTTGTTTTGATTTCTTGTTCACCTAATCATAGATTATTTGAGGTTAAATTTGGTTAATGTGGGAAAAAGTTGGACATGGGGGAGAGTTGAGATGTTCTTATGTTGCTCTGCTTTCATGTATGCCTCATCCTCGATCAGTACAACTTGATGATTTGGGGATCACTGCGGGAACTGCTTGGAAATGGTGAAGAGTTGAGACGTAACTACTTTTCACCATGCGTATCAGACATGTCTTATGCTGCTTTGCTTTCATTGATGCCTCATCATTAGTTAGTACAACTTGTAATGCTTACTGCTGGATTTCTTTCTGAAAAATTGTGCTTTTGATAAGGATTGAGCGTTACATAGGAGCTGGCATGTTGAGAGCTTGATGGGAGATTTCTATTAAAATTTTAAGACACTATTAAGCCTACTGCTATTTTTATTTTTCCTTGGCACATGTAGTTGCATAAACCACTTGCTTGTTTTGCTTTTGTGTTATGTTTCTGAGTCATTTGGGCAGAAGCTGGATTTTCTTTCTGACAGTTCTTTCACCTAAACGATATAGGGCGAGGGGCCCTATTTTTTGAGCCCCTGTATTTCTTGTGCTTTGTTTTGGACTTGATGGCCCAAAAAGTCACGCATCGAGACACAAAAAAAAAAAACTTGGTGATTAAGCAATTCTTGATCGTGTCGGTGATCAGCCGTCGGCGGAAAGATTTTGATAAACCTAATGTGAACCATTGGATTTGTGGTCTTTTTGTCAGAAAGCAAAGACTTTTTGAAGGTTAATGATGATTTTAGGGACCGATTTCCGGGAGCTTGCTTAGTCAATTACTATTTTAAGTAACATCTGAAAAACGGGTTAGATGGGACTTTTGGTCCCATGTATTGCATGCTTTTGTCATCTGCTGGTGGCCATAACCATAACTAGGTACTTTTGGCTTTCCTTCATAAAATCCTCTACCTCGCACACTTTTGAATCAATCCTAATCTTTGTTTAAGCTTTAACGTTATTCGAATTAAAGCGTCGAGTGAAGACAAATGTCTTTTCAATTTTTCTAAATAATTCAATAAAATAAAATAGATGCAAAAATGAGTTATTTTGAAGGTTTCAAGCAGATTAAAAGTTTGTTCTTGTTTATTAAAATTTTGTCAGTACTCTCCATTCATATACGATGGATAGAGAACCACTGGTCCCCATAGGTTAAGGTTAGCCTACCCTAACCAAATGAAAAAATGAAATTAGATTGGCTTAACAAGCTAAGGACCAAGGTTGGGCCGACCTTACAAATTGAGATTAGACCAACCTAGTACCCTGTGAACTTATATTGTTAGGCTAAAATTAGTCACGCCCTTAATACTGTCAGGACATATTACAATGGGAAAACTGTGTCAACATGTTCTTAACAATAGGGTTATTTCGCAAACCCTCTTAAGATTTCTTTTTAAAAAAAAAAAAAAATCTAAATGTAACGGTTTATTAACAAAAACATCCTTAAAGTCCTCTTTAATTACATCTATACTATTTTTTTTGTATAGTTAATTGATATCCAAACTCATATTCTGATTAATCCGGTTCAAATAAAAAAAAAAAAAATATTTGAACGGGCGGAGCGGGCCAGGGTTCCGGGGCCGGGGCTGGGGCGGACTCAACATTTTAAGATAAACAACATATCAAAAATTAAGTATAATTTGTCTTGCTTTACACCTCCCACGACAAAAGTAAATGTAAAGATGTATCTAATGGACATGAAAGGCCTGTGAAGTTTTATATCATTAGCCTGGTCTCAAGAGTGAATCTTTTAGGCAGCTCTCTATCGCAGCCGGTCTAAGATTTATTCTACCTTGAGCTAATCCGAGTCTTCGGAGCTCTCCATAGGCACCAGTCTAGATTGATTCCCACCCAAAAGCCTGAAACTCGATCTTCGGCTTTAACCGAGATTCTCTCCTAATTTTGTAGTTCGGAGTTCAATAAATTACACTCAATAATATGGCGAAATATATTTTATATTCTTTACATTCACATGTTCCCAATTCTCTCAAAAATTTGGTAGTTTCGGGTTTATCGAACTAAGTTCTCTAAAGTATCCATCTGATATTTTATCTTAAAATTTGTGACAAAAAAGTTGAAGTATTGGAAACAAGTATTTATATTATTTTTATAACTTAAATACTCATTGAATATGTGGACCGGTGATAATTTTAAAAAACATAAAAATCTCAATATGTAATATATTAAATGGGAATAAATTTAGTAGAGTTTAAACTCACAATATGCAAGTTGATACTATTTTAATATTTTGTGAAATAATTATCAACTCTAAAAAGTTTTAGAGATCACCCAGAGAGAGGCGTGGACTTGAGGAATGGAGATTGTCCCAAGGTTCCAAAAAAGAGGCATGATTAGAAAGAAATACTATCAAGCGAAATTGAATCAGAGAATAGAGAATAAAAGTGATGAAATTTTACTATTTGAGTTATCCTGTCGGACATTTAATCTCTAGTTATTTCAAGCTTAATACTGATCAGATCACTTAAATTAAATATTTTAGCCTCTAGGTCCACTTTGGGACTCCGCCCTGCCATGAAGGCCATACCAATTGCGCTTGAGCTAGGCAGGCCTGACCTTGGGCCCAAGAACTTAATTCCTTCGTGTCTCCAATACCTTTGTGGGGCCTTACGTGTGGAACTTCTCCGTATTTCATTGTGGGCCTCTTGTTCTAGTTTTGTCCTCAGGTGGACACCCTTGTTCCCCCCCACATGGTGTCCCGGTTTAGGCACCCTGTCTTGTTGTTTTCCTTGACATTCAAGCTCGGAGAAACTACATAAATGTACAGAAAAAGGAATTCAATTTGATGTTTCACAAAATGCTTTCGAGAAGGAGACACAAACATTTAATTTTGGTTGTTATTCACCTTCATGTGCTTATCAGTCCAAGCTGCCATTTTCGCGACAACTTCCATGTCCAAAAATGACCACGAAACCAAGAAATGAACAATAGTTGCATGAAGTCAACAAACAATTCATATTTGGTCCCCCAACCCCCAACAAATAGGTAGGTTCCTAAGTACTATTAGTTTTGGACCACCGTCTGCAACCTCTGACTATTTTGTGCTCTCGCATTTCTTTGAAATTCATCACGCCGTCTACACTTGAGGGAAGATATCGATCACGCTTGAGAGAGAGAGAGATCGAATTAGTCCCTATGTCATTTAGATGAGAAAGATAATGATCCAAACATGATTTTTTAGGGGGAGGCAACATTAAGCTAAACAAACCTATATTTGTCGGCATTTTGGCTTAGTATATGATATATCTGATTAGTGTGTCACCAACTCGCATGAAGTTATATTAACTTTTTTTAAGGGGGAGTCATGTTACAATAACTTGCTATTGGGGCCCTCAAGTGTTGCGTATACATTTTTTGTATACATAGGAAGATTCAAACTCGAGACCTTTACAAGAAAAAGGGAAATAGTGCCAACTAAGCTAAATGTTGCCCTATAGCTTGGACCAGGCACACCCTGCCAATTCTAGATCAAAATTAACCACCACACATCATCGATGTAGGGTTTTAAAGAGGTTTCACCTAGTACATTATTTAAAATTTGATCTTTTTATCCAAAAAAAAAAGTATGCATATTTGCTCTCCACAGACATCCGATCATTTAAAATGTAAGATAATGTTAAATACAAGATGATATTTTTCAAAGTGATTGTTAGATCTAAGGTTGATGAATATCGACCAATTTCCATTTATATTCATGAATAGTAGAAAACGAAACACATATCACAAGTATAAGAAAGGAACAAGGATTGATTGCCATTTGTATGGATAAACATTGCCGATTGATGTTCATGTTCAGAAAAAGAGCAAATGGAAGTTAAAGGAGTTCGAAAGCCAAATTAGAAATCACTATCTATATGTACCCAAAAAAAAAAAGAAATCACAATTTATATTTATTGATATTGAAAGATATGTCTTACCCTACAAGAAACTAGTTTTTCCTCTAATGAAACAGGGCCAGCAAGATGTGCGAACTCTGAGTGACAAACTCTTGAGTGTCATTCTCAGCCAGACAATATCACAAGGCCCAGACCCACTTGAAACCCACAACTTCAAGGCAGACAAAAGCTTGAAAAGGACAAGAGCTCTACACCACGCCCAGCCACTCCCCCCCCCCCCAAATAAAAAAAAAAAAAAAACCACCCACGAAGTTAATTATATGGTAGACTTGTTCTTTGTCCACTCGCCTCACATTTTCGATAACTCGAGAGTAGTGGATTAGAACAACAAAGGGAATTCAAAATGAGATCTTTCACCGCAGTTCTCATGAATGAAAAGACATTCACAATACACTCCCATAGCACCCGAAATGATGACTCTGAAGCCTCAACTACTATAATGTTATTTTCGCCTTCTCATCTTTCAATTTCTCTATTCAGTTTCCATTTTCAAGAAATGAAAATGATATATATGTATGTATGTATGTATGTATGCATGCATGCATGTATACTAGGACCACCCGCACCAGCCATCACGTATTTTATCAGAAATCCAGCATCACTTTTTTGTTTTATTGAGGATTTATCAAAATTCTCTTTGAAGTGATGTTCCAATTTTTCAAGCCCAAATTGAGATTCATCAAGCCTACAGACTAAGAAGGATAAGTTTGTTCCCCTCTGGCCGGTCCCATTCTGTTCCGGACGACCAATATTCATCTCCTTGCTTCACACTCATTTGAAATTCAGCACGCTGCATTTAAAGCTGTTGCCCGAAAATTTGGAACATTTGTGGACTGGCCTGGCCAGTTCTTTATTGTCAGCGTCACGCCAACGTTGTTTGTTTTGTCTCCAAGGAGACACTCTAGTGATCTCCTTCACCAACTTACGGATCCCACATTCAAATCTCTATATAACAAAAAAAAAAAAAAAAGTTGTTTGCTTTGCAAGCAATATGAGAATGGGCTTTCATTTGGGCCTCCTTATGGGCCTTTTAAATGGGCCTGTTAATTAGGTGATTAGTAGTGAGAATTAGCTTAACTAAATATTAGGTTGCTCCATCTTTTCGACCAACCACTTTAAGAGTAAAGATCAAATTTAATTCTTTTATGGTACTAATTGATATACAATTGAATAACTACTCAAATTTGACTCAATTAGTGTATAAGTTCAGAATTCAAATTTAATAATTAAGATGATTTAAGTTTAAATTAAGTTTAAGTTATTCTCGTGGCTCCAAAATTTGAAAATTTTCAAGTGAAGGCAATAAGACGAGTCGGGTGCTTCCCAATTTTAATTGATTTTGGGCTTTCAAATGGCTTTCAAGAATATAACTTTTTATAGGATTTTATCTGAAAAACTATAACAAATTTTTTTTTGTTACATCAAAATTTTGAATTCAAATTAGAAAAGTAATTATAATTACTAAACTATTTCGAGGGACAATCACCGTAATACTTAGTTTCTAGAAGAGGATTCTTCTTTATTATTAAATAAATGAATCAGAAACCTCATTATTACTAAATAAAAAACCTAGGTTTGATGTGAATAAAATGGGCCATATGAAAATAAATACCAATTAGAAGTAAAGAATGTCGCGTGCATAATATATATATATATATATATATATATATATATATATATAAAGTACACTAATATATGTAATAATTTAAGGCATGGCATTTTTCAAATATGGGTCTGCTCAAAATGATTGGTCCCATGAAAATGAAAATGAATTAGATCAGAGTGAGGGCGAAGTACAAGCTAGTCTTAGATCTTAATGATTTATTAGAATTTGGAAGGTTGCTAATTGGATTTCAGGCAGGTTGCGGAAGCCTCTATGTCCATCGGAACCGAACTGTTCCTATAAAAAATTCACTATTAAGGTTCCTATGATGGGTCATTTTTATTTTAATTACCTCATGTTAAAATTAATTAATCCTTAGGTCATTCTCCAGGAATTCCCCAAATTTCCCATTTAGACACTTTGACAAAAATTCAATTTAAAACAATTTTTTTTTACTTGTATTAATTTAGATGTAGTAATTAGTAATCTTTTTGGTGACAACTTTTATCCGATTTTTACTTACTGATTGGATCATCTTCGATAAGGCGTATGATTCGACATATTTAGTATGCTTAGCACCAATTGATCTATATCGTCCCGCTCTATCAATGAGATCAATCCCCTTGAATGGGCCTTCGTTGCCCCAATCCTATGAAGGAATCTAGCTCTGTGGTACCCCACTCATAGTTCGGATGGCCCTCAACGAGGTTTATACAACTCAACCTATCAGTACATTCGGTGAGACCAAACGATTGTCTCTCTTTCTCTCATTCGACCAACGATTATCAAATGTTAAAGGAATCGAACACCTCTACTACCAATCGGTAATATTCACATGAGTCTCACTTTGATTAAGCTTCCTACTTTAGTACGAAACATATCTCTCAGATAAAAAATAAAATTCTTAAGAATTTAATAGATAAGGAAAAAAATTTTCCCGTATAATTTAACTTTCTAAATGATAACAATAACAAATCTGTTGACAATTAAGATCCGGTATTCTCGGATCACCTCATAAGGAAGTAAGGGTTGTGACACCCCAAAATTATACGACTCTAAAAGGGACATTATATAAAACCTCTCGTTACATCAAACCAAGTAAATCCTCCGAACTCGACACAAAACACACAAAATGTCATAGGGAGATCTATCCTCCCTCCCTCTGTTTGTTTATTCTTTTGAAAACCGTTTTTTCTGACTTAGTCGTCGGAGTCTCTCCTATCGTATCACCCTCTGAAAATCTTTTGCAGATTTCAAGCCTCCTTATTGAGCACACGTTCGAGTCACAAGAAATCAGATCTATGGAGTCAAAACTCACTTCCAATAAATTGGCATCATTGTGGGAACTGACCAGAAAATCCTTGTTGAGTTCTCAGGATTATCAGACCGATATACCTCCAAAGTGGAGAACTAGAACTGCATCAAAAGCCGCATCCGCCGTGGATGGCCATACTGCTACCCCTACTGACGCAACCCTTCCTGTGGTGTCCACTCGCTCTATTGACAATCCTCCTATTCATGATCAACCCCCTCGCTCAGAACAGATCCTGCAACCCGGGCCTCAAGAACGCTCGGTCATAGCCCCTTTGCCAATACCCTAAGAACAAGTCAATCAACCCCAAATGGATAGATTAGAGTCCAAGATTCAGGACTTGAGCAAGCAATTGGAAGGCCTTAGTCACACTTTAAGACCCGAGGGCTAGTCCTCTTCAGGAGGGTCTGGACGTATACACCCTCGAAGATAAATGCCACTGCACGACTATGAGCCCTCGGTGAATTCCCATCATGACCCCGAAGATCTAAGAAAACAAGTTAAGTAACTTATTGCTGATGAACTCAAACGGGCCAATATTCGGGAAAACTAAGCCTCCCTCTACTTCACTAACGTTTCACCTTTCGATCCGAAGGTCTCTTCGGAACTGATACCTCGTGACTTGCTTTTGCCTCCCATGGAAAGATATGAAGGAATAACTAACCCTCACTATTATACGGCACACTTCACGACTGTAATGATCTCAAGAGATATGATAGACACCTCCATGTGCAAACATTTCGCTACAACTCTCAAAGGGAACGCATTAACATAGTTCAACTTGCTCTCGCCTCTAAGTATAAAGACTTTCTCTCAACTCTGCCAATAGTTTGAAACTCACTTTATGATTAATAGATGAGCAAATAGAAAATCCACTTCTCTACTGTCATTATACCAAAGAGAGGATAAACCTCTGAGGGACTACTTTGAGAAGTTCAGAACAGAGATGATGAAAGTTTCGTTCCTGGATCATTCTATTGTGTTAGTGGCACTGATTACTAGATTGAACCCTTTTTTGCATGAAAACTTAAATTATAAAAAATCATCCCTCCATTATCCAAGAGTTCTACTCTCGTTCCAAGAAATACATCGCAGCTGAAGACGCCAAGGCCTTCGATTGGAGGAAAAACCAATCGTCCAGGAGAGAAAGAAGTCGATTGTCCTGACGGCTCTCACCAAAGAGGAACTGACCAGGTCCTCTACCTCCTCGAAGGTTTAACACCTATACTCCTTTAAAGGAAACCCCCAGTCAAGTTCTGCTCTAGATCAGAGACCAACTTTATAACTGATAGCCCCTCAACCCGTGGAGTACGATCCAAGAAAGATAGGACCAAGTACTGTCATTTTCATCGTGATCATTGTCACATAACTGATAACTGCAAAAGGCTCAAAGATGAGTTTGAATTCCTTGTCAGAAGTGGGAGGTTACAAAGGTTCATCAGTAAAGCAAAGCACCATCCCGACTAGCTATAGGAACCCGAACACCTCTACTCTCAATTAGTAATATTTACCCGAGTCTCACTTTGATTAAGCTTCCTACTTTAGTGCGAAACACATCTCGCATATAAGAAAGGAAATCCTTGAGGATTTAATCGATAAGGGAAAAAAATTTTCTGTATAATTCAACTTTCTAAATGATAACAATATCAAATCTGTTGACAATCAGGATCTGGTATTCTTGGATCACCTCATAAGAAAACTAGGGTTGCGATGCTCCAGGACCACACGACTCTAAGAGGGACTTTATATAAAAGCTCTCGTTACATCAAATCAAGTAAGTCTTCCAAACTCGACACAGAACACACAAAAGATCACAAAAAGATCTATCCTCTCTCCCTTTGTCTGTTTATCCTTTCGAAAACCGCTCTTTTTGAGTTGAATATCGAAATCTCTCCCGTCGAAATACTCTCCACTTGTCTTTTATAGGTTTCAAGTCTCCTTATTGAGAACACGTTCGAGTCACAAGAAACCGAATCTGTGGAATCAAGACTCACCTCTAACACTTATCATAATACTATAACAAGTAGTGACGGAGTCATATAGAAAAAATGGTGGGTAATTACCTCTACTAGACTAAAATAATTATATTAATTTTTATATGTTAAATAAATATTTTTTTCATTCAATCAAAGATATTACCCGGTCACTACCTTTATAAAAATATTTTATTTTCACTGCTTTTGTGTTCCGAATCGGTCGCTAACAAAAATGGTGGGTGATGGGATGTATTTCAAGACCCAGTCCAAAATAGTCAATTCCTAAAAGGCCCACGAAAAGAAGGCCTGTCGATTTGTTTCTAACGACCGTAACAACAATCTACTAAAAGGCCGTAGTCGCCTCGATCGATCTACCGAAGGGTCTTAGCCGCCCTGGTCTACCGAACGATTGGGACTCAGTCGTCCCGATTAACCGATCGTGACTCATCAAGCAGAGACAATCACTTCAATCAGTCAAACAAATGTCAGCCTTATAACCGGATAAGTCTCAAAGACCTTTTATCGGTCAAGCAACCAAACGATGGGCAGTACCCCTATTGATTAAAGAGGAATGTCAGAACTTCCTCTATTCCAGCTTCTTATTTCGTAACGGTAATTCCGAGAATCTTTCATATAAAGAAAGCATCTCTCCCGAAGAGGAAGGTTTCCCAATATAAGAGGATCGTGATCAATTCATAATATTGGCTTCTGAGATTTCCGAATCAGTTCGACAAGGAAGGTAAGGTGGAAATCTCTCGGTGGCGCACAACTCTCACAAGTATAAAAGATCTCAAAACTCTCGACATCAGGTACGCTCTCAAAACCTAACACAGGGTGCACATTGATCATAGAGAACCACTCTCCCTCTACTCTCAGTCTGTTTCTCTCAAACGAAAACCACTCCCTACTGACTTGAGTATCGGAGTCTCCCCGTCGAAGCATCCTCTAACGGTTTTTGCAGGTGTATCCACCCTCGACGGTAACTGTTCGAGTCAACAAGGAGCTGGTATCTGAGGAGCCAAAACCCACCTCCATCAGATTAGCGCCGTCTGTGGGAAACAGATTAGAGTCGTTCTTATTCCTCGCAACGATCATGCCTCCGAGAACCAGAGCGTCCTCAAGAGACGTCCCTCCTGTGGAAGGGCGAACTGCCACGCTTTCTGAAGTCGCTCCCCTTGCAGCGCCTGATCCAGTCACCCGCGATCCGGCAGCTCCCATGAGATCACCTCATCAAGAACAGGTTTTACAACCCGTGCTTCCTGTCCAACCCATGGCCAACCCCATTCTAGAGTGAGTCAATCGCCCTTAGATGAAAAGGCTAGAATCCAAACTTCAAGACGTGAGTAGACAACTAGAAGACCTTAGTCGCGCCCTCAAACCTGAAGTCCAATTAGATATTGAGGGATCTAGACGTCCCCAACAACGACCATCACCCCCACGTGGGGAAGCATCCGAAAACTCCAAACTAGTCCCGGATGATCTTTGAAAATAGGTCGAACAACTGGTAGTCGAGGAACTAAAGCGGATCAACCATTAGGGAGACCAAATCCCCTCTTACTCTTACGCTTCGCCGTTTGACTCCAAGATCTCCTCAGAGCCCATGCCTCGCAACGTACTCCTGCTTCCCATGGAGAGATACAATGAGACAACCCGGGATCATGTGGCCCATTTTATAACCATAATGATCTCCAGGGACATACTCGATGCAGCCATGTGTAAGTATTTCCCCACTACTCTCTCGGGAAATACGCTCACTTGGTTTAACTCTCTTCCGCCGATGAGTATAAAGATTTTCTCTCAGTTATGCGAACAGTTCGAATCACACTTTGTGATAAGTAGGGGAGTCAAGAGGAAGTCCATCGCCTTGCTATCGCTGCATCAAGGTAAAGAGGAATCCCTAAGGAACTGGAAATGTTCAAAGAAATGATGAGGGTCCCTTCTTAAAATCATTCGATCACATTGGCCGCACTATTAACAGGTTTGTGGCCCTCCAATATGAAGGTGTCTGTCACAAAGAATCCCCCTGCTACCATCCAAGAATTTTATGCTCAAGCTAAAAAGTACATTTCTGCCGAGAACGCCGAAGCATCCGATCATATGAGAGATCAGACTGCCTGAAAAGAACGGAACCAATCACCTCAGAGATCACCGCCTAGGAGAAACCGGGTGAAACCCCTTCCTCCAAGGAGATACAACAATTACACCCAGCTGAGTGAGACCCCTGGCCGGGTTTTAGCCCTTATCAGAGATAAGTCATACGTTCGATGACCCCCACGATCAACTGAGGATGATTCTAGTAAGGACAGAACGAAATACTGTCACTTTCATCGTGACTACGGCCACACTACCGACAACTGCAAGAAACTGAAAGACGAATTGGAATTCCTAGTACGTGAATGAAGACTATGGGAGCTCGTTGTAGGAAGGGAAAGAGGTCCTCCTGCCGATCATCAGTGTGAACCGTTGCAACGTAACCAAGAGGAGGAATACCAAGCTGCTAGGCCTCCGACTGACTAAAGGGATCGGGTGATTCTTCAGGTCCACGATGGACCAACAGAAAATTAGATCAGACGCCTAATCGCACCAATTTTCTATTACCCGAAGGTAACTCCTCCTGTACCACAAGAAATCCTAGCAGCAAGCACCAACAAACGACAAAGTGAAAAAAGGCTGGTCATCGATTTCACCGACGAAGATCTCATTGGGATTGACCCGAACCGACATGATCCCCTTGTGATAACCGCCAAAATCGACCAATTTTAGATTCGAATGATCTTTGTCAATCAAGGAGCCAGCTGTAATCTCCTGTATCGGGATGCTTTCGGACGAATGAGATTTACTCCTGCCGACCTTCAGCCCCACGCGGGCCTGGTCAAAGGGCTCTCGGGTGAATGGATATATCCTGACGGTATTATCTCCCTTCCGATTACCCTTGGAACACCTCCTAATCATGCGACGGCTCCTATTGTGTTTAACGTGGTAAACCTCCCTTCGCTCTACAACGCCATCTTGGGCAGACCAGACCTGAATACCTTGGAGATTTTGCGTAGCACCAAGCGTATAAAGATCAAGTTCAGAACGTCGTCAGGGATTGGGACTCTCACATCTGAGTTGGAGCCTTCTACTTCCGCTCATAAATAGTCATCGGATTTTATTGTTGGTATTTCTCTAAACTACAAGGGTATTTCCCAACGTTCGTGAAATCACTTATCAACAGATCTCTTACATCTCCATGTCCTGGTCCTATCACTAGGAGGGCCTTAGTCACCCCGGATCTACCGATCGTACGCGTCGTCAATAGGGGTTGTAACTCACCGAACGGGTGGACGCGACCCACAACTTACAATAAATTCATATCGCTAGGAGGGCCTTAGTCACCCAGGATCTACCGATCGTACATGTCGTCAATAGAGGATGTAACTCCCCAGACGAGTAGACGCTGCCCACAACTTACAATAAATTCCTATCGCTAAGAGGGCCTTAGTCGCCCTGGATCTACCGATCGTACGCGTCGTCAATAGGGGATGTAACTCCCCGGACGGGTGGACGCGGCCCATAACTTACAATAAATTCTTATCGCTAGGAGAGCCTTGGTTGCCCAAGATCTACCGATCGTACACATCGTCAATAGGGGATGTAACTCCCCGGATGGGTAGACGCGGTCCACAACTTACAATAAATTCCTATCGTCAGGAGTACCTTAGTCACCCTGGATCTACCGATCGTACGCGTTGTCAATAGGGAATGTAACTCTCCAGATGAGTGTACGCGGCCCACAACTTGCAATAAATTCATATCGCTATGAGGGCCTTAGTCGCCCAGGATTTTTCGATTGTACGCGGGGATGTAACTCCCCCGACGGGCAAACGCAGCCCAACTATTTAAAGATCCTCTATCATACAGAAGGTATCAGCCGCTCACCCCCAATGGGTCGCATGCCTCACTGATGAGTTATACAGCCTTTCGAAACAACAAGCATGATCGTCCCATTCTAAACTAGGCGAAAAGATCTAAGTCCCCTTAATTCTACTGAAATAATGCAATGAAAAACGAAGAAGATGACTTCTATCGGAAAAAACACAAGAATCTCTCATAAAATGAACAGAGGCCACTTAGTACAAAAAATCTGGGCAGAGGTTATACAGTCGGATTTGGAGTATCGATCTCTTCTTCGATTAAAGGCAGAGCCTTACTTAGACCCATACTACGAATTATCTTTTCGGCACATTTTAATCTCTCGGCCAGTCTACGGTGGGAATCCTTCTGGATGATGGCTTCCCTTGCGCGGGACTCCTCAAGCTCCGCAATCTTGCATTCTGCTATTCGAAGAGATTTCTCACGAAGCTGACCAACTTCTTGTGCACCAGAGCCTCTAACTTCAGTCTCTTGTATTGCCCTTGGCACTGGACCAATTCAGATTGAATGGATCTCAACTCCTCTTCCTTCTGACTGAGTAGGGCACTGGATACGTTTTTAGCGACCGAAGACTCTCTTCCCTGAAGGGAAACTAATCCCCGCAGATGAGTTAACTCAGAGAGCCGTCCCTTTAAATGGCTTATTACTTGCCTCCCCTACTGTCCCTGAAATCGAGCAAGGGTCATGGTCTGCAAAGAAAATCAAATTAACAAATGATAAAAGAGGGAAGAGAATTCAAGAAACGAAAGGAGAGTATTACCCAGCAATGCGCTCCGTTTCTACCAGATCTATATAGCTATACTGCATGTCTCCAGCACAAACGGCAACGGTTCCTCGCTCTTTTGAGCCTTTCTTTCCATCGAAGAACCGAACAGGGATGGAAGATGAAGAGGATGCTCCTCCCGAAACTTTGCGTTTTCCCTTGCACGAAGGCCAAACCGGAACAGTGGAAGAAGGTCCCGCCATTCTGTCCCTTGTAGCTCGAGAAACATTCGTTCTCACTCCGGCATCAAGTAAAGGAAGACCTCCGGCTCCTCCTAACTCGTCCGCATCAACATTTGTCCCGCTAATGGGTTATCTTCATTTGGGACAGCTCCCTCTATTGGTATAGCCTCTGTCGGCTTCGGGTACTTAGACAGAGCCCCCAGCGTAGATGGGAGCAAGGAAACCCTCCTCCCTTTCGCCAAAAAAGATGGCGACCCGCGAAGGATCCCAGTCGCCCCTGAAGAAGACTTAGGTAGGGCCTCAGACGCCCCGGGATCCTCCTGAAGAGGTCTTTTAGCGCTATGATGAGTCAACTTGTCAACAGTGATACTTTCCAACAATACGTCGTCAAGATGACTCAAAGAATCGACTAGCTCGATCTTCTCTCTCCCCAACACAATGGGTCGATCAACTTTTCTCTTTTCCCCGAACAATAAACCAGCCATGGATAACATCTGGTCATCCAGCAAGAACTCGACCCATATACTCCGACCGGTGGATTTGCAATAGCCGCTAACCGACCGAATAAAACGACCATGCTTCGAAGCAGTCGAAGGTTTCAGCTCTACATTGGGCACCCCATCAGCCTTGGGAAACCAGGGCATGCGATTCCTGTCCAAGAACTCGACAAAAAAGAACTTTTGCATCCAGTTCTTGTCGATGGATTCACTGTAGAAAAACCTCCAACAGGACTCAGGCTGGGTCTGTAGTTTGTACCACCCCTTGGTCGGCCTGTTACTCCCACACCTCATCAGAATAAAAATTGGGGACAAAACGTTAAAATCGAAACGAAGACGACAAAACCCTAACAAAGAAGCTACCGCGACCACTAACCATCAGGCACTGGAAATTAGGAGTGTCGGGAATATGTTCCACTGATGCAAAACCTCAGAAAAAGAACCCGTATATGGAACCTTCAAACCGTACTTGACCGATTGGAGATTCATCGGCACACAGTTCTCTGATACCCTGTTAGCCCTATCAACCTCTGTCGCGGACAACAGAGAGTAATCATCCCCCAACAGCATTTCAGTTTGTACTTCTTGGAGCTCTTGTGCTGACATGGCGCTCGTAATATCACCAATACTCAGAAAAGCCAGAAAAGCAGACATCTCTGTCACCGATAAAGACTCTTTGGCAGGGAGAGTGAGAGAAAAAGGTGGAAGGATGAGAAAGCAGCAACGAGAGAAGTCCTTATGGGATGTGTGATAAATGGTTCACTAAGACAGAAGCGACAGCAGCCGTATTAAAATTCTCGAACCTCCGATTTAAAATCATGACTCATGGCGTCTCTTTCCAAGAAAATCATGAGTCATGGGCAAATGATGGGACGTATTTCAAAGTACAGTCCAAAATAGTCAAGTCCCAAAAGGCCCACGAAAAGAAGGCATACCGATCAGTATCTAACGACCGTAACAACAATCTACTGAAGGGTCGTAGTCGCCCTGATCAATCTATCGAAAGACCTTAACCGCCCTGGTCTACCGAACGATAGGGTCTCGGTCGCCCCGATTAACCGATCGTGACTCATCAAGCAGAGACAGTCAGCTCGATCAGTCAAACAAACGTCTGCCTTATAACCGGATAAGTTTTGAAAACCTTTTATTGGTCGAGCAACCAAACGATGGGTAGTACCCCTGTTGATTAAAGAGGAAGGTTAGAACTTCCTCTATTCCAGTTTCTTATTTCGTAATGGTAATTCCGAAAATCTTTCATATAAAGAAAGCATCCATCTTGAAGAGAAAGGTTACCCGATATAAAAGAATCATGAACAATTCGTAATATTGGCTTCCGAAATTCCCGGATTAGTTCAACAAAGAAGATAGGGTGGAAGTCTTTTGGCGGCGCACAACTCTCACAGGTATAAAAGATCTCAAAACCCTCAACATCAGGTACGCTCTCAAAACCTAACACAGGGGGCACATTGATCACAGGGAATCACTCTCCCTATACTCTCAGTCTGTTTCTCTCAAACGAAAACCGCTCTCTACTGACTTGAGCGTCGGAGTCTCCCCGCCAAAATACCCTCCGATGGTTTTTGTATGTGTATCCACCCTCGACGGCAACCGTTTGAGTCAACAAAGAGTTAGTATCTGAGGAGTCAAAACTCACCTCCATCAGTTGATATTATGGATAATCTCATAGTAAAAACTGTTGGGATTAAATACAAAAATTGGGACTTGGTCATCTCAAGAAAAAGAGCTACTGAAAATGATGTGGACTTGTAAACTAAATCGTAAGAAAAAGGAACTAGAAATTTAGTTCACAACCTTTTTGGTAATTTACATATCTTCTCAAAGTCAGTATTAGCAAGTAAGGGCCACTTGATGCTCCATGTCCATCGTAATTTAGTAGACAAGAGTAGGTTTAGGGCTACTTTTTTTAAAAAAAAGAAAAATAGATTTAGTATATAAAAATACTATATCTTTTAATTTGAATTTAAAATTTAAAAATAAAAAATATTACATTAATAATTTTTTTTTAAATTAGACTTGATAATATTTAAATCTAATTAATCAAAATATAATTTTAAATATAAATTAATTATTTTAAAAAAAATTATAGTCATTTGCCAGCTCTACCCTTGTTGGCCGAGAGTAATATCCAATATTTCGGGTGGTAAAAACTTTTGTGATAATACTTGCAAGAAGTTGCTATATTAATTATTTTCTTATTTCTTACTTTATATTAAAAGAAAAAAGTTAGTGAAAAATTTTAATCATTAAATATGTATATATATATATATAAACTCTTTATTTTAAGATCACAACTGATCCAAATTATTTTCAAAAATTTGATCAGTCGTATCAACATTACATCAATATCATACTAATCTCAGTCTCACACAAGCGTCGCTGAATCTACTTCTAAAATTTTTAGTCAAAAAAGTTTGATTGATTACGTTGTGCCGACATAGCTAATCAAACTCTGTCATCAAAATTACTTTGAAAGTTCTCAAAATAGAGATTATTTATATTTTAATATTACTTTGACCGGTCGGAATTTTAAATTTTATAAAAGTAATATTAATTTTCATGGTCCTTCTAAAAAATATGTCTCACTAATTGCCTTATGAGAAATGGATAAATCCCCACTGTACCAGATGATTTAAGAAATTTATATTGAAATAAGACATATCCATATTACAATTTTTCTTTAGTTCTGCTTCTGCAACAATATTGAAAACGGGTCGTCCTGCCTGCAAGTTACTTTAATTTTTTTTTTCTCTAAATTATATTCTAATTAATTCAGCTCAAACTGTTATTAGACCTTTTTAAGAGAAAACTCTCATAACATAATTGTTTTCATTTTTAAAATTTAAATTTAAATTTTCATTAAAAGATATCTTTCTTTGCTTAGATCAAGTGGATATGTTATTTCAATTGTTACCTGGAGTAATAGTGGTAGAGACCTAACATCAAATTCAGACTCGAGCGAGATAGGGCAGTGAGAGATTGGTCATTTGCCAGAGGTAGCACAAAAAAGACAACTTTTAGAGAGGATTTTGAAAAGTGGGCAAAGCTCGTAGGAAAAAATCAGTTTACGCCAGTGTTGGGGTTCGTAATCATTTTTTTATACATCCCTTGTTCTCTGGAATCTCAAGCAAGAAGGTCCCTCTCAAATCACTCTGCCCACATCACGAACTTGAACCATGATTTAAGTGGAGGATTCTATACTTCATGGTTTAACAATATCATCTTCCCTCACAATTTTTTTACCATTATACTGACAAGGTTAGAATTTAGGATTCGTGATAATTCTCTTATACAATCATTATAAAATTAAACTTATTAGAATTTAAATCTATTTTCTATAAAAAAATTAATGGAATATATCGTTGAAATATTTCCTTTTATACTCACAGGAATAAATATGATAATAATTTTATTTATGTATGTTATAGCAGTTACGTGCAAGTTGCACATAAGATGTTTCGTTATTACATTCTGATTAATATTTGTCTCATATCATGCTAACAATTAAGATTTACCAAAGGTGCAAAATTACGATATATTGATCTAAATTTCTCAAACTTTGGAAACCAATCCAAGACCGTCCAAATGATTAAAGGCAAAATCACACAATCCAGATCCTTTAAGAAATAGAAACCCAAATCTTTCACTGATTTAAAATAATGAAAGCAATGATTAATTTAAACATTTTCATTCGACGATCCAGTAATAATAATTTTTTATTTTAATTCGTGATTCAAGATTTGATTAATATTATAATTAAAAAAATAATTGAAATTTGCCTGGGTTATTTTCCAAAATGGAGTGTTTTTTAACCAAAATTCTCCAAATAGTGTGATTTTTTTTTGAATTCCCAAACTAGTGAAATCATTGTACAATGCCTTTTTTTTCCTTTTTTTTTTTTAACAGTCATAAAAAAAAAAAAAAAAAAAAAACAAACAAACAATAAAAAGCTGAAAGCGCAATTGGCAACCGCGCTTTCAACTCTTTCTTTTTTTACTTTAAAATAAAAATAAAAATATTATTATTATTATTATTATTAAAACATATAAATATTAATAAAAAATTAATATTTATTAAAATTTAATTATTAACAAATTAATTAAAAATAAAAATTTATTAAAATATTAATTAAAAATAAAAAATTTTTAATTAAAAAAGAAATAATTAATAAAAAATTATCATTAATTTTTTTATTTAAAAAAATATAATCAATAAATTTTTATTAATATTTTAACAATTTTTTATTTTTAATTAATATTTTAACAATTTTTTATTTTTAATTAATTTGTTAATAATTAAATTTTATTAATTTTAATTTTTTTCAAAAATAAAAAATGAAGTTAATAAAAATTTTTAATTAATAAAATTTTTTATTAATATTTATATGTTTTAATAATAATAATAATAATATTTTTATTTTTATTTTAAAGTAAAAAAAAAAAAAAAAAAAAAAAAAACAAACAAACAATAAAAGGCTGAAAGCGCGGTTGCCAACCGCGCTTTCAGCTTTTTTTTCTTTTTTTTTTTGACTGTTGAAAAAAAAAAAGAAAAAAAAAGCTGAAAACGCGGTTGCCAACCGCGATTTCACTAGTTTAGGAATTCGAAAAAAAATCACACTATTTAAAAAATTTTGGTTAAAAAATACTCCATTTTGAAAAATAACCCAAATTTGCCTAACCAAATTTACGTGAGACGAAAGGTGAGGGGACAAAAGGAACAGGGAACGAGGCACGGAAAACGTGTTTTGTGGGGTGGAATATATCGGGCTTGGAGAGAAAGTAACTGAGCCCAACGTTTCTTCTCTTTTTTTTTTTTTCTTTTTTTTCTTTTTTCTTTTTTTTTTTATGGTAAAAACCAACGTTTCTCCTCTAATTATGTTTTTTAGATTATATGAAATTTGAAAATCAGACCATAAAATTAAAAGAAATTATTACTAATAGACTATCTCTTAACAATATTTGTTCTCTAATCATACGTGAAAGAGTGCTTGGAAAAAAAAAAAAAAAAAAAGCCAAAAGCAGAACAGTAGACGGGCATCACTCTCTTCTTTTCTTTCCCCTGTACAAACCCTGCCTCCAGCACAATCCCCACGTGACAAAACTAACCTCTCTATCAAATTCCTTTATATTTATTAATCAAGTATTCTATTTTTTTAATTAAAAATATCAGTTTTAAACTTTAAAAATAAAAAAATTAATATAATCAATTCCAAAAATAAATCGAACTAATCAAATAAAATTTAGATATCAATTAATAAAATTAAAATGAAAACCTAACCCTCTCGGGGCAACTAGTTTGTAGACTCTCGAGTCTTGAATAGGCGTGGAATACTCCACCCTCGTCAATACGTGAGTTCTTCAATTGAACAAGCACGTTACCACTGCGAGCTAAACTTGTTGCCCAGTTCGATCAAAATTTTATATTTAAATATCAAAAATAACAAAAAAATGTTTGAAAGTTCACATTTAAATTAAATCTCATAATAGTCAATTAAATTAATCGAATAATTTAAATATCAGTAATCAAATAAAAAAAATTATATCCCTGATTTTTCTTCAAATTGGTTTTGATCCAACAATTAGGCTAATTCCTATTATCTCATTTTTCTATTTTGTAGGCATTTTTTTATGGGTAATGCCAATCAAAGATCAAATAAAGGTAGATACTATTAATACACAACTATATCCTTTTAAACAACAATAATTTTCAATTGACTAAAAATATTTTAAATCTAACAAAAAATTAAAATATACTAAAATAAAATTGTCATATAAAATTTAATTTTTTATTTTGGATTAATTTAATCTCTATATTATTTTCTTTTTCACCAACAGAATAGACAAAAGAATTGTCAATTTTTAAAGAAAAATGTGAAAATTTTAGAAGTCACCATCCTAACTGAGTTCCATGCTAATCATTATTGCAATATATATATATATATATATATATATATATATATATATCAAAATAAAAATTTCTCTTAATTTAAAAATATAAGAATATAATTTTTATTGTAGAAAATTTGAAACGGGTAACTTATGCAAAAATTTAATTTTTGCTATTTTATATATTTATCTACTTTATTAACTTTAAATTTTAATATTAAGATTTAATTTACTGTTGATACGGTAATTATTACTCAGGTAGGGAAAAAGACATTTTCAGAACCGTAATTAAGAGGCGTGATTTGGGTATACAGGGCAGAGGAATTAGCATGGACCCGCCAGGGTATGATAGATCAGAGATAGAGGTCAGTGAAGGTCCCCCCACCCCAAATCATTAGGTTCGATCTGATCAGTGCAGAAGACCCGGTCCTCCTTCCCATAATTGAGTTCCCCAAACATAGTTTAGCTGATCGTAATTTCTTGACAAGTATCTCAATATACTATTATCATATATTTGTATAATAAAAATTCAGAAAAATAATTTAAAAATAAAATAAATTCAAATATCAAATACTAAATAAATTTAGATTGTAGAGTTCAAATAAAATATTATGTATTTGGCCTGCATGGTATAAAATTTGTACTATTTTTTTTTTATACAGAGATCTCAAAAATTACAAAAATATATGTATTTACGAAAATTCAAATAATAAATCTAAAAAAATTTACTTAAATAAAAATTTTTTACTATTTAAATATTCTTACAAACACAAAATTTGTATTAATGATACATTCTAATTGGTATGATTTTTAAGATGAATTAATATTTTTTTTTAAGATAGTGTTAACTAATTTTTTATTGCGATTTACATTTGTACAAACTGTAATGTTGTTGGGGAGTGAGAGGGGCACTCGCTCTGCAGGACATTAACTGCGCGTGAGCCTGCAGGGAGGGCAGTTTAGTCGATTAGTCCTACGTTATTCAGTCGCTTTCTTTGGCAGCGCAGGGGCACTTGGGTCATTTTGATTCTGTGCCATTGGGCCGTCAAAGCGTCGGTCTCCTCTTGCCTGTCTTGAGAATGAGATTTTCTCAGGCAGAATCCAATATTTTTGAATTTTCCAATATTATAAAAACACTCGGCCTAGAGAGGAGACACCCACTAAATTATTCGTTTGCATGGTATCCTATCCGGTCCTCCAGGCTTAGGGAGGAATTTAGATGAAATAGTAAAGATTGTATTCAATATCAACATTTTTATAATTTTTGAATTAAACAAGATTGTATTTTTTATATAAATTTTTATTTTACTTGAAAAATATTATAAATAAAATAACATAAAATATTAAATAAAAGAAAACAAAGAAAAGGGACATTCACAAGCAGGTTCAAGATTAATAAACAATTACTTTACCAACTAAAACTTCTAATAATAAATTATTAGACTCTTTTTTTCTTTTTTTCTTCTTTTTTTGCTCTTCTGCCTTTGATTTGTTTAAGAGAAATTCTCTTCATGGCGATCCAAGCCTTTAGTGGCTCCAAACTCAGAAGAATTTTCCATTGTTAATGTAAAATTTTCTATGAATATCTTATTTTATTTGTACCATTTAATTATTAAAAACTAGAAAAAAATATAAAAATTTTATAACGAGAAAAATATAATAAAAAGTATCTATTCTCCCGGTAGATTTTGAAATCAAAGACCTTTATAATATAAACCTTTGATCATATACGGGAAATCCCTCGACACTAGGTGCGTTTAGTTGTGAAAAATAATGATATTTTTCGTAAAAAGTTTTCTAAAAAATGAAATTATATTCAAATATTTCATTTTTCAATTTTAAAAAATAAAAATTAAAAAATATGATTTTCTAATTTATAAAGAGAAATAGAAAATAATTTTATGATTACTTTCTACTATTTTCCATTATAAATAAAATTCATATTTTACAAAATTCTTTAAATTTTCTATCTTTCCTATAAATATAGAAAATATGAGAAATTAAAAATGAAAAATTAGAAAATATTTTTCAAAACTGAACACACCCCTTTTCCATTTCTCAAATGCTTTCCAAACTTTTTTAAAGCGTTTCCGTTTTTAAAATATTTCAACATACTAAACCAATTAATGTCTATACAAAAATTTTTATATTTTTTATTTACATATTTTTTATATTTAAAGAATTATTTACTTATTTAATCATAATTTTTTATTTTTTATAATTACATATTTTATTATTTTATATTTTTATTATAAAATATGATTATTTTGTTATTTTTATAAAAATAATCAATATTTATATAAAAATTCTTATATATATTTTTTTATTTTTTTATCATTTCATGCCCGTTTTCTTCGCTGGTTTCCGTTTCCTATCGATCTAGTAGTTATATATTTTTGTTGTCGAAGAACAAAATGAAGGAATTTAAAATAAGGAGAAAGGACAAAAGAAGGGCCATAATCGATAATTTAACTTATGGATAATGGACCTCTGAGTAATAATGCAACTTGTAGAGAGAGAGAGAGAGAGGCAATGTGGGTGATTCTACAGGGAAGGGAACAACATGTCTCGTGTCTCACCATGTCAGTCAAAACATATTTGACCAGCATGATCATGAGTATGACCACCTTCTCATAATTATAGATAGTATCAATTTCTCTTCTTTAATCTGACTCATAATTTCTAAGATTCTTCCAAAAGTGCCTAAAAACATTCATTGCGTGGAAGATGAGGATACAATGCGGAGAGATTTTTGGGCATGGGGTACTTTGCATGTTCCATTCTCACAATTACTAGAATTTTTTTTTCTTTTTTTTTTTAAACCTGTGTGGGTCCAAATTTCATCATCTCTTCCATCTTCAAAAATACTTCCAATTTAGGGAGGGGGGTCCCAATGGCAGTACAAATTGAACAGATTTTCAGCGTATATTCTTAAGTCCTTTTGAATTCTTCTCCCTTGTACTTACCATCTAAGGGTTCCTATTAAAAAGAATAATTTTGAAAATGTGGAAAGCATATTAGAAGAAGAATTTGGATGATATATCAATTATTCGTAACTTTTATTTATTTTGTTATATTTAGTAGATATTTTGAGATTTTATCGGATAATTTTTTTATTGTCCAGAATATTTTCTAATAAATAAACACCTAAAACAAATAAATATATTTTTCTTGTTTGGAAAAAATCATTTTTCAGTAAAACAATTGCGGCTTAAAATCAAATTAAGAAAAATTTCGTATGATTGTAGGAGGAGAAATTCAAATGTGGAAACATTGGTTTTGAAATTTTGATATTTAAAAATAAAAAATGGCTTTGAAAGACCTCTTTGTATTTGTTGCATAAAAATTCCAAGAATGTGACATTTCACAGGTTGAACTCTCTAAAACTCAATTTTGGATTAAAATTTATAAATAATGCTTTTTTGGTTGATTTTTTTTTTTTTTTTTTGTTATACCAATTAGCGATTTGAGTCATCTTAATTAATCTAATTTGAATGTTTACTGAGTCCATCTCAAAGGACAACTCTTTCAGTATAATTTTTTTATTTTTAAATTTTAAATTTTAAAATTTGATTAAAAGACGTAATATGTGGTTAGCCAATGATATCAGCATCCTTGTGTGGGCGGTAGTCCAATTTTTCTTTTGTACCAAATATATATATAAGTATAATAGGAAAACTGCCATATGATAGGTGAAATTATTGCTCCCCGGCCAAGTATAACTCTAACAGAGTTAGTCAAGCGGCCCCTCTCTGTTTCTCTCTCTTACATTATCAGCTTCTGCCTACACTACAATGCTCTGATTTTGTGTTCTTTGGATGACAACTCTTGAACAACTAGTAAGCAAAAACAATCCGAAACCTTAATTGTCTTGATCAGCGGAAAAAGGAAAAAGTGATAAAATGGAACAAGTTTCCCTTAAAAACATAAAAAGCAAGCACAAGTGTTTGTATCGTACGAATACGAATTTCAATATTTTATTTATTATTCTTTTTTATTTTATCAAAAGTAGGAAATAGTACAAGGAGTGGGAAGAATTGTTGGCAAAAGAACAAGGGAAAGGAAATTATTCACTCTGAAACATTTTAACTTTCACTCGTTTCCTAATGTTTATATGGAAATGTTAATTTCTTTTTGTCATTTAAAAAGTAATTTCATGGCCACCGGACATAACCAAATTATGGCATTTTTGGACCAAAGAAAGATAAAGGGCTTAGGAAAAGGCTACCATTGAAATACAGGTCTCGCGGTATTTATAAAAAACAAAAAGATTACGTATTCACGTCTCAGATGTCAGATCAAGTTGAAATTATTCAGTATAGTAACTTTGATTTCACTGGATATCAAAATAGTATAGGACCAACATGTTACGAGATATCTAACTATGGAATACAATTACAAAATTTTGTCACGAGACTGCATATGATAGATGATATTGTTATACCACTTAATTTATTATATGATAATAACTTAATAGTCTATAGAAAATGATTCAGAGTTGATAGTTATCTATAAAATACGTTGATATAAACTTCATAATTACGGATCTATTTACTAAATGATTGCCACTCAAAAGGTTAATATACACACTATTCTTATGAGTATTATATCATTTCAAGATATTTAGTTTCAGTGGAACTTTGTGATTTTAGATACTCATCTAATATAGATATTTTAATTATTTCAATTTAAGATATTTTGAGATTAAGTTTCGTGAAAATAAAAATTCAGTTTTTGGATCACACTTGATATTAAATATAGCTAATCTCGCTGTGGTTTAGGGAGGACAAGTTAGAAATATATATGTTATAGATCACATTGCCTGTAATTTTCATACTACAAATTCACATCATAATCCATGTCATTTGGTTGTACTGACATACGTGAACACTGTTGGGTCGAGTTACGATAAATGTGACAAAGGTCTTTTTGATTCTATGTTAATGTGATTGATAGATGAGATTGGTTATAGATACATTTTAGTATTGGCAGTAAAGTTGAGCGCTCATTCGGTTATACATAATTATAAAGATATACATAAATCCAAGTGGAAGATTGTTGAATCATTTTAATCCAACGTTGGGCTAATATATAAAATAATTATGTATTTAGACTGTTATGATGAGTTCATGGGAAAGTGAAAAAGTGATCTACTAAAATTTTGATTAATATTAGAATTTAAAGTATCTAATAGGGTATAGTTCCCATATATGCAGAAACCTAAGGGATAATCTCTGTCTAAGTGATGAGTTTAGATAGAGTTATCAAGAAATAACATAATTATTTTTAAATATGAGTTGTAGTCCCTGACATTTCTTCCATCCCCAATATCTCATCAGCTAGAGATTTCTTTAGGGAGAACACAAAGATTTAGAATGCTATTCTCAATTCAGAATTTTTGATGGCTTTTAATCAACTTCGGATACCTGTTGAAAATTAGGAAAGTATGGATTCAGGTATATTTTCTTTCAATTACTATAGGTTATTTATTATTTTTTAATAATTTGACATTTAAATCTAAAATTGAATAGTTTATATATTAATAATAGTTTTTATCAGATCATTCTTACACTTGGACGATGAAAATAAAAAAATAAATAACAAAAATAACAAGGTGTATCATATATCAATGTTTTACATCAGCCAGCATTGATGCAGATGCCAGACAATAACAATCCCCCATATATCAATGTATGTATAATTTATTAATTGTGTTATTAACTATATAAAATTGATAAATTAGTGCTGTAGTGAAATTAATTAATTCTAAATTCACAAATAGACAATTCTAGTAATTTGAGTAGGAAAAATTCTCATATCTTTCAAAAATTAGTTAATTGTGTTATTGACAAAGTGGGGGCCTCTTTGAAAATTTTTAATCTTTCTCAATTTTTTAATTTAATTTTATTTGTAATATTTTTAACTGAAATAAAATATGTTTAAAAAAATAATATAGAATTTTGATAAATATAAGTTAAAATGTTTTGTAAAATAAACCAAAATTGTTATTATACTTATGCTTTTTATATTAAAAATTATAACTAATTATAATTGAATTTAACTTAAATTTTTCTAAATGGGTCGCATGTACACATTTATATGCATGAAAGAAAAATGAAAGAAAAGACATAGAGAAAATAAGAGTGTGTTTAGTGATAGAAAAATAAAGTTGTTTTTCAGAAAATGTTTTTTAAAAAATTGAAATTGTGTTCAAATGTTTTAATTTTTAGAAAATAAAAATTATAAAAAATAATTTTTTAATTTATAAATAGAAATAAAAAATAATTTTAAGAATGTTTTTTATTATTTTTTGTTATAAATAAATACAAGTTTTTTAAAATTTTTAAATTGTTAGGAAAAATTATAAATAGAAAAATATATATCTTTTGAATATATTTTTTAAATTTTTTATTTTTTATAAAAAAATATAAAAAAATTAAAATAAAAAGTTAAAAAATATTTTCTATAACTAAATGTATGTTAAGGTTTTTGATATTTTTTAAATAAAATATTAAATTCAAGTCGAATATATATAAAAAATATATAATAAAATTTATTTTTTAAAATTTAATTCGATTTTAATCGAATTTGATTTGATTACGTGGGTTTATTGTAAAATGAAAAAAATGAGAGAACAGAAAAGGAAAAGCAGACTACCGTACCAAAAACAAGAGCAGACTGCACCAGTACAACATCCAAATCTTTATTATTTTTATATTTTTAGATGAAATTTTTTTTTAAATGAGAGAATAAAGCCACGCTTTCTCATCCTCTTCGGTGGCTCTGCTTACCGAGAGCTCCCCTCTCTCACTCACTCTCTCCATCTCTCCCTCTGCCTCCTTCTCTCTCTCTCTCTTCCTTCTCTCTCTAGAACCCACATCACACCAGAATCAGACGAAACCAAATCAAACCTTAAAAATGCGAACTCATATTGTTCATCTTCTCCACTTCCTTCTCATCTTCTCCCTCTCCCTCTCCTCAGCTCGAGTTATTCCAGAATACAGACCCCTTCTGTCTCTAAAAAGCGGCATAACCTCCGACCCACAAAACTACCTTCAATCATGGAACATCTCGACTTCTTACTGCACATGGCTTGGCATTACCTGCGACTCCTACGGCCATGTCATCGCTCTCGACATCTCCAGCCTCAACCTCACCGGAGTCCTAACCTCCGACATCGGACACCTCCCTCACCTCCTCAATCTCTCCGTTGCAGACAACTACTTCTCCGGCCCAATCCCGACGGAAATATCTCTGCTCACCAATCTCCGCTTCCTCAACCTCTCCAACAACCTCTTCAACTCCACATTCCCTCCCCAACTCTCCAACCTCAAAAAACTCGAAGTCCTCGATCTCTACAACAATAACATGAACGGCGATTTGCCAGTAACTGTTGTTGAGATGACGAACTTGAAACATCTCCATCTCGGAGGAAACTACTTTTCCGGTAAGATTCCTCCGGAATACGGCAAGTTCCCTTTTCTAGAATACTTAGCCGTCTCCGGTAATGAACTCGCCGGTGTCATTCCTCCGGAGATCGGTAACTTGACTAAACTCCAAGAACTTTACATCGGATACTACAACAGTTACGAAGGTGGTATTCCGAGAGAAATTGGAAATCTAACCCAGTTGGTAAGATTAGACATGGCGAGTTGTGGACTTTCCGGCCAGATTCCGGTGGAGATCGGGAAGTTACAGAATCTTGACACTCTGTTTCTCCAAGTAAACGCGCTCTCTGGGGGTTTGACTCCGGAGTTGGGTTACTTGAAGAGCTTGAAATCTATGGATCTGTCGAACAACATGTTTGCCGGCGAAATTCCAGCGACGTTTGCAGAACTGAAAAATCTGACTCTCCTCAATCTGTTTCGGAACAAATTACACGGAGCCATTCCGGAGTTCATTGGAGAGTTACCAGTTCTCCAAGTCTTGCAGTTGTGGGAAAACAACTTCACTGGAACAATTCCTCAAAAGCTTGGAACCAATGGCATGCTTCAGATTCTCGACTTGTCGTCCAACAAGCTCACCGGAAACCTTCCAGAAAATCTATGTTTCGGTAACCATCTCCAAACTTTTATCACTTTGGGGAACTTCCTGTTTGGTCCTATTCCTGAATCACTAGGCGACTGTCAGTCGTTGAATAGAATCAGAATGGGTGAGAATTTCCTCAATGGGTCTATTCCCAAAGGACTTTTCGGACTTCCTATGTTAACCCAAGTCGAATTGCAGGACAATTATCTCACCGGTGAATTTCCGGTGAGTGATTCAGTGTCTGTGAACTTGGGGCAGATTAGTCTTTCGAATAATCAGCTTTCAGGTCCTTTACCGGGTTTAATCGGTAATTTTTCGGGTGTTCAGAAGCTTCTTCTTGATGGGAACATGTTTTCTGGGAAAATTCCACCTGAAATTGGAAGGTTGCAGCAGTTGTCTAAGATGGATTTCAGTTCTAACAAGTTTTCGGGGCCAATTGCGCCTGAGATTAGCAAGTGTAAGTCACTTACATTTGTTGATCTTAGTAGGAATGAACTTTCAGGTGAGATTCCTACTGAGATTACTAGTATGAGGATCCTAAATTACTTGAATTTATCCAGGAATCATCTTGTGGGTAGCATACCTTCACCTATTGCAACTATGCAAAGCTTAACTTCAGTTGATTTTTCCTATAATAATCTGTCCGGTTTGGTGCCTGGGACTGGTCAGTTTAGCTACTTCAATGCTACATCCTTCGTTGGAAATCCTGATCTCTGTGGACCTTATTTGGGCCCTTGTAAGGAGGTGACTAATGGTACTGGTGGAGCTCATGTGAAGGGTCCTCTCTCTGCTTCTTTGAAGCTACTTCTTGTGATTGGTTTGCTTGTTTGCTCGATTGCATTTGCAGTCGCAGCAATAATCAAGGCCAGGTCGTTGAAGAAGGCGAGGGAGTCTCGTGCATGGAAGCTCACGGCCTTCCAGCGCCTGGATTTCACTTGTGATGATGTTTTGGATTGCTTAAAGGAGGATAACATTATTGGCAAAGGCGGTGCTGGTATTGTTTATAAGGGCGTAATGCCAAATGGTGATCAAGTTGCTGTCAAAAGATTGCCAGCTATGAGCCGTGGGTCTTCTCATGACCATGGATTCAATGCTGAAATACAGACTTTAGGGAGGATTAGGCACAGGCACATTGTGAGGTTACTTGGGTTTTGCTCGAATCATGAGACAAATCTTTTGGTCTATGAGTACATGCCTAATGGAAGCTTGGGTAAAGTTCTTCATGGCAAGAAAGGAGGGCATTTGCGTTGGGATACAAGATATAAAATTGCGGTGGAGGCTGCTAAGGGGCTTTGCTATCTCCATCATGACTGCTCGCCTTTGATCCTTCATAGAGATGTCAAATCGAACAACATCCTTCTCGACTCCAACTTTGAAGCTCATGTTGCTGATTTTGGACTAGCCAAGTTTCTACAAGATTCGGGCGCCTCCGAGTGCATGTCTGCCATAGCTGGTTCTTATGGGTATATAGCCCCAGGTATAATTTCTAACTTTTGATCTCGTTAGACTGTTTGATTTTTCTTTGATTTTGTGCATTCTAATCTTGTCGTTATAATTTTATTTATTTATTTATTTATTTATTTATTTATATCTTATGGATTAGGCTCAATTTAGATTTTTAAGTGGTTGTGGTATGCTCTCACTAGACTGGTGTGTCCAAAGCATGATTTGTTAGTTGTTGCCTGTCAAATTCCCGGATCTAGTGCTTGATATGGATCAATCTCTTTCAACTCTATAGCATTAGAAAGTCAATTCGTAAAGAAACTTAAGGACGAGCTTTGATCTTATAGTCCACTTTGATTTGACCATTTGCCTAATTCAAAGAAAAGCAAACTAATTTGGTCTTTAGCTCTTCCAGACTGAACCAAGTTTTTTACATTTCAAAAGCTCAAACTAGTCTTTGAATGACTTTGAACTTGAATTTGCAGAATATGCCTACACATTGAAGGTGGATGAGAAGAGCGATGTCTATAGCTTTGGTGTAGTTCTCTTAGAACTAGTAAGTGGTAGAAAACCAGTCGGGGAATTTGGCGATGGAGTAGACATAGTGCAATGGGTGAGAAAAATGACTGATTCGAAGAAGGAAGGGGTACTCAAAATTCTTGATCCTAGACTTCTCACGGTTCCTCTTCATGAAGTGATGCACATCTTCTATGTCGCAATGCTATGTGTGGAAGAACAAGCGGTGGAGCGCCCAACAATGCGCGAGGTTGTCCAAATCCTGACCGAGCTACCAAAGTCACCATCCAACTCCAAATTGGGAGACCAAGTAGCTACAGTGGCATCACCACCACAAGCCATGTCCTCACTAGACTCTCCAAGCGGTGCTACTAAGGATTCAAAAGACAATCAACAGGAGCCACCACAATCGCTGCCGCCAGATCTTCTTAGCATTTGAGTTTGAAGCCTTTTTGTTGGGGTTGGGGGAGTGACTTGGCTTTTTAAAATTGGATGAATTGGGGTTGTTAGCTTTGTTATTTGTGTTTTTCTTCTTTGTGGGGAAGGGTTTGCATTTGCTAACTTTAATGTGGTTTTAATCTTTAAATCTTATTTATGTACAGTAGGGTTTTTAATGGTATGATGGGGCTGCTTTTTTCTTTTCTGTATTATAAAATCTCATGCGCTGGCACAACCACTGATTTATCTGCGATCTGCTTCATTGTGTAGTATTGTGACACTGCTGTTGTTACTGTGCTTCTAGCTCTGTTTCACTGCAGACAAAATCAAAAGACTGATCCCAATCCAAATTCCACTCTCTCAAAATCAGTTAAAACTTGATTTTTTTTTTTTTTTAAAAAAAATAACCTTAAACATCCCCATTTAAGTGGCCGTGGTTAATATTTTTCAACTCATAATTATGGTATTAAAAATATATATTATATATTCATAATTTTTTGTTGATCTCAAATTATTTTCCAACAATGTGTAAATATTATATCAGTATCATATAAACATGAAATTGGTTCAAAATTACAAACTCTAATCCAAGAAAATGAAAAAGAAAACCAAAATTTAAAAATATAATATGTTAAAGGTGTCTTATAAATCCCAAATAAAGAATATTTACACTCTCTCAAACCTAATCTTTCAAAAAAAAAAAGCAAAATAATGAAAAATAATGAATATAAGAAATTAGAATCCGCTCGTTTGATTTATGGTCGTTGCGCCACAGCTCACGAGCCTTGGACTGTGGCGCCTCAGGAATGAGGTGCTGGGGCGGAGCGTTTTGCTCCTACACTTCCCCCTGTTCTTGCATTCCTCTGCTGCTGTCTCGTATGTACTTTAAAATTATGGTGCTGCTATCTGGACAATCAATCTATTAAGATAGAGTATTAAAATTTTTAATTAAATTTAAAATTTAAAATTTTAAAAAATACATATGTATTAAAAGAATTATTTTTTAAATAAGATTTTTTATAAATATTTAAATTAAATTAATTAAAATATGAGTTTAAAAAATACCGATAAACTGCCACCTAGAAAAAACAGAAATGAAGGTTGAATGAATCGTGGGAAGTGAGACAGAAGATTTGTGATCAGAAATCAGAAGGGTGGATAAGCATAGAAATGTGTGCTTTTTTTTTTTTTTCTTATTTATGCGGGATTTTGGAACTATTATGAAAACTAGAGGACTTTTCACTAGGACAGGACAATCCCGAGAGAGCTATGCCAATTCAATTACCGAGAGAGACCCTTTGGGTAGTTGGGTTTTCTGAGTTTTCTCTCTGATTGGAAAACGAAAACTCACTGTCTGTTTCGTATTCAATTCAACTGTCTTAAGTCTGCGTGTGCTCTGCCTTTAATGGAGCTCTTTCTCTTTCTTTCTTCTATTTAAAGCTCTGTATCTTACCTTCGACCACCCTTGCCATTACTGTGTTTC
Source organism: Dillenia turbinata (assembly GCA_037126225.1). NCBI lineage: Eukaryota > Viridiplantae > Streptophyta > Magnoliopsida > Dilleniales > Dilleniaceae > Dillenia > Dillenia turbinata. Next base: position 8,958,700 of record JBAMMX010000018.1, on the reverse strand, counting down.
CAATCCATCTCTTGCCCGGATATCATAACCTTCCTCTGTCTCTCTTGATCCTATGCATGAAATTTGTTTAAATTAAGAACAGGCTGAATTAAAATATTATGAGTAAAATAAAATAATAAATCTTATATATATATATATATTTACAGGGTTCAAGTCCAGAAAGGGGTTTTGTATTTCATGTGAATTATTATATATTTTTTTAATAAATATAAGATTTAAAATTTGGTGGTCTATGAGGCCTTAGGGGCAAATGATGGGAAAATTTGAAGTTGATTTTTGCCGTTTGCCGGCCACGTGACTCACATGCATGAAAAATTGAGTTGTTAAGGGGTAAGTAGAAAAGGGTGCCCTTTCGTTTGTTGAGCATCGGACCCTGAAATTAGAGATTCTGTTTGGTCGCAATGTCTAAACTGCCCTTTTGAATCTTATAATTTAGGTTTAGGATAAAAAAATAAATAAATAAATCATTCCTTCATGAACAACGTACCATGGACAAGTTTCAAAAACCTATATGTTTATTTGGATTTCAAAAATCAAATAATTCAAGAGTTTCATTTCCAAACACCAAACAAATCACATAATTTTTTATTTTATTTTATTTTTTTATTTTGATTCATCTTAATCAAACATCCCCTAAATAACATTAGTAGTCCAGGGTAACACATATAGGTAGCTGCTACTTGATTTTTTTTTAAAAAATTTGATATATATATATATATATTAGACAAATTATAATTTAAAATGTTATTTATCTTTAAAAATTATAAATCTGGCACTTTTTGCCTCATGTCCTTCCTATATGTTTTATTTCTTGCGTCTAATTTATATTTTAAACTCACCCCCTGCTGCCAAAAAATTCATAAAAGCATAATATAGGACTTTTTCTATTTTGTAATGATAAATTAGTAGTGCCTAAAAATAAAACACTAAGCCCTTGTTAATTTTTTTTTTTTTTTAAGATAATGGATCCAAACAAACTTAAAATTTTTATGAGGTTCATTTTCAAAATTTATTGGTTGAAATGAAAGAAATTATGGTGATTAAATAAATAACCATATTTATAAATGAATTTTATATTTTATTTTTATAGTTAGAAATATAAGAATTCGATTGAATTTTTTTAGATTTTAATTTTTTTGTTTCAATGATAAGTATTTATTTATAAATGAGTTTTATAATTCAGAATTAATTTTTTATTTGATACTGAGGTTTATATATTTTTTTAATAATAAAAGGATATTTTAGTAAAGAGGAAAGAAAAGACATCTGGTTGGTGAATCATGCATTTTTGATTGCAGACAGCATGGCTCTCAAGGTGGGGTCCACGTACGCAGATATTTGCCACTTGTCCAATTGTCGGATTATATTTTATTCGCAGTCTGTATTAGTATTTTTTAGTTAATTTTTTAGTATTATAATTATTTGAATTAATTAAGATCGCACATTATTATTATTATCTTAATTGCAAGATATATAGAGAAATTTTATTACTAAAATCATAAATAAGTATAAAAAGAGTCTGATTATAAATGAATTCATTTAAAACTTTTTATCTATTAGTGGGATTTCACAAGATATTTTCAAAGTTGTGTTTACAACTTCAAAAAAAAATAAAAATACTCTGTTTTTCTGATATTTTTGAATATAACAGCTACAAAACTTCAATCCACGCTTTTTTGGACTTGGATCATTATAAATTTTTCAATAATAGTACAGCCCTTCCAAACCCAAATTTGATCTTCCATCCTTAATTGAATATATAAATAAATAAATAGATAGGTGGGGAGGGCTATGGTATGGTAGGCAGGGAAAATGGCGTAAAGGGAGGAGGGGGCGGCGAGTGAAGTGAAATGGACGGTGTGGTTCTAGTTTTGCCCTTAACATCACGTCGTTTCGAAGGAGGGAATAGTGACATTAAATTTGAAGATTTGGGGTTGGTGGGGTCGAATGGTATTGTTGTCTCATTGTCTCTTGTCCTACCAATACAGAAACAGAACCCCAATTGTCTAATCACATTAAATTCAACTACATTATTTACTAAAAAATAAATGCCTCATATTACAAATATTTATTTTATATCCTCTAAAAATTTATAAATTCTTGCTATATTATTCATGTTTAGGAGAAATACTCCCTATAATCACCGACAAATCCAGGATTTAAAAATAGTGAGGGAAAAATATATTTTAATGATTGATCGACGATCTAAATTAAGGTAATATCTTTGATTGAATTTGGATAATATTTATTTGATGTGAAAAAATTAATAAAATTATTTTGATTTAATATGAATAATTAATCACTCTTCTTTCTATATAACTCCACTGCCCATAGCTTTTCATTCTTATTATCATTCTTTTTTATTTTATCTTTTAGCTATAAACTAAAGTGAGAAGGTCATTAGAAGTGGTGCAGCTGCTGCCCTCTTCACATTTTGGCAAAAAAATTGTATTATAAACACCTATTAGTGATATTTTAAAAAATATTGTCAAAAATATTAGAAATATCACTAAAAATTTTAGAAATAATGTTAAAGATTTTAAAAATATTATTAAACTCCTTTAAAATGGTATTCAGTCTCTAGTATATTGTATTTCGCTCCTTTAATATAAATTTTTAACTTTATCTCTAATTGTTAATATCATTACTTTACTAATAATTAGTATCGATTTCTTTGTTCACCATATATCATACTGAACTATTAGATCTTTTTACGTCTATGGCACCTATGGTGATAAAGGAGGAAACACTCGTTACTGACTTTTTTGGTTAGATGAGATATGTTTCAAGCAATATTTTTTAAATCAACTATTAATTTATTAATCAGATTGATCAATTATTTTACTAATCGAATAATATTATTATAATTTTTATATTATATATTTTAAAAATAAAATAAATTTTATATTTTTTTAGATCAATTTAAACGATTTATTAATTTTTAAATAATTTTAATCAAATTTAATTTTATTTAATTTATTAATAAAGATCGAATCGAATAATAAAATGGGTTTGGATCAACTCGATTTTAAAAACATGGGTTCTAATGCCTTGATACTTTGTGAAGTCGAAGTTAAAGCAGAAGATCAAAAGTAATGATGATGGATCTAGGAAGAGGAACCTCCAAGTCAAGTCAATGCTACCAACCCTCAACCCCGCGCCATGAATTGATTGCTAGCATGGAACTATGGCAATGTGTAGCTGTAGACTCTATGTCCCGAAGTAAATCACAATAATTGACCTGAGGGTTCATGCAGTGAAATTGTAATTTTAGAGACCCACTTCCACCCACTCCACCACCACATTTTTTTGCCATGAAAAATTGAGAGCCCGTGATGGTTGGCAATTGCATCTTAGGGCTCCTTGCTCGAGGCAAATGTACATAGTGGGTGCCACGTGGCCGCATTCTATTGGTCTAGATAGTCTTATTTCTAAGATAGTCTTTGGATAATTGATCAATGATTGAAGAACTAGGGAAGGGGTGGGTTTCATTTCAACAAATGGAGACCTCAAGAGTCATTCATGGCAAAGACTAAAAGGGCCAACAAGTTATTTGCAAATGTATATTTAATGTGACTATTGGGAAATTGAAATGACTAATTTTCTTTTTTCCTGAGGTCGAGGGAACATGTGATGTAAGATTCCATTCAATCTTTTTCTCTCATGTTTGTTTGGTACAAGTACCTTAAATTTTGTTTTGGAGATTTCAATGGATTTTCTTGTCTTTCTTAATTAGTTAATTGTGATTTTTAGGTCAATCTATTTACCCAAAAGTTAATAATTTTGTTTTAAAAAAATTAGTTTTGATGCTTTTTTATTAAATTAAACTCAAACTTTCATAAAATTATAATCAGAATATTGATCAATAAATGAAGAAACATATAAAAAAATATTTTAGCCAATAATTATGAACCCGATTTCAAATTTCGTTTATATTGATTTAAATTCAATTTGATGCTCAAAATATGAAAATGTGTAGATTAAAAAAAAATCATAGTGGGAGGGCACAAATGTGTAGATTAAACAAGAGTTGGAAAAATGACAAACAACTTTGGGAAAAAAAATGAAAACAAACAAAGGTCACAAAAGAAAAGGCCTACCAAGATGTTCATGTCAAGAATATCAAAATCTCTCCCCCTTTTGCAAGGGACAAAGGACAAACAGTAAAAAGCTGGTAAGAGATTTGTCAAAGAAAACAATATATAAAAAAAAATAAAAGATGTAAATTATTTTTGCTTGGTTGTTTGTGTATTTTTTTATTTTTAAATTCAAAAATCAGTATCAAATAATCAATTTAATAATTTTGATCGATGAGTTAAGAGATAAACTCTTTCGATGTGTGTATATATATATTTATATATTTATAAAAATTTAATTAAAAAATTTAACACTTTTACTATTACTCGGTGAATAAGGCATTGGCATTGGTAGGTGGGAGGTGATTTTTTTTTTTCCTTCCTTTTGAATTGTACTTTAATAATATTCCCACCTCTTAGGTTTGGAGAATCCAATGGGGGTGTTCATGTGGACTCCTCCTAGGTTCGGAATTACAATAATTTCGTGTAATGGGTGTCTCTCTATGTGGGGGCATTTCTCTCAAATTTCAGCACCGACAACCTTATCTGATATATATCTTTGTTGGACGAAGGAATGCTGAAACAAGATGGCTCACTTTAAGTGGATCAGATTCTTCATGTAAGTAGGGTAGATTAAAGATAACAATATATGTGTTGGCAATTTCTTAAAAATTTATAAATTTTTAATGTTCGAAATAATATATCATTGATGAATTCCCATGCACAAATAATTAAGTTATGAAAAATAATTAGAATTCTTCTAATCTTACGAAAGGCAAAATATTGATACCAAACCTCCCTTTCATCTATGTTGATTGATTAGGTAATAAATTTTGATAAATTTTGTCTTGAGAGGTCTAAAACTTATAATCTCTTGTTCCCAAGTTAAGAACTTTTGATTAGGAGAGCTATCAAATCATACTATGTGAGGCCCATTATCTTTGAAAAATATTTACAAACTTTTTGGAATATGAATTTTTGTAAAACTACAAACTTTCTTGATTATATAAAAATATATAAATATTTATAAAATTTGATTATGGAATATCATTAATTTATAAAAGAAAAAAAAATTCTTGATTATGATGTAAGATCTACTTTTACCAAGTGAGATTTTTATGGGGCCGTGGACTCAATATAGCCCAAGTCCATACTGATCTCATTAATGCACAAAATGCAATTTCTTATCTTTGGTCTGTGGAGGAAAGGAAAAGGATCCATGTGAAAAAAGGAGACTTGGGAGTAAGAAAATAATAATTTCCCGTTCTCTTGGGTCTGTGTTACATATTCTCATCTTATCTGGGATTGTCAACCAAAAACACAGAGGGGAGAGAGAGAGAGAGATAGAGAGAGAATAATTGAGTTACGACAAAGGACAGCATATTACAAACTCTTTGGTGGGAGAGTTTTGAAAGAATTATGTGTTGGAGAAGCAGGTGACTTGATAGGAGGAAGAGAATGAAAAGACTCGGCATTGGCCCTACACCCAATCTATATTCCTAATGTTCCCCCTTGCACTTGTACGAAATAATTGTATTATGGTGCCACCTTATCTCATACAATCTCTTAAAAGAAACATAATCATGATTTTAATATCATATTATAATATAAATTTTTAATATTATATTAAAAATAATATAAGAATATTTAAATTAATAGTTTATTATCTTATTTAAATTATTACGATAAATTAAATACAATATAATATTAAAATTCATTTGAATTTGAAAAAGAATATATATAAAGAACTTAAAATCCAATGATTGATCTTTTTTTCCCCACTCTGGAGAGCATTCCAGAACTCTGACTCTGGTTCTCTCTCTTTTGAAGGCATGTGTGAGCATTCCAGAACTCTGACCCTGGTTCTCTCTCTTTTGAAGGCATGTGTGAGCACGTGGATAATTCTTTTTATGAAAAGAGTTTTGATACTATATTAAAACAAATATAAACAATGCTTTTGATATCATATTAAATTTAGATAAACATGATATATTGTCATGTTGAAAATATTGGAAGTTATATAAAAATGTTAAATCTGATGCTTCCTTATCTCATTTGAATTATTATAATAAGTTAGTTTAATTTATATATATATAAAAACTTATTATCACATATATAAAAATATAATAATACAAATAATGAAAATATAAAAATAATAATAGTAAAGCATGTACCAAATCAAATCAATTGATACATACTATATTCTGACACTTATGATACCTCATAAATTTTTTAACAACAATATTTTTTTATTTTTGAAACTTTTCAATATATTAAATTAATTAATATTTATAAAAAAATTTTATTTTTTATTTATATATATTTTTTATATTTAATAAATTATTTACTTATTTAATTATAATTATAATTTTTATGTTTTTTAATAATTAATAATAATATATTTGATTATTTTAATTTCTTATTATAAATATGATTCTTCTATTATTTTCATAAAATAATTAATATTTAAATAAAAATTATTATATTTTTTATATTTATATATTGCTCTATATTTTTATTTTATATATTTTTATAAAATATCTTTTTTTTTTTCCATATCATTTTATATTTATTTTCGTACAATTTAATCTCATATTATTCATGTGTCTAGACCTGTGCATAATCGGTCAATATTATATTTTTTGTTAGACCCTTCCGCAGCCAGCCCACGTTGGATCTGGGTATGAACCCTAACTTTAATATTTTTAAATTTCCTATACATACGTATATATATAAACCCATCCTATATTTGGCGGAAGGAATATAATTATTTCTTTGCAATAAATAATATTGTACTTGGTATGTGGGATTTTTTTTTTTTTTTGGGATAACAAGACTTTCCTCCCAATCTTATATAAACAAGCTTGAAGAACAAGTAAATAAAGGGCATGGAATAGGACATTCGCATTTTCAAGATAGAATGACCTTTTCACTTTTGTTGAATTCGAGAGGAATATTTCTCTACTTTTTTTTTTTTTTGAATTTCTTTGGATATGGTTTTCCTAATGGTAAGATTCAATGTATAAATTAGGGTGACACTAAGCTAAGAAAGGCCAAACAAAGCCTAAGAGATATAGGCAAAATGGTAAGCATAGATTAATGCAAATTAGGAAAAAGGAGAAGGGAGAACATCGTTGATGTTTGCAAAAGCAAAAGCAAAGGAAGTGATTCCGCATCATGTGTCTTACTTTTTTTTTTGAATATTCAACATTTAGAGTTTGTGGAATTGGGGAAGAAAAGGCTGTAAAGTGAAAGTTGTATCACTTGAGAATTGCTTACTAGCAATTCCAATTTCAAACATAAAAAAGTAGGGCCGGGGGCCGGGGGCCGGGGGCATGTGTTGCGTGATAACGATAAGAAAATGGGGGCAAGTACTTGGAAATAGATTATCAACTTTTTTTTTTGGGGGGGGGGGGGGGATGTCCATCGCCTATCTTCCCCACCCCCTTTTTCATTAATTAAAGGCACTTCACCTTATACCAACCCTAATCTTTCTTAGAAAGTAAAAAAAGTCACTTTGTGCTGTGCTTAATCTGTGTAGAGAGAGAGAGAGAGAGAGAGAGAGAGAGAGAGAGAGAGAGAGAGACAGAGAGGAGTGAAACTAGTTGACACCGATATCTACCCTTTAACAAAGAGATTGCCAATATGTAATATAGAGAGAGAGAGAGAGAGATCGTCAATATTATTGTATATAATTTTTTCCCCCCTTTTCAACCACTTAAAAGCTGTAGGCAAGCGACAAAGAAAACTAATATTCGTGCACGTAGTTGTAGATTTGAACAGCACTGGGTATACAAGCTATTTGATTAACACCACATTATCCGGTTAGATCTATAGAAGCCCCCCTCGTGTCTTAGTAGGTTGTAGAATCCCATGACCAGCCAAGGAGATTTTCCTTTCTTTGAGGTCGGGATTCGAATGAACCTATGGGACAAGTGGAAGTTCTCTAGGTATACCCTTTTATACTAAGACTTGAACCCGAACCTATTATAAGGGAGGAGAGAGGAAATGCCATTTGAGCTAAACCCCAGCCAAGGAGATTGTTATAATACAATCCTTTTTAATTTCATTGCAGAGGTCTCCGGGTAAAGTCTTCATTCCAACTTGAGATCATCTTGGATTTTGAACAAATGGAAGCCCATTTAGACTGAAAAATAACGCGAAAGAGACCTAAAAACTCATATATCAAATTTTATAGGAGTCCATTTCAGCAAATTTAAAAAATTCATTGCTTGATTGAAAGATTTTTTGACCTACTAAAAATTACAATAAAATAGTAAGTAATTATTGATATACACTATTATATAAAGTTCGATCCATTTTTCACTCATTTTGTTCAAATATCAATGCTCTCCATTAGTAGCTTGATCCGATTGGCCAAGATGGATATCAAAGAATAAAGCATGTCGTTTTGGGCTCACTGAGCCCAATTAAATCCAACGCCTCACTCAAAATGCTAAAGATTTGGAAATCACCGGCCAGAGCCTCCCAATTCCATCTTCCCTTTTTCGATTTAATCCTATTTGATTACATCTCTTTATACCAAAAGACAAAAAAAAAAAAAAAAAACCAAGAATTTCAAACAACCATACCAAAACCAAACTTTTTTGTATTAAATGATCAGACATTCTCTTAACTAGAAATCATGAGTTCAAGCCCTATAAATAGAGAAAAAGGATTTGATATATCCAATCTCTCAATAGACCCCATAGTGCTCAGATCGGATTAATCGGATTAATCGATAAAGCTCAAATATCGGTTAGTGAGAAAAAAAACCAAAAAAAAAAATACCCCACCAAAAACACGATACCTTGTTGTGCCTTTTGTACGCCGAGAATTTCAACTGAAAGCCTATGGAAATCTTTAAATGGTATGAACTTGGTCCATTCAATGACTCATTACCCTAGATACATCCTACAGTCCAACCTAGGTTAACCAACTCAAATACAGTTCTTAGTTTAGTGGCCCTAGACATATGTACATACATATATAAAGGTGTATATAAAATATAAGGGGCAGCAAATACAAGTTGCATTAAATTAACCAATTCCAGGGCTGGAAGATTATGATGCAATTTAGAATATGCTCAATTCTTGTCCCAATTATCGTCATTTTATGCAACACGTAAAAACACAGCATCCAAGACGATAAGGTTTGTTATGTACACGCTTAGAATGAGATGCATATTTGACGAGAAAAGGATGAGAGAGCCAATCTCAGGATTAGAGATATGAAATAATTCACCTTTTATTCGAATGAATTTAACAATAGCCCCCAACGTACAAGCAGCCTTGCGTATCTGTGACATCGCTTGGTGCTTTTGCTACATCAGCAAAACGCTAGGGAGACCGACGCCTATCTGATTTTGGTACAGCAGACAACCTACCACTTATTTCTAAAAGTGATCTCAAAGAAGAAGAGAATAAAGTAATCAATACCCAGTTCATTTTCTAATAAAGGACACGCCCTTTTGAATGCTTGCTGCTAACTCCTTTTTAGCCTTCTCTAAGCCAGCCCTGTCAAGGTTTTATTAGATATTAGAAGACGGTATGGAGTAGAGGCCCTAGAGAGATTCCAAACAGTTACTTTTACCTCTCATACTCATTCAAGGAGCCAAGAGGGTAGATCTCCTCAACTCCTGTACGGCCAAGCCGTACCTTGGATGCGAAGAAAGGAAGCTCTGTGACCTATAGAACGCAATGCATTAGTTTATTGGTGCGTATAATCCGACGTTTGAACTTCATTTAAAAGGAGGGAGATTTAGAAGGGTCCCCCACATGGTAATTATCGCCTCACATGTCCACAGGCAGAACGACGAATATAAACAAAATGAGAAATGGGAAATGGTACCTGAGAAGCCACAAAAGCACATTCAACAATGCCAGCATCTCCTCTCAAACCACGAAGGCATGCATCAGCAAATTTTACAGCAGCATATGCCTGCAAGAAAAATTCTTCAAATTGTTTAGGAGCACGTCAATTGGGTATCAGGTGGAAGATTAGATGAAAATACATAGCGAGAATTTTTGTTTATTTACTAACCATAGACAATGTGGCAGATCCACTCCCAGCCTTTGCCTGAAGAAAACATGACAAATCCCAATTAACTTTTTTAATATTATCAGGTAATATAAGAGGCAAAGAGTATCAGATCAATGCAGAAAGGAGGCAGGAATCAAGGGACACACTCCACCATAACTAAACTAAGACAGCACATGGCTTGCACAGCAACAAACCCTGTCACTCATCGCGAATAAGAGACATGGGGTTAACTTGTTGCAGCAAGAATTCACTCCAGAAGCCCAACACACCCAATAAATAAATAAGTAATCAATCCAGAAGATGAGACTTGTGTCTCCACAACAGCAGCCAAAGAACTTTAGTGTCGCTCCTGACTCTAACTAAATCTAATTAATATATTAGTAAGTGAGAAAATATCCATGTGATATGAGCATGTTTTGACCCGAGGATGTGTAGAACTATATCATACAATTCTTGCCATCACCATACTCAAACATCAAACGAGAAGTGATGGTTTCAACCAATGTAACTAAAAATGGATCTAGCATCAGTCATCTACCTGAAAGTTTACTAGTCTTAACCAGGCCTTCACTTGCATAGAGGCTCTTGCGAAGTCAATAACAATAAGATGCGAGGAAAAATCTCCCCCCAAAAATTAATCCCCTTCATTTTGATAAAAAGTTGATTTTAAACTCAACTTTCCTAATGAATAAAGAAATTGTAACTGTATACTGCTTTATGGCTCCATTTGCTTCTCTATTACTTGAACAAGTGGTCTAAAACAGAGGCAACAGCATACCATGGAAACTCATTCGTGCATAAGTTCAATTATCCTAGCTTCATCAACACTTTTTTCGATTAAAAGAAAACGGAATTAACCACTGAAAGGCTCCAGTGAAGTGGTTCTCTATAAAGGAGTTGAACAAGATGCAAATCTACAATACTAATCCACAAGGAGTTTACGACGGGCACATCAATGCATGCGCATGACATATAGAGACAGAAACAGACAGAATTAGCCAATATCATTTTTTATTAGACATGTCACATGTGCCTCTTGATCTTGTCCCTCCAGGGTAACAAATTACCATTAGCACAGACAGATTGAGTTATTATTATTATGATCGGTGTATGAAAATATCCATCCTTCCACTCTTCATGGAAAACCTCATACGAGGACAAATACATGCTGATGATTTTTATTCAGCGATTGGGTGTATCGCTGCATCTTACTAGTTCTGTGAGGAGACTTCTATTTCCATCTTGTCCACCGAGAAATACAATTCAATTCAAGCCACTAATCTGGAAAGAAAACAGTAACCAAAAAGGGGAAGAGCTCCTCAGGATTGGAAAAGTCCCCACTGTTGTTTTAGGATAATTGTAGCTATTAACCCTACAATTAAACCAGCAGACAAGGTGACCAGATCTGCCTACTTTCCAGATTGCTAATAGGGGTTTTGCAGTCTTGATGACTGCAGTCTGGTGGCCTAGTGCAACCCATTGATTGCTGGCTCATGAAAACAAAGAAGACAATGGCATTTGTATATTAGAATCTGACAACCAAAATATATTTATTTTTCAAAATCCTTTTTTTTTCCCTATGAGGGTTGATGATTGAACTTTTATCACTCTTCATTTTGTGCTTATGAGTATTTCAATTATCTATTATGATCCATTAGTATTCACCAAAAACCATAGCCATAGATAAATCTGTACAATACTTGGTGTTGGTGCAAGAAATTCTTCTTATCTAACTTTCAAAATATAGTGTCTAACCATTATCCTTTATTATTACTTATTAGTGTTGAAATTAATTGCAAGAAGCCCCAAAACTTTGTGCAATTTAAAAAGGATCTTCAACTATTTAATTTTGAAATTTAAGATTTAGTAAATACATCCATCTGTCCTCAGTTTACTCAAATACTTGCAAGATTTTGCATAACATGTCCTGGAGCCTTTAGAAATTGCACTATTTATGCCTCGTACTTCCTTCAATATAAGTACACAACATACATCTAATATACTCTTCAACAGCTTCAGTTTTTAGACTATTACCACATTCTCTGGACATCATATGATGCAAAAGGCCAAATTGTCAATGTTGCGACAGCAATTTCAAAAAAAAAAAAAAGAAGTATTCAAGGGCTTTGTTCCAAAATGACACAACGTTCAAGAGGTGTAATACAATATACCTTAGCTTCAAGTTATCAAGTTTAATCTGTGGTTCAACTAATCACTTACTGACTAGAACTGGTTCTACATTTCTCTCTTGTGCACATTTTTGTTGGGAATCAAATACTTGATGCGGTTAGCAAAAGGAAAGAAATAACAAGGATTCTGAAGAATTACCCCCGCCCCAAAAAAAAATCATAGTTAAAAGAATAAAATTGCCAAAACACAATAAGAGCCTTAATTTTTTTACCTTACTTCTCAAATGATAACTTCCTCTGGAGATACACCTAGATCAAGATGTTTCACATATTTTCTAAGGGAACCCATGAAAGTGGTGCACAGATATTCACCTTAAAGTTTTGATACTTTTTCCAGGGGAAAAAAAATCATGCAAGAGGGTGTAGACAAAGTCTGGGAGCTAATGCTCCTTTATTTAGTAAAGAAACCATCTTCTTGTATTCTGGGAATTCTTTAACTGTCCCCCTCCCAAAAAAAAAAAACAGTAGAGCCCAAGTAATAACATAAAGTTTTCCTGCTGATAGGAAGATAAAGACATGATGGAATAATTTTAAAATATTTATGGAATGGGATACAAAATTGCAGAAAAGGTCAGTTTCTTTAATTGTGCTCATGTGAAGTCAGTTATAAAGACTTTCAATTTGAAAAAAAAATGTAAATTATATAATAGCCTTCAACCCCTATCATTTTTTTCTTATAAATAGGAAAAGAATTTATAATTGCTGAGACTTGTCCAACTCTGTGATTAAAATTTCCTTGAGAATAATGGTGGCAACTAGAGAGGGATGGATAAACTAGAGAAAACAAAGAATTTATACTTTGTGTTCCATAGAAATATTAGATGGCCTTATAATCATTGTTGGTTCAACCAATTGGGAGAGACAATACCTCAGTTTTCGGTTTCATATCCTCCAAATAATTCCACAAGAGATCTGATAGAATGTTTATAATTCCTCTACAGATTAGTAAGAAAAAAGTTCCTGTCTGGTAAGGAATACTTGACTGTCATTTTACCTTATACTTCCTTCCAACTTAAAGAGGAGCTAAGCTATTTCCAACTACTTCTTTTGTGTGTGAGTTATGCTGGGAGCTAATGCTCCTTTATTTAGTAAAGAAACCATCTTCTTGTATTCTGGGAATTCTTTAACTGTACCAAATATATATATATATATATATATATATATATATAAAATAGTAGAGCCCAAGTAATAACATGAAGTTTGCCTGCTGATAGGAAGATAAAGACATGACTGAACAATTTTAAAATATTAATGGAATGGGGATACAAAATTGCAGAAAAGGTCAGTTTCTTTAATTGTGCTCATGTGAAGTCAGTTATAATGACTTAAAATTTGAAAAGAAAATGTACATTATATAGTAGCCTTCAACCCCTATATATGTGTGTGTGTGTATATATATATATGTATATATATTAATAGGAAAAGAATTTATAATCGCTGAGACTTGTCCAACTCTGTGATTACAATTTCCTTAAGAATAATGGTGGCAACTAGAGAGAGATGGATAAACTAGAGAAAACAAAGAATTTATACTTTGTGTTCCATAGAAATATTAGATGGCTTTGTAATCATTGTTGGTTCAACCAATTGGCAGAGACAATACCCCAGTTTTTGGTTTCATATCCTCCAAATAATTCTGCAAGAGATCTGATAGAATGTTTATAATTCCTCCACAGATTAGTAAGAAAAAAGTTCCCCTGCCTGGTACCTGCCTGGTAAGGCATACTTGACTGTCATTTTACCATACACTTCCTTCCAACTTAAAGAGGAGCTAAGCTATTTCCAACTAGTTCTTTTGTGTGTGAGTTATGCTGTGAGACTACGGTATCAAACTTAGTGAGGTGCCAGGAAGAACATTAAATGTGAAGGAGAATTACTTATCAGCAAAATGGTAGTGGACTTCAAGGATTATCAAGTTTTTGCATTGGCATGCAAATCCAGAAGGGATATTTTAAGCACAACATAAATTTCGTGCCTCAACTACTTCTGTACCACCATTTTGAATGCGAGCAGTCAGGTAGCCTATTTCTTCTGGGGTGAAGGAGCATTGTGGTTTAACCTAAAATAAGATTTTACTTTTAGTTTAAGAGAGGCTCTTTTTCATCAAATGAAGAACAATAAAAGGATTCAGTCAAACAATCAAAACAGGAAAAGTAAGAAATCATGTTATAAACCTGAGAGAGGAGGGGTAAAATTGTCACTCCTGCATGACCCCCTACCACAGGAACATTGACTTCTCTGGGATCAAGCCCCAAAACTTCTGCCTGCATGAATGAGAAACCAAAGTGCAAAGATATTGTTTTAGAAGCAAAACTAAAGCACAAGCCATCAGCCAAAGAACATTTAGTCCCCTGCAGCAACCATTTTACATAGTCTCTAATGCTTAACAACCTGAATAACCCATATAATCAGATTAGTTCTTGTGAGCCGAAGCCAGGGTGACAGATGAGGATAAAATCCATGAGGCAACATAGTCGCTCCCTGTGCTTAGGTCATGACCCTCAAGCTCAGTAGAGAGTGGCTGAATACACGGAATTTGAGTTTGATGGGCCAAAATCTGAGGGCATTATTTGAGGGCCCCGAGCTCATAAACTCTAAGCAATAAAACTCACTATCAGCTCAAATCACAATCACCCACAGGACAGGAAAGAATTACCCTATCAGAAACGAATCAGTAAACTAACTACTCTTTCTTTGAGATATACCCCCCTTTTGAAAGTAAAGTTCTGCCTGCATCTTTTTATATGATATAGAAGACATTAGCTTGGTTCATCTGTTCACCAATACAACATTGGAATCCCAATCATGATTGCGAATCAAACTCCTACTTAATACATCAATTTCAAAGTAGCCACGAATTTGCCTGAATCTGTCTTCTAGTGATTGTCAAAATTAAAGATGAACTTACAGGAAAGAGTACATACCACAAAAGTATTGGCTCTAACAACATCAAGCATCGTCACCCCCATAAGTTTCTTTGGATCAAAGGTGCCCGCCTTCTTGAACACCTCTGCTGCAATCGGAGCAGTGGAGTTCACAGGATTACTGATCAGGTTAACAATTGCACCTGGGCAGCACTCAACAATTCCTTCACAAAGGGTTTTTACAATTCCAGCGTTGATATTAAAGAGATCATCCCTGGTCATTCCAGGCTTCCTTGGTACACCAGCTGGAATTATAACAAGGTCCATGCCTGTTAGAGCATTCTCCAATTGCCGTGGACCTAGAAAACCACGCACCTAGAAACCACATGAAGCTAACTAAGAATGGAAGTTTCAGACAACCAACTTAAGCCAACTCAAGGAAGATGTTGTTTGATATCACTAGTATATACCACAGCACCAGTATCCATGTGACTGATATCAGCAGTAACTCCAGGGGCATTGACAACATCATAGAGATGAAGAACAGAGACAAGAGGATTCATCTTCATCAACATAGCCAAAGGTTGACCTATTCCTCCTGCTGCTCCCAGTATTGCTACTTTGAATCCGGAGGCTCCTCCTTTCGATCGGCAATTAATTCTTCCCAAAACTGTGCCTTGCTCCATCTTTAACAATTTTATAATCCCAAAATCAGAAACCCAAAAAAAGATGAATGAAACTGAAATTGGGAAAAGAGATGGAGAGATAGGTACCGTGTAATTTGATGGGTTGAGATGAGCTGAGATTCTCGCAATACGCTGATGCTGAGCTTCACCGTTCGAATTCATCATTTTCTTCTCTTGACTGACCACTCAAATGTGTGAGAGAGAGAGAGAGAGAGGTGCGGAGATGGAAAATAAAGAAGGAAGAGGTGACGTTGGAGGGAGAGAGAGAATTGGGAAGCGTGACAACTGAATGTATCCTTATCTAGAAATTCCCACAGCATAACTGACGTCTTCGTCATCAACCAGCTTCGATTCACGCACTCCGCACTCCGCACTCCCCCCCCCCCCCGGCTCTCTCTCTCTCTCTCTCTCTCTCCCTCTCAGATTTAAATTTCCCCTCTTCTAGAATACGACATCCCTTCAGGTCAGAAAACCCTCGGTGAAAGCAACGGTGAAAATAAGAATATATGGACCTTGTATTTTGAATTAAAATCATATGTTATGGGCCTTTTATTTGAGGCCCAATAATATTCAAATCCTATTTTTTTAATAAAAAAATATAATTAAATAAACGAAAGAATAAAAATAGAAAAACTCCATGTACCACTTTTAAAAATATTTAATTCGTGCTTATAAAATTCATTTCTAATTTCAATTTTTTTATTTAAAAAATATGAAATTTATTTTTAATTCTATAAAAATTATAAATATATAAATTAATAAAAATTATAAAAAAACTTTACAAGAGTTTATGGGTCCATATGCATTTATATCCTAATTAGCATACTATTCTATTTTAATTAATGAATTTTGTGTACCTAAACATGAAATTTCATTTATTATTCATTTGATTGCAAGCATAGGCGGAGAGCAGTTTACAAATTAGGCATCTCATAAGTATAGCTTAAAATTTTAATATTTTCAAGGATAGAAATTTCACCAACATGCTATCGAAAATCCCTTATATAGTGATGCCCATCACCTTTCCTACCTTTCTAATCATAAATAAAATTAATAATATTAGATTTTAAATTTAAGTCCCTTTGTTTTGTTTTTTATTCATTCATATTGAGAGTCAAATTCGAACTTATCACAAAGGGATGAAAATTAATTGGCTTTAAACCTTTTTTTTTTTTACTATATCAATTGATATCTGAAATCATGTTTCGATTAATCCGGTTTGAGATTTACAGTAATCTATTTAGGGAGCTACCCTCCTAATGTAGTCTATTTCATACCCAAGTCACGAGTCGAATTCATAAACTTGATTAAGAGATCTAATATCACGTCCCATTAAACTAATTATCCGTTTGTCTCTTGTTATGGACATGCTCAATGGAAATTGTTTGCACGCTCATTTTTAGCCCATTTAAAACAAACTTGGGTGCTATTCTTTGTCCAGTGGGCCTCGTTGAAATAAACCCATTGCCTCAACCTTATTCTCTTTTGTTGGGCTTGGGATTGCCGATCCACTCCGCTCACCCTTTTTAAACCACACACACACACACACACACACACACACACAAAAATCATTTGCCCGTGTTAACGAATGGGGTGCCCTCAAAATATAGATCATATTTTTTATTATATAAATACTTATTAAATTTAGATTAATATTTAAATTAAATTATCGTCTAAACAAATAAAAAATATAACATATATCAATTACAAGAAAAAAAAAGAATGTAACTATTAGAGTTCAAAAAAACCAACTAATGAGAGGTAAAAGAAATAAATAGATAACAATTCGTGGGACAAAAAAAAAAAAAAAAACCTATGTTAAAAGAAATGAAGGATTTAAGAGAAAAAAAGATAAAAAAATTAAAAGAGTAAAAGGTTGAATGGAAAAAAAAAATAAAAGGCTATGGTTTAAAAATAAATAGATGACCATCCAAGGCAAAAAATGGGGAAAACTCATATCCCAAAAAAAAAAAGAAGGAATCAAGAGAAAAAAAATCTGGACTAAAAATAAAAAGTATTTGAATGAAAAAAATAAAAAATCATGTTTTAAAAATAAAGGGATGACCATCCATCGGAAAAAAAAAGCAAAAAAACATATGTTCTTAAAAGATGAGGTGGTTAAGTGAAAAAAAAAAAAAGTTAAAGAAAAAGCATAAGGATTTGGACGAAAAAAGTGATCCCAAAAAAATAAAGGATCTAAGTGAAAATAGAGTAAAAAAGAAGTGCGAAAAGTTGAATTAAAAAAAAAGTATGGTCACGGGATAAAAAAAAGTACAAAGACCCAAATGTTAAAAAAAAAAAAAAAAACAAAGTGTGGTCCCAAAAATATAAATAATCTGAGTGGAAAAAAAAAAGCCAAAAAAGATACAAGGATCTGAATTAAAAAAAAAAAAAGATCACAAGTAAAAAAAAAAAAAAGTGCTAGGATCTGAATGCAAAAAAAAAAAAAAATATGTAATCCAAAATAGATAAAGAATCTAAGAAAAAAAAAAGTGCAAAGATCTAAATGGAAAAAAAACCACAGTATGGTCGGGGAAAAAAGTGCTAGGGCCTGAACGGAAAAAAAAGTGTAGTTTCAAAAATATAAAGGATTTAAATTGAAAAAAAAAAAGACAAGGACAGAAATGGAAAAAAAAATCAGAGTGGTGTCAAAAAAAAAAAAAGGAATGAGTTAAAATGAAAAAAATATAATGTGATAAAAAAAGAAAATATAGTAGGGTTTTCCCAAAACATGAAAAACTTAAGTTAAAAAAATGGGGCAAAAAAAGTGTAGAATGAAAAAAATAAGTAGAGAAAAATTGTGAAATCTTGAATAAAAAAATCACAGTAGGGTTTTCTAAAAGAAGAATGATTCAAGCAAAAAAAAAAAAATTGAGGGAAAAAAATGTAAGTGGCTCCAAAACTATAAATGACCTAACTAAATGAAAAAAAATCATAACGATGTCAAAAAAGGGGAAGGATTTAAACAAAAAAAAATATAATGTTGTTAAAAAAGAAAACATAGTAGGGTTTTTTCCCAAAGATGAAGGATCTAAATAAAAATAAAAAGACAAAAAAACATAAAGGCTGAAAAAAAAAAAAGGGAGAAAATTGTAAGATTCTAAATGAACAAAAAAAAAATAGTTCTCCAATAGAAGAAGGACTCGTGCGAAACAACAAAAAGAAATTAGACAAAAAAAATATAAGGACTTGAATGAAGAGAAAAAGATAGAAATGAGGTATTTTGGTAAAGATGGATCTAAGTATTATTCATGAACAATGCGTATAAACAGTAACCCCAACTCCCTCTTTATATATATTGGTAATATATATATATATATATATATATATAAATATATTTTTACGCCTATTATCAAAATTATACTTTGATTAATTAAATTCAAATATTAACGGTGTATCGGTGGTTCTTCCATTCTAATATAACTTTTTTTTTTATATATTTTTAAGTTTCTAACCATAAAATTTGATTAAGAATTTAATATTTTATTCTACTGAATTAACTGTTTATTGATTAAGATCAGTGTTTTGAAATCTGGATCGGACCGGCCGGTCGGACCGGTTCAATCGGGAACCGGACCAGTAGCCGGTTCGTGTTTCTCCACAAAACCAGACTCTGAAAAAACCGGTCAAAGGCGGTCAAAATCTCGGTTGGATCGGCTGAACCGTCCCGATCCAATCCGGATTTTTTAAAGTACAAAATAAAAGTGAAAAAATTGTACTTGTACATGTTCGAACCCGCGACCAAAATAGATATATCAACAGTCTTTTCCACCATACCATATATAGGAGTTATATAAATATCATATAATTTTATATTTATTTATTATTTCATGATGACGTTATTCAGATTTTTGATCCAGTCTGATCGGATCAATCCAATGACCCATTAATCCCTTAACACGATCGATTCATACTCAAATTCAGATTTCAAATTACTAATTAAGACCATCTACGAGTATACCACTCATACACGCTGTAAACTTGTCGTATCCATTTTTGGCAGTTGTGTTCCAGTGGTTCTCAAATTCTAATTGCTAACAAAAATGGTGAAACAGTTCCAAAAATGCAGCTTAGAATTTTTTATTTTTATTTTTTCCCTCTTGACAGACAAATTTGGGGAGGCTGTTCTGTTGCTTGATTTCTTAGCAAATAATTGAAGTCAGTGTCGTTCAAGGCACAACAAGCCTCCCACTTGCCTCCTCGTCAAAAAGGGAGGCTCTTTGGATAAACATCATTTTATAAAAACCAAAACCTTCAAATATTGCGGCTGTGTTGCCTAACCTAAGGTCGGCCAAATTTGAATGATGGTGAATTAAGGGCCTGTCAGGGCAGGGGAACTCTCTCTCTCTCTCTCTCTCCTCTTCTACAGCCGGTCTCCTTTCTTTCTCTCTCCCCTCTCCGGTAATCTCCTCTTTTCTCCTCTCTTGTTATCTCTTCTCTTTCCGTTGGTTCTCTCTTCTTTTCGTCTCCTCTTTGGGATAAATAATAATTTATTATTATTAATAATGACAATTTTATTAAAAGTACATTTATATTTCTTCGATTTAGAGGTTCTCCTTCACTCTAAATAAGATTTTTCAGACATCCCAATCTCCTCGCTATTTTCACATTACTCAAAATTGGCCTCAAACACACTTCTAGCAATTAAGGATGTCCTTGTTTTTGTTTTGTAACAGCGTCCAACAACAATATCATATCTGGCCAATTGTGGTTAAAAGATCTACTCTTGGATATTGTGCATAAAAAAATGTCACTATTTGTCTACTTATGATCAAAACAAATCAAAAATCAAGTCCAAGACAACTAAGCCGTACCCATTACAACAAAAGCATCAAGGGGCAAATAGGGGTTCTGTTTGTGTTGTGCTAGCTCCTTCTATTGTATTCAGATTGATTTTACTCCTTTCAAAGCAGCGGGGATAATTAGGATCTGATTAATGATTTAATAATTAGTATAATTGTCCTGTAAACTCATTACATAATTCGAAATTATAATTTTGTTGTTTGTCTTACCGAAGACGTTGCCAGATTAGATTCTTATGTTATGCATATTTTATGCTACCAAATGTGTCCGGATGCGATCATATCAGCATTAATATATCTGATCCCACCAAGCGTCTTTGCTTATACCATTCTTCATAGAGATAAATTATGCATATCCAACACCGAACATTGTCCCAACTCGTATTGTTGTCTACCTAAAAGTGGTGTATTTAATTTTGGGATTATGATATATGTGAACAACCATCTTAGGGAAAATTGTTGTTCCTCTAAAATAGTATGCATGTCCAATGAAACTGAATCATTCATAAAATATAGAATAGATATGTCTACATACATAATCATCACTTACTAGCATTATTCTCATTCAAACATTATCATCAACCATTACAATTATTCGATTTCACAATCACTCACGCTAATCACCTCATGACCCAATTACACAATGGTTCTAATTTATGTTACATTCACACTACACTTTTGGTAACACCCTAAACTCACATGTGGTTACCAATGTCGACCTTCGTCATCTCTTGGTAAGCCCCCGAACAGAATGGACTACCCTCTGTCACCATTCCGCTTTGTAAACTCCAATAAACTACACACTAACCCTGTTATAATATTTTCCTTTTATAGAGGAGTACAATTTGTTTAGCAAGAAAAATATATTTTTCTAAGATTCAATTTTTTAATACCTACAACCCTAACAATTTTTTTTCCTACTAAATTTTAGTGTATATTTTATGTATTCGGATTCGATCAATACATGAGCATACAAAAGTTGATCTCATATATCTATATCAATTTTAAATTTATCTCAATTTTTTTATATATAATATTTTTAATTAAAAAAAATAAGACCTCAATGTGAGTGTTTTCACAATTTTTTGTTTTGGTTTTTCTTAAGCTCTAAGTACACGAAAAGCACCTCAATGTGAAGGGAATGCACTTTACATAGCATAAGCCCGACCAGAAATTACGAGTTTTTAATGAGAATCCTTCTTCCCTTCTTCGAGTGGGTGTGGACGAGACGACAACATCCACACGGCTGTTTTTAATGAGTTTTTAGGAAGTTACTTGTTGGACCAAAAACGTTAATTATTAATCAATATCATTACCAACCTCACATGAACACCCTGTCACCTTTATGTCGTATAAGGCGCGTGCATACCAAACTTCTCTCTCTCTCTCTCTCTCCCCTCTATATATCCCTCTTTGATCTCTCTCTCACCTCACCGGACGGACTGGAGTCTCTCTCTCTTTCTCCCTGTGAGAATGCCACAATTGGGAAGCCGACCGTGGCTTTGGCATGGAGGAGTTGAGGCGGCTGAATAGAGAGCACAGAGTTCTAGGATTTTTCTCCATATATATGCACTTACATTATTACTCTTCTCTGAACAGACTTTTCTTTGAAAATCAAAGGTCATTGTCGCCATTTTCTGAAGCTGCAGCTTGTTAGAACTCCTCTCTCTCCCTCTCAAATGTGACGAATCAAAATATAGTAAAAGCTTAAGGCAGGCAGGATGGAGCCAGGCATTTCTAAAGTATATCACCCATTGAACAATCCTCTTTTTCCTCGCAATTGATCATATATGTATTTTTACTGTAATTGATCAAAAGCTTTGTGATTTTTGTAGAAGAAAAAGGAAAGAATATGTTGTCATCAAATTGTGATTTAAATTTTATCTTACTGCATTCTAATAAAAGTTTTTAACGGTGTATCTGACAATCTCATGAAAAAGAAATGTAAAGAAAAGAAAGAAAAAGGATGACAAAAAAAAAGAAAAGGAAATTAAAATTAAAAATCATGTTTGACGATAAAATATGTGATGAGAAAAGAAGAGAAAGGAAAGTAAAATAAAAAATTATGTTTAATTAGACGGAGAACTGAGAGAAAATATAATCAAAAAGTATATAAATTTACTATTTTATCTTTTTTATTTTTTATTAATTTTAAAAGAGAGAACATAAAAATAAATTTAGTTTTTATTATTTTATAAGAAAATCAATTTCTTTCAAAATCCACCGATTTGATGGAATTAAAAATTTGAGTTTGAAAGGTTTTATAAAAACTTTTCCTTTTTTTTTCTCTAATTAATTGTTTTGTTAAACGTAAATGAATTCTTTAAAAATCATTCTTTCCATCAAAATCTTTCATCAAAACCGATACTCGTTACAACACATATTAAATCACTAATAAAATTTATAAGAATAGACTCTTTTAATAAACAACATGAAATAACTAAAATTTAATCTAAGATCTTTTTAATAAATAAAAATCAAATGGGTATATGCGACTTGGGAAAAAATGGACAATGTTGGTCTCAAAGTGGCTTTCCAACCATGGTGACTTTCTTTTCTTGTTTGACCACAGATTTTTAGGTTATTTGACTGATCAGGTTCATCGGGACTCATGCAACAAATTCTTTCAAAATCTATTTTTTATTTTTAAAATTTAAATTTAAAATTTTATTAAAAAAAAATTTAATATTCTATCATTAAATACACAAAAATTAAACACTCGACATTGAGAATTGGCATGGTTATACGCTTTTGCATTTTACTCATGGATTTTGTTCTAGAGTAACTCCCAAAATTTTTCAAATCCAATGTTAAATTTCAAATCAATTAGAAGAATTTTTTAATTTATCAGTTAACTTGTAAGATATAGTTAAATTCTCTTTTAATATGATATAAAAGTCGGATTAAAGTTCAAAAATCATTTTATATCTGCACGTGTGACTCACGTGAGAACTGGCTTGGCATGTATGTCGAGTTAGTTGTTGGAGGGGAAAATACTATTGCTAAAAACCATTTCTGAATATGTTTTACATTAATTTATTTTAATTTACTTTAATTTATTTTATTTTAGTTAATATTTTTTTAGTAATTTTTTTTTTAATAAAAGAAGGGTTTATTAGGTCGTGGGACTTCATTTTTTTTTTCTCATAAAAGAGAATTAAATTATTATTATATTAAACTAATCTTAGTGGAGTCTAACCACAACTTTCTTATTCAATAGCCTACCTTCTTCATATAGGGGTATTATGAGACTTAAGCAGTGTTCCGTGACACTATCTGGTCAAACCTCAACTCAAACTCAATCAAATTGAGTTCTAGCTTTAGCTCGAGCTTAGATAGTTCGATATTGAGCTCGAGTTCGAGCCCAACTATGTCCGCTCGAATGCTCGATGAGCTATCTGAGTTCAATTAATTATATATTTTTCAAATAATTTTTATATGTAAAATTATATTTATAAGTATATTATTTTGAATATATTACTCCAGATCGATTAATTAAGAGATATTATCCGATAACACTACCTAAGGACACTATCCGACAACACTACTCGGTGACATTTCGAGCTTAAAGTCGATCTCAGCTAACCAACACTCAAGTCGAACTTGGATATCAACATTAGCCGACTCGAATCGAGTGTCATAATACCCCGATCTTCATACAATATTGTCCAATTCCTATGAGTTAATTCATGAAAATTTGATGCCCAAATATATATATATATATATATATATATATATATTTTTATAAATTCTATGTTATTGTGATAATTTTTTTCTCAATGTTTGCCTTGGTCTCTCTCTTTTCGTTTTTTCCCCTTTTCTCTCTTCATTTGAAGGAAGCAGGACCTACTCCGAAACTAGTAATGTAATTCCTGTAATTTTCATCAATCCAGATATTCTAGCTTTTCTTCAATTGGAATATAGATTATTCATTTGATATCTCCTCTTATTACATTCTTGTAAAAGCATAGTTTTTGGATGATCTGTATTTTCTGTAGCTAGGATCAATTGTGGCCAAGAAGCATTGAAATAAGATATAGAATACAAATTGTTTGATGGACGAGTATGCATAACATGCACTCAGTATTTTTTTAATAGAGTAGATTTAAATTTTAATAATTTTAAATTATTTAGTTATTATATGAGTTTAATGAGAAAAAAACAAATTATTTGATAGCAATTTCCTGGACAAAACAATGAAATTTGGTGCATGATGTGACGAGTAACAGTTTTCTATTTTTGTCCTTAATTACACATTTCAAGCCAAACAACACAGAGAGAGCTAAATCCATGGGGTTTGCCTCAACAACATGGTGTCAATTGCCTAGTTCTATCAGACAGCTCTTATGCGTTACAGTGTAGATTTCGGACCGTTCATGTTCGGTTTTTATCAAAAGTAATTGTTAATGGAGTTGTTTTTTTTTTATTTTCTTTTTTATAAATCATTCGAAAATTACATTAAATTTAATTAAATTCAATTCATATCGTATTAGAGTTTTAATGAATAATTTTTCAACAACAAAAGTCAAAATCAGGATTTTACTTCAATCATTTAATTAATCGACTAGACATTGGTTTAATAAAGTTGTCTTTGTGTCCTTAATTTGTGGCAGATTAAATTTAGATTCTTTTAGGTTTTTTGTCCCAAAATGTCAAGCAAGAACTCTAAGAATTTAACATGGTTTCGGTGATAAACGATGCATTATATAATTCTAATAAAAAGGGTTACCTCATTTTATAGTTTAAACTCATAATTATGTATTGAATAAAAAATATATATAAATTTTTGAGTATCTTAAACCAATTGCACATTACTCTTTCCCAATTTTTCCCTTGTAAATGAATAAAAGAATGGTTCATCTCTCCTTTTACACATTTTAATTACCATGTGGGTTTAAAATAAAAATTAAAATCAAATCAATGTACGCCTCATTGTTTTGAAGAAATCAATATCACTAATGAATAGTATTTTAGTTTTTATTCTTCTTTTTTTTTTTCTTAAAATAACAATTTAGCTCCTATATATACTTTCGTATTTTATATATATTATGTATATGAAGAGTTTGAATTAAGAATCAGGGTTCGATTTCTGTTGTAACAAAAAAAAGAATTAAGAAACACATTGAAGAGAATGAAGACGTGGTCTTAGACCCACACCTAACGTATATTCTTCATGTCGCATGTGCGGAGAAAGATGTGAACTTATCCCATACTTTTTTTTTTTTTGTTATATCAGGAATCAAATTTTGGATCATAAGATTGGGGGAAGGGAATTATTATCACTGGGTTATTCCTTTGAGAACACTTATCTCACCTCTAGACCTGTGCATGCCTAGCCTGGGCCAAGCCGAGTCTGTTTTTGTCTTTATTAGATCAAAATAATTCTATTAATTTTTATATATCAAATAAATATTATTTACGTTCAACTCAAAAAAATTACCCTTACTAAATAGGTCACTGTTCTTGTAAAAATATTTTACCCCATATACATACATACATACATTTTAAAATTCGGCTTGACTTGATCAGTGATAAAATTTTTGTAGGGTCTAAGTTGAGCTTTAAGACCCGCTTTGAAAGTTTGGCCTGGGTCAGTTCGTGTTAGGTCTGGGTTTGGACACAAACTTTATTTCTTTTTACCCAACTGGTTTGTTTGGCACAAATTTAATTCGATTTGGTATATACTTTAATCTTTTATATTAATTTTTAAACAAAATGTTTTTTTTAAAGTAATTTAAAAATTTTTCTAAATAATTAAGTCATAATTCAAGTAGAACTAATACAATAGTTACAGGTGAAACATCTCTCTAGTGAAACCAGGGGGGGTTATGTGTTGATGGAACATAAGCTTAAGAAGGATAGGAGCAAAAGTATCTCTGGAGTCCATATATGTCAGCCACAATGCCTAAAAATTCCGCTGCAAACCCATTTGCTTGTTATTTTATTTATTTATTTATTTTTATTACACAAAAATTTGAATCTAAGATCTTTAAATCAGAGAAGGGGATTGTGACTACTAAGATATTTCTAGAGGAAGAGCCACGGCGTTGACGGAAGAAAATGGAAAGAGATAATTTGTATCTTATGTTTAAGCTGTAGGCCTACAACCTTAACTTAATGTGACTATTCGATCAAAATGATTTTCAATAATTTTTATAAATATTAATATTTATGAAAATGATAACTATTGGATCGTATCCAACAATAATCGAACATCTTATTAACTTAGAAATTTTGATTTTTAATAACAATTTATTTATTTTCTTTTATCGGGAAGACTTGTACTCGAGATTTTAGAGAATGAGGAGAATGACAGTATCGGTTGAATTAAAACTCATTAGGATAATTTAATAACTATAAAATCACAAGTTTATAAAAATTATGAAAAATTGATCCCTTAATTATAGTGATCTACGTCGGTCTGAGATCGCAACTTTTTACATGGGGAGAAATTTCATAAAATTGGACAATAAGATTTGGCATGCTCGTACACCCTCACCTTTTTTTTTTTTCTTTTTTTTTTTCATGGATTTCACTATAGAGGAATGGCCTAAAATTTTCATAGCAAATTTTTATTGCCTTATGCAGCCAAGTACTTTAGCAAAAAGGGTTTTGGAAATGTTTGAGAAATCTAGGCTCTGTTTAGAAAAAAAAAAAAAAAAAAAAAAAAAAAAATATATATATATATATATTGTATTTTTTGGTACAAAATAGGGTTTTAATTCTTCAATTATTTGAGCACAGCTTCTACTTTTTCTACGAACACAATTTTTTGTTCTCTAATACAAAACAAAAAAAGAAAAAAAGAAAAAAGGAATAGACTATGTAACTAAACAGAGCCATTAACTTGTCACAACTATTTTTCAATTAGTGAAAAAGAAAATATCGTAAAATAAATATACAATTTTTCAGGTAAAAATTAAACTTTATTTTAAGAAGGAAATAAAATTATCATCATATTAATAATTTTTATATTAAAAAAATGTGACGCTCAAAAATCATTTTTCTCTCTTTTTTAATTATATACTATTGTAACAAATTTTTCTCAAAATTTTCCTTTATCTCTTTTTATTTTTCTCCCTTTCCTCTATCACTTTGAAAGAAGAAGCAGGACTTTGAACCTAATAATGTTATTCCAGTAATTTTCTCCAAGCCAGATTTTCTAGTTTTTCTTCTATTGGAAAAGATTATATTATTTGAGATGCCCTCTAATTTCATTCTTATAAAGCATAATTATTCATTGAATCAATTGTTGGGCTTGTGATAAGTATTTATTCTAATTAACCTCTTCTCTATTAAAACAAATTAGAGAAGATCTACTTGTTTAAACCCCAACTCGGATCAAATTGGATTTGATGGGACCCCGTTCAAAAGGCCCTATATGGGAAATACCCAATAACCAGCATAAAGCTTGCGATTCAAAAGGTCCAATGCGCCAAAACACAAATGGGTTTGTATTGCCCCACTCTACTAATGGGATATACCCCCCTAAATGGGGCATGTCGCTCCGACCAACTAAAGGGATCTATCACTCATTGTTCGGCTAACCCTCAGCGAGATTTTTCTAATTCGATCCACAAACGCATTCAGTAAGAACGACTGTCTTTTTTATTCGACTGATGATCACCGAATATTAAAGGAATTGAACGCCTTAATTTCTGAAGAGTAATACTTAACCGAATCCTACCTTGATTAAACTTCCCATTTCAGTACGAAACGTATATTTTGGATAAGGAAGAAAATCATTGGGAATCTAATCGATAAGGGAAAGAATTTTCTCGTATAATCAAACTTCCAAAATGGTAGCGATTTCAAATTTCTGATGTTTGAATTCCGATATTTCCAGATATCTTCGTAAAGAAACTAAAATTGTAACGCCCCAAACGTACACGACCCTTATGATACTCCTTATAAAAGCTTTCAGCACATCATTACCAGGTAAGTCCTCTTGACTCAACACCCGAAATACAAGTCACAGGGAGATCCGTCCTCCCCTTTCTCAGTCTTTTTTCATTTTATTCGAAAATGTTCTTTCTGATTTTAGCGTCGGAATCTCCCCTATCGGAATACCCTCCGACGGTCTTTTGCAGGTTCCAAGTCATCTCTGGGCACCCATTCGAGTCACAAGGAGTCAAATCTATGGAGTCAAGACACACCTCCAACATGTTGGCGCCGTCCGTAGGAAATCAGACTAGAGAATCTTTGTTGAGTTCTCAGGATTACCAGACCGATATGCCTTCAAAGTAGAGAACCAAAACTATATCGAAAGCCGCATCTATCATTGACGACCATACTACCACCCCTACTGACGTGGCCTTTCTTGTGGCACCCACTCGCTCTATTGACAATCCTCCCATTCATGCTCAACCTCCTCGCTCGGAGTAGGTCCTACAACCTGCGCCTTAGGAACGCCTAATTGTGGCTTTTATGCCGGTACCCCAAGAACAAGTTAGTGAACCTCAGATGAACAAGCTCGAGTCCAAGATTTAGAACATAAGCAAACAATTGAAAGACCTTAGTTGTGCCATGAGGCCCGAGGGCCAGTCCTCTTCAAGAGGATTGGGATAAACACACCCACGAAGGTTCATGCTTCGATTGAACCATGAATCATCGGTAACATCTCGCCAGAATCCCGATGATTTGAGAAAACAAATCGAACAACTCATTGCAGACGAGTTCAAGCAGGTGAACGTCAGAAAAATGATTTACCCTTATACCCCTCAGCCATGTTACCTTTCGATCCAAAGATCTCCTCAGAACCGGCACCCCAGGATATACTTTTGCCCCATATGGAGAGGTATGACGGAACGACCGACCCCCGTGATCACGCAGCTCGTTTCATAATGGTGATGATCTCAAGAAACATGACGGACTCCTCTATGTTCAAACATTTTCCTACCACCATCAAGGGTAATGCACTAATATGGTTCAATTTGCTTCCACCGCTTAGCATTCAGAGTTTCTCTCAGCTTCATCAGCAGTTTGAAGTATACTTCGTAATTAGCCGAGGAGCTAAAAGGAAGATCACTTCGCTACTATTGTTGCAGTAGAAGAACGACGAGCCTTTAAGAGACTTCATAGAAAAATTCAAAATCGATATGATGAAGATTCCAGCTTTAGATTATTCCATTGCGCTGACCGTGCTTCTTACTAGATTGTGCCCATCGTGTCACACCTCGAACCGGGGTCGTGAGAAGCCACCAATTGCCCTAGATGCCGACTATATTTTTACAGAAAATCGGGCAGAACCTCCCCATATTTCGGAGGTCTCCCATGTACAAATCAACCTGTAAAATGGACATCTATCCTGTCAAATAAATAAATGGGTCATATTGGCCTTACAACAATCAACCATATTCACAGTGGACAATCAGGACAACGCAAGGCTATCATCAATACTAACAGTCCTAATCACAGACCTTTACTGTCATGCCCAATTAGGGCATGAGCAGCCGCCACACCGAGCGGACCTAAATTTTTATACAAATGTACAATAAATTTCCAAGTTAAC
Source organism: Dillenia turbinata (assembly GCA_037126225.1). Taxonomy (NCBI): domain Eukaryota; kingdom Viridiplantae; phylum Streptophyta; class Magnoliopsida; order Dilleniales; family Dilleniaceae; genus Dillenia; species Dillenia turbinata. The sequence continues at coordinate 8,928,530 of JBAMMX010000018.1, read as the reverse complement.
ATTTTAAATATTTACAAGTGCCTCAATGCAAACGTAATGAACCAACATAAGAGTTTCACAAATAAATGTCCATAATTTATACAGTCATCCCATAAAATAAATAGATAAATATATTGATCAAACTAAAATCTCTAATATACAGCGATATCACCAATAATCATAGCGGAAGAAATGGTAAAATCCATACCCAAGTCCAGTGATATCAAGTCCACGTCACAAGTATGCAAATCACAATAATTCTCTCTCAGTCCAAGACTAATCCTATGGGAAAAAAAGTGAGGGGTGAGTTTCTATGGAAGGATACTCGGCAAATGAGGAGATTGACGTCGTGCTATTAATATCGAGGGTGAACTTGGAGTGTCAAAACCTGTAACACAATATCAAGTGTGCGAAAATAACATGATATTTCAAAAAAATAACAAATATCAAGAAACACATTAAAAAATAACATATGCATCCAATATGTATATCAAGTCATAAAGAGCCGGCCAATCAAACAACCCCGGCAATGGTCTACCTCGACCAAGAACGGGCGCATTGGGGGTTTTTCACAATAAAGTATTAAAAATGGTTCTCTGCCCTAATATTGGCCACAGGCTACTCCAACTAACTCGTAAATATCATATATATACATATAAATAGTCAGCCGTGTATAGAACCCCACTCGGTACTAGACAGAGCCGTACACACGTCCTCTCCGATGAGGGTCAACAGGGTGCGTCCACACACATGACGATCTGGCGGATACCTCCGGTCGAAACATATCCGGGCACAAGGGGTGCCTCTACCAAATGTCCTTCGTAGCTACGGATGCTATATGAAGCATATAACAATATCATCATATTAGCCGGGTACGCAGCCCACACACATATCCAAATCAAAATCACATAAAACCATGTGCCAATAGAATGAAAATATTAAAACATGCCAATATGTCAAAGGGTGACACAATATAAATTTTCAAAACCATGGATGCATATCCATCAAATCAAGAGATGAGACACTCCAATGGTCACAAAATATTTCATAAAATATTCAAAACTCTAATGATCATACATTTATAGAATCATGTCATTGAAAAGCATTTGTAAAACATAGTTTTCAATTAATAGCAAACGTCAAAGTCCCACTCACTTCTAGGGAGGGTATTTACTCCCTATTTTCACAATTCAGTGCAAAGAAGTCTTACTCCGATCCTCAATTGATCTTTCCTAAGACACGATCACAAATATGTCATCAATTTCCAAACATCATTAGGATTTATCCATTTTCCCTAATTTTATACAAATCCAAATTATTTGATTTATAAATACACTCTAATGTCATCCATTTTCCCCCTCAAGTTAGGTGTATAGATATCTATAGTATCTAATTTGTTCATGATTTTTCGAAGATGATTTGAGGAGGAGGTCTTAGTAAAAATGTCTGCAAGCTGCTCATTGTTTTTTGTGTGAAGGGTGATGATCAGCTTCTCTTGAATTTTTTGGTTCACAAAATGACAATCTATTTCAATATGTTTAGTTCTATTATGGAATATAGGGTTAGATGCTATATGAATAATAGATTGATTGTCAGAGAAAAGCCTAATTAGAGTTGTAACTGGAAATCTTAACTCCTCAACGAGAGTTTTTAACCACACAATCTCACTAGTCGCTACAACCATAGCTCGATATTTTGCTTTGGTATTGGATCTTAATACCAAATGCTGTTTTTTGCTCTTCGAAGCCACCAAATTCCCTCTTACATACATGTAATATCCGGTAGTTGATTGGTTTTCTTGAGAGTCACCGGCTCAATCTACATCACAAAATCCTAAAATTTCTAAGTTGTGATTGTTCTTCATCCATATTTCCATTCCTTAGGTAATGAAGAATCCTTTCTGCTACTTTCCAATGGATTTTTTTTAGGTTATGCATGTGCTGGATGATCTGACTACTACAAATGATATGTCTGGTTTGGTTATGGTGAGGTAGATCAGCTTTGCTACAAGCCTTTGATACTTCTACTTATCCTCAAATGGTTCCTCATCATTTTTGAAACCTGTGCAATTGCTAATGGGAGTGCAAGCAGGCTTAACATCTAATTTCCCTGTTTTCTGTAAAAGATCAAGCACATACTTTCTTTGCAAAAGGATTAATCCATTGGGGTAATAAACATGCTCAATTCTAAGAAAATATTTCAATTTTCCAAATATTTGATATCAAATATAGATTTTAAGTAGTTTCTAGCTTGTTTGAGTTTATTATTATTATTTCCAGTTATTATAATATAATCAACATGTACAAGTGCAATGATAATTTTTCCTTGATTTTTTTTTAAAGAAAAGAGATGAATCGCTATTGCACTTTTTAAATCTCTTACTCATAATTGTTAAACTTAATTTTGCATACCAGATTCTTGGAGATTGTTTGAGATCATAGATGGTCTTTTTCAACTTGCAAACATTTCCTTTTTTGGTTGAATTCCAAGAGGTAGCTCTATATATACCTCCTCTTCGAGATCCCCTTACAAGAATGCATTAGTTACATCCATTTGATACATGTTCCATAAATGATTGACCACCAAGAATAAGTGAACTCTAATTGTGTTAATTTTTGTTATAGGAGCAAAAGTTTCCTTGTAGTCAATCCCATATATTTAGTTAAACCCTTTGGTTATAAGCCTTGTCTTCAGTTTGTCTATGGATCCGTCACTTCAATGCTTAATTTTATAAACCCATTTACATCCCACGGTCTTTTTTTCCTTTAGGGAGACTTTTAATTTTCCATGTTTTGTTTCTTTCCAAGGTATTTAGCTCCTCCTTCATAGCCATTCTCCATTTGGGCATGTTATTGGTTTTCCTGAAGGATTGAGGCTCCTATATACTGTCGATGTCACTCAAGAAGGCTTGATGGTTTTTGGAAACATTAGTTGGTGTGTAAAAATTTAAAATGTGATGAACTGTAGCTAGAGAGATATAGTGAAATTTTCAATTTGAAGGGAGTTGTCTTATCATGGTAGATCTCCTTAGGGGTTTAGGAGAAGGAGGAGAATTTGTAGTTTCTTTAACAGTTTCTTCAATATCATTTTCTCTCCCTGACTCCCTTACTTCTACATTATTTATAGTTCCGTGGTTTTATTCATCTTCAACTTGAATTTGACCAAGAGTCTCTCTTTCTTGGACTATTTCTTCATAGACATTGGTGGAAGGGATTTGAATATTCCAATCACTTGGATTTGTCATCATGGTTGAAGTATCTTAGATTCTAGAATTTGAAAAATAAAATCTTCTTCCACAAATGTCACATCTTTGAATGTGTACATTTTATTAGTTATTGGATCAAAAGACTTGTGCCCTTTTTTAAATGAGACATATCCCAAAAAGATATTTTTTAGCTTTTCTAACTTGTTTCTAAATTGATCAGGGATATGGATATAGCACGTATATCCAAAAACTCTTAGATGAGAGATGTCTGGTTTCCTTTGAATAAGATCCTCTAGGGGAGACTTTCTTTTTTAAAATCTTGGTGGGCATTAAATTTATTAGATAAGTGCTTGTTTTTATAGCTTCATCCTAATAAATTTTTTGTATATTAGCATGAAATAATAAGGTTTTGGCAGTCTCTAAAAGATGTCTATTTTTTATTTCGCAATTCCATTTTGTTGAGGGGTTTAACACCAAATTTTTTGTGTATAATTTATTTTTCTTCTAAAAATTCTTCAAAGGCATTACTAGTGTATTCTCCACTATGGTCAGATATAAGAATTTTTATGTTTGCATTATATTGATTTGACACATATTTGTAATAACTTTTAAAGGATTGAAATATTTCAGATTTGTTGCTTAGTAGATATACCCATATATGTCTTGATTTGTGATCAATGAATGTGACAAAGTATTTAAAGCCATAGCTTGAAGTAATGAGAGAAGTTCACACATCAAATGCACTAATTCAAAAGGATTTTCATATTGAGTTTTGGAAATAAGATAGTACATTATGGTTTCTTTTCCTAATATGCAAGATTTACAATGCCTATCTTCTAATTTTAATTGGAAAAATTGACGTTTTAAAGCTTGATTTCCAGGAAGACCAAGTCAGGAATGCCATAAAGAGATATTCTTGGAGTGAGTGATGAAAACGTGATTCTTTTCATCTAAAAAATATAGATTGTTTCTTCTAGTTCCCTTGCCAATCAAAAGATTTGACTTGCGATCCTAAAAAATCACTTGGTTTGGATCAAATATTATTTTACAGTCTTGATCTTTAGTGATTTTACTAATGGATATAAGATTTGAATCAAATTCAGAAACATATAAAGCATTGGTAGCTTTTCCTAGAAGTTCAACTTCACCTAGATGTTTTATTTATAGTGTTTCTCCATTGGCCACTTTTATAATCTTTCGACAAAAAACAGGTTTGAATTTCTTTATCTTATGTCTATCTTTAACCAAATGATTATTAGCCCCAGTATCAATGACCCAATTCTTAGAAATTGTAGAATTGGAATTAAAAAGTTGGGTTTGGGAGACGTACCTTGAGGGCCGGATATATGTTTTGCATACCTATCAATTTTGTCTTCAAGAGTAATAATTCTCATAGAATCAGAGACAGGATTATGAGCTTACAGGGGCTATTAACCAGATTTTTTCTTCATACTCAAGCATTAAATGTAGATGAAGAAACCAGCACTTATCTTATCTATGGTCAGGCTTTTTTGGAGCCACAGTGTCCTGAACAGCAGCAAACCTATGAGCTTCTGATTTGTTATTGGAAGTTTCTTCAATTCTTAAGATTGTTTCAGCCCTTTGCACCATGGATTGAATTTCACAAAATGAAGAAAATTCCTTTATTTTTAGAATTTCTTGTTGGAGACTAAAATATGGCTCACCTAAGCCCATTAGAAGAGAGAAGACATGACTTTATCTGCCCTTTTTAGTTGAGTCATGATGTCCAAGGGTAGAGGCCTAAGAATGCTTAATTCATTCCACGAATCTTTATGCTCTCCAAAATATTTAGGAAGGGATTTTCCTTCCTTTTTAAGCACATAAATTTTCCTTTTTTGCTCAAAAATTTTGCCAGTGTTGCTTTCTTGCCCATAGATAGCATGCATTTGTTCCCATAATGCTTTAACATTTGAGATGCAAGAGACCATTGACTTATGTGCTTTATCGAGAGATGTTAGCAGCAAGACAACCACTTGATCATCTCTCTTCTTCCAACTTTGATATAATGAAAAAGATAAATCTAAAGACTCATCACAGATGTGATTTTCCAGATTGTAAAAATTCAGGGATCTCAAGATCATATCCCTCCATGAATTGTAATTTGTTGAATCGAGAAGTATGGAAGAGAACATTTGGAGCTTTATTTGTGCAGGTGGTTCACCCAATCCCATAGAGGATGGAATCGAGCTTTGCTCTGATATCATGTTGATTTTTGAAGAATAAAATCAAAGAGGAGTAGAGGATAAGATAACACTTAGTGCTCAAAATATTTGGATGAAAGAAACATTGTTTTGCATTAAAAAACAAAAGAGAATACAAAAGATGTTCATAAAGATTTATTTCACACAGTCTCTCAATTTATAAGAAAAAAAAAAGAGGAAAAAAATAGAGGAAGAGAGGGACATGACAGTCACTTTTCAATAGCTAGGAAAACTAGCCGTTGGACAGATTCCAATAGCTAGTTTTCACTAGCTGTTGGGGCTTCAATAGTAGCTTTTGTTGACTATTGAAACCCTTTGAATGGGCCCTAATGTGGGCCATAAAACCCTAGGAAAATGGGCTGAAATATCCTTTAAAAAGAGGTTGGAACTTGGGCAGGAAGGAGGATGGATTAGAAATTTTTTGAGTAATAAGATGAGCTATTCTTTTGGACTGTAGTTTTGGCATTTGAAGAGAGATTTATGTGTGATATTTTCAACAAGGTGGATCGCTTATTTATAGCAATTTCCCTTCATGTTGAAGCACAAGTTGGGAAGCCAGAAAAAGGCCGCTAACGCCTTGAGTAGGATTGCAACTTTACTGGTGACTCTGAGTCATGAGATTATAGGCATTGTGGTCCTTTGTGAACTGTATGTTGAGGACAATGATTTTGCAGATATATGGGGCAGTGTTTCCTTCAAAGATTTTTATAAAAACAATAGGTATCTCTTTAAAGGAAATTGATTGTGTATACCCCGTACGTTTTTAAGGGAAAAATTAATTCATGACTTACATGGGAGTGGTTTGAGTGGACATTTGGAGCGAGAGAAGACTATATCCAGTTTGGAGGAGCGGTATTATTAGCCTCAATTAAACTAGGACATGAGCAAGTTCGTGAGTCGTTGTTACATGTGCCAGACGGCTGAAGGTCGGTCGTAGAATACTGGGCTTTACATGGCTCTACCAGTCTCTAAAACCATCTGGAAAGATTTGTCTATGGATTTTGTTTTGGGACTACCCCACATTGAGCATGGGGTTTATTCTGTTTTTTTCGTTGTCGACAGGTTTTCAAAAATGGTATACTTTATTCCATGCAAGAAGAATTCGGATGCTTCACATTGAGCAAGATTATTCTTTAGGGAGGTAGTACGTTTATATGGTGTGCCAAAGTCAATTACTTCAGATCGTGACATCAAATTTCTCAACCAATTCTGGATGACTTTGTGGCACAAGTTTGATTCTTTCCTGAATTTCAGCAACATAGCCCATCCCTAAATAGATGGCTAGACTGAGGTTGTCAATCGGATATTGGGTAATCTTGTTCGTCTACGGGGATCGCCCAAAATAGTGGGATCATGCTTTACCTTAGGCGGTGTTTACATTCAATAGTGTTGTTCATAGTTCCACATGAAGATCACCTTTCTCTATGGTCTATCAGAAGTCACCTTGACTTACCGTAGACTTGGTGAAGTTTTCTCAAGTCCTAGGATATAGCTCTGTAGTAACAAACTTAGCCAAGGATGCATAGGCCATTTAGGAAGAGGTTCGTCAGAAGTTGCTGGAGACCAATCATTCAAGAGTGCTACAAATAAACACTGCCGAGTTAACTTGTTCGCAATCGGTGATATGGTGATGGTTTTCCTTCGGCGCGAGAGGTTTCCAGTTGACCAATATAATAAATTGTAGCCCAAGAGGCATGGTCCTAGCAAGATCATGCACAAAATCAACAACAATGCATATGTGGTGGACTTGCCTGAGTCAGTGGATATTTCTCGCACTTTCAATGTGGCTAACTTGTGGCATTATCATCCCTCCGACAACCTTTTGTATCCAGAGCACTCAAGGGCCAGTTTTTTTAAGGTAGGAGGACTGATGTGGAACAAGTTTTCAATAGTTATTGGGCTATGCAAAATCAGTTCAAGAATGGGAACCATTAATTTAGTTAGTTTCCATATTTCTCTAATTTCTTATTTTTTCTAATTTCTAGATTCTTTAGTTTTTTAATTGTTTTAGTTTCCCTAAAAAGTTTCCTCATTTTTCTAATTTTCTAATTTTTTTAGTTTCCAAATTTTTATAATTTCTTAATTTTTGAGATTTGCATTCCTTATAAATATTTGTAATGTTTTATTATTTTGGATATATCATTAATAATATTTCTTTTACAATATTAATTCTCTTTTAAAAGTTCTAAATTTTGTCTATTTTTAAACTCTATTCTATTTTTTCTATCTTTCCCGTATCATAACAACATAGTGAGTTATTGTCGAGTATTTGTGGTAGAGGATCGCAGAGTGTTGGTTTATGAATATATGGAGAATGGGAGTATAGGTGATGTTTTGCATGGAGAGAAGGGTGGTGTTCTGTTGGATTGGCAGCGAAGGTTCAATATTGCAGTTGGAGCAGCACAAGGATTAGCTTATCTGCATCATGATTTTGCGCCTGCAATTGTGCATAGGGATGTAAAATCGAACAATATATTGCTGGATGGGGATTTCTGTCCTAAGGTTGCTGACTTTGGACTGGCCAGGACATTGCAGCAGGATGGAGGCAAGGGAGATGTTCTCATGTCACGAGTCGCTGGGTCTTATGGATACATCGCACCTGGGAGTCATTTTTACGTGTGTGTGCGCGTGTGTCTTTCTTTTTTTTTTTTTTTTTTTTTTCCCCCATAATAAGTAGTTTAATTTTTCATATGTGAATCTCTCACTTGTTGCAATATCATGCATATTGACCAAGAATCATATTGTTGCTTGCTTGATGCTCTTGGTGTTGTCATATTATCCAGTGAAATCTGCGCTGCATCCATACATAGTTGTAAGGCTCTTCTGATACGTACTTTGCTCGACCACATCCTGAAAACAATCATTTAGCTGCAAATGCAATAGCCTTTGACAATAACTTTAGATAAACAGAAACAATAAGGGCTACAGTGAGCTTCGTGATCATAGCTTGGTGGCCTGTCCGTGTATTACCACTAGACACCCTTTGTTAGTTTTTGATTAAGATGTGTAGTAGGAGGGTAAATGGGTGAAGTATTACTCCCCCAACAACAAAAATGTTGCAGGCGAGAATCATCATTGTTGTTGCCATAATTGAATAACCACTTAATTTTACTCACGTGAAACTTGTTGGCGGATCACCTCTATGAGTCAGTCTGCAATCGTCATCTATGTCTACTCACATCAGCCTCGAGAACCAAGAGGGTAGATTTTGCAACTACAATCTTGTGAATGGGAGTGAATTTGAAAATTTTTTAATTTTCTTCTTTCTGTTTTTCATAATTCAAGGAGGAAAATTTTCTCCTAATCCATCCGCGGAAAGAAAGCACTAGTCCTAAGGGAGAAAAATTTTAATCCACAAAATATTACCCGTTGACATTTTGTCATCCATTTCATTTATATCCTAAAAGTGAATGGAAACAGTGAACAACATTTAGAATGGGCTGCTGATGGATTTACTATGTTACATCTATGTATTTCTGATTAAGAAGTTAGCTACGGCAGCTCTTTATCTTCCTTATATGGGTTGAGATGCTGTAGTTGATTAATCATATGTGTTATGTATGGCCAAGTTTGGTAGTTTTGTCCATTGAACCTGCTCATATAACATTGGCAAGACCAAGAAACTTGTTTGTACCATTTGGTTTGGCTTTTTCCCCGACTTTAACTGATCAGGCTGGTCATGTGGAATGTGTTGAATTTGACAGTGTATGCCTACACGCTCATGGTGACTGCGAAGAGTGATGTCCATGGCTTTGGTGTGGTCCTAATGGAAATAGTTATAGGAAAGAGACCAAATGACTTGTCTTTCGGAAAGAACAAGGACATAGTAAAGTGGATAACTGATGTTGCATTATCATCACCAGAATTAAATGACAACATTACCACGTGCAATCAAGTGGATGTAGGCCAGTTTATTGATCCAAGGATGAACCAATCTACCTGCAACTATCAAGAGGTTGAGAAGGTGTTGAACCTGGCTCTTCTCTGTACTTCTTCATTTCCGATGAACAGACCCTCCATGAGAAGGGTTGTCAAAATTCTCAAGGGCCCCTGATCTTATTCAGCCTCGACATTAAGTTGCTGCAACATTTTGAAAGTGTATATGTTTCTCACTTTGGCATTAGTCTCGAGTACCTAATAGCACCTAAACCTGATGTGTATGGAAACTAATGTAATTGTGAATGTGATGAAGAAAAATGCTCCTTTCAATCAAAATGGTGCATGATTGCTTGGTTGAATAGGGCAGTGTCTAATGATTTGAAACACACTGAATTGCTTGACTTGTAAGCTAAGTTTGTTTAGATGTATGCCGTGCAGCTAAGGGCTCCACCTGAAATAAGATATGCTGTCATAAATCAAAGTTGCAGACAAGGTACCAATTGAGAAAGGCCCACAAAATTGCAGATGTTTCTACCAGTGGAAAACTAGAAAAAAATAAGTGTCGGGGCAAATCAGGATTGGATAAATTAAGAATATGGTCTGTCTGTCTCTCTGTCTATCTCTGTGTAGGCTTGTTTTATATGAGGTGAAGTGATGGAAATAGGTAATGTGATGTTATAAGGAGGGTATTGATGAATACTAGGAGTATAATTATCAAGGTGCACATAATATTCGGAAAAGAAAAGTGACAATCTACCCAATATATTTTTGATTGGATGGCATAGCTATATAACTTGAGCATGGATGAGTGACTCGTTAAATCCGTATTAATATCATAATTAACATATTTTTTATATATATTTCACATGATTCAAACTTAAACCTAGTCTGCCTTGAAGATTTTTAGATAAGTAAACCTGATCTTTGAGTCGAGCGAGTTTAATGTTACTTGCTGGGCATATTTCTTTGGACACAGCTACACCTTACAAGAACGGGTCAGCACGCCCAACGGTCAATTCTAATTTTTCGACTGGCCTCCCGTTTTATTTGAAACGACGTCGTCGCAGGTACCCAACTACTAAAATTTGAATTTTGAAATGAAACGACCCTCCTAAAATGGAGGAGTTAATCATGGTTAAAAATCAAGGTAACAGCTAAGCCAGAAAAACTAATCATGGTTAGATGAACGAGGTCTACCGTCCTCTATAAAACCTAAAAACCTGACGGACGGACAACTCAATTCAAGGGAAGAGGTGTCTTCATAAACATCTCTCTCTCTCTCTCCTCAAATCTTGTTGCTTAGAGATCATCGTTAGATTGTGAGAATGAGAGAGTGCATTTCGATTCACATTGGTCAGGCCGGTATTCAGGTCGGAAATGCTTGCTGGGAGCTTTACTGTCTCGAGCATGGTATTCAGGTAACGTCTCTCTCTTTCAGGTCTGAATGTTTCGATAGAGTTTGTTGTGATTTTTCAATGCTTTTTAATTTCAGTTTTTAGATTTGATTCGGATTTTCGTTTTTCTTGAATGGTTGCCGATCTAGGTGTACATTTGATTAGGCCTGGGTTTTGTTGATGTCTATCTTGTTAAGATCGTGATTGTGATTTTGCTGATCTATTAGATCATCTTGAGTTTTTACCCTGTTTGTAGAGTGAATTTCTGAGTCTTTTTTTTCTTTACATTGTGTTTTTATTGTGTTTCCAATCGTAACTCATGATGGATCTGTTCATTTAATGGGACCAATTTGGACTCTATTTGGACTTGGAATCTGAATTAGATCTTTGTTTAGATTGTGATGTTATGTGTAATTGATCTCGTGATTATTGCTCGCAAATTATGGGGATGGGATAAAGAAATCTACTTTCAACCTTGAAAAAATGAAATAATGAAAGTGGTTTTATCTATGCTTGATGATTCCTAGAGTTTATTGTGGATGAGAAATGATAATGATGAGTGATTTGCAGGCCGAAATTTGTTGCATAATTCTTAAGTCATAGGGATAATTTCTTAGTGATTGTTTGTAAAATTAATCTAAATGGGGTGTTAATGCGAACGCTGCCATTGGTCTTTTAAGATGGGATGTGTACTTACATTGCTGTCTTTAACATTAAAAATATAATTTCTAAAGTATAAATGGGTCAATGAGTCCAATTGCAGTTTCTAAATTTCTTCTTGGGAGCTTAGGTAAGCAATGCCTATTTGATTCTGCCTGGTAAAATTTTTTAGCAACCGAAAAGGGTTCTATGTGCTATTTTTCTTATCATTTAGTTACATTCGAGGCTGGTTCATAATATTAGTAAAAGTAGAAAATGTATTTTGTCTATTTGTGAACATGTATACGACTGAATTCCATATTCAGTTGTTATCTTCACATTTAAATTCTTTTTTGAAATTCATGTGAAATTAATAACTCTCCTTTTGTTTCTACAGCCTGATGGCCAGACGCCAAGTGACAAGACAGTTGGTGGAGGAGATGATGCTTTCAACACCTTCTTTAGTGAAACTGGTGCTGGCAAGCATGTCCCTCGTGCAGTTTTTGTAGATCTTGAGCCTACTGTCATTGATGAAGTCAGAACTGGAAGATACCGCCAACTTTTCCACCCAGAGCAGCTCATCAGTGGCAAAGAAGATGCTGCCAACAACTTTGCCCGTGGCCACTACACCAGTAATGACAAGTTCACTCTACTCCCATTTTTTTTTTTTTTTTTTTTTTTTTTTAAATATACATTTCAGATTTGGAATTAATTATGTTGCTTTACCGCAGTTGGAAAGGAAATTGTTGACCTCTGCTTGGACCGTATTAGAAAGCTTGCCGACAACTGCACTGGTCTTCAAGGTTTCTTGGTTTTCAATGCTGTTGGTGGTGGCACTGGATCAGGTCTTGGATCGCTTCTGCTGGAGCGTCTCTCTGTGGACTATGGCAAGAAATCCAAGCTTGGTTTCACAGTCTATCCATCCCCACAGGTTTCCACATCCGTGGTTGAGCCCTACAACAGTGTTCTCTCCACTCATTCCCTGCTTGAGCACACTGATGTTGCTGTGCTTCTCGACAATGAGGCTATCTATGATATCTGCAGACGTTCTCTCGACATTGAACGCCCTACTTACACCAATCTCAACCGTTTGGTTTCCCAGGTATACTTGCCTTTGTTATTTTAAATACCCAAATCATAATTATGATGCCTATGGATGTTAACCTTAGAAATGCCCATGATTCAGGTGATTTCATCATTGACCGCTTCACTAAGGTTTGATGGTGCCCTCAATGTGGATGTCACTGAATTCCAAACCAACCTTGTACCATACCCAAGAATCCACTTCATGCTTTCATCTTATGCTCCAGTTATATCAGCTGAGAAGGCATACCATGAGCAGCTCTCAGTTGCAGAGATCACCAACAGTGCCTTTGAGCCTTCTTCCATGATGGCTAAGTGTGATCCCCGCCATGGTAAATACATGGCCTGCTGCCTGATGTACAGAGGTGATGTGGTGCCCAAGGATGTCAATGCTGCTGTTTCCACCATCAAGACGAAGCGCACCATTCAGTTTGTTGACTGGTGCCCAACTGGGTTCAAGTGTGGTATCAACTACCAGCCACCAACTGTTGTGCCAGGTGGTGACCTTGCCAAGGTTCAGAGGGCTGTTTGCATGATCTCCAACTCTACCAGTGTTGCAGAAGTGTTCTCACGCATTGACCATAAGTTTGATCTCATGTATGCAAAGCGTGCCTTTGTGCATTGGTATGTGGGTGAGGGTATGGAAGAAGGAGAGTTCTCTGAAGCCCGTGAGGATCTTGCTGCCTTGGAGAAGGATTATGAGGAAGTGGGAGCTGAGTCTGCTGAGGGTGATGATGATGAAGGAGAGGACTGAACTGAGGATGCGTGTTTTTTTAAATCAATGTGTGATTGAGGTATTTCTGTGAGGTTCCAGTTTATTTTCTTGTGGTTCTGGTGTCTTTGAGCTCTTAATTCAATCACTTGGTCGAAACCAGATTAAACTTTGTATGTTTTTTGTTCTTGTCCTTGGCTTCGCGTGATATGGAAGTGCTCCTTTAGTCTTCAAGTGCCTTTAATTTTGTGGTTGTTAAATGGTATTAGCCTTAGCTTGGGATAAAGCAGCCTCTCCCAAACTGTCTAAAAAAGGTTCTGAAATGCTTAACAAATAGCTTGTGACCTCTCATGGTCACATCGAGGGAGGTTAAATTGTTTATTTACTTGAGTGAGTAAATAGATTTATATTTTCGAGCAAAAGAATCAATAAAGAAACTACATTGGGAGTTTGATCAACATGAATGCTTGGTTTTATTTTTTTAATATAATTGACTGATATTTGAAATTATACTCTGATTAATTCGATTCAAATATTGTCGGATTCAATTTAGGGAAAGATTTTCTAACGTAATTTTTTTTTTTTTTAATTTTTAATACAAGAATTGATTAAAAAATCAACACTTTTACCCCTATTGTCCATTGGTTGAACGCTTGGGTATTGAGTTTAGAGGTCAAGCACCACAAATGCACAAACACAATTTACCAAGAAGAAGAAGAAAAAGAAGAAAAAAGATAATACATAAACAAGTATAATCCAACTGTTAGTAAATTTACAATTTCCTATTTTAAAAAAATATATATATATATTATATTGTTGTAAAGAATATAACTGCTAAGTTGTTATATAATTTATAACACTATTTTCATACAATTATACTCAGATGCTTCCATTTCATTAAAGTGGCTGGTCATGCCATGTAACTTGCATGCTATCAACTTAAGTTCAACACGTGGTCTAGTATAAATCCATATGAAATTACACAAAATCAAAACCCTTTGATGGTAGCACAGAGTGTCTGTGCATATATATTATTTATATTGTAATTTTTTCCCTGCTATGTTTGTTTACCATGGAGCAGAGAGAGGAAGGAGAATTTGTAACAAGAACAGCATTGAAGACACTGCAACTGAAAATAAAATTATATATAAATATAATATTTACAAATAATTTCTTCACATTCTCTGTTGAAGACATTCTAGCTCTTTTCTGGTCTTTAATGGTTTCCTTCCTCTCTCTCTCTTTCAGTTAGTGCTTAGCAATTAGTCTACATTTTCCATTCCCAAATCAGGAATATATATTGGAAGGAATGGAAAAGAAGAAAGATCATGCTATTGTTTCTATCTTACAAGAAACTAACATCCATGGCATGGGCCCTTGGTATGGATTCCCCCCCCCCCCTCTCCTGCTTTAATCTCAACGCTTGGTATGCCATATGTTTTTGATTTTTTTTTTTTTTTTTTTTTTTTTTTTTTTGTGGGTTCTTTTCATTATAAATCCTACATGAACATGTGCTTGTTTTTTGAAGGAGTGAAACTACTCTTCTGAGTAGGATAGCTCTTTCCCTTTCCCCATCTATCCGCTTCTCAAATTCTTGATTGTTCGGAGGGTATATCGTACTTAAGTTGCAAGCAAAATGCTACAACAGAAGCAACTCATTTCTGACGCTTAATAAATCTCTCTCTCTGTAATATTAACATTATGGAACAGAACAACGAAGACCAAGAACCCCCCCTTCTTCCCCCAACTGATATGCCTGAACAGGAGAATCCCAATTCATCAAACAAGGAACATGCACAAATTCTTCAATGGTCATCCACAACTCAACAACCAATAATGGAACACTACCCATTTCCCTCCATTTCTAGTTCATCACCGCAGCAGCAGTGGAAACCCCCAATGCATCATGTCCAGCATTCTCAGTTACCACCAAATTTGGCCCAACCTACATCACCCTTTTGGTTGCCTCCTCGTACTGGATACCCTTTTTCTGGAACCAATGTTCCAGGTTCTTGTCAGCTATTCACACCCAACGGAACAACATGTGGGGAGAAATTGGCAGCAATTGAAACCTGTATCCCAAATTTCTGTTTCCACATTGGATATCCATTTCCAGGATTCCCAGGTAATTCTCTTGCATCGTCAATTCAGTACTTGTTTTCCTAGCCCATTAATGACATACACCAACGTCCATATATTGTTACTAAGCTCATTCTTGTGCTTTTGGCATATGCTCGGTGCTGGATTATAATGTAAATTTGTGTTTTACTCGCACTTCTATCTTGTCTGTGATAGGCATGTCTATGGTATATAAAGCTTTGTACCATACAATAATGTAAATTGATTCATAAATATATTGTGTCACTGTGTTCTTGTCTTGTTGTGTCAGGTTACTGTCTATATATGTTCATGCTCCATAGATATAAATGCCCTATTTTCACGAATGGGGGCACCTACAATCTTTGTCCTTGCATGTTATTCTTGTTGCATCATTTCAGGAGAACTGCTTAAAACTCCATCAATGCCATCAAGGATTTTTCTCAACCTTTTGGAAAATGTGATGCGAATTTGTCACATTGAACAATTGAAGATATCTGCTGAATTTATCATGTTGAACACTTGAAGAAGTCTATATAAATCATAGTCGTACTTTTCCCATTTGGTTCTTTGTATGATCCCCCACACTGCTATTTCAATTTCTCATTTTCACATTTTAGGTAAAAGTTGTGGCTTATACTGTTTATAAGCCCTTGGGACCCCTCAACATGGCGGAATCAAACTCCTCAATCAGAGTCTCCCTGTACCTATGCCTTCCCGGGAGCATGCGGCTATCACCCACCTCCTGTGTTGCCTGTTCCGAGTTGCCTTGTAGCATTAGGACAGACCGCTCAAAAGGGAATTTAACGACCACATTTCAAACTTTCTCACAAGCACCAGCAGCTTTGGGAAGCTCAGGTAAGAATCTCTACTTCGCATTGGATCTCGCTTCTGAATTTACTGAGATCCCATAAATCGTGAACACAGCCCAAACATATTATACAACATGACACAGACAACGAGTTAACAAAATTTTTACTAGTCTACACTATTGCAAATCACCGAGTGTCATATCCAAAGGATGGGTCTGATGGCGCACACAGATCATTTCTAAATGTGTGTGCTGTGCAATAGCTAACATTGCATAAGTTGTGATCTGTGGAACTAAAATGTGGCGTTCATAATGCAGTTAGCAGAGAATGCTCAACTGTGGAATGTAATGGGTCAATTACAATCTGAAATAGCTAAATGCAAGAGCAAATTTCTGAAGCTTGAAGCACAAATTTGTTCTCTGAGACCAACCAATGAGGTGCATGTAGCACAACGCATCGGAGTTGGATCAACTGGACAGGCACCAAAGAGGGGAAGACCAAGGAAATCAGTTGCTGCGGCTCCACTGTCACCTTCGCCTAATGAATCCCTTCACCCTTCACGTGGCAAAAAGGCTGCAACTAATAGGAGACAAAACAAGATTTCAGAACATAATTTTGAGGAAGAAGCCATTGATAAGGTAGAAAAAGGAATATCATGCCATTCTTCGGGAAATATTCAGCAAGAAAATGATGGAGTCAATCCAAAATTACCTGCATTAGAGAATCACGGTCAATACAACTTTCCTGAAGTCCATACCAAGGTAACATGCCCTAACATGCTGGAAGTAGAAAGTAGTGTTTACAAGGAAAAGGACACAAATATCAGCTCAAGGTATAGATCCCCTAGTTGTTTAGGAACTAGTTACAATGGAGTTCCTAGTTGGCCTCTAGATTTATCATCCGGAAACTCTGAAGGGAATGTGCCCCACCCAAGTTCTCAGGGTTACTACGAGAGTGGCAATGATGGTATGAAGCAAGGAGAAATCATGGTGTGCAGATGGAATTATGCTGAGGATGCTTATACTCTTGAAGATGGCACAGAAGCCAAGTGCGAAGATGATGCAAGTTCAAACACTGAAAATTGCACATGACAAGGATGAAGTACCCAGTTGTCCTAGAGATTGCCACTGAATCCCCCCTTTTATCATTTGTATGGAAGTTGGACAGAAACAATACTATTTCCTTTTTTAGTTAAAGCAAGAGTGGAGATTTTAGATGTTGTGTTCTTCACTTTGACATGGTTTGCTCCTAACTTGGCTTGCTAATCCCCTAGACCTAACTAGGGTTGAGCACTTGAACATGGTTGGGCTACCTATCTCGCCCTACAAGCAGGCTTAACTGTAATTTTAAACCTAAGAATCGAATTATGTTTTGGTCACGTGGATCCAAAGTCTCACAAGGATTTAGTTTGACATTTTTTTTTTCATGTAAAGAATGGAAAAGAAGGATCATAGCATTGCTTCTGCCCCTCAGGAAACTGACACTAATGAGACGTTGGTATGATATATATATATATATATATATATATTTTTTTTTTTTTTTTGGGCTTTAAAACCAATGTTCGGGCATGTCATATATATGTTTGATATTTTCATAAATTCAATTTTAGATATTGCGCTGTTCTTCTGGGACTCAAAATAGAAAATACCCTTCTTGGAGGCTTGCTTTTCCTTTTTAGCTTGTTTGGATGGTAAGTTTGAAGAGAAAAAAAAAAAGATTAGAAAAGAAAATTATGACTTTTCTTTCCTTTGAGAGTTTAGATAGCAGAGAAAATGAGTGATTTGGATGGATTTGAAATTCTTTCAAATTTAAAACTTTTTCTCTCCCAAAAGTAGAAAGAAATAAAGGAGAAATAAAATGTTAAAATTAAATATTTTTTTTATATTTCAAAAATGTCTTTTAGAAGTTGAAAATAAAACTTTTTATTATCAATAAATCTCATTTCTTTTCTTTTCTTTCATAAAACTCCCAAACAAAATGAAAAGAAAATTATAATTTTTCTCTTCTTTATTTTTTCTTACAACTAATTTTTTTTTCTCTCCAAAACTTCCAAACATCTTGTTTCCTGAATAGCAAGATTATTTCACTGTTGCTACAACTTAAGTTTTAATAGAATTAGATGGATTTTCTTAGCTTTCTTGTTTAGAATTTTGATTAACTGAAGTTGGATTTTTTTTTTGGTTGACATTGATGCTGTGAATGATTATGAACAGAACATGGAAGAGATCAAGCCCCACCAACCTATTGGACTTGTAGAAAAAATTTGAACAGATATGCCTAAACATAACAATCCCAATTCATCAAACAAAGGAAACCCACAAATCCCACAACACAACAACCTACTATGGAACATTCCTCATTTGTAAACAGACCATTTCTAGTCCATCACAACACCACCAACATTCTAAATTGCCACCCAATTTAGCCCAACCAAGCATGGCCTGTTGGATGCCTCTGCAGACAAGGGTACCATTTAGCCACTATAATGCTCCGGCTTCTTTCCAGCTATGCACACCTCAAGGAGCAACTGATATAAGTGATGGACAAAAAATGGCAACAAATTCAATCCCGAGTGCCAAATTTAATTTTCTTTATGGGTACCCTTCTCCGGGATTTCCAGGTAACTTCTATTTCACTAGTTTTTCTTGCTCATTGATGACACCGCGGTGACATGTGGGTGTTCGTTATAAATAAATGTAAATGCTTCATTTGGTTGATTAGAATGATAAGAGGTTAAGAATACCTAAAATTATCTTCATGGTACTTATGTTGTATCTGTAGTAAGGTTGAGCTACAAGGGCAATTCGTTATTTCACATGGTAATAGAGGAGGAGGTCTTGAGTTCAAAACTTGCTTACCTACTTTGGCGCCATTTTTAGCTTTTTGGATAGAATTGGTTGAGAACTGCTTTCAATTCCTGGGAGTATCATGTAAACTTGTTTTAACAAGCATTTGAAATGGTTGAAAGTGCAGATTGTATCTTCATTCTTAATCATATCTAACCTTCACATGTTTGCTTGTCGGATTTGGTTTTTGTGCAACCCCACCATGGCATTTAGCTGATATTGTCACACGCTTCATGTAAATGTCAAGTTTCTCTTGTTGATATGCTCTTGGGACCCCTCGACTTGGTGGAATCTGTTGGATCTTTAATCCAATGTTTACATATAAATAATTATGTGTTACAAAGATATGAGTTTGAATTCATTTAAAAGTAATCTATTAAATTTTTAGATAATTTTAATAGGGTGTAGTCTTTAACATGCAGAGAACTAAGGAGTAATTCCTATTTTTATGATGGGTTAAGATAGGATTATCAAGAGATAATAAAGTTATTTATATATAGTGGATGTAACTTTTATTCTTGCTGACATTCTAGAGAAAACTAAGAAAAGTTAAAGGTTCAGAAAACATGTAGATCTGGAAAGTCAACTGCACGATTCTAAATAGCAATTGGTCATTAGGGATTCATTAATTCATGGATCCAAATTTGCTTAATAATTTCTTAATGGTTTAATAATATATCTTGTATATATAAATGATGGTTTTAGTTAAAGGGTTATTTTTCTAGCAGAATCGAACTCCACATTCACAGTCTCCCGTACTTCCACCCCCCTAGCATATAAGCTATAACTCTCAACCTTTGCTACATGTGTGCAATTGTTCTGTGGCGTTTGGACAGACTTCTCGGAAAGGAATCGTCCAACTCCATATCAAACTCTCCTATAAGCACCAACTGCTTTGGGAAGCTCAGGTATGAATCACTTCTTCTGTTATTTGTTATCATTTCTCATTTTACTAAGAAACTCTCTTAATTAACAGGGAAGTGGAGGGTGTGGCCTCATGATTCAATCAGCACAGAATGCTCAACTTTGGAGCGTAGTTGTCTCTCTCCGATCTGAAGTAGCCAAATACAAGAGCAAACTACTAAGCTTGAAGCAGAGGTTTATCCTTCGATACCAACTATAGAGTGCCTGTACTAAGACACCGAGTTATATTATTTGAACAGACACCAAAGAGAGGGAGGCCGAGGAAATTAGTTACCTTGGCTCCCAGGATATCTGCAATCGGTGGGGGATTAAGTGAGCTGGAGACCCAAATTTTGAGAAAAGAACCATTGATAAAACTTAAGACGAGGGAAAATCATCTCATTCTTCAAGCAATATTCCTCAAGCAAAACAACAGAGATATCCCAAATCTGCCTGTATTTAGGAATCCCGAATGCCATATCAATGGGTATGCCCCAACACTTTACCAAGTGAAAGTATTTACAATGATTTCTTTTTTTTTTTTTTTTTGGTTTTTACAAAGGATAGAAACCCACAGGACTAAGTCAAAAAACAAAAAAAAGACCAGAAGCACAGAGGCCTTATCTTCTGAAGTAGGCAAAGCCCCTACTGTCCTTCTAAAGCAAACTTAGAAGCTCTTGGGGCGGGTCATTCCACTGCAGCACACCATAGGAGCTAGCAATCCCTTTTTAGCAACGCAGTTAGCATATTAGTTAGCTTCTCTTTTGACATGCCTCACTCAGTGACCTCCACCTCCAACATCAGAATGCGGCATTTCAGAGATGAGGTTGTACTTGTGAAGAGATAAACTTCACAAGAGGGTTTCAGAGATCAACTCCCACCTCAATCCTCCTTAAACCACGATTTTTGGCCAACATGAGACCCTCTCTTATACCCCACAACTCTCCCCATCCAGGCATTGGAAATACCAACATTGGTATAAAGCCAACAACCTATATTCCTTCACAATCTCTGATCAGCCCCACCTGCACCAACAATCTAGGAAACTCGATCAACTGCACCATCCGAATTCAATTTCAAAAGATCCCTAACCCGAGGGAGACCAACTAACCCACTTGCTGGAGTTAAGGCTGCTCCTCTAGCTGAGAAAACAATCTCACACTCCCAGACAACCCTCTTGATTCCAGCTATAATCTTATTAACATAAAGGTCTAACTTATCAAAAACAAACCCATATCTTGACTTCTAATGGTCCAAATGGTAACTATACCCTTCTGAACATGTTAGTTTGTCACCTCTTTTATCCACTTCTTGGCTATAGAAGTGGTGAAGGCCAGGATGACTTTAAAATCCTTCCATGCAGTTATCTTCAAGCTCGAGAAGGCAAAAGGACAGTCCCTCAGAGTGCAGGATGGTTTCCTCTTCTCGCTTGCAGATAGGACAGCAGGAATCTTCGGTAAGCATTCTCCTCTTCCTTTCTCCATTTGTCAGGATCCTGCTCCTCCTAGCTCGCCAAACGAAGAATCTCATTCCTTCGATGCCCAAAGCTTCCAAATCTAACTCCAATCTTGATGATCCTCTGAAGACTGTAGCTTGAGTTTTTGGACTAAACTATAAGTTGAGGCCACAGAAAGTTCCATCAAGGCAACCTTCCAGATGACAAAATCTTGAGCTTTCGGGTTATTGGGAGGATAATGACTCTTATCTCCTTAATCTTATTAGCTGACAAAATTCTTCTAAACTCCTCCTAATTTTCATTCTCTTCTGGAGTCAAGAAAATGGCTAACTTTTAAGTATGGAAAGGCATTGGTTTCAAGAGATGCAAGCATGGTTGGACAGAACCTCGACCCACCCAATTATCTTGCCAAAAGCTTATACTATTTCCATCCCCTATAGACCTCTCGATCCAATCTCCACTCTTCCAGATGCCTCTCCAGATAATAAAGTGATTAGTTCTTTGTTGTAGTCTAGGAGGAGGTTTCCCTGACCAAGATACTTATTGCAAAGGACCACGCACCAAAGATCTTGTCTCCTTGAGAGTATCTTCCATCCCAACCAGCCCATCAAGGCTATGTTATTATCCCTCATTTTCCTCAAACCCAATTCCTTCCCTCTTGTTGCAACAAACCTTGTCCCAGTTTCGAGGTGGACTTTCCTATCACTTTCCCGAGATCACCGAAGGAAGTCTCTATTCAGTTTATCAGTACTTTTGCAAGCGTCTTCAGGAACCCACAAAGTCTGCATGAGAGTAGATTGGAATGGCTACTGTTTTCTTCCACAAGAGTCCTTCTTCTGGCTGTACTTAGGATCTTAGCCTTCTAGCCACTAAGCTTATTTTGGACCTTTTCCATTAGATACTTGTAGTCACCTTTCTTCATTCTTCCACGAACCATAGGGACACCCCGAAACTTGTCCAAATCTTTAGTAAGAGTGAAATTATAGGCTACAACTGGAGAAAACTTACGGTAAGTAGGGACTCTAGGAGATATCTAAATCTGATATTTAGCATGATTTATGCAGAGACCACTCTTTCTAGAAAATTCCCTCAAATAATCCATTACACTACTCAAATTTAAGTGGTTAGCTCTTGCAAAAAGCATTAAGTCATCTATAAAGAACAAGTGTGAGATGGCTGGGCCATTCCTAGAAGCCTTGATAGCAGTCCAAGCACCCCTCCTCACTCTCTCATTTATCATGTAAGAGAGCTTTTCTAGAGAAAGAATGACGAATAAGGGGACAAAAGATCTCCTTGTCTTAAAACCTTACCTACTGGGAAAGGGAAAAGAAGCTTACTATTCCATAACAAGGACAACTTTCCATTTGACATACAAAATATTATCAGCTTGACCAATTGGTGAGCAAAGCCAAAATCAAGAAGGATATGCCCCAAGTAACCCTAAGTAAGGTTATCATAGGCCTTGCGAAGGTATATCTTCAAAATCATAGCATGCTTCCTGCTCCTGACTTTTTAAAGAGAGTGAATAATTTCCTACACTATGATGATGTTGTCCACAGCACATCTTCCAAGAATGAAGCTACTCTAAGTGCTTCCCTATCCAGCACCACCAAGCAAAGTCTCAGGCGCATAACCAAGGCTTTGGACAAGCTTTAATTGCTGTATTCAATAGACTTATTGGTCTAAAATTAGTAATGCTCTCTAGAGTTCCTTATTTGGGAATGAGGATTAGCAGGGCATGGACAAGATCAGGAGGAAAGAAGCTATCTCTACTGACTTCATTGACAAAATTGTAGAGAACTTCTTTGATAGTATCCCAATACTTCTAAGAGAAAATAGGCTAAATACTATCTAGACCAGGAGTCTTCAAGTCTTTCATTGCGAAAACAACCATCTTTACCTCTTCCTCAATAGCTCTGCAGGTTAAGTTTACCCTTTCTTCTTCCTTAATCTTTTTCTACCATCTGAGATACCGGGAGCTTGGGCTGGCAACTTCCTAAGGCTTAAACAAATTCCGAAAGTTCTCGATTGCATGATCCCTCAACCTGTCCTGATTACCATACCAAATACTATCTATCTTCAGGGTGTTAATTCTATTGGCATTCCTTCTCAACTTGGTAGTAAGGTGGAAGAATTCTGTATTCCTGTCTACCCCCTTATACCAATTGATTCTAGACTTTTGCAACCAAAGAATTTCCTCCTAGTCAAGAGTTCTGTGGTAGTCTTCAAGAAGCTCCATTTCCGATTGCTGGAGACATCTAGAGTTGCCATGGCTATAAGACCTTTGAATACCCTTGAGTCTAGCTTCAGGCTCAATTTTCAAAAACCTCTCTATTCCATATTTTCATTTCTTCCATAGTAGTATTTATGGCTTGAAGAAGGGGGGTAGGGAAGGCAGAAGGACAGGCAGTATTCCTTAAAGTCTGCATGAGAAGCCATACAGATTCAAGTCTATTCTGCCGCTATTCCTATTTGAAATTGAGTCAGACTAGTGTGCAGAAGGACGGGGCAATGATCTTTATGTGTTCTAACTAAATTGACCACCTTGAACTTCAGAAAGGATAGTCTTGCCTGATTGTTAGCTAGCACTCTATTCAGCTTTCTCCTTAAAAGTCACTCTTCTTGCAATTCTTCTAACCCACGTGTATCTTGGACCCTCACACCTACATCATGTAGGTTGCAATGGTTGAAGTAATCTCTAAACTTCGTACTTCTGCACCAAGTTTTGCTATTGTGGTTAGAGGTATCTTCCAAGGTTGCAATATCATTGCAATCACCAACCAGCTAGGGTCTATACACATGACTAGCGTACTCAGTTAGCTTACTCCAAAACTTCTGCGTGGCCTGAGAGTGAGGTTGAATGTAAGCAAAGGTTGTCGGCCAACTTGTAGCTTCGTGAGTGCATTCAGCTGTGATATGGAATTCTGAGTGGTCTATGATTTGAATCTGCACAGTGTCACACTTCCAAAGAAGCCAATTGCCTCCTTTGAAACCATTAGGCAGAACAATGAATTCACTACCATAACCAAGCTTCTTAAAGAAACTGGTGTAGCAATTTTGTTGCACTTTAGTTTCGAAAAGTCATATTATCTCTGGCTGGTTTATTTTCACAAGTTCAGCACAAGCTCTTCTGAACTTCCTGTTACCTCCTTTGTAGAAACATGACTTTGAGATTCATTGGAAGAGAAGAAAAAAAAAATCAGAGAGGGAAGGACATGCTCCATTAATACTCCATCTCCATGCACACATTGTGTCTGTCTTCCCTTACATTTGGGCTCTCTGTCTATTTCTTTCCTGCACTCATCCTCTTTAGGGTTGCATGCTGTTATTGGTTCTCCTGGATCCAAAGCCTAGCCCCTCAGGTCAGACTGGGATCTCACCCCAATTCTATTCCTTTTCGACCCAGTATTATTGGGGTCTAAATGTTGTGGATCGCCTTCATTCCCTTCAGCATCTTTTAGGAAAATTGGGGTCTGAATGAAGGTGGCCCTCCCTCTCAATGGGCCCTTGGGGAGCTT
Source organism: Dillenia turbinata (assembly GCA_037126225.1). NCBI lineage: Eukaryota > Viridiplantae > Streptophyta > Magnoliopsida > Dilleniales > Dilleniaceae > Dillenia > Dillenia turbinata. Next base: position 8,903,785 of record JBAMMX010000018.1, on the reverse strand, counting down.
AAAATTCTCAACCCATTTTCTTTGGTTTGGCCCATTCAATTCCGTCTTAGTTGGCCTGTAAACATCACCTCCGAAGAAGGAGAAGAGAATGTGGTGAATTCAAGTTCTGAGGGTTACATGAGTGTGGAAATGAAGGCATCGTACAAGGGAGGAATCGTGCATGTAAATGAAATTATGCTAAGGAAGCTTACATTCTTGAAGATGGTGAAGAATCAGAGCATGAGGATGAACAAATGGAAGAGGGCACCAGTTTGGATTTCGAGTGTTGCATCAGCCAAAGATGAGGGAATTACCTACATTTCTAGACCTATAAATTTTTAGTTAACATAGCCTAGATTGTAAAGACAGTCTATACTTTATTTCTAACTTTATTTTATATGTTGAACAAGGTTGCCCAAGACATTGTAGAGGAACATAATCCTATTTTTGGTATGCCTATTTTTGTAAGTTAACACAATCAATTTCAGCATGACCTTTAACAATGTATTCCTCACATTGACATGATTTGCTACCTTCTTGGCTACCTAATCTCCTAATTTCCTTTTGTTATTATCTTCAGCTTAGCACTTTGGTAGCACTGTTAGAGACAAGTCACCAGAGTTGCACAAATATTCTAGAAATGTTTCCTTAAATACGAAATAATCTAACACTTTATAAATTACAATAATGTAAACCTTTGCATGATTTTATGGAGTTATGTCCATGGCATTTCTTGTTCCGTT